>CP124716.1:5050000-7550000 GCA_031232105.1 Capsicum rhomboideum
ACTCGAATCACAAAATGTTGACCAAAGTCAAACCTATCGTTATAAGGATACTCAAAACCACATACTCAAATAAAATACTCCTGAATGCATTGGGGACCACGCCAACTATCCCCACAACTCTTAAACAAGATAAGGCAACCACGGAGAGGGGCAAAATAGTCAAAACACAACAAATTCTGAATATCAATACGAGGGTCATTACACATGAGTTGACTTGGGCCAGGCTTGTCACATGAATTTGGTATTCTGCTTTTCAATCTTGACCAAATAAATGCGCAGATTTGGAATATAAAAAAATTAAGCAACTCTTTATATCGAGTTAAAAATTAGGGAACACGTAATTCAATGAAACATGATAAGCATGTATAGGGTGTCAATAGTTGGTCACCATGAACATAACTATTTGCAAAGTGAGTGTAACAGCTTACCGTGAAAAGCTACTGCAGATCTTTTAGCCAAAACACCCTTAGGTTCTGTAATGGAATATAATATGATAAATACTCTAATAAATAAAAGCAGTTGAGGGTTTTAATGAAGTAATATACCCTTTAGTTCATTGGTGTTACGTCAAGTATTTTTTTTTTTTTTTTAAAAAGGGCAGCCCGGTGCACTAAAGCTACCGCTATACCCTTTAGTTCATTGGTGTTACGTCAAGTATTTTTGTACTCATATTATCCTATATCATTTGTTGCCTTTTTGAGCTTGGGGCTTGGGTTGAGTATGCATATCCGTTCTCAAGCGCAAATAACTGTAGTGTAATTTCATAGTTTTGGCTGATGTAAGCAGGTCCTGTAAATTGATATCCAGGATGTTTGCCATTTTCGAAAAGCAGTTCATCTTTGAATAGAATTGCTTTAACTGCATTAAATTATTTTTCTTAGTGAGGTTGAAGTTCTATTATTCTGCTCTTTTGCATGTAGGTCTTGATAAATATTCAAGCTCAAATGCAAAGGTTGTTGATAGAACTGTTGCTTTTGTGGTTTCTGGCTTGAAGTTTATTATGTTTAAGTATGCAGTTTTTGTGCTGATGAGTCAGCTTTAATGGTGGTATTGTCTACAGTTGACGGACTTTGGGCTTTCTAAAGTTGGTCTTATCAATAGCACAGATGACTTGTCTGGTCCGGCTGTCAGTGGAACATCCATGATGGATGATGATGAATCTCAGTTATTGGCACCTGAGCACCAGCAGGAGAGGCGCGAGAAACGCTCTGCTGTTGGCACACCAGACTATTTGGCACCCGAAATCCTTCTAGGAACTGGGCATGGTTAGTATATCTGTTCTTTGTTGTTCTCTGCTTTCAACGACAATGAATTGCGGATTTATCTTTTGAGAAATGTCAGATGAAGCAATCAGATGTACCATCAATCTGTTGCCAGTCTAAATTACCTTTTCCCCTTCTTACTTACCCTTATGGTGTAATTACATAATCTTTTCTTGCTGGTTTAGGGGAATTACTTCTTTATATAATAAAAATTGGATATGTATGACCTGGCGGTTGCCACACTCCTGTAAAACTGAAAGGACGGGGGAGGGTTATTGTCGAAATTGTTGCTTGTTTTAAGAGATATTCAAATCTTCGTATTAATTCTTTGTCATATTCTTATTTATATTGAACCCGTAAGAAAACAATTTGGATGTGACAACATTCTTCTTTCGTGCCATTTTATTTCTTGTTAAGGGGTTACCACAGCTTGACTTTTTTCAGGTTTCACGGCTGATTGGTGGTCTGTGGGTGTTATTCTCTTTGAGTTGATTGTTGGCATTCCACCTTTCAATGCGGAGCATCCTCAGGTTAATATTTTGTAATACCTGTTTCTTTATTCTTTATTTTCCCTTGTGATGTTATGAATGTATGTCATTGATCAGTTTCATATTTTTATATATAAGGATGACTAGCTATTGTTCCTTATGCTTTACGTTAGGTTCAGAGCTTTTCTTCTATGTTGCCTAAGCAATTTTTCAATTATGGGAAAAAGATGGCATAGTTCGGAATACTTTAAATGTCTCGATCTTTAAGAACATCCGATAAAATTGGAGCTATGATGTTGCTAATACTTGAAATAATGCTTGTTTCTATATGGAAAATATACTCAATTCCTAACAGCTCGTTTCATTTGGAATATGAAATTGATTTTAATTGCTTCAATGTACCTTAAATAACTGATTTCATTCTAACCATTTGTATTCAAGAAATATGTGGGCATAGTAAAAATGAAAACGACTTCCACAAATCATAACAACAACAACAAGAAGATACCCAGAATAGTCCCACAATGCGGGGAATCATAACAACAACAACAAGAAGATACCCAGTATAGTCCCACAATGCGGGTCTGGGGAGGGTAGAGTGTACACAGACCTTGCACAAATGATAGCCGATTTTATAAATAGAACTGATTTAGCAATAAAATCAGGTTAAAAAAAAATCAAACAGTACCTAAGTGCGTTTATGAGAAACAACTTAGATCTTCAGGTATAAAGAGAATGGTGTGGTTCTAAAATTTTCACTTTTCTTTCACAATTGTGGCACCAGGGACGTTCTTTGCCCTCATCTTCATGTTTTCATGTTTTCTGATTTTATTTCTAAGTTTTGAGTGTCATCCAGACTTTAAGTTGCATCTTTAGAGTAAATATGTATTGTGTCATATGATGAGAACTAATTTACATAGTATTGCTTAGAGTTGACAGAGGGCTGCTCTTGTAGCAGAGCCTATTTCCAATCATTGGGTTGGGACATCAAGTAACCCAGGAAAGATAATAGGGGTTGCTGAGTGGAGGGGGTTAGGGTAGGTAGAAAAAGAAATGCATTGTTTAGTGTTAGAGTTTCCTTTTTTTTTTCTTTCTATTAAATGAGTTTAATTAAATAAAAGTAAAGATAAAAACTGAAGTCCCAGAAAATTTTGTGGACGTGGTTATTAAATGTTTTTGGATCTATTACTAATAACATCCCTTATAGGATTTGTGAAATGGTATTTCATGTTATGAGTTGCCAATCAATGAATTATGCCTCAATCCTGAACTAGTCGGGTCAGCTAAATAGATCCTTGGTATACTCATGAGTCACGACAATTTTATGAATGTCTTAAAGTTATATTCTTAATTACCAGGAAAAGTTAGATTTGACCACTTTATTGTTTTTCTTTCTTAAATCAATAAACAATTAGCTCGCAAATAAATACCGTTAATTGTTACCTTCTTATTAGTTACCCTTCTGTCTCAATGATGTCATACTTTCCTTTTTAAGTCTTAAACTTCTCATTTTTACTCTTAACTTCTTTTTTTTTACCCTTAATGAGATAATGTGTATGACTTTGTTTAGACCACAATTTTCAAAAGTCTTTCTTTCTTAAGCTCCATGCCTAATCAAACATCGCCACATCAATTGGGACAGAGGGAGTATTATTGTTTCTTTTAATGAATCATACATTTTTAATTTTTTAGTTATTTACAGTTAACAATTTTAGACGCTAATTATTGGATAAAAATGTTAATATAGCTTACAAATATCGAACTTGATCTAAACAGTTACTTGTTGACAGTAGCACTCTTTGAGGGCTTTCTGTTTTTTGGAAATATATGCTGATGTTTTTGCATAAGTACTTCTAAATTTTATATTAACCTTTCTTGTATTCAGAAAATATTCGACAATATTCTCAACCGTAATATACCTTGGCCGGGAGTTTCAGAGGAAATGAGTCCTGAGGCATATGATCTGATTGATCGGTAAGAGAATGCTTGGCATTTCTTATGAATCCCAACGTAATTTTCCTTCTTAACTGTGAGTATTTTGGCCCGAAGCATGTATGAGTATGAAGTATGAAATGTAATTTTTCCTAAATGAATAATCAATTATCTGGACTTCATAGAGGCAGTGGATGTTCAAATTGGTTTTGACTACAAAGGCTGGTGTTTTATATTGAAAGATTTCTGTAAATTGTCTAAAGTTAGTAAGTGGTTGTGATACTATAGCAACTTTCAAATGCTTTTAGCTAATTGCCTTTCCATCTTGAAGGTTTTATGTGCATGCACTTTGGAGACTCCCAAAGGTCACTACTTCCTCTGGGGAGTGTTCAAGAACAAATCCTTTTCTTAGGACAGGAAAATAGTTTCACTGCAGAAAGAATAGATGTGATCGCTCGAATCACTGAGGCACTGTTTGGTTACCTGGATTAGGATTCTAATCTCAGGGTATAAAAGTTAGGATAATAGTTGTCCAGTGTTTGGTTACTGAAAGTGTATCCAGCTTCAAACCAAACACATGTTTTGGATTATACACTGTATGTCCCATTTTTAATTCAATGAACGAAACAAAACACTAGTAATAACTAATCCAGGGATTATTAATCCTAGTACTAATATCCCTGCATTACTTTGTCCCAAATCAGATAACCCAAAAAGTTGATCTTTCTGACAAATGATGAGTTAAGGTTTTGAACCAACTATTTGGCATGTTCAATGAATCAACTATGCCTTATCCAAAACAGGTTTTGGTTGGCTACATGAATCCACTGTAGCCATTTAGGCTCTATTTGGGCTCGTTTCATCCCAATGCTATTATCTAGTTGAGTTTATTCCATAATCTTTGAAACACTAATAAAATTTATTTACTTGATCCAAAAAAAATCCCATAATCTTCTAATGCAGTTACTCAGATTTTACTAGAATTGTTCTATGTCTTGGTGCTTTGAATTAGGAGGATGACTAAGCTTTAAAAAAACATTAAATGCAACTACTTATTAAAAAAATAAAAATACAAAATGACTTTCTTCTCAAACTAAAAGAAATGAATGATTAAAAAAGTAAAATTAAATATGACTCTTTTCTGTCCAATAGATGTATCATAGAACTATATCCATTTCTCAAATTTCAGGTTGCTGTCTTTGTAAATTTCAGGTTACTTACAGAAGATCCCAACCAGAGGCTTGGAGCCGGAGGAGCCTCAGAGGTAACAGTCATTTTTCCATTTTTCCATTGATATGAACATAGTACTATTTATTCTGTAAAGTTTAGATTTTTTGGAGTACATCTGGAAATGAAAATAATTCTTATGCAGGTGAAGCAGCACCCATTTTTTAGGGATATTAGCTGGGACACACTTGCTAGGCAGAAGGTTTGACTGCAATCTCTATTTCATGTTTACTATATCTATAGAATCTGATAGGTAAATGATGTCTCCCGTAAGCTAATTGCTGTTGCAACAAAATGCTTGTATGTCTCTCAGGCCGCATTTGTGCCTGCTTCAGAAAATGCTCTGGATACAAGTTACTTCACGAGTCGCTTCTCTTGGAATCCTTCAGATGAACGTGTATACGCAGCCAGTGAATTTGAGGATTCTAGTGACAATGGTAGTGTTAGTGGTAGTAGCAGTTGTTTAAGTAACCGCCATGATGAACTGGTATGATCACGATCAATGTATTTAAGGTTTATTTGTGAATTTGGCTTTTTTTGTTGAGTGGGTTTCTCATGCATTGCTGAACAGGTTGATGAATGTGGCGGTCTTGCAGAATTTGAGTCAGGCTCTTCCATCAACTACTCTTTTAGTAACTTCTCATTTAAGGTAGTTTTTTGTTCGATCACACTTGATTCATGATTGTTTGCTTTCCATTATTATCGCTTTGTCTCATTTCGGCATACTAGGCTATTCAATGTTATAACAAGGAGCCTAAACATGCTAAACAAGTAAAGAGTTTCTTGATTCTGGTATATAACCATAGTGGTGTTGGACCTATGAGTCATACTATGTGACACATTTCGTTACACCGAACAACCTTAACATTCTATTAACACCTGTTACCTGTCATTTGATTAATCCAAAATGAATCTTTTAGCTTTGATCAACCAATTATTACTTTTTGGTAGGTGATGTTCTCTTTTGGCGCCAAGGAGCCATTCCATACTTCCAGCGACTGGTCTAATTTTATTTACTTCTTTTCCTCCAGAATCTCTCCCAGCTTGCATCAATCAATTATGATTTGCTTACAAAAGGTTGTAAAGATGACCAGCCGACAAATCCTAATGCATAGCCAAAGGGCACTAGCATGCCAGAGTATCAGATTTGATTTTTTCTGCCGGGTTGACGTAATGAAAAGAATGGCCAGCCAATTATCTTCTGTTTGTATACCTTGTAAATGTATGTGCTTGCCCATTCTATAAAAATATGTGCTTGTCTAATGGTGTTTTATTCTGTAGCACTATTATTATGGTTCTGAAGATGATTATTGAAACTTTTCGTTGTCCCTGTTGCAGATATATATAAGCAGCTTAAAGACTGTGACTCACTACCGCAGGATGTGTTTTTTGTCATACAAACAAGTTTAATGCTGTGACGTTTCATTTAGTTTTTATATCACAGCCGAAGAGGCCCTCTGGTCATTGGCATTAAGGCCTCTGATTGTACTTGAAATTTTCGATCCACAGCAATATAAACACATCTCACGTACAATTGCAAAGGTGACCTGACTTCTCATCTCAATTCTTGGCTGTCTGTTAGCTGTCTCTCTTTCTCTGAATATTAGTGAGCGGTTGTTGCAACATCCCCCACTTGTCATTCTTTTTCTATTTGGTTCCCGCAAGTATTTGCCTAGCCTGTTGTTCGCGCTTCAGGTCCTGGCTAGTTGCGGAGTTAAGGTTGGTCCAAGGTTTCTGTTATAGGTTGATTGGGCATGTCTAAAGTTGGACTTTGTCATTTGGGTTTAATTTGTTAAAATCTCAGTTTGAAGTCAATTTTGAAGTGGCTTAAGGCTGTGTTTTTTTAGATAGTGGTTCAATCGGCTATCTGTGAACTTGTTCCATCTTAGTAGTAAACCAAGCGCAGTACCTCTCAATAAGCCCAAGAGCCCATTTGTTATCGTCCCTCTTTAACTGGTAACCCCTTCAACAATCTAGGGGTTTTGAGTGGTTATCAACACAATTTTTTTTTTTGTTTAAATGGTAGAAATGTCCTTAATGATATTTAGAAATAAGTTTAAAAGTATGGCACATGATAAAGGGCGAATGATGAAAATCCAGCCTCTGTCTGCCACTCAGCCATGAGCTCGCCACATGTGGCTTGCCTAATGCAGTTTAAATCTCATGTGTGGTTTACTCACTATTGCACAGTGAGCAGGTCATAGCCGAGTACTCACGCAAAGGCAGAGGTCGGGTTTCTCTGGGGTTCCAAAAACAAAAGTGGTTATATAATGTGAAGTCATAAGTTGGTGGTGAGATGTGATACTTGAGCCAAGGGTCTTCCAGAAGTAGTCTTTTTACGCATATTCTATCCTCTTCAGATCCATACCCATGTGTGGAATTTTACTGGGATGTTGTTCTATAATCTACAACCCAAAGAAGTGTACTGTATTAGTAACGGCACTCCCTTCGAGTTTGTCCTATTGGTAATTGATTAGTGTTGATAAACCCTAAACATTTGTTCTCTCGTCCACCCTTAATCCTGAACTGGAGCACAAAGGCCAAAAAATAAAATGAAAAAATAACATAAATATACACCTTAATTTACCATATTTTTACAAATCTCCATCCTTACAAAGTAATTAAAAAAATTCCAACTATCAGTTATGTATCTCAATGGAATATATTGGGTACGAATTATGTATTGTTGTATATATTAGTGTGAGTTTTATTTAAAAGATACATACACAATGTATCTTTGAATGATTACAATGTGGGTAATTATGTATCTTAACAGAATGTATCGGGAACAAATTATGTATCTCGACAGGCCAAAAAATGAGATTTTCTGTAAATATGCAAAATTTTGGGATTTTCTGTAATTAGGCATCAAAACTGTCGTAATTTATGTTGTTTACCCTAAAATAAAACATAAAGCAGCTGCATGCGTATGTGTTATTTTACTTAATGGTAGGTACTTGTTAATCACAAACAATAATAGTATTTTATCACGGTTGGAGAATCAATTAACAAAAAGGCCAAAGCTGATTACTTACAAAATAAGAGAAAAAAAAGCTTTCTTACAAAAATCATAAAAAATAGAAAAAAAATGGTGAGTATATGCATCTGTAATTGCACATGTGGAGTCTGAGGAGGGTAGGGTATATACAAATCTTAACCCACCTCAAGTGCAACAAATTCAAGCAGTTATGAAAAAAAAAATATGGAAATGGAGAAAATACGGCAATTAATAAGGAAAATATTAATAGAGCATTCATAAATAGAGACAACAATGGAATAGTATGTTAACCGATACAAAATAAACAACAGATGGTAACAAATATCAAAAGGCGATAACTATGATAGGCAATAATCTACACGAAAAGGAATACTACTAAGACAAACACGGTGCTCCAGACTATCACCACGCCTACACTGTCGAAAAATGGAACAACACTCAACTACTTACTAACCTTCTACTCTAATTCGCGATTTCCATACCCTTCTATCGAAGGTCACAGTACATATGCAAATGAGACAAATGGTACATATTCGATCTAACTTGGATGTATTTTTTCTTTTTTATTATTTTTAATTTTAATAATCATCTTCGGGTGGTTCAACCTAACTAACAAATTTTATTTGCTACAACCTTTAATTAGGTGGCTTAGGTTGTTACAGTATCAGATAAACGCAGAATCATATTATAATGCTTCGTTGTACCTTAAACCTAACCCTTATAATCGTATTGATTAATATAGCTTTTCAAAAATCCTAATTCTTTTGATCATTTGGTACTTTCTTGGATCTTAATTTTTATTTTGAGAATTGACTTAAAAATAAAAATACGTTTACATTTGAAAAATGAACTTGAAGATAACATACTTTGATTTTTAAAGTGACATTGCACATGAAGTAGGATGGGGTGAATGAAAATTTTCTTATGTCTACAACCTGTACCTACACTAGCTTATACTTGGTATGTTTATGCAAAGCTAAAATATGGTGTTTGGATTTGGAAACTAATTCGTATTCTTTTGGTAAATTGGTGTTAGGATCACCTTATGCACATCCCTCGACTATTCGGATATATTCCACCTTTTACTAATACATGTATTGAGTAACTTTGTCTGTCAATACTTAAATATGCAGAAAGAAATCATCTAACATTCTTTATTTCCTTTAATTTTTACCCATTTTATTAATGGTTAGGTCATACCTTTTACGATAATAGTATTATAATGGAGGTCGAGGATAAGGATATAAGGTTAGTAGGTGGCCAATCATGTCTAATTCCCTTTTCAGTTTTATTAGTATTACTCTCCTACTATCTTATACTTCGATTTAGTATTACTTGTTGTTTCCTATGTTTCAATTATCGTATTATTTGTGTTGCGATTGCTCTCTTTGTCTTTGTTTTTCTTTTACATACTTATTATTTGATATGTTTTACCTTAGCCGAGGGTTTATCAGAAACAACCTCTTTACCCTCACGAGGTAGGATTAACGTTGCGTGCCCAGACTCCTCTTGAAGAATTACACTGAGTTTGTTATTGTATTTCCTTCGATTTTTTACCCATTTCATTAATGATTAGGCCATACTATTGAGGATAAGCGTATGATAATAGTGACTGGAACAAAGACATGTTCAGAAGTGGTGAGGTGGTCCACGTCAAGGGAAGAAACCTTATTTGTGATAGCACATGCTTAGGCATTCAATTGTATGAACACTGGGGTAAACAACAGCTCCACAACAATATCAAATCAAAATGCCAGTGAGGACAGAACTAGCCAATACATATAATGGAAATATCACCAAAAAGAGGGTTCAGAGATTGAAATAAGTTACTTTACAATTTTGTTTCTTATCTATTTACTTGATTGTTTTGGCTATCATATCAGCTTGTCAGTGGCCCAATGCCAAATAGATCCAAGGATGATGAGACCTTTTGAGAGGTATGGTAAAATCCTTTCAATGCTTTGGATGCTAACAATTTATGAATGGACCACTTAGTTCCATTGTCTGCTCACTCTCCTAATGTGACCCATAAATTTTCTATTCAAAAAAAATGTGGACCACTAGAGCAGCACACTCTTTTCTTAGGGTTTTCATGATTACAAGTTACACTTTTCAGTTGTTAATAACAGTGACGGATTCAGAATTTAACGTAGATTTGAATTGAGAAAATGGATTATGAAATGTATATTATTTTTGCGCATATATGTAGAGTTCAATGTCAAGCATTAAGTTCTGCCAAATCCGCAAACCCCATGATTAGATCGGTAACCGATAGACAGCTCTTTTCATGTATCTTTCACTTTCAGTCTCAGTATGTTCTAAGTATTTTTTTCAGACTTTCGATGAGTCTTGCATTAATTTTCCAACTGTGATTCAACAACATTGCACCTTTTGTAATAAGAAAAAAACTTGATGAGCAATATCCAGAATCAAAGAAGCACGTTGGCAAAAATTTACCTACATCGAGTATTCACATCAAATCATATTAATATACCATGCTTCAGTGATACGTAAGGTGAAATTATGTATGAATTAACTATGGTTTAATGAGAACCATGTTTGTGAAGACTTGTCATGTATTTATCAGGTTGGTGTAAACAGTGGTGCTGGCAAAGAGACAGTAAAAGAAAAGGGTACCTAAGCCCCAAGGCATATTTATTTATGCTAACTTCCAAGAAGTACCACAAAAAGTAGCCAACTTCCAAGAAAGAGAAGTAATTTCTTTAATTAGGACTTGGACAAAGTGATAGAGATCATCAAAAACGAAGTAAAGAGAGTACACACAATCCGTGAAACCAAAGAAACTTTGTCCTGATCCACAAACAAAGCATGGCAACTTACACTAATTTACTACCACTACTACTACTAGCCTACTACCAAACAACAAACCTCCTAAATGAAAATACAAAGTAAAGGTAGGTATTAAGTTCTCAACAGAAGTTGGTTAAAGTAAAAGTAAAAGAAAAGTAAAGTCTGAAAGTAATAATTACAGCAACCATTATCCACCCAACAAGAACAAATGGTACACAGATTGGTCCCCCCAACACAAAGGAAAATCAAAAGGGCTCTAGCTCTACTACAATGGGAAAAAAGAAAGGGGCATAAATTGTTAAAATTTAAATGAAAGAAGATAGGTCCCAATCAACAGATGATAACATGAAAGTTTTAATATGCTTAAATGGGGTTCTGTAAATTGGTGATGGTGCTTCTTTAGTACAAGTACTGCACATGTAAAAGGACTAAGGACCACCTCAATCAGATTCATTGACAGAGTCAGACTGTTCTTGAGTAACCCGTAAGCTTGAGCGACGGAGTTCTTGAATCCGCTCACAGACCTCGGGCATCGAAGGTCTGTGGTCGGGATATTGAGCCGCACAATCTATTGCAAGTTGCAAGAGTTGCACCATTTCTTCCTCAACACTCTGGTACCTGAGGAGCTCGAGATCAAAAACTTCTGAAGTCCATTGGTCTCGCACGATGGACTGCACCCATCTTGGCAAGTCAACACCTTCCTCGTTCAGGAGGGCATGAGTGGGTGCCTTCCCAGTAAGAAGCTCGAGAAGCAACACTCCAAAGCTATATACATCTGCCTTTTGGGAAACTCTGCGTGGGTCAGTTACCTCTGGGGCACGATATCCAGCAACTCGAGTTGGGGAAGTTGGAGGTCCAACCAGCTGGGCTAGGCCAAAATCTGAGACTCGCGCATCATATGATTTGGTGAGAAGAACATTGGATGATTTAATGTTCCCATGGACACTTGAACCTCGAGAGTGTAGGTATTCAATGCCCCGGGCAGTACCAAGGGCAATGCCTGACCTGACTTCCCAATCCAGTGGTGTCCTGCCAGACCCCTTGTTTCCTGGAAAATAACAAAGCTTTAGTGAATAGCACGAATAAAATTGTAGCAAACATCTTAAGCTCTAGTTGCTCAATTTAACAAGTTTCCGAGTTTCATAGGCCGTAATAACAACATTTCACAGATGTACCCCTAGCATATCCAGAGAAATGAGAGGGGAGATTATCAATAATCCAACTCATGCTTTTAGAATTCATCGAAGAGAAATGTTCGAATTCACAAGATGCACATTTATTTAGACTACAAATGAATCAAATAGATGCATTTAAGTTTTAGAAACATTTAGTCCCCTATCAGTAATACTCTAGAAGGTTAAGGATATTGTTGGATAAAGGTTATGATATGACAACCAAGAATAGGAAAAACAGAGTTCTGCTTATGCAACTTTTCTGCTTGTAAGAGAACACCACCAATCCTTGGGATAGAATGAAATGTAACAAAAGGCACAAAGCATCACATTACGCATGCTAAAACAAGACATTCATCTCTCGTTCAGTTAGATGTTATCCCACAAAAAGATGCATTGCATATAGCACAGTAAGCAACAAGCCCAACTAATCAATACACAGACTAAAACAGGAAAAGCAACAAAAGATATATCAATTTATAAGGAAAGAGTATATCTTTGACTCACCATGAAGAAGTGCAGACAAGCTTCCCATAGGCATGTAGTCATAGACAAGAAGTTTTTCCTCCCTGCTGTAATAATATGCCCTAAGAGGCACCAAATTCTCATGATTCATCGATCCAACCATATCGATTTTCTCCCTAAACTCCATCTCAGATAACGTCACATCCTTCAATCTCTTAACAGCTACAACTGTGCCCATCTCCAAAACCGCTTTGTACGCTGTTCCAAACGTCCCCTTTCCTAAAACCTCCGCGGAAGCTCTCAACAAATCCTCCAAATCGAACATCCTAGCAGACCCGAAAAAGATCAGCTTTTTAATGCCACCATTTCCGCCACTCTCTCCTCCCTTTCCAGTAGCTGTCATTGCAGCAGCGGCAGCTGCTGCCACCGAATACCCGTTATTTCCGCCACCACCATTTTCAGCATCCACATTGGGTTTCTCCCCAGAAACTTCAGTTTCCGGATTCTTATACGTAGCCACATCAACAGACCTCGCACTGTTTCCACTCCTCTTTCTACACAAAACAAACAAAATCAACAACAATAAAAGGAACCCCACTACAGATCCGACAACAATGCCAGCAATTACACCACCAGACAACTTCTTTTTCTTATGCACATTCCCAATATCAATCCCACCAGTAGCTATAGCAGGCTGCGTTGCATCACCTGGACAAACATCAAGCGGCTTCCCACAAAGTGAATTCCCACCAAAAGCATCAACAGGCATTCCTTCAAGACTCTTTGGAATTGACCCATTTAAGCTATTACCAGACACATTAAACTGCACAAGTTTCGCCAGCTTCAACGCCGGAACAGAACCAGAAAACTGATTGTTTTCAAGAAACAATGTCCTCAAACGAGTCAAATTATTAAACCCATATGGAATTTCACCAGAAAAATTATTATTCGAAAGATCTAAACGAACCATCAAATGCAACCCAAAGAGCGAAGAAGGAACAGAACCAGTGAAATGATTATCTTGAAGATAGAGATTCCTCAGCTCAACAAGCTTGTAAACATCAGCAGGAATCGAACCCGACAGCCAGTTAAACCTCAAACTAATAGTTCTCACCTTAGTAAGATTCGCAATGGTGTTCACCGGAACTTCACCGGAAAGTGAAGAAGCCGGTAACCGGAGTACAGTAACACGATTATTCTCACACAAAACACCAGCCCAATTACATGGGGTTACATTAGAAGTATTCCATAACAAAGTACGACCACCCACAGCAGACCGTAACGCCAACAAAGCGTCACGGTCGGAATTCAGATCTGAAAGACTAGTTAAACAAAATAAACCAAGAAACAACAGAACAGACAACCTTAACATCATAAACAAACGAGAAAAACCCAACATTGTGTCTGAAAAACTATACATTCATTACAGAGAAAAACTAAAAGGGGGAGAGAAAGAAGAGACAAATTTTTGGTGCTGTTGGGTTTAAGCGTTTTTACTTTTGTTGTTGGCTGATATTAGAAAGAGGGTGAAGTGACAGTGGCTTCTTGTTTTTTTTAGTGGGGGGAAAGTAGATAAAATTAGAAATACAGGGTGTAAAATGGAATAATTGAAAAAGAAAAAAGAGTAAAATATAAAAGAAACCCTAGCTGTTTTTTGTTCTGAGTGTGGTCAACAGCTAACAGAGTTGATGGGTGTAATAAGTATAAAGAAAGTGGACTGTTTTCTGCTCCTACTAGACTGAGGAGTCCAACAGTGTTTTTTTTTTTTTTTTTTTTTTTTTTTTTACAGAATTTCTTTGAAATAATTTTTTTTTTCTTAATTTTAAAGATGTATTTTTTTTGAATTAATCCTTGTTTAGTTAAATGAATTTTATTTAATTAAGGAATCGTATTAAATAGATAACTTTTAGGGGCGAGCGAAGGAAATTACATTTTATGAAAATGAGTGATCTTGAATTTTTGACCGCCGCTTATCTCATGGTCAAATTTTCAGAGTCAAAAGTTAAGCCAGTGTTTGACGATAGATTTTGAAAATTCAAATATTTGTTTGACCATGAAATTTGATCAGATTTTAAAAATTAAATATTTTCAAATTCAAATTCCACTCATAAAACTTCAAAAATATTTCAAGTAAAATATATGTCCAAATGTAATTTCAAATTCCCAAATCATAACTTTGAAAACTCAAATTTTACGTTTCAACTTTAAAACCTACGGCCAAATGAAAGCTAAAATATGTTTGTTTATTGAACAAAACTTGTTCAGGACCCGTTTGGCAATAGATTTCTCAATTATTTTTGAGAAAAAACTTAACAAATAGTGTTTGGCCATATAATTTGTCATTAATTTTTTTCTAGTATTTGGGCCAAATATCAATTTTTGTGAATTTTTAAAAGTAAAATATATTTTTTAAATACTGTAGCAAAATATATTATGAAATTCACTCAAATCTTCATCAAAAAATAACTTGTCAAAAACATTTTGGAATCTATTGCCAAACGCTGACTAAATTTGAAGTTTTACCCATAGACTGACAGGATCAAAATGACTCACTCCAAGGTCATTTTTGTAAATCACTCAATTCTTTAAGTGGGTATGTACCAAGTTAAAAATATCATACAGAATAACATAGATCAAGTATAATTATGGGGCTTTCTTTTTTCTTTTTTGGGGGGTTCAGCTTTGTCATAGAATTTCTTGATTGGATAAAAAGCTTTAAAGATTATTGATTTTTCTTTTTATGAAAAAAGCAGCTTCTGCAACTTGGACTATCTGTTCTGTTCTTTGAATTTCTTGAACTGGGGTTCTCTTTTTCTTATTTTTATTTCTCCCTACCTTTTTTAAGGTTGTTGCCAATAAATTATTTAAATAAAAGAAAAACTAATGTGGAAGGAAAAAGAAATGTAGTTCATGTTTTCTTTGTTCTTTTTGCAAAATCTATTGCATTAAAAATGGAATAATTCAAATGTATGATATAAAAGTTTATCATTAACCTTAGTTTAAACTAAAAAAGTACAAGAAGATGAAATTAAAGTTATTTTTTGTCTTCTATGTGTCTTTTCATAAAGCTAAATTCTGTATAAGTTATCTTATGTACAATCTAGCATAAAATAATACTGAACTTATTAAATAAAACTATACTAATATTACTTTACTTACTACATAAAATGTCAACCAATCACTATATAAATTGTTAACAAAGAAATTCATATGATTCAATTTTTAAAATTTTGGTTTCAATTTGTCGGATACAACAAGTTGTTAATTCCAAGTTGTTCTATTTCGATTTATATATAATGGTCGATTATGATTTCGATAATAATGAAAATAACTTCACGCTTTAAATGAATGGAGTTATTCAATGATTGGTTGCAAACCATACACATTCTACTCTGTTTTTTATTGGTAACACATTGTAATGCTGAAATAACAATTATAATTAGTCGACCCATCAATATGATGGGATGACAGATTTGACATAATAACATGAAAGAGATGGCTAAAGACGTAGGGGTCCGAATGTTGCATATTTAATCCCTTTCATAATTTGTCATTTTTATTTAGAGGGGGCCAACCAAATCCAAAACCCTCTTACCTCACTATTTTTTCAACTTATAAGTTATAATCAATTGCATCAACATCAAATAATAATAATAATAACATTGTTAAACGAGGGGTTAAACTTCACGTCAAGAACCAATATTTTCTTTGCACATTGAATGATGTTAAAGTCAACAAATAGAAATAAGTTAGTTGTAGGAGTAATTAATGAGACTTTAGCTAACTGGAGTTACATTATTCTTCAACAATCTGATCTTTCTAACCATCTTAGCATGCAGGATAATTAATTATTCAACATGGAAAATATTTAAATATTCTTCTTTAGAAATTATATTTAGGGATTATATCGAATTTTATACGTGGTATATACTATACAAGATTTGAGCCAAAGCAAAAATTAAGGATAGTTGATCCGACAATACTCTTGTCATATTTTAGAAATTTTGATTCATACTGTTGGCTCAAATTATTTATCGTGTTTTTCTTTTGCACGCTTTTTAAGAAAATTTAATTAGAAGAGGTTATGTAATATCTTTTCACTGAATATTTACTTTATTTATGTGTCATTATCCCATAATTAAAGTATTTATAGTCTACAAAAACAATTACTGCATCCGTTTCATATTACTTGGCCTCTGTTGACTTGTCACACCTTTTAAGAAAACCTTAATTAGCGATATATTTTACTAATCTAGCCCACCCTTTGTTGATGAAAGGCTATAGTAACTACTTAGGAGTCGTTTGGTTGGGGGTATTGGGATAAATAATCCCGGGATAAAATTTGGGATAATTTTATCCCACGTTTGGTTGGGGGTATTAGGTTGCCTTGGGATTATTTATCCCACCTTTTATTCCTTAGTGATGGGATAAGTTATCCCACCTACATGGTGGGATAACTTATCCCGGGATAACTTATCCCGGAATAATTTATCCCGGGATAAGTTCTTCCCAACCAAACGACCCCTTAGCTTATTAAAGTCTCAATTCAAGTAAATTTAAGAACCACTTTACTAGCTACCAAAATACATTTGACCCCAAATCTGTAAAAGAGAAAAAGATTAGGGAATTCTCTATTTTCCCTTTTTTCATTTTTTCCCCTATTTCCCCCTTTGGAAATACAACTGTTATTGATGACATTAATGAGGAACAGTATATTAATGTAATTGCAAAACTGCTAGAGAGTATCTATCTCTATCCATCATTTTCCCTTTCTTTTTCTTACTTACTTTTGTTTGTTTTTCTGCCTTTTTTGTGAGTTGGGAGTGGGGCCATTACATTTTTGGGATGGGATGGAAGCATGATTATAGTTAAGAGACATGAAATCATGTACATCAGTTTTTCATAATAGCATGATGCAGGTGAATAAAGTTTACATAAACTAAAGTGGAATTATATCAATAGCTCTATGGCAATATTTGATAAATAAGAAAATATTATTTCAAAAGTATTTGTATAATAATTCAGACGAACACTATTAGAATTGGCATGGGGCTAGGGGGTGTGGGAGTGGTGGGAATGTGAGTTATGGGGTTTGGGGTGTGTCGGAGGAGGGCGAGAACTAGTGTGTAGTGTCATTTATAGAACTTGTATTTCGTATTTAAATTAGAGAAGTCATTTTTCTTGTTTTAAAAACTTAATTTTTTAGATCAAAATTTTGACCAATCAAACATAAAAAAATTGGAAATCCTCCTTACCAAAAGCACCCTGTATATAAAACATTTTATAAGGAGTTGCTACAAAAGACAAAAATTGACAACATATCTTTAAGTAAGCTAATGTTCTGTTCATGGGAATGAATCCTAGTACTTAATTGAATTCTTAGGTAACATGAGGAAAAAGAAATTGCCTGGATTTGATGGAAGCATCTTAGTCACCAACCAAAGATAGAGGTGGATTTTAATAAAGCTAATAATTAGGAACAAAAACTTAGGTGAGAATAAATTAGGATGAGACACTATCAAGGAGTATAAGTATTTATTAGCATGGGCATAAATTTTGTCAAACCTTCTATTGTATTTGCTGTATTTTCTTTTCTACTGATTGTATTTGCTGTATTTTCTTTTCTACTGATTTTAATATGTTTCAATTGAGCCTAAGATTTATCAAAAACAACCTCTTTATCTTCTAAGAATAGAGATAAAGTTGTGTATACACTACCCTCCCCATAACTTACTTATGAGATTACACCATATATGTTGTTATAGTTGTAAATTTGCCAAACATTGATAACTGCCTCAACCTCTTACAGACAACTGTTTCAGGCTGTTACTGCTTTTTTTTCCCCACTTCTCTTCCTCATTATGATTACTTGTTCTCTTACTACTTTTTCTTTAATCATATGGATAAACTGCTAAGGTTAAACTTTACAGTAAGGTTCGCAGCCTTTATTTCTATGCAGTGTCCGCCACCCCCATCCAATCTTCATTATATCCTTCACATAGCAACTAAAAAGTGTAACATAATTAAGTACACGAAACCCCTTTTTATGTACTATCCCCTCGAACAAGTCCCTAGATTAGAAGAACTAATTAATCATGTTTACTGTTTAAACACATCATAATCCTTGCTATATTATGTCCACGACATGGTACGTCATAGCTTAAACTTATCCTAAATGACCTTTTTCTGCTCCTCCCTTCCCCCATCTTCAAATTGCACAAGTACATGCATGTGCTGGTCAAGCACGCAGGAATATGATACGCTTATAGGTGGCAAATAGGGCGGGTCAAGATAGACTAATAGTTAACATACGGGCGGAATATTGACACGTTCAAAAATAAAATGAGCTAAAATGCAGATAATTTCAATCCGATCAATTTTTACTAAGTTTAGTTGCTTCATTTATTCTTTTATATTTTTTAATACCTAAGAGAATTATTACTATTACTCTTTATAATCGCTATATATAACACATCAAATTAAAAAAAAGTACTTTTCGAAAATATTTTGATAAAATTTCTTGTGGATCAATTTGAGCTAGATACAACAACAACAATATGCCCAATGCAGTCCCATAAAATGGGATTTGGGGAGGGCAGAATGTACACAGACCTTACTTCTATCCCAGGTTAAGGTACAGACTGCTTTCGAAAGACCCCTGGCTCAAGACTGCTTTCGAAAGACCCCTGGCTCAAGACAAGAATAGACTAGAATAGGACGTAATAGAAATACAAGAGACCATAGATAGTAACAACAAATAATACTACAATCAAACTACACAAAACAATAGATGTTAACATAGATCAAAGAATAAGAAACTACAAGAATAGTCCTATGACGACTAGCAAGGGCAACAAAACAAGACACCCCTATCTACTAGAATGGGCATACTCCTACCTATTAACCTTCTACCCTAATTCTTATCCTCCACATCTTCCTATCTAAGGTCATGTCCTGGGTAAGCTGCAACAACGTCATGTCCTTCCTACTCCCCTCTTTCCAATACTTCTTTGGTCTACTTCTACCTCTCTTGAATCCGTCCATAGTCAACCTCTCACACGTTCGCACAGGGGCATCCGTGCCTCTCCTCATCACATGCCCAATAATAAGCAGACCAATAATTAACTCAAACTTAGACAAATTAAGTAGGTTATAATTTCATGAGCTAATTTTACCACCGCTAAAAGCACTTAATGAATAATAGCAATCCTCTCTCATGTCTGTGAAAGATACCACGCAGCCTAAATCAAAGACGTAAACGTGGAGGTTGCACTAAGAAAGAGGTAAAAGAAGAAAAGAGGGAAAAAGAGGTAAGAAATGGACAGGAGACAGGGACACGAGGATAAGCAAAAATACATGTTCCAAATTCATATGTTGAATGAGATAAACAGTACAATATCACAACTATTGCTCTTTAATTTCCCGGTGAAGAACAAAAATTGGTTTTACTAATCGTTTCTGCTGCAAAATTTTACTATAACATACTTTTACAAAGGCTAAAATACACGTTCCAAGTAAAACAGCAGAAAGTGATGTCATTAGAGGAAAGCTAGGCAACGGTCTGTTCAAACTCCATAATGCTGTCGTCTCTGTGCCAATTGATGCAAATCTTCTGGAAGATCGTCCAATCCTACAAAGTGGACAAACGAACATAAGCAAACAAATAAAAAATACAGACAAGGGTAAATTTTCAGTATGCAAAGTACTCCATAAAACTGAGTGGAATAGGTTTTGAAATTCTTTTTCAAGTTTGCGTAGCTTCGATTGGATTTGATCCTCATCTGCTTTTACTTTTTCTTCTTTCTTTTCATGTATGTGAACTCATAGAGATCAGTTAAAGTTTGGATAATATTCCAAAAAATAAGTTGACATTTCATAATCGTAAGATATGATTGCAGCACATAATGCACCTCAGAAAGTCTTTGATCGGTTTCCACAAACGCGCAACACCTCTACGTTCACCTGCAGAATCAAGATTCTCATCCAGATTATTTCTTCGTACCATTTCAATAAAATTAAAAGGTATATAATGAAGAACCTAGTGAACATAGCGTAATGTGACATAATAGAAATAAATAACTCCGGTATTTTAAATGCATCACATGGCATAAAAGGCGAGGGTTGATGGCATGCTTTGACACATTGAACACTTGGCTGCGTTCAAGAAACGAGGCTAATTTGCTTTTTTGATATCACATTTGAAATTATTTCTGAAGGGTTCAATCTAGCATGGTTCCCTATTTTCAGGTTCAAATGGTAGACCACATTGATTCAAGCTTGCCAGTCCCAATTACTTCTCATAATTCATCACTGTTTTATCTACAAGATTGTGGGGAGGATTTTAGAAAACGATCTACCTTTGAAGGGAGTAGATGAGGTGTAAGTAAATTATATGAGAGAGAGAGAGAAGAGAGAGAACTAAAGGTTTCGTTAGAACCAGAAGTTGTTAGTATTAAAATTCGTCTAGCATGTCCACTTCTTCGCGTACCTCCTTACACCAGTTGTCATAATTGTTTCTCACTCATTTGGGTTGTGCCTTAGACATGACACGCTCTCTGAGTGAAATTTTTTCTTCTGTTTTCTGATATGGTTACCTGACTGAAAGCCTTCCTCTTATCAAACAAAGATTTTGGACTCTTTACAAGAAAGAAAGAAAGAACGAATGAGAAGATATACCGCCAGATGAGACTGAATGCTGTTTGGATGTTGCTCTAAGTGAAGCCAACTTATCAACTAAGGTGAGCTCTGCATCACTGACATAGAAGAAGAGAGCACACATTATTGAACAGACACACATCAGCATACTATTTTAGATGAGAGCTACAAAATAGTGAACATGCTCAGTGAGAAACTATGTTTCTTCTGCTCAGCAGCTCAAGAGAATTATCCAACTCAAACTCTATGTTACAACACCAACAACATTCCCAGTGTGATCTCACAAGTGGGTCTGGGGAGGGTGGGGTGTATGCAGACCTTACCCCTACCCTGTGTAACTCAGACTATGTTACTTCATAAAAATAAGGTTGACCGCATCAACCTGGTTCTCTAACAGATATGCTTAGAGCCAATCATCTTATGCAGATTTGTATCCTACCCAATTACTATATCACAAGTTAGAGTAATTAAGCAAAGCAGATGCACTAAATCTAAGAGTAGAGAGTAGTAACTTTGTCATGCTCGACGCAGATCAATGTTGAATTGAATAATTTTTGTTTTTCTTTTAAAGAAAATACAAGCAAGAGATGAAGAGCTTTACAGGTTGGTGGCCTATAAGAAATTTTAGATGACAAGGAAAAACTATCACAAACTAAGCACGTTCACATAAGATGCTTGTGAAAGTGGCAACATTTGACAGAAGATAAATTCAAGACTTTGAAACAGGTAAGTCAACAAATTAAAACATCTTTCCTACCTTTTTGTTCAGATAAGATAGATCCTGATTGATCAGATTAAACAAATTTAGTCAATGTAATCTCTAAGGAAGAAGCTAAGGTGTATATTTTGTCTCATAAGCTAAACCACTTTTCACGTTAACTTACCAAAGGGAACATTGCAGTTTCATGCCAACCTCGAAATTGTGCTTCTTATATTGATTAATCACATAAGGAAATTGATGGCTCATATAGGACCTCGTGTCGATGAGATTTTCGCAAATAACTTAAGGAGACAACGAGACAAAATCAACAGGAAAATTGGCACGAAGGAGAACTCATCGGACAAAGGAGCCCTTACATAAAAACAGAAGTGGCAACTTATCCAATTCAAACTGATCAATTTGAAATACGGGTGTGTCTGAAAGCTTATACAACAAATTCAAACCTGAGATTCTTCGGGATCTGAACATTTATCAGAAAAATATGATCTCCTCTAACTGAAGGTCTATTCATGTCTGGCACTCCCATTTTTGACATTTTAATCCTTTCTCCAGGCTGACATCCAGGAGGAATCTGAAGATCTTTTATACCATCTACAGTTGTCACCTGTAGGGGCCAAACAGGAGTATAAGGAAAAGAAAGACATCCCATAAGTCATAATTCAGGTGATGTGACTCCTTTAAGAAGTAATATTGCTATTATACCTACATGGAGCCACCTACAAGCACGTAAAGCTATATTAAATGCCAGAAACACACAATGTCGTGAAGGGAATTTGTTTGTCGGAAGGGAAGGGCAGGGAAACAGATATAGGCGAATGACTGGAAGGAGAATAAAAAGTTGCTAGCAATCAATTCAAATTTAATTGTCTTTAAATTGTGCCTTTCTGAAAGAAGAATAAAGCAATTCTCTTTGCAATGCTTTTATTACCTTCTTAACTGTCCCCAGAATGGCCTCAGTAAAATCAACATCTAATTTTGAGTACAGGTTGAGACCATCCCTCCAAATATCACGTTTTTCTTCGACATGGATGATCAAATAGAGGTCACCAGATATACTACTGCAAGGAAGACCAAGTTAAGATGTGAAGATGATTGTGAAAAGGAGAAAAGCATGTCCGCATCTATCTCTCTGAGGCCATCCGAATACCCAACTCACCCCCCAAAAGAATCATACAAATTTGCAAAGAGAAACGGAATAAGAGAAAGAACAGAAAAGGTCAAGTTGCACTTTCTAACCTAGGTGAGAGGAAAAACATTGAGAAGTTTGGGTATATTAGTAAACAAAAAGCTAGCCCATGTCCAAGTTTGGGTATATTAGTAAACAAAAAGCTAGCCCATGTCCTATGGACTTCTTTTTACTTTTGCTTAAAGAAGTTTATAGCTATTACAATGAGGACATGCTTCATTTGTGACTCAGACTTCCTCAAAATCTTCTGCATTCTCATGATCTACTGCAGTTGTTTCACAACAAAGAATGAAACAGAAGACAATAACAGCAAATCAGAAAGAAGAGCATACACAGTCTAGAAAGTATCCACATAAGATCAAAGACTAGGAGATAAAAACCAAGGACATACGTCAAAGTCCTTTGTACTGCACAATTCTAGCACCTTGTTGCTACAGATCAATAGAAGTATTGTTTACTTGTCAAAAGAAAAAAAGGATCAAAGACTGGACATACATCAGAGTATTGAAGATATAGAAGCCTGACATTCGGTAGCATATTGAGGATTTATTATAAGCGGTGTCGAAATTTGTAAAAGTGAACAAATCACTATAACAAAATGAGAGATGTTGCAAACTACAGAGAAGGATGAGTAATTTTTTTCTTTCAAAATGGTGGTTCTAAATATGTTTATATTATACCAATATAACTGTTTTTCAGTTGAATTATATTTTTATCACCTTGGTAGTAGTGAAATGAGCTATCATGCATTAGTTTAATCCAATTTTTGCTCAGTGGCAAAAAACGAATGGAGCTGGTTCAAACCCCTCGACCTGGTTCTGCAAAATCAAGCATTTGGCCATCAGATCACATGGTATGATCTGCCAAGTGGTGTCATTCGCTATTTATATATACATATTTGCACATTATTTATAGATATATTTAGTAAAATTTTCTGATGAAGTGGTGTCGGATAACACCGCTTCGACTAACGTGTCCGCCCCTGAATTGACATAAACACCAATAGCTATAACTAATAACAAGCAGCAGAGGCAACATGTAGAGTAGAGTAGGCAAATCAAACATGTAATTAGACTCAGAGGAACCTGTTACTTACAGTCATAATACTACGTATTTGTCCAATTAAACTAAAAGTTCAAATTGCATATACCGCAGATTTTCTTGTGACTTGACCAATTTTGGTCAAAGCATTAAGTTTTTACATGAAATAGGGGAAATCTTCTTAAGCACATGAACTTAGGAACTTTAGTTAAGGGCGACCTTTTCTTGTCAATGTTACCCTCTCCTCGAACTTGCATTGTGGCTCCATCATGAACTCCAGGTGGAACAACCACTTTAATACTTCGTTTTGATTGAACTTGACCACGGCCACCGCATTTTCGACAATGATCGGTTACTATCCTTCCATTACCTCCACATTTCAAGCATGTAGATACCTGAAAACATGAATCAGCATCTAGAAAGCAAGTCAAGAAGGACCAGCAGACTAAATAGTAGATAGCAGTGAGTTGTTCAAAATAACACACAGGTTGAATGTGCAGAGAGAACTTCTATTTTTTTCATAAACAAAATAAAACATTGAGCTGAATAAATAAGCCATGTAGTTCCCAGAGCAAAATAGTATCTTCTTGAAAGTCCCACTTTCTTGAAACAGTACCGTAGATTACTTGTCACAGGTGAATGACACTCATATGAGTTGATCCGGAAATAGTACAAAGGTCATATTTAAACTCGTCATGACAAACCAGTGGTGATAAAGTTCAAAACAGTATATGAAATGATAATACTCCATATACCAGTTGATTCTTGATATATTTGAATCATATCATGTAAATGTAAAGTAAAAGGTTCCTACTAAATTGAATTTTAGGAAACATAACGAAAAAGAAATTGCTTGAATTAGATGAAAGTATCTTACTTACCAACCAAAGATAGAGGTGGATTTTAATAAAGCTACTAATAAAGAAATAGCATTTCAAACAAGAAATCAGTCTAGATTGTAAGATAAAAAGAAGATGAATAACAAAAGAAGTGATTATAATAGCATTCAATAATTACTAATTTCTCATGCTAGTATGTGAAAATACCTGAGACATAATTCCAAAAGGTGTTCTCTGTGTTTTCACCACTCCTCCTCTTCCGCCGCAGTCAGAACAGACTTTAACACAACTGCTAGATTTAGCACCAGTCCCATCACAACTATCACATTCATCGAGAGAGGGTACTTCGATGTCTCGCTGCCCTCCAAATATAGACTCTTCAAAGCTCAAATCAAGGTCATAACTGAAAGACAAGAAATAAATTCATCAACACATATTCAGCCAATGAAAAAGACAGACTAAAAAGAAAGACCAAATCAAACTCTTTCCTCTCGTCCTTAACTTCGAGCATAAATCAAACCAAAGCTGATGGAGAAGTTATTCTATTTACTTGCTTATATTTCATTGATGCAGGTGAAGCCAATGAAACTTATACAAGCCTTCAACCTGCAGTATATAAGAGCTACAAAACTCTCCTTAGCAATGAATGTTTGTTACTAGAAAGAAGTGGTAGGTGCTCTTTTTTTTAAAAAAAAAAATTTGGAAGAAGGGAAGGGAGGGGGGGATTTCATAATCTTAAAACTGTGTATTTTCTGCATGAAACATATCCTAATATCACCAAGACCAGGATATACCGAAATACATAGTTTCAGAAGCAAATGGGCATCGATACTCACCGAATATCAAGACTCTGCCTCCCCATGTTCTTGAAATTGAAGTTGAAGCCTCCGGATCCACCGCTTCCACCAAAAAAGGCATTTGATTCACCAAAATACTCAGAAAATACTTCAAAAGGGTCCACCTAAGAGATCAGATAATCATGCAGGGACACATACCAGTCATCATGAAGAAAAATGAAGCATCTATGAAAACTATAAACAAATTTCAGTACTTTACCCCCTGAGGACCGCCACCAGGCACATCATATTCTCCTCGCAACCCTGCCTCGCCAAAACGGTCATATGAAGACCTTTTCTCATCATCTGATAATACCTAAATATACACTTTGTAGTCAAATTGAAAATAACGAAAGAAAAAGACCAAAACTAAATTATCACCAAATTAAGGACGCCAAGTGTAACGCAAAATTTCATTATATCATCAATTCAACATAAAATGCCCAACAAAGGAAAGTTTTGAAGGGAAAGGAAGCAGGATGTTACCTCATATGCAGCACTAATCTCCTTAAACTTTTCTTCAGCTCCAGGCCCTTTATTCATATCAGGATGATACTGTTTCCAAGTAAAGACAATGATTAAGAAGCATTTGCCACAATACAAAGATGTGTTTATCAAGGACATTCAAGTACAAAGCTCGTTTACACAAGAGTGAAGGGTCAAAAACACACCTAAAGTATCCCGATTTTTCGAGTTTCATACCTAAACTATCAGGTGTGTGAGTTTAGATAAATATCACCGCCGTTTAGTAGAAAAGGTGAACAATTGATAATTGAGCTTTGTTTGATAGTAGTTGGTCATAGTTCAAGTAGTAAATACGTACACCTGATAGTTCAGTTATGAAACTCAAAAAACGGAAAATTTTGACCATTAACTCTTTAAGCAGCAAGTACTTAAGTGATAATAACAACTTCTTACAAATGAAAATGCCAAATCACAACTTATATATATATATGATAGTTTTAAGAGTAAGTAAATAGAGGAGTATAGTATACCTTGCGAGCAAGGTTGCGATAAGAAGCTTTGATCTCTTGGAGCGTTGCATTTCTACTCACATTAAGAACTGAATACAGGTCGGAGCTGGTGGAATTTGAAGTAGCATTAACAGTCACAAAACGCCGTATTCTCCGATTAATGGAGAAAGGATTATGCTTAGTAGAGATGAATTTGAGAGATGGAGATAAGGAAGTTGAAAATGTGAGGGTTTTAGGGAAGTTGAAGGTCGAGAAAGCGGAGTTAGGATTGATATTCGGAGCAGTGTAGAGCCAATTAGGGTTATGGATAGCCGGCATCGCCGGCCGGTGACTGATTCCGGGGAAGGAACAATAGAGAAGCAAGGTAGTAAAACTTCTCCCTAAACTAAAGGGGTTTACTTTTTGAGAAAAATGAGCTGAGAGTCTTTCAAGTTTTTAACTAAATAAAAGGGACAAATAAATTTTAAGTTAAAAAAAAAAATGTTCACATAATTACAGTTGTTTAATAACTGTATTAAAAAATTAAAAAAAAAATTATCACTTTTACTTAATTTAAAAAATTTGAAGGAGCCTACTTAATTGACAAAATTATTTGTCCCTTTTAATCCGAAATCCTTTTACTTTTTTCTTCTCTTACCTATTTATATTATTGTTTATGTCAGATCAAATAATTTAATTTGAATGACTAATTAAGGCAATAATCACCATTAAATAATATTTTTTTCTAGTCCATATTAAGTAAATTATTGGATATGACACATCCTAGAGAAAAATACTTAATGACGTAAACTAAACACTACTTTTCACTATTATCTTTTTATTATTTTCAAACCATTTTCTTAGAAAATGTAAAGTAATTAAGAAATTCATTAAATGGAAGGCTAAATATGAAAAAAAATCACTTATTTTGAAATATGAAAAAAATTTCAATAATTCACATATGTGGATTGATTGAAAAAAAATCCCAACAAATATTCAATATGAATAAAATTCAGCTAATAAAATATTATCACCATTGTAATCCGCTCCATGTTAGTCTTTGTTTGATTTGGGGGAAGGAGACTAGCTAGCTTCATAATGAAGTAGAATATAAACATTACTCCAAATTACTAACACTATATGAAAAACAAAATTTTTATGGTTATAATCGTCATTTTGTATCTTTACTTATCAAAATAAAACATTCATGATGGTCATTTTGGATGAGTTTCAATTTTCTATGAAAACTTGTAAGCAATTTGGCCAAATTTTTGAAACGCTAAAAACACTTTTGTTTTATAAATAAATTGAGGTGTTTAGTAACAACAAGAAAAGAGAGAAAGAGCCAGAGAAGCAATCAAACGTTCCGTTGGCAGTTCTGAGTCCACTAGAAAACACTTTACATCAAAGGATATTATGAGACGTGAATCAGGACTATTCAGTTATGCGATGCAAATCTGTATTAGCCGAATATCATAGCGGATTCAAAAAGATAAAAGTTCACATCGCACTAGTTACATCTTTAGATATAAGTTCAAAAGAAAAGTTGCGAAGCAACTTCAATAATGAGGAACCAAGCGATTACAACCGGTGATTGTTCTTCATAACATTATCTTTACATTGCTAATTCTACTGCCTATGCAACTCTGTTCATCCCACAAAAAGTTTAGAATTAACCAAAAAGCTTATCATCTCCACTTCACTGCTCCCTGAAGCTCAGCCATTAACAGATGTGCCACTGATTTGTATCCCATCTTTCTTACTGTTTTGTCCAAAGACTCTACAAGAAATTAGACAAATTCTCGGTGCAAACTATCGTAACAGATACGAACAAACAAAATCTCAAGTGAAACTAGTGACAGATATACAAACCTTTAAATATGATGCTAGTCCCAACTGGAGCCATATTTCGCTTCTTTAGGCACAATGAGCTAGAAAAGCATAGATAAACACGAGCAAGAAATCGATCCATGAGCAAGAAAAAGCCAAATGAAATTTGGCCGTATCAGTATGAAAAGAAGTTGACTTCACAATCACCTAGTCCTGTTTTGTATAACCACAATGTACCTGTTACACATCCAATATGGATTGATGCCTTTTTCTTCAATGCAATGAGGGCATACCCATCCTTTATTTGCTCTCACCTCCTCCAATTCTATCACATATTTGCACGGTTTTAGTACTTATTTGATATTCATAAATGAGAAAGCAAGGATTAATTTCACAGAGTTCCCATTGTTAGTCCTTAAATTAAACAGAACAAAAGAGTAATGGTTAGTGAGTCATGGCAAATGCATTATGGGTGACTTAGTTTCTAAAATGCATGTCTATTGCCTCACCTTCACCATATCGCAACCTAAGACAGCGTCGGCAAAGAACACCATTGCTAGAATGACAAATTGAACATTCCGACTTGCCTGTAGGGGAAATTTGAGACTCATCAGTATGCCAGCAGACTAGTTTACAGAAAAGAACAGTGCTTTGTATGACCAACCTAAGCAAGGTTGATCCATGTCCAAGTCACCACAACGTTTACAATCTTCTTCACCACACAATTTCTTTTCTCTGCACTAGCATTCACAAATTATCATTTTCAGCTGATAGAGTGACAAATAAGCAGTTTTATGGTACACAAGGACAAGCTTAGAGGTGATAGATGTGCGAGTTATGTCAAACTTGGGTGGGTCAAAATGTCATAGTAATAAAAGGTCACGATCCAATCCCCCCACCCCCCCACCCCCCAAAGTTTACTTGGTTCAGAACGGGTTGGGCTAATAGGGGTCAAATAACATTGTCATAACCCAACCGCCAAACACGACCTAATCTCATATCCTTTTGTATTTTGCTTATTGAAAAATGTGAAAGCTAATATATTATTCTTAAACTACTAGCTTAAGATCATCCATTCCAATCTCCAAATTTGATTTTGTATGTATATGTTTGGGATGTATTATGGTCTTAGGTGACACCATTTTGACCCCTTTTGGTCTAATAGTTTGATGGGTAATCAAGTTTATTCCATTAAGTGAAGTCAACGAACTAGAACCCATCAAAACTTGGGACGGTTATGTAATAACCCATGTCTTTATAAGAGGGATAAATTGGTAATTTTAACCAATAAATAATATTATTAATAGAGAGAATTAAAAGGGGCGGGCCAAGCCCATTCTCATATTTTGGGTATGTCACGTTTTATATGGAGCAGTAGAAAATTAGGGTGAGCAATTTTGTTACTTCTGAAAGATCGCAGAAACTAGGGCAACTAACTCCTTTATCTTTGGAAGAGAACAAGCAACTCGTTGAGGAATTTTGGTGGATTTCTAGGAGGCTAATAAGAATAGCTAGGCCATTATTCTGGTTGATATAGCCACAGGTAACGTTTTCTCCAATTTGCCCACAGTGGCATGCATATCATTGTTTTGATATTCATTGTACGAAAGTGGGATCTTACTTATATTTGTACATTAGTTTAAACAAAAAAAAAATGATTAGAGCAATGATTGCTAATCCATGATGAAAGGATGTCATGATTACACTATGATTTGTCAATGATTACTTAGCAATTTCAGAAAATTGCCAAGGGTTCCAGCCACTGTCTTCATTCGTTGGAGCTACTAGTTGGAATAGTATTTTTGTCGGGTTTTGGGCTTTTGCGTCGTGTTGTTTGTATGTAGTTGGAATGTTACTTCAGAATATGAATATTATTATATTGGGCGGAACTTTCACCAATTAAGTTTGAACAATGAAATTAAGAATTTCATCTTTAATTCATGGGTTAAGGTGTGAAATACCAAGGTTTAACTCTAAGCTTGAAATTTTGAGATACTGAGACTTGACCCGATTAATTTAATTGATATCGTTAATAAATATTTTTGCATAGATTGAAGCCATTGGAGATTGGTTGGTTGGTATTCTACGCATTGCAAGGTTGGGGAATTTGTCATTAGCAAGGTAAGTGAGACTTTAAGCTTTGAATGCTTGCTTTTCAAATTTGTTTTAAAAATGTGTTTTATCTGTCCGGTCCATGTGTTGGGACGAGCATGTGCTTGGCAGAATCGGTGGTCTTCGAGGCTAACCGCATATACTTTATGTTCAAGAATACTAAAACTCCCTTTATAAACTATTTTGTGATGTGATATGATTGTGTACTATGACATCGGGGCATTGTGTATGCTTCCGTGAACATTGTGTATGCTTATTGATTCCACCGGGGCATTGTGTATGCTTCCCTTGAGCATTGTGTATGCTTCTTGATTTAATATGGGACATTGTGTATGTTTCCCTGAGTATTGTGTATGTTTTTTGATTTAATATGAGACATTGTGTATGTTTCTCTGAGTATTGTGTATACTCTTGATATATTTGGCACATTGTGTATGTTGCCTAGAACTTGTGGTGTTGGTCAATTATTTTAATTGCAATATATGATAAGTACTTGGCGTAAATTGTATGGAGATATCCCTGATAATTGGTTGTTGGATCTTGTTGGTCATCCTATTATGATATAAGTCTCAGGTGTAATATTTTTATGTTCTTGGTGTGGTTGTATTTACTAACACTTGTTCCAGGAGTATTTAAAGTAACGAGTCAAGGATCTTACTGGGTTATATTTATATATAGCTCACTCCTTACTTTCATGTCTACAGATACTGTTGCGGGAGGTGAGACTAGTGGTTGATGGTCCGTTCGTGAATATTCTATTGCTGAGGTGAGCCTTCGCATTGTTCGTGGAGGCTGTCGTTTCAGCTCTAGCTATTTTTAGATTATATTTCTTTTCGTTGGGTTTGCATGCCCGAAAGTTGAACTCATGTAACTCTATTTAGATGCTCCATGGTCTTAGAGTGGGATTTGGGCTAGAGTTTATTATTTAAGTGATTGTTAGTGTTCATAAATTGATATGAGATAGTTGGTTGGATAATTTCTTTTGGTTTAATGACTATTTTTGGACTTGCATATGTTTTATCTCAATGGTTATAGACATTGTGCGTGTATGGAATATTGGTTCTCCCAGGTGGTGTTAGCGGGTGCCAGTCACGTTTAGGGGGTATTTTGGGACGTGCAGGTTACTAATAAATGGGATGTAAACTGAAGCTTAAAAGGATCATAGCAAACAGCAAGCCAAGGGACTGTCTTGAGGGAAAAAGAATGAGAAAATCATAGCCCAATACCCTTGGGCCATCTAGTTTACAAAACACGTACACAGTGTATAGATAGTGTACACTTTATATTAATATACCTATATAATATCTACTATACAGACATATACATTTAATATACATATCTATACAGACCTATACTTATAATACACATATTATATGTATATGTATATGTATATAGCTATACAGATAACATACATACGTATACACCCCATATACAACGGAGTGTATATGTGGTGCATACTTCAGCCATTTTTGGTAAACTAGATCACCGAATGGTGTATATTGGTAACTATCCCAAAAAGAATATCTAAAATTTGCTCAGTCAGTCAATTCATCGAACAGTTTGTGATATAAAAAAACTGCGACTTGCAACATGAAATGCAAAAAGTTTGGCAAGAGATGAAAGGAGTGTAAGACCTGCAGGAGTGACAGATAACAGCCACTTTCAACCTGGTGCAACGCCGAGCCAAACCTTCCGGCGAGAGGTTCGCGGTATGGCCATGTTTCAAGATCAACAAAGGTACATTATCAGATTTCTCCCTAATATCATCTCCATCATCTTCCTCTTCAAAAAGTGACAATCTCCGTCAATATAAAAAGAAAAACACGCACAAAAAAAAAGGGAGAAAAATTGACATAAAAGCACGAACTTTTTGCTGGTGATGCAGAGTTGTCTTTCAATCGATTGGAACGGCGCAAAGGGGCGGAGAAGTAGTCCACTTTGTTGGTACTGTTATTTTTCTTCACTGATTTTGATTTAGTTCGAAGGTCTCCGATGATTTTATGAAGTCCAAGACTGGCCAATCTAGCCTGTACAATTGAAAATCAGCTATTATTTGCAATGAACATTCACAGAAAATTGACCAGAGATAAACAGAAGAGAGACCTGGTTTTCCAATATTTGAGCTTTGCGCAGTTCTTCATAGTCAGCTTTCACTTAGCCTTCCCATTTGTGGCCCTTTAGGTTTTCAATGGAGATTTTCCCTCCTCTTTCTTCTAATACCCTGGACAAAGGCGGAACCTTTCTAAATTTGAAATGTCAATACACGTAGGTTGATATTTTTTGAGTTACTTTTATTTTCTCTCTCTAAAGTCATTAATTTTAGATAATTGACTTCTATAGTTAACTTTATTTTATCTTTTAAAAGTCATTTAACTTTGCCAAGTTAGCTTCTATGTACCCTTTTTAATATCTATGATAAGCTTATCATAATTATACCTATGGACAAGTACATTTATAGATCGATATAGAACATGTTCAATTCAGTTCAAGCGACCTTCTCACATTTTATTCTCATTGTGTTACTTGCATGTTGTGACGAAAGTGGTCATTTCTAATCTTGTCTAATTTGTTACGACCACACATTCATCTTAGCATCCACATCTTTGCAGCAGTTATTTTGTAGATGTGTTGGACTTTATTAGCTCAACATTCACTACCATATAACATAGCAACCAGCAAGTCTTATAATTGTTCTACATAATTTACTTTTCACTTTAGTAGATATCCTTCCATCAAACAACACCCCAGTAGCACTTCTCCATTTCAAAATTATATACGTATGTAAAAGGAACAATTGTTTTTCTTATTCAAAATAGTAAAACCCAAAAATTGTGTTCTTTAATTTTCTTCAATCAAACCAATCTATCATCAGGATAGAATGGAATGTTATCACACCATTCCAACACAAACTAACCGACGTGTATTCAATTTTTTACTACATGTATCTCATTGTTTTCAAATTTACGCGTGATTTACGTTGCAAGAAGAAGAAGCAGACAAGAAGGAGGCGGAGGAGAAGACGACGAAGAAGCACGAGAAAAACAAGAATGAGAGAGGTCATGGTAGATGTATAGCGCCGAGGCTACTTCTGGACGAATTTCTTCAACATTAAAATAGACACCCATTGAAAATTTCTTGCTTTAGATAACAATAACACACCCAATGTAATCCCACGAGTGGGGTCTGGTCTTGCTTAGATATAACCTCAAAAGTAGGATGGTGCTAATACCAGTGATTGGTCTTCATAACATTCATCTTTACATTCTGAAGCTAATTCTACAGCCTATCTAGCTCTGAAAATCCAACAAGAAGCTTACAATGCATAAAAAACAGTTTATCATCTACCCTTCACTGCTCCCTGAAGCTGATCCATTAACAGATGTGCCACTGATTTGTATCCCATCTCTCTAGCTGTTTTGTCCAAGATCCAAAAAGGAGAGAAAAAGGAAAGCAAAAAGACGAGAAATTAGAACAATTCTCAGTGCGCACACACTATTATAACAACAGATATGAGCAAACAAAACCTTAAGTAAACTAGTGACAAACATACAAACTTCTGAATATGTAGTCGATCCCTGTTGGAGCCATCTTTCGCTTCTTTAGGCACAATGAGCTAGAAAAACATAGATAACATGAGCAAGAAATCGATCCATGAGCAATAAAAAACAAACGAAATTTGCAAGTATCAGTATCAAAAGAAGTTAACGTCAAAATCACCTACTCTTGTTTTATATAGCCAAAACGTACCTGTTACATATCCAATATGGATTGATGCCTTTTTCTTCAGTACAATGAGGACATATCCATTCTTTATTTGCTCTCACCTCCTCCAGTTCTAGCATAATTTGCACATATTTAGAACTAATCAACATTCACAAGTGAGAAAGCAAAGATCGATTTCACAGAACAGAAGAGCAGTGTGTTAGTGTCCTAAAGCCATTGCAAATCCATTTAAAGTGGTCAGAGTATACAACATGAGTGACTTTCAGATCCTAACCATGTGACTTCATATAAACTTCAGTATATAAAATGCATAGATCTTGTCTCACCTTCACCATATCGAACCTTAAGACAACCTTGGCAAAGAACACCTTTGCTAGAATGGCAAATCGAACAATCTGTCTTGCCTGCATGGGAAATTTTATATTCATCAGTCTGTTTACAAACTACTAAGTACCACAAATTATTTGCTAAGACTAACCTAAGCAAAATTGATCTATGTCTGAATCACCACATCGTTTCCTGTCTTCTACACCGCAGACTTTCTTTAGCCTGCATTAGCATTCACAGATTATCATTTTCAACCGGTGCTCGTGTAACACCTTAGCAGTTTTAACTCAAACTTAAAAGGATCATAGCAAACAGCAGGCGAAAGGGCCGTCTTGACGGAAAAAGAATATCTAAAATTTGTTCAGTCAGTCAATTCATCGAACAGTTGGTGATTAAAAAAACAATTGACTTGCAATATCAAGACCTGCAGAAGTGTCAGCAAACGCCCAATTTCAATCAATTGGAACGACGCAAAGGGAGGGCGAAGTAGCCCACTTTATTATGTTTTTTCTTCACTGATTGTGATTTAGTTCGAAGCTCTCCGATGATATTTTGAACTCCATGACTGGCCAATCTAGCCTGTACAATAACCCCATGAAAACCAGCTAATATTTGTAATTAACATTCACAGAAAATCGACGAGAGAGAGAGGAGTGTCCTGGTTTTCCAATAGTTGAGCTTTGCGCGGTTCTTCATAGTCACTTTTCACTCTTAGCCTTCCCATTTGTGGCCTTTTAGGTTTTCAATGGCGATTTTCCCTCGTCCTTCTGATAACCTGGACAAAGGCTGAGCTTTTTCAAATTTGAAATGCCAAAACACAGACGTTGAGGGACGGGTAAGCTCTGCATACACTGTACTCTCTCTAGACCTCACCTTTTGGGACTAAGTCCCACTGGTATATCATTGTTGTTCCATGCGAGTCTAAAATATATCCTCAATTAGTAATTATCACCTATATGGATTTTTCTCTTCCATTACGGTCTATTTTTAGCTAAGTTTGTATTAATAGACTTGATACCAAGCATTTGCAAGCCTTATGAGACCTATTCGTTCCATGTAATCTTAGGTCTACCACGTTCACTTTTAAACACCTTCACTTACCATAGTTTCACACCTACGGATCATTGCATCTAGTCGAGACAGAACATGTCCAAACCATCTCAAGCGACATCCTTCTCACATTTTATTCTCAATGTATGCTACTTGCACCTTATGGGGAAAAATCGTCATTTCTAATCTTGTCTAATTCGGTATGATCACACATTCATCTTAGCATTCGCATCTCCACAACACTCACTACCATATAACATAGTCAGTCTTATGGATGTTCGATGTAACTTGCCTTTCACTTTGATAGGCATTGTTCTATCACATAACACCTAGGTTTGCACTTGTCCATTTCAAAATTTTAAGTATACATACGTAAAAGGTACAAATTCTTTCTTATTCAAGATAGTAAAACCCAACAACTGTGTTCTTTAATTTTCCCCAATCAAAAACCAATCTAAATCATTAGGATAGACAACATAAGCTCAAAATCACTCAATTCCTACCACAAAGTAAGCAACATGACTTCAATTTTTTACAAACATGTACTTATCTCATTCAAAAGAAAAGCTGCAACGCAAATTCGAAAATGATTGGTCTTCACAACATTCATCTTTACATTCTGGAGCTAATTCTACAGCTCTTCAAATCCAACAAGAAGTTTACAATGCACTAAAAATAGTTTGTCATCTACTCTTCACCGTTCCCTGAAGCTGATCCATTAACAGATGTGCCACTGATTTGTATCCCATCTCTCTGGCTGTTTCGTCCAAGATCCAAGGAGGAGAGTAAAAGGAAAACAAAAACACAAGAAATTAGAAATATTCTCAGTGCACACACTATATGACAACAGATTATGAGCAAACAAAACCTCGAGTAAACTAGTGATAAACATACAAACCTCTGAATATGGCGATCCCAGCTGGAGCCATCTTTCGCTTCTTTAGGCACAATGAGCTAGAAAAACATAAATAAAAAATGAGCAAGATATCAATCCATGAACAAGAAAAAAACAAATGAAGTTATCGCTATTAAAAGACAAATAATCTAGCGGCTAGTCCTGTTTTATATAACCACTGCGTACCTATTACATATCCAATACGGATTGATGCCTTTTTCTTCAGTACAATGAGGACATATCCATTCTTTATTTGCTCTCACATCCTCCATTTCTAGTACAAATCAACATTCATAAGTGAGAAAGCAAAAATCAATTTCACAGTTTCCAAATCATGGGCCTTGTATCAAACAGAACAGTAGAGTAGTCTATTAAGTGTGCTAGAGTCACGGCAGATCCATTTAAGTGGTCAGAGTATACAACATGAGTGACTTTCAGATCAAAACCCTGCCACTTCATATAACCTTCAGTATCTGAAATGCATAGCTATTGTCTCACCTTCACCATATCGAACCTTAAGACAACCTCGGCAAAGAACACCTTTGCTAGAATGACAAATTGAACAATCAGTTTTGCCTGTAAGGGGAATTTTATATTCGTCAGTCTGTGAACAAACTAGCAGCAGAAAACAATAAAAATTTGTAAGACTAACCTAAGCAAGGTTGATCCATGTCTGAATCACCACACCGTTTACAGTCTTCTTCACCACACAATCTCTTCTGCCTACATTAGCATTCACAGATAATCATTTTCAACTGATCCTCGTGTGACACCCTAGCAATTTTCTGATACACAAGGACAAGCTAAACTGGCATAGATGTAAATTCAAGCACAAAACTCACGTTTCTTAGCAAAAAGAAAACAAAGGAGCCGTCTTGGTGGAAATTTCTTAATTCATTGCACAGGGAGTGACAAAAGGCTGGGATTTACAAAAGCATTTACGCTATATACCTAACATGGTAAAGATTCTTTACGCTATCATATATATTTAACTTGTATAGCAAATTACTAAACATTTTTACCAGGTTATCAGTTCATGGTTATAGCAGTGACTTCATCATGGAAATGAATGTAAGTGATCAAAAACTGGATTTACAAAAGGATTTAAGCTATACACCTAACACGTCATAGATTGTTCACACTATCAGTATATTTAACTCGTTATAGCGGGTTACTTAACATTTTTACAAGGTTATCAGCTCATGATTATTAACAATGACTTGATTGTGTAAATATTTTTTCACCATCCATACACATAATTTAAACTCTTTGCAACATGAAAGGCAAATTGGCAAGGGTATTCAAGAATGAGTGTCAAACCTGCAAAAGTGACAGCTAATACCCAAAATAGGGTCATACATAGTTCCCCTGTCCTTGCTGTAGCAACGCCGAGCCAAAGCTTCCGGCGAAAGATGCATCATTAAGCCATCTTTCACTCTCAATAGAGGTGCATTAGCGAGTCTCTTCTCAATATCATCTTCATCATCTCCTTCATCAAATCCCAATTTCCCTAAAAGCAACATAAAAGGATACATTCAAAATTCACACTTATTGGGGCAAAAAAGAAAAGGAGAAAAGAGACAATACTTATTCGATCTGAACGACGCAATACTAATTCGGAAGAGTTGCCTTTCAATCGATTGGATCGGCGCAAAGGGGTTGAGAAGTAGTCAGCTTTGTTATGTTTTCTCTTAGCTGATTGTGATTTAGAATTGATAGATCGAAGCTCTGCGGCGGCTTTTTGAAGTCCAAGACTGGCTAATCGAGCCTGTAATCAGAAATTCAGCTATAGCAATTAACAACAATATACCTAGTGTAGCCCCACAAAGTGGGTCCGTAGAGGGTAGAGTGTAGGCAGACCTCACCACTACCTTAGAGGTCGAGACGCTTCAAGAATAAAAAAACAGTCCATAGCATAACAGCTTTAACAACAAACATTGACAGAAAATATACTGAAATTGAGAGAGAAAAGGACCTGATTTTCCAAGATTTGGGCTTTCCGAAGTTCTTCATAGTCAAATTTCACTCCAAGTCTTCCCATTTGTGGCGTTTCAATGGCGATTTGCTTCGTCTTCTTTGAGAGAGTGAAGACTTTCTAATGCATACACTGAGCAAATGATGAGTTTTGAATTTGAAATGTGAAAGTCGACCGTTGGTTTTAGATATGTAAAACCCGATTAAATTGCCTAAACGAATACACATTTCTCTTGGTTGCTAAAATAGTCGCGTATCTTTCGCTTTAGACTAGAAATGATCCCTTATGTCTTGCACAGGCCCAAAATAGTTCATTATTGTTATTAGGTCAAGCTTCTAGATAATATGTGAATCGCTTATACATAATCCGCACCGCATGCTTCTCGTCATCATCAATAAAAGTAATTATGCTGTCGATGCTTGTGAAATAGCTTAATCAGACAGTAATTCAACAAGTTACCAGATTCTATCCATAACTCTTCTTCAAAAAACAAAACAAATACGGTCTACAATGAAATCAGGCGCAAATCGATAATCTCAGAACTTATGAGCTGCAAAATAATTGTGGATTATAGATAACATGTGAATCGCTTATATATAATCCGCATATCATGCTTCTCGCCGTCATTAATATAAGTAATTCTGCCGTCGATGCTTGTGAAATAGCTTAATCAGACAATTAATTCAACGATTTACCAATTTCTATCCATAATTGTTCTTCAATGGACAAAACAAATGCCGTCTACAATGCAATCACCAAATCGATAATCGTAGAACTTGTAAAGTGCAAAATAATTGTGGATTATTACTCAAATTTGCAGATACTGAATTACTCATCGTATTTAAGCAATTCGAACGAGTTTCTTCTCCCAGTGAATCATGTAGTTACTGAAACGCATTCGAAAATTGAGATGGCGACATAGAGAGAGACTTACAACTCGATTCCAACGGAGAAATCGATCGCCGCGAGTTCTCCGCAGAAGAAACTTGGAGAGGAGCAAGTTGAGAGAGGAGGGAAAGTGTTTTTTCAACTTGCTAAAAGAGAGAAGGTAGAGCGGAATTTGAAATTTGGGGCGGTAATCAGTCGGGATATTTATAGGCAAACAAACGGGCTAGAAGAGATATTGTGGGCTTGCCTGTTTAAAACCATAAGGCCCAATGCTTGAATCTCAATGGAGCTAAATGGGGAGAAATGGGCAATATAACCACTTTTTACATCATTAATTAAAAATTAGGAATTTGCAAGAATAGACTTTTGGTTTCATTGTTTAAATTTTAACCTCGTTAAAAAATTCGTGCAACAATAGGAGAAAATCATCGCTGGAAGTATTACATTTGATACTGTGCAAGGCTTGCTTTAACAACAAGTTATACCGATCGACCAATCTAAGACAATATAAGCTCAATGGAATGTTATCACACCATTCCAACCACAAACTAAGTGACGTGACTTCAATTTTTCACAGCATGCATCTCATTCTTTCTCAAATTTATGTGTGATTTACATTGCAAGAAGAAGAAGCAGACAAGGAGGAGAAGGAGAAGACGACGGAGAAGCAGGAGGAAAAAAGAATGAGAGAGGTCATGGCAGATGTATAGCGCTGAGGTTACTTCTGTACGAATTTTCTCTAACAAGAATCAGGTTTTAAAAAGGACACCCCTTGAAAATTTCTTGCTTTAGATAACAATAACATACCATACCCAGTGTAATCCCACAAGTGGGTCTGGTTTTGCTTAGATACAACCTCAAAAGTAAGGTGGTGCAAATACCCGTGATTGGTCTTCATAACATTCATCTTTACATTCTGGAGCTAATTCTACTGCCTATCTAGCTCTTAAAATCCAACAAGAAGCTTACGATGCACAAAAAATGGTTTATCATCTACCCTTCACTGCTCCCTGACGCTGATCCATTAACAGATGTGCCACTGATTTGTATCCCATCTCTCTAGCTGTTTTGTCCAAGATCCAAAAGGGAGAGAAAGCAAAAAGACGAGAAATTAGAACAGTTCTCAGTGCACACACTATTATAGAAACAGATATGCGCAAACAAAGCCACAAGTAAACTAGTGACAAACATACAAACCTCTGAATATGTCGTCAATCCCAGTTGCAGCCATCTTGCGCTTCTTTAGGCACAATGAGCTAGAAAAACATAGATAACATGAGCAGGAAATCAATCCATGAGCAAGAAAAACAAACGAAATTTGCCAGTATCAGTATCAAAAGAAGTTAATGTCACAATCACCTACTCCTGTTTTATATAGCCACAACGTACATGTTACATATCCAATATGGATTGATGCCTTTTTCTTCAGTACAATGAGGGCATATCCATTCTTCATTTGCTCTCACCTCCTCCAGGTCTGGCATAATTTGCACATATTTAGTACTAATCAACATTCGTAAGTGAGAAAGCAAAGATCAATTTCACAGAGTTTCCAATCATGGACCTTATATCAAACAGAACAAAAGAGTAGTGTCCATTTAAGTGGTCAGAGTATATGACATAGTGACTTTCAGATCAAAACCATGTAACTTCATATAAACTTCAGTATATAAAATGCAGAGCTGTCGTCTCACCTTCACCATATCGAACCTTAAGACAACCTCGGCAAAGAACACCTTTGCTAGAATGGCAAATTGAGCAATCTGTCTTGCCTGCATGGGAAATTTTATATTCATCACTCTGTTTACAAGCTACTAAGTACCACAAATTATTTGTAAGACTAACCTAAGCAAGGTTGATCTATGTCTGAATCACCACATCGTTTACAGTCTTCTACACCACACAATTTCTTTTGCCAGCATTAGCATTCACATGTTATCATCTTCAACCGATCCTCGTGTAACACCTTAGCAGTTTTTACTCAAACTTAAAAGGATCATAGCAAACAGCAAGCCAAAGGTCCGTCTTGAGGAAAAAGAATATATAAAATTTGTTCAGTCAGTCAATTCATCGAACAGTTGGTGATAAAAAAAACTGACTTGCAATATCAAGACCTGCAGAAGTGACATCAAACACCCAGTTTCAATCAATTGGAACAGCGCAAAGGGGCGGAGAAGTAGTCCACTTTGTTATGCTTTTTCTTCTCTGATTTTGATTTAGTTCGAAGCTCTCCGATGATATTTTGAACTCCATGACTGGCCAATCTAGCCTGTACAATTAATACCCCATGAAAATCGGCTACCCTGGACAAAGGCAGAGTTTTTTAAAATTTGAAATGCCAAAACACGGACATTGAGGTAGGGGTAAGTTTTGCGTACTATATTTCCTAGACCCACAAAGTGGGACTATACTGAGTATATTTGTTGTTGTTCCATACGAGTCTAAAACATATCTTCAATTAGTAGTTATGACCTATATGGATCTTTCTCTTCCATGACGCTCTATCTTTAGCGGAGTTTGTACTGATAGTTTGATACCAAGCATTTGCACGCATTATGAGACCTATTCTTCCCATGTAATCTTCGGTCTATCGCGTTCCCTTTTAAACACCTTCGCTTATCATAGTTTCATACCTACGCATGGGGTGCGCATCTATAGGTCAACACAGAATATGTCCAAACTAAATCAAGCAACGACCTCCACACATTTTATTCTCAATGTGTGCTATTTGCATCTTCTCGCGGAAGTGGTCACTTCTAATCTTTCGGTATGACCACACATTCATCTTAGCATTCACATCCCCGCAACATTGACTACCATATAACATAGTTTTACAGATGTTCTATGCAACTTGCCTTTCACTTTGATAGGCATCCTTCTATCACATACACCTCGGTTTGCACTTCTCCATTTCAAAATTAAGTATGCATGTAAAAGGAACAAATTGTTTCTTATTCAAGATAGTAAAACCCAACAATTGTGTTCTTTAATTTTCTTCAATCAACCCAATCTAAATCATGAGGATAGACAATATAAGCTCAAAAGAATGTTATCACTCAATTCCTACCACAAAGAAAGCAACATGTCTTCAATTTTTTACAAACATGTATCTCATTCAAAAGAAAAGCAGCAACGCAAATCCGAAAATAATTGGTCTTCACAACATTCATCTTTACATTCAGAAGCTAATTCTACTGCCTATCTAGCTCTTAAAATCCAACAAAAAGTTTACAATGCACTAAAAATAGTTCATCATCTACTCTTCACCACCGTTCCCTGAAGCTGATCCATTAACAAATGTGCCACTGATTTGTATCCCATCTCTCTAGCTGTTTTCTCCAAAATCCAACAAGGAGAGAAAAAGGAAAACAAAAGACAAGAAATTAGAACAACTCAGTACACCCACTATATAACAACAGATATGAGCATACAAAAACTCAAGTGAACTAGTGACAAATATACAAACCTCTGAATATGGCGATCCCAGTTGGAGCCATTTTTCGCTTCTTTAGGCACAACGAGCTAGAAAAACGTAAATAAACACGAGCAAGATATCAATCCATGAACAAGAAAAAAACAAATGAAGTTATCAGTATCAAAAGAACAACTAATCTAGCGGCGAGTCCTGTTGTATATAACCACTTCATACCTATTACATATCCAATACGGATTGATGCCTTTTTCTTCAGTACAATGAGGACATATCCATTCTTTATTTGCTCTCACATCCTCCATTTCTAGCACAATTTGCACATATTTAGTACAAATCGACATTCATAAGTGAGAAAGCGAAAATCAATTTCACGGTTTCCAAATCATGGGCCATATATCAAACAGAACAGAAGAGTAGTCTATTAAGTCTCCTAGAGTCACAGCAGATCCATTTAAGTGGTCAGAGTATACAACATGAGTGACTTTCAGATCAAAACCATGCTTCGTCATATAACCTTACAGTATCTGAAATGCATAGCTATTGTCTCACCTTCACCATATCGAACCTTAAGACAACCTCGGCAAAGAACACCATTGCTAGAATGACAAATTGAACAATCAGTTTTGCCTGTAAGGGGAATTTTATATTCATCAGTCTGTGAAAAAACTAGCAGCAGAAAACAATAAAGAATTTGTAAGACTAACCTAAGCAAGGTTGATCCATGTCTGAATCACCACATCTTTTACAGTCTTCTTCACCACACAACTTCTTTTGCCTGCATTGGCATTCACAGATAATCATTTTCAACCGATCTCCGTGTGACACCTTAGCAGTTTTGAGTACATAAGGACATGCCTAGCTGATATAGATGTAAATTCAAGCTCAAAAGTCACGCTTCCTAGCTAAAAGAAAACGAAGGAGCCGTCTTGGTTCCTCAAATCCTTGCACAGGTAGTGACAAGAAACTGGGATTTACAAAAGCATTTAAGCTATAAACCTAACATGGTAAAGATTCTTTACACTATCATTATATATTTAACTTGTTCAAGTAGATTATTTCACTTTTTTACCAGGTTATCAGCTCATGGTTATAGCGATGACTTGATTATGAAAATACAAAGTAAGTGATCAAAAACTGGGATTTACAAAGGATTTAAGCTATATACGTAACACGTCATAGATTGTTTACATTATGAGCATATTTAACTCGTTATAGCAGATTACTTGACATTTTTACAAGGTTATCACTTATCACATGGTTATAACAGTGACTTCACTGTGGAAATATATTTTACACCATCCATACACAAAATTTAAGTTCTTTCCAACATGAAAGACAAGGGGAAAACCTGCAAAAGTGACAGCAAATACCCAAAATAGGGTCATAAACAGTTCCCCTGTCCTTGCTGTTGCAACGCCGAGCCAAAGCTTCCGGCGAAAGATGCATTACTAAGCCATCTTTCACTCTCAACAGAGGCGCATTAGCGGGTCTCTTCTCAATATCATCTCCGTCATCAAAAAGTCCCAATTTCCCTAAAAGCAACATAAAAGGAGACATTCTCATTTCAAAATGCACACTTAATGGGAGCAAAAAAAAAAAAGAGAAAACAGACATATATACATACTTTTTCCTGGCGGAGCAGTGCGGCATGAATTATCATTCAAACGATCTGAACGACGCAATGCTAATTCGGAAGAGTTGCCTTTCAATCGATTGGAACGGCGCAAAGGTGTTGAGAAGTAGTCAACTTTGTTAGGTTTTCTCTTCTCCGATCGTGGTTTTGAAGCAATAGATCGAAGCTCTGCGACAGTTTTTTGAAGTCCAAGACTGGCTAATCGAGCCTATATCAAAGAAATTCAGCTATAGCAATTAAAAACAACAACAACAATATACCTTGTGTAGTCCCACAAAGTGAGTTCGGGGAGGGTAGAATGTACCAGACCTCACCCCTACCTTAGAGGTCGAGAGGCTGCTTTCAATAAACTCTTGGCTCAAGAAAAAAAAAAAAAAAAGTTCAAATGAAGTAACGGAAGTGAAAGCATAACAACTACAGCAATAAACATTGACAGAAAATAGATTACGCAAATCGAGAGAGAAGAGGACCTGATTTTCCAAAATTTGGGCTTTTCGGAGTTCTTCATAGTCAGTTTTCACTCCAAGTCTTCCCATTATAGCGTTTTACGGTTTCAATACTGAGATTTGCTTCGTCTTCTTCTTCTTCTTCGACGAGAGTGTAGGGTTTCTAACGGATACACTGTGCGAAGAATGAGTTTTTGAATTTGAAATGCGAAAGTCGACCGTTGATTAAATTGCCAAAATGAACACACATTTTTGTTATTGCCAAAATAGCCTTGTAGCTTTCGCTTTAGACTTAAAATGGTCCTTCATCGCTTGCAAAGGCCTCAAAATAGTCCACTATATTTAGACTGTAGCACGAAATAGTCCACATAATACTTTATAAAAAGTTCATTGGAGTCCTACCAAAGTCGAATTCGGGTCGGAAAAATTCATATCAAAAATAAAAAAATTCCTAATAAAGACGATTTCATACCCAAGTTTGAATTCGAGACCTTTGATGAAAATGAATACATACTTGGACTTGAGAAATATAGGTATTAGCAATGTAGGGATTAATTATAAGGAAATCTATATACAATATTTATTTATGCAGGAGTTATTTATTCATGTATTAGTTATACATGCATTATTTACTACACATTCCATCCTGCACAAGATAATACATAAATTCTCTCATAACTTATACATGTATTAGTTATGCGAATTTCTAAATTGTAAACCAAAAACCGTATTAATTTTATACATAAATAATTTACCTCCTAACTAACTACCAAACATGATATTATTTGTGCAGAATTTAATACCTGCATAACTCAACTACAAACCAGTTATCAAACAACCCCTTAGTATTTTACCTATAGTATACAGTCAAACCTCTCTATAGTGGCAACGTTTGTTCAAAAATTTCATGGATGCTATAGAGAGGTGTTGTTATATATGTATCAGTATATTTAAAGGCAAATTCCGGACTCGCCCAGGGGCGCGACACTGGCAAAACGCCTCGGGGCTCATGTGTGGGACTTAGTTTTATGAGGCTTACGCCCTAAGCGCCCGACTATACGTCCTGAATACGCCTAACACCCAATGCCCGGGGCTCGCCTAAGAATTCTTACACAAATTGTGTCAAATTCCTTAATCAAAGTTGTTGATACTAATAATTCTTTATTAAATGAATTATGCTTAGTAGTTTTTTTCATCTGTTGAAATAAGAAAATTAAGAGTAACTAGCTTATTTACTAATTGAGGATGTCGTGAGGGTGAATATGACTTAACATTTTTGTGTAAAAATACATATCCGAATTTTACATCTTCACTTGTCATTGATCGTTATATTTTTGTCCTATATTTCAAAATTATCATATTTTATTTTGTTATATGATAGTATTTTATTTTTATTCATGAAAGAGTTGATGTTTTAATTATATATTAATTATTTCTTTTAGGGAGGTAAATTGTATAGTATGATATTATATATTTTAAGAAATTGTGATTCTTTTATTATTTGTAAGTTAAGATGTTAGAGTTGATTTGTATCACATAATAATTTTTATATCGTTGCACTATTTCTATTTATAAATGATGTTAAAAGTTTTGTTTTCTATGAGTTTTTTAAACCATGTTTTAAATTTTTTAAAATTAATAATGCATTTTTTTGTATAATTTTATGTTATTATATTATTTTTATTATATTATAAATTATAAATTAAAGATCCATGGGACTTACGCCCTATGTCTTGGGGCTTACGCCTCGCCCCGTGGTATGTAAAATATCTCGCCTTACGCCCACGCCTTTTAAAACACTGATATGTATACTGGCATTTGACGTGTATATTTCATTTAACGGTTATAAACAAAAGTATGCAAAATTAGAAAGAACATAAATATGAAAAAGTCAAACATTAGTAGCCTTTTCCTCGTGAAGTTATGAAATAACTGATGTACATCATTTAAATACAATTTTTTTTCTTTAAATTAGATTTTCGTACTTAAAATTTATTGTGTGCATGACATTAATGATGATTACTATAAATATTTTGGTATTTTATTTTTCATAAAATATTATTATATAATATTTGAATATGCTGTTATATAGAGATAATTTTACAAAAAGTGTACAATTATAATAAACGTTTTTATTGTTATAGGTAGAATGTCGTTACAGAGAAGTAAAATATAACATGAAAAATTGATTCTGGAGAAAATCAGGCCGCTATAGTGAAATATCGTTCTAACGAAGTGACATTATAGAGAGTTCTGACTGTATTATAAAGGTGGGGCAAGTGAAATAAAAAAAAAAATGAAAGAATCCGATTTATTTTTAATAGAATATCCATATGCCCACTTGCTTCTGACATATCACGGACAAGCCCATATACTATGTGAACTCACAAAAAAACAAGAGAAACCAAGATAAGAATAAGTTCTGAATTGGATTTATACGAAAATTTTGTTAAATTACACTGCAAGGGCAAGTTGGATCGCACAGGATGCAAAAGATACGTTTGAACCATGTAATTAGTTGATATAGTAATATAAGATGTTGAGTTTCGAAGAAAAAAAAAAACACTGCAGGAGCAAGACTATAGATAAAATTGAATGAATTTTAAGTAACTGGCATTACCAAACTCTCCAAATTTGTCTTGATGAGACATAGACAACTTTGTTGTATAGTCAGGCTGGTGCCATACAACTTATTATTAAAAGATCTAATTTAATAAGTTGTGAATCCCTTAAATTATGGGTCTTCTATTAAACCATTATCTCCAAGTCCAGCAGACTGCCAAATTAAAATGTATTAATGCCAACTGCAATCAGATTTCATTATTTCCTACTCATGTCGGCAATAATGGACATTTTGAAGAGTATGAGCATTATTTGTATGTAGAGAGGTGGAGTTATGCTGGTTTCTCCTTTACATTATTATGCTGGTTCTTGGCTGCCACCTCCTCGAAAATTCTACTGGATAGACCTCATTCTCGGTTCTTAAAGTCTTGAGGTTTCACTTTTATTTGTTTGCTAGCTTAAAGAAGCAATGCTTATTCTTTTACCTTCACTAAGCACTGGAGTGACATGTCTATTTCCAAGTTGTTTGTTGAAAATTATAGCTTGGGCTTTGGTGCTTATCTGTTGATTCCTCACTGAACATTAAGTCGGCTGCATTACTAATTTCATTGAACGACGGATTCTTCATTGAACATTAGCTTACCTCTTCACAGGTCAAATCATCTATGTTGCTCGGACTCTTCAAAAATGTCAATGGGTGCGTGTCGGATTCTCCAAAAGTAGTGTATTTTTGGAGAATCCGACACGGGTGCGACATCAAAAGTGAAGAGTCCGCGCAACTTAGCAAATCATTAGCTTCAATGCTGATTCTTGGTTAGAATTAGGTAAACACCAACTGTCTGATAATAGGACAATTCTTTGAAAGGGCATGTCTGAGGCTTTTCTTCTTTATTTCTCTGTGTGAGCTTAGAAGCAAAGGCATCTAAAGATTCTTTCATCCAGGAGTGCCAACATACTTGGTAGGGGTTTGGACGTGCGATTTTATGTCTGTGATATGAAATCATGAGATGGAATCAGCGTTTGGTCATGCGATTTCATCTCATAACATGAAATGTCAAATTCTCCAAAAAGCACGATTTGGAAATTTCAAATCACGATTTGAAAATTTTCAAATACAAAAATTAACCACAAGTTTATAATTTATAAAAAAAAAAAAAAATTTATATTCACCAACTATTTGTTGAGTATGTGAATAAAATTTACAGTTCATATTATTACTTTTACCAATTATTAGATCATTTATATCTCATTTAACTATTACTCTCACCAACATATACACCGTTTGGTCATGAGAAATATTCACTTTTTTCTTTCGAAAAATCTATTCATTTTATTAAAAATTGATGTTTGGCCATAAAAACTCTAAATACAACTTGCAGTTCTATTTGGAAAAGTGCAAACAAGTCTTAACTTGTTTTCACTTTTTTTTTAATTTCAACTTCACCTTTATAGTTAAAAAAATCTCTCCAAAACGATATGACCAAACACAACTCCGACTCCAACTTCAACTCCAAATTTTTTTGATCTTCATGGCCAACCGCCTGCAAAATTTATTATTACTTCAAATCAACTCCTACTTTATCATTTATTATTCACCAAATTTATTATTTGATCAATAAATATTATATTTTTTTAGAATAATTTTGTGAGAGTATATTATACTTTTGTTATGAACTTTTGTTTTTTGGTAAGATTGTATAAAGAATTGAGACAATTTTGATAGTTTTCACAACTTATGGGGTTTTTTTATTTATAAGAAAAAAAATACAACTTAAAATCTCAAATTGCATGTCCAAACAAAACTTCAACTTATCTCATATGATTTCATATCATGATTTCATCACACGTGGCCAAACGGGCCCTTAGCTTCCCCTTCAACGGCAAGACGTACGGAATCAAACATCAGGATACACTATCTTACTAGTAAAAAGGTATAAGAATCAAAGTGATTCAAGATCACTCTAGCTTGTACAGGCATTCGGAGTATATGCATGTACTTTTCCATGCCTAAGATAGCAAATTTAGAGTATAACTTGCTTGAATTTTTTTTAAAATAGAAAGGACAAATTTATTTGAAACCTTAAATGGATGGGAAATATAAACGATTTTGAAAAAGTACACGGTAAATTTAACTCTTTTTCCCTACATTCAAAATAGAATAAGATAAACTACTAAGGTATTAGCGAAATCATTGTGTTTCAGGTTATATAGTGGAGATAAAGTGAAATGAGGGACCTCTGTTTCATTAACCACTGGGGTCATATATAATCTATGTTGCTCGGACTCTTCAAAAATGTCTATGCATGAGTATCGAATCCTCTAAAAATTTTACATTTTTGGAGGATCTTGGGTACGTCAACACTGTGCAAAGGCTGAGTTTTTGAATTTGAAATGTGAAAAATAGACCTTTGATTTTGCACTAGTATGAGCCTGTTTAGTTACCCCATGGTGCTGCCCTTTCTGGGACCTGCTAAAACGGAATGTTTTGTATACTGAACTGTCCTTTTATGAGTCAGCTTAATTGTCCCTTGATACCGTCTTCTCCCCGACCTTCCTAAGACGGAATGTTTTGTGCAATGAGCTATTTTTTTATTAGCCAATTTAATTACCAAAATGTACCCACTAAGCAGTAGTTTGGTTGGTTCAAATAAGGTTATCCCAGTTATAATCCCGGCTTCTACATGAGAGCGATAATTCCAAGAATTTGATACAAATTTTATCATGGTTTTAGTTAATATACTCATAACCAAGCACTAGACAAATTTAATCCCAAATTTTATGCTAACATAACCCCAACTCATGTAACCAAAAGGCGCCTAAACATTTTGACGTTTCTACTTTTGTTGCAGTATTGATCTTTTGTGGAAAGTATAATAAAATAATATTTGTAGAGGATTTTAAAATTATACCTCTCGAATTCGTGTGTGTGAATTCACAAAAACACTAGAATACAAGGTAAGAATATTTTTAGCTTTAGTAAGAAAAGTTGGTCACAATCACACCACAAAACTGTTAGGTTTTTTATCCTGATTTTCTTACCAAATTTGAGTTTTATTTTTTTTAAAAGAAAAATAAAAGTAATACCATGATTACTTTTACTTTTTCTAAAAAGAAAATATAAAATCTTCCATAGTTGACTAACCTCTTTCTTGGAGGAAAGAATTTGAACCTCTATAAATAGAAACCCCCCCTTCTCATATCAAAACACAATAACATCCACAATGTAGTCTTTAAAAGAGTCTTGTTTAGGGGAAGATTTTCTCCCAATAAATTTTAAGCTTTTTGATTTAGTTTACAATATGTAGGCTTATTGGTCAATCATATCAAATAATATATGTTTGATTGTAGTTTTCTTTGTCATCTGTATTGTCTCTATGGTGACGCCCAATCGATTTCGAACCCAACAAGTGGTATCAGAGCCTACGGTTCAAAAGTCCAATGGTTTGGTAAAACGAGATTAAAAACAAGTTCAAAACGGTTTCAAATCAAGCTGCAACCAATTTGATGATAATGAAGATATATGTCAAAAAAAACTACATGTGGAGATAATTGTAAATCATATTTTCAAAATCCTGATGTTACAATTTTGAAAATAAAGTTCACTTTTAACCCTACAAAGGGCTCCAATATTTTTAACCCGAAATGGCTCATATATTTTTAACCCCAAAAAAGCTCCATTTTAAACATGTCAAGCAGCAGTGATGAAGATTATGTAAAGAATGAAGATCATACATGTGAAGAAGGCGGATCAAATTTTATCAAGAAAATTAAGACAAAAAGGGGAGATTTGTTAGAGTTTTTGCCCTGATTTTCTTACTAAATTTGAGTTTTATTTTTCTTGAAAGGAAAATAAAAGTACCACCATAATTACTTTTATTTTTCCTTTTGAACCTCTATAAATAGAAACCCCCTTCTCATATCAAAACACAATAGCATCTACAATGTAGCCTTTAAAAGAGTCTTGTTTAGGGGGAGATTTTCTCCCAATAAATTTTAAGCTTTTTGATTTAGTATGTAGGCTTTTTGACCAATCATATCAAATAATATGTTTTTGATTGTAGTTTTCTTTGTCATCTGAATTATCGTCTCTATGGTTTGCAACTATTAGCTTCCGCATGATGCCCAATCGATTTCGAATCCAACAAAAACTACAGATGAAACTGAACGGAACGATACCAATTCTTATCATCTTCTTTTGTAGTGAGTCCACTATAATAAAAGAAAATAAACAACAAAATATAATAATATATGGATTCAACTGAAGTGAAATGAAAGAAACAACTCTTCATCTCTACGAGGTAGGCAAAGGTTTGTGTAAACTCTAGCTCCAAACTCCACATGCGAAAATACACTGGATATATCGTCGTTGTATTCAAACCAAATCTTGAGTTACTAGTTTTTTTAAGAGATATTTGGTACATGATGGGTATGTCGGGGCAATAAATTAAGGGTGACACAAAAGTTTCAAAATAAAATTTTGGTGACTCAAGTTTTAATTATTGAGTATAGGTGACAAATATTAGATTAAGGATTAAGGAAGTTTGACTCATGTGTGGAGTTGCACTCAAGTTTTTTTTTTTACACTTTGGCCCAACTTATAAAACTCTAATTAACTAAAAAGGGAGGGAAAATAATTGGCCTTTTCTCTATTCTCTCTCCTCGCATTTTTTTTTCTCCATCGCCTATTGCTGCTGCTTCTTCTTCTACTACTCTTCTTTTCTTGTTCTTGTTCTTGTTGTTGTTCTTTCTTCTCGCCATTGTTGTGGTTATTGTTGCTACTGCTTCTTCTTCTTCTTCGCCATTGTTGTTGTTGTTGTGGCTGCTACTACCTCTTTTTCTTGCTTGAAATTTTGGATCAAATTTTGTTCGTATATCACTGGGCATTACTTATAGGTGATTTTGGTAAGTAAAATTAATGATTTTTAGTTTAATTTTTAATCTGGGTATATTTGCTATTTTTTCAATAATTTTCTGTAGCGTATCCAACAGCTGTTGTATTCATTTACAACAGCTGTTGGATTATTTCCACTACTGTTAAAGTAGTTCCAACAGGTAAGTCATCTGTTGCAACAGATGACCCAGTTGTTGCAGCAGATGGCCTATCTGTTGGTTTATTGTAAAAACATTTCCAACAGATGACTCATCTGTTGCAACAGATGGGTCATCCGTTGGATAAAATTATAAAAGTTATTCCAACAGATGGGTCATCTGTTGCAACAGATAAGTCATCTGTTGGAAGAAACAAAAATATTCTTGCTACTGGTTTGATTTCTTCCAACAGATGACTTATCTGTTGCAACAGATGGGTCATCTGTTGGATGAAATCAAAACAGTATTGAAACTATTTTTATTTCTTCCAACAGATCACTCATCTGTTGCAACAGATGAGTCATCTGTTGCAACAGATGACCCATCTGTTGCAACAGATAAGTGATCTGTTGGAAGAAATAAAAATATTCTTGCTACTGGTTTGATTTCTTCCAACAGATGACTTATCTGTTGCAACAGATGGGTCATCTGTTGGATGAAATCAAAACAGTATTGAAACTATTTTTATTTCTTCCAAGAGATCACTCATCTGTTGCAACAGATGAGTCATCTGTTGCAACAGATGACCCATCTGTTGCAACAGATAAGTCATCTGTTGGAAGAAACAAAAATATTCTTGCTACTGGTTTGATTTCTTCCAACAGATGACTTATCTGTTGCAACAGATGAGTCATCTGTTGCAACAGATCACTCATATGTTGAAACTATTATTTTACTGTGTTGTACTTGTTAAATTCATGGTTACCCTTTTTTTAATGATGCACAAATCAATTATAATCTTTTTTATTTTCCACTTGTTTGTAGATAAAATGACTTCCAAAAGAAAAGGAAGTGAATCAACTCCAAAGAAAGGAAAAAGTAAAGTAGCTAGGCTACATTCACCACTAGATGAGCTTGTTGTACAAGATGATGAAATAGAAAAAGATGATAAAAATGAAGAAAGAGAAGAAGAGGAAGGAGAAGAAGGAGACGATGATGAAAATGAACACGAGGAAGAGGAAAGCTTCACAAGAGATCCTGAACTTAGATCAAAAAGTCAACATGATCTAAATGTTAACATTGATCCTAATAGCCCTTCCACTGAAGAGTTTGTCAAAACCATATGTATTGATAATTTTCTTATGAGAATGCAGTGTGATGATGCCATAGATTTAACTAGTGATTGTGTGGTAAAGTCGGCTATGAAAAATTCTTTGACACCTTGTAATTTGTGATGACTTTTATTTCTATGTAATTATTGGTTCTGACAACATAACAATTTTTATATTTTCATGTTTTTGTTTAATTATTTTATGTAATTTGTGATGGCTTGAATTTATTTTTGTTATGAATTTTATTTTGTTATGAATTAATTTCTTAGATGTACAAATTTACAACATTATTTCCAACAGTTTTAATGTATCTGCTGCAACAGATGTATATCTGTTGGAAATATTGCAACAGATATAGACATCTGTTGGAACTAATCAAACAGATATCGACATCTGTTGCAACAGATATACATATTTGTTGCAACAGATGAATAATATGTTTGATTAGTTCCAACATACTCTACATATGTTGTAATAGTTGATTAATCTGTTGCAACAAATGAATAATCTGTTGCAACAGATGAATAATCTATTAGAACTAATCCAATAAATATAATCATCTGTTGCAACAAATATACACATCTGTTGCAATCAATGAATACTCTGTTGGAACTAATCAAACAGATATACACTTCTGTTGCAACAGATGAATGATATGTTTGATTAGTTCCAACATACTCTACATATGTTGCAACAGATGATTAATCTGTTGGAACTAATCAAATAGATATAGTCATCTGTTGCAACAGATGCATTATCTGTTGCAGCAGATGACTCATCTGTTGCAACATATGCCTTATCTGTTGCAGCAGATGACTCATCTGTTGGAAATAATCAAACAGATATACTCATCTGTTGCAACAGATGACTCATATGTTGCAAATAATCAAACAGATGCACACATCTATCGCAACAAATGACTCTATTAGTCGATTGATCACTCTATTTAGGACGAATACACTTAGTTGAACATGTAATTACTATGTAATTCATTAAGATTGTAATTGAACTTATTAATTGAAGGCTAATTATAGTTAAATAACTTTTTTATTACTAATCATGATTTAATGAAGCAATTCACATCAAATTAGTCGATTGGTCGCTCTATTTAGGTCGAATACACTTAGTTGAATATGTAATTACTATGAAATTCATTGAGATTGTAATTGAACTTATTAATTGAAGGTTAAATATAGTTAAATAACTTTTGTTATTTCTAATCATGGTTTAATAAAGCAATTCACATCAAATTAGTCGATTGTTCGCTCTATTTAGGACGAATACACTTATTTGAACATGTAATTACTATGAAATTCATTGAGATTGTAATTGAACTTATTAATTGAAGGTTAATTATAGTTAAATAACTTTTTTTTATTAGTAATCACTGTTTAATGAAGCAATTCACATCAAATTAGTCGATTGATCTCTCTATTTAGGACGAATACACTTAGTTGAACATGTAATTACTATGAAATTCATTGAGATTGTAATTGAACTTATTAATTGAAGGTTAATTATAGTTAAATAACCTTTTTAATTACTAATCATGGTTTAATGAAGCAATTCATATCAAATTAGCCAATTGAATTCTCTATTTAGGACGAATACACTTAGTTGAACATGTAATTACTATGAAATTAATTGAGATTGTAATTGAACTTATTAATTGAAGGCTAATTATAGTTAAATAACTTTTTTTTATTACTAATCATTGTTTAATGAAGCAATTCACATCAAATTAGTCGATTGATCTCTCTATTTAGGACGAATATACTTAGTTGAACATGTAATTACTATGATTAGAAATAACAAAAGTTATTTAACTATATTTAACCTTCAATTAATAAGTTCAATTACAATCTCAATGAATTTCATAGTAATTACATATTCAACTAAGTGTATTCGACCTAAATAGAGCGACCAATCGATTAATTTGATGTGAATTGCTTCATTAAATCATGATTAGTAATAAAAAAGTTATTTAACTATAATTAGCCTTCAATTAATAAGTTCAATTACAATCTTAATGAATTACATAGTAATTACATGTTCAACTAAGTGTATTCGTCCTAAATAGAGTGATCAATCGACTAATAGAGTCATTTGTTGCGATAGATGTGTGCATCTGTTTGATTATTTGCAACATATGAGTCATCTGTTGCAACAGATGAGTATATCTGTTTGATTATTTCCAACAGATGAGTCATCTGCTGCAACAGATAAGACATATGTTGCAACAGATGAGTCATCTGCTACAACAGTTAATGCATCTGTTGCAACAGATGACTATATCTATTTGATTAGTTCCAACAGATTAATTATCTGTTGCAACATATGTAGAGTATGTTGGAACTAATCAAACATATCATTCATCTGTTGCAACAGAAGTGTATATCTGTTTGATTAGTTCCAACAGATTATTCATTGATTGCAACAGATGTGTATATTTGTTGCAACAGATGATTATATTTATTGGATTAGTTCTAATAGATTATTCATCTGTTGCAACAGATTATTCATTTATTGCAACAGATTAATCAACTATTACAACATATGTAGAGTATGTTGGAACTAATCAAACATATTATTCATCTGTTGCAACAAATGTGTATATCTGTTGCAACAGATGTCGATATCTGTTTGATTAGTTCCAACAGATGTCTATATCTGTTGCAATATTTCCAACAGATATACATCTGTTGCAGCAGATACATTAAAATTGTTGGAAATAATGTTGTAAATTTGTACATCTAAGAAATTAATTCATAACAAAATAAAATTCATAACAAAAAATAAATTCAAGCCATCACAAATTACATAAAATAATTAAACAAAAACATGAAAATATAAAAATTGTTATGTTGTCAGAACCAATAATTACATAGAAATAAAAGTCATCACAAATTACATGGTCATTTGAAAACGAGCATTATTGTCCTCCGGCAAATTAAAATATTGCCCAAAGCAGCTGTCCTTAAAATAAACATCCAATTTTTATTCTCGAAGTATTTTTCTAAAGGTGTCAAAGAATTTTTCATAGCCGACTTTACCACACAATCACTAGTTATATCTGTGGCACCATCACACTGCATTCTCATAAGAAAATTATCAATACATATGGTTTTGACAAACTCTTCAGTGGAAGGGCTATTAGGATCAATGTTAACATTTAGATCATGTTGACTTTTTGATCTAAGTTCAGGATCTCTTGTGAAGCTTTCCTCTTCCTCGTGTTCATTTTCATCATCGTCTCCTTCTTCTCTTTCTTCATTTTTATCATCTTTTTCTACTTCATCATCTTGTACAACAAGCTCATCTAGTGGTGAATGTAGCCTAGCTACTTTACTTCTTCCTTTCTTTGGAGTTGATTCACTTCCTTTTCTTTTGGGAGTCATTTTATCTACAAACAAGAGGAAAATAAAAAAGATTATAATTGATTTGTGCATCATTAAAAAAAGGGTAACCATGAATTTAACAAGTACAACACAGTAAAATAATAGTTTCAACATATGAGTGATCTGTTGCAACAGATCACTCATCTGTTGCAACAGATCACTCATATGTTGCAACAGATGAGTGATCTGTTGGAAGAAATAAAAATAGTTTCAATACTGTTTTGATTTCATCCAACAGATGACCCATCTGTTGCAACAGATAAGTCATCTGTTGGAAGAAATCAAACCAGTAGCAAGAATATTTTTGTTTCTTCCAACAGATGACTTATCTGTTACAACAGATGACGCAACAGATGGGTCATCTGTTGGAATAACTCTTATAATTTCATCCAACAGATGACCCATCTGTTGCAACAGATGACCCATCTGTTGCAACAGATGAGTCATCTGTTGGAAGAAATCAAACTAGTAAAATAATAGTTTCAACATATGAGTGATCTGTTGCAACAGATGAGTGATCTGTTGGAAGAAATAAAAACAGTTTCAGTACTGTTTTGATTTCATCCAACAGATGACCCATCTGTTGCAACAGATAAGTCATCTGTTGGAACAGATAAGTCATCTGTTGGAAGAAATCAAACCAGTAGCAAGAATATTTTTGTTTCTTCCAACAGATGACTCATCTGTTGCAACAGATGACCCATCTGTTGCAACAGATGAGTCATCTGTTGGAATAACTCTTATAATTTCATCCAACAGATGACCCATCTGTTGCAACAGATGAGTCATCTGTTGGAAGAAATCAAACCAGTAGCAAGACTGTTTTGATTTCTTCCAACAGATGACCCATCTGTCGCAACAGATGAGTCATCTGTTGGAAATGTTTTTACAATAAACCAACAGATGATATAGTTGTTTCCAACAGATGCTTAATATGTTCCATCATATTCTTATTCTGTTGTAACATATTACACATTTGTTGGACAATATTTTTACTATGCACATATATAAACAAGAACACCACCACCTTTTGTTCAATTTTCTCAAAACACCACCAACACCAACACCAACACCAACACCAAGCTATATCACACTAAGAACACCACCACCAACAACACTAACAAGTTATAACATCTCTTGAACAACACCAATATTTTTACCAATACACCACCAACAACAACAACACCAACAAAACTAAGAAAACCAATAAAACCAAGAACACCAACAACATCAACAACAATAAAAAAAATTAAAAAAATAGGGCACCAAGAACACAAGCAACACCAACACCAACAAAACAAAACTAGGGCACCAAGAACACAAACAACACCAACAAAACAAATAACACCAACACTACCAACACTACCAACAACACCAACAACACCAACAAATACCAACAAACCAAAGTGAAGTGATTCAATACAACAACACAAACAACAAGACAAAATTGTCACAACAGATATCTCCGAAAAAAGTCAAAATTCAAGTTTTACTATTTTTACAATAATTTTCGAGAACAAGAACAAGAACAACAACAAAAAATTATATTTCACTTAGAAAAAATACCACATTTACATCAACCACCATATTAAGAGAACAAATACCACAAATTGGGGTTTTCTCAGATTCTTCTTTCTTTTTTGAGCATTATATCTCAAAATTATTAACACATGCTTGAGGAGGATACAACTAAAGTTCTTTTTTTTTTCCATTAACTAAAAAACCCTAATTTTTTGAATACCAAAACAAGAGAAGTCTTTACCTACGAAGAGAGAGAAATTGACGGCTACAAGGGAAGAAGAAAGGATGAATAAGTCGAATCTGGGGTCTCCAGAGGTTGAAAGTAGTCGGAGATGTTGCCGCCGGCGATCTGTTGAAAGAGTTTTGGAGTTCTGTTGGGAAGAAGAGTGAGTTTGAGAGAGAATGGAGAGAAAATGTTTGAAGAGGGAAGAGAGAAGAGAGAAGAGAAAATGATTGGAGGATCTTTATTTTTATTACATATTTAATAAATGTGGGCTGATTTGTATTTTGAAAAAGATTAACAAGTTCTGAAAATATTAATTTGATCCCCAATTAACTTAATTAGTTTTTTAATTGACTTGGACCCTTAAGCTTGGTCAAGAGACACCAATATTTAAAAGGAGACTTGACAGCCTCCTTTTGTTTAATTTTCTCGGGTATGTCTTCCTCGTGAACTCCCAACAAACTGTCGTAACATCATTAAATAAAATCATATGATTCTCAGAGACACTCCACGACCTATGGATGCTTCCAAAAAAATAATTCTAAACCATGTAACCATGTCCCTTTCTTTCGTGGCAACTTGCTTGTATGTTAATGTTATCATACAGTCAACTGCAATTGGCTTTCATTATTTTCTATCATGTCGGCAATAATATGTTGAACTGGTCCCTTTCTAGAGTATAAAAATAGAACAATATATGGTTGGTACAAGAGTAGAAAAATCAAGCTCCTCACCTATCCATACCAACAGTAATAAATTTTTCCAGAACTCAGACAAGTCAAGAACTTCATATCCATTACTTTATAGTTCAATTATTGAATTAGCAGGGTTACGCCAACAACTAGAGAACGTATAGTTCCAAACGAAACAGACAAATTTGTTTGTTCAAGTTTGGTGTTCTTTTTTACATAGAAATAAAAGATCATGTACATTTTTTACGACTAAGAACAAAAGCTAACAAAGAATGAAAGAATTAAAGAATGAAGTTAGAAACTTTTGCAATTAACATCTAAATCTCTCCATCCTGAAAGATCTCTCTATCAAGCATAACCTATATCTGAAGTTTGAGAAACTGGATTAGTTTCTCTTTTAATCATCTAAAACAAGGTTAACTCGGACTTCTTATCTGGTTAAAGTGATAAATTATGGACAGTAATGCCAATTCCTGCACTTTCAGTCATCAAAATTTCTATCAACAGGATTCCAAGATTCTTTCTTTCTGCTTTATGCTATGCTGTTTTCTTGGCTCCCAACTCGTCGAGAATTCTACTGGATAGGAGGCGTCCCTGGTTCCTCATTCTCGGTTCTTAGAAATCTTTTGAGGTTTCTTCCTTCATTTCTTTGCTAGCTGAAAGAAGCAATGCTTATGCTTCCCAATTGTTCATTGAACATCTTCTGAGCTTTGGAGGTCATTGTTGCTTCTTCACTGAACATTGAGTTGGCTACATTACTAATTTCATTGAAAAACGGCTTTCGCCTCGGTTCTTCATTGAACAATAGCTTACCTAGAGAAGGCTTAGCTACAAGGCTAATTCTCAGCTCCTCACAGGTCAAATCATTAGCTTCAATGCTGATTCTTGGTTCTTCATAGAACATTGTGTTCGAATTAGATACAGCAGCAACTGTCTGTTCATAGGACAACTCATCGAAAAGGAATGTCTGAGGCTCGTCGTCTTTATTTCTCTTTGTGAGCTTAGAAGCAAAGACATCTAATGCTTCCTTCATCCAGGAATGCCAACATACTTCCCTTGCTTCACTGAATTTCAACTGCAAGATGGAATCAAATATAACATCAGGATACATTATCCTACAAAGAAATTACACGAATCAAAGTGATTCGACATAACAGCAGAGCTTGGATATGCAGATTTCCAACTCACCCATAGACGTTTTCGGACAGTTTTCTCAGGCCAATCATCTAGTTCTTCTGTCACAAGCAAAGGAAACATGTGTCCCTCATGAAATGTCCCTTGGCTTTTGCTCTTAAAACTCCAAGTACCTAAAAACTCCTGAACCTCAACATCACCAATTACACCAGATTCCTCAAAGGTCTCTCTTAAAGCTGCATCTTCTAATGCCTCATCAGTTTCCCAACCACCCTGTAATATCATTGCAAAACAAAACATGTCAAATCCGAGAATGATTAACAATATTATCCAAAAAAACAACAGACAATTTGGATTGAAATTGTACCTTAGGAAACATCCACCTTGGACTCTTCTGTGAGCTGATCAATAGAAACTCCAAATCATCAATTTGGGTCCCTTTAACTGTAGATGATTGGTTGGTTTTTCTATATCTGTACGGAATGCATCTGCACCATTGGGAAAAATAACAGAAAAATCAGATCAATTTCTCAAAAAAAAATTTAAAAAATCCAACATACCTAGAAATTAATTTCAAAATTAAGCACAACCCCACATAAAAAAATTTCAACTTTCTTGAAATTCAACCAAGAAAATGAAAAATTAAGAAACAAAATCACAACCCCACATAAAAAGTTCTCAACTTTCTTGAAATTCAACCAAGCAAATGTATAATTAAGAGATAAAACCACAACCCCACATAAAAAGTTTCCAACTTTCTTGAAATTTAACCAAGAAAATGAAGAATTAAGAGACAAAATCACAAAGAATACACACCCAACAACTTGACGACATCCATCATTGTATCTCTGCAAATCTCTTCCCGTTCTTGAGATCATAGATAAGGTCTTTGTCATTGCCATATCGAAATAATTCTACAAATAAAAAATACCCTTTTCTCTGTATTTCCTAAAGAAGAAATATACAAGACTAGAGCTGCAAATTAGGGCCGTTATGGAAAGAGGAAAAAAAACAATTGGAATTAATCTGTATTTAGTCTATTAAACAGGAAAGATTAGCTATTTTTGAGATTAGATCATCAAAGAGAAGAGATAGATTTTAAATAATTTTTGCTAGTTTGTATGGTGTGTGTGGATAATAATATGGGAAGCTGTGCTAAAACTCTGTATGTCCACTCCTTTTAATAGACAAGAAAGATAGTGATTTATAGAATTTTCATGAGGGGGGAGGGCAGGGCGGGGGGGCGGGGGGGGGGGTTGGCAATTGGGGAAAAGTGGGCAAATTGGGCGTGGGTCAATCATTATTTTATGTGATTGTAATTTTCTGAGAAGGCCGTGTTTTATTATATACTCCCTCCGTTTTTTAAAATGACCTACTTTTTTTATTCGTTTTTAGATAGAATGATTCTTTATTTTTTTGGTAATACTTCAATCTTAATTTTTTACGTGTCATATTTGAGATCACAAGATAAAAGTATATTTTGATATATTTGACATAAATTTTAATTTAATACCATAAGATTCAAAAATCTTTTTTATTTTCTTAAACTCCGTATCAAGATAAAATACGTCATTTTTTTTTAAATAAAAGGAGTTGTAATAATAATTAAATTTTTATGAGGGTTGTTGTTGGATGAGGACTATAAATAGGTCCCCACTTAACTTAATGTAAAATAAAATAAAATATACTCGTTTGGTGATATCATTTGACTTGATAGGGTGTTTAAAAAAAAAAAAAGAATATTGATACTTGATATTTATATGGTTATCAATCAATTCATTAAAGATAAAAAAAAAATTAAAATTAAATTATTTCTAATATAATAAGGTGGATATATTTTAGAATGGACTAAAATAAAAAAAAGTATCACGTAAAATGAATTGGAGGGATGATGTATTGTGACGCGTTACAAGTCGCTATCGTAAGCGTGGTGTATAATCTAATGTAAGTTAAAGAGGAGGGTCGCATCACTCAACTTGAACTACTCGGTTATTGTGACCAACAATAGTATTTGCTGGGTTCAACTTCCACGCCAACTCGGCCTAAACACGGTTTTGTCTTGGTTATGACTTGAACCAGGATGCTTCCTTCCAACAATTTAGTTGATACTTGATATTATGTAAATATCTCCTCCTTAGGTCATCATTAAATGGGTAGGGACAAATATAGCATTTTGGCCCGCAAGGGCATGGTTGAGTGATTGGGAGATCAGTTGAGATCGAATTCAGTCTTCTGTTGCTCAGTTATGACCTCGTCGTATGGAGTTGCCTAGTGCAGTTTACATCTTCTGTGTGGTTTGCGAGCTATTGCATAGTGAGCAGGTCACCCCAAAGGCAGAGGTTGTGAGTTTCCCTTGGGCCTTGGGGTTCCAAAAAAAAAATTAAAAAAAATATAGCCTTTTGACTATGATTTTATTTAAATTATATTTTTTTTGATATACATAGAGTATTGTTATGTATTGAAAACCTATTTAAATATCGATAAATATAATATTTAAATTCATAATTTTAATAGATGATAATTCAACGTCAAGAATCTTAAAAGTTGAACTCATTACAATTAAGTCTTGGATTTGGCCCTATCAATAGGAGAGGTAGCAACATACAATGACTAATCCTGGAAGATAATTCTTTCGTCTAAGGATGTCTAACTGACGTATTGCTTATTTAGGGGAGGCGAGATAGTGCAAGGTAGGTAGTTTATCTAGGCAAATTTTAAGATCTAAGAATAATCAACTTAAAATAACACTAATACTCCTGTGATATAAAAGCAGAGGCGAATCCAGGATTTCAAGAAGACGGGTGCACCATTGCTTTAAAGATAAGATTTAAAATTTTATAATGACAGCAACTCGGCGAACAAAAGATAATTAATTACATTATCATAAAAAATATCATCAATTTACAATATATTGTACTCAACGAGGCTTCATATTTTGAATAACCAATTCATTAGCTCTTGATTGCCCAATGTACTAACGGATGGACTGCTACTAGAACTTGGTTGTCCAATGTACGACTTTAGTCAATAATTTATTCATTTAGATGTTCAAGGATAAATGTTCCTACAAATTTAATTTACTATTCAACTTAGTCGCAAATTTATCACTCGCAAATTCAAAATAAAATAGGGAAATCACACCCCTTTCATATTAAAAAATAAGAAAATCACACCCTTGTAAATTAATAATAAAATAAAGAAATATATTTCTTTCACTTAAATTAAAGTAAAATGAAACCTTATCAATGTCCAATTCATCCTGTAAAATATGTGAGTCTGAATAACCAATTCATTAGCTCTTGATGATTTTCTATTATAAACAATGACAAAAAAAATAATTTTTTTATGAAAACTCTAAAATTAAGTTTTGTATTTTAAAAATTTTGATTTTGTTAGTTTATTTTTTAAGAAGAGAAATCATGAACGAAAATAAACAAATGCAACTTGGAAGTTGAAGTTTGTGTGAAATATGAAAAGGAAAAGATACTGCCTAGTGCCTACTGCTGTTAAAAGAACACGATGCCTAACTTTTAGGGCTTTAGAAATTTTTCCTTTTAAAAAAAAACAAAAAAAAACACTATTCTTTAATGGTAAAAAAACAGAGCAAATTTCAGTTTCTACTTGGGATCGAACCCTCAACCGAGATGTTAAAAACAAGCCCACCAACCAGTGAACCACTTGGTCAATTTGAGCATGGGTTCCTTTAGCTAATATTTAGTATATTTTGTAAGAATTATACAAGTAATATACCGAGTTTAGTCGGATGACCACGGATTCCCGTGACCCAAATTTTACACATAAAATCGCCCCTAATAAAAGAAATACGCTCGGCAGCCTACTAATCCTCTACCCTAGCTAATACTTGACCTCATACCCTCTCATCAAGGACCATTGTCCCCAATAAGCTAAAACTGTGACATGTCTTGTTTAATCACCTCTCTCCAATATTATATTTCTTTGGCCTACCTCTGTCTCTTCTTAGTAACATCGTGACCAACCTCTCACACTTTCTCAATTCTCATTGAAACATCCATGCATTTCCTCTGCACATGCCCAAATTAAACTATCTCGGTATTTCTTTTCCCGTATTTTATCCACCAGCGAGGTCATATCAAAATTTGAATCAATTTGTTATTTTGATCACTGGGGTAACAATTAGGATAGCACTCAAAAGGAGTATTATCTATGTCTAAATCATAATTGGATTTTAGTGCTTGTTGCAGCTCCACGAGCATGTTTACTATTATGAAAACCATGGCATTGTCGATGTTTCCCCTCCACTTGTGTTTTTAGTACTACAATTTAAGGCAGTTGAGACACTTTCCAAATTTGGCATGTGAAAACTACAGTATACTGTGAAGAGAGAACAGTGAATTTAGCAAGTCATTGCATATAGGAAGAAAGGTACATTGCATCTCAAACATGTAAACACAAGAATAATGAATGAATAAAGAAATAGAACAAGTTTTCTTTATGGAATTTGATTTTGTTGACTGAGTAGTTAAATTGAGAGATTATGATACAAATATATTATTATTATGTAAATAATAAAAAAGAGAATTGTTTTTCTCCAGGCTTTGTTTCGTTTTATTTTTATGAAATTAAAAATAAGAAGTAATCTTAGCCAATTTGTGTGTATTTAAAGTTCTCAACTATTTTATAGTGTATGATGTACGGGGCCTGCCCCTGCTCTTTCTTTATCGGGTTATAATGATTTTGTGATTTTTTTAAATTCTTTCTCTCGTCTTACTACTGTTTATCAACAAATATATAAGGATAAGGTTAGTTTTATTCTTCCTTTGAGATGAATCTTCAAAAGTCTTTATGATCTGAAATAGTATTAACCTAGATTTACCTGATTAATAGGAATGCTTTCATGTGTTAACCTACCAATACATATATTGAATAATTATGTTTATCTCTAGACTTAGTAGGCGTTTGGCCACGAAAATTAAATTTTTTGGAGTTGGAGTTGGAGTTGGAGTTGAAGTTGAAGTGGAAGTTGGAGTTGGAGTTATGTTTGGCCATGAAAAAAATTAGAGTTCTTTTTGAGTTTTTATGAGAGAAGTAGGAGTGAAAACAAGTAAAACTTGTTTTTACTTTTCTGGAAAAAAAATTCACTTTAGTGAAATAAATTTTATGGTCAAACACCACAAAATTTTACTTTTTTCACTAAAGTGAAATAAATTTTCAAAAAAAATAAAAAAAAATTATGGCTAAACGGGTCCTAGACATATGAAATGAAATCACCTAGCCCTTTCCCTTCGATGGAATTCAAACCCAGGTCTCTAATGGTCTTTATTTTAACCGACACACCATTGGATACTGAAGAATTTTCATCTCGTATGGTTTTCTACTGATTTCTATTTTGTCGTTTCTTCTTGCTTTAACACGTTTGACTCTAAAATAATATATAGCAATTAGTAGTTAGTAAAGGGTAACCTTTTGGGCCTATTGCCATTTAATTATGGAATAATAGAAACTCTCAAGTAGTTTGCAATTTGAAGCAGTTGCTTCAACTCTTTACATTATACTATAGGATCAAATATCATCCTTCAATGGTGTTCAAGTGACAAATTTACCTTGTTAATAAGTTTGTGTACACAGACAGTGATGAAATTCGAAGAGAGAGAAAAAAGTGCACGTTTGGCACATTCAGAGACAGAGAATTGATCCTATTGCATGCAAAGCCTAAGGAAGACCATGACTAAAAACACGCAATTAACGTACAGCAAGTTGGACATAGTAAACACTTCTGGCATACGGTATAACTAAAGGCAAGGAAGATTTGAATTTTATGAAATCTAAACTAGTCATTCAACATATTTAATGTGGTAGCTCCGCCCCTATCATAACAAACAAGAAAATGATGTTGAATTGAAAGGACAGGACCCCGTGTATAACAAATGTGAATTGAAAGGACAGGACCCCGTGTATAACAAATGTGAATTGAAAGGTGTTCATTGGGACCTCCTATTTTAAGTCACAAGCAACTTGTCATGTATCTGAACTAATCCTTAGAAAAATAACTTGTCATAGTTTTTTGTCTATTTCCTTGTATTTAGTACTCCCTTCATTGTAATTTATTTGTCTGGTAATAGCTGACACAAAGTTTTAAAAAGTAAAAAATATTTTTGAATCTTGCGGTCTTAAAATAATAATATGTAGAGTATACAAAAATATTCAGATGTGGTTTTAAACATGACATGTAAAAAGTTAGAATAAAAAAGTTGTCAAAACGAGAATAAGTGCCCGTTTGGATTGACTTTTGGCTTTTGACTTAAAAGTCGTAAGTTAAAAATTCTAACTTATGATTTTTGACTTATTTTTAGCATTTTAAGCCAAAAGTCATAAGTTAGATTCCTAACTTATGACTTTTGGCTTATTTTAAATAATTTAGTCAAAAATCATGTGCTTATAAGCACTTTTTAAATTTACTCAAACACTTCAAAAGTGCTTAAAAGTTATTTTGGGCTTAAAAGTACTTAAAATAAGTCAATCCAAACGGGAACTAAGACATTCTTTTTTAACGGATTAAAAATGAAAGTTAAACAAACAAATTAAAACATAAGGAGTATATAAGTAGTAGTAAAAAATATTAACCCAAAAATATTTGTATGTAATTTAGACAAACGCTATGAAAGATGGAGATGGGGTGGGGCGGAGTGTGGTGATTGGTGAAGAGTAAGAATTAAGTTGTCACTAGTAAAATTTATTTTCCCTACTTCTAGGAATGTGCATCGGTCGATTCGACTCGGTATGTATTATCGATTCGGCTTCTCGATTTTTAAATATGTAAATCAATAAGATATTTTTTTATCATTTTTTGATTTATTGATTTTTAGTCCTTAACTGTTCGATTTTTGGTTTAACCGATAAGAATCTGCACATAAAATAAATATTAATTTGACGCAGTGATTTTCAATGTTGTGTAACAGTAGGAACTAACATGACATCAATAACGATGTCACAAAATAAAAACAGTAGCAACTAACATAACATATGTTGTCGTCGTCGCAAACCCTCACCGTCATCATCGCAAACCCTATCGTCAGTTTACCAGAGAGGAAATTGAATAGGTTAACTTTATCGGGTTATAGATTTTCACAAAATTGAATAGGATTGTAGAAACTAAAGAGAAATTAAGTGAAGGCACTAATAACAAATAAGTAAAAGTAACTATATTTTTATTGTGTTATCAATTTATCCAATAACCCAATATGAAAAAACCAAAATCGAACCAATAACCCAATAAATTTTTTTATAAAATCATTAAAACCCGTTAACCCAATAATAATAAACTAATAACATTTTTATCGATTTGATTTATTGATTGGTTTAATTTTTACACACCCCTACCTACTTTTGTAGTTCTTTCTGTTGGAGAAATTATTTTTTCATATTTTATAAAAAATTTAATCAATCGGACGTGGAAAACATATCCAAAGACTCTCAGAGCATTGAAGAGGTAAAGTTGTTTTTTTTTTTGGATATTTTCATCAGATGGGACATGATGTGTCCTTTTTTCTCCCATTTGTGTGGTATCAATCCACCACGAATCAATTCTCAAACTTTAGATTCGTTGAGATCAATAATAAATGCTATCACATGGAATTATTGGTGATGTTAACCACTGCTTTTAATTTCCCATCGAATTTTTCTTTTGAAAAGGTGTTCCTCCAATTTCTTTTGACTTTTTTGTTGTGTTTGTCACACTTTCTGGAAAATGTTGATATAACCATATATTCTCGAATATGGAGTAAGAGAAAGGAAAGGGGAAAAATGCACTCAATCAATTAGATGTTGACCTTGCCATTTTCTTCAGCCCACATTATTTTAGAGGACCTAAGTCAACAAATAGCCCATTGTTAAATCATCTGCCCCAATTTGGTGTTTTTCTAGAACAAAAGACTAGTAAGAGCCCAAGTAATAAGTACAAATTTATTGGTCCTATTTTTGTCTTTTGGCGAATTAGCCTAGAAAAGCTGCGCCGTCTAAGGATTTTGGGCTTCTGTTTTGGTACATATGCTTGAGGATTTTGGGCTTCTGTATTGGTTACTCCTAGAAGATATTCTTGATTGTTGAAAACTTGAATAGTTATTTGTCTAGTTAAACAAATATTTAAAAATGAAAAAATCAACTATCGTCTGCATTCACACGCTAGCGTTAGAGACTTGGGCTCGTTTGACACTTAAGACGGAATAGACAAGGATATCCCACTAATTGAGATATTCATGAGATTAGTTATTCCAACTTTCAAATGAGATAGCTAATCTCATCATTTTAGTACAATAATGGGATAAAGTCATAAAATAATAAACTAATTAATACTCATAACCAAATACGAAATAAAATAATTCACATTTTATCACGAAACTATTATTATATCACATCAAATAAACGATCACTTAGAGTTATAGAAGCTTCAGGCAAAATTGAAAAGGACTTGAAACAGGCCACAGGCCACGGGCCACAGCCCACAGCAAAACCAACTACATTAAACTTCTCAATCTGTCTAGAGCCACGTCACCAAGCCAAATTACACGTATACCTTATCATAAGTACAAATCATGTAAACGTAGATTACTTTTTTGTTATTTTGACCTTTTTAAGTTCTTTTCCATTCACACCTGAAGTAAACCGTACATGCATCTAATTTGCAGGTGAGAAAGGGGAAGAAATAAGAGCATCATCCAATCCAAAAGACTAGGATGCCTTTCATCAAATAAAAAAGAATTGACTTACTATTTTGAATTTTAGAAAAATAATCTTTTCATATCTTTTGTGTATTTATTTTAAATTTTACGTGTAAAAAGAACATAAAATTTAAAACAAATTTGTAAAGCACTACAAAATCAATTGACCTATTAAGGAGTTAGTTTTAAATTTTCATGTTATCCGTATAACACTTGGCATAAATTTATTACATGACTTAATTTTATACAGAAGATGTGTAATAAATCTTAAAATATCAAGTTATATACACAAAAAATAATTACATGTAATTGTGAATAATAACAATGAGTTCATGACAGAAAAGTGATTAACACTATTATAGTATATGAACTTTTTAGTTTATATAAATAAAAATCCATTATCGTATCACTATTTATGTACCGTGAACCTATGTCATTAACTTAGTGCATGTATCGTTTGACTTATAGATAGAGGTTGATGTGTTCGGTTGTCTGAAAGGAAAAGGGTTATAAAAAGTCCTCCTCTGCAGTTAATGAAGTTTTTAAAAACATTAAAAACACCTACTTAGTGTGCATCTAGAAGGTGAAATTGTATGAGATCTAACCATACCTTCCCTGTGATATTAATGATTTAATATTTCACGTGTGTTATACCTAACGCGTAGGGTTGAAATAAACTAGAATTTTTGGTCAGAAATTCATGCATGTGGATATGGTCTTAAACAGTGTCTCAAGTCTCAAAAACTCCGTATCTATCCAATCTTCAAAATAGGTTTCCAATTTCCATCAATTTTCTGATTCACTTCCCTCCGTTCTTACGACTCATGAATCACGACCAAACTTCCAACCACAAAAGGTAAAAAAGAGAAAAAAAGACTCTTGGGATTGTGTTTGGGTGCCAAACTCACCAAATCTATATTTAATAGGCAACCATTTCAGTGATTTTGTAAAGAAAAAAACTGAAGATTGCCTATTTTGGTGAGTTCATATGGAGAAGAAGAACAGCAACATGGCAAAGAAAGAAGAAGCGTTCTTTGAACAAAACCAAGAAGATGACAATCATCATCATATTATGCATAGCCAAGTAAAGAAGATTAAGGAGGAAGAGTCTGAGAGAAACGTAATTGACTGGCCGGTTCAAGCAAGGGAGGTCAGCATCATGACCAGGCAACACTCTAGATCACGCCTTGGATTAATCTCCGGCCAACCTATCTATGTCAGCGACTCTTAGATGGGCTCAAAATTAGTTGTTTTCATGTTCTAGAAGCCGACATAGATCACTTAGGATGTATAGTCTCTCTTGTTCTACCATTTAAGAGGGCTTTAGGTTTTGTTTCTAAGTATGACTTTTAGTACAGAATATTAAATGGTTTGTACTATTAAATGGTTATGAAACCTTTAGAAGAGTTCATCTCAGTTTTCCTCTTCTATTTCAATTTTAGTCCTTTTCTTTCTTGTGTTTGTGTAATTTTGACTGGATGGTTAGATCATCAGTCTTATCCATGTTTGACAACTTTTGGCAAACATCAAAAGCTAACGATGAAAATTGGAACTGACAATTCTATATTCTCGCTGCAAGCACAGAATAAAATCTATTTCTGTCTACTGCTTACGGTTTTTTCTTTGTATTTCTACCAATTTCCGGCCTCCGTGGCAAAAGATTCATTGGTTTCACCATGTTTTGAAGAAGATGAAATCATGGATCTTGAATCTCAAACAGACAAAAGGTACTTTGTACTTTATACTGCAGCTCTTAAACTAGGAAACCCCACTCTGCTTTCCACCTGAGTGCAGAACGAAAATCACTTATATGTACTTTCCCGTAAAAGTTCTAATGGAATTGTGATTGATTTTCACTTATCCCTGGTAGAGCTTGGTGCCTTGGATCATATAAGATCAAATAAGGCGATTAAAGTAACAGATGGAATGAAAATTAAGAAGACTACCAGCTTGCTATGATCAACTTATGAATCAGGCTCACAGCAGACATAGCAAAAGGAACAATAGATTGGAGAGTGAAATAACGAAATGAAGAACGTAAAGAAATTCAATAGATTTTCCACCAAAAGTTCACCGTACCCAGTTTGTGATATCTATATTTGACTTCTCAGTCAGAAAACTAGTAGTATGAAGTTTGTCAGGGGAAACACTAGGCAGCTTTACACCAGTTAGCAACAAAATGTACAGCAATTCTACAAAAGCTATTATTTTGCTATTCTTGGATCAAGATAAGCTGTCTTTGTTCTTTTAGTGAGAACAGAAGTACCGAGCTAGGTGAAAAAAGCACTAGAAATGCAGAACAGTCAATTACCCAGGATAACGTGAACAGCTTACCTATTGAGAAGATTTAGCATAGTGCAAGTAGCTCAGGATTCACCCCGGACATTCTGAACTATATATTTAAAATTCAGCAAAAGACGATCAGCCTCCTCATTTGAAGTATCAAACAAGCGCAGTTCCTTAATCTCTTCTTGCCACTTTTCCATCTGTTCCTTGTGTATTCTGCAAATAAGTAACTTCAGCATTTTTAGCCGAACTTGCCCTAATTAGTTAATTTTCCACTTACACACTTACACAATCATTCGTTCTTCAAACTCATTACTCAGTTCCTTCAGCATGGACTTCCCTGATTCCAGCAGTTCAGAGACCTTCTCGAGAGGATAACAAGAATTGTGCCAACGAATACACACATGCATATATCAAAGATTATGAACAATACTTAAATTATAATCACTGGTATTAACAACATCAAGTCCATCATTCGCTTGATTAGAATCAACTCTCTTCTCCCTTTCTTATGTCAGTATCATAGTTATTTGTCTGAGGTATAAAGAATTAAGAATCTAAACTATACCAGATTAGTGAAACGGTTGATCTTTTCAAGAATATTAGCAATCTCCAGCTCCACCTGTTCTGATGCCAATATGGCAACTGCAGTTTCTTCTTCTACAGCCTTAGCAACATCACTATCAGTCTGTGTAGTTTCATTATCCTCCACCTAACAGCAATATTACTTCTATCATGAAAAATATGAAGTTAAAATGCTTTAAAAGATAGGGGACATACAGAAGGTTTCAGGCGCTTATTTGTGACATCAGCAACTTCTAGTCCCATTGTGATCTGTACTAGCAAAGACTGGGAAAATTCCACTAGTAAGAGATTGCCAAAACAAGAAACGGATAGGACAGCAAAGTAACGCCATATTAGGGAGAATTCCCTCATAATCTTAGTAACTGAATACACATGTAATATTCTATCAAATTTCATATGTATAATGTGTCTCCAAAACAAACAAAACTTACAAAAATAGAAACACTAGCACTTCCTAATCAGAACAAGCATGGACCAATGCTGAAAGTACTAGGCAAATAAGCAACAAATGATGATCAAATCATCACAAACTTTGGTTAAAGTTCCCTCATAATCTTAGTAACTGAAATGCACATGTAATGTTCTATTGAATGTCAAATATGTTACGTGTCTCAAAAAACAATCAGAACTCACTAAAATAGAAAACACTAGCAGAATTCCTAATCAGAACAAGCACGGATCAATGCTGAAAGTACTACTCGGAGCGAGCAACAAATGATGGCGATATAGAAACAATGAGCAATTCATCACAAACTTTAGTTAAGGCTTGCAGTATTGACCACCTAAACAGCAGAATACTTGTGAACCTAAATAAGAATCACACAAACGAAAAAAACAAACAGTAAATCCCTCAATTGAGTAACTGATATAGGTGAAGCTTCTATATAATGAATCGCTTATATATAATCCATATATCATGCTTCTCGTCATCACTATTATCAATAATTATGCTGTCGATGCTTGTGAAATAGCTTAATCAGACAATAATTCAACAAGTTACCAATTTCTATCCATAATTCTTCTCCAATAGACAAATCAAATGCAGTCTACAATGCAATCAGAAAATCGATAATCGTAGAACTTATGAGGTGCAAAATAATTGTGGATTATTATTACGTCAAGCTTCTAGATACTATGTGAATCGCTTATATATAATCCATATATCATGCTTGTCGTCACCATTAATATAGTAATTATGCTGTCGATGCTTGTGAAATAGCTTAATCAGACAATTAATTCAACGATTTACGAATTTTCTATCCGTAATTCTTCTTCAATAGCCAAAACAAATACAGTCTACAATGCAATCACCAAATCGATAATCGTAGAACTTGTGAAGTGCAAAATAATTGTAAATTATTATTCAAATTAGCTTATACTGAATTACTTAACGTATTTGAGCAATTCGAACGAGTGTGTTCCCCAGAGAAAAAGTCGATTCGAAATTGAAATGAGTACAGAGAGAGAGAGAGAGAGAGAGAGAGAGAGAGAGAGAGAGAGAGAGAGAGACTTACAACTAGATTCCGCCGGAGAAATTGATCGCTACGAGTTCTCCGCAGAAGAAAAATGGAGAGGAGCAAGTTGGGAGCGGGAGGGGAAGTGTTATTCAATTTGCCGAAAGAGAGAAGCTCGCGCCGAATTTGAAATTAGGGGCGGTAATCAATATGGGTATTTATAGGCAAACAAGCGGGCTAGAAGAGATATTGTGGGCTTTCGGGTTTAAAATCGCAGGGCCCAATCGTTGAATCTCGATAGAACGAAATGTGGAGAAATTGGCAATATAGCCAGTTATCCACCTTTTACACTTAATTGGAAATTATCTAATACTCACTTTTGGTGTCAATGTTTAAATTTTAAAACAAAGAAAGTGCAACAATAATTGTTTTATTAGATTTTGGAGCAAATCATCGTCAGAAATATTACATTTGATATTAGCTAAGACTTGCTTTAGCAACAAGTTATAGTGATCGAAGTGTTTTCTGGACAAATTCTGATTGATCATCAACGTGTTTTTTCCTTCAAAATGGATCCAAATTAACTCCAAACGATTTCAAATTTAAAATAGAACTTATTTTTCATAGGCAATAAGAAGGAAAGGAGGAGGAAGAAGAAAAAGTTAATGAGCCACAAACGATAAATGTTAACTTCACTTGAAACGTCCAGCTCCACCAAGATGACCTCTAAACAAAAATACAAGAAAAAAATATGAGATGGGAGGATATGGAGATCAAAGATTAGGTAGAATGTTAGTAGATAGTCGAACATTGTCTAGTTTTCAGTCAATATTACTTCAGTACTCTACTAGTGTATTGCTCTTAAATCCAATTATTATTATCTATTATTTACTTTGTTTCAATTATTCTTATTATTTGCTATTGTCAATGTTCTTATTTTCTACATGTCTCGTTTAAACAGTATTTTATTTTGTCACTAATTGTTATGTTTTACTTGAATTAAGGATCTATTGCAAATAATCTCTCAGCCTTTACTAGATAGGAATAAGACTGCGTACACCTTCCCCTCCCTCCCCACAAAACCCACTCGTGAAATTATACTAGGTAGGCGTTTGGCCATGAATATTATTCACAATGTTTCGAAATACGTTTTCACTTTATTCCGAAATACTTGTTTGGACATAAATATTTCGGAATACGTTTTCACAATATCACTATTTCTAAATTCACTTTTTGCACTTTTTAATGTATTTCCTTTTCAAAAAAAAAACAAACTAATTTATTTTCATTAAATGACCCAATTTTCATAAAACTCTATTTTTTAAAAAATTATTTTCACTTTTTATATTTTTTAACTTAAAAAATAATCATTTCTAAAATACTATGGTCAAACACAACTCCAACTCTATTTTTAACTTAAAAAATAACAAATGAAGTAAATATGTTTTTGTTTTTTCATGCCAAACGGGTCTTATATATGTTATTGTTGATTTTAATACAAAATATTACCACAACTAATGTATTAAATTATATCATAATAATACAAGATTCAAGCGACAATACAAATATAGAAATAAAACAATACTGTATTTTATACTACCAAATCTTGATATTTGTTCACAACAAAACGAAAAAACAAGCAAAAAATCTGAGCTAGCTTGGCCAAACGTTCACCACTTAACAGTAGTTCACACACCGACTACCCCCTTCCAAACATACCGTTAAAACGAAAGGCTCATCTTTAACGTTTCCCTCTTTTACACACTCTACAGCGACTTACATTTTTCATCTCTTCTCATCTCCCTATAAACCCTAATTTCTCCAGAATTGAATCTATTGGGAGGAAAATATGCAAGCAACATCTGTTGTATTCAATACAAAGCCTGTTCTAGCTCCAATTCATGTCAAAAGTTTATATAGCAACGAACCGTCGTCTTCGTTGGTAGCATCTCAATCTAATTGGGTTCACCGGAAGAAGAATATTAAGTTGCGTTCTCGTAGACAATCTCAAAATCGAGCTTATTTCATCCACCACAAGGTATGTAATTTGTCTCGAAAAATTACACTGTGTAGATACGCAATTTTTATTTATTTTGTATATATATATATATACACACACACTGTGTTGAATCCTCTTGATTTTTTGGCATTTTTTTCTTTTTTTTATATTTGGATGCTCCTTGATAAAAATTCTAGCTCCGCTATTGAAGTGAACTAAGTGTAGTATTTAAGTGGAGAAGGGTAGAGGGACGGATTCATTGTCCCAGGTTTTGGAGGATGCTATTGGCTTGAAAGATGGATCGAAATGGATTTCTAAGTCATCAAAAAGGAAAAGAAAGATTATTGGTCTAGAATCTGCAGTAGCTGGTTGACTTTTGTGTCGAAAAATTACAGTGTAGATATGCAATTTTTTTAAAATATGTATACACTGTGTTGAATCCCCTTGATAAAAATTCTAGCTCCGCTAATGAACTGAACTAAGTCTAGTATGTAAGTGGAGAAGGGTAGAGGGATGAACTCATCATCCAAGAGTTTTCTCAAAGGATGCTATTGGCTAAAAAGGATGGATCGAAACGGATTTATCCAAAAGGAAAAGGAAGATTATTGGTCTAGAATATGCAATAGGTGGTTGACTTGGGTTGACTTGTAAAATTTGATTGTTTGGAACACGTTCGTCTGCACTTGGTGGGGTTTTGAGGTCTAGAACTTGATAACAATGTTAATATTAGGACATTTGGTAAGTGATGACCTGGTTTTCTATGTTTGCTGTGTTCTTTTTTATTACTTATGAAAGTGGTGTATCTGTCATCTTGGGCGCACCTTGACTATTCCACTGGTATGTACTACTTCCCATTAGCACAAGTATCGAGTAACTCTATCCACCATGGTTCAGGTAGATGAGACAAAATCACCTACTTTTTTTTTTTTTTTTGATGAAGTAAGTAGATTCATTTAAAGGCATCAAGAAGATGCAAACATTACAAGGATAGGTCAGTTAAGCTCACAAAAATAAGGATTTGCAGCTTCTTTCTAAACTATAGAGCTAACAAAATCCAAGAAAGAGTTCTAAATTATTTGCAGTGGTCAATTTGGACCAGCTAAAGAGGCTAAACTAGACATCTGCCTCGCAAAATATTACTAGAAGTTGAAATTCCATCAATACATCTTTGTTCCTCTCTGTCCATAAACACCAAAATATAGCACCAGGGTTCATCATCAGAAATCACCTAGTTTTTTTTTTTTGGCCTCTGTTGAGATTTGAACATGGGATGTACTTCACTGGCCACTAGGCCACAACCTCAGACATATTAGTCATTTCCTACCTTACTTCAATGAATTGTTATTGAAGGTTGTTTGGTTTCAGTACGAGGTTGACAGTTCTGATTTCCCTTTACAGTGTGTACAGTGATCTCCATATTTTTTTGATACTTAACTTTCTAAATAAGAAAAAAATGTTTAGATGGTTCTTGATTAAAAAAATGGATATATTAGTGCGTCCATTTATCATAGCCGAGAATTACAATGATTGCCTAATTCTTTATTAGGCATCACAAGTTCATGGCTTTTTCTATAAAAGCCTATTTTGCCCTATCAGAAAGAGGAAAGTTCAAAAACTGCAGCATCCGGAGATATATGTGCCAGGATAAGGCTTCTTCATGGTCTTGCTGTAGTTTGGTCCACTTATTGGGTTGCGTGCTGTTTGTCCAACTTACTCAGTGATAAGTGACTACTATATGATGAAATTAAAGTTGATGGTAAATTCTTTCGAACATGGAATACAAGTCAAAATATTTTAAACTTGAGGGAAATAAATGTATATTTTTTCTTTTTATTGGTTTCTGTTAATTTGTCTCTTTTGTTTCTTTCTTTTTCTTGATTGAATTCTTCAGTCGCATCTTCTGTCAGTGACATTGTCTCTGTTAATCCTTTATCAGCTGGGTTAATTTCTTTTTGTTAAGTTGCAGAATGTGCAGGGAAGATGTCTTCATAAGAATGTGGAGCAATTAAACAGAGCCAATATATTATATAGGAGGCAACCTGTTTCGTGCTTTCTCTATCCTCAAACCAAACAACTTCTTGCCAAAAGACTGAAAAATGGAATCTTTATTGACAAGTCTAGCTTTCATCTGCCAAAGCAGCCTCCTGCTAATGTCTCTGTAAGAGTTAGCCTTCAGCAGTATCCATTGTGGCCTTTAAGTTGTTATATGATGGTTTAAACACTTGATAAATCTGCAGTTCTGTTTATTGATGATTAAATGCCCAATCCAATATTTCCAGGGTTTATTAAGGATGTGGGATTTTGAAAAAAATAAGATAAAATACCTGTTGAGCTCGTCTTTTTAACCTGGATTTTAGCATTGAGATTATTGGCTGGAATTTGAAATGGCTTACTGCGAAGAAGTCAAATTATGCAAATATCATGGATATAGTTTCTTAGTAGTAAATCCCAATTCTCGAAAATGTTCCCAATTCCTCTTATCATGATGATAACGGCAAACATGGAACACACTCAGTTCATGCAACACTGTCTAGCTCAATTAGGTTGATCTGTAGATGCCGATGCTTTCCATGTGAAAAATGAGCAAAACATTTTCTTAGCTATGGTTGAACTCTTTTGGTGCTCCTATAAGGATGTTACATTCTGAGATGTTTTGGGCTTGTTAATATGTAGTATGTTATATGTATATTGCGGTATTACTCTGTAGATGTTGGGCTTGTTAATCTGTAATAGGTACAGTTTTGATTAGCTTTGTATCTTAAATTCAAATTGTTCTACTATATTTGCCTAGTTTTGATCGGCCATAGAATATCATTTCCAGGTCAAGAAATTGCAGGTTCCACGGGCAACTGTTGGCCCAGATGAACCTCATGCAGCAAGTACAGCATGGCCAGATGGTGTCTTAGAGAAACAAGGATTTGATATGCTTGATCCTGAAGTAGAGAGAGCAGAGTTTGAACAGTTTTTGAGTTCTGAACTCCCATCTCACCCGAAATTGTACCGAGGGCAGCTCAAAAATGGACTTCGCTACCTCATTCTACCTAATAAAGTTCCTCCAAATAGGTATGTTCCTATTATTTTTGAAAGGATCAATATACTTTGATTATGTTATAATGATTCCAAAAATCTCGTGATCCCTCTTGTGAATAAACATTGTTTATGAGTATTCCTTCTCTTTGAATTTGGGAAAAACACATTGTCAATATATTTTTTTCTTAACCATTCATTTTTTGATAAATTAGGGTACTTATAACAACACACCAAGATCGGTTATAAAAAAAAATAAAAATAACAACACACCAAGTTGATTTTGAAAACTAATTATGCAGTATGTGTGGCCATTTATCACCATATTTCCTTTAATATACCTAAACTTATCCACCCTCATCTTTCAAATTGTCCTGACTGTACAATCACACTACCTTTCTTCTTCTTACACCAGAAGATTATGTGAAATAGGAGTGATCTTTAAAATACATCCTTCGATGATTTTGGAAGTGCCACTAAAAGGAAAAATGAGAGGTGAGTATGCTTAGATAAAAAAGTGTATAAAAGACTAATTGACCAAGCCAAATTGAAGCATTGTAAACAACCCCAGACGAGAGAATAGCTCAAGTGGAAAGCATCTCCAACCTTAAGGTTGTGGGTTCGAGTCACCATGGGAACAAATTAGCATATAAAAATCCCCCCTCCTTATTTTTGACAAGTAAATTTGACACGCTATAAAACAGTCATGTGATTCCCTCGTCTCTCCTTATCTGTTGCTTACTAGTCCATTTTAAGTACAGATTTGAAGCACACATGGAAGTTCACGTGGGATCAATAGATGAGGAAGATGATGAGCAAGGTATCGCTCACATGATTGAACATGTTGCTTTTCTTGGAAGTAAGAAGCGCGAGAAACTTTTGGGAACCGGGGCAAGATCAAATGCTTACACAGATTTTCATCATACAGTGTTCCACATCCATTCACCCACTAGCACAAAGGTTTGCCAAGTCGTCATGTCATTATGCCTTTGAATTTGTGCTTGTTTATTTCATGATCAAGTGGATGATCTCATAAATACAATACTCACATCAGTAATCAGTTTCTTCTTTTTTGTAACATTCAACTTCATCCTTACTAAAGTTCAAAAGCCCCCCCCCCAAAAAAAATAAAATAAAATTAAATCAGTAAGAAAAAAATGAAGATAAAAATAGAAGATATTAGTAGGAAAGAAAACAGAGGGAATAGAAGGAAACAGAACTCGAGAATGTTACGAGGCATTATATCAAATGCATAATGTAATATAACCAACTAGTAGAGTGACCTGGTCAATGATGCTTTCGGTAGACTTGCAAAGTGTATGGAGACTAGTTCCGTGTACTGCTTTTTCACCTGTAGCAACTCACAGTGTGGTCTCAATTACTTTCTATGTTATCCACATCTTATTTTTGTTGCTTTTAGTTAGTTTGTACCACATGAGTTTGATTGATCAAAGTTTCTCCCCAGGGCACAGAAGGCGACTGTCTTCCAGTGGTCCTAGATGCTCTGAATGAGGTACTACTAGTTTTTTTTTTTTCCCATTTGCTCCTTTGATTGCAGCTATCTTCACTTCTCCTAGAATCCTGTGTCAGTTGAACTGACCTTCTGATAAAATTCTATCCCTCATATGTGCTTCACCTTTGGGTTTTATTTAGTAAAAAACTCATGGCTGATCGTTTTACCTTTTTCTTTTTATTGAAAAATATAGATCGCTTTCCATCCCAAGTTTCTTGCTTCACGAGTTGAGAAAGAAAGACGTGCAATACTGTCAGAGCTACAAATGATGAATACTATAGAATACCGTGTCGACTGCCAAGTAATTCACAAGATGACCATTTATTATCTCTTTGTTTGTTTTAGTTCATTAGTTTGAAGTTCTCATGCTAATTAAAAACTAACATCTTCCCATACTTTGTTGATCGCAGTTGTTACAACACTTGCATTCTGAGAACAAGCTAAGCAAAAGATTCCCAATTGGTCTGGAAGAGCAGATCAAGAAATGGGATGCTGATAAAATTAGAAAATTTCATGAACGTTGGTATTTTCCAGCAAATGCCACGTTATACATTGTGGGAGATATTGATAACATTTCACAGACCATTTACCATATTGAAGTATGTTCCTTAGCACACGGAAATGTATGTGTCATTTTATAGAAATTTCCTGCAACTGTATCTAGTACTTACAGAGCAGTCTCTCTGCAGGATGTTTTTGGGCAAACCGAAATGGATAATGATTCTAATTCAGCACCTAGTCCGAGTGCTTTTGGTGCAATGGCTAGTTTTCTAGTTCCCAAACTGACAGTTGGGCTCTCAAGCAACTCCACGCATGACAGGTCATCTGTTTCCTTGGATCAGTCCAAAGCGTTGCGGAAGGAAAGGCATGCAGTACGGCCTCCGGTTCAGCATAATTGGTCTCTTCCTGGACACAGCGATGATGCTAAGACCCCACAGATATTTCAGCATGAGTTACTGCAGAATTTCTCAATTAATATGTTTTGCAAGGTATGATTGGACCTAATATTGTGTTGAACTCATGTCACATAATTTCTTATTTGGATTTTGTCATTGTCATTGTTATATTTCCTTTTCCATATAATTATTACTTAGTAGAGTCGATATTTCTCCTGGAACCATTTCTAGCTTCCTAACTGATCACACTCGGCATGACCATATATTGAATGGTAAATGAAAGAAAGTTAACTTTTGTCTAGCCGTGAACAGATAATTGTACACCTCAGGTAACATTTAGCCAAAGAAACTCAATCAGAAGTGCTATGTCCACTCTGTTGCGTTGAGATTTTAAAATGTCATTTGAAGGTTCTTGGTCCCTTTTCCCATGATTTCTTGCACTACTTGAACATGTTAGTAAATTGAACTCAAACAGCTTAGAGCATTTCTTGTTCTGTTATTTTCAGTATTCAGCCTTAAGGGAACCTACTAGGTCAAGATGGAATTTACTATTGCAATCAAATTTTGACTTTTTTTGGGTATTCTAGAGGTTCTTTTGTTCTTTATGATGGAATCTTTTTTTTCCTAAAGAGAATTTAGAATTTAATTTATTCAGCAATATTATAAAGAATAATTGCTTTATGAAAATCAGAGTGATTGTCTTACGTGTGGACGTTGGAAATTATCATTTCTTTTTTCCCCTGGTGTAACTTCAACCTGTAAAGCTCTGCAGGTGTTTGCTATTGTGATTTTATGCAACCATCAGACAGTCTAACGCCCTGGCCTGTTTATTTTTAAGCTTTTTGGCAGTGAGCGGGTGGGTTAGGGTTGATGCTAGCTGTAGGAATAAGTTTTTTTGGTTTTTGAGTTTGATTTTTGCTGTTATTTGTCTATAAGATTGTAGTAATGTTACCTTCTCACCCTTGGGGTGCATACACCAGCCATCCCAGCAATGTCAAAGATAAGATCTCACTCTGATATGATCATGTGAAACTGATATTGTTCGATCCATCTCAAATTGTTTTTTTCAAATTATGCGATATGTATTTCATTTATGGTGGTGCCTGGGGTTTATATCATGTTCTTTCTTCCTAGCATGGTTTTTTCTAAATTTCATAAATGAGTTCCCTTCTTTTATCCACATAGTCTGATTTGCCTTTTTTTCTTATTGTTATTCTTTTCCCAGATTCCCGTGAACAAGGTCCGTACATATGGTGATTTGAGGAATGTGCTAATGAAGAGGATATTTCTTTCTGCTTTACATTTCCGCATCAACACTCGGTACAAGGTGTTGTAACTTTTATCTCTCTCTTTTTATCTTTCCTATTACCCTTTGTTACGTTTTACCATATGCTGTACAAAACATGCTTTCAATCACGCCTTGTATTTTATCAGCCTATATACCTATTTTGTGGTTTAATCAGTTTGGAAAAATGTATAACTCAATGTTACTTGTCCAAAAAGAAAAGAGAGAAAAATCTAGAATTCACAGCTTAATCGAAAAGAATTGTAATGTAAATATTTTTTACAATGTAACATGCTGATTTATAATCTGATTCTTTATATTCTTTCATGCTTTATTTAACATGGAAAAATAGTTTATTCGTCTGCATTTACTTTTGATGAGAAAGAAGGGGGATCTACTTTTCCTTTCACTTTCATCATCTAGAAGGAGAAGGTCCTAACACAATGAGCTGATGCTTTGGAGCGGAATTGGTTAAAACCTGGTTCTTAAAAGTTATATTGTGCTGATTTAGCTAAGAGAATTCATTACATGGAGAATGGTTGATTAAACATGAAGAAAGGAGACTGATAATGCAACCATTGGCTCATCCTTGTTTTATTTATGTATTTTTCAAATATTGCCAATGGCCAAACTTTCCCCTGTAAATTTCCCAGTACAGTTTCTGAATTTTTGTACGTCCCTTTGCACATATAAATGTTTATTTGTATTTGGAGCTGACAGTTTCACTATGTTGGCATAGCCTCACATATTTTTGTTCAGCCACTGTCTATTATTTGTAGCTCTCTGTTCTAGCATAGGCAAATGTACTGGAGCTAACAGTACTTCTTTTGAACCAATTGCAACTTCTTGATGCCAATAATGAAACAACTTACCGATAAAGAAAAGTTTGCCAATGGTCCATAGGCAAGCAGATTCATTTTACAAGTTGTTATTTATTTATTTATGTGTACTTAAAAGTTCTATTAAAGAGAAAAGAAGAGGATTACATGGCTAAGGACTATATGTCCTTAAGAAGAAACCTAAATGGCCAAACAGAAAAAAGGCATATATTCTCCTGATACTAGCTATACTTCGTCGATTTTTGGTTTCTTGAATGGGACTATTTTGTTAAATAAAAGGTATTTTATTCCCGGGAAGATGTATGTCTAGTATATTAGAGTTGCAAGGAAGACACTCCTATCTACAAACTGAAAGTTGTGCTAGTTAATTTTTTTGTATGTGTGGGGTGGGGGTGATTCTTCTTTACAATGTAACAGTTGAAATTCAATATCTGCAATTTTATTGTTTGCTAATTTTGAGAACTTTTTAGAGTTCAAATCCTCCGTTCACCTCAGTTGAACTAGATCATAGCGACTCTGGAAGGGAAGGGTGTACTGTGACCACTCTCACAATAACTGCGGAACCTAAAAATTGGCAGAATGCAATCAAAGTTGCTGTGCAGGAGGTTGGTTTGCTATTTGCTTTAGTGCAGCAGTTGCTTTCGTATTTCTTTTGATAATGTGTTACTTGTCCTCCTTGTTGCCATTGTACTCTTCTTGATTATGATGTTGTTGATGTTTATTTTTGCTGAAGATATAATTAAGTAAACAAAGGTTATTCTCTCTACCAGCTTAAGCCTTTAGACGAGATGGTCACCCACTTCAACAATTATATCTTTCCTTTGCAACTTTTTCTGTGCTGTTCTTCAAAAGTGGATCAAGGTTGCTCTTTGCAATTCCTTGATGCCTCTTTTCTTTTCATTTGTTCTAATGGGGATATTCATTTTTCTTTATTCTGATCATATCCTGCTCTTCTCATCTTCTTGCCTATCGTTTTTCTTCAACTTTGATGATGTTATCCTGTATATGGTAAAGGTCCGAAGGCTTAAAGAATTCGGTGTCACAAAGGGTGAGTTAGCTCGTTATACGGATGCCTTGCTAAAAGATAGTGAGCAGTTAGCTGCTATGATCGACAATGTTTCATCAGTGGATAATCTGGATTTTGTTATGGAGAGTGATGCACTTGGCCATACTGTTATGGATCAAAGCCAAGGGCATGAAAGCTTGCTTTCTGTTGCCGGAACCATCACTTTGGAGGAGGTAATCTTTTAATTGGTGCTTTTATACTTGCAGTGGACTTTTATTCTCCACATTGTCTCTTCAGATTATCTTGGAGATTCCATATCAGTCCAACACGTTGCATTCAATCATAATTATATTTTTTTTTTGATCAAGTAGTTATTTGAGGTTTATATGATGCACGCGTTAATTATTATTATTTGCTGAACCTGCATATATTTGCTCCTTTGGTACATACACGATATCTTAATCTCTGATCAATTTGCTACTCAGTCCATTGTGCCAACCATATTTTGATATATCTTGAGCGTTCAAAACTGTTGCTTCTTGGTGCTTGAAGTTTTTAACAATATTTTCTATTACCTAACTGCATTTCAGGTAAATGCCACTGGTGCTGAAGTGTTGGAATATATATCTGATTTTGGAAAACCATCAGCACCCCTTCCTGCAGCAATTGTTGCATGCGTTCCGACAAAGGTGCATGTTGAAGGAGGAGGAGAAGATGAATTCAGAATATCTCCAGAGGAGATCACTATTGCCATCAAATCAGGTCTAAAGGAACCAATTGAGCCAGAACCGGAGGTGGATTTTCAAAGTTGTGTCATAGTTTAACTGCTTTCAGTCGCTTATTTTGTTTATGGATCAATGGGCTTTCTTAGCTGATAGTTCAGGGCGCTAACTGCTGCTGTTTACTTCAAATGTATTCTCTTGACAAAGTCGAAGTAGTATGAATTTTTGTTTTCTTTTTCTGACCTAAAATGTTTTCAGCTTGAGGTGCCGACAGAGTTGATCACATCAGACCAACTTGAAGAACTGAGGTTGAAGAGGTGCCCGTCCTTTGTCCCGGTGGAGACAAATTCAAATATCACTAAATCCTATGACAATGAAACTGGAATCGTTCAAAGACGTCTTTCAAATGGTATTCCTATAAATTATAAGGTAGGGCCCTGTAACATGTTCAAGTTATATTTGGACTCTACTTTTCGTCCTATTATTACCTTTAAAAAGTGTGAAATTTTAACATCACCCACTGTTTAGGATTATTTGATTCCTCTAATTGGGTTCATAAGCTCATTTTTTTGGTGTACCCGAATGAATAGGAATTGATTTACGGTTGAGAAACTTCTGAGATCTTGCAACCAAATGAAAAAAAATAAAAAAGAAGAGAGGTGTTTGTGTTTTCTTGGTTTTTCTTGCTTGCTAGTTGCTCTAGTTTTTAACCTTTTAATTGTAATCTGATAGATCACAAAAAATGAAGCCAACTGTGGGGTGATGAGACTCATCGTCGGAGGTGGACGGGCAGCTGAAAGTTCTGATGAAAAGGGATCCGTGATTGTGGGTGTTCGAACTCTGAGTGAAGGGGGCCGTGTTGGAAACTTTTCACGAGAACAGGTTAGGATCCATTATTCATGATGAAATTGCCCACATCTTGTCTGCTCTTTTGAATAACTGGAGAAACAGCATCTCTAGTATGCCCTTTGTGTTGATCAAAGTTTGTAAAATAGAGTATCGATACTGCATCAAGATGCTGTTAGCTCCTTCAGTTCATCTTTGATCTGGCAAATTCTTGCTGGTTCTTGTCCCGTATATCTTACTTTTTCTTAATGATAAGTTGTAACATTAGTCTTAATTGTGCACTTACTCAACTAGTAACGTAAATTAGCTAATATATCAAAGACTAGTGTACACAATACTTCTAAATGTTCTTGACAATTTGTGAACTAATTGGGGCTTCTCATATTATGTCCTTTGGACTTAGTGTGTTATTGAAGATAACTTATCCTATTCATTTGGTGTGTGTTTTACTTTCTTCTAACCAATTTACCTTTTCTTTTTGTGAAAATTTTCCATGCTTTTATAGATAGTTTTTTTTTTGAACATATTTGTTGAATCTGCATAGGCATCGTCTGGAATGACATCTGTCAACTTTTGGTCTTTTATGATGTGTCTCCAGGTAGAGCTTTTCTGTGTGAATCATCTAATAAATTGCTCACTGGAGTCGACTGAAGAATTTATCTGCATGGAGTTCCGATTTACTTTACGAGACAATGCAATGCGTGCTGCCTTCCAGTTACTTCATATGGTGCTTGAGGTAATTTCAACGAAGGCAACATATTAAGTACAATTTCTTCAGTTAATTCTCAATGTTGCTTATCATCTCCTACTTGTTTTCCCGAAAATAAAAGCGGCGCCTTTTGACATACTTAGATGAAAAATGACAGGTTCACCTTGGAATGTTGCCAAAGTTTTATTACAATTATTGGGCTATTATATCAGGACTGCTTTGTTTTCTAACTTGAAACTTTGCGATGAGATGTTCAAAGTTTAATTTTCTGGTCGAGTTGTGTGTGGCCACTGTGCTAATCATCTGTACAATTGAGAACACTAACTTGCTATTGTGTTGTTAAACAATGTTCTCATTAAAGTTAAATGTGTATGCCATGCAGCATAGCGTTTGGCTGGATGATGCATTTGATCGAGCTAAACAGTTGTACATGTCATATTATCGCTCTATCCCTAAGAGTTTAGAACGCTCAACTGCCCATAAGCTCATGCTAGCTATGCTAAATGGAGATGAGCGTTTTGTTGAACCAACTCCACATTCATTGCAAAACTTAAATCTGGAAAGTGTAAGAGCAGCTGTAATGGATCAATTCGTCACTGACAACATGGAGGTGAGCTTTGTATTCGTTACAAAAAGAATTTCAATTAGTTTTCTTGTTAATTTATTGTTCTGTTCATTTGAAGATAGTACCTCCATGATTGTTGATTGTGTTTCTTTTCATTTGATTGTAATCGTCTTTTGTTAGGTGAGTATGGTTGGAGACTTCTCAGAGGAAGATATTGAGTCATGCATTCTTGACTATCTGGGAACTGTCAAACCAACAAAAGGTTTTGAGAAAGCACAACAATACAGTCCAATCCTGTTTAGTACTGCTCCCTTTGGTTTGCAGCATCAGCAGGTAAGAAGATATTTGCCTCTACTTGGATGATTAAGGTGGCTTTTGTGATATATCTTAAAAACCCTATGTTTTAAATTTCAGTACTATTGTGGGTCAAAGATTTTTCTGGCTTTTATAATTTCAATTCATTCCATTCACTTTTATTACCAGGTATTTTTAAAGGATACAGATGAGAGAGCATGTGCTTATATAGCTGGCCCTGCACCAAGCCGCTGGGGCTTTACTTTCGAGGGGAACGATCTTTTTGAGTCTGTTGGCAATCAATCTTCAATTAACCGTGAGTGTTTTCACCATATGCTTGGATTCATTTATTGGTACAAGTGTCAAATTTTTGAACTTAATTCAAAAACAATTCTGATGAAAAGTTGTAACTGGAATCTGATAATCCCCACGGTTGCGGAAAGATTTTCTTTAATCTCGTCTGTAGCATGTTTAGAATTGAAAAAAATGATTTTTCATAAAAGCATTGTGTCCTTATAGATGAACTAGTTAATGCATGGTACAGTACATGATACACAAGATTCTGCATTAACATAATTCAGACAAAATTCTCATACATTAGTCTTAACCTGCAAATCTTCCTAAGAATGAAGAAGTTAATGAATAATGATTGCATTAATGATATATAATGTTAGTCATCAACATAATGCAAACCAGTGAATTTCTTTCCAGATGTTTTGGAACAAAGTGACACAAATGTACAAGGTCAAATACGTAATCATCCTCTGTTTTTTGCCATTGCAATGGGTCTATTGGCTGAGATCATAAACTCAAGGTAAATTATGAACAAAATTCTGTTTACTCATTCTAATTTTTTGACAATCCTAATTTTTCCCCTGCTCTTGATTTTGAATTATATGACAAGACTTGCAATTTCTCGGAATTTATGCTAACCTAGTGAAGAACAGAACACGGTTGAAGCAAAAGGTCTCTATGAGAATATCAACTAGTTGGGATTACGCGTTAATTATGTTTTGTGATTGGTGTTTGCTAGGAGTCTTTTAGTTTGTATAAAAATTTGTAGGTCTCTGTACCGTAAGTGTGAGACTTTATTTTTTTATTTTTTTGGAGAAGCAAGTGTGAGACTGAGAGCTCCTTGTTTATCTTAAGAGAGAGTCTTTTGAGTATTAGAAGTGAACGTTCCAAAAAAGAGCAAATATATATAGGGGATTCTTGTAACCAGACTACTTGGGATTGGCATAGTTACTTGGTGGTAACTGTATTTTTACTGTCACTATGGTGGTACCGAGCTGTCAAATAAACTAAAAGGATAACTATATTCAGATGATACAAAAAAGTACCTGTTACATGTCACTCACCCTTGCTGCTAATACATTTCTGGTTTGTTGATTATAAGGGTTGCTGTAACTTACTATTACCTCTGTTGCAATGTTGTTTCTGTTGTGCGTATATTACAGTATAACACATTGATCTGTGCAGGCTTTTCACAACAGTTAGGGACTCTCTGGGACTGACTTATGATGTTTCATTTGAACTTAACCTCTTTGACCGCTTGAAGCTTGGGTGGTACGTCATCTCGGTGACTTCAACTCCTGGAAAGGTACAATCTTTTTCTACTTGAACTAGCCGATACAATAGTTCAATTTTGTTTTCTCAAGTCTGATCAATGTGCTTATAGGTGCACAAAGCTGTTGATGCTTGCAAGAATGTCCTAAGAGGTCTACATAGCAACAGGATTGTACCGAGGGAATTAGACCGGGTTAGTTTCTTTCCTCATGAATAATTGTTAACAAAAGATCATTCTGCTTCACGTCTCAGCCACTAGTGAGTCATTTGCTAGGTTTTATACTGGAATTTTGAGATTCTGGCATGTGATTGACTAGTTAGTAAAATTGATATGAACTAATGTTTTTGAGTCTGATCTAATTTGCCTCTTTTCTTCCGGGCTACAGAAATAATTAGATGTTAGTTAGACATCATATTGTCTAAATTAAAATTCATATGGTTTACACAATTCTTTTTTGTATAGGCAAGACGAACGCTGCTTATGCGACATGAAGCCGAGATTAAGTCAAATGCCTATTGGCTTGGATTGTTATCTCATTTACAAGCACCTTCTGTACCTAGGAAGGTATTGCTTTATTGTTGGTTTATTGTTCTCAATGTACTATTTTATCCATGACCAAAGAGACATCACGTAGAAGCCCAAAAGTTTTGCAGTTTTGTTATTTAGCTGTGTTATTCTTTGAGCTTTAACCACTTCTATCTTTCTTTTGTTTGTTATCAGGACATATCTTGCATCAAAGATCTCACGTTGTTGTATGAAACTGCCACCATTGAAGACGTATATGTTGCCTATGAGCAGTTGAAGATAGATGAGAACTCTTTGTACTCTTGCATTGGTATTGCTGGGGCTCAGGCTGGAGAAGATGTTTCTGGTAAAATAATGGATTTCTAAATGGGGTTTGAATTTCTGTGTCTTTCATTTCATTACTGCCCTAATTTTACCTGCCGTCGCTCATCTTGATCATAACATTTTCCACTTCAAGCTGGAAAAATGGCTATCCTTTTGAAAGACATCATCATGGTTTGTCATTGTCTAATTTTTGTTTTGCTTCACTTCGTAATCTTTGTGACCAATGAGTAATGTAGTTGTTCCTGTTATTCATTTTCATTCTACTCTGTAGGAATTTTTTTAACTCATGGATAATTTTGTGTTCTAGGCAACTCTTGTCATCTCGTTGTCTACATTTTGCCATTAACAAATTGAACTGTTTATGCAGCCTCATTAGAAGTGGAAGAAACAGATGAGGGCATTCAAGGTTTTGTTCCCATGGGACGTGGGTCATCTACTGTGACGCGTCCAACTACATGAGTCATTAGCAAAAAATTCCTTGATCAGATAAGGTACAACTCTTGACTGCTTCATCTCACCGAAAATAGGCATTTCTGGGACTTTTATGAAAGGAAGCCTCATTGTGAAGCTAATCCTCTGAAAGGGAATTAATGATCTGACACTATGGTCTATGTTATGGTTAGTAGTTTAAAGTAGTGGTGGAAAAAGGTAATAATGAGAGGTGTTTCTGGAAACATGAGGTTCAAGCTATATGATTCAGAGTTTTAGATGTTTTCACTTTGTCTATTATGTTGTCATCAGAAAGGTTTGAAGCTAGAGAAAAAAGTTTGTTCGCAGGGGTCTAGCTTTATGTTGTTTCTCCTCATACTTCTCTGTAAGACATGGAATAGGTTCGAATTTTTAATTCCATGTAGTATCTTTCTTTTAAGGAAGAAATGTGTATCCACCGATTACTAATTTATGTCATGTCCATATATCTCCCCATTTGCTGGTTTTCTGGTCTTATAGATTTGGTCCATTAGTCGTTTTACTTAATTAGCAGTATTCCTAGCAATCGTTTTACTTAATTAGCAGTATTCCTAGCAATCGTTTGGAACTTACTTTTAAACCACATTTTCCTGCTTTCTTTTGGTCGTAGGTTATCACACTTGCAGAAGGTTTACGTGACAAGCTAGTGCATCTTACATGATTATTGACATGTGTCTAGGAGGAGGTTTAGTTACCCTTAAAGGTCTGAAACCTGCAGAAGTCCCAAAAAAAAAATAAGCAATTGGAGCAACTTTTATAATGGTTTGTGCAAAGAACTACTCTCCTTGAGGCCCCAAGAAAAGATTATTTGCAGAGGACTCGTTTACTCTGGTCATCCTGCTGATCCTTTTGCAATATATCGGCCTGTTTAGTGATGAAATCAACATAGATTTTTCTCTTTTTGGTTACAACACAGATTGAGTAGCAGTTAGTTGTATCGCTCTTATATTTGATATATAGATTCTATAGTTGGGGATTTTTCTTTATCCCCCCTGTATTTGTTGAGGAAAGTCGGGAATTGACAGATCACAGTTCATGTATTGTGTACATATACAAGTGCAGATGCAGAATATACTTACATTCTTTTCTATAGCCTGCTTATCTTTTGTTTCAAATTTAACCATGAACAATAGAAAAGGTCCAAATATGTTCCTCTCATTCTTTTTTCGCCATTGAAATAATAACTATTACTTGATTCATATTTTCTTATATGAAACAAGTGAATAACCAAAAAATAATAAGAATAAATTGGGAAAATGAACCGAGAAGAGAAGAACCAGACTAAACCAAATTTCGAGTAAAGGAAAACCAAACCAGGAAAACGAATGCACGCCCCTAATGACAGAGACATAAATCCTTGTCTTTCAGTTATCTCCATTATTTCATGGAGAATAGATGTCAGTAAGTGTATCTAAATGGACAGTTAACACGACCGTGGCCTTCTATTTTACTAATCGAAGCCATCTCAGGTGAAGAAAAAAGCTCATCCTATAGACGCACAAGTCATATTAAGGGAAGATTATATGGATTTTACTAATTATATTAAGCAGCATCTTAAACATTGACCAGATGGTACATCACACCAACGTAAGCCCATAACAAGAGAAAATTGGCACAAAGGCTAAAGGAGTTGTGTCCATATGGTGCTTGAGGTAATTTCAACAAGAACAACATATTATGTAGTTCATACTATCATTATTAATACTAAATACAGTTTCTGCAGTTGCTGTCGATGTTACTTATTATCACCCACTTGTTTTCGCGGAAGTAAAAACGGCCCCCTTTAACATTACCTAGATGAAAAATGGCAGGTCAATTTATGGTTCACCTTGTAATATTGCCCAAGTTTTAGAACAATTATTGGGCTTCAAAGTTCGGATTTGCTGATCAAGTTGTGTGTGGTCACTGTGTTAATCATCTGTACAGCTGAGAACACTACCTGTGTATGATATGAAACATAGTGTTTGGCTGAACGCTGCATTTTGACCAAGCTAAAACAGTGTACATGTCATATTAACGCGCTATCCCTAAGAGTTTAGAACACTCAACTAACCATAAGGTCATGCTAGCTAAGCTAAATGGAGATGAGCGTTTTGTTGAGCCAACTCCACATTCATTGCAAAACTCAACTCTGGAAAGTGTAAGAGCAGCCTTAATGGATCAATTCGCCAATGACAACATGAAGGTGAACTTTGTCTTCTTTACAAAAATAATTTCGATAAGCTTTTTGTCAATTTATTGTATTGCTCATTTGAACATAGTACCTCCATGTTTGCTGATTGTGTATGGTTGTAACTGTCCGTTGTTAGGTGAGTATGGTTGGAGACTCCTCGGAGGAAGATATTGAGTGATGCATTCTTGACTATTTGGCTGCCAAACCAACAAAAGGCTTTGAGGAAGCACAGGGCTGGACATAAATATTGAAAAATCGAAAAATAGATCGAATGAATTAATTCGGTTCTTCGCTTTAATTTCGGTTCTATTTGTTCTAAAAGTTCGATGTTCGGCTCGGGTCTCAACTTTGGGATTCTTGTTCTTCGGTTTAACCAAACTTTTTTGGGCAATTTTCATAAATCCAACTGTTTAGTACCTAATTACACCCCATCCAGACTATTCTCATATTTACATAAAATTTCAGTTTTTCCCAACTGTCGCGATACATAACTAAGGCTCGCGATACATCACCATCTGATACATAAGTACCGATACATAATTATTATGTATTAATATCACAGAGATATATTCAAATACATGAGTTTTATATATCTGTAACCTAATATTCAATAAGATACATAACTTTTGTACATTTGGTGAAAGGTCGCGTTCTTATGTGTCTCCGAACTACCTTAACAGATACATCATAAGATACATAGCTTTTGTACATTTGGTGGAAGGTCACGTGATGTATCTTCTTGTCCTTTTCAATTAGATACATCATTCTTATTTATCTCCGAACTACCTTAACAGATACATCATTCGTATGTATCTTCATTAACATCATCATCTTCAACCTCCATTGACGAATCTAGTTGAGAATGATGCCACAATCGTTAACCATCATCATCTTCAACCTCCATACATCATTTGGGGCCTAGGTTTAGAGAATCTTCCCACAATCTTCAATCTACATTCATCAACCATCATACCATAGTAATCTTCAGATTTGGGTTTGTTTCAATATATAGAAAATGGAGAAATAATCTTAGGGCAGCACTTGCCACAATTAGAGCTACGGATGAACTTGGTATGACCACATCCATGCTTGTTGCGACCACCATATATGCAGAAGAAGGAAAATGAAGAAAAAAAAAATTCTCATCATTTTCGTTCTGGATGAGAGCTTTAGCGAGAAGCTTAGATTTTTTATTTTATTTTATTGAAATAAGAAGGATAATGTATGGGATGATTTAGAGAGAGAAAGTGAAAGAAGGGATTTTTATAATTATTTTATAGGGGTGAGATTTTAAGTAATTATGGTAAGTTACGATGTAGTATTATGTTATTTCCCCAACTTTTATTACACCACTTGACTTAGGACCACAATATTTCTAATCCAACCCAAACCAGATTCAAAGTAACCAAAGAATTAGGTAAACTCAATGTGAAATTCTAGTGTCCGGGTCAGCTTGCACGCCCACCAAGGCTAGAACAGAGGTGGAGAAATCACCTTGTGTTTGTCTCTGTTGGAAATTGAACCTGAGACCTCATAGTGTTCAACCCAACTTCATTGAACCACTAGGTCACACCCTTGGGTGCTATTTTGTAATTAGTTTCACTCTAGTTATACCTTTATATATCATAATTTTCTTTGAAAAATCACAAAAAAAAAAACAAATTAAACCAAACTAAATTTGAAAAAATCGAGTGTCCATCGAATAGTGAGTCAAATTAGTTTGGTCCGGTTCAATTTTTTTCAGCAAATAAATAAATAAAAAAAATTAAACCAATAAGAAAAATATTACAAGGATAGAAAACAGTAGGAATAGAAGGAAACATAATTTCTTAACGTTTCTTATGATGAGACAATGCATATTATTATAAAAATACCCTCGACCAGAAGCAGCCAGCTGGAAGCACATGTCGACCACCAGTTGCCTGCTCACTATGATGAGACAATGCATTTTATTACAAAAATACCCTCGACCAGAAGCAGTCAGCTGGAAGCAGGCATGTCGATCACCAGTTGCCTGCTCACTCGCGTTTCTAATTAGTAGTAATAACTAAATAGATTGACTTTTTTCACCTGTGTGTAGTCTCAATTACTTTCTATGTTATTCTATGTCATCCTTGAAGCTTTGGATGAGGTATTACTTATACAAAACATGTTTTTTAATCCTAATTACTTTCTATGTCATTCTAGTCATCGTTTGTCACGCCTCCAGACTGAAAGGGGTGGACAAGAGTCCACATGAACACTTGCTATACAAATGACCTTCATTAAGCGGATGAGCCACTATTCGCGAAACAATTACCAGAATGGCACATAAGTGGTACTGGTCAAATGGCCCCACTAATACAATAGACAACTAAAACTATGATTATATACAATAACTTTACTTTGTCTACGAAGCCTCTAATAGGATTTATTACTATACAATAACAGATGGTTGGTACGGGACCTGACATGCCTAACCTATAACTATAAATATGATTTAAAGAGTGTTAGGCATCTATTAGCTTTAGATGAGAGAAGAGCTCACCAACTGCTCAGCTGAATCGAGACGAGTGCTTAATAAAGAAGTCTGCAACCTGACGTACCTGATCCTATATATACAAAGATGTGGCGCCCCCGAATATAGGGACATCAGCACACATACAACATATACTGGTACGCAAAGCAGACTGAATAACAAGAAGACATATAAGGATGCTCAATGATTCAAATAATAAGATGAGCAACTGTAGACAACTGAACGCTGGAATTTAGAATAAGGGACAAACACACAACATAAAATTGTAACCTATGCATTTGCCTAATTAACTTACCATATAATGTCTTACGAGTAATTCATCATTACGAAGCGCCTAGTGATTTGCCTAGGTGATGTCATATGTATATTTTTTATACATATAATCATATGATGGCCTACCAAAGGCGATCTATGTCAAGTGTATGGCATGTATTGCCCAAATACTCATGACTATGATATTATACGTATAACTGTAATCGCAGTCTGATACAAGGTACACCCCTCCCAGGGGCTCACTATGAGGGCCTGCCCGCAGGTCATATGTGCCATATATTGGTTCGAGTCAGGAGAACAGTGCATGACGTTCAACTGACTCCAAATGCAAATGATGCCACAAAGGCGGGTACGCCCCAATGTTCGGGCTCGCTATAATGGTCTAGTCTCAATTCTGTGCACAGAATCACGTCACGCGGGTGTGTCAAGCAAAACATATGTACCCTCCAGTCATTAACGTTTATCGAATAATGCCTTAATAATGTAGAGATCATTTAGCTTTTTAAGTAGTGCTTTTCATATACAACTAGCTTCTTTAACAATGTCGAGCCATTTAAATGCTAGTTCTTTATATCATCATATAACCATATCGCTATGTGATCCAACATACTAGTGCGACTATAGTATGGCCATTTATTCTAATATATAGTATGTGGTAGATATACAATATGAATTCTAAGAAATTCTAATGAAGACGAATACAATTCTGTATAACTCTATAGATACTTGACTCGACAAGAATAATATGAATACTATGACTCCAATAAATAAACGCATGAATGGTGGAGACAAGTAATTTCAAATGGAGAGGGCATGTGGATACTGTGGTCACATAGGTATATAGTCATGTGTTAGACGTATAGAAAGGAAAGGCTCTACTCGCATATATCAAGTAAACTATATTGACTCTTTTAGGAGGAATAAGTGACTTGTGATCGTGCCTTAATGGCGGAGGAGGTTTTAGCATTACGTACCTTGGATGCCTCACTAGCTACCAGTAGCATCATAAGTTTCAAACACTCAATACTCTTAGGTGTAGTCTTTGCGCAACCAACCAATAACTTCAACCACCCAAACAGTGAACAATCACTCCAACATGCTCAACTACATATACAATACATAAATATGTTCATCAATAGTAGGAAAGTTCATCTAACAACCTATTCCGATAACATTCAGTTATGCTTGAAACTAATCGAATTTTCTAACAAGAATCCGAAACGAACTCTTTAGTTTCCAACATATAAAATTCAACATTAAATTTACTCAACTGGTGGAATTCTTAAAAAAAACCATTTTTTTAATCAAAATTTTACCCTTTTCTCTAGAACCCTAATTACAAGACCCATTTCAAGAACTAGTATGAGATGTTACTCAAACGGTGATTACCTATGTCCCAAACACAGTAAAGAAATTATCTTTTTGGAATAAATCCCCAATTTGAATTCTTGAGGGTTCTTCACAATTCTTGAATGGGAACAAGTACTTGTCTAGCAATTTAGGATTGTCGTAAACCTTTCCTTCCTAAGAATTATTACAACTCTATAATCCCCAATTTCTTGTTGTACCACTGAAGAAGTGAAGAAGAAACAGAGGGTTGCTCTAGGTTGCTTCACGCCCCTGGAAACAAGTCTTCTAAGAGAAAAAAAAATGGTCACTTGCCTAGTTTGGTAGGATAAAGATCAATGTGGCCCCCACTTGACTAATATAGGTAAGTTAAATAAAGAATTAATCAATTTCTTTTATCCCACTTAGTAACAAATACACTAATTGTGTATATATATACTATAATTTACTTTAAAATAGGTGAACCACTTAACTCTTTATAGACCACGAGTTGCATTCATATAAGGTATCAAAGTTAAATTCAGAATTTTTTTCTCGAAGTATTACATCGTTGAAGCTTTGGATGAGGTATTACTTATACAAAACATGTTTTTAATCCTTAAATTCATTCTTTCATTATATTAGTAAGAGATCTCAATAAAATTAGTGGCTTAAAGTATTCATTCTTTCGTTATATTAGTAAGAGATCTCAATAAAATTAATGGCTTAAAGTAAAATTTTAAGGAGTATACTTAAATATATAAATACGCACAAAAAAAATAATATTTAGAGTTGTTTCTTTGTTTTACCTACTTTTTGTTTTACTATAGTATTTTTAAATGACAAATCTTTTGATTAACCTCACATCGTAATACTATTATTTATAAAACTAAGGATTAATTCTAGTCAATAAGATGTTAGTCATGCGTTTGCAATATATTACCTTGGATATTATTGTAAAAACTTAATTTATTAATATGAAGATTTGAATTGTTTAAATCAAAGTCTTAAAATATTTCTGGTAGAAGGCAGATAGTGGTTTTTTTTTTTTTAAAATGTGTAACATTTGTACTTTTACTGTTCATCTACCCTTATTCTTTGAGCTTTAACTGCTGCTCTCTTTCTTTTATTTGTTATCAGGACATATCTTGCATCAAAGATCTCACTTTGTTGTATGAAACTGCCAGCATTGAAGACGTATATGTTGCATATGAGCAGTTGAAGATAGATGAGGACTCTTTGTACTCTCTTTTTGCCTACCTTCGCTCATCTTGAACATAGCATTTTCCAGTTCAAGCTGGAATAATGGCTAGACTTTTTAGAAGGCAGGATCATGGTTTGTCATTGCCTAATTTTTGTTTTTCATTTGGTTCTAAAAGCTTTATGGCCAATGAGTAATGTAGGTGTTCCTGTTATTCATTTTCTTTCTACTCTGTACTCTGTAGGAAGTTTCTTAACTCATTGGTTATTATGTGTTCGACGCAACTCTTGTCACCTCGTTGTCTACGTTTTGCCATTGACTAATTGAACTGTTTGTGTAGCCTCTTTGGAAGCGGAAGAAACAGATGAGGACCTTCAAGTTGGTGTTCCCATGGGACGTGGGTCATCTACTGTGAGTACAACTCTTTGACTGCTTCATTGATCCTTTCGCAATGTATCGACCTGTTTAACGATAAAGTCCTCAGAGAAATTCTTTTGGTTACAACACAGATGGAGTAGCAGTTGTATGCTCCTATAGTTGATGTATAGATTCTATAGTTGGGAATTTTCCTCTATCCCCCCCCTGTATTTGTCGAGGGAAGTCGAGAATTGACAGATCACAGTTCATGTATTATGTACGTATATAACTACAGATGCAGAATATACTTGCATTCTTTTCTACAACCCTCTTTGGTACCCTTTTTGCTAAGCCCCCACTTACATTTTCCCAAAAAAAAAAAACTGCTTACATTTCATATTGGATAACAATCTCGGAATTACTATTTTCGGAAGTAAACATCAAAGTGACACATTTGGCTACTCCGAAGTTATTCCTCAAGTCCTGATGGAAAACCCGAAAAACTGAATGCACACTCCCATCAGCTTGACAAAGACATAAATCCTTGCCTTTTAGTTTTCTCCATTATTTCATCAGAAGTGTATTTAAACGGACAGTTCACATGACCATAACCTTGAATTTTACTAATGGAAGCAGTCTCAAGTGAAGAAAAGTGCTCATCATATCGACACACAAGTCATATTAAGGGAAGATTTATAAGTCTGGGTTATACTAATTGTTTCAAGCAGCATCTTAAAACACTGACCGAATGGTACATTACACCAACATGAGCCTATAACAACTGCCCATTCTGAACCATGCAACTACTAATATTTTCCCGGAGTTGTATTTTTGAACTATAAAGGAAAACAGGAGATACTAAACATATATAAATCAACTCCTGTCTGAGCACTTAAAGAAAAATAGAAGAAATATTGGACAGCAAAAACATCTGCATTTCCACACTCAATCGTAAGCCTTGTCCCAATCGTCCACTACATCAGCCATATCGTCGACCCCTACATGTTGAGATTTGGGGGACAGAACTGAACCACTCCCTTCTGGCTGAGAAACAGGTTCCTTCATTGTAATAGACACCCTGGGCAAACTGGAAGTAATTTCAGGCTCTAAGATACTCCACCTATTAGACGAGGCAGCAGGTGGAGCTTCATTCACCCTCCAGGCAGAAGGGGCTACTGCTAAATCAGTGGGATTCTTGGACCATTCTTCGGCATCCCATGGACTCTCCCTCAAATGAGGCTCCTGGACTACAGCCTTCTTCCATGGATTACCCTTGAGAGCTGCAACTCCTCCCCCGTCCTTGGCTGCTCCAGCAACTCCCCAAACATTAGTAGCGGTTGCCCCTGCTGATGCAACACCACTCTGAGGAACTACAGCAGCACCACAATAAGCCGACCCCTGGTCTAGTCTTCTCATAGCTGTTGCTGCTCGGGCAGGATCACTGAACACAGCCAAGGCATTCTTATCATTCAACCAGACAAGCTCGCATTCACCACCAAACCTGAGAACTAACGCACTAATGTCTGCATCCCTTGGCAAGTCAAACAAAGCCACGACAAGCCTTGGATCCATATCCACCAGAGAATCAAAAACAGTAGGCTGAGCAATGTTATTGACACTACAACCTTTGGCACCAAGTATACGTGTTGGAGCTTTAGACTTGGGTGTAACATGTATAACGATGAATCTCTTGGGTTCCCAACCAGCTGCATTTACTGAAAGCTTCCACCTTGCAGCTATCAGTCTAATTGCATCCCGCTTTTCCTTCGACATTGGGGAAAAAACATGAACTTTGAGCGCATTAACCCCACCTCTGCTCCTGCCAAGAACCAAAAATTTGCACCTCTCCTCTATAGACAAAACCCATTTGGCGTCACGCCTAAGAAGATCCCCCAGCACTTCAGAGATAGCTGCATTCTCACCAAAATGGAGGGCCTCCAAATTTGGGGGAGTTATACCAAAAGCATCAGAAAGAACCTTTTTCTTCTCCATTTTTGCACACTCATCGTCGCAAATGAGCTTCCTCTGACCAAGAGGAACCTTCTTCCCATTTGTTTCAATAGGTTGAAGAGGTGAAGGCAACTTTTGGATTATAGAAGCTTCAAAAACAGAATCAACAATCTGACCTCCAGCATCACAAGGAACATTTGCTGTGATCCGGCCACAGGAACAAGTAATAGTAACAGGAAACTCACATCTAACATCAGGACATGGCGAAGAGGGGTGACAAAGAGCACTACATGTGTGCCTGCAATCTCTTCTAGGAGCACCACACGTCTGCCCACAAGAGGCTCTGGAGCCGTTGCTGGGTCCGGCAGTAGCATCACATTGCGAAGGATGGCAAGTTCTAGCACATGCATGCAAGCCACACTGCCTGGTCTTCCCACAAAGCTTGTTGCATCTGATGTCCTTTGATCCGCAAGGTATATTTCTCAAAATTACATGTCCACCAACGCATTCCTTTGCTACAGGAACAGCACATGGCAAGCAGTCTCCAAAATGGCAGCTGTGAGTAGGTGGGTGGCCACAAGGCTGGGAAACCGAGCATGGCAACTGACAAGAAGGAAGAGGTGTGCCACAAGGTAGCGGAGGAGGGATTGATGTTCTCCCACAAGCACAAGTCAAATCAGTGAAAATTGTCTCCAGGCAGGGAGGGCAGTGACCACTGTGACAAAGTGACTCGCAAGAATGTTGCCCACATCTAAGCTTCTTCTCACACGGCATTGAACAAAAGTGAGGATTCCAACCATCAGTGATGGAATTTTTTGGATTAGAAAGAGGGCAACATCGCTCACTACAACGATGCCTTCCACAGTTCTTCTTTTGCCCACAAGGTCTATCACAAGTGAACTTCTCATCTTCTGACTGTGTTTTGTAACACTCCACTGTTCGAGAAGTTGACCCACAGCGGCAACGTTGAGTCACAGAAACAAGACATGGTGCACAGTCACCAGAATGACACACAGCTTCACAGTGATGTACACCACACCGGAGGCTTTTACCACAGACCTTGGAACAGGTTGGAATTGGATCTAAACAACTGTGTCTTTCTTCTTCCAAGCTAGTTTTACCGCAACAGCACGTCTTGACCTTGCTTGGCAACAAGGCACAGTCGCCACATGGCCCTGGATGGCAGGGCTCACGACAGATGTGGTTTCCGCAACTAAGTTTCTTTCCACAAGCTGAATTGCACGAAAAGACGCCGTCCTCCATCTTGATATCTCCTTTCACACCCATGTCTCCACAAAGAACAGCCTCTGTTTTCTTCTTACAAAAGCAATAGGCATTCACAACAATTTGACAATGGCCACAAGGACCAACATGGCAAGTTTGTTCACACCGATGACGCCCACAGTCAAGAAGCTTACCACACTGCTGTCCGCAGGTAAGAACAGACTTCCGATCAGAGCAGCGAGTGGTAATAACTTCCTTCCCGCAGGGGCAACTTCTAGCTGGAGCAAATGCCTTACAAGGTGGACAAGGACCAGGATGGCATTGTAGGACACAAACATGTGGGCAAAGATCCTCTTCCCTCAGACCATCCCCTGGAAGCTCCTTCTCAAGTTTCTTGCCACAAGGTTCTCCACATGAATGCGGAGTCAAGTACAAATCTGAAGGAGGTTCTTGCCTCTTCCCACAAAAGCAAACATACCTGATATCCTTGGATGAAGTAAGCTGAACTGATTGACATCCCGGGCAACGCCAATTAAACCCTTGATTCCTATCTGCCGACGTATCAACAGAAGTAGGAGCTCTTGCCCATTTCTTGATACAACTAAGATGAAAAATTGAGTAACAGCTTGAACACGACCACATAGCCGCATTCCTCCGCACCATATCATAGCATATCATACACTCAATATTCCCCCTCAACAACTTCTCCTGAATTTCTTGCACAAGTTGAGGCAAATTAGGATCCTTCATCCGTTCTTCATTAACCCTCCCCCTAACCGCCCTCTCCACCCTTTTCTCCTGATGATTATAACTCTCTCTTCCCCTTCCCCTTCCCCTCTCCCTCCTCTGATTCCCATACACCCCCCTATTATATTTCGATTCCATATAGGCCTGATTTCGATTCCAATTAACCTGTCCAACTGCCACATTATCATTTTCTCTTCCATTACTCCCTGAACTTGAACCATCCACACCAAACCCCGGGCTCACTACCGCGGCAACAGGGGCAGCTAAAAATGAACCAGTATTGGTAACAGTAGATCCTCTAGCTACCCACTCACGGCGAGCACCACCACTTTGAACAGGATTATTATTATTATTATTTCTAGGCCGATTACTCCTATTGTTTTGTGCAGGAAAGCTCATATTCTGACCTGAATTTCTTCTACACGTATCCAAATCCAACCACAGATTGCTACACACAAAAACAAAACCGAAAAAAAAAAAAAATCAAAAAAATTGAAACAAAAATGGAATTCAATTTCAATTTCAAATTTTCAAACCCTAATTATTGAAGAAAATGGTTAAATACCTGATTCGATAAAACAAGATCACAACAACCCGAAAATCGAAATTGAGAAACACGAGTTTTTGTTGTTTGTGGATTTTTCTGCGGAATCGGCTACTGATATTTTGTGTTGGAGAGGAGAAAGAAAATGAATAAATAGGGCTAAAAGTTGGCCTTGGGGAACAAGGAATTGGACCACTAACATATTTGCTTCGACAACATGCTTGACTATTGGTAGGTCGTTTCTAATTTCTTTATTATTTTATTTTTTTTTGTGAATTATTCTTTAGATTTCTAATCAAATTAATTTTTCATTTTTTAAAGAGTTGACACACAATTTTTTAAAAAGAAACAAGAAGAGAAGAGGAGGTTGAGTTTGGGATGTTGTTTGGATGATAAGCATTTTTCTTGTTAAATAATTATATTATTTAGAAAATGCACTTACTGAACATGATCTAAAAAATTCTACACTGGTTGTTGTGCTTAGTTATAATGCTTCTCAGATGAACATGATTTTTGACAAATCGGATGAATATGTTGTAAACTTTAGTAATTTTTGGAGATTTTTTAGTAACGTGTTGAATTTAATAGCGTTGAAGTTGCGCTATGGTTTCTGTGACTGATGAATGGCTTTCGTCTTAGTTGAAAAATGATGGAGGTAGTTGATATGGTGATGGAGTGGCGGCGACAAATAGTAGGTGAAGGAGATGGGGGGAAAATAGGATCTTTCACTCGCTTAAAAAAGCTATAGCATTCTACACATGTTAAACTGATTATCAGATGATTTGGATCTTTGACCAAGAACATGTTGTAAACTCGGGCAATTTTTAGGTCTTTTGTAATGTTTTTGAATTTGATGATGTTGGAGTTTTCTTCTTGATTGAATAATGACGGAGTTACCGAATATAGTGATGGAGCAACGGCGACAAATAGTACGTAAAGGAGTCGGAGAATAAAAAAGGTTTTTCACTTTCTTAAAAGAGGTCTAGTACACGCGCCATGTCTTGTTGGTCATCTATATTTAATTAGTACTTTCTTAACTGACATAAGGTGTTTGATAGATCACTATCTTAATTGAGGTGTTTATATATATATATATAAAAGTTGACAAGATCAAAGGGCCAAGTATGTATTACACCAAAAAAGATAATTAAAATTATATCGAGCTAACTTAGAAAAACATTTTATACAAACACATACAAATAATTGGGAATAGAAAATAGACGCTATTTAATAGCTTGATAGATTTGTGACCACTATTACAATTGTGATAAACCTTTCCACTCGAGTTTCAATTTTTGACTTGTAAGTTAGAAGATTTTTCTATTAATTTATGGTCACAAATACAAGTTCCTTATCAGCATAATGACCCAATTGAAAATGTTTGAAGATATTTTGAGGCTTAAGATTCCAAATTCTACAAAGTTTTATGGCCCAATGCCCCGTTTAACTAGGCCCATCAAAAGTTTCAAACTGAAGTTCCCATCGGCCTGAGTTCATTTATAGGCACCATCGACTGATTTACACAAATGTTCATTTTTAAGGTAGTCATTTAAACTTTATCCCTATTTTAAAAAGTTACATAAATATAGTTTTTCGAAAATTTCACTTTTAGATAATTTTAGACTCGAATATAATATTGGGAAAATTATACAAAATATCTATTGGATAAATTATTTACAAAAAAAATAACCTATTTTTTTCTTTTTACTCAAAATTGGCACTCGGCTAAAATGTTTTACCATAAAAATGACAAGTTGTCATTTCCTACCATTTTCTTTACTGTTGCTCGGTGTCGGGCCATTTGGTCATTTGGCCATTGAGCCATTTCGTTCATTTTCTTTCTCATTTAAAAAAAGAAACAAAAACTTTTTATTTGTTTTTTTTTGTCGTGCTATTTTTTAAAAAAAATCATCGTTTAAATTATTTTTTTTTACTCTTTTTCTAAAATATTTTTCTTTTCTAATTGTTTCATTGTGGAAAAATGATTATTTATGTTGTTTTATTATTTTTTGTTTATACTTTTATTTATTAAGGTGAGAACGTATGATAGTCAAATAAATATAGATATTGATACACTACATAGTTATTTATATAATATCGATACACGATTATACACCATTCATACAATGTCAATAGATTATATACCTATTAATATAATATCGATACACGTCTATATACTATTTATATAATATTGATACATGCTTGTACACCATTTATACAATATCGATACATTACATAACTATTTATACAATATCGATAATCAACGGAGACTGAGTGATTCGCACAAATAGGTTATTTTGCACCGTTATTTAAAAGTTGTCTTCGAATTTGACAACTTTTAAAAATGACTTTTATTTTTTTAGTTTAATGAAAAAGTTTCAGATTAAAAATACCCTTAAGTTGGGCAACAAAATAGTAAAGCGACGCCAACAACTCTCACATATAAGTCCTGCTAATGTCACACCCTGAATCCCATTCAGGCCGGACTGGCACCCGAAGTCGATATGGTCAGAGAGAACCAATCTTTGCTCATGTCCACTCATTTGCATGCCACTCAATAAACAGAATCATCACGTAGAGATATGAGATGTCAATAGCGGAAGTTATGGAAACATGTGATTTATACATATAAGGAACTTGACCGTTAGGGCCATCAAAGTCAAAGTGAACATACATCTCTTACATTCATCTTCCCATATATGTCTACAAAGCCTCTAATAGATACATGACCATGCTTATGCAATATTTACATAATACCACAAAAACCAAAGTACACATGTGACTTGGAAAAGCCCCGAAGCAACTGGAGCTCACCAACACTCGGCAAATAATCAGCAACCTACTGTGGAGGTCTACTAGTACCTGCGCCTGCAGCAAGTAAGGTAAGTCCCCCAAGGGACGTCAGTACGAAGAATGTACTGAGTATGTAAGGCAATAAGTAATTGTATGAGATATAAAAACTTTCATGGGTTCAAGTACAAGTGAATAATCAATGTAAAATAAACCATGATTCTATGTGCATTTGGAAACATGTATTTTGCTTTTTTTGCTTTCTTTGCCGTTGCATTCATTTGTCATTAACCATTGTCATGTAATACCCGGGCCCCAACTGATCAGTGGGTTATAACATATCATTGGGATCGTTCCAGCCAGGCTTACGCCCCTTAGAGTGTCACCCATAAATGATATATAAATGGGATCGTTCCAGCCAGTCTTATGCCCCTTAGATTGCGATCCATAAATAATAATATTGGGAGCGTTCCAGCCGGACTCATGTCCCTTAGATTGCACTCCCCAAACGAACAATTATGCATTATTTCATTTCTTTACTTTTGAGAAATTGATACATTGGTTACTATTGTATTATTGGAACATTTGGAACAATGTATACATTTATGTAACACATGAATAACAATTGATCAATAGACAAGGAACATGTGAGTAACAAGATGACTACTTGAATTGGACTACTTTTGGACATTTCGGAATAAGAAAAGTACAATGCCAATGTGATCAATATGAGCTGCAGAAGGATACGGACAGAGTAACCTTACATACCTCGTCTCCTCAATATGAATATACAATCCTATATGTGAACACAATGGTCCAGCTCCTTCCTTAAGTTTCACTCTATAACACAAGTTCATAACGGAGCTTACGTTAACATTCAACTACCTTACAAGTGCACAAAACGACAATGAGTTACATGTTTGTCTTAAAAAGGTCATTTCCCCCTTTACAATGTCATTTTACGACATTATCATACCAGCAATACTCCAACATGCCATACATTGACCACAACATCATGAATCAATAACATGTCACACCAAGTTTCTCTTTTACGTTTCTTCAATACCACCATGTCACAATTATTCCATCAATTCACCTCAATACACTTCATAAACACATATCGACAATAGTCCCATAATTTATACTTATAGCAAAATAACAAACTAAGGAGCAAAAATCACACCATACATGTTGATATCTCATCCATACCATTCACTTTTAATTAAACCTCAAGTCTCCTTTCAAGGCTAAAGTACATAGATGACACATTTTCACCAAAAAGCAAAAGTGCACTACTCACACTTTTAGACATAACTATCATGATCCACATACTCTCCCATGCATATAATATATTAAATCACAAGAATAAATACTTACTCAAGCTTGAAAAATGATGATCTTGCTCAAGAGATGACTTAGGGTTTGAAGAGCCAAAAGGGAATTATCTTGAAAATTCTAGAAATGTTATGTGTGTCTATAGGAATAAAATCTGATTTGGGGCCTTTATATAGATCTCAAGTCATCCTTAGCCACACTTGGCATTTAATGAAATGTTTTCTTGGTCAAATATGGAAGAATGGGTCATTTGCCCTTTTGGGCCTTGTATTTTGGCCTCTCTTTGGGCCTCAAATTGAGCCCAATTCATAAAATCAATGTCTAATCCACAAATTTCTCATGTTTAAATCATTTCATACGTGTTACGATAATATTCCAACTCACGAGGCTCACATTCGTAGCCTCATTTCCAAGAACAAGTGATTCTAGCCACGTATGACTTATTTTGACCGGAAGGGTAAAAACGTCATTTGAATGCCAAATTCGTCCATGAATAATTTCACCAAAATGGAATACCAATATAATACTTCGATAATCCCATGTATAGGCTCTTGGGTGAAGAAGAAATGTGGCAAAAAGCGGTCCGGTACGCCCCCGGGCACCCTTGGGACTTAGAAAAATTTTCAACATTTGAAAGGTGTGCACAAGCAGCCTGGCACGCCCCTGGGCGCGCCACCTTGCTGCCTGTGCCCGAAAAAATTTGGACAAAAGCGGCTTGGCACGCCTGGCCTATTTTTTTTGAAATTTTTCGTTCTTCGACTTTTTTTTGTGGATTTGGTTAGATACTTCAAGTTCTATTCTTTAACTTACTTCTTATCTTTAATATCCTTTGTTTGGAGGTCACTCAAGCCTCACTTATCACTCCTAAAATGTGTCAAGAAATCTCAAATTCCTCTTACAAGTGTCTAATCACATGAACTAATATCATATGAATTTTTCCATCAATGCCAATACAAAATACGTACTTATTGCCCTTGAAACTAAAGTGTGTGACTATGCCCTAGGTCACCAAGTTATGAGGGTCGAAAATGTATGAGGTGTTACAGCTAATTTGGTGGGATCTCTAGCAGTAATAGCGGATAACTCACTATATATTAACTCATACCTCATCTAAACTTATTTCATTTTTTTAATTATCTAAACCTCTCATTTATTTATTTTATATTTCACTCACAATATCTATCTCTTCTATTTAACCAATTTCACTCATCTTCTCTTGTATGTCTTCAAAGCTACAAAGGGAAAGTAGATATATCCGAATGACGGCATTCAAGTGACCATGATAAATTAATAGAATTCATATTATATTCAAACTAAGCTATCATGTTGGATAACTCACAAACTCAATTTTATTCTCATTATGTTAAATTTTTACTCATGATATCTAAATTTATCCTATCCTTTATTTTCTTTGTACCTCTCTCTTTATCCATTCTGAAGGAAAATTAGGGAGAGAATGAGTTCAGCCGTTACTTTGCACATAGGGACGGGGTCATAATTTAAAGTTTATTAGCACAAAATTCTAACTTTATAAAATTATTGAGTACTAAATTAATAAGATCTTTCTTCGTCTATATGTGTTTGGTGCCCCCGTAAGATGCTCACTTATAACAAATTTTTTGAAATTAATATAAAGTTTAAATCAAAATTATCGAGTTCCAACACACTAGTTGCACTAATTGCACTAATTGCACTAATTGCACGTGGTCAAGTTGAGAAAGGGAGAATGGAACCAAACCGTTAGCTGGCAAGCATCCCCGCTTTGTCACATAAGCAAGCAACATATACAAACACTATCATTTGGATAGGATTTGCTGGTAAATATTTACCACTCACTTGCCGAATCCTACCTTTTTTGTTTTCTTTTTTCCACCACACAAATGAATGGAAATGGCATTTGTTTTGTCAACTTCCATGTTTTACTAATATAACTATTGCTATGCCTTTTTCTTCTTTTCTGGATAATGTTCAAATAGTCAGTCATCTTTGAATCTTGAAACAAACTAACTCCCTTCATTTCTTCTGTGTATTTCTCATTTTGTTCATAATAAATGGCTAGTGTTTCAGCTACTTGTCTCAGATTTGGATGTTCAGTCAATCAGGTGTTCCACACATCTCAGGTCATTACTACTGTCTCAAATTTCTTTTGCATCGTCAGACCTCTCTATAATAACATTTCTCTATAACATCTAAATTTTCTGTGGAAACGATTTTTCATATTATGTTGGTAGTATATTACGTGTTCTTCTCTGTAACAACATTTCGCTACAACAGTCAAGAAATATTCGGGCAAATGACTACTGTTTGCATTCTATAGTCCATGAGCTACTTCATTCAACTCCTAATTTTGGGCAAAATTACATAACAATGCAGGTAAGCAGAGGTGAGAAGTTGGTGTCCGTGGGTTGGGGAAGGAGTACTGCTGGTTTCCCTTCTCTCAGAACATCCCGCCTCCGTGTTGCAGCTGTAAATCTTCTTCTCCATTTCTTTTTTGTTGTACATTATGATTAGCATTTTGTTGTATCATAGACCCTTGTGGTACTGCCTTTCTTCGAACCCCGCGCATAGCTTAGTACGCGGAGCTACACTTTTTTTAGTTAGCATTTGTATACAACAACTCTGAGTCCTTAAAGAACAGAATTACATACCTGATTGCCAACTCTTTCACGTGTTCAGGTTTAAACCGGTTAGATTATGATCTGTTTGTTGACTTCATTATTCAAGAGATTGAATTCAACATTAGTCATCAATTTTTTTCACCATTTCATCCTTTTTCGAAAGGATAGATGTTTTTCTCCTATATTCATCGAGATTTCAAGTTAGACTTCTCGAACGTAATCCTGTTATTGGTAATGACCTTTGCGGATGCCCTGGAAGTACTCTTCCTCTGGTGGACCCAAACTCTCCCTAATTAGGCTTCTAAGTTCATGGCCCTTATAAAAGTAGGGGAGCGTGGTGAGATAGATAGACCTCCAATCCTGTAAGAACTAGTTGTTCGGTCTTGGTCCTGAAAAGTTCTGTTAGGTTCTTGATAGAGTCAACGAACTTCTATGACGCGGCTGCTCCACTCCGCTGCGCTGTAGTCACATTTGATTTTAATTCACAATTACAACTATTTCCGAGTTCAAACAAAGCAAAATAGTGTAACGTCTCCAAACATACAAAATCAAATTTAGATACTTTGGAGTTGCATAAATTTGAAAGAGAGTTAAGCTAATCATTTAGAAAAATGCATTATTAGTTTTCACTCTTTTTATTGATTTGATCCATTTTGCATGAACAGGCAAAGGCAGAGACAGTTGAGAAGGTAATAAGCATAGTGAGGAAGCAACTGGCTTTACCTGCAGACACTAAAGTCGGCCCTGAAAGTACGTTCAATGTGGACCTCGGTGCAGACTCTCTTGACACTGTGAGTACTTTCTTCGTAGAATCAGTATACTACTGTCGGATGTAGAATTTTCACCAAAACAATTCAATATTTGTTACTATACGTATATTTCAAAAAAAGAAAAAATTAACCTTATATATACAGTATGAGAACGACCTTAATAAGTGTTTGTGACGCGTGAGCAGGTGGAAATTGTGATGGCCCTAGAAGAAGAGTTTGGGATTGCAGTAGAAGAAGAGAACTCAGAGAACATTGTAACAGTCCAAGATGCTGCTGACTTGATTGAAAAACTTGTTGAAAAGAAGTAGACATTTAAAATAGGATGGAAAAATTATGAAAGTGAGTTTTAATTTAATTAGCTCAATTTTTATGGACTGATTGTAATTCATATTCTTGGATTGTACCCTTGCTTATTATTAGCATTCTTTTTGCAACATTTTAGATTTTTGGTATCTGAATGATGATGACTTTTCTTTCTTTCTTTGCTCTTATTATTATTCCAAAAGTTGCTAATTAGATTTACAATTGTACTATTTTGTTAGTTGAATAATTATAGGAGTACTTGTTTAATCCTTCCAACATTAATGCTGCTAATAAATAACCTCTAATTAGTATTTTGGTTCTTAGTAGTATTGCCAACTGTGACAGTAATGGAGATGACCGTGCAGTGGTCATGATTATTAATTGTATGTGTAGACACATAAATTTTATCGGGTTAAATTCATACAAAATTTGGATTTAATTCATGTTCATTTGGGTTGATTAATTAATTTGGGCTTTACAAATTAATTAGTCCATTTTGATTAAATTCAAGACCAAGATCCATTACACCTTGGAGCCCAAACCCATGCCACGTGTCAGGGTGACTTGGCGTCCCCGTCAAATTCAAGACCAACGAGATGATGCCACGTGTCCAAATGATGTGGAAATCTCATTCAAATTCAAGAACCAATCAAAAGCTGCCAAGTGTCAAAATGACATGTTTCAGCCAATCACAAGCAACCTGGCCTACTCCCTACAACTATAAATAGGGGGTTAACTTAACAATTCTAAGGGGATTGGAAAAACACTTCTACAAGCATTCATCAAGCATTGAAAAAAGCCACAACATCAACTACACAGCTCTTCAAAGGAGCAGTCAACGGAGTTCTTTTCGGAGATCAATTCAAAACGACGAAGCACTGCACGATGTCCGTGGAGATCAAACACATCTCAAGGAGGTCTGAATCATCCTATATTTGAGAAACACGCTACGGAAGGCCCTCGAATCACGGAAAATCTTAGGAGAGAAGAATCAAGAGAACAACAAAATTGTACTCACAAGATTCATCAATAAAATTATCTTTTTCTTATATTTATTTTGCTTGCAGTTAATTTTCAGCACTACGAAAATTTGTTGTGAACAGTATGAAATTAAGGAGAGTTGCGGGAATGGTTGATTGTCGTCACATAAGTTTTGGCAAGTTGATAGTCTGAATTATCTTATAGTAATTGAACATCAAGGTCATTTATTTTTTTATTTTTCAAAAGTCATCTTGTTTTACCTAATTCATTTTAATGGTCATCTAATTAGGTGAATTTTATATTTTTCAAGAATATTAATAATGTGACAAATTTAATTTTAAGAAAAATAGTTAAAACATTAATTTTGAACTTAGACCAAATTGAAACAATCAACTGGTCAAGCTTTGGCATGTCATTTTTGTACGTCACTTTTAAACAAATTCATACGGTGCTCTGAATTTCCGTAAACAAAATCTTCAACAACAACAACATTGTCCTTTTCAACCAAAATTATTTGAGTCATTCCACAAATTCACTCAACTTGTAAAAGTATCCACTTATATATTTTATTAAGGACATATTTGAAATGGATTAAATAAATTTTACATAATTAATGGGTATTTGATTTTAGATTATAACTTAAAATAAATATGAATAAACTTTCATTAAAACTTTAACTTTTCCGTTAGTTTTCACCTTCTTGGAAATATATGTATAGTTCAGTGACAATATTGTTCAAAAAATTCAAAAGTTACTTTAGTGAGGTATTTCTACAAGTAACAATATTGTCCAAAAAAATTTAATAGTTACTTTAATTGGATACTTCTACAAATTGAGTGACAATTTGAGGAATTAACTCAAATTATTTTGTAGATTTCTAGCTTTCATTTTCTAGTACTTATTGTCATTTTGCTTTCACATAATTTCATCGTACCAAAAAACTATTATATTCTATTTTTGCCTTCTGGATTTTCAATATCTTCTTATTTTTTTTGACCAAATTAGTAATTGTCTGAGAAAATTCTTAGCAAACGAATTTTATTCCAATTACATAAGCAAATAGTGTACTCTCTCCGTCTCAATTTATGTAGTCATTTGATATGGTTGGAATTTCGAGAGTCAATTAAGTTTTCTTTGATCGTAGTTTCTTTATATGTTTTTAAAAATATTTTAAGTTGTTAATTTTATTGTGATATATAATAATTTCTACACAATTTTCAAATATATAAATTTTATTTCTAAAAACTTTAAACTTCTATGTCCAAAATCACAGTCAAAATTTAAATTTTGAACCTCGAAATTTCAATTATACCACATGAATAGGACAAAGAGAGTAATACCCCCTCTGTTTCAAATTGATTGACCTGTTTTGACTTGACACGGTGTTTTAAAAAATAAAAAAGACTTTGAATCATCTTATCTTAAATTAAAAATATATCAAATGTACCAAAATACCCTTTAATCTTTAGTCTTAAACATGCCACGTGAAAAATTGAAATGAAAGAGTTGCTAAAAAGGGAAATATTTTTATTTTTAAACAGATTAAAAAGAAAAATAGTTGAAACAAATTGAAATTAATAAATTATTTCTTTAGCTATCGCCTATTAATGCATATAGACTATATTAGGTAATTTATAAAAAAAGTAAGTATTAATTTATAACTCCATAGAAATAATCGATCCATCTTAATGGAGCAATTGAAAAAAAAATAATTATACGTAACAAACATGCTATATTAAAGGGAGTTAACAGAAGAAAAAACTTCTTAAAGGGAATTAAGAGACACAATTATAGAACTTTGGGGTCTTCGCCGCGAGATGAAAATAAAAAAAAACTCAAATAGTAGTAGTAGCAACTCAAGGTCCATTTGACGGTAACTTCGCTGTTTTTTTAAAGAGTCATTTCTTCCGTTTTAATCGTCTCTCCCGCGATACGCGTTTCGTTTTCTCTTTATATAAATTACTTCTTCTGACTGACAGTTTGACGCCGTCAAATCTCTTTCTTCTCCGATTTTCCATCGGAGAGAAAATCTAGAAACTTCTCAAAATTCACATACAAAAGGTGTAATCACACACAGTTGCTGTATAAATGGATCGGCGGCGGACGGGAAGTCCGGTGTACGCGCGGCAGTGGAGTGGAGGATCAAGTAGCACGGGTTCATCGTCGCCGGCGGGATCACCGGCGCATCCACGTGCTCGATTGCCGCCAACGGTGACTGGCATGTCTACTATAAAGAGGACTCAGAATGTCGCCGCTAAAGCTGCTGCTCAGCGTTTGGCGCAAGTTATGGCTTCTTCTCATAGACCTGATGAAGATGAGGATGATGATGATCTAGGGTTTAAGCCTCCTACAGCTGCTTTTTCCACTAGCGATAATCGGAGTAATAGCAATAGCAAGAATAGTGGTTTGTCTGCTATTTCACTAGCCAAGCCTAATAGATCTCCTTCTCCGTCGGTAATTTTTATTCACTTTTTAAAATTGAATTGTGTTTATTATTATGCTATTTATTATTCTGTATAGTCATTGACTATTGCATGATTATGATTGATTCCTTGTTGTTGCCTAATTTAGTGAAATTTGTTTGGATTGGAATCGTCGGTTGGTCAATCAGATTATTGATGAAATTAGAAGAAGAGTTAGTTGGAGGAGGAAAAAAAATATTTACAGGTCAACCCCTTTCTTAGGCAATACACTTTCTGACTGGAAACATATGCTAACATTGCTTGACTATGAGGGAAAGTGCACTAATGTGGTTTTTGATTTTGACTTTTCTTCTGCTGGCTCAAGATTCAAAGACTGTTATTTCACTTCTCGTTTTGCGAGCCAGCATTTACACAAGTGGGGGTGGGGTGGGGTGGGCGGTTTAAGGGGAGGTGGGGGTGGGGGGAAGAAGAAGTCATGATGACATATGCTATGGGGTGTGGTGGATGTAATGAAAATGGCTTCTCTTATCCAACAAAAGAAAAGAAATGAAAAATTGGCTTCTATCTGAAGAGATTTCTGTGTTGCAGAAGTATCAAGTCTGGTGACTCTTGAGATCCTCTTTCTAGAAGACATTTCCAGTTGTAACTTTTTTTGTAAACTTCTAGTGCTTTATAACTATTCATACAAATACTTTGCTAAAGGTTTCTTTTCTGATGGTAATTAGATGCTATCATGTTTAGTTAGGTCGGAACTTTATGGATCACACTCCTCCTGTTCGTTCGTCGTCTACTGGAAGGTCCTCCTCAATGTCTGTTCGTACATCAGCAGCAACAACAGCAACAACTGGAGTAATAGTGCCACCAAGTAGGTCATCGGTGAGAACTCCAGTTACCATACCTCCAGTAGAACCTCCTAGTAATCGCTTGAGAGAGAAAAGGTGACCATTGCTATTTTCTTTATCTTCTACTGATACATCTATTAATATCTTGATTTAATAATTGACTAAACTACAACAACAACAACAACCATATGCCATTTTTTAAAATTGTACTATAATTGATGTCCCATTAATCTGTATAATATCTTGATGCAATATGTATTCTTTTTTATCACGGCAAACAACGATGATCTTTAACTGTATTAGAAATTAATTTTAGGTTCACACCAGAATTAGGACGAATTGATTTGAAGGATTCTGGAAATGAGCACGAGGCTTCAACGCTTCGTGATGAGGTATGTCATTTAAGTGAAGATGGTAGCTGGATGGCTTCTAAAATAGGCTAGACTTGTCCATTCTGGTGTATGTCTTCATTATCTCTTGAGACTCGCGTGATTTGGACGATTGGATAAATTACAATTCTGTTAACATTCAAATGAGAGTTTTGTAATTCTTTGCAGCTTGATATGCTTCAAGAAGAAAACGATATTATTTTAGATAAGGTTAGTTCTTTTACCTTTCTACATGAAAAGGATAGATGGAAAAAACAGTTTGTGCAACTTTATAACTTTTTGGATCACAATGGCTGATGTAATTTACAGCTACGCCGTACGGAAGAACAACGTGAAGAATCTGAAGCTAGAGTGCGTTTGTTGGAGAAACAGGTAATTCACCAATAGTAATGGTCTACACTGTGGATGGTAATTTCTTGAGGGGTGATCCCAATTTTACCTACTATAATTAAATCTGCTCCCAGGACTTTTTTTTTTTGATAAAGTAAGAATTTTGTTAACAAAAGGGTGTTAAATAGCCGTATACAAGAAGTATACCAAAAAGTAGAAAATCTTACACAAATACATGATTTTCTATGAAAGCCACACCCAATCATCTATACAAATACCTCATGGGTGCACCAAAAAAAAGTAAGGGAAAAGAGGCTATTTCTCAAGTGTATAAAATCTCTCTATTCCATCAAAATCTCGTCTGTTCCTCTCTCCATACGGTCCACATCAGTGCTAAAGGGTCAAATTCACATGCCTTGCATCTCCTCCTGTCTTCTACTTGCCCAGCTAAACAATGTTTCTTTCACAATTCTCGTCATTACCCAGTCAATACCAAACCATCTCAGCAACTTCCCGATAACGAAGGTGCTACCTGGCAATGTAAGAGTAGATGATCCACATCTCCCCTGAGTCTTTGCACACGAAACACCAACTTACACAAGTAATCTTCCTCTTTCTCAAGTTCTCCGTTGTCAAGATCCTGTTCCCAGTACATTTCTAAAATGTTTGAGTTAATTATAAGCACCAACAAAAGGGGTGCAGCTGATTATTGTGCAAAAGCGGTTTCAATCAACTAATTATAATAACTCTAAATGGTCTTCATTCAATGAGACATATATTATTTGTGGCTTTATAGAACAGGATCCTTGTGGAGTCATGGTTGGTCTTCATTTAGTTTTCTAGATTTAACAGTTATATGAAGCTATTGCAATTCCTTATTTACAGGTTGCTTCTCTTGGAGAAGGAGTATCACTTGAAGCCAAACTATTAAGCAGGTACAATCTGTAATGTTTTCTCCCCTTCCATATTTCCGCTTAACAAACATTGTCTGATGGTATGCAATGACTACAGGAAGCAAGAAGCACTTCGCCAGAGAGAGGTAGCTTGAAGAACTGTGAACACAATTAGTAAAGACAAACGTTGTTACTTAACCGTGTCACTGATGCGTCAAAGACTGTTGTTTGTCACACTTTATTTGTGTTTTAACTTTAATTACATGTCTAGACAAGTCTATTGCGAATTATGATAATAATCCTTCTTGCTTGCTTTTAATGTTTATGCTTCTATTGCTTTTGGTTTGATGATACTGTTCTTATCCTGCAATGTTATTGCAGGCTGCTCTTAAAGCTGCACAGCAAACTAAGGATGGAAGAGAAGACGAAATTACGATACTTCGTACTGAAATTGAAGTTAGTTCATGCTACTCTTAGAACCTATCTGCCCCCAAAAGAGTTCACACTACTCTCTGGATGGTATGTGTTTTTTAGTGTTACTGATCTTTCCTTTTACTTTTTGGGCAAATTTTGCTTTGTTCAGAACTTGAAGGACGACACTGCAAATGCAATGGAACAGCTTCAGGAAGCTGAATTTGAAGCAAAAGCTCTTCGAACAATGACGCAGAGAATGATTTTGACACATGAAGAGATGGTTGTTGTCTGAATTCTGATGAGATAACTTTTTGGCTTTAGCTTCAGATTATGCTACTCACTACTCAGTTTTCCTTACTTTGATCTCTGTTGTTCTTTTGGCATTCTAGGAGGAGGTGGTTCTAAAGAGATGTTGGCTTGCTCGATACTGGGGCCTAGCTGTACAGTATGGTAATTTGCTTAATCAGCATCTTTCTTGTGGATTTAGTTAGTGGTTGTAATATGTATAGCACTATAGTTACTGTTCCTAAGTTGCATTCTTTAGCATCTTTGAATTGCTTATAAAGGAGAAAACGTGTTTCTTGGCTTAGCAAGTCGAGAAATACCATGATCATTGAAAGTTTTTAAACTTTAGCAATTATGAAGTTGAGAAATCCCTCCTATTCAGTTGACCTAAGAATGTATGAAGTTTTAGTTAGAGAAGGTTCAAGGAGCATCAAATGTATCCTACATCGGCCTGCAGATGCACCGGTCCCTAGGTGTGACACCATTGTGATTAAACGTGTTAAAAGGGGGGCCGAGAATACGTAAAGTCACATGGAAGAAAGTTGCCCTGAATGACTTATAATGTCTTGGAATCCATGCAGACCTAGTGAATAAAAGGGCATAATAGAATAAAATGATATATATATAGGCAGCACCATTAGTTGGGATTAAGTTTAGTTATAGTAGCACGTTACTTTAGGTCCAATGTGCGTTAGGAGTCTTTCAGTCTTGCCAGAGATTTAGAGCCTTTTGAAAGTGTAGAAATTTCTAATCTTATAATATTGGACTAAGATGAACTTAAATGGAGAAAGTTGGACACTGAGGATTCATATGACTGACCCCAACTTGCTTGGGGTTGAAACATAGTTGTTATCCAAAATGAGGCAAATCCAAAGAACGATCTCAAACTTTATTCCTTTTATTCGTTCTTTTTAATTACCAGTAAAATATGCAGGTGCATTCTCCTGTTATGAGTCTTGCACGGTGAGTTAGGAATCTTTTGCAACATATCTCGTAAACATGCAATATGCGGGTTACTTCTCTGTGAGCAAAGTCTGGTACTTAAGTTAAGAGGAGGGGAGAGAAGCGAGCTGATGCTCTTTAAATTTCGAACTGGGGGCAATTTAGCTTTTAATTTGACTGTCTTAATTCTAATTTTATTTATGATGTTATTCCAGCCAACTTGACCCACCTTGATTAATCTACTGGTTACTTGCTAGCTTCCACCAAGGTGTAGATAGATGAGTTGAAATCAACTGTGGTTTGTACTTTGGTCTCTGCTTGACTGTCTTATTCTTACGAAAACTTTGGCTCACACATGCAAAATAAGTTACAGATGAAATTGGAATATTGTTGGTGATAAGTTGAGGACCAATTATGGATTTTACCCAAAAAAATTGATGTATGAGATTATTTTAAAAAAATTAATGATATATGGAGTCTCGTAATGAACTAATCAGTAGCCTATTCTCTTTCATGTTCAATCTCACTCGTGAAACCAAATTTTTTTGGTTAATTGTTCGATTTTGCGGAGATTAGTATGTTGAGGTGGATGTGTGGACATACTAGGAGAGATAAGATTAGGAGTGAAGATATCCAGGATAATGCTTGGAAATGCTTTGTTTTAAGTTGAGGTCTATAAGAAACAACCTCTCTATCTCTACGAGGTAGGGGTAAGACATTCTACCCTTCCCAGACCCCACTTGTGGGATTACACTAAGTATGTTGTTGTTGTTCTTCCTGGGTTATTTGAGGCTGTTTAGTCATGTGGTTTCTTTAGTATTTACTTGCTTCTTTTTTTTTTGGAGAGGGGGGCGGGGTGTGTTTGCTAATAATGAGATGGTGTGCTAACTTTTGTGGTTTCAGGTATCTGTGCAGATATAGCAGGGACGAAGCATGAACATTGGTCATCTCTTGCACCTCTTCCATTTGAAGTTGTGATTTCTGCTGGCCAGAAGGCCAAGGAGGAATCTTGGGATGGTGCTCAGCTTTTCCCTTGCAATTTTCTGTCCTGCATAACTCCAAGATGTGCATGCTTCTCTCATTGCATCTAAGTTTGATTTTAATCTCTCGTGTTGAGCAGGCGGTGATGATTCTGATCGGAGCAAACGTGCTCGTGACATTAGTGACTTATCTGGAGAGGGAAATATTGAGAGTATGCTGTCAGTTGAAATGGCTCTAAGAGAATTAGCTTCCCTCAAGGTTTCTGTTTCCTTCCTATTATATGTCGTAAAAGCTGTGCAGTATATTATTTCTCAAAAAAAAAAAAACAAAAAAAAAACTGTGCAGTATATTATGTAAACAACATTTTTTCTGCTTTTAGGTAGAGGATGCTGTTATTCTTGCATTGGCACAACATCGGCGCTCAAATGTAGTCCGGCAGTCCTCTGGTATGACTTATGATTTTGTCTGAATTTGTAGTTCTGTTGGCTTCAATGGATGAAAACTGATTTTCTGTACTTTGTTCTCCTTTCATGTCAGGTTTATCTGTTGTATGCTTTTAAAATCAAAGTTTCCATCTCCTAGAGTTCATGCTTTTTCTTCTTGACACAGTATCTGATGTTCCACAATTGCAATAGGGCATAGTCATCAGTTTAGAGCAAATCCCTGTTGTCCTTGCCCAAGGGTGGCTATCGTCTTCTGGCCATGTAAACCTGCATCTTAAAAGTGCTCAGTTGAGCACGAGAACTTTAAGGATGACTTACATTGGTCATTTCACCATCTCTGGGTCGTTTCCCATCCTAAAGACTATTATTAACTTGACTGCTCGCTAAACATCCAGGGCAGATATACTTTTCCTTAATGATTAAACTCGCTAGTCTAGTCCATCTTTTGTTAGTTTGCAAATAGAACACACTCAATTTTTGTTAGTTTGAAATAGAATAATCTCGGCAAAAAATACAATATCACTTACTCTCTCTTTTATGCTTTTGTTGCTTGGCAGATCCTAAATCATCTGCTGACCCCAAGTTGATGGATGCATATGGTAAGAACATGCTCAATCCACTTGATACAAATTTGAAAATGTTTGATTTGGAATACCTCTATTTGTTGGTTATTTGAATATCCTCCTTAACTAGGATTGGTAGATCAATTATTTGCATTCCTATTTTTAGAATTTGTTAAAAGCTTTAATGTCATTCTCCCTTTTCTCGACTTGATTCGCCCTCGGGGAGGAATATGTGTGTGTGTGTGGTGGTGGTGGTGGTGGGGTGTTCCTTAAGAAAACATGCTGTTTATTTGAGAGCAGCTGGAATAAATAATCCCTTCTAGATCCTATGTTCTGTACATATATACTTTCTTTGGGACTGCTATGCAGATGTTAAAGATCAACTCCTTTTATATATCAGTTTCATTTCCCCATTTTGGACCTCAGTATATTTTCTTTTCTAGTCTGTTTGGTATGTATAGGTCATGGCTTGTTAAAACTGGAGGCTGTTGACAATTCTGATTTGTATGGTATAAAATGTGCCTTCTTTCTTGGGGTTCTTTACGAGGGTTTGATCTAGACCTGTGTGTTTTTGGTTGCAGAGTTAAGCCAAGAGGAGTCAGAAGATGTTCTCTTCAAGGAGGTCAGTTGTCTTTTTCGGCGATTTTAGTTATTTGTTCTGGAGCCATTTCCTCTTCTTCTGTTGTATTGGCCCCTGAATATCAATTGGCATGCTGGGAAGGTTGAGCTTTTTCATTGTTTCCTTCATAGCATAATGAAGTTATACATATCATACTCCTTTATCTATCAAAAGAAAAAATTACGTACATGCTCCTAGTGAGATCAATTTTACTGGATGGAAATTTGTTAGATCTATAAAGATCTGAATAGAGGCCATGGTATAGTTGAATGTTGAAACTAGTACAAGATACCAAGTCTTGAGGACTATTTCACTTGACCAATGTCAGTTGAATTAGTTCCACCACATGATGAGCTATTGTTAAAATTGCAGGCTTGGCTTACATACTTTTGGAGGAGAGCCAAGGTGCATTGTGTAGAAGAAGATATTGCAGAAGAAAGGCTTCAGGTCTGGATTGACCGTAGTGGACAGTCACCAACCACTCATGATGCAGTTGATGGTAATTCACTGCCTCGACTTTTTTTCTTGAATATAGGAATACAATCCATACTACTAATAGCTTTCACATATGTTGCCTTGTTAAAAAAATGGTATAGCTTTCTCATTCCATTGTTGCCACTTAAACAGTTCTATTCGAGCCTTACATTGAAATTCCTATTGCAGAAAAATTTCTACCTAAAAAATCTGTATCCTCTGTTAATGTTACCTGATTCAAAAAAAAAAAATTCTACCTAAAAAATCCATTTACCTAGAGGCATATTATGTTTAAAATCAAGTTTTAAGCATAAAAATGTTGTTAGTAATTTTATACTAATGAAAGCCCAAACTCCTGCAATAAATAGCCGAGTTTCTTGATCCATTATAGTTTAACCCCCTCTGTATACAGATGGTTAAACTATGTATATGTCTCTGCCTTGGAAGTGTATTTTTGTTGAGATTATTCAAACTACACTCCACTTTCCTTCAAGGTTTGTCTCCTTATTATGATTTTATTCTATTTTTCTCAGCACTTCCAAAGGAATTTTTCATTTTAAATTTTAGGAAATTATATTTAACATGGAAATTGAAGTCCTTTGAAAAATCACAAGTTCTGTTTTTATTGGTAATATGTAATTTTCATTACTATACCATACTAGGAAAAGTTACAACCAAATAGTATCTCACAAGTTTGAGCAACAACTATGGTAGGAAATTTCACTTTAAGCGGTTTCAAGGAAAGTAAAAGAAAAAATTCTGAACAATATCTACCATGTAAATTGCCCCCCAGACCCCACATTGTGGGAATACACTGGGTATGTTGTTGTTGTTGTATCTACCATGTAAATTGTACACATATAATAAGGTTGAATTTGTAATAACTAATGTAGAAATAGTTTTAGAATGATTTTGTCCCTTCACTTATAACGGAGTTGCTCTTTGCTCTACCTGAACAACAGTTAAGATGCCCTAAAAGCACGTTAGCAGGTTCCACTTATCATCGTTGCGAAGTCCATACTTTGTAGGTTTAGTGGAAAAGCTATATTTATGTAAAATTATGATTGGTATTGGTTAGATTGGACCCACAAAGCTAGTGGTGCCATAGAACATTCTTTGTTGGTAGAAGAGCTTTTTTGTGTAAAGCTATAATAATTGATCATCACGTGCATCGGTTAGCATTGGACCCGGCAAGCTAGTGTTACCTAGATTTCATGTTTTCAGTGGTACGTTATAATTTTGTCTTTCATCCAGGCGTGCTATGTCATTGCTTCTCTATTCTTACATATTTATGATTTATACTGCTGAAAGAATTGAAACTCTTCTCCCCTTTCTTACTGATAGGGCATGACATTAACCTATTCAGATTGAGTTTATTTTTCTCTAGTAGTTATTACCAACAAGTTGTTACCTGGTGATATGGCATTGCCACTATTTGTAATTCCTTCCGTCATTCTTTTCCAAGTTTATAGATGCCGACACTTTCAGTGGAAAGAACGACGAATTGAGATATGACTTTTTTTTTTTTTTTTGATAACCGTATTGTAAACAACATTATTAGTTTGTTTATCTTTTTTAATCTTTCTTTGTGCAATAAATGAGTGACATCTGAGGACTTGAATGGGTCTTAAGAAACAGAGGAGAGCGTGATGATCTGAAAATTGTAAGAACTGGCCAAAGATGGAAGTAAAAAAGTTTGCCTTAAATAGAATGTCTTTTGATTGTGTATTGAAACTTATTGACCGAATGGTGATCTTTTTTCACAGTTGAAAGAGGTTTAATAGAATTGAAGAAGCTGGGGATAGAACAGCAGCTTTGGGAAGCTTCTCGTAAAGAAATTGACCAACCTAATAATGGGAAAATGACTGCGGATTCAGAGGCATCTCCATGATGAACGTGCATCAATGTACTTGTTTGATGTCTATTCTTTTAAGGATTGTATTCTTCCCCTTCTCTCTCTCTTTTTTTTTTTTTTTTTGGGTTTACAATTCAGATAGATATTCTTTGTTCGTCGTCTTTTGATTTATTCTTCCGGTTTGTTTTCCTGGAATTTTGAATTGGTAGAGCAAGAACAGATAAATTGTAATGATTTGATTGTACAGTCAATTGAGTGATGCAGAAGTGATATAGTAATGTGTAATTGAGGAGCTGCGATGTTGCCTTTTGTTACATCAATAATTTCCATTGATAACACTAGGCGTGTAACCTGTAAGAAACCCAGCAGAAGGAAAAAGTTCAAGTTCAAAGCAAAGTGGAAGTGGGAAAATTCATGAGTGAGTCGAATATAGGTGTATAAGATGCTCCATCCGTCTCAAAAGAGTTGACATGTATAGATTTTGCACAACTCTTAAGGAAAAATTAATTAGGAGTGTGATTTGACTAACACATCTCATATAAATTTTTTAATTCTTATCTATTTACGTGTCTCTTAATTTTAGAATAATTATTAGTAAGGTAAAGTGAAAAAAAATAATTAAATATCTCTTGATCTTTTAAATATGTCAATTAATGTGTTTAAACATTACTGGCATGAAATTCATAAAAGAAAAGAGCATCATGTTTGAGCGTGCAAAAGATGTGATACTACGTCTTTTTGGGGAAATTGCAATCTTATGTGTGTCTTTCACGCTACATATAGATCCGAGTAAATGCAATTGAAGTTACAGAGAAATACGTAATCAATCTTCTAGTGTGGTTATAGCCTATAGGCGCCAAAACCTCAGGTTTCTTAAAATATACTGTGTCGCAAATTATTTATCGTAGTTTCTACAAATAATTATTTCAAATTATTTGTCCTTTCAGAAATTTAAGACAATTACTTTAGGAATAATTATTTTTGAAAACTACAACCACCTCAATCGTAGAAAAATGACATGCAAATATAGTACATATTCAATGAAAAGAGATGATACCTGAAGAGATATATATATATATACGGGTTTTGTTAAGATGCTACCTTTTCTTAAAAGCCCTTATTATTTTTTGTCAACTAACTAAAATCAGTGACCTTTTGTAATTTCAACCCCAATATCCCCCAATTTCATTTTCCTCATCTCCGTATCATCCCAAAACACCTTCCTCCTCTGCAATTTCTCCATTATAGTAACAATTTTATCCATTCAAGCTTCATTCAACTCTCCCTTTCTCATTAGATTGGTCGATTTCTTGATACATATTTCACTTATATGTCCTAAATCTCAGTCTCAAGATCTCCTTAAGAACATAAAATTCATGATAAATTAAACTTTGAAATCAGCTGTAATCTTTTAGCAAGAATCCCCATTGACACTAACTCAAAAAATTAAACTCACTTTGATAAGAAAAAGAGGCCATTGATTAAATATGTAACTCCATTGATGTTATTATGAATCTTTCCAAGACTGCCTCAAAATATTTAAACAAAATGCAAGCTAAGAAATCGGGTAAAATCGAATCGATCTTGGTATCAAAATTGAAAACTATTTTTAGTTATTAGAGGTTACAACTATGGTGTTCTTTTACTTGATATTGAAATGGAATGGCAGAGAGCCAGAGAAGGTGGGGAAGAAGCGGAGGAGAGAGGGAAACACTCTTGATTTACGAAAATGGACAACTAATTTGAAACAAACATATTTAGAAAGAAGACCAAGTAAAATTGAACGAAGGGAGTATATATATATATATATATTGTAAAATAGAAAGAAAAAAAAAAGAGAAGACCTCCTAATGAATATTTTATTAAAGGGACATGTAAAAAAGAATCGTGACAAATAATTTGAGACGAAAAAGAACTATTTTATCGGACAAAATATAAAATGGTCATATCATCTAGACGGAGGTTCTAATCGTACCAACCTAACTCTTCGCTTCTCATTGTTGTAACCGTATATTAATGAATAAGATTTAAATTTTACTCGTTGATGATATAGTAATACTTTTGATACTATCATTGAAGTTTAACATGTCATAGCAGGTAGCCCGTTCTGTTTTCTTGTTTTTAATCGCACTTATTATAACCTGTTGATTTAATTTATACGTCAGTGTATAGAAGTTAAAGCGGAATGATAATTCAAAACATTGTTACCGCCCAAAAGTGATGCCATTGACCTTAAATAAGTCAACAAATTAGGTGCACTATATTTCTTAAGTTAGTTAGGGAAGGTAATTAGAGTTTGAAAAAATGCCACCAAAAAGATATCTTTGACTTGTGTTAACAGCTAATTTACGAGTGGCCACTAAAGTGATACTTATTAATTTTTAGCTGAAAAGAAGACAATATATCCCTGTAATTTTCATGCAAAGGGATTTATCACATGGTCATGTTTATCTTGGGGTGGGAGAAATTATATTGTATGTGTAGATGGAGTAATATTTACGTATATATTTAATTATTGAATCTTCTTTACTTGAAACAGCAAATGCAATGCAATGGTAAAAATGGCTCAAAATTTGCTTCTCGGTGTAAGTTTTGTGTCTCAGTTGTGGCACACTGTACTCACATCTTCTGAGTTTCTTTCTTAAAATTTCTGACTTGGCTTGTCACTGAACAAAGATTGGACAATGAAGGGGCCCTAAGTCTAGTGACAAAGCCACATAAACCGAAAGATAGTTGAATAACTTTTGTCGAAAAATTATACTCTCTCCGTCCCAATTTATGTGATGTACTTTGACTTGGCATGGAGTTTAAGAAAGAGAAGAAGACTTTTGAAACTTGTGGTCTAAAATGAGTCATAGATATTTGTGTGGTTGTAAATCATTTCATTAAGGATAAAGTGGGTATTTTAAAGTTAAAATGTTACCAAATATAAAAATATGTCATTCTTTTTGGGACTGACTAAAAAGGAAAGTGTGTCATATAAATTGGGACAGAGAAAATACTACGTAGAGTATATAAAATATTTAGACAAAATTTCTAACTTCGCTAATGCAGCAGGCTGCAATAGATAAAGTGTGGGACAATGGAAGCTTAGACATATGTCTATCTGTCTCTGCTTTTGGGCAGTTATGCAAGTGGGAAAAAGAGAATGATTAAGTGCAACTTTTGTAAAGGTTTCTTCTGTAATCTCAGAATAATGGGGTGGTGGTGGGGTGTTGGGGTGGGGGGGGACCTTGGCCTAGAACTAGAAGCTATAATGTGGTTCTTGTGAATGTGTGTGAAAAGTGAATTGACAAATCATAATGCTTTTGGATATTTAATTATTATTACAATTTATAAGACCCCCTTTTTCTTGTGGTGGCCAAAGACTATATATATAATCCATTCAACCTAATACATACATAAAGAAAATGTTTTTAGACTGCTAGCTGCTGCTGTATGTATTTGATTTGAAGTATATATATGCCATTATCCACTTTTATACATTCTTTGAACAAGATTCTAATTTTACTGGACCACATCTCATTTTCCCCTTGTTTTATCTAATGTTTATCAATTGCAGAATTTTTTTTTTCCTCATTTTTGATCAGTTGAGTTAATGGTTAAAATTCTTATTGAAATAACACGTTTTTATAAGTTGTTTCATATCTAAACGATGTTCTGTTTTTGACTTTTCATTACCCTTTTCAACTATGACTTTCAAGAGTTAAAACTCCCCGATTTAATTTTTTGTTGGTGCGTGTATTTCACACTCCTAAAACACTTAAAAATATACTGTGGCACAAAATGTCTCATTTAGTTTGAGAAGATATCTATGGAACATCAAAATTAGTTTTTAATATCCAAGGACATAAAAGAAAAGACTTGTAAGTTCTTGCAAGGAAAGAGCATGATGATTCTGTCATGCTCTTTACTTGAAGATGAAGCTAAAAAAAAGTTTTTTTTCACCTCTGAAGACACCATAATTCATGTTCATTTTTCACACATTTACTGAGACATGGAAAGTATTCTTGCAAAGCTACTTTCAAGAAAGAAACATGCCTTTCCTGTGTTAAATTTAGCTACCTGCCCAAAAAAGTGACCTACTATGTGCTGGTTCTTAACTTTGTACTCATTATCTTTGCCCTTGGGAACCTAAAACTTACACTACTTACATCATTTATTTAATTATAAAAGCTTACTTATCAAAGTTAAAATTTTAAATACTCTAATACAGAAAGATCTCATTTTCTTAGAATTGGACAAAACAAATGTTATGTAAGATCAAAAGAGAGGGAATAAATTAACAAGACAGTAATTTTTCAGTGAGGAGGACCAAGCACCTTTCACTGTCAAGAAACCAAATTAATGCTTCCTTCTTGGCTGAGTGCTGAGTGCTGACAGAAGCCCCATATAGGTAATGTGTGGACCATCACCTAATTAAAAGAATTTCCCCTCTGCTCATTTTGGTCTCTCTCTAATCAATATATTTCCATGCCTACAGTACTTACAGACAAGAAATGATAAAAAATTTATTATGATATTGATTTGTTGGATTAGGCATGCTATTTCTTTAGGAATAGTACATAAATAAACCTCGAAACTTGACCTCAACTGACAAGTAGGTATTCTAACTTTAAAAATATTTATCTATATACCTTAACTAGTCTAACTAGTCTTTATTATATCACTTGAACGTTCCAACTTACAAAATGATATCTACACAATCTTTGTGCCACGTCAACATGTGTATCCATGACACAGAATGAAAAAAAAATTAGTGTACAGATGTCAATTGAGAGCAAGTTAAGATGGCTAGATGTATAATTAGAATTCAAGTGCTTACTTGTCAGAGTCCAAGTTTGAGGTTCTATCTAGATGTTATGCTATTTCTTGAATTTCCCCACTTAAAGCTAGAATTTTAATTTATAAATCTTGAATTTTAAAATGTATAATTTATTAAATTTTTAAATATAAATATAAAGTTTGAACTAAAATTACTCAAGCCGTAACTACTACCTGGCTACACTATATATATATATATAGGTCTTCTCTTTCAATAACTTGACTCTCAATTTCTTCTTCTTCTTTCTTTTTTCCCTTATGATTTTACAGATTTGAAAAACAATGGCTATGGCTGTTTTTCTCTCTCTTCTTTATGTTTCTGTAGGAATTGTGTGTGCATTGTCTCATCCAGACATGATCAATAAATTGCCTGGACAACCTCAAGTGGGGTTTCAACAGTTTTCAGGATATGTTACTGTTGATGATAAGAAGCAAAGATCTCTTTTTTACTACTTTGTTGAAGCTGAAATAGATCCAGCTTCAAAGCCTTTAGTTTTATGGTTAAATGGAGGTACACAATTTGAAAATTTCAAGGCATTCTTGTTTTTGGGGCGTTTATTTTCTTGATAAAGTTTCAATTTTTTTGAGTATTTGCATTTTTTTTTTGTTGCAGGGCCTGGATGTTCTTCAGTTGGGGTTGGTGCATTTTCTGAAAATGGACCATTTAGACCAAGAGGACAAATTCTTGTTAAGAATGAACACAGCTGGAACAAAGGTGGATTTCATTTTATTCAAGAAAATTTTGCCATTTCTTTCCTCTGGTTCGGCCCTTCCCCGAACCCGCCTTCCGTTTTTTTCCTCTGGTATATGCATAGTTCTGTGAAGTAGAAAATGATTTGTTTTTTTTCTTGAAATGTTGTAGAGGCAAACATGTTGTATTTGGAGAGTCCAATTGGAGTTGGGTTCTCTTATTCTGCTAATGCTTCTTCCTATGAGACAGTAAATGATGAAATAACAGGTATTTTTGCCACTCCCAAATATTAATTCAACATGCATTTCACGTTGATTTATTTTGTAATTCCAACTATTGATTCATTTCCAAAAGTTTGTTCCTTTTAATAGTTTCTTTTTTGACTTTTATGATGAGCATGTGATTGTTGATCTTCAGTAGTGTTTGGCAACGCCAACATCCTGTCTATGGCAAGGCCCATGAGGGGGTTAGGGTGGCCTGAGTTGGAGTCATGATTGAACATGACGCTTGTTTGGTGGCCTTAGTTAAGAAATAAAGTTGCGCCCTTGCTTTTAGCTATAACTTTTGGCATGATGATAAACAATTGATCCTAATAAGTAATATAATAACATACAACTTTATGGAAAGGAAAAGCAAATTTTCTTTTGTGTTAATGTGGATTCTGGAAACTTTCTGATTTTTTTATCCTTGTTTTTTTGTCCTAATTGAACTAATTTGCCTTCGTAAATATTAAATTTCTTGCTTTATATGTCTTTGTTACATTCTAAAGCTGTCATCTTTTTCGTATTTTTAAGCCAGGGACAATGTTATATTCTTGTTACGCTGGTTCCATAAATTTCCACAGTACAGAAAAAGCAATTTGTTTTTAACTGGTGAAAGTTATGCAGGTAAGATTATTTTATTCCTTACAAGTGCCACAGGTGGGAAATTATTTGTTGTTAATTTCTTTTTTACTTGGTCAATCATATTTTGGCTTGTTTGATTACAGGACATTATGTACCTCAACTAGCTAAGCTCATGGTGGCATATAACAAGAAACAGCAGCTGTTCAATCTAAAAGGAGTTGCAGTAAGTTTTATCCAAAAGTTTCAAAATAAGTTGCAGATCATAAGTATTTCTTTATTGCTTATATGCATTGTGTTTGATATTACTTCCTCCGTGGAAACAACCCCTTACAGAAATGTAAGGTGAGGCTCCGTACAATAGGCCCTTGTGGTCCGGCCCTTCCCGGGACCCCACGCATAGCGGGAGTTTTAGTGAACTGGGCTGCCCCTTTTTTTTTTTTGATATTACTTCCTCCGTTTCAATTTGTTTGTCTTGTTTTGACTTGGCATAGAGTTTGATAAAGTAAAGAAGACTTTGAATCGTGCAGTCTTGATATGTTGAATGTACCAAAATATCCTTTAATCTTGTTGTCTTAAACATACCATGTGGAAACTTAGAATTAAAGAAGAGTTGTCAAAAAAGGAAAGAGAGATTTTTTTTTGAAACGGACTAAAAAAGAAAGTAGGACAAACAAATTGAAATGAAGGGAGTACATGTTATTGAGGTATTTAGAAGAAAAGTTCTGCTTAAACCCTTTTTTTTTGTTTGGCTGCAGCTAGGTAATCCGGTTCTGGAATTCACTACTGACTTTAATTCGAGGGCAGAATACTTCTGGTCTCATGGTCTCATCTCAGATCCTACATACAGAATGTTTAGTTCTGCTTGTAATTATTCTCGATATGTTAGCGAGTACTACAGGGACTCTTTATCGCCAATCTGTTCGAGAGTCATGAGCTTAGTAAGTAGAGAAACCAGTAAGTTCGTGGACAAGTATGATGTTACCCTTGATGTTTGTATTTCCTCTGTGCTCTCCCAATCCAAGATTATAAGTCCCCACGTAAGTCTATGTTCCCCGTTATTTGTTAGGCTTCTCTTTCATGTTCTTATCAGATTAAATTGACTATCTAAAGTGATACTAATTACCAGGAAAATACCGAGAAGTTAGACGTATGTGTGGAAGATGAAGTCGTCAATTACTTGAACCGAAAAGATGTAAGAAGGGCCCTTCATGCTGAGCTTGTTGGAGTACGCAAATGGGCTGTTTGCAGCAGGTAAGCGTTCTTGTTGCTGAAACAGCCAATAGCTGAATGGCATAGTGACCAATATAAAAAAATCAGGTTATAAGTTAATTGGTACTCTGGAAGAACGTTAACTAAACTCTGCTACCATAGGTTAAAAGTTACCACTATTAGTGTATATAAATTAAATCCGTAGCAGAATATGAAGTGTATCATTCCACTGGCTTCAACTTATTGGGGATATTAATCACCGTGTGCTAGTGTCTTGAGTTTACAATTGATCATTGCTTCTTGTACAATAATTTGCAAGTTTGCAACTGTCCTGAAATAACAGATATTTCTGATTGCACCTTCAGAAACCAGACAAATTGTCTTAAGTTTCTTTCACTACACATGAATGCCAGAAGAATTAATACATGCAAAAATTCACCTTATGACAGCTCTTTCGCTGGAAAATTACACTTTTTAGCTAGGTCAAAATTTTAGTTTTACGTATATATTATATGCTGACTCCCCTTATTTTCTACGTGCGTCTATTTTTCTTTTTAATATTAGGATACCCCTTAATAAAGTTTCTGACTCCACCACTGATTGCTTCCTCAGCATTCTGGACTATCAATTTCTTGACATAGAGATACCAACCATCTCCATAATAGGAATGCTTGTCAAAGAAAGAATTCCAGTCTTAATATACAGGTATATAAGCAGCCACATTTAATGTACCTTTCATGCACTTAATTCCTCATGTGAGCTCAGCGATTCGTTTCGAGGTCTAACACAAATGCTCTTAAAACTTTTTACAAACAGTGGGGATCAAGATTCTGTGGTTCCACTGATTGGAAGCCGTGCAACTGTTCATCAACTATCAAGGCAGATGCGGCTGAACACAACTGTCCCCTATAGAGTTTGGTTTGCAGGACAACAGGTAATAACATGCATTAGAAGGTTACTCGTCTTAATTTTCAGGTTACTAATTCCACTTGTTGTGGAAAATTTCATGCAATTACAAAAATTAAGTTGCAGTACTGTATAGAAGTTAAACAATCTTTTCATCAGGTCCATTTAAGAGGTCTTTTCAGGCAAAGGGTCATTTAATTTTTTCTTTTTTGCTGTGTTAGGTTGGTGGATGGACACATGTTTATGACAATATCCTCTCCTTTGCCACCATTAGAGGTGCTTCTCATGAGGCACCTTTCTCACAGCCTGAGAGATCACTTGTGCTGTTCAAGTCATTTCTTCAAGGCAAGCCACTTCCTGAAGTTTTCTGATCAGATGCCAAATTGTAAATAGCTCTGTCACCACTCATTATCAAATGTCAAAGGATCTTTTTTTTAGCTTTTGCTCTTCATTTTTTGTTTGCTCCAAAGATGAAAAGAAAGAAGAAGATTACTGGAAACCATGCAAGAACACAAAAAAATTGTGAGTCTCAATGTGAGTTCATGCATGGAAGATTTAGGGACCTCCAAAAGAAAAAAGGTTGTTATTTTTTCATATTCTAGATAGCATGCGTAGAGTGTTTGTAACTTTTATTGGAAACAAAAGATTTCATGACTAAACATTTGATCTTTTGTGAAGTATTAGTAGTTTATTTTGATGTGTTTAGATAGCTATTTTACTTGAAGTTGATGAAGAAACTCAATAATTACTTATAGTTTATATTTGACAGACTTTAACAGGTGAAGAAGTTTAAATGATCTGATATTTAAAAAGTCTTTGTATTAAAAGCCATTTTCCAACTCCATTTTTTTTCCCATCATTGTAATTTGTATATCAGCTTAATATAATTAGTCAAAATTGATGTTATTTAACAAGTCATTGTTGAAAAGAATGTTTCAATAGTTTGAAACAATGAGTTTGTAATTCTTTTGAGTTCTTTATACTTCAAAATGGTTTACTAACTAAGATTGAACTTTGAAGACATACAAAATTTTGTTTTAGATAATTGTTGAACCTTCTAGTTTTACTCTTGATTATGTGAATAAATTTTGATATTCTAAAATCCATGAATCTATTTATGGGCTTAATTTTGTGCAATTTTTATGTTTTCAAGAAATACTAACCTATAAATAGGGGTTTAATACTTTGGAAAAAAGAGAAGCAATCTTCGAGAGACAATTTTCTTGATAACAATTTGTGAAACTTATTTTTCGTTTTAATCACCATTTTTCAGAAGTACTCCCTCGATAATTTAAATTCACGTCGTATAGATCTCAATAAAGGGAAACACTCCATATAAGATTTTTTTTTATTTCTAAAACACGAACCTAAGACTTTGGTTAATGAATTTCATACATTCCATTCCACCACACTTTATGGTAAAGAGCAACTTTTTTGAATGCTATTAGTTGAGCATCAAAGATGTATTATTACGTATGTTGATTCGAATAAGAAGAGTATGCTTACAGAAGTTGTACGTGAGGCAGAAGAAGCAGTACAGGCAGTTAAGTTAGTTAGAATAAACGAGCTAGCAGTAAATTTAGCTATTTGACAGTTTAGTCCCAATGTAATTAGAATACACACTACTTATGCAATTGGCAATTGTGCCCCTGTAAATCTATAGTAATTAGCTAAAATAGTCCTAAAGGTAAGTTATGTTGTTTTGTTTCATTGTCCATTGAAATTGCATCCGTCATATGTCCAGAGAAACTTATAAAGTAAATATTTATATCCGATCTGATGATGCTAAAAAAATCAATCAAACACAAAAAATCTTCTAATATTATACTAATAAAAATGCTTCTCAAATGATTTGTTCAAACCTAAATACAACGTAATTATCATCAAAGAGTAGATTTTTCAAAATAGGTAGATGTTACAAGTTTGACCAAATATGTTAAGAGTTAAAATTGGCGGGAGAAAAGAAATATGTAGGTAAATCTTACATACAAATAAGTATTGGGGACTACATTCAAAAATTGACAATAACATAAAGAAGTCGAGTGAGCTTGTCATCAAATCCACCTGAGTTTGGATCTGAAATCTCCATGAAAAGCGCTTTCTGCTAAACAACTCTGATTAATCTTGAAACCCCACTTACCCTTTTCTCTCAATTTCTCAACCACCCACAAAAAGCGCCAATCTTTTCTTTTTTTTTTTGGCTTTTTCAAAGAAAAGTAAAGCAATGACCAATCAGAATCAAGAAGACATGTATTCCCTTCAGGCACGCTCTCTTTCCTTTTCTATTCAAATCAAGAGTATACCCTTTTCCCCTTTTTCACAGAAAAAATAAATAAAAATACGAGCCATATAGGTATAGGCATCGCACATGAATCATTATGAGCTTTTAGTTTTAGTGTACTTGCAGTATGTATGAGTGTATATAGATCTTGGTTCTTGATTTGTATTGCTTATATAGTGATTTTATAAGTAGGAAAGACGTTATGTATATGCAGAGAGAAGAAGAAAAAGATTTTGATCTGGGATCTGATGAGCCTGAGGCTCCGTTGCCCCTTACTGTCACTTCTCGGGTTAGTTACATTGTTAATTGTTACTCACTCCGTTTAAAAAAGAATGACCTAGTTTAACTTGACACGAAGTTTAAGAAAATAAAGAAGACTTTTGAATCTTGTGGTTCTAAATTAAAGTTATGGCAAATGTACCAAAATGCTCTTTAATCTTGTGTTCTTAAACATGCCATGTGGAAAGTTGGAATTAAAGTGTTGCCAAAAAAGGAAAGGGTCATTCTTTTTTAAACGGACTAAAAAGGAAAGTAGGTCATTCTTTTTGAAACAGAGGGAGTAATTGTTTTTGAAGTTTTATTGAGTAATGGGGGATTGGATAATTGAAGTTGCTATTTTGCAGGTGCTGTATATGTTGGGGGATATAACGGCGGGGCCGGCGTATCGGTTTGCTCAATGGCTTGAGCTGGTCCGTAAACGTAGCAGCATGTATCGCTCTTCCGGATTCCCTAGACGAGCTGATAGCATGCCATTAAGGTACCTCCCTTGTTTATACAATGCCTTATTGATCTTAATATCATATAGCTGGTTAGTGGTCGTACTCTTTCAAAAATGTTGTGCATTTATTGAGCATTCGGACATGGGTACGTCTAACATTTTTGGAAAGTCCGAGCAACATAGGTTACTTAGTACTCCTTTAGATTGATGCTTAAAAGTCTGAGCAACATAGGTTACTTAGAACTCCTTTAGATTAATGCTTACTCGCATTATTAATCCAAGGAAACTGACATGGATGCTTACTCAAGCTATATTAGTCCAACTATTGTGTATTGGGCAGCACAACTTTGATATTTGGGTTTGGATTATATTGAAGCACCCACATTCCTTTCAGTCCTCTGCGAAAGAAAAAACATTAAATGAGATTTGAGATTAGTGACTCATTCTTTTAGCTTTATTTGAGTTGTCTTCCATTAAATTCACGGTTGTACTGTCCTCGAGCTATAGCTAATTGTAGACCACAATTTGCGAGTTGTGCTCTTAGATTTTTATCTTCAGTCAGTGGTGGTAAGGTGAAAGTTATTATTACATCAGTTCATTCTATATGCTGGTGTTTAACTTGTCATGGAGATTAAAAAAGTAAGAAAGTCTTTTCATACATAATGCAAAAATATATAACACTCCCAAATAAAATATCCATAGTATTGTGTTGTCAACAGATGCCACTCAACTCCCCAAGAGGATGTTGCCAGGACTAAATTAGAATGTTTAAGAGTTTCAAATATAGAAATGTGTCTTTCTTGTTTGAATCGGCAAAAAAGGAAAGAGTGCCTAATGCAATGAGGAAGTTGTAAGTTGGCTTATTTATGCTCTATTTCTATATATAGGACTTGGAGCATGAGAAAAGATCTCCTATATATCATCCATCTTCTTCTTCACAAGGAAATCAAGTGGAAAATAAGTACCTACATTTGGTAAAAGCTTTTTTCTCCAGTGGTAGCTGTTAAGCTGCTTCAAGTTGAGGGATGGAGTTTCTTTTGCATGCGAGTCTAGAACAATGTCGGCACTTCCTAAAAAGATGCAATGGAAACTGTGTTTTCCCTTTCAATATTGAGTATAAATGAGTGGCACATGTTATAACACACCTTTGTTTCGAGAAAAAACTCAAATTTAATAGCTACTGCTGTGGGCCCATATTCTTAAAAGAATGAGAATAATTTTTTATTTCTTCTTATCTATTGTGCAAATAATTGCATGGATTCATTGAGCTTTATAAACATATAAAGTACAAACTACAACCATAATGTAGCTCCAGTATAATTCTCGTTCAGTGCAGAAGAGTTGAGTCTTGATCAGGTTGATGCTCTACCATCTGAACAAATAACAGAAGTAAGTTTATGGGAGAGACTTGGCAAAGCTGCTGTTTTGGACATTGAATCAAGCACCTTTTCATGGAACATGCTGTCTTCTCTTCACCATACGGAGCACAATAGTAGTACTGAACAGTCCGAGGATGAAACCAATAAAGCATTAGAGGTATTTCAGTTTAGACATTATGTTTCTCAATACCTGAGTGCCTGCATAAGATGTAGAATTGACTGAAACAAGTATACTATGTCCAAAAGAAAAAAGTACTACACATTCTGTTGTACATTATTGTTGTGTTAATAGTTACTTGCTCATGTCAACTGAACACAGGTGACTGTAAATTCTGGGGGCGTTGTGTTTTTTGCGCTATTTAACGAACTTGAAAATGATGATGCTTCTCCAAAAGAAGCTGCAGCCGTTATAAAGATATCCTCTTCAAGGATGGCAACACAATCAGAACGTCTTGGCTATGAATTTGCAAAGTGGCTAGGTGTCCAAACTCCACAAGTCGTTCCTTCTCACTTTCATTATTGTTGTTTATATGTTTTGTTAGTTAGATTTTGTAGGTCATATCATCATATCATCAACTATGTATCCGAATATTGCAGGCCAGGGTTATTCATAGCTGTAACTCAGAGTGGTTAAAGATCAAGGAAGCTGCAGAAAAAGCAAAAGATGCAGCTATTTCAGAAGGTGACGAGATTGTGGAAATGACGTGTTCAGAACTTCTGGAAGCTCTTGAGCTAAGCCGATGCCTTTTGTTAATGAAGTGCGTATGCAACTTGATCTTTTTGTGGAGTATTAGAGCACATTTGCATTAATTTACCGTGTTTCTTAACATCTCTATGCTGGTGGATTAGTGCCTGAGAAGGATGGTAATTTAGATGAACGCAATTTGAAAATTATGAGATCAAGAGGCTGTTACTTACTATGTAAGCGAATTTATTTGATAGATAATTTTTGCTCTTTTTAGGTTGTGAATCTTATCAAATTAGACTTCTCTTAGAAAGCCTAAGCCAAAACCGAGGAGCTGTTGCTGGATCGGGCAATCTTTTCTCTCAGCTGATGCCTTCTTGTGGGATGAGAAGCAACTCTTTGCTTCATTCTTGTATTTGTATGTATGGTCTACCAATGTGTGCTGACACATAAATCATGTGCATTTGATATATACACATATATGCTTTTACTGTTTAGCTTGAATATATTACTAAATCAATAATTTTTGAATATTTAATTTAATGATTATGAAAACAACTATAAAAGGAAATAATTAACGATGATGGAGCCAAAAGTGAAAGACCAAGTTACATGATCTACAGTTTTAGGGCTTTGCTAGTACTACAGATAATATGACAAGTTTTCCGTGCAGTTTGGGAAATGTTACATTTCCGTTAACAGGTCCCACGTTGGGAAGTCCCTGTGTTACATTTTCCCTTTTACTATCACAAAGAAGTAGTTAGTTTTGGTCTAAGGATATGCTATATGATGCTAGAATTATATTTTGATCCTTTTTTTGCCTTTATGACCTGCTATTTCAGTTACATCCATGGGTCCCCTCTATTGGAGAGCTCAAATGCATTTGATTCACGAGAAGCAGGAGAAAGGACTGCAGCAGCCCTAGGTAGGGTTTTGATGTTGGATCTTGTCATAAGAAATGAAGATCGACTTCCATGTCGCCATCTGAGATGGCGCGGAAACCCTGCAAACTTATTGTTGGCTGATAAAGTAAATTCTGCAAACTTGGATGCATTAGCAGCAGCCTTTGATTCTGCCATTGATAGATATAGGCCGAGAGTGATCCGGGCACTTCAGAAAGAAAGAAGAGCTAATTCTGTTGATATCAGAATAAGCACTCCTAACCCAGGATTAATATCACAGAGTTCCGACATTTCTGACATTGCAGAATCTCCAAAATCCTGCAATCAGAGTGTAAGTCAAACTTCAAATGAGTCAACATGTCCATATTTTCACATTGTAGCAATAGATTCTGGGGTTCCTCGAAGACCACCTGCAGGAAAACGTGCTAGTGATCAAGAAAATTATCCTAAGCTGGTTGAGCTCCTTATTAACAGTCCTGAGTATGCCTCGAAATTATTATACGAGATTACAGGGGGAAAATTAGGATCTTCTCCAGAGGCTTCTGATGCAATGAACAACAATCAGGGAACTGATTTGGCTTCGATAGGGCATGAATTTCGGATTGGATTTCGAGCAGCTCTGCGTGATCTGCAGGGATTTCATATATTCCTTCTCACCCTTCATCAGAAACTGGATAGCATCTTTCGAGTATTTCTTGGTGTTATCAACAGAGCTTCTGCTGGCGATCTTGAGAAAGAAGATATGGTAATTCCTGAGTCGCCATCACAATCTGCTGGTTTTGTGGCAAATTGTCCTTCAACACCAAGCAAAGAACGGGCGCCAAGTGATACCTATTTGGATTCGAATGAATCAGAGTGTCAGAGAACAGCTCCTAGACCTTCATCTTCTGGATGCAGAGACAGTTTGGATTCTATGGTTTCTCCAAATTCACGTGATAGCCTAGGGAAGTGCTATAAGAGCAGTGGTGAACCACTTCGTAGTCTCCGCTTGACATCAAAACTCCGCGACTTTCACAAATTTGCTAAGGTTTGTGATGTACATTGAGAATTTCTCTTGAAAAAACACTAAAGACGACTTTACTCCAACAAGAAAGCGAAAAGATGTTGATAAGCTTATTCAGTGGTTTTCCAAATTTAGACCAGAAATTCTCTTTCCCGGTATTCAATTATGTGATGGTTAATAATATCTCTTTGGGTACTAATATCTAGAGTATTACTCTTTTACGTATTTATTATACACATTGTTTGCTTAGTCCAAAGAGACTTACTTTGGTGGCAAGTTTCCTATCAACAGAGAAAAGGATGGTGTTTGTGTTAGAGTACTAGTATATAAATATTTATTATACGTGTTGTTTGATTAGTTTAAAGAGACTTATTTTGGTGCCGAATGATTTGTGGCAAGTTTCCTATTCACGTAGGAAAAGGACGGTATTTGTGCTAAGTTTGGTGATTCATGAAAGAGTAGGTTGATTAGCTTCTCTTGATAAGTACATGATTTTCTATGACTTAACTTTTTATTACTACAGTTGCTTCCCTTAAACATTATGATGTGTATTTTCATATGAAATATGCTGGGTATCATTACATTTTTCCAGCTATGACTTAAGAATTTTATTTATCTCTTGGCACAAAATTCTTTCATATCCTCGCTAATGTTCCTTTCCTGTCATTGGTTGTGCCATGGCTTTTTATACTATTCTGGAGATTTCCTTCTATTAAAAGAAAGCCCTAAGTCAAGAAGCTCCTTCTCTCAGTTACAGGCATTTGCCTCTCTTTTTCAGGTAGATGCAGAATTAAATAAAGAATTGGAGCAATGGAACGAGATGCTTAAAAATGATGCAATTAAATTGTGCCAGGAAAACAATTTTAATACAGGTTTCTTTGAAGGAAGTGATAGTAATTATGTGGTCGATGCTTATGAGCTGAAGGTATGAGTCTTCTACTCAGCACGTCTCTCAAGTCGCTTGGTACCCGAGTAATTTGTCTTTGTTGTAATCCTTTTCTAAATTCTGCAACTTATAGGTCAGGCTTGAGCACATTCTGGAAAGGATATCATTGATTTCTGATGCAGCAAATACAGAAAAACCATCTGCAATCTCAGGCAGTCTGTTTATCGGTGGGGCACTTGCTGCTAGATCTGTATACACACTGCAACATTTAAGAATCACACATATCTTATGTCTGTGTGCAAATGAAACTGGGCAGTCAGATTCCCAGTTTCCGGATTTGTTTGAGTATAAAAACTTTTCTGTAAGTGCTCAAAACTCTCTCTAAGCTTCTTGCTTTTGTTGGATTTATATCTTTCATGCTGGCTAAAATCTGGCTTTAAATTGTATGATAAGCTTTTGTGTTTCATACTTTTTTTTTTTTTTGAGTTAGACCTTTGTATTTCATACATCTCCGATTAATTCAAATCTTTGTATCTTAAGCAGTGAAAGTGCTAGACTTCTCCTAATTTTTTCGAGGGTCCATCGTGTGGCTACTGAGATGGACCTGTTTTTCTTTCATACTATAAAATAATTATCCTAAAAACTTTTAATCTTTGACGCAGGAGGAAGTGATTTTCTTAAACAGGTTGACTGTACAAGCTAAAATCGAAAGAAATTTCTCTTGCGGATGTTTTTATATTAGCAACTGAAGTAATTTGTCTGTGGCATTTATTTTATTTTCTCAGAAATTCTTAACCGTAATTAGATGCTGTCAGATTTATTTGTTTTAGTAACAGAAGGTTTGCATGCCTGTTGATACTTTTTGTTGTTTGCTGCCAGATATGTGATGACGAAGATTCTAATATCAGTGCTCTATTTGGAGAAGCACATGATTTTATTGACCATGTTGAAGAAAAGGGTGGGAAGGTTCTGGTTCATTGCTTTGAAGGGAGAAGCAGGAGTGCTACAGTAGTTCTTGCTTATTTAATGCTCAGGAAGTAAGTGCAGAAAGATTTCACGAATGGTTTATGAATTAGCTTATGCTTTGTAGTATTTAGGTGAGAGTTACCGATTGGAAGAAATTTCATAATGGAAAGATTATATGGTGCAGGAAGTTTACTTTGCTGAAGGCATGGAATACACTGAAACGAGTTCATCGCCGAGCCCAACCTAATGATGGCTTTGCCAAGATTCTTTTGGACCTAGATCGCAAGATGCATGGTAAGGTTTCTATGGAATGGCAACAGCGGAAGCCAGTCATGAAGGTTTGCCCCATCTGTGGAAAGAACGCTGGCTTGAGCAGCAGTTCCCTGAAGCTTCATTTGCAGAAAGCACACAAGAAACTATCATCTGGGAGTGTGGACAGTGCTATGAACATGGAAATACAGAAAGCCTTAGATGCACTCAAAATTAGTCGAGGTGGAAGTGTCAGCCCTACGCAGAGACAATCTTCCATGATTGAAGAATTAGAATCCTGAGGTTAATAGTCTGTTGCTGGCCTGACCAACCTGATCATGAAGCTCGAAGTCTTTCCCATGATTATGTAGTTCCAATATCAGGCAAACAAGGTAAAACATGTACAACTGGAGGGGGTTAAGAGTTTTATGGATGAATGCTCTGTTGTGTATCTTAGCAGTAACTTTAGGAAACCAATCTTCTTTTTTCCAGCCATAGGTGTTAAAGAATGTTTGTTAGCCTGCCTAAAAAGCCATGGTAGGCCGAGTTATCTAGTAGCAAATACTGGTGGAATAGTTGCCGAGGTGTGCATAAGTTGGTCCCAACAACATGGTCATGAAAAAAAAAATGTTTATTATTATGGGCGTCAACAACAATATACCCAGTAAAATCCCACAAGTGGAGTCTGAAGAGGCTAGTGTGTAGCAGACCCTTGTACCTTCCGTTAAATAGGAGGAGAGGTTGTTTCCCATAAGACATTATTATGGGCGTCATTTTTATTTATTTTTGGCTTGTGGTTGATTCTTATGTTTGACCTATTTGTTGTTGTACTAGTTTTGGTCTTGGACAATGTAGAAGCATATGGATTGTTTTTGTTACGTAAAGCAAATGAAGATGTTGTATCTTTCCAACAAGAAACGTTGATTTTATTATATGTAATCTCTAACTTCTACGCAACTAGTTGTGTCTGACCATTAAAATGTAAATCATTTAATCCATGTGTTTACTATACCTGTCAAGTATTATTTTTCTTTTCTGGAAAAAAGAGAGGAGGAAAAGCGTGGGTGACGTAAACATCAAACAAGGGGTTGAATCTTAAACTAAAAACAAAACAAGAGTTATTGTCACTCCAAATATATGCACGACTTCTTTTTTCTTTTTTGGGCTGATTAACTTAAATTTAGAGGTCCTACTTGTTCCAAGTTTTCACAATTTTTTTTCAATGAATCAGGAACTTGTCCAAAAAAACAAAGGAAAAAAAATAATCTTCCAAGAGTCTAAAAAAGATCCATCACAGTGAGATGAATAGGATTTTTCCTATCATTAATTAGAAATCTCGTAGTTAAAAATATACTAAAATGTTCTTTCAATAGTGTATACTTAACATATCATGTTAGATATTAAAATAAATAGAGAATATTTTTGTTAATTAAGCTAAGAAATTATGTAGGACAAAAGAGGAAATACAAAAGCTGAGATCAGCTAGCGGACACGTCACAGCAATAGTGGGTCCCATATATCCTTCTTCTATTTAGCCAGTAAGATTAAGTAATCAAATCAAACGGTGCAGATTCTATTCAAAAGGCGACGATACGAAGAAGATAGATATTTTATTGTGTATGCCGGTGCAGGAGTAGTCAATGGAGTAGCGTATACAAAGAGAGCTCTTTTTTTAAAAAATAAATAATATATTTGTACATCCATCAAATCTATCTCTATATAGCTATCAGTTATCACACGGCCAAAAGGCCAAAGGTTTCTCTTTTTCTTTTCCCTTTCTTTCTTGCACTTTTCAATCTTTTTCAGAATCTGTATTGTTATTCAGGTGAGTTTTTAATTGAATAATTTCTTTATGTTTTATGTATTTGTTGGTGAATTATTGAGATTGGTATTAGGGTTATTTCAAGATTTGCTTTTGGGTGTGTTGAATGGTTTGAATTAGGTGTTTTTATACATTTTTGTACCTCCACCCTTTATTTCTTGTGGAGAAATTTAAGCATTAGTTGTTCGAAAAAGAGGTAAAGAGTGCAACTTTGGAGCTGGTTTTTGTTCATTTGAACTGTTTTCCTGATGTTGTTTTAGCTGATTTTGGTGTTTTTACTTTATGAAACGAACTCGTAAAGATGGGTCTTTTGCTCGTACTTGTAAAGATTCAAGCATTAGTTGCTAAATAGTGCGGTAAAAATTGCAACTTTGGAGCTGATTCTATTCGTTTGAGTTGTTCTGAGCTGTTTTTCTTGTTTTCTGCTGTTGGTTTGGCTTATTTTGATGTTTTTACTTTCTGAATCAAACTCGTAAGGATGGGTCTTTTGCTGTATTTGTAAAAATTGCTTGACAGCGCGGTAAAAAATTGCAACTTTGGAGCTGGTTTTATTCACTTGAGTTGTTCTGACGTATTTTTCTGCTGTTAGTTTAGCTGATTTTGATGTTCTTACTTGATGAATCAAACTTGTAAAGATGGGGTCTTTTGCTTGTACTTGTTTGTAGTATTTTCTTTCAAAGTTTAAGAATTTTGGTTGTAGGTGGGGTTACTCTGTTTCTGTGGATTCTGAGCTTGATTCTTTAGGGGTATGATGTAGCTCACCATTTTTATATTTTGAATTAAGCACTCGATGTAATTCTGGTTGACTTGTTGTGGTGTTAGAACTCCCACTTAACCGCTTCACTAAATTACTCAGTAAGTGTTTAAGACCACTTCGTATTTGGTGTGATGAATCAAACTGGGTTGTTTCAATGGTGTGAGTTGTTTTGCTAATGTCTAGGTCCTAAAAGAAATATTGTATTATATCCTAGAGTGTTTGTTTATATACTCCCATTGGAACCGAGTTAAACTATGCGATAGGAATAAAAACCTACAATCAGCATACATCTTTTGATGTTCCATGATTCTGCTAGGTTAGAAACTAAAGTCCTTGCAGCTTGGGTGCTTAATCCTGGATAAAACAGTTACCACCCAGTGGCTGCATTGTTTTCCAGGTCTTCTTATTTGGAGGCTTTATTATTCATTTACTGATGGAGCTAAAATTTGAATTTTGTTTTAAGCTCATGCACTAGTTGTTTGTTGCTCTAGTATTTTATGAACATAGACAACATGCATTTGCAGAGCTTTTTATAGTTTGGCATTCCCATAATGATCCTATTTCGCTAGATTATGTCGCCTAAAAAAAAAAAAATAGTAACCTTCAATGGTTATTGGTTAACAATGGTTTTGTTGATGTCTGCTAATTATAAACTCCTTTTTATTGTATCCTTAGTCTGTTATTTGATATGAAGTTATGAACCCTGGTATTTTGCCAAATGCCACGAGTGACCTTTTCTGATATGCTATCATGTCATGTTGCAGGTCCATCATGGCTAGAGCTTTAGTTCAGTCAACAAACATTCCATCTTCAGTTGCCGGTGAAAGGGCTGGACAATTCAATGGATCCGGGAAAAATCAAAGAACTGTTAGAATGCTATGTAATGTAAAATTATCTTCCTCAAGGCTGAACAGTTTTGCAGGACTGCGAGGGTACAATGCAATAGATACACTACTTGTAAAATCTGGACAAACTCTCCATTCAAAAGTGGCAGCCGCAACTTCTGTCAGACGGCCACGAGGGTGCCGATCTGTCCCAAAAGCAATGTTTGAGCGCTTCACCGAGAAAGCAATAAAAGTCATTATGCTTGCACAAGAAGAGGCCAGACGACTAGGTCACAACTTTGTCGGCACAGAGCAGATTTTGTTGGGTCTTATTGGTGAAGGAACTGGTATTGCTGCTAAGGTTCTTAAATCCATGGGAATCAATTTGAAAGATGCTCGTGTGGAGGTAGAGAAGATAATTGGAAGGGGTAGTGGGTTTGTTGCTGTCGAGATTCCTTTTACTCCTCGTGCAAAGCGTGTTCTAGAACTTTCTTTAGAGGAAGCCCGCCAACTAGGTACCGCGACCTAATCATTTCAGCCTTTTGTTGGATTGTTTTATGGTCATGCAAACTCAAAAATGTTTTCCTTCTAAATCTTATTTCAATGTAGTTGTTATAGGCATGATTTTCTATGGTTGATTTTTTCCTCTTTTTCCTCTCTAGTCCTCTCCGTGCACAAGCTTCACTGGATTCTGAAAATCATTTGGTTATTATCTGTGTTGATTGGTCTTTTGATTCAGGGCATAATTACATTGGCTCGGAACACTTGCTTCTTGGATTGCTGCGTGAAGGTGAAGGTGTGGCTGCCCGTGTTCTTGAAAACTTGGGTGCTGACCCCAGTAACATTCGCACACAGGCAAGTAATTTTCGTTTCTCAAGCTGCTTTGAAATGCTTTTTTTGAAGCCGAGGGTCTATGAGAAACCACCTCTCTACCTCCACGAGGTAGGGGTAAGGTCTGCGTAGGATTACACTAAGTATGTCGTTGTAGTTTACTTTTGATGGGCTGAGGGTATTTAAATTTCTTGACTTCATTGTAATCAGTTTGTTTTTTCTTTTGTAAAATAAATAAATAGGTCATACGGATGGTTGGCGAGAGTAATGAAGCTGTTGGTGCTAGTGTTGGAGGTGGAACTTCTGGCCAGAAGATGCCTACATTGGAGGAGTTTGGCACCAATTTGACGAAGTTAGCTGAAGAGGTACGTAGAAAGATATTTGTCATAATATGGAGATTGATTGGCTCTCTTCATTTATTTGATCTGGGCATATCGTATTTTCAGGGCAAACTAGATCCTGTAGTTGGAAGACAGGCTCAAATCGAGCGTGTCACTCAAATCTTGGGTCGCCGCACAAAAAACAACCCTTGTCTTATTGGAGAACCAGGTGTTGGAAAAACTGCCATTGCTGAAGGGCTAGCTCAAAGAATTGCTAATGGTGATGTTCCTGAAACAATTGAGGGAAAGAAGGTAAAGAGGTGTATGATAAATTTGCAGAACATGTTGTATGCTTGTGCTTTATTCGTTTTTTTTTCAATTTTATCTCAACCGTATGACAGATCCTGAAGCTGCGCTACATTCTTAGAGAGAAAGTAGTAGTCCCGCAGACAAAGATATATACACAAGTACATAAAGTAGAAAATGCCATGTTGTAATCTGATTCCCCATTTAAACCCCTATTCTCCGTCCAAGAAATACACGATTCTAAAGTATCCAATCATCTAGCCAATCAAGATTTTTGGTAGCCGTGCCAAAAATTTACAGAAACATATGAATGTCCCACTAACATGTTTCCAAATTTCAACTGCCTTGAGCGCACTTTACATATTTCGTTCACTGACTGTTTTATGGACTCGGCTATAAAACACTGAAGAAAAAAAGGTTTTAGTTACCCTCTTACTTCAATTCCGAGTCTAACTGAAGAAATAGGGTAGATGAATCTATTTTTGTGAGTTTTTTTTATCTGCAACTATTTTGATGTAGTATTCCCTTCTTTTCTAAAAAAATTATAGATCCTAGTCATTATGTGAGTCTGTGACTTGCTATGGGTGATGATCAGGTCATAACACTTGATATGGGATTGCTTGTTGCTGGGACAAAATACCGTGGAGAGTTTGAGGAAAGACTGAAGAAACTAATGGAGGAAATTAAACAAAGTGATGAAATAATACTGTTTATTGATGAAGTGCACACATTGATTGGAGCTGGAGCTGCAGAGGGAGCAATTGATGCTGCAAACATCTTGAAACCTGCCCTGGCTAGAGGCGAGCTACAGGTTTGTTATCCTTCTTGACCTGTAGTAGTATGTCCTTCCTTGGGAATTTAAATGAGAACTATGAAATCTACTTTTAAATTTGGTGTTTGATCATTATTTTGATCTTTCATCGTGGTAATACTAAAAAGAATTTCAAATGTAAATCTGTTAACAACAACAACAACAACATACATACGCAGTATTTTACCACAAAGTGGGAAATGTGAATCTGTTAACATATCAAAATACTTACAGCTAGTCTAACTGAGAAGTATTTTGCTTGGTTTCACTTGTCAGTGTATTGGAGCCACAACCCTGGATGAGTACAGAAAGCACATTGAGAAAGACCCTGCACTGGAGAGGAGGTTCCAGCCAGTTAAAGTGCCTGAACCTACTGTGGATGAAACCATACAGATCCTGAAAGGGCTTCGGGAGAGGTATGAGATTCATCACAAGCTCCGTTACACTGATGAGGCAATAGTCGCTGCTGCCCAGCTTTCGCACCAGTACATCAGGTATTATTCATATTATCATTCTCCAAATTCTCTTCCCGACTTGAGTTGTTGGTACATTCAGACTTTGGGATTTCATAACCAACTAATTTTTTCTCGTATGATTTAGATATATTCTCCCAAGAAAAAAAACTCTTAGTAGAAGCTGGTTTTCTTTTGTATCGGTGTCTGAATAGGCTTACGCATGTTTTATCTCCTGAAAATTTGCACATTTATCTCCCCTCCAAAAAAGTTCATCTGAATTCCAAATTCCATGATTTATCTCAATTAAAGCATGAATCTGTTATTGAGTTGAACCTTTGTTTGTTCCAGTGACCGGTTTCTCCCGGATAAAGCAATTGACTTGATTGATGAAGCTGGTTCCCGTGTTCGACTTCATCATGCACAGGTATAGAGTACTCTCTTCGTCTTACTCTGTCCTGCCCTTTCTTCCTAATGGAATCATGACCCATTTTCTTGATACCATCTAGCTACCTGAGGAAGCAAGAGAGCTGGAGAAAGAGCTTCGCCAGATTACAAAGGAGAAAAATGAAGCTGTCCGCGGGCAAGATTTTGAAAAGGTGTGTCGTTTCCTCTCAATCCTGTGCATAAAATTCCACTGAACTGGTTAATTTCTTATTGAAAGCATTGAGATGTTCAAGATGTGCAATTTTAATCTTCCTATGTGATTTTTAATTGTATTTGTCAGCCAATTCAGCTACACACTACACATACGAGATAAATAATTCCTTACCTCTCTATGCATTGGACAGGCTGGGGAGTTGCGTGATAGAGAAATGGATCTTAAGGCACAGATCTCAACCTTGATAGACAAAAACAAAGAGATGAGCAAGGCCGAATCTGAGGCAGGAGATGCAGGTCCCGTAGTGACAGAGGCAGATATTCAGCACATTGTCTCTTCTTGGACTGGCATTCCTGTAGAGAAGGTCTCAACTGATGAATCTGATCGCCTCCTAAAAATGGAAGAAACTCTTCATACCCGAGTCATTGGCCAGGATGAAGCTGTAAAAGCCATTAGTCGCGCTATCAGACGTGCTCGTGTTGGACTCAAGAATCCCAACCGACCTATTGCCAGTTTCATCTTTTCTGGCCCAACTGGTGTTGGGAAGTCAGAACTGGCCAAGTCTTTAGCAATGTACTACTTTGGTTCTGAAGAAGCAATGATTCGGCTTGATATGAGTGAGTTTATGGAGAGACACACTGTCTCTAAACTCATCGGTTCACCCCCTGGATATGTTGGTTACACTGAAGGTGGTCAATTAACTGAAGCTGTGAGGCGTCGACCTTACACTGTTGTGCTCTTTGATGAGATTGAGAAGGCTCATCCTGATGTCTTCAACATGATGCTTCAAATTCTTGAAGATGGAAGATTGACAGACAGCAAGGGCAGAACTGTCGACTTCAAGAATACACTCCTCATCATGACATCGAATGTTGGAAGCAGTGTGATAGAGAAAGGAGGCCGTCGTATAGGTTTTGATCTAGATTATGACGAGAAGGATAGCAGTTACAACCGTATCAAGAGTTTGGTGACTGAGGAGTTGAAACAGTACTTCAGGCCGGAGTTCTTAAACAGATTAGATGAGATGATTGTATTCCGTCAGCTCACTAAGTTGGAGGTGAAGGAGATAGCTGATATCATGCTTAAGGAGGTCTTTGTGAGGTTGAAGAACAAGGAGATAGAACTTCAAGTGACAGAGAGGTTTAGAGACAGGGTGGTTGAGGAAGGATACAACCCAAGCTATGGAGCTAGGCCATTGAGGAGAGCTATTATGAGACTGCTCGAGGATAGCATGGCCGAGAAGATGCTTGCAGGTGAGATCAAAGAAGGTGATTCAGTAATTGTGGATGTGGATTCAGATGGCAATGTGACCGTCCTCAATGGCAGTACCGGTGCTCCCTCAGATCAAGCTCCTGAGCCTATCCCCGTGTAGATCAGTTCTTCATTTAGCTCTGCAAATTTGTTGTTTGTAATGTTGCTTTCGGTTGTCTCGGCCACTTAAGCTCCCCTGCGCTTATGAAGCAACTTGTGAGTAATTTTTTGAGGTTACAGGGTGATGATATTCTACCAAGTTGAGAAAGGCAGCGTCCTTTTCCATGCAGAGCATCCAGGATTGCACACTATATACTTTAACTGGATTTCATTATAATTGTAGTGACATACTGTAGAAGCATTTCTTCTAATTTATGGTAGGTGATATGACTTTGTCATCATTTTCAGCACTTTTTCCCTGCTGTCTTGTTACACTGGCTGGCTCAAATCACAACTAAAGATTTAGATTATGAACATATATTTCTCTATCGGTGTTAGCTAATGCCCACGACAAACACTCGACAAATGCACAAGATTGAAGAGTGCAAACTAGAATACTTGCTGCAGAGTTGAAGGATTTGTTGAACTTGAATGAATTAGTCTTTTGTTAACTATACTTTCTATCTTTTTGAACTGAAGTGTAGTATAAGAAGCAACGCACAAGATTGTGATTTAGTCGCAGAAAATTTCCTGTTCTTAGCCTCTCAATATAAGATAATAGCTTGATACGTACATATATTTTGGCCGTCAGTCAACTCTTTAAATGCAGCAATATAATTTTTTCTGCAGACTTTGACCAATATCATTTGTTTTACCCAAATTGTTGATATCGTTTTCCATGATTTAGTAGACTAATGAATTTAATAAAGGGGCCTCCACAAAAATGGGTAGCCTACAGAAATGAGGCAACATTAACTTATTACAAAGAATTTGAGCTAAGAAAGGGAAAAAATTGAGTAACATAACATGAAGAGAATCACCATGAAAAAGGACCAACTCCTAAGAAGAATATCTCATTCCCTATGTTCTTGATCCATTGACATACTCGATTGCAAGTCTTAATAGCCAGAGCCAGCAAGGTGGAATTTACCAAACTTAAAAAATCTGAAGATCACAGGTAAATAGTGCAATTCTCATATTCCCAAAATATTGGTATAAGAGAAGTCATAGGATCGCTGCTGGTGAATAATACCCCAGATGTCAAGCACATTGCTGAAGCTTAAGCTAAAAAACATATTAAAGTTTGAATAGACAGAATCAGCTTTGACGTATCCATGAGCATTTCAGTCAACTGTAACTGAATCTTTCAGACAAACAATTTAGAGGGTGAGGTTCCCATTCAAGGAGTGTTCTCAAATGCAACCGTGTTACAAGTTGAGGGGAATCCAAAAGTTAGATTTACCCCCTTGCCCGAAGCAAGAAAACCATAGAACAAAGAGGAAGCGTCTTACACCCCTCTTGATTGAGATTATCAGTTTTGTTTCATTTGCTGCAGTAGCATGTTTTCTGCTTTCTATGTTCTTCATTAGAAGATCCAGAAAACGGAGAGAAGCAACGTCCACATCTGGACATCTCATCCTCCCCGTGATTACATACAAGGAACTTCATGATGCAACTAACAGTTTTTCTTCAGATAAGTTGTTAGGTTCAGGCAGTTTCGGCACTGTGTACAAAGGAATTCTTTACTCATCAAATGAAAATCCAGCTGCAGTCAAGGTACTCAACCTCCAAAAACACGATGCATCTAAAAGCTTCATGGCTGAATGCCAAGTCTTGAGAAATATTCGGCATAGAAACCAGGTGAAAGTCATAACTGCATGCTCCAGCATGGACTTCAAAGGAAATAACTTTAAAGCCATAGCATATCAGTTTATGGAAAATGGGAGCTTGGGGGAGTGGTTACATCAAGAATCAGAAGGACAAATACAATGCAATAGCTTAAACATTCTTCAGAGATTAAATATTGCATTAGACGTGGCTTCTGCATTATATTATCTTCATCATCAATGTGAAATCCCTGTGGTTCATTGTGATCTCAACCCAAGTAACATTCTTCTCGACGACAACATGAAAGCACATGTAAGTGATTTTGGATTGGCCAGGCCCATCCCTAGTTTTTCTGGGGAAGGCAACCTTAATCAATTCAGCTCACTCGGAATACAGGGAACTATTGGATACGCCCCACCAGATAAATATCCTTTCTCCTTTTTTTTTAATTATCCTCTACTTAAATAGGAAAAATACTTCGAGACTTGGGTTACTTTCAAATGCACGATTTACACAGTATGAGTGGCTAACATGGATCAATACTGCAGAGTATGGCATGGGTGCTGAGGTCACCATAACAGGAGATTTGTATAGTTATGGGATCCTATTGCTGGAGATTTTCACGGGAAAAAGGCCCACAGACAAATTCGAAGACAATGTGAGTCTGCACCTTTCGTTCAAACTGGCATTAGCAGATCAAATAATGGATATTGTTGATGGATCCACTCTTTGGAGAAATGACACGAGGGGATGCAAACAATAATATAAGTAGTGAACAGATCACTATTTTCCAACTTGGACTGGCATGCTCAGCAGAAACACCACAAGAGAGAATCAACATTGAGCAGGTTTACAGGGAATTTATAATAATCAGAGACAGGTTTCTAAAGTAACAGGAACACACTGCTAAGCAGTCCCTACTTCCTACAGACAGCTCAGAGAAAAGCTTGATTGATTCGTTAGTTACCAATTGTCTTATGTACGATCAATCTCAGATATCAACTTACACTTCATTTAAGACATGGCAGTAATAACTTTTTTCTCCCAGATGAAAGAATAAATCAGAATGCCTTAGTTCATTTCAATTTATTATGTCTTCAATCAACAACTGCTACTCCACATTACTTACTCATAAAGACATGATATTAAGCCGTATAGATTGATGATCAACACCAGCAGTTAAGAAAGATTTCATTACCAACTAATCAGTCTTCAAAAACGTCTTAAATCATATGATATCACAAAAGAGGAGCTCTGAACTTGCACATCATACAAAACAGTTACGTCATAACTATTTCAGTATTTCATTCGTTTAGCGTGGAACCCGAGCTCAACTAGTGGACATATAGATCAAATATGTAGAAATTATTCATCTCCATCTAGGCCAAATTCAAATAAGTTTTTGAGATAGCAAGTGAACAATCCTTGTAAAAATAGAGAGAGAAGCGGCAAAGTAAACCTCACATGTCCCCACAAGATTTCATCAAGTAAATATGTATTGTTTCCAGATGTAGCCCAAAAACAAAAACAAAAGAGAAGGGATGCATACATTCTGATAAAACTACAACCAAAATTTGAATCATTCAATCCCTCCAAACCAGTAAGTTTTTCCCACCTCCTCAGCTCACAACCCCAAAAAATAACTACAAAGAGGCTCACAATTACTAAAGATTTCTCTGATCATTAACAATTCCCAAAACCAGAGAAATCAAGATAAAAGAGAGAAGTAACAATGCTAACCAGCAAAATAAGCTATTTTCAGAAGCCATAACATTGTGAAGTAATCCTCATCATCGATCATTTGTTGCAACATTTGGCCAATCAAGAAACTTGTAACCTTGAAGAGACGGTGGCAAGTAAGTCTGGGATGAGTTTGGATTGTCAGGAGGATAAATATAGTCCCTCCCATAACCAAGATCCTTCATTAGCTTAGTTGGTGCATTCCTAAGATGAAGGGGCACTCCTTCATTTTGTCCAACTGATTCCCTTACCACTTTTTGAGCTGCCCCTATTGCTCTATAGACGGCAATAGACTTTGGAGCCAAGGCCAAATAAGCAACACACTGAGCAAGGATAACATTGCACTCAGGCATGCCAATAAAATGGCAAGCTTGGTAGCAGGCAACAGCTTGGTTAAGAGCCAATGGATCAGCTAACCCCACATCTTCACTAGCAAACCTGACCAGCCTGCGTGCTATGTAAAGAGGCTCTTCACCCCCTTCCAACATTCTCGCCAGCCAATAAATGGAAGCGTTAGCATCACTTCCTCTCATAGATTTATGAAGCGCGCTAATAAGATTATAGTGTTCATCCCCTGCTCTGTCATAAGCCAAATGCTTGCATTGCATTGCTTCTTTGACATCATCCAAACTTATAACTGCAGACAAAGAAGACTCGTCAGCATTTCCTTTGTCATCCCCCAACTCTCCATTTGATCCTCTTGTCATTCCCGTACGTGCAGCAGCAGTGGTAGCTGAAATTTCCAAGGCATTTAATGCTACCCTTGCATCTCCATCACAATTTGTCGAAAGAAACTCTATACATTCATCATTTACTTCAATTTTCATCATCTCTCCCATACAACAGGACAACCCCTTATCAGAATCAGCCGCAGCCCGCTTAAGTAGCGTAGCAATATGATGGGGCTTTAAAGGATTGAGAGTCAAAACTCGACACCTGGACAATAAAGGCGTAATCAAATGAAACGATGGGTTTTCAGTAGTTGCTCCCATGAAAATAACACTGCCATCTTCAATTACAGGCAAAAACGAATCTTGCTGAGCCTTGTTAAACCTATGAACCTCATCAATGAACAAAATGGTCCTCTTATTACTCTTCTTTTTCATTCTTCTCGCTTCATCAACAGCATCTCTAACATCCTTAACACCCGAAGTAACAGCCGACAACGAAACAAACCTATAGGTACTTCCAGTTCCACCAGCTTCAGAAGCAGAACAAGTATTAACTATAGCTCTAGCAATGGAAGTTTTACCAGTACCCGGTGGTCCCCACAGAAGTATTGAAGGAAGACGACCACAATCAATAGCTGATCGAAGAAGGGATTTTGGCGCCAAAATATGATCTTGCCCGACAACCTCGTCAAGTGTACGAGGTCGCATTCTTTCGGACAAGGGTTCATGAGGGGGGCGTTTTTTTTGCTGCTTCTTTACTTCTTCAGATTCAACTACTACTTTAGGACGCTTAGTTAGACGGAGTAATGAAGGTTCCTCGTCTTCTTTTTCTTCTACTTCTTCATGGGTCGTCACCCCCATGGGTTTAAGCGAAGTGGGTGTTAGGGGTTTGGATTGAAATTGAAAGAATCGATCGATTTTGGGTTGGAATGGTGGAGTAGATGGATGTTGATGATCGTGGGTGGTGGTAGTAGGAGAACCAGAAGAGGAAGAGACTGGGTTGATATTGCAAGAATCTTGAGAACCCTTGTGGTTATGGCCGTGACTGAGAATCCACTCGGTGGCTTTGATGATATCGCCGCCGGTTGACGACAGGGCTTCGGCGGCGATGTCTACTGGAAAGCCCATGCTTACAAGCTGCTGTTCAGCCATGGTGATTGGTGGTCCTTCTGTTTCCCGCTTCTTCTCTCTACTACTAGGTTGGCGCTATTTCGTTGATGAAAAATGTATTAACGAGAGCAAACTAGTACTTAGAAAAAATTTTAATGTCAAAATTGATTTAAAAATATAGCAGAATAAGAACAGAAAAACAATTATTATTGTCGATTTTGTTATAAAATATATTGTATATAGATGTACATTACTCTAGAAATAAATCCTCCAATCATTATGATATTAGTTCTCACTCCTCCATAAACTTTCCACTTAATCTTCTCTCATAACTATTAAGGATTAGTGTCATGTTTATGATATCCTTTGATGTTCTTCGATATAATCATATAAATAAAAAATTTATGTATTATGTTGGTTACACTTGAAATATTTATATACATATCGATACTTAGGACCCGGTTGGCCATCAAAATCAAAAACATGTTCATTTTATTTGGTATTTTTGAAGTTGAAAGTAGAGTTGGAGTTGTGTTTGGCCATGTATTTTAGAAATGGGGTATTTTTGTAGTTAAAAAATATAAAAAGTGAAAATAAATTTTAAAAAATTAGAGTTCTATGAAAATTGGGCTATTATATGAAAATAAAAAAAATAGATTTTTTTTTTTGAAAAAAAAAAATAGATTTTTTTTTTTGAAAAAATAAAATAAAAAAGTGAGGTGTTTTCCAAAATTCCAAAAATAGTGGAAACGTAATCCAAAATATTTATGGCCAAACAAGTATTTCAAAATAAAGTGAAAAACGCATTCCAAAATATTCTGAATAATATTTATGGTCAAACGGCTACTTAGATAAAATAAGAATACTCTCCTCTCTTGTCTCTCTATATTTCTTGTTTACTTTTATGATTCATATTGTTATTCTTTTAGATTAATTTTAAAACAAATTTGAAGAAAGTTATATTCGTAATGATGAAAAAAAAAAACCGACACATTATGATTATTGCATTTGATTAGAGATATTAAAATTAACACAAAATTAACACATGAACTATTCTCTATTTAATTTGTTTACGTTTGAGTTATTATTGATCTATCCAGTTATACTTAGCTTATTTTAACACCAAATTCAATCCAACCCGTTCGTTTAACACTAATTTTTATGTAGTTAACAACCAAAGCTTGGCCTAGTGTTCCAAATTCGATACTGCCGCTCAATCTAAAAATTTCTTTTGACAAATTAATTTTTTTTTTATTGAAAAAAGTTAGAAAACAGCTTAAAGCTTTGAAAGTTATTGCAAATATTAAGACGATATTTTAATATTTTTATTTGTAATATGAAGCAAATATTATATCTGAATATAAAGTATTCTCAAAAGATAATTTTTTAAAAGTTATAATTACACAACTTTTTAAAATAGGAACAAAATTCCAATGGTGAGCTAAAAAGGAGTATTTGCGTAAATCAGCCAAGAAATGAAAAGGGCATTTGGGCCTCTATTAATATCTCACTGTTTGGGTGAAAGGGCCATTCAAAGTACTTGGATAACTTGGGCTGGAGCCCAGATAACTGGTTTTGCCAGCCGAGTGTGATACTATTGGGCCGATTTGGGCCATTCAAAGTACTATTTGATGTTGTTTAAATTTTGTCCTTGTTTAAGATATTTATTTTTGCAAAAATAGTTGTGCTACACACAGAGTAGATTGGAAAGCTACACTATCACAAGTAATGTCGGGTGTGGACATAATTTTAGGACAATCTTTATTGTATCTATCTTATCAAATAAATTGCTTATAAGTCTTGTCGAATTAATAGATCTTGTCTTAATCATGGCATATGCCAGGCGGGAGAGACATAACTTTGATACAATCTTCATTCTGTCTATTTTTTAAATTGGTCGTAAGTTATATTGAACTAACAAATCTTGTCTTGTACACAAATTATGTAGGACGGGGTATAACTTTAGTACAATCTTCATGTTATCTATCTTGATAAATTGGTCACTATGTCTTATCATATTGGTAAGTGGTAACAATTGCTTGTACTGTTCAATTATTCACATATTTTATCGGATTAATTTAGTATAATCTTCAATATTAATTATCTTGTTAAATTATCCACAAGTCTTATTGAATATACAAAACTTGCATGTGTTGTTAACAAACATTTGAAGTTTAAAAAATTAACTTAGGTAAATTATTGAGAGGGTTCAAGTAAGAGTCCACGACTAATCTACGTCCTGAATTCTGAGGCTTTATTTCGCTATACCTTTGGTGAAAAATTTCTAATTCATAAACATTGATGAAGAAAATATTTTAAAACGATTAAGAGAGTAGCCATTTAAGTTACCATCATGAAAAATGCCTCAACTATGGATTTTTTTACAAAATAAAATAAAATAAAATAAATATTTGAAGAAGTCGAGGATAGAAAAAAAAAAAAAGGGGGGCGGGGGGGGGGTCCAAAAAAAATTCCCTCTTTTTTCCTCCATCTGTTTCGAAACTTGGACAAATTGAAGACAATAGCCAAAACAAAACCAAAAAAGATAATTACGGTATGAATGTTTAAAAAATACTCCGTATGTACAAAATGTATAGATCATATATATTTTGTATTAAATATAGATATACGATACATAATGTACATATATATACGCAACAACTACTACCACTGATAGTGTATATGCATATTTCGACATTGATATTTAGTTGGCTGAAAGATATATATCCGTCTTTTCGAAAAGAAAAAAAAAGACAATGGCAGCAGCACTGTATGTCCCAATTCACGAGGAAAAGGAAGAAATTGTAAAAGCTGATGTTGCTCTTTCATCAAAAAATGGACAAACTTAGCATCTGAATTGTAGCTCGTATTATTGTTCATCAATTGTCACTCTCCCACAACCCCACTCCAATATCTTTTAAACCCCTTTGTTACTATCACTATTTATTGTATGTCAACTAATGTTCCAAAAAAAATGATTCTAACATCTTTAACAATATGTATATATCTACTTATAACTATGTTTATGCATATACTTCCTCTGTCCCAATTTATATGACACACTTTCATTTTTAATCAATCCAAAAAGAATGACATATTTCTATATTTAGTAATAATTTAACTTTAAAATACCCACTTTACCCTTAATGAAATGATTTACAACCACACAAATATCTATGAATCATTTTAGACTACAAGTTTCAAAAGTTTTCCTTTCTTTCTTAAACTCCGTGTCAAGTCAAACTACATCACATAAATTGGGACGGAGGGAGTATAATATAACAATACATGTAAAGACATATACGTTCCATTCCCTCCACGAACATTAGATCCAATATGAAAAGGAGCCCTCTTTGCCTGTCAATAAACTCTTTCTAATAAGGGGCGGATGCAATAATTTATTATAAGTTCGATAAAATTTAACAACTTTAGTCTAAATTTTATATATGTATTGAGAAATTTAATAAATGTATATGTATACAAGGCCGGCTCAATGGTAAAGCCAGTGAAGCCATTGCTTCAGGCCCCAACACATTGAAGGCGCCCCAAAATAATGATTACTCCAATATTTTACTCTATAATACTCTTTCCTCTTAAATTATTTATTGTATTTTTCTTGTACACGCTCAAATTTTCTTACCCTTATTTATGTTTTAAGATATAATTTCTATTCATTTAATATTTACTTATTTGTGTATATCCAAAAATTAAAAAGTAAGTTCTTTTGTGTCTTTAATATATGAATATTAGTATATTACGAAATGAGTTTAGGGCCTCTTTTTATGGTTCGACTTTAGGCCACCATTTCCGTTGAGCCGCCCTGTATGTATAATAAGCTATGAACCCAATATTATAAATAAGTTGGGAATTCATGGACAGATAGAAAGTTATCAAAATTCATAAGCTTACTCATCAGTCCTCAAAATTACACAACTTCATCAAAGAACACTAGATGCTTATTATACCCTTAGCCTTAGGGGTCATTTGGTTGCTGTTGTTAGAAGTTTAATCTCACAATAAAATCCTACCTTATTTTTTGCAACATTTAGTTGCTACTTTACTTTTCTCATAAATATCAAAATTTTCTATAACGATATTGTTTGTCATGATGTTTTTCTTGTATTTACAATTAAATATTAATGTAGACAACATATAATTATATAACATAAGGCTAAAAATTGATTTCAAAGAAAATACGATCATCATAATAAAATATTATTATAGAAAAAACATATTATAAACATCTCTGGCTGTATATAATTTATACAATACCAATCCCTACGTTAATAAACCGGGGTAAAGCAAATAACAAAATTAGCAACAAAATACTACTCTCTCTCCGTCCATCTTTACTTATTCACTATACTAAAAATAGATATCCAACAATACTTGTGCAGTTTGAAAAACCAATGGATAATTTATCATTGTTTGTCCATTTTACCCTTGCTATTAAATACTATTCATTCTCTAGTGCATTTTCCAAAGTATAAAATATATTATATTTAAAGAGTGATATAGTAAAATTATTTGTTGTTTCTTAATATACGGGTCAAGTTAATAATGGATAAGTAAAGATGAACAGAGGAAGGAGAAAACAAAAGTGGGATGAAAAAAAGAAGAGTGTGGAGATTGAACAAGTAGATGAGTCCTGCAGTGTGTGGTCCGGATTAGTCGAGATTTCAATACGGATACCGAACATCAGGTGGGAAACTCAAAAAAAAAAAAAAAAAAAAAAGATGGTGACAATGAAAAAAGAAGAGCATTGCTGGATATAAATGGACCCATTAATTTGGGGGGCCATCAGAATTTAAAGTCTATAATTGGGAATTGGGTGCGGTAACAATTTAAGGCCTCACGGGTTTCTTGGCTATGCCCACTTTAATTATTTTCCCCAACGCCTACTCTAGTTTTGACTAATACTCCTACTATTTTTAACCCATAGTTTATTTAATTTTTTCAAAATTTGCAACGATAACTTCAGTAGACTTAAGGTACGTAATTCAAAGAGAAATGAAACACGTAACGAGTAAGTGTTATGGTGAAGTGATAAGTATGATGATACTTATGCTTTTATTAGGAAACATTTAACATTCAATATGCAATTTTTCAGATCAAATCAGAATTTAATCGACATCAATACATACTAAATATCAAGTGGGAAAAAAAAAATGAAAGTGGGCTTGCATATGGAAGCGGATCCAAACTTTAAAGTTTTATAGATTTTGAATGATGTCAAATTAAAAAAATAATCTTTATATGCGTCCAAGGACCGAGGGGAATCGAACCGTCATATCAAAAGGCTAGCTTCGCGTAAGCAGGATCCTTTACTACGACTGGACCAAGTATTGTTTTGTTATTTGATTCTCAACAGATATTTCTTATACCCGATAGATCGATACTTTATATCCATCCCTGCTTGCATGGATAAGAGGCAATTTGTATTGTCAAACAAGGCATCGATTGGGTTGTTAAAATTGTGAAACGTGAGTTTAAAAGTAATTGGACAATTTTGTGCATCCAATTTATAACATGAAGTTCCCATAAAACTTCAAATCGAGGAACCAACATATACATATAGAGAAAATTTAAGTTATATATAATTATATAATCCCTTCATTTTCGTACAATAAAAATAGATTTTTCATTTTACATGTCGCTTAATAAATGAAGAGAGATTTTTTTAAATAACTTTATTCTTATTATTAAATATTTATCCTCAGCCTTATTGAAGTGTTAGTAGTCATCAATTTAGATTTCAAAGCATAGTACCTATGAATTATTTAATAAAATAAACAATTTATTAATATCTTTTTAAGGGGAGTGCAAAATGCATACTGAACAAATCAAAAGCAATCGAGGGAGTATTAGTTGTGAATTTCTCAAAACATTATTAGTATAGATTAAGCTATTATGCAACATAGCAATTGAACTTTATTTTCACCAGATATTAGTTAATAATCATCTATAATGACTTTATAAACATTTTGATTGTTTTTACTCTTTTTTTTTCTTTCGAATTTGTTTTGAAATGTTTTACTTAAGCCGAGAATCTATCGAAAATAATTTCTCTATCTTTGCAAAATAAGATTGAATTCTGCATACACATTATCCTTTTTTTATCCCACTTATAAGATTATATCTGGTGTAGTATTTTGAAGTAATTTGATTGTGTATATATTCATTGTCTGGTCAATGTTCATAGTACTTTATAATTTATACAGACACATATTTCATATTGACAATAGTACTAGTGACTCACAAGATATGCACAACAATTTGCAGAGTTAATGTTCTAAAATTTTGAATTTTAAAAAAAAACATAAGATGTCCAGGAAAAGTTGCTATAACAGCGCAGACATATAATAAATGCTCTAAAAACAATTACTTTTTCACTTTCAAAATGGGTGAAAATTATTTTAATCTTCCAATTTCACTTAAAAAATTAAGTACCTCCCTCGACATTGAACAATCGAATTTAATTTTCATCCTCTAATTTCAACTTTTGGTCATTGTCTGGTAACTTTTGATTAATTGACCAGTCATCAAAGAGGTAAAATGAAATTTCACTTATATTCTTAATTAATTAGTGAGAGTCCTAATTAATCACATATTATTTTTCCACAATTTTCCTCCATTAAGTAATATTAACACGTCTTTGCCTCTATTAGTTTCCCACAGTTTTCGTCCAACTTACTGAAGGCGTAACAAGTTTTTTTTTTACCACCCCAAAATAGGGGCATTGTATGAATAACCCGTGTTAAAATCGAGAAAAAGGGTGAGCATAGCCATTTACAATTTAAATTTTAAAAGTGATTTTGCAAAGTTTTTTATGTGTTATTTTTAAATATCTTATATGTAATAATACATAAAAATGCTATCATGACTAAAATCGATCTGAATTGATTCGTGCACAATATAAGATATGATATGATGATAGGAGTATAACTTTCTTCATCAGTAGCAGTAATTGTTTTTCTCTTCTTAATCTGCTATTTTTAATTTATTAATGTTGATTTTTTAATTTAAAATATAATTTTGCGAAGCTTTTTATGTCTGTTACAATCCTACGTGTTAGTAATGATTATTTGTGATTTTTTTTTTATCTACCAAATTCTATAGATAGAATTATTTGATAATTGTATTAATTAGAGTTAGCAGATATTTAATGAAATATTCAAGGTGCCCATAAATTAAAATTGAGCAAATTACATTAACGCTAGAAAATAACGTTTTCTTCATAAATAGAATTAAAGAAAGATTTATATATATATATATATAGAATAAGCAAGTATTAGAGAAGATTGAACAATAATAGTGGTGGTGGTAATATCTTTTCATATTTAATTAGGGGACTTAAGTTTAAATTATGAATATGAAAATCGCATTTGTTAAGATTATTTTATCTTCCACATAAAATTGCTTGATAAAAATTCAAATTTAATAAAAATATCGGATACTAATAAATTAGTAAATACTTTTTCATTTTTAATTATAGGTCTTCAAGCATAAATATAATTGATTTTGTTAAGAAACGTTTTACATGTGAACACACAATTTTAAATTTAATCGGTCTCAATACAAGTACCGAATTCCTCGTGAAACCAAAACAAGTAGCAAGACTTGACAGTTTTGATTCTTTGTCTGTTATAATTCTATCTGCCAAGCCTTGTAGCTAAAATTATTTTATAATTGTAATGATGAGAATTAATAGATATTTAATAGAGTACTCAAGATGCACACAATTAAAATCAAGCAAATTACATAAAAAAAAAATAGAGCATAATGTTTTCTTGAAATAAAGAAAAATTATTTTTGATAGAATAAGCAAGTATTAGAAGTAGACTGAAAAATAATTGTGAAATTGCGGTGTAGTGATAATTATCTTTTTATAATTAATTAGAGAACTTAAGTAATACCAAATCGTATTTGCTAAGAAGCATTTTATCATCTACATGAAATTGCTCAATATAAATTTGAATTAATTAAAAAAAAATTAAGAAAATCGGATACTAATAGAATAAATATTTTTTTATTTTTAATTATAGGTCCTTAAACCTAAATATGAATTCGTTTTTGTTAAGAAAGATTTTACACGTCGTATGAACACACAGGTTTAATTTTAATTGGTAATACAATACCGAATATTGCATAAAACCAAAACAAGTACCGAATATTGCATAAAACCAAAACAAGTAGCTAGACTTGGTGGTTTTGATTCTTTGTCTGTTATAATCCTATCTGTCAGTAATGATTATTTTGTGATTCTTTGTTAATCGGTCAAGTTTGGTAGGTAGAATTATTTGATTATTGTATTGATGAGAGTTAGTAGTAGATATTTAATGAAGTATTCAAGATGCGCACGAATTAAAATCAAGCAAATAACATAAAAACTAGAAAATAACATTTTCTTCATAAATAGAAATGAAGAAAGTTTTTAAATTTGTTTTTTGGATAGAATAAGCAAGTACTAGAAGTGACTGGAAAATAACTCTTGTGTAGTGATAAATGTCTTTTTATATTTAATTAGAGGACTTAAGTTTAAGCTACAAATATGAAATAACATTTTTTAAGAAGTATTTTATCCTTCACATGAAATTGTTCAATATCAATTTGAATTTAAATAATTTTAATAAAAATATAGGATACTACTCCCTCCGTCTCAATTTATGTGATGTAGTTTGACTTGGCACGGAGTTTAAGAAAGAAAGGAAAATTTTTGAAACTTGTGGTCTAAAATGAGTCATAGATGTTTGTGTGGTTGTAAATCATTTCATTAAGGGTAAAGTTAGTATTTTAAAGTTAAATTGTTACTCCCTCCGTTTCAAAAAGAATAACCTAGTTTGACTTGGCACGAAGTTTAAGAAAATAGAGAAGACTTTTGAATCTTGTGGTCCTAAATTAAAGTTATGACAAATGTACCAAAATGCCCTTGAATCTTGTGGTGTTAAACATGCCACGTGGAAAGTTGAAATTAAAGTATTTCCAAAAATGGAAAGAGGTCATTCTTTTTGAAACGGACTAAAAAGGAAAGTAGGTTATTCTTTTTGAAACGGAGGGAGTACTAAATATAGAAATGTGTCATTCTTTTTGGGATTGATTAAAAAAGAAAGTGTGTCATATAAACTGAGACAGAGGGAGTAATAAAGTAGTAAATACGCTTTCATTATTTTTAATTACAAGTCCTCAAACCTAAATATGAATTCATTTTTGTCAAGAAACCTTTTACACGTCGTATGAACACACATATACTTTTTCATTTTTAATTGTAATTCCTCAAATCTAAATAAGATTCGTTTTTGTTAAGAAGCATTTTACACATCGCATGAATACATCCCGATCTACGGTCTCAATACAAATACCGAATACCGCCGAAAAACCAAAACAAGTAGCTGTACTTGGCAGTTTGTTAATGATTAGTTTGTTTTGCTTAATTACAAAATAAAAGCCCAGATTTGTGCTAAACTTTATCCTCCATTTCTAGTTACTTTCAATTCCAAAAAAACAACTAATAATTCCAAACTCAATACAGTTGGCAAAATTTCACTATAAAACTAAGCTTAAACTTGAGCAGTAACATTGTGTATTTGCAATAGAAGAAAGTGTAGCAGTAGTAGTAGTAATAATAATTCTCTCTCTTTCTTTTCAGGCCTTTGCCGGACTCGCTGCACATAGCAAAAATTTTAATGCATCAGACTATTCTTTTTTATCTCTTTCTTTCTCTCCGTAACGTTCTTAGCTATTAAGTGTTACGTTGCCTCTCTCTCATATAAAGAAAAAAGCCATTTCCCTTTCTTCTCTGCTACAATAGTTGTTGCTGCTACTTTGCTTACGTCTTTCCTTTTTATCTGCTTCTTTTAACAACTTTTCTCAAAAATTCTTCTTCTTGTTTGTTCGTGTAAAGGAAAAAAAAAAATGTTGTCTGGAATGAATGGTATGGGTTGGATGGATGGTAAGGATGATGAAGGAACTGGTTCTTGGCCAGTTCAGCAGAATAACGGGAACAACGAAAATCATCAGCAGCACCAGCACCAGCAGCAGCATCAGCATAATAGTGTGATGGAAAACAAAGATGATATGGAGATAGGTGCGCTTTCTACGTTCAAATCCATGCTGGATGCTGAAGATGTGGACTGGTACAACATGGGTACTAACAACAGCAACAACAACGGGAGTGGCGGAAACATGCAGAGTCACCACCATGATATGAACATTTCTTTTGCTCCGAGTTTCACTGAAGTTGATAACAACAATTTGCTTCTGCATCAGCCTGTTGATTCTTCATCTTCTTGTTCGCCGTCTTCTGGTTTCAACAACCTTGACCCTTCTCAGGTACACTTTTTCATGCCACCCAAATCTACTATTCCTCCTTTGCTAAGTGGCTTATCCAACAACCCATTGGAGAACAGTTTTGATTTGGGTGGATTTCATGATTTAAGCTCACAAAACCAGATGGGGCACAACAGTTTAACTTCTTTCCCTCAGTTTGCTTGTTCCAACTTGCTCCCAATGACTCAAGAAACCGGTGGGTTTGGTTCAATTGGGTTTGGGGTTAATCCTGCCAACGAGAGCGTTGGAAATTCTCTGTTTCTTAATAGGTCTAAGTTACTTAAGCCTCTTGACAACTTTGCTTCGATTGGTGCACAACCAACATTGTTCCAAAAAAGGGCTGCACTTAGGAAAAACTTGGGGAATAATGGTGGAAATTTGGGGGTTTTGGGTACTGAAATAGGCCAATCTTCAAGCAATAAGGAAGTGAATGAGATGAATGAAAGGAAGAGGAAATTCAGTAATGGTACTGATGATCTTGATGATTTGAGTGTTGATGGTTCAACTCTGAATTATGATTCAGACGATTTTGTCGAAAACTCTAACATGGTTGAAGAAAGTGCTAAAACTGGTGGAAATAGTTCAAACACAACTAGCACTGTTACTGGTGTTGATCAGAAAGGGAAAAAGAAAGGACTTCCTGCTAAGAATCTGATGGCTGAACGACGCCGTAGGAAGAAGCTCAATGACAGGCTTTACATGCTGAGATCTGTTGTTCCAAAGATTAGTAAGGTATGAAATTCTTTAACAGAAAAATCTCGTGAATTTTAGACTATGAATTTAACATGTTTTAGCCATTTGCAATCATCAGCATTTAGCCATGTATTTGTTTATTCATTTGTTTGTTGTTTATTTGCCTTTAATTAAGGTTAATCTTGTATACTTATGGTTGTCAAGTTTGAGTTTTGCATTAGTTCATAAGGTTTTGTGAATTAAGTACAATTGATGGTGTGCATTTAATTCACTCACATGGACTCTATGATATGATTTTTAAAATCATCTTAATTTTGGACCACATAGGGAATAGGAACTATTCCTGAAAGGTACCTCCCCTACAGTAACTCATTAAGAGTGTTTTCTCGTTCGCTCGCTTGTTGTAACATTAATTTTATTTTAAATTTTGTATGTGTTTTGGTTTATTTGTTTGAGGTCCCTGATTCAACTTTTAATAAGTAGCCTACAACAACTCTTTCCCCCTTGGCGAGGGATTGAAACCGCCCTCGTCCAACCAAGATAATATCAGTTGGTCGCCTGATGTCAACCTCTTCATCCACCAGGGTGGAATGACTCTGAATGAGGTTGATGGTCTTGACTTTTTCTTTAGCCTCTCAGCTTCGCGAAGCTGTGGGTCCAGTAGTGCTTTCTTAAAGCCTGTAACCTGACCGACCTAAGGACCGATCTCAAGCTGGATGAGAAGGGAAGTAAAGACTACTGAGAATAGCCGTAATTCAACTAGGTCTTGAATCAGTGGATTACAGAGATGATTACGTAGTATAATGGGCAGCCACCTCACCACCTTGCCACCAGGAGATGGTCCAGGATCTGTTATGACTTACCATCCATTTGTTCCAGTACTCAATTATCCTAGATAGTCATATAGTTTGATTAGCTATATCATTGATCCCAAAATTTGTTGCTTTATTTACTAGTATTTTCAAATGGTGGAGAATCTTAAACAATTTCTGTTTAAGATTAAAATGTGGTTTTGTTTTGCATGTTGGCAGATGGACAGGGCTTCAATCTTGGGAGATGCAATTGAGTACTTAAGGGAGCTTCTACAGACAATCAATGACCTGCATAATGAGTTGGAGGCCACACCAACCAACTCTTCTTCCTTGACCCAGGCAACGAGTTTTTACCCGTTGACCCCTACAACACAAGCTCTTCCTGGTCGAATCAAGGAAGAGCTCTGTGCAAGCTCATTCGCGAGCCCACTGTCTAGTCCTACTGGACAGCCAGCAAGGGTAAAATGTTCTTCCTTTTACCCTAAAGAAACTTAATATTGGCATCTCTTTCTTATTAATGTCTTAAGTTCAGCATACCATTAGAATTCATTATGCATTGCAATTCTTTTTGTGCGTAGGTTGAAGTAAGGGCAAGAGAAGGAAGAGCAGTGAACATCCACATGTTCTGCAGCCGTAAACCGGGGCTTTTACTCTCAACAATGAGGGCTCTGGACAATCTTGGACTGGACGTTCAACAGGCTGTTATCAGCTGCTTCAATGGGTTTGCGTTGGATATCTTCCGAGCTGAGGTACCTTCTTTCTATAAACTTCCATTTTGGACAGTAGGATTAAAAATATGCTTCATGTTAGCAAATATGTTTGTTGAGTTGTGGATACAGTTCTTTGACTTGTAACAGTATTAATTTTAGATTGTATTTAATTGCAGCAATCGAACGAAGGTCAAGACATCCCTCCAGAACAAATCAAAGCTGTGTTGTTGGACTCTGCTGGGTTCCATGGTGGAATGATATAAGCTGTAGTGGTTTATGAAGAGAGTTTCTATGCAAGATTTTGGATCTCATGGTCTCTAGCTTTTGGACCTCAGACTTCCTATGGTCCTTTCATAGTTTACTTATGTTTTCTTGCTATTAGCCAGTTGTTATACCCTTGTGGTCTGCCCTTTCCCGAAACCCCGCACATAGCGGGAGCTTAGTCCACCGGGTGGCCCTTTAATTTCTTTTTTAGCCAGTTATATTTGTAGTTTCTTTAGGAGAAACATTGAGCTTATGAAGCTCCAAAACTGAATGCAATGATTTCCCTTTCACAAGTTCCTAATCCAGCATGATCCTCTTTATTCATACATTCTTTTATAATATGTAATCAACTTTGCTTAATGAAAACCCGATTAATGTAATGGAAAAAGGCCAAAAATACCACTATTTAATATGAAAAGGTTCACAAATATGCTCTCTCTCCATCCACCTGTTGGTTCTAAAAATACACCTAAGCTATGTTTTTTTAGTTGAAGAATAAACCTCAAACTAACACCCTAAACCTTTTGCAATTTAAAATTATCGCATGTCATATTATGATTCGCCACATATATAACTTAACTTAGAAATTAAACTTATCCATTTTATAAACCCAAACCCGCCCTTAATAACTTGAACCATTTCTTTTAACCCTTAAACTCACGATCCATTGTCATTGGAAAAATTACGTAGCTATCCTATATTTAGAAAATATATTTACCATCTATAGTAATGGAATTTATTTTTTCAGATATAACAATTATAATACATTTATATTGCAGGCATAATTTACTTTTAAGAAATAGTACAGATTTCTTACCTTACAAGCATAATATATTTTAAAACACTTATAATACATTTGTATTACATACATATTTCACTTTTAATACATAGTGCAGTTGCTATAAATGGTAATAAACAAAAAGTTGTGAATCATCTCTCATATAATAGGAGTATTTTTTTACCCTTTTCAGATAATGGAATAACATTTGCAATGCTAATTGTCACACAAATAAATAGGATCTGTATTTGCGTGATCACGATAGAAAGCACAGTTGAGCACCTTTTTAGTTCTTGACATGAAAAATCGATGGAAGATGCTTTTTCCACAATGGTCATGCAAGGACCTCTCTAAAGGGTTTGGTAATAGAAGTGTGCAAAGATTGGTTTAACCATTAAATTGAATTAAAAAAATTGTTATTGGTTTAACGATCTTGTACATTTTTTTTATTGGACTATCGGCTCGATTCTCGTTTCTAAGGTTTAAATTAATGGCTAAACAGATAAATCAATAAGAGTATACTAGAATTATCTTTTATCTCTAGTTATATAATAGTGATTTGAGATTTTTAAATACAAAACCAATTTTTGGGATTGTTGTTCATGAAGGCAGCATACATGTGAACAAAAGAAAATAAGAGAAAATGGAGAATCATTTTCTTATTGGTTAAATCAAAAATCAAACCGTTAAGGACAAAAATCGATAACAAATATCTAGTGGTTTGGTTGTCGGTTTAGGGTGTTTACAAACCAAAACCCACAACCACACCGACAATACACAAAACCAAACCAAACCAAACCAATGGACACCCCTATTTGGTAATGCCCTAAAGGCACGCTACTTGTAAGGTTCTTTCACATACTATACAACTGAGTTTTGGTGAACTTGCCAATACTATCCCAAGAGAGGAAAAAGCAAGATATGTTTCTTCAACTAATGCCAAAACCTTAAATCATACAACAAAGAAAACAGAAATCACTTTAGTCCTCTGAGCAACAATACATAGCTTTAGGTGCAAACAAGCCAAAAAGAAATGATTCACATTTTACCATTCTAAACGATGGGGTAAACCTTGCTACATAAAGCATGCGTACAGAAAAACTAGATGGAACAACTAAATCGAGAAGGTTACACTGTCCTGCTGCTCTATCAAAACCTAATTTATCCCAAATATCAGCGATTTGAAACATTCACTTGAGTTGCACCTTCTTTCCAAAAGGAGACTGCAATCTGGTTGTGTGTCAGACAATGGGTAAGGAACCTGATCACCAAGAATATGCTATGACCAAAACTTATGTCCTGCAAGACAATTGCTATGACCAAAATTGTAGAACAGATATTCACCCAGGAATAACTTTTTTTCTATCGCATTACCATAATTGCTAATACAAAATATGTTGTCTGCCTGAAGCAGTTGGATACCACTTCTACATAAAAATCAACCAGCAAGGGAGGTACGCAGTGAATCGACATCTTACTTACATCTAGAGCTAGAGAAACTGGTAAATGGGGTATGTACAGGGTGGGATTGGCAAAAGAAAGGTTAATGACCACGCTGATAATTTACATATACTATGTATATAGATAACGGCCAGATATTGTCTCCAAAAAAGGGTCCAAAAACCGCAAATACTGAAGCTGCATCTCTATGAGAGACCGTCCCATCCAGAAGTCAAAGGGAGTTGATATTGTAGGTTATATTCAAAAATCCCCAAAAAAGCAACACCTAGGTGGACACAAGCCATCTCCTCGGCTATCTTATAAACCTGTCAAAGACAAAACAGTAGTTAAGCAACTAGAAAAAGCAGCTGTAGTAACCTCCCACCCTAACTTTCAAGGAAAATGTTAATCAAATACTGAAGCAGAAAGGAATCACTTGATCTTCAAATAGATTTCACTTGATCTTCAAATAGAATTCTTTTGAGTTTTGAGTACCTCGATTTTGGAGGAAAATCTAAGATTCTTCTTGACCAGATCCAGAAGGAAGCTGCAGATGCTTCCCTTCTTTAGCTTCTGAGCCCTCTGCGATGGAAGAAGTGTCCTCGCCTTTTGAATTAAGGGTCCCCGGATTCATACGCTGCACCTCCTCTTTTGTATAGATGAAAATCTTGCGAACCATACCACAAAATTCCCTGTTTCAAGTAAGTGTTAAGCCGGTAAGATGATGTAACAAACACAAAAAGAAACACAGCACTGATTTAGGAGGACTACACAAGGAAAGAGTGCAAAAGGAGGAAATATATCAACACTTTGATGTATATATGCGACGAGGGTAAGTACTCACTGCCATGGATCATCTCCAACAAGCATCATGTCACCCTCATCATCAGTGTATACAACCAGCCAACTCTTACTCCAAGCCTTGAGTTCACCACTAAAATCAAAAAGTTGATCCAGTTCAGCAATCAATTCGTCATAATTGTTGAACTTGGCAAGATCCACGGACCTTCCAAGTGCTGTGCCCTGTTTATGAACCTGCAAGCAAAAAAAATCATTATAAAGTACATTAAATCCAACAGCCAAAGTTGTGACAAAAGACCAGATTTAGACCTTTGTGCAGCTCCTTGTTGAACTACTATGACCTTTGCCATCCCTCTCTCTAGCAGCTAGATGAAAGGTATGAAATTGTTTGTCATGATCATTATCCACCTTTGATCCCTTTGATTGCTCAGACCTTTGATCAGAATCAGTGGCATGGGATTGATGAGGGTGTATACCAATACTCATGTCACTTGCTGAATCAATTAACGAACTTTTCCGAATCATAACAGGATCTGTGCAAACGTTACTTGTAAGGGGAATGCCAAACAGTTTGCAGTTACCCTCTTTGGGTTTCACAGCCTCAGGCTGCTTTACAACAGTGGGTTTATGCATCATTTCTCTTGAATGAGAGGAGAGCTGAATGTAAGGCGATACTGGTTGAGGCATAATCCAGCTTCCCTGCTGATTTTCAACTCTATGACCAGGAAAGACTGAAAACTCGCCAAAACCACTATACCTAGCATCTCCTCGCATATGATAGGGATTATCACCCCCTTGGCCGGGAGCTTTTGACCCTGAATTCATCAGATTAAGAGACAGATTGGAAGACAATTGAGACCATGGCTTTCCCAGTAAGCTAAAATCCTTTTCCTGGTCCTGTGCTTGTCGCTTCATCATGCCACCACCAAATGCTGCTTGGTCCGCAGATGGCAAGAACCCATGGGAGGAGTTATTAGGCAATCCAAAACCTGATAATAAATCTGTGAGAGATGACTCAGGCCTCCCCAAAGGTAGCCATTTATCTGAAAGATATCTCTTTGATGAAGAATGAATATCATTCTTTTCATCATCCACTGATGGTTGCCACATCATAGGTTTCTCAGACAAGTCTGACTCATTACTTTCTGCAAAACCACCTCTAAAGGTCGTGAACTCTTGACCTTGCAAGACCCTCGATAACCCACTGGCTTGGGAATGGTCTGCAGTTGCTCTGGATGAACCTTTAACAAAAAAACATTAAGTACAAAACAATTACTTAGCTCGAACAAAAGACTCAAAAGCAGTACAAGAAACTGAATAGAAAAAATCAGGATGAAATATCCACCTTCCCTAGTAAGGACAGATGAATCAGGAGATGAGGGCAAAATACTGGATCTAGGCCTTTTTGCCCTTGCGACTGGAGGTGCATTAAGAGCAGGAGGGTTAAGAGCTGGTTCTATTTTCCAGGGTGAAACTCGATCTGGCCTCGGGATGGTAGAATTCTCATCCCACCGAACCTTTAAAAACCATTGATGAATGATTTTCAATGTGACATGAGGTAGAAGAAACAGTCAAACCGGGAAAATAAAGTAGAAACTACCTTCAGACATCTCCACTTAGATTCAAGCCACCTTTTGGGATCAGAATCTTCAATGCCCACTATAGTTCCAGTAAACCTATAACATTGTAAGTGAATTAAATTAGAGAATTGAATAGAAAATACCCTGTTACAGAAAATTAAATCAAACAGTCTAAAAGATTGATAGGTAAGGATTACAGCCAGCAACTCACATATTTAATAGTAAAAAGATGATTTATAAAATAAACTGAAGCATACCTCTGCTCTGGAGCTTCTTCACCTTCAAACCTCATCTTAAACCTCATTCCAATAGAGTAATTGTTTTTCACAGATTCCGTATAATGATCATATGGAACTATAAACTCAGCAGGGCTTGTCCTGTAACATAAACAATGCGTTTGTGAGGAAGACTAATCCTTTTGTCAGTGTTAAATCAACAATAACTTCAAAACCTACTTCTCACCCTGATTTCCCCTATAAATGGACATAAAAGATACCAATCAAAAGATATAAGTGAAATTAAAAAATACTGCAAGTTATTGATAATAAGAGCCATCTAACATATAAAGCAGCCAGCTATTCTAATGGGAACCGATTAAGATAAAATGTTTCCCAAATGCATAAAGGACAGGCAATGAAACAACATGCACTATTAATTCCAACCTCTGGAGAAAGACCATAAATGTTTCCCAAATGCATGGAGGACAAGCAATAAAACAACACGAGCTATTGATTCCAACCCCTGGAGAAAGACTAAATGTACCATTTAACTCTTTTAACTTACAATCAAAGATCGCTAGTTGAGCCCTATAAATCTGTGCTTTATTCAGTCATTTCAGACCAGGTACCTTGGTTTGTAATACACTGTGAACATCGTTTTTGTCTGAATGGCATGCCAAGCTGTTGCAAGTACACCGAGATGCATACTATGACTGGATATCACTGATGATGGAGCATTCCCCTGCTGTCTCATGGCACGTCTAACTCCAACACGAAGCTCACCATTCTCACCTCTAAAGAAGCACAATATTACAGGTCAGATTCTAATTATAAAATAAATAAATTCAGAGAGGGTTTCACAAACCGAACCTAAGAAATATGAATGCATCCCCAGCAACAAGCCTCTTCGAACTAACGAAGACACTCCAACCACTCTGAAGAAGATGCCTCCTTGGTTGGCCTGCAGTTCAAATGCTTGGTAAGAAACGAAACACATGTTACGTAGCAGGAAAAACAAAGCCATCCCTCCGATAATGGCATATACAGAGCATGATAAAATAAAGAAGCATGCTACCAAACTTCCAACTAAGCTATCAAAGAGCATGAATTGGTCAAACAGGGGTGGAGGTGGTAAGCTTTATAGACATAAGGTGATTAAGATTATGCTATGCATCCTACCCCGGAATATATGCCTGAAGCGCCATTCATTCCCGTGTAAATCTTTGGCCACCAACTCCTGTGTTGGAGGTTGCCGAGACATGTCCTGTTAAAAATTCAAATTAAAAACCATTAGCCACTCCATTTCCCAATACAGGTACCATGAACACATTAAACAATATTCTTCTAACCAGTGGGGGGAGGCATTCATCAGCATGCCGTCTCAAGACAGAAAATCCACCATGAGTGCTTGTATCAGAGGCTGTTAGTGTCTTACAAAAAGTGTGTACATGAAATCGTGGTGGAGGAGGGCGCATAGGTTCCTTCTCCACTGTATTCTCATCTTGCTACAAATAGGCAATTTAAAAATATTAGATGAGATTTTCAACTAGAAATTCAAGACTCGAATAGCTGGACATACTCTATTCAACATAAGATCAAAAAACTAAAAATTGAAAAATAAAAGAAAAAAGTTAAATCTAAACATAATGGTAAACCTACATTTGGCTCTGGCATCAAAGTCACTTGTGCAAACACCTCATCAGTATCTGGTTCAGCCTGAAATCCCACTCAAAAGTCAATACATAAACACCAGTTTAAGACAAACTGTATAGATACGAATCTTGATAAATCATACAAGGAAAAAAGCACTGTAAGCTAAAGTACCCTTCGGATCATTACCTTCAACAGGACATTAACCACACGGCATAGGATCTTAGAAGGTAGATTATACAAAGGCATCTGCTGATCAGCCACTTGATTAGTTGATGCTTCAACCTATCATACAAACACATACGATTACAGAAAGCTCCATGTACAGTAGCTACAGCAACAACTAAATTCCCTCAATGCATGTTCAACAGCGTAATTGAAAGTGAAATTTGACAAAGAACTCCCACAAAAACGGAGGTACTAAGCCGTAATTCAAAGGTATTTAGAAACAAACCTGCTCGATATGACCTTGAGGAAAATAGTACACCAGCTCACCCTCCTTAGGTACCGTCACAAGTGGACCGGCACATAAACGCCAAAGCTCCGTGTACAACGCCGTTTCAGCATCCGCTTTATAAACCAAAAAAAAAAAATAAGAAGAAGAAGAAAACTCCCCGGAAAACAAAAAATCACAAAAATTCCGTTCCAGTTACCTCTTCCGGCACCGGAACTACTCCTCAGAGTCTCTGAAACTTGCCTAGAGCCATCAGTTGGCTCGTTGTAACCTTGAATCGAAACCTCCGAAGCAGCCATTTCCGTACACACACAAACGCACACACACAAAAATTCTCAACACAGATCTCTCATCTCCTAATCAAATTCCAAACAAACACAAAACAAAAACTCCTTCTCCAAAATTCACCACACAAAACCACTGAACAGTACAATCAACACTTGCTCAGCTCAAAAACATGCAAAGCTGTTAACTAAAAACAGTAAAATTCAACTTTCTCACTCTACTTTCTCTCTCTAAAAACTGTATCTACCAAGCTTCAATGGATATGGATAGGGGAGGAAGAGGAGCAACACAACAAAAGCATTTGAGGGGAAAAAGAGAAGGGAGAGAGCCTTTGGATAACCAATAGTGGGTCAAAACGGTTGTAGCAATCATTTCAACCGCGGTTAAATTTCTAACCCGAGTTGAGGGGGCAACTTGCTTAGCCTGTTTGTATCTGTCTTTTCAACCGGGTATAGCCGGTCGTTAAGACACTGTCTGGGGGGACAATTCATAAAGGGGATATTAACGCCGTGTACGGTTAGACGTTTGATGCTGCCGTATTCTCATTGGGGTTTGTCAATGACGCCGTCTGCTTTTGCCGTTACTTGGGATATTAGTACTTACTACTCACTCCGACCCATTTTAATTGGACACATTCTATTTTATACAGTAATTAAAAAATCATAAATAGAATAAAGAATTTTATAATTTTAACCTTTATCCATATTAATGATATTCATTGAGCATAGCAATGGACATTGGAATTATAATTAATTATAGGAGTAAAATGGAAAAAATTAATTAATTTTATCTTGATTTAGTAAGTGATCAACTAATGTGGGATATTTGTTTTTAGTAACATGACCAACTAAAATGGGACGGAGGGAGTACTCCCTATAATTTATGTAAAATATTTGATTATGTACGAAATTTAAAAATAAAATAAAGTCTTTTAAAATAATTGTCCTTTTTTGGTGTCAATTTATTGATATTGTTTGGATTTCAAAGGTTACATTTTTCAATTTTAACTGTAAATTCAGAGTTGAAAATTTAAAAATTTAAAAAAAAATTCTATCTTTTGGAGACAATTATAAAAAAAATACTTATAAGTCGTAATATATGACGATTCAAAAAATTTATAAGGCATATTAAAAAGTTACAATCCAATAGCAATTTATTTGACTCTTAAATTTCTAATTGTGTCTGCAAATTGGAATAAGGAAATAAATGTGAGGCTGAATTCTAAGTCATCTCTAGAAGAGGGAATTTCAAATATCTTGTGGCTATTATCCAAGATAATAGGAAGATTGATAAGAATGTCATGTATCACATTGAATCAAAACGATTGAAATGAAGACTAACATCTAGTGTCTCGTGTGATAAAAAGGTGACACAACTTAAAGCAAGTGTCAAAGAGTAGGGTTAGACCCACTTTGTTGTATGAAGCAGATTGTTGGTTAGTCAAAAACTTATATGTCCAGGAGATGAAAGTTGAGGAGCTGAGAATTTTGAAATGGATAAGTAGGCTTGTGACGAGAAATATGATCAAATTAAATATATTCGAAACAAGATGGAAGTGGTCTTTGTCGCGAACAAAATACGAAAGTCGAGACTGATATTATTCGAACTTGTCGAGAGGAAATACATATACACATTGTGATAAGGTGTGAGGGTTAAAGTTAGGGTCTTGTCAGAAATATAGTCGATTAGGTAGGACATCGTAAACCTTTAATTTTTCGAGGATATACTATTAATAGGAGGGTGTGGAGCATGAGAATTAGAGTAGAAACCTAGCAATAGATGTAACATTCGTATTATTGTCAATATTTTATTTCTTTTATTAGTTATGTATTTCTTATTCCTAGTTTTCTATTACTATAACGTTATTTTCAAGACAGACTAAAAAAAAAAATATCACACAAATTGAAATAGGGAGATAGTATATACTATTCCCTCTGTTTTAAAAAGAATGATCTACTTTTCTTTTTAGTCTGTTTAAAAAAGAATGACCCTTTTCTTTTTTGACAATACTTTAATTCAAACTTTCCACGTAGCATGTTTAAGATCACAAGATTAAAGGGTATTTTGATACATTTGACACAACTTTAATTTATGACCACATGATTTAAAAGTCTTTTTTAATTTTTTTAATTCTATATCAAGTCAAATTAGATCATTTTTTTTGAAACGGGGAATATAAAACAATTGGTTTTAAGGAAGTGTGGAGAGAGGAATTTGTTTAGATGGGGAAGCTGCCTTGTCGTGCTATTAACGGGCAAAGAGTGGATGGGGGTGGGGGGTGAAGTAGGCACCATTCATTGGTGTGGTAAAGCTGGCGCACATTAACCTTACTTACTTTTCAATTAAATTAAAAATGTACTGTTCTGGACACTGGGGTCTGGGTGTTCTGAACTATTTCTGCGCCCGGATGTCATACTAGTACCTGCAAAACCCCATAATGCCAGAAAGGAAACTAGTTTCTTTTTTGCCTTTTTTTTTTTTTTTTTTTTGCTTCTACGTCGTATATATATATTGAATCTCGATTAAATTTAAATTTTAATAGTACAAAATTCAAATTCGAAATTTTTAAGTAGGTATTTAGATATGTGATTTTATATTTGTGATATGAAATTATGAGATGAAATTAGCATTTAGTCATGCGATTTCATATCATGGCAGGAAATCCTAAATTCTCCGAAAAACATGAAGTGGGATTTTTCAAATACAAAAAATAACTCATAAGTTTATGTTTTGTAAAAATAACAGCACCATTTATATTTACCAAACATTTATTTTATCAATCTTTAAACCATTTATATCTCATTTAAACATTAATCTCACCAACATATAGCTCTGTTTGGTCTTGAGAAACATTCACTTTTTTTTGAAAAAACTTCTCATTTTATTAAAAAAAATGATGTTTGGCTATAAAAACTCTAAATATAACTTGAAGTTCTATTTGAAAAAGTGAAAACAAGTCTCAACTTGTGTTTTACTTTTTTCTAATTTCAATTTCACCTATATAGTTTTAAAAAATTTCTCCAAGAAGATATGACTAAACACAACTCCGACTCTAACTCCAACTCCAATTTTTTTTTTTTATTTTCATGGTCAAACGCCTATAAAATTTATTGTTACTTTAAATCAACTCCTTCTTTATCACTTATTATTTACCAAATTTATCATTTGATTAATAAATATTATATTTTTTTAAATAGTTTTGTGATAGTGTATTATACTTTTGCTATGAACTTCTGCTTATTTGGTAAGATTGTATAAAGAATTATGGTTATTTTGATAGTTTTCACAACTTATGAAATTTTTTTGTTTATAAGAAAAAAATACAACTTAAAATCTCAAATTGCATGTCCAAACAAAACTTCAACATTAATTTCATCTCATATTATTTCATATCATGATTTAATCCCACATGGCCAAACGAATCCTAATTAAGAACTCAAATTTTATTTATTCCACTATAAAACTAACTTTCGGAAACAACTTCTCTATCTCCCCGAGATAATGATAAAGTTTGCTTATACTTTATCCTTCCAAATTTCATAATGAAATTTTACTGGGTATGTTGTTGTTGTTTATAAAACTAAATGTTGTTAGCTTTAGTTGTTTTTTTTCACCGCATAAGATCAGTTTGCCTCTATACCACATGAACAATTAAACTTTGTGTTACTGAAAGATTAATTAATTGAGTACTACATCCATATAAGAGTTGAATGATATGTCATTAACAGGTTGCAAATTTTACCGATAGAAAATCTAGAATTTTGAAATTATGAAATCAATCCATCTAAAGAATATAATATTAAGTTTTGATTAAATTATTTATGCATATTGTGTAAATTTTGTTATACAAAAATAGAATTTTGCGCAAAGTTACTGAATTCTACAAAATTCGAAGCTAGCTCTAATAGTACAACTTACACGCATGAGTTAAAAACCAATACAAAATGCAGAATAAAATTAGTAATACGTGGATTAAAATCACTATATAACATATATAATCCTTCATTAGAGTAATAACCTCTCTTTTTTTGGCGTTAAAAACAAACAATATTGTATGGGACAAAAACTAGACGCGACAAAGTTTACCAGGTTGTGGTCGATCAAGATAAGGTCAAAAGTCTAGCTGTTGCGAAGAGTTCAAGACCACCGCCCACCGCCCACCGCCAGGTGTTATGTAACAGGTAATTGATTTTACGGTGACAAGTTTCACAGCTATAAACGGTCTTCTATTTTTACATGTTAATGGGGTCGGATCATCATTCACTTTGATAACAACATACTCCTATGTTGTGTTCTTACGCTCTTAAGCTTTGCGATTCTATGATTCGGAAGGATATCAATAATAGATATGAAGCTTATTTGGTGACGCTTTAGATATCAGCACTGGAACACATGTTCATCTCGTTTATTTATCTTGCTATTCAATTCAATTATGTATATGATATTCTCTTTTTACCTTATTCGCATTAATTCTTAAGGAGAAATTAAGATTTTTCGGTCACAAACACAACAAATAGAAGAAAATAATTTTTTCAGATCTCTTACGTATAAAAATAAAAAATTACTTATAAATAAGCCGTAAAATTTTTAAAAGATGTAAGTGGCCTAAAAAAATCAATTTTCCCTGAATAAGCAAGTTATTATGATATGCAAACCACGTATTTTGATCAACATAATTTGTGTGTCCTCGAGTCACATCTATACACTCGACTATATCATTTTAAGGGTAAGGAAAAATACATATTGTATTGTAGAATAAACTTATTAGAACAGATTAAACATTCCGTAACATAACTTAACTCTTTATTATGGCAAAGTTCAATGCCAAAACGGTTGCGGTTATGATAATACATTGTACTTGTACATCTCGTAATAACGAATTACTTGTTCATTTAATTAGGTTTGTTTATTGTATGTAAGAAAAAGAAGTTTAAACGTATACGTATTAGTGGTAGGAGAATTGAAAACGGAGGCATAATTTAATTTATCCAAAAAATATATACATTTTATATTCAAACAATATAATTTAAATTTAATCCTTAATAAAATAAAATATAAACACACAAATTTATAATGACTTATTTAAATAATTTATTTCTCATATTTTATTTTTAGTTTAAATAAGTAATATTTCTCATATTTAATTTAAAGTCCTTTAGTATGGACCCAGCTGATTTTGTCTACTACTAGTGTGAGGTCTAAAAGCTACTCCTAGTGTTTTAGAAAAAAAAAAAATTTACTTAAAATAAGTATTCTTATAGAAATTAAAGATTAAAAAAAAAAATTATACTCTTACATTAAAGAACTACTTCTTTGTAGTGTTCAATTCTTTAAAAAAAAAAAAAAAATCTAACAAATTTTGGTAACTTAATAAATTATATTTTGTATGCATTATTAATAGGCTTGAAATAAACTAAAGGAAACTTATTTTGAGACGGAGGGAGTACAATATCATGGAATCTCTGTCTCGAAAATATCTTTATTTTGGACAATTTTAGCAAATTAAAGTGTTTCTCGAATAAAATTATCCGAACTTAATGTTTGCAATTTTTTTTTGGTTATCCACCTGGTGTCCAATAACCGCATTGAAGCCCGATTAAATCTGAATTTGTGTCCGAAAGTTTCACATTGGGGTAAAGCACTAATGTTTGCAATTAATATAAATGGAGTAATGTTTATACATATTTTCGTCATTTAAGTATACTTTTATTATATGTATTTTCATATATTAAAAACTAACTTCTATTTTTTTTAATAAAAAATACTTAATACAAGTATTGAAACAACAAACAACAACAACAATAATAATATATTCAGCGTAATCCTATTAACAAGGTCTAAGAAGGATGACGTATACACAATCTTACGGCTATCTAGCAAAAATAGAGAAATTATTTCTAATAAATCATCGACTAATAAAAATACCGAATGTGAATATTTTTTTTTCTTTCGTTTACTTGACCCCGAACCCAAACACCACAATGTCTCTATCATCTTTTGTGCAGGTTCACAAGCAAAGTACAAAATAAAACACAATTTGGTGGAAAATGTGGCCATATACTCAACCTTGACCTCACTTTCCCATGGAAATTTTTATTTAAAAAATAATTAGTCCTTTAACTTTGCCACATCAAAAAGTAGTACCCTAGGATTCTCATAACCTTTAATTACATTAATGTAGATGTTATAGGGTGCCAAATTGTCCCAAACAATGCATGGTGTTATAGGGTTGGGTTGAAGGGCTTAGCCTAATTAGGAAATAAATCAAGCAGATAGCCTTGCCACACCTCAATACTAGGGGGGTGACTAGGTGGTTGTAAGTGGACTAATACATCTCACTTGGTTAACTTATTTTTTATAATTATAGTATCCGATTTAGTTTGTGCGTACCTTAATTAATTTTATGGGCTGTATAGATACATTGTAATTCTATCAGTTTCTTACATAATTAATAACTTTTAAGGCTTTATATTATCATTAATAGTAAAACTTTTACTTAATTACGACTCTTAGCTTAACTTTACCTTTAATTACGACTCTTAGCTTAACTTTTACTTAATTACGACTCTTAGCTTTTCTTGGCTAATATGTATGGAATTAAATTCTTATAACAGTACAAAAAAATGGGGAAAAGTGTCTGAAAAATATTCAAATTTTGACGAAAATTGTTATAGCATGCCTGAATTTTGAGGGAGGGGGGCGGAGGGGGGGGGGGGGGCTATGACCTCCCTGGACTATTTATTAGCTTATTTTAATGACATTTATTTGCACTAAACTCTTTTATTTATTTATTTATTATTATTTTTTATTTATTTATTAGCATATAAATGTCACTAAAATACGCTAATAGATAGTCTATGGGGGTCATAGGATCCCCGCAAAGTTCAGCCGTGTTACAACAATTTTTATCAAAGTTTGGGTGTATTTTGGACCCTTTTCCGTAATTAAAACATTAATAGATTATGCATTTATTTGAACCAAAAAAGAGTCTGAAATATACCCAAACTTTGACTAAAATTGTTGTAATATGCCTAAACTTTGCGGGGTTCACCCCCTTGAACTATTTATTAACGTATTTTAGTGACATTTATTTGCACTAAACTCTTTTATTTATTTATTTATTTATTTCTTAGCATATTGTATTTATTTATTAGCATATAAATGTAACTAAAATACACTAATAAATAGTTCAGGAGGGTCATAGGACCCCAACAAAGTTTAGACATGTTACAACAATTTTCATCAAAGTTTGGGTATATTTTGAACTCTTTCCCCTTTTTTGTGTACACAATTCAATTACTTACAAATAATTACTAGAAACACATTTTATGATAAAGGATTAATTAATTAATGACTTGATAAATATAGTAATAGACTTGTTATGATAAATTAAACCTTATATGTATATGTAACTTAAATTCATATTTATACCACATAGTTTGATGTTTTGAATCAAATTGTTGTAAAGCGAGAAAAAAACGAATAAAGTGTGTGAGTTATAAGTAATCGTTCAATATTTATGAATTATTGAGCAACAAAGAGGTACTTGTGTGGTAGACTTGTAGTGGTAAGTATTAATTTAATTTTAAAGAAAATAAAATTTTCGAATTTGAGCTTTCAGTATTGAATCACCCTTAACGTATGACTTAGCAAATTTAAATTTCTACCCCCAATGTGAATACGAGACAATGAATGAGGAAAAAGAGTATTGAAGCTATTTTTGGGCAAACATATAAAAGTGGTGATCATAAATTAGGGTAATGAATGTACCCCTACTAACAAGGTAAATTATGCTTTAGTTGTCCTTTCTAGAAATTTTATATGAGGTTTTGTATCCTTCTAAATTTACAGAAATAGATGGAACTAATCGATTGGAAGAAAAACAAATCTATGCAGTTCTTCACCGTAGCTTTTTACCAATATTGGTTGTGGTACAGTAGTGAGATTATTTCATTCTTAATCAACATCTCAGATTTGAGACCTAGATATGGAAAAAATCTTATTGGGAGTGTCACCAGAATGGATCCTGCAGTACAAGATCCAAATTAGTCGGGGTTCTAATGTTGGCATCGAACACCGTGTGAGAAACTAAAAAAAAAAAAAGAATAAATACATTTCTCCTTCACTTATTTTGTTATTTACTTGACTTTACACCGTTTTACTTGGTATTTTATTACTCCCTCCGTTTCAAAAAGAATGACGTATTTTGACTTGGCACGGAGTTTAAGAAAATAAAGATGACTTTTGAATCTTGTGATCTTAAATTAAAGTTATGTCAAATGTACCAAAATGTCTTCTAATCATGTGGTCATAAATATGCTACGTGAAAAGTTAGAATTAAAGTGTTGCCAAAAAAGGAAAGGGTCATTCTTTTTGATACAGACTAAAAAGGAAAGTAGATCATTCTTTTTTAAACGAAGGGAGTATTTTATATTTTTTACCCGATATTTGATATTAAATACCCGTATAAATTGAAACTTGACTAATTTGGATTCGCGCATTGCAGCACTTCCAACAAGATATACAATTAACTTCACTGACTAATTAAATATCACATTGTAATTGTGATTTAAGTTTGTTAAAAAGAAAATACGGATTCTTAATTAACGAAATTGCATGCCACTTCTTTCTTTTGGAAGAGACAACTTTACATTTCAAAGCATTGGTCACTATTGAGTTTTAAGTCTAAAAACAAAACATAATTAGTAATCTAATAAAGCTTATTAATCAGAGGCGGAGCCATGATTTGAAGTTTGGGGTTTTAAATTTTAAGACAGGACAACGACCTCAAGCTTATATATAACATGACAAATTAATGAACGAGTAACGATACTTTGATATATATTCAAAAAAGAAACGGATCACTTAAACACTATATAAGTAAAACATTATCATTCCAATTGAACTCGACAACTTATCATGTTTTGAAAACGATCAATAATAGCATTATTAGGCGCTTCATCCTCTATATAACAAACTATACAATTATAAAAAGTTCTTGACCATTTTTGCTTTGCAAGTCATTTTTAATAAATTATATAGATTAATATAAAAAGACAATGCAGAACAACCTCGAATCAAAGATTAAACATCAATTTTTAATTATATTATACACATATTATGATAGGCAAATAAATTGAAAAAAGAGGAGAAAAACGAAAAAGTTTTTTGTACGTAGCAATCACAAGGTTGGGACTCCGACAGTGAGTGAACAAGCTGCAAAGACTTTTATCGTTTTTGAAAAAGAAGAAGATCGAATAGATTTTTTAGGTCCCTGTAAAAACTGATTTGAGTTTTGTTTGTGAAAGAAATTGAGAGTTTTTTTTTTTTTTTAAGAGTGAAACTTTTTCTAATTGGTAATTTTATATTTTTATTTCTTTTTAAAGATTTTTCTTTTTGGAAATCTGTTTTTTTAATTATTAATCTTATGTGTTTTTAAAAAAATAAATTAAAAATCAGCATATATAGGAGAGAAAGAGGGAAACGTGTACTTGAGAGAGAAGGAAAACTTGATCCAGGATTATTTAGGGAAAAAGAGTGAAATTGAGTGGATATAGTTGGGTTCGAACCCACAACCTAGGGATGAAAAGCTTTCCGTCCAGCCTCCTTATCAGTTATCACTGTGCCATTAGACTACTTTAGTGTGGGGGGTTCGCGAGTTTATATGTATACATATTTACTGAATTTTTTAATATATATATAAGTTCTATATAAAAATTATTGGGTTCGACCGAACCCCATATAATACTATAGCTCCGCCTCTATTATTAATAGTAATCCGAAACGAAGATATTTTAACTATCTAAGTTGTAATTAATGCCAGAGAGGAACAAGAGGTAATGTAGGGTCAATAGGAAGACTAGTGATACAGAATTTTCTAGACACATTATAGCTGAATTATTGTACTACGATTGTGCAGTAGCCTAGTGTGGTTAACTAGGATGTATAAGAATAATATAAAATATGATGTATTAGTAATATTTATATTAATAATATTAATATTAGTTATGTTTGTATTAGTTAAGCTGAAATTATTTCTTATATAACGTTTGATTTAGTGTGTTAAAAATAACTTGCATTACATATTTCAAAAAAAAAGGTTTTAAGGGGTTATTATGTCCTTACTCATGCTAATGCATGCATTAAAGTCTCTTGCATTGCTAATATTATAGTTTCTCAAATATTAGTTATGCATAGCTGAATATGCAATAGAGTGTATAACTAATGTTGCATTAGTTATACATATATTGAAAAAGTGTATCGAATAAGGTATTAGTAATACATAAAATTAATACATGTATTATTTTCCTAATACATCCTATCAAACGATCCCTTAGTAGTACTAATATTCTAATCTACTTGAAAGTTTATAATAAAAATGGATTAAATAAGAATTTATATATACCTAATCACCTTATTTCAATATGAATTTAATTAGGACGTTTGAAAAGTCCATTAACACTACGTTCACACCTTGGGTAATTCAATTTTTAAATACTTATCAATGTAGTCTTCCAAAAATGAACCAGAGGGAGGAACAGTGTGTTTGAGATGTTGACAATGATAAATATCATTTCGAACACTCTACAATAATTGGATCCCTTGAATAGAAAATTAGTGGTCCATGAATTACTCCCTTCATTTCAAAATAATTGAAACTTGTTAATTTGGCACACCCCTTAAAAATATATTTATTAGGAGTTTCTTTTATTAAATTAACCTTATTAATTATATTTTGAAAATATAAATTTGAGCAATATACCACTTTATATAATAATTTAATAATAGGAATAGTATTAGAAGAATATAGATAATTTCTATTGACATCATAAATAAGACAATTAAATTAAAATAAATATTTTTAGAAAGAGGATCAACTAAAATGAAACAAAGAGAATAAATTGATAACCACGACGTTTCAAGTTCAAATTTCAGTATAGATAAAAATATTATTAGACAGATTCTTTGTGTCTATTCCAAACCTTGGCCAGTAAACAAAACTACCTAATATATCATGAAATTAATCGAGGTGAACACAAACTTTCCATAAAGATCTTGTACGTTTAGTGCAAGCTTTTGAAGACATGTCGAGAAATTATTAAAACGTGTTGTCTGTGAAAATGGAAACTAGATGAAAGTTGTTGTTAGCAACTTGAAGAAAAGCATGATAAAAGGTAGTCCAGTATTTAAAGCCTTTTTGACTATAGCTACTTGCCATCGAATTTTTTTTATAATGGTTGAGGCACAATTAACAATAGTTATGTGAGGACATTTTATATTTGCGACAAGTGTTTCTGTGGGATCCTTTTGTCAGTACTCTCTTTTTTACTTTTATTTCACGGAATATCTGTCATCTCTTACCAACAATAGGTACCAATTAATTCTATCCACCAAGACTAGAGCAGATGAGAAGAATCACCTACTGTTTTTTATCTCTGCTGGGGATTGAACTCAACTTAATGCAATTATCTAATAAAATCATTTCAGAATTTTTACACCTTAAAATCTTCTTAATTCCATACAAAATCATAATCAATCTCATTTTTAATTATTACAGAACAAAATATAAAAAATAAATTGAACAACTTTTTAATACCTTTGTTCTATCAAGCCACTTTTTATTCATAACTGTTCTCTCGATTAAGAAAAACAATTTGACTTTTTTGCCCTTAGTAATATATTCATTTGTATAGTTTATTACATAAACACCTTTTAAAAATTGGAAAAATTATTTTTATGTGATAATTTAAAAGTGGATGACTTTTTATGTGAAAAAAAAATAAAAGAGTGATTTATGTGTGATAAACTTTAAAGTTATATAACTTTTATATAACAAAAAAAATATTTCTTGTATGATAAACTCGAAGTTGAATAACCATATGTAAAATTTATCTAGATATTCTTCAATTTAACTATCTAATTTTTCAATCCTTCAAATTTTAACATTTTCACCTTCAATTGCCGGAAAGCTCAAAAATCCAATGGGTGATAATTTTTTACTCTATGTTTTAATTATTTGTTTATTTTTCATCTAATAAATACAAATCAATGAAAAAAGGACCAGTCCGATTTTACTAATTTTTTCACTCTATTTTATCATGTTATTTGATTTTTATGTGTAAACAAAGTAAAAAATAAAAAGTATGCACATCAATTAAGGAAGAGGTTGTCACGGCCCGATTTCTCGAATCATGTGTAACACCCCGTATACTTCCAACCCTACTTGACGATGTTGAACAATGTTTACTTAGGTGTCAAGAGCCATAAGTATGTGTTTTGTAATGTTATTGATGAGATAACTGATATTGGCCCTCGTACATGTGATTAAACCTTCGTAGGAGGTGTCTTGTGACTTTGTGGAGCATTTGTGGGGTTAAAAATGAGGCTTAGAGGACCTCCAAACAAAGGCTATTAAAGGTAAGAGGTAAGCTAACTAAAATTTTTAGCCCACAGGCAGCAAGGTGGCGTGCCCAAGGGCGTGCCAGGCTGCTTGTGCACACCTTTCAAAAGTTGGAAATTTTTCTAAGTTCCAAGGGTGTCCGGGGACGTACCGGTCTGCTTTTTGCCACGTTTCTTCTACAACCACGAGCATATACATGGGATAATGGAAATATTGGTATTCCAATTTGGTAAAATTATTCGTGGACGAAGTTGGCGTCCAAATGACGTTTTTACCCTTTTGGTCAAAATAAGCCATACGTGGCTAGAATCGCTTGTTTTTAGGATTGAGACTACGAATATAAATCGCGTGAGTGGGAATATTGTCGTAACACGTATGAAATGATTTAAACATGAGAAATTATTGATTTTGTTGGATCAAGTGAATTGGGCTCAAAGAAAGCCCAAAATGAGGCAAAAGACATGGGTCAAATGACCCATTCTTGCCATTGACCAAGTAAACATGCTATTATTGGACCAAGTGTAGCTAAGGATGAGTTGAGGCACTATAAAAGGGGCACAAAATCAGATTTTAATCCACAAAAACACACATGCTTTTTCTAGAATTCTCAAGAAAACCCCTTTGGGCTCTTCAAACCCTAAGTCATCTTTTGGAGCAAGATCATCATTTTTCAAGCTTTGGTAAGTGATTATTCTTATGGATTAATATATTAAATGCATGGAAAAGTATGTAGATCATGTTGGTTATGCTTGGAAGTGTTGAACATGACACTTTGTATTTTTGTAAAAGATGTGTTATCCATGGGATTTAAACTTGAAATATGACTTGTGGTTTTGATGAAAGAGCATGGTATGGATGAAATATTAACATGTATGGTATGATTATGATCCTAAACTTGTTATTTTTCTATAAGTGTAAATTATGGGATTTGGGCCGATATGTTGTTGTGAGGTGTATTGGAGTGAATTGGTGGAATCATTGTGATGTCGTGGTGATGGAGAAGTGTGAAGTATGAACTTGGGGTGACATGCTAGTGGTTTATGATATTTTGGTCAATGTTGGGCATGTTGTGGTGTTGTTGATATGACCATGCCGTAAATGGTATTGTAGAGAAGGAAATGACATTTTAAAGGCAAATATGTAACTCATTATCGTTATATGCATTTGTAAGGTAGTTGGTGGTTAATGTAAATTTCGTTATGTACTTGTGTTGTAGAGTAAGACGTAAGGAAGGAGCGGGACTATTGTGCTCATGTATAGGATTGTATATTCGTATTGAAAATATAAGGTACGTAAGGTTACTCTTTCCGTATCCTTCTGCAGCATGTAGTTTTCACCTTGTTATGGTACTTACTCAGGTCCGAAATGTCCTAAGGCACCTTATTTCATATTATTATCTATTGCTAATCATATATACCTTATTATTGATCTATGGTCATTCATGTATCACATAATTATGGACATGATTCCAAGTTCCAATAATGTTATGTTTCAAAGCTTCCAATAATGTTACAACTTCAAAAGTATCAATCTCATGAACGTAAAAGAATGAAGTAATGCATTTATGTGTTTCTAATAAAGTTATGATCCCCAATGTATCAATCTCATAAAAGTAAAAGGGAGAAGTAATCCAATGAAGTAATGAAAAAAGTAATTCCCGTATGGTTACTTTATAATTTCCTTATGGTTACTTTATATTTTCTTTATACTTATTGAGTACGGGTGATAGCTTTGTGGGGGCGCAAGCCTAACTCAAGCCGATCCCGATATTGTTGGATCAGGGGGAAAGTTCAGTGAAGCAAAAGCCAAACTTGATGCCGAACCTGCTTTACTGATTTCCGAGTGATAGCAGGGGGGAAGCTTAGTGGCGCAAAAGTCAAACTTGATGCCGAACCTGACAGGGGATAGCCCTAAGGGCCGAACCTGCTTTATTTATTTATGATATATTATTGACGGTTATATATATTATTGACGGTATTATATTGACGGTTATATACATATATATATTGACGGTTATATACATATATTTATTGACGGTTCTAACTACTAACGGTAATGGACATAAAGGCAAATGAAATAATGGACGTAAGGTACATATTTCCACACATACTGAACGATGATTTATCCACATTGACTATTCTCTTGCAATCGAGTTCAATGAGGTTTTTAAGTTTCATGAAGTTTCTTATAGCCTTGCATACTCAGTACATTCTTGTACTGACCCCTTTGGGGGATTTACTTTACTTGCTGCAGGTGCAGGTGCTAGTAGACCTCCTCTGTAGGCTGTGGATCATTTGCAGATTTTTGGTAAGCTCCAGTTGGCTCGGGGCTTTTCGAGTCAAAGTTGTATAGTGGTTTTAATGCTGTAAATGTTGTATAAAGCGGGGACTTGTCTCGACTTTAAGTTGGTCTTGTAGCTGCATCTGTTAGAGGCTTTTTGTAACACCCCGTACGTTCCCAACCCTACTTGACGACATTAAATAATATGTACTTAGGTATCGAGAGCTATAAGTATGCATTTGGTAATGCTATTGGTGAGATAATTGAATTTGGCTCTTGTTATGTGATTAAACCTTCATAGGAGGTGTTTTATGATCTTCGTGGAATATTTGTGGGGTTCAAAATGAGGCTAAGAAGATCTCTAAACAAAGTATATTAAGGTTAAGAAGTGAGTTAAAGAATAGGACTTGAAGTATCTAACCAAACCCGCGAAGAGAAGTCGAAAAATGGAATTTTCAAAAAAAATAAGTAAGGGGCGCGTTTGGGACCATGCCACGCCGCTCTGGGCTTTAGCCCAGAGGCAATAGTTTGGCGCGCCTAGGGGCGTGCCACCTTGGTTTTTCCACTTTTTCGAAAGTTGGAAATTTCTAAGTCCCAAGGGTATCCGGGGTCTTATCAAGCCAATTTTTGCCACGTTTTTTCTACAATTATGAGTATATACATGAAATGAGTAAGGTATTATGTTGGTATGATAAAATTACTCGAGAACGAATTTGGCATCAAAATGACGATTTTACCCCTGTAGTCAAAATAAGCCATACGTGGCTAGAATTGCTTGTTGTTGGAATTAAGGCCACGAGTATGAATTGCATGAATGGAAATATTGTCGTAACGCGTATGAAATGAATTAAACATGAGAAATTATTGATTTTATTGGATTAAGTGAATTGGGCTCAAAAGGGCCCAAAATGTGAAAGAAAAACATGGGGCAAGAATGCGTCAAATGACCCATTCTTCTTTTGACTAAAGCAATAATTGAGCAAGGACTTCAAGGGTCTATAAAAGGGAGGAAAAATCAGATTTTAATCCACAAAGACACACATGTTTTTCTTGCATTTTCTAGACTTTTCAAGAAAACCCCTTTGAGGCTCTTCAAACCCTAAACCATTTTTGGAACAATATCATCATCTTTCAAGCTTGGGTAAGTGAATATTATTGTACTTTAACATATTATAAGCATGAGAGAATAGGTATATCATATTGGTTATGGTTGAAAATGTTGGACATGACACTTTGTGCTTTTGTATAAGATTTGTGATCCATGGAATTTGAACTTGAATAAGGACTTGTGCCTTTGATGAAAGATCATGATGTGGATAAAATATGAACATGTATGGTGTTATTTTGTTATTAAATTTGTTATTTTTCTATAAGTGCAAATTGTGGGATTTTGGCCGATTTGTGCTCTGAATTGTATTAAGGTGAATTGATGGATTGTTTGTGATGTGGTATGGATAAGAAAGTGTAAAGGGGAAGTGTCGTGATGGAATGTATTGATTATCATGTATTGGTCAATGTTGGGAATATTGGAGGATTTTTGAAATAATGATTTTATCAATGGTTTTGTTAAGGGGGAAATGACATGTTAAAGCTAAACATGTGACTTATTGTTGTTGTATGCCCTTATAAGGTAATTGGTGATTAATGTGGGTTTCGTTATAAACTTGTGTTGTAGAGCGAAACATAAGGGAGGAGCAGGAATATTGTATGCACGTCTAAGATTGTGTATTCGTATTAAGAATACAAGGTATATAAGGTTCCTTTTTCCATATCCCTCTGCAACATGTTGTTCACATTGACATTGGACTTGTTTCAATTTCGAGAGGTTTGAAGTATCTCAAATTCAGGTTGACGTATATTGTTATTCATATGTGTCCTATTCTTAAATGACTGATGATTCGTTTGTCTCTTGTTCATTGAGTGAAGTTCCAAAAATGTCATAACATTATCATTCCTAAATGAATGATCTCAAGAGAGTAATAACATAAGAGAACCTATTTATTCTTAAATAGCATTTTCCAATCATGTCATGTTCCAAGTCCTCAATTATGATGATTATCTTTGTATCAATCTTTCACAAGTAGAAGTACAAATCTCATAATAGGAATAAGAGAGGTGATGTGCAAGCTAATATATCTATTTCTCATAAGTGAAGATGTCAATCTCATGAAGCAAGAGTGAAGAAGTAATATATATGTGTGATTCCAATTATGTCATGATCCTCATTGTATCACTCTTGCGAATGGAAGTAAGAATAACAAGAGAAATAAGAGGTGTATAATTAAGAAGTAATCATGGGTGGTATCCCAGGGGTTAAATACCTAGCATGGGTCGATCCCGATACATCCCAGGGGCGATATAAAAGCCTAGCATGGTTTATGATGGTACATCCCAGGGGCGACGCAAAAGCCTAGCATGGGTTAATATAACATCCCAGGGGCGATAAGCCTAGCATGGGTTAATGATATCCTAGGGGCGACACGAAAGCCTAGCATGGGTTCACATAACATCCCAGGGGTCAAAGTACCTAGCATGGGTTAATCTCATCCCAGGGGCGACAGAATAGCCCAGCATGTGTAGAACAATAAAGATGAATAAAAGATGAAGACAAGAGGAGTAAAGAACATAATATACATGGTTCCCCGCATACAAAAAGAGAGTTTATTCACATTTCTATTTCCTTACATTGATTTCATTATTGTTGTAATGATGTATGATGAATTTCTTATGAGCCTTACATACTCAGTACCTTCTTCGTACTGACCCCCTCGGGGGAATTACCTTACATGTTGCAGGTGCAGGCACTAGTATACCTTCATCGTAGGTTGGCATTGCGGATCTTTGGTGAGCCCCAGTTGCTTCAGGACTTTCCGAGTCATAGGTGTACAGTTGTGTTGATGTTGTAAATATAGTATAAAGCGGGGACTTGTCCCGACTGTTAGTTGATCTTGTAAATGCATCGGATAGAGGCTTTTGTAGACATGTGTGGGTTATGAATGTAAAAGATAAATGTTCGTTTGATGTGATGGCCCCAACGACCAAGTTTCCTAAATATGTATATAGCATATGTTACCATGTTCATGTTTTCCGCATACTTGCATAAGGTTGAATAAGGTTCATACGAAGATATGCATACGAATGAACATAGGCAAAGGTTGGTTCTCTCGGGCCTTATCGGCTACGGGTGCCAATCATGTCTCGATGGGATTCGGGGCGTGACACTTTTGTAGACATGTGTGGGTGTGTGAATGTAAGATGTACGTTTATTTTGACCTGATGGCCCCAACGGCCAAGTTTTATATATATATATATATATAGATGACATATGTTTTTATGTCCATGACTTTCGCATAGTTGCATGAGATATAATAAGGTTCATACGAGGATATGCATACGAATGTTCATGAGCAAAGATTAGTTCTCTCGGACCATATCGGCTTCGGGTGCCAGTCCACCTCGTTGGAACTCGGGGTGTGACATCATGATAGCGCCTACCTTCTCTCACCAGTAGGCAAGCCAAGCCATTGCCTGGAGCGGCAAGCAACGGGCTAACAAGCGAGAACTATACAACATAATAAAGTATACCAGAACGGGCGAAGGAAGAGGACAACATACTCAAATGAATTCCTCCCAAGACCTAGTAAGGTCAGTACTAGAGCCACTACTAAGACATAACCAGAGTACTACACAGAACCCAAATGTACATTATATATACAAAAAGTCTCGAAAGCAAAAGACTAAACTGGAATAACTGGAAGAGGATCAACCTCGGATGCTAGCAAGCTCACCCTACTCCAGATCAGTACTGGAAAAGAGAAACACGTCAATGCCGGCTGCTAGTACTCAGATCTGTATCAAGAAAAAGATGCAGAAGTGCAGTATAAGTACCAAAATAACGAATACTCAGTAGGCATCATCGGCCGACTGAGCTCAAATATAGCATAAGTATAACTAAAATGCGAGGGTGCAATCTAAGTCAGCAGTAAATAAGGATAGAAAGGTAAACTGCTACAGAGCTATGCAAATGCAATAAAGGAATAAGCAAAATCGATACAAAAAAATAAATAATACGATAATAAGAAAGTAAACAAACGTAACCTAACTGACCCCCATAAGCCCGTTAGGCACACTGCAGGAGACAATTAACCCAATCGTGCCCCCATAAGCCGGTGGGATACACAAGAAAAGTAAAATAAAGCATAAATAATCCATAACAGATTCAGTGCCAAGTAACCATAATAACCATCTAGGTATGCACCGGGATTGAACCGACACCAATGGGTAGTAACGAGAGGCCAGACGCCGGGTTCGAACCGATAATAATGGATAATAACAAGAGGCCATCCTGATTCGAACAAAACATAGTGGGTAAAAATGAGAGGCCACGTATATAATATACAACAGATCTCATAGCCAGATGTTGAACTCGAACCGGAACTCAGAAAATCACAATATCAGAACAACGACGCCTAGTTCCAGAAATCTCAAATCATATTATAACCAGATGTCAGACTCAAATCGAAACTCAGGGAACCACAATACCATAACCACGGTACCCGATACCAGAACTCTCAGATCGTAGCATAATTAGTGGTCGGACTCGAATCAAAATTTATAATAATAGAATCATCATATCTGAATTAGTGGTCGGACTCGAACCGAAACTCATAGTAGTCAGTAACCATTGTATCCAAGTGACAGAATAATGACAGAATCCACAAAAATACAAGTAACGGGGTCATACCAGCCCCAGACCAAACCCAAAACATAAATAAAGGACCTGACCCATAATGTACAACAAGGCCAATCACTGGGTATTTTGAGGTCAACAGCCTACTACTAGGGGACATATATACCAAATCGGGTATCTCGATTGTATCATGGCAAGGTGGGTCCCTACACTAGGCAAGGCTAACAATCCCAGTCAGGTGTTATGCTATCTGAGGTCAACAGGGCCAAACGGGTTAAAAGGGTCATAACGGGGGTGAACCAACCCAAATGCTATCCTAAAATAGTATCTCAGGGCTTAACTAAGCCTAATAATGCTTAAGATTAACTATGCCGACTGTGATGAGTAACGGGGCCCATTACGAAATCTCGAAACCAAGTCTGGGATAAACCTATTCGAGTCTGGACTAAGGTTCTCCAACCCCCTACTAATAGTAGTACAATATTAAGCAACCCTAAAAGGGTTATCTTTGGCACACCACGAGGATAACGGGCCCAAAATATATCCGAACAGGGCCCTAACCGGCCAAAAAGGCTTATCATAGCAAACCAATGCCAATCTACAACTACCAGCCCAAACACTGGCATAATAACATGTAAATACTATAAATAAACTCTGTCTAGGTATAAGGTAAGCCTAGCCTACCTGGACGCTGCCGAACGCCTGCCAGAGCCTCCTAAATAGGAGTCTTCCCCTTCCGAGAGGCCTCAGACTGCTGCCACACTATCAAAATAGTACACTATGCATCAAAATATGAAAATTGATATCCATATTGCCCTAGGTCAGAAAATGACCAAAAATTCCACGTGGGACTTGCTTGCGGAGTCGCAAAATTGAAACTGTCACAGCGTCCCAAATAGCTCAGTGACTAATAGTCACAAGAGATACTATAAAATTCGAGCTCAAACATAGCTCCAAAACCGCACCAACAACAATCCCACCAACAATACATAAAAATATACAGTAAAAACGACGAAACTTACCGTAATAATGATGATTACACATCCACAGACTCACCCCTACTCAATCCCAACCTTCCCGTATTAGAACCCGAACTGGAATAACTTGATGTAGATAATTGATCTTCCCTCCGTTAAGTAAAATTTCAAGAACTGATATTTTTACCCCTTAATTCCTCACAACACTTATACATACATATATTTTTGCATAGATGTGACACAAGAAGTAGCAATAATAAGTAGAAACATGCTTCAAATTATATTTCCAATTTGAGGAACTAACATTTAAATGCAAGATAAAGGAACTCAAAGTTGAATATCTATAATATTTCATTAGAAGTGATGACATGTAACTTTACTAATACCAACCTACCTTAATTGCTGCCACCAAACTTTAATTAGCTTCCTGGCCACTTCCTCCACCTACACGTGAGGTGGAGGTGGCAATATAAGGAAGTATTTCTATCCCATTATGTTTATACACGGCTATTGTATAGATTCGTAGTTAAATAAATATAATTTTTTGAATATATCATAATTAATAGAAAATTATTTCGAATAAAACCTCTATTATATAATAATAATAATATTTTAACATATTTAGATTAATTATTTCTGCTTAAAATATTAATAAGTTGCAAATTAGTACAAAATAATATAAATATATCGTAACTAAAGTTTTTTCATAAATATTTTAGAAAGCTAATTAACTATATCGTTTTACCAAATTTTAATTTAATTTAAATATTTCACAACACACTCGGTATTAATAAAATTCTCAAACGAACTGCCCGAAAATTGAACTGTCAGTTTCAATAAGTCATAAATAACTTGGGGCAGTTATAGAAAAGCTATAAATGCCAAAAATATACGAAAACGAGAAAAATGATCGGGAAGGTCATTACATCATCCACTACTAAAAGGACTTTCGTCCGCGAAAGTAAAAAGAAAAGGAAGTACCTGAAGGCTCGAACAAGTAGGGATACGAGGTTCGCATATCACACTCGGTCTGATAGAACCTTTACCCAGAAGATCCTAAAGCTGTCTATTTAGCTTCTTCAGCTCGACAGGAGCCATGCGATGAAGGACCATAGAAATAGGTTGGGTGCCCGGCTCGAGGTTAATAACAAACTCTATATCACGCTTAGGAGGAAGGCCAGGTAGATCGGTAGGAAAAAAAACATAGGAAAAATCACGAATGACAAGAACGGAGTCAAGCGAAGGACTCTTAACACTAACATCCCAAACATAAGCAAGGAATGACTCACAATCCTTCGATATCAGTCTCTTAGCCCGAATCTAAGAAATAATCCCCATCAATGTGCGGCTAAAAGAACCCTGGCACACAACCAGGAGTATGCCATGCGTGGCTAAGGTGACGGTCTTAGCAAAGTAATCAAAGATCGCGTGGTAAGGGATAACCAGTCTATGCCCAGAATCACATCAAAATCTACCATATCCAATACAATGAGATCAACTGGTGTATCAAACCCCTAATCAACCCGAGTATCTTAGACTTATTCTAGACCACAAATTTCAAAAGTCTTTTTTTCTTTTTAAACTCCGTGTCAAGTCAAACTAACTCATATAAATTGAGACGGAGGGAGTACATGTATAAGTTATGAGAGAATTAGTGTATTATTTTATGCAGGGTAGAAGCTTGAATAGATAATATCTGCATAACAAATACACCCATTACTAATACTTGCATAATTCTAACCAACTACCAAACAACTACAAAGAAATTATTAACAACTTTGCATCACAAAAAGCTAGAAGAATATACTTAAAAAAAAACATATACTATAATTTTTTTGTTTTTGAGTTTAAGGCCTTCCATTTTATTTTGGCCTTAGGCCACTAATGTGATTGAACCGCCCCTACATGTACAATGTGTGAATCAAAAATCTGGGCCCCATAAAAAAAGATAACCAATATTCCATAGCCTGTTTAACCAAACTTCTAAAATCAGCTTATTTTGAAAATTACTTTTTTTAGAAGTGCTTTTCAAAAAAGTGATTTTTGTGATAAACAGTTTGTGTTTGACCAATAAGGTTAAAAAGCACTTTTGAGCATCAATTATTGTTTGACCAAGTTTTTAAAAGTGTTTTTAAGTGTATTTTTTCAAAAATGTTTTTTGAATAATTTCTTTTAGAAAGAATCTACATTTTTTAGCTTACTAGTTTATACGTACGTGCGTCGCTCGAAAGATCCTGATCACGTTTAAATTTAAGATAACAATAATATGTAGCACAACAAACTTTAACAATTATTTGTAGGACATACAACGATAAATAATGTAAATACAAAGTAAGAATTTATGAAAGGTAATTAAATACTCACATCTTATTACCAACGGGTGCTATACGGGAAGATGAGATTTCAAAATAATGTTGTATCTATTAAAGAAAAAAAAAAGTAGATTCAACTATTATACTAACAAAAATATAATTAAATAATATAATCAAAACTAAGTCACAATTGGACAAAGAAAGAAAAATAAAAGGGAGGCGACACACCTCAACGTGCTTTTTTAGTCCAATTTTTCAATAAAAGAATTCTACTCTTAAAAGGAAAATTATTTTTTCTATATTTAAAATGATTCTACCTTAAAAAGAAAATTAATTATTCTCCTAATATTTAAAATATACTTCTTCCCATATATTAATAATTATTTGAAGAAAAAAAGTGAAAAGACAATTTTGTCTATTGTAGAGACTTTTAATAAAAAGTAAAAAATTTAAACAACATTTATTAGGATCTTCACACTTTTAATATAGTATAAATATAGATGAAAAAATATTTTTTCTACTTCCCTAAAACACTTATTTTCTTTTATAAGTTTGACTAAACACTTCATTTTTTTAAAAATAAGTATTTTTTTTGGATAAAACCAAGTTTGGTCAAAGAGAGGGAAAAAACAAAGAAGAGAGGAAGCTGTGGGCCCCTGAAGGTAGTGTCCCCCGTGGAGCCAACAATAATAGAAGTAATGTGGGGTCCACTAATAAACCCGGCTGTGCCCACAATTCCATAATCTTCCCAAACCCGCAGAACAATAAAATGTTAGCCTTCTTTTATTCCAAATATCTCCTCCTCCTAAATAGACCTTCACTTTTACTAATCTATTTTATAAGAAAAAAATATATAAGTATTTTTCTTTTTCATATTTTAGTCTTAATATTAACTGTTCATTTATAAACACTACAAGTTAATATAAATATTGTGATTAAATATATATTTTATTTGGTTATTTATAAGAAGAAAGTAAAATTTATTATGAACAAGTAAAAGTGAACATAATAAGTATGTTAATTACATGATGTTTTTGTAAAGTGTTTATAAATATAACATAGAAAATTTGATGTTAATTTATTTTACTGAAATTGTAAGTGAGAATAAGATGTCTCTTTTTTCAAAAGAATAATTTTACTAGCTGATAGATATCCAATGAACTCATCAATTTTGAATATCTTAATATGCAACATGATTTTTCTCTGATGAGTCTTTCATCATCTTTAGTTATCATTCAAATTTTTTTACACATGATAATATATGAATTTTTGACCATTCATTATGCATACTTTTTATCACAACCTCATGAATTAATTAGGGTTTCCTTACATAAATTAGAGCACCAAAGATTGAAGGAAATGATCACAATTCACAATTATTTATATTTTCACGATAATGCTTAACGACTTCTTTTCCGATTATAAATCATCATCTAAAGATATAAAATATAATAATATCATCTGTAGCTCACGGGCTAATCAACATAGCCTTTCTTGGATATATATGTAAAAGATCATTAAAATTTTAATAAATATCATATTTTGAACCTTAAATTTTTAATCTGATAGATACGATAGTAAAAATATAAAGTGTGTAACAATCTGAATTTCTTAACACAATTCTAACGTATATTATAGGTTCGAATTTAAATTACAATGGAAAATTTGAAATAATAAGGTAATAATGAACAATACTAATGGAGAAGAATAACTGAAGAAGAAGGTAACTAGAAGAAGATGAGAGATTAGAACATAGAAGAAAGATGAGATGATAACAGATTAAATCAAATCTTCAACATAATTTGCATGCTCTTTTGCAGCACCGACTTCTCTTTTAATAGTTTGGCTGCTCTCCCTTGTCCCGGATCGCACACAAAGTTTTTCAATATCCCAACACGACTTTTACCCTAGTCTTTTGGCTAATTGGGTTCATAAAAAAGTGAATCCATTAAACTAAAATTCTTAATCCGTTTCTATTTAGCTAGGCATCAAATTACACTTAAGTTTTTGTTGTTGCTGTTGATGTTAATTAAGCTACATATATGAAGAAAAAAACGTGGTTTACACCTATCACAATTAATATTTTGGTGTTAAATAACTTTCTTTTTTAATTAATTAATGTCTTCACGGCAAAGCAATCCTATTAACGCCGTTTGTAACGGCAACGTTTCCAAAAATCCGTTTTCGTTCTTTTTTCAAACGGAGCAAACGGTTACGGACTTGAAACGGGATTATGTTACAGCTTATGAGTAATTTCTTTTATTTATTTAGAAAAAGACAGAAAAGGAAATGTATAAAGATAAGATAGTAGTACAAAGAAACGAACCCTTCTTTACATGCTTTAATAGGATTGATCCACGTGTCCTGATGTCATTACTGGGACACTTGGACGAATCATATGGTGCCAGACAGTCAAAGATGGTGTTTTTGGAATAAAATTTTGTTACGTCGTGTCATGGAGCCTGTGTGACCACTTGGGTAAAAAGATGGCAACGGGCCTTTCTTTTACAAGGTATCTCACATCATGCTTTGCCTGGCATGTCTTTTCCTTTTTCATTTTTTTTCGTTCGATATACATATTGAGGTCGAAAAGTTATTCAATAAAGTTGAAATACTTTCTAATAAGATGATTCGTATTATTGACTATGCAATCAAAATCCTCTATTGGTAACTGAACAGATTAAGAATCTACGTATAATTAGATGTGAGAATCTCTTAATGATATGAAGGGCCTGCTTGGCCATAAATTATATTCACTATATTTCGAAATACGTATTCATTTTATTTCGAAATAATTATTTGGTCATAAATAAATCAAATATAAGTTGAAGTTGTATTTGAGGTGTTTTCACAATATTTGATTTCATTTTTTCACATTTTAATTTATTTTTTTACAAATAAATAAATTTTATTTTTATAAAATAACCCCATTTTCATATAATTCAAATTTTTTAAAAATTATCTTCACTTTTTTATATATTTTTTTAAAAATACATTTGAATTCTAAATATTAACTTTAAAATGCTATGATCAAACACAACTCCAACTCTATTTTCAAATTAAAAAAATTCAAATAAAGTGAATACATTTTTAATTTTTATGGTCAAACGCCTATGAAGTCTTTTTAAAAAATTGTGTTCAACTTAATTCAAAGTGGATAAAATCGCATCATATTAAGAGTATATTGAGGACCAATTCAACCCAACATGTATCAAGTAAGATTTGAATACGAAATCTTTATTTAGGATGAAAAAAAATATTTACGATTTCACCGCAATTAGTATTATTGTGGGTGCACTTCCTAGAATGTTGTCAAGCTGTAACCATCATTTAGTTACTTTTCAAACATAATTAAGAATGATCTAGGACTAGGAGTATTAGCTGATATATTGTATTTTTATTGTTTCATTTTATGTGTGTGTTAAATTGACTAGATATGAAAATGAAAAATGTAAGAGAATTTTAAAATTTTATAATATTAAATTAAATATACTTCTAATATATCAAAATGTCGTTAAAAGTTTATAGTCTTAAAAATATCACATATCATTGAGCAGAATTAAGATGGAATATTTGAAGTGTAAGTTTAGTGAGAGGATACATGAGACAGACGTGGTAGTGAAGCTTGATACCCAATCCATTTCAAAGAGAGATAGTTTCAAGTATCTTGGATCTATGATATAGGAAAATAGTGAGATTGACGAGGATGTCACCCATCGTATTGGTGCAGGATGGGTGAAATGATGGCTTGCATGACTTAAAGGCAAGTTCTATAGAGTGACGGTTAGACCAGCTATGTTGTATGGGGCGGAGTGTTGGCCAGTTAAGAACTTTCACATTCAAAAGATGAAGATGGAAGAGATGAGTATACTGCGATAGATGTGTGGGTTTACTAAGATGAATAGGATAAGAAATGAGGTTATTTGTGACAAAGTAGGAGTGACTTCGGTGGAAGACAAAATGCGAGAAGTAAGGTTGAGATAATTCAGGCATGTGATGAGGAGGGGCACAGATGTCCTAGTGCGGAGGTACGAAAGGTTGGCTATGGATGAATTTTGGCGAGGTATAGGTAGACCGAAGAAATATTGGAGGGAGGTGCTTAGACATGACATGGAGCAGTTACAGCTTATCGAGAATATGACTTTAGATAGAAAGGTGTGGAGGACGCGTATTAGGATACAAGGTTAGTAGGCTGGGTCTAGTAGTTGTAGCATTTCACGGGTAGTATCTTGTTCTTGAAGTTTTTGGGTGTTGTTTGTGGTTCGAATAGATGTGTTGGTATTTGCCCTAATTTTCTTACCATAATTGGGTTTTCCTTTTAGGAAAAGAAAAACATGAATTTTCCATATTTGGTTAATCCTTGTTCTTGTAGGAAAAGGTTATAAACTCTATAAATAGAGGCTCATATCTTCTAGTTTGGTAGCATCCACAATGTAGTCCTAGGGGTTTGAGAGTATTGTTTGGAGGGAGACTTTGTGAAACACAAGTGTTGCGGTGTCACTTGTGTGAACCTCTTTTTATTTTGAGTGAATTATGTGAGGTTGTCTCTCTCGACATTTTGTATTCTCTTTTATATAGTGGATTGCTCATCTCCTTTTGTGGACGTAGGTCGATTGACCGAACCACGTTAAATTATTGTGTCTCTTTTGGTGTATTTCTTGCATGTTCTTTTATTTGGCGTCTTTCGAGGTTTGCTTTGCTAGCTTCCGCATGACACCTGATTATTTCGGTCCTAACATGTTGGTGGTATTATTTGGTGATAATCTTGTTTCTGCTGCTGTCTGTTGTTTTGTTACTATCTTTTGTTTCTTTTTCTTATAATATGTCTTTTCCTACGTTGTTTGGTCTCGAGCCGAGGGTCTATCGGAAACAACCTCTCTACCTCACCTCTGAGTTAGTGGTATGAACTGCATACATTCTACCCTCTCAGATCCCACTATGTGGGAATATATCAGGTATGTTGTTGTTGTTGACTTGATGCTGCACTGTCCCTCACCAACAACAAGATGAGGAGAAGTTAATAGTGTCCGGAGGCACAATCAGTCAACTATTTCTTTTTTAAATAAATAAGAAAAATGATCGTAGATCACTGGCGGTGAACTCACAAAAAAATTATATATACGAGATATTAAAATTAAAGAATTACTAGATATTAAAAAATAACATTTTAAATTTTTCTTTGACTAAAAGTGACTGCTTGAATTTTAACATTTCCTCAAGTTCAACGCTCCTTCTCCCGTATGTACTCCATATATTTTATTTTTATGACGCACTTTTCTTAATTATGTTGAAAAAGAGTGACGCTATTTTATATTACGAAATTGATCTAAAATTTAGAAATTTTTGTTTTACCGGTAATAATATGTTTTTATTGTCATAGAAATGTCATGACATGTTTAAATTAAATTATAAACTTTAATGGAGTAGTAATTTTTTCGTTTGGTATTATATATTTGGTTGAAAATGAAATGTTTAAAATAGGGTTTTGGGGTTGAAGTTGAAAAGAAAGGCACGTTTTGAAGTTCTAATTATTAGTATTTGTGCATTATAATTTCATTTATAAAAAAGGTTAATTTTTTTTTGAAATACTGATGTAAGTTAAAAGAGAGGATGAAAAATTTGTGTGAACACCAATGTTCAATAGGTTATTAGTATTTGAATACGTGATATCAGATCAATTATTTACCTAAGAAAACTGGTAGCTTTCTCGTTATTTAATTAATTAAACACCATTTAGTAATCTTTTAATAGATGGTTTAAGTGATGACAACTGGTGTTAATTAAGATAACGCTAGCTAGCAGAATAATTAGAGCAACAGCAAGCATGCTTAATTAATTTAATAATTTTAGGTTTACAGCTAGAGATTAGGCTTGATGGGGATTGGGGCACACAAAGAATGATGTATTATGTGTACAAAACAAATATATGAGATTTCCCTATCATTCCTAAGATTCAATAATCAACAAATCTAAAGCCAATAATCATGGTTTATACTTTATGATGATTATAACGATGCATGGTTTAAAATTGTATTAGAGAATATACCTTTTTGCACCAATTTGTACTATAAAAGTTGTAAACTGATAATTCAATATGGCTGCTGCATATACACTCCAATAATTTGTTTGAAAGTATTTATGTTGCATTCACCATTATATTTTTTTTTTCACATCACCTGAAAAATGTATTCATCTCAACATGTTGGTAATAATTGAAGATACACAATCAAATAAATTTAAATTTCAAATATCATCATAGTATAAATGTATTTGTTCGCCATTATTATCTTGATATTATTCTATTATTTTTTCATTGATCAATATTCTTATTTTTTTAAAAAAATAAATTTGAATTCGCACATTGCAAGACTTATTTTTTGAGGCGGCACTCCGAATAAGATTTTTTCAGAGGCTCAAATCATGATCTTTGATTAAAGGTAAGGACCATCCAATCACAATCGACTTTCACTTATGCATATGTTACAAGTTTTTTTTTAGTTTTTTTTTTGGTGTGTGTGTGTATGTGTGTAAACATATGTCATATTGACTTACACGACAAGAAATACATGTTGTGACATCTTTGACCTTCTATTGTATTGAAGAAAACATAGAATATAATACCACATTTGAAATAGCCATAAAAACAGAACTTTCCCTCCTAATAGAAGGCAAGAAGTGTCATTATAAATGAGTAACTTACGCATGCAAGAAAAGCCAATAATAGATTAAAAAAAGTTTATTAAATGTGGGCTCTTCTTGATTATACATTATACTATCAATTATATAAGTCATAGTCTTTGACCTTCTTTCATTGGCCAAAATTGTCCAACAAAATAGAAATCCATTTTATTAGTTAATTAATTAATTAATTAATACAACAAACAAAGACAGCAAGTTCAGATGTTCTTCCTGGCCTATGTTGTCGACAAATACGTAACAATGTATTCTTTTATTATTTTTTAAAATTCAATTTCCTTTCAAGCTACCTTCACAACTAATAAAATATACAGTAATATAATTGGTACACTATTCTTCTGTTTATTTAGACAAGACAGTCCACCAGCAGAAGCCATGTTTAATTTTAAATATTATCTCTAAATACCAATAAACAAGATATGGATTCAATATTAATTAAACAAAACATAGATAAACACAGAGATAAATTCCGAATTTAAAGTTTAAGAATTTTTATAATGAACTCTAATTACTATATTATAATAATAATAAATTAATTTATAAAGAAATTTTCATTAATTTTTTTAATATGTGTACAAAATATGAACAAAAATTATTGAATTTACGTAAACTCGTAAATAATGCATATCAGTTTTAAGATAAGCATCATCCTTATTTATAAAGAAAAGAAAAAAAGAGGACAGCAAAGAATTATTCTGCAATTTGGAGGGGCTATAATTAACATGTGTGAATGTGATTCGTCAATTTAAAGATCCCACTTTTTTCTTAATTCTCCTCTAACTTAATTCTTTGTTATTATCTATAAACATTAAATGGTTGGTTGAATTTTTCACCAGATGTTTAAAATTCTTTGGTCATTGAGAAAATGGTCACTAATGACATTTCAACGAGTTGAATTCCTTGTAACACAATGATTGGTATTAGTCTATAAGTAACAAATTTTCTTAAATATGAACTTTTTTCTTTTTAAATCTACAGTAAAATCTCTTTAAATTAATATTTTTAGAATTATAAAATATTATTATTTTATAAAAATATTATTTAATTAATAAATAAATATTTGTTAATTTAAAAAATATTTTCAAGATTCAATGAAAGTTAATTTTGATTACATCAAAATTATGATATCTTACTAATTTATGTATCATATTTATTGAATTAATATAAAAAATAAATTAATTATATAGAAAGTACATTGTATCGACATTACAAAATTTGTTTGGGGATGAAGCCTCAAGGAATTTAAATGAACCCACTTGTGAAAACGACATTCATGATTTGATGTCATGATTAATGATCTCGGTTACCACAATAAAATAGATATCAATAGCTTGTTGGATTACCCAGGTGAAAATAATACATGTTCAGAGGTCTAGAGCTTAGAAGAAATTGTGGATACCATTGTAGAAAATAATGTTGATGATGAAATTGAAGACGATACAATACCTTTGGAACCATTTACGCGTAAGGAAGCGCTTATCGCATCTAAAACTCTTCACAATTTTTTGGTGCAGTTCGAGAAGACAACACTGAAACCTTTGAATGCAATAAGAAAGGTTAGAGATGAGCTTCAACTAGATTTAACTTTTAACAAAAAACAAAAACACTATAATCATATTTCACTAAATTTTCTTAGATATTTTTGTAATTTTAAAGAATTATTAATTTATAATATTAATGAGACTATATATTTATATAGGGGTCTTTCAAAAATATATTATCTTATTATCTTATCGAAACCGGTAATTTTTTCCATTGGCTCTTGTCGGGACCGAAAAAAAATAGTATCTTAGAGAGTTTATTAATTTATCAAGTATTAACTTAGAGAGGTTTTACTGTATATTGATCCAATTTATCTCTTTTAATCCTTATCCTCAAGATTAAGGACTGATCGGAGTTACTAAGTGCAAGAGGATATTGAATCCTCTTGATTTGTTCGTGTGTTTATATTTTGAATTTTCTTATGGAAATTCTAACTTAGGGAGTCCCGCTAGGGACGGAGGTTACTTTTTTTTTTTTTTTTTTTTTTAGGCTTAATTATCAGATAATTTCATTATAAGGTAAATATTGATTTAGTGCATAGTTGTAGTAGTAAAATAGAGCACTCAGTTGAAAAATGGATTGGCTAGCTATTATCACTTTAGTTTTAAGATGAGAGGAAAATCAAAATGTGAAAGTGGATGTTAAATTCAAACGTATATAAAATTGATAGGTGTAATTGATATTTCCTGAATTAGTCCTAATCTGGATGACTTTTATAGACACCAATACCACTTGACAGATTAGTTCATTTCAATTAGTTGGACCATGATAATGAGACACTTTGACCAATGGAACCTCTTACCATGATTTTTAATTGTGAGTTGTGACTCACCTTTGTTAAAAAATTGCACAATATAAATTAGTCAAAAAAATTTAAGTGTATATATTAATATGTTGAATCTCCTTGATTTCTTCGTGTATAATTTATTCTTTGTATATCTTTTATTTTTTATTTTAGAGATTAGTTTTTGTGAAAGATTCAATAATTCTTTGGCAAATGTTGTAGCTTGTATCTTCTCAGGAGAAGAAATTTATATGAATTCGATATTTATGTTAATATAAATTATTACATTTGTGAGATACAATTAATAATTAATCGCATTTAAAAGCACCATTTACAAATTGTCTTACATAAGCAAGATTACAAAGAAAGTAAGGGAAAAAAAAAGAAGACATCCACCTTTGAAAAAAAAAAGGTTGGGGTTGGGGGTCTTTAACCAAAGTAAAAGGACTATTTGTTCTTGATAGTTATCTACTTTTAAATCACGTTGTAATTTTGTATATCAGAACTTCAATTTATCAATCGTATTTCAAGTTTACAAATCTTATAGTATTGTATATTTACAAATTCGTAATTTAGAGAACAACAATTACAGATCGTATTTGACAAGCGTGATTTACAAGTTATAATTCTCATCTTAAAAGCATATTTTTCGCGTTTCAGAACCACAATTTACATATTACATTAAACTAGCGTGATTTACTAAGCATTTTACAAAATAACATGTCATGAGCTAGTGCTCAGTTTACTCCTGAATAAAGAATAGATTTAGGAGAGGTGGTTGATGAATGTTACCAATAATTATCACAAAAATATATGTATCAACATTAGTTAAGACTTTGTAATCTAATAAGACGACCAAAACACCAATCCATTTAGCAAACATGGGCCAAACTCCACCACCATTTGTGGAAGATAAGTTTTAATAATACTTATAAAATCTAAAATATTCTAATTGCATAGACTATTTGAAATTATTTTATATGATGGACCATGTTTATGTGTCGAATTGTTAGTGATTAATCGGTTCTTAATTATGGCCAACCATGACTTCTTCATATGCTCATGTTTCACCGACTATTACTACTAAATTTTGTAAACAAGGTTTACTAGTATAATTTAATCATATGCATTAAGATCAATCTTATAATATGCTTTTGTTTTCATTTTTACAATAAAGTCTTTTGACCGTGTAAAGTGTAAACCATAAGTACCTAAATATATGATATTTTTTTATTTGTCTAAATTTGACGGACAAAAGTATGTGATACTTATTACGACATAAGATTGCATGTACTAAATCAATCAATCGAGATGTATACAAGTTGATATAAACATCGTCGCTATTAAAAGAAACACAAAAAGTACTATACTTATACCACAATAACTTCGATTAGCTACATGTTGTTGTGTTGAAAAGGACATGTTATGAAGAATGAAACATGGGGAGCTTGTGTTTGAATAAAGGGTTTTCATTTGAATACAAAAATATTAGCCCCACCGTCCTACATTTTTAATGGCACATAATTAAGGTTTTAGTAGGTACAGTCATAATTAGAAACCTAAACTTTGTCCTTTAAATATGAACACTTTAATTAATAGTAATCAATTAGATGTATCCTAGTCAATTTTGCTATCAACCCCTTAGATTCTAATCAAAGGACAACCCGGTGCAATTAAGCTCCCACAATGCGTAGGATCCGGGAAGGGCCCGACTACAAGAGTCTATTGTGCGGAGTCTTACCTTGTATTTCTATCAGAAGATGTTTTCAAGGCTTAAACCCGGTCACATGACAACAACTTACCGGTTACTCCAAGGCTCCCTTCTCCTTAGATTCTAATCAAAATTTAAAAATTGTTTGAAAGAAGGATGTTGTTAATATTGAACTAAAAAATTGCAACAAGAAAGATATATAAACAAAAATATGAAGAAACAGATTAGGAAAATTGAAATCAATAATTCTCTTTATATCCACAAAAATTAAAATACTCAAAGTGGTAAAAGGCCAAAATAGTTTCTACCAACAAAAAAAAAGTTCCAAAATTGAAAAAAATAAGCAGAAAAACGTGTTCCATATATAATAGAGTGGTTATTAAAAGTTAAAACATTGGACCACCATTTTCCCTAGGACATCATCAATGACGATCCCATGCCTCTCTGTTGAAAGTGATTCTCACCTATCTACTGTGTATAGATGAGGATTTGAGGGAGGTTTTTATGTAATTATTCCTTTAGTTTTTTGTTAGGCTGTGATGACTTTGTAGATAGATTACTCTGACTTGAGTGACTTTATCGATACAAAACAAACATAACATATTTTAATAGGAAATTTGTTATAACTGAACAACCATTTAAATTACTCACTCCCATACAACTATTTTCGTATTCTGTAAATTGAAAAGTGGCCAGTGAATACTATTTCATCAGTTAAATAAAGTGAATTGGGTAATGGGACAATATGGTGAGTGGGCCTGAGTAGTATTGGTTGATGTCCCTAACATTTTTGATTTTATCAAAAGGTTTTTTTCCACATAAGAATGGGTTAGTTACATGGTGAGTATGGGTAGTCAAGTTGGCCTAAAATGAGCTAAAGAACAGTTGTGGAATCTTTCATAAGTTCCAACCAGAAATTATTTACTCTTCCTTCATATCACAATTTTTTTTCCCAATTTAAGAAATCACAACATGGCTTGTCTGTGAATCAAAAAAAAAAAATAAAAAAAAATAGGTCTGAACTTGAGAAAATGCAGAGACAATTATGTTTTGTGTAGAAAATGTTGAATTCAATTGATTCATGTGATTAGATGTTACATGCGTCTCTATCGTTCTTTTTAGAATATGAAATTTAACATGATAAAGGTGATGAACACTATGCCATATTTCCATTCAACTCGGGACACTATGATTCAGATTTTAGATAAGTAAGAATCCGGGCCAGTACTTTTCTTATAATAAATTACATCAATATTATGTTGGGTTTTTTCTTCATGAGGTTTGATGATGGAAATTAAATGATAAAGACCATAACATGTGGTGTTTGCTTTGTACTACAATTCACCATATATATATATATCCATTGAACTTTCCCCCCACAATTACTTTTGTTCATTGTTTCTTAAAGTATATGTACTACTACTTACAAAATAGTCCTTTAGTTTGGTCCCTAACAGTTCCAGAAATAAGATGCCCTCACATTTAACACATTTTGCAAAATAAAATTGAGGTCATGATTCATAAGCATGTAACTTCAAGAATCTACCTCCACTATTATAGGTGACAAAATTATCCTATAAAAAAATGACTACCTTGATCCATCTAAATCTTAGCGAGTTAGTGATTTGTCTATTTATTTATTCATCTTATTTTGATTCGCCCGATTCGGTTCACATACAATTGCATTGATATTTGGACCTAAATTGATCCATGATAAACCTATCAAAATACTTTGAAAGTACTTTTCCTCTTTGATGTGCTATATAGCCATAATAAAGAGATTTTTTTTTACTAGATAAATAAATAAGTTATAAGAAAGAAACAAAGAGATTAAAACTTAGTAAGAGTTGAGCGTGTTAGATTATGATCAATTGGTCAACTCATTTCAGCCCAACAAATATCAACACAAGTAACTTTTTCCCTCTCATTTATCAATTGAGTCCATTCTAATTCAGTCAAATTCAATCTAATCCTCCCATTTAGCCGTCCTAATTGTAGTATCGATCATGATTGGCTTACTTGCCTTGCCAATGACTTTGGGAGAAGAAAAGGTGAGGTTTATGAACCGTTTGAAGTTCTAGCAGCCCATTTTGTTTGGGCTTATTACTTGAAGAGCCCATATTCACAATCACAAATCCAGTATGATGCTGTAGGGAAAATTGAAGCCCAACTACGACTTCAAGCAGTCCAAGTCTATTACATTAGGCCCAATGTGTCCTAAGTTATAGGCCTCTTATGGAAAGGCAAATGTTTCTTTTTTAAACTACTATTTAAGTTTTGTTCTTATTCTTAAAAGTTATGCAAACATATAAAATTTCGGCAAATAACATAAATTTCGACAATTTAGAGCTTAATTATAAAAAATTATGATATTTTACATAATTAATGAAAATTTCAATTTTGGGTCTGTCGAGATACATAATTAGCTCCCGATACATCTAAAGAAGATACATTTTTTCTTTTGTAAATATACACAATTAGCTTTCGATACATTTTTTCCGATGTTGGGTCTGATGAGATATATAATTAGTTCCCGATACATTCAACGAAGATACATAATTAGTTGAAATTTTTATAATTACTTTGTAATGATAAAGATTTGTGTAAATATGATAAGTTAAAGTATATGTTTATGTTATTTTTCCATAAAATTTTACATTATACTGTAAAGTTGTTTTTATGATCTACAATCTGTTCATTTTTATATAGATTGCAAAAAAAAAAAAAGTCATTTACTTGACGATTGTCTCAAAAGGGATAACCTACGATTTTTTTTGATATGAAAATGCTTTTTCAATTTTGCCTATAATTCTAAGACAATATCTAATGTAATCTCACAAAAGGAATATAGAGAGTGTAGGATATACACAAACCTTATTTTTACCTTTGTGTGAATTTAATGTATGTATAAAAATTAAAATTACTTAATCAAAAAAGCACATGATGATAAATGAGTCATATATAAATGTACCCTTTAACATGATCTCAGCTAATATATATATCCTTCAAATTTGAATGTGCACCAAGTAAACACTTCAAATATCATAAATTTAGTCAAGTAGACAAATGAGTCATGATTTTTTATTTTTTTTAATTGACTCGAACTATAGCTTGTTCAGAAGTTTGTAGTCGAGGGGCATTGAGCAAACAACATAAATCCCGAGCACAAAAATCCTCTTAGATTGATTTGTCCAAATTCCAAACTTAGGGGGTTAGAAGTTCATCTTTTCCACTTTTGCCAGTCCAAATCCAAGATAGAACTGGTTCAGCCCAAAAGAAAAAGGCATCGTCATTGATTCAGATCTTGTAGCATTACAACTTCTTATGTACATCGCCGTAAGAAATCATGAATCTCGTACTATCAAAAAAACTGTTGATTATCCACAATTGTCGGAAACACATAATCAAGAAATCAAAGCATTTCTCTTTTTGTAGTATTCCCGGAGGAACTAATAGATCCACAGCTGAAGAAATCTCGACGATTCTTAAACACAAGAACTGGAAATTGCTGTTAGGGTCTTCAGAAATCCCTCAAAAAATCAACCCAGATGTGGTTTACTCCGTTCTTGATCGAAACAAATTGGTTCTTAACCCGAAAAAACTGCTAGATTTCTTTGAATGGTCGAATCAGAAAGTGGGTGTGGCTCAAAAAATTGATTCTTTCTCTATTCTTGCTCTGGCTTTGTGTAATTCGAACAATTTTGGAAATGCCAAGCAGGTGTTTGATGAAATGATTCAGAGAAGGTATTCAGTAATGGATATTCTTAGTTCTTTGGTTAAGTGTTGTAAGGAGTGTGATGAGTTTAGGTTGAAGATTGTTGTGTTTGAGTTGCCTATTGATGCTTATAGGAAAAAGGGTATGTTAAACGAGGCAGTTTCTATGTTCTTGGGTATTAAAAATGAAGGCTTTATACCGAGTTTGTTGTGTTGTAATACGTTGTTGAATGAATTATTAAATGGTAATAAAATGGAGCTGTTTTGGAAGGTATATGAGGGAATGCTGGAGAGCAAGATGAGTCTTGATGTTTATACATACACGAATGTGATCAATGCTTATTGCAAGGTTGGCAATGTTAAGGACGCGAAAAGACTTCTTCATGATATGGGAGTGAAGGGGTGCAGTCCGAATTTGGTTACGTACAATGTGGTTATCAGAGGCTTGTGTGGGACAGGTGCAGTTGATGAAGCATTGGAGCTAAAGAAGTCAATGGAAGGAAAGGGATTGGTTCCGGATATCTATACCTATAGTACACTCATTGATGGCTTCTGTAAGAAAAAGAGGTCCAGGGAGGCAAAACGGATTTTGGATGAAATGTGTGAAGTAGGTCTGGATCCGGATCATTTTGCATATACTGCGTTAATTGATGGATTCATGAAGGAGGGTGAGGTGGATGAGGCATTTAGAATAAAGGATGAAATGGTTGAACGTGGAAAGAGTTTGAATCTAATGACCTACAATTCTATTATAAATGGGCTCTGCAAAGTCGGCCAAATGGATAAAGCAGTAACTATCAAGGCAGACATGATTGAAGTGGGCATTTTCCCTGATGTACAAACATACAATTATTTAATTGAGGGCTATGGTCGCAAGCATAACATGAATAAGGCGTCTGAACTTTTGGTTGAGATGACTGACAGAAACTTGGTACCTTCGGCCTATACTTGTGGTATGCTGATTAATGCTTTCTGCAACTCTGGAGATATCTGTCAAGCGATTCTTGTTTTGGAGAAGATGATTGCAGGTGGTGTGAGACCAAATGCTATCATCTACACCCCAATCATAAAAGGCTATGTAGAGGATGGTAAATTTGAAGAAGCAAAACATATTGTGCAGGATATGTGGCAGAAAGGTATATTACCTGATATCTTCTGTTATAATTCAATTATTAGTGGGCTATGTAAGGTGGGAAGGATAGATGAAGCAAAAATGTGTCTCGTTGAAATGGAGAAGAGAAGACTCAGACCAAATTCATATACCTTTGGGCCTTTTATTTCTTGGTATAGAGAGGCAGGGAATATGCAAGTTGCAGAACAGTATTTCTGGGAGATGCTAGATCGTGGTGTAGCACCTAATTATGCCACCTTTACGCCTATCATTGACGGGTACTGCAAATATGGAAATATATCACAAGCATATTCAGTACTGAATCGCATGCTTGAAATAGGACAACTGCCAAATGTTCAGCTTTATGGTATTCTTATCAATGCCCTCTCAAAGAATGGGAAATTGTCAGATGCCATGGATGTTTTATCTGAACTTTATAATAAGGGTCTAGTTCCTGATGTGTTCACTTACACCTCATTAATTTCTGGTTTCTGCAGGCAGGGTAATTTGGAAAAGGCTTTTCTACTTCTTGATGAAATGAGTCAGAAGGGTGTTAGACCAAACATAGTCACTTATAATAGCTTAATAGGTGGCCTTTGCAAGTCAGGTGACCTATCGAGAGCTAGGGAAGTGTTTGATGGTATCTCTGGAAAGGGTTTGACACCAAATGGTGTGACTTATTCTACAATCATTGATGGTTACTGCAAAGCCGGTGATCTAAGTGAGGCATTTCGCCTATCAGATGCAATGCCTTTACAGGGCGTTCAACCGGATGCCTTCGTATACAATGCCCTTCTTCACGGATGCTGCAAGGCAGGAGAGGTAGAGAAGGCATTGACATTATTCCATGAAATGGTAGAGAAGGGAATTGCATCTACTCTTACTTTCAACACATTGATTGATGGGTTTTGCAAGTTAGGAAGATTGAGTGAAGCACTGGAGTTGGTGAAGGGTATGTCTGATATGCACATCCCACCTGATCATGTAACTTACACCATTTTAATTGACTACTGTTGCAAGAACGGATTGATGAAAGAAGCAGAAGAGCTTTTTCAAAAGATGCAAGGGAAGAAACTGATACCAACCATTGTGACTTACACTTCACTCATACAAGGCTATCACAGAATTGGAGAAAAGTTGAAGGTGGTTTCACTATTTGAGGAGATGGTGGCAGGAGGAATTCAGCCTGATGAAGTAGTCTACAGCTCGATGGTTGATGCACTTTACAGAGAAGGGAATCTACATAAAGCTTTCAGTCTTTGGAATGAACTTTTGGATAAAGGTCTTTTAAAAGGGCATGTAAGTGAAACATTAGTGGGGTCTTGGTGTGAGAAGGGAGAAATTTCTGCATTATTGGCGTCACTTAATGAAATAGGAGAGCAAGGTTTTGTACCTAGTCTTGCTATGTGCAGTACATTAGCCCATGGATTAAATAAAGCAGGATATTCTGAAATATTACCTATGGCTCTGGAGACCATGGTAAAGTTTTCCTGGGTCTCCAATTCCATGACTTCAAATGACTTAATCACGCATTGTCAGATGGACGGACATACTGAAAGTGTTATCGACACTGCAAAGCAATCAGCATTATAAGTTGCTTGTCAGCTTCAAGCCTAGTTCAACAAGAATACTGTATGCTGGATTATTCAGTTCTTTCTGCGGTTTCTGCCTATGGATGCTTGATGGCAAACCACCAACATCAAGCTGAAAGCATCCTGATCACAGTAGAGGTAACCTGATTTTCATTAACTAAATGAATCTCCTTTCAGGAAAAGATGGGAAAAAAGAAAACTTACTTCCTGTGTATCCTGGATCCAGTTCGATTTCATTGTACTTGATTGTTTTCCTGGATAATGAGTCAAATTGTAAATTGGATGTGCTACAGAATCATGCATGAAATTGAAATTGGATGTGTGAAATCAGATCTTTGTTGTCTTTCTTTTGTAATTGTAATGCAGTTTAGTGCTTTCTCTTTGGTCAGACCGCACCCTGGATGCTATTTTGGCCCTTATATTAATGCAAGAAACTTGACTTTTGTTTCTTTGTTTATGAAATTTTCTTTTTATGAAATTTTCTTTTTCTATGTCATATGGCCTTAAAAGTGAAAAATACTAAAACTGTTGGGAACATCAGGAACTTGTTGATCTAGCAATTTATTGGACAGTTGTTTGGATTGTATTTGGGCTTTGAGGAACCTGGTTTGCCTAGAATAAATGCTGAGGCTATGAGGATTGAGATAGTTTACCCAAGGGTATTATAAAGAAACTAAGGAGAAACAAGTTATGCAAGGATGACATTTGCTTTAGCTGAAGTATTCTTCCTCGAATGACCTTAAATTTATGTTTTATTAGATGTCAAATGCTAAAATTATGCTTATTTGTGGTATAGTCCATTTCAGATGCTAGTATGCTACATGTAGCACCAACCCCTTCTATTTGAATGATTCTATGGATCTGTTTTGATAATGCTATGCTAATGGTTAACTGACATATAATCTAGCGTTACCATCTCTTATTAGATCCTAGACCTCTTCAAAGTACGTGTGCTCATACACTGCTAGGTCAAGTTGGTATTGTATGTGATATTTATCATGTGAGTGCTATTCATGCAACATTAGATGTGCACATGCTCAGCAAAATTTGCTTATCTTTTGTTGATGTTCTTTTACCATTAGTTGTGGTCCTTAATTTTTTGTTCGTGGTGGAACAGATCCAATCAGTGGAGGGAAGTGCTGAGACTTTTAGGGACAAATGTCTAAAGTTTTATAAAGGATGTCGAAAGTACACGTAAGTTTCTTCATCCTGCTTTAACAACTTATTATCATATGTAAAATTGGAGGTGAGTAGGGTGTACTGCTGTCCACTGGTAACAAGGAACTGAATAACAAAACATTGCAACAACCAGTGCTGTCACTTTGAAGACACAGGGAATACAGCTCCACTGAAAATATAGCAGCTTCATACATTAGTTCCGACAGATGAAGCACAGCTTCAGAGAATTCAGTGTATATATTTTGAATCCATAAAGTTCTAGGGATGCCTGGTCATAAGACTCATTATACGTATTCAAAATGTACATGATTGACTACGGAGATAGTTTTCTTCAGCTTTTTTGATACCAGCTTGTCATTCAATTTTAACCTTTTTAATACCATATATCACTTGGATAACCTTGAGAAAACATGATGCTAGAAGGATTTAACCCTAATGTACTAACATGACTTCAAACAAATCTTTTCCCCTCAAGAGGGAAGTCTTAGAAATGGATTTACATTTTCCATTTCTCTTCTTTAACAATGTCGAACCATCTACCTTAAAATTTGACGTAAAATCCATGTAGCTGTATTATCTAGATACTAGATATATCAATTTCTGCATTATTAATTGTCTCATCTTGTAAAATGATGAGAATGTATTATATTATTTTTTACTCACCTTTGTTTTCTAATACTATAAAACTGGAAAAGGTTGTCAGAACTTGACAACTGCCCATTTGGATCTCCGTACTGTTAAGCTGTAATCGAAGCTATCAATTAAACCATCCTCTCACAATATGCTTCCTTCTTAAAACCTTTGCTGAAGTGTGTGACCATCAACATGCCCCCCTTACGTGCAGGCCTGATTCTTTTTGATGAGCCAAGAACGGTAACACAGTGCTAGATCATGTTTTTGATAAGTACGAACTGCTGGATCTTCTACGTTTACTACTGAAATAGGACACTGATTTTATCTACATGTAATCCAGTATTTTCTTAATGCGGCTTTGAATGTTAACAAAATGCTTCTTAATCCAGTGTGTTATTTCATCTTGTTTTATGTTTTATTACGTCTTTGTATACTGATTTTCTGTCCTGAATCGGGGGTCTATCGGAAACAGCCTCTCTACTTCGGAGGTAGTGGTATGGACTGCGAACACTTTACCCTCTCCAGACCCACTCTGTGGGAATATACTGGGTATGTTGTTGTTGTATTAAAAAGGGAAAAAGATGGCTCATCTGCTTTGACATGCACCATGCCTTTCATGTGTCAACATTTTCTCATCTGACTCTGCTCTCCAAACACACGAATTATGAGAATATCGATATTCAAAGACCTTGAGGAATGTTTTAGGATGATACTAGCTCGATGAATAATTGCTCTTTGAAGTTTTACTGGCCTTATTCATGACATCTTATTTTTCTTTTTTCTTTCTATTTCCTTTTTGTTAGCAGAGTTGGTGGGTTCACATTGTTGTTCATACCGTTCAACCAGACTTACATGGTTAGAGTGGTGAGACTATTATTTCTATTGAGGCGTCTAAAATCAGGTGAACCAGCAAATGGAGAGCATAACTTATTTGTCTGATTGGAAAAGAATGCCTGCAACCTGTGGAACTCCAAGAAGGTTCATTCACTTGTTGGTTTGATTTATTCTCATGTTATCCTCATATAGACTCTTTCCATTTAAAGGAGCCAATGTTTGCAACACTGCAGCTTACATGTGAAGATAAGGAACTTGCTACATTATTCTTCAGTTCTATGGTCACTCCGCATATGTCATCCCCTATATCTGTGTTTTCTTCTCGGACTATTGAGGGAAAGCAAGCCAAAGAAACCCTGATATGCACATTGGAGTAACTGTAAGTAATATACATACTGAATACTGATGTCAAAGCTTTTGTATCAGAAAGAATACTTGCTTGCTCACAGTTTCCTTTCTGTCTTATGTAGGTTCTTGGAGAAGGATACCGAGGAGTGTTTTAAGTTATCGTGTAGTTTCAACCCCTCTGATGCACTTCTGAAGTCACCTTCCAGTGTTGAGCCTAGGATGGATGTCTCTTGTCAACTGTAGATCTTTGACTAATTATCTACTCCCTCCGTCCAACAATACTAGTCCAATTTGGAATCAATGGATAATTTACCCATTTTTACCAATTTTACCCTTAGTTATTAATTATAGTCATTTACCCAATACATCTTTCAAAGTATTGAATTAATTATATTCAAAGGGGTGATATGGTAAAATTAGCCCTATTGTTTGTTGTTTCTTAACATGTCTGACAAGTCAATAGTAGACAAGTATTGTTGGACGGAGGGAGTAATATATTAAGTTTTGTGAGGCTTTAATATTTAATGTATGGCCTTCACAATGTCACTGGAAAAAGAACAAAAATATTTTGATGAACAATTGCCCATAGCTGCATCATTCATTATTCACATCCTCTATTGTACTTTTTTAATTTAGTTCAAGCTGTTAGGAACTCATAGCACCCAAGGGCCAAGGGTAAGAAATGGAACGAGAACCATGAGGTCTCATGTTCAAATTCCTCTGCCTAGGCGTGTCTGATGAAATGTCGAGGTGCAAGAAGACTGATACGATAGAATGGTTTCATTTCTCCATTCCCTTACAGTACAAAAAGCAGCATTAAGGAACTGCTGCTTCCCCCATCCTTAATTTAAGCATATTCAATAGGTATATCAATACGACTTCTGTCAACAATGTGAAGTATTTACTGCACCAAGTCACTGATAAAATTTCTTTTATTTGCTCCTTTACCATGAAGACACCAAAATTTAACCTCACCGAGAATCGGGATTAAAAAAAGAGCATAGAAGATAAAAAGGAATCAAAAAAAAAAAAAGAAATCTCCACGGAAAATTTAAACTAGAAACAGGAACAAATATATGTCCGTGACGCCTGTAATAAAGCAAAGGATAAACGCCTAAACTCTCATACTAATTTACTATGACATGTACTATGTACAACTTTCTACTGCCTACTTCTGTGTGCTGTGAAAAGAATTAGAGAGAAGAAACTAAGAAAAATACAACAAGGGAGGCCGATTTATGCAAGCTCGCAGCATGAGCTCTACTAACTCTTATTTGACGGAAGATGAAGTGGAGTTCTTTTGCGGAAAGACATGAGATGATCTAGATCATTAGTCTGATGGTTCAAACTCAGAACAAGTTCATTATTGATCCAAAAACATATAAATACCCTCTGAAAATTCGAGCCAAGCCAAGTATCTCACTAAAGAGTTGGAAGTGCAACTCTAATGTAGAACCCAAAAAAAAAATAAAATGGAGGAAATACAGGGGGAAGAAATGATAAAGTTGAGAAGGTCAGTACAGAAGAGAAACAAAAAAAGGAAAAATTCTAAAGTAACATTGCATCGGATTCCTTGTTCTATTCCTCCAAGGGAGCTGTCCCTCACAGCTTCTTTTCTTCTCAAGTCTCTGTAACTAATTTTCACGGAGGCAGTTTCATGAACTAAACTAAAGTTGGGATCAGAAGTCCAACTACCCATGAGATAGGCGGAGTTACCCACTAAAGCACTCCCTTGACGGATGCAAGATATAAATATTTCAAGTATCAGCACAATAACTGTGGACTCCAAATGACTTCAACAGATAAAAATTTATAGAATGTTTCGCCACATGCTATTAACCTCTACCTCCTAGAAACTTTTGTAAATATCCAGACATTGCATTGTTCGCAAACTTTTAAACTGACCTCATAGAGAAACAATCATACTTCATACAGTGAAGAGATAAAAGGATGAGCAGTGATCAATTGCAGTTCTTCCTCTCATAGCACTATGATGCAGTGGGGTCTGATCTCGTGAATCACAATTCACAAGCATTTATGCTGGGACCATGGCTGCAGAAGCAGCTCCACTGCTCCACCATGCCAATATCAGCAGTTTGGCAAGCTAGGTGAAGCAGGCAACAGCCATCAAGAAATTAATCAATGTTATGCTCCACTTTCACATTCAGTTTGTGGATTAAATGAGCTTGAACAATCACTGCCTAGAAAAAGAAGTTATAATCAGGGTTTGGTTGACTTTAAACAAATCTGATTTAGAGACATACCAGGAGATGCTTCCCCATAGACTGCATTAACATCGGCTTGGTAGACAATAACGAGAGGATATACAGCTTTTTCTTGTCATTCGCATGGACAACTTCCCACAATTGTTCTGCAACTGAAAGCAGGTGTGTAGTGTCCTTCACCTTACTAATGAAACGTTTTTCTGCATACTGCAACAAGAATCATTACACCATATTTAACCAGATACCATATAGAGATGTGATTCTATTTAGAAAATGTCCTTTAGTAACCACGCACATACTAGGTGCACATACAGAAGCACCAATATTAATATATATGTCGTTGTGTGGTTTTATTGTGTTAACTGTAGTTTGGCAGTTTGGCTTATCTGAATTTCCACAAGGTACTATATAGATATAATTCCATTTCCAACATTGAAGCAGCAAAATTTAAAATAACTAGTAGACATTAATTTGAATAAAATTTATCAAAGCTTAACATTGATTTCAATCCAATAAGGCAACTCATATATTTTTGTAATTCGAATCAACATCAATAAAACAATGCAAAATAGCATGATGCCGCTCTTCAATACAATTCCAATTAGAGCAAAGCAAACAGCAAATGTAAGTGAAATTACAGAAAGCTTATTAATGTGTTCATCAAGGCTGTTGTTGAGCATCCATGTAACCAGCATCAACAAGAACCTTCTCCCTTTTCGCCAACTCAACATCCTCGTCCACCATCATCTTCACCAGTTCTTTGAATCCAACTTTCGGTTTCCATCCCAAAACCTTCCTCGCCTTGCTCGAATCTCCCTTCAAATTATCCACTTCAGCAGGCCTAAAATACCTCTTATCAATCACCACATGATCCGACCAATTCAATCCAACGTAACCAAATGCCACCTCCAAAAACTCCTCCACCGTATGAGACTCCTCCGTTGCAACAACATAATCATCTGGCTTATCCTGCTGCAGCATCATCCACATTGCTTCAACATAATCCCCAGCAAATCCCCAATCTCTCGACGCCTGTAAATTCCCCAAAAACAACTTACTCTGTAACCCTATCTTAATCCTTCCCACCGCCCTCGTAATCTTCCTTGTCACAAAATTCTCCCCTCTCCTCGGCGATTCATGATTAAACAAAATCCCGTTGCACGCATAAATCCCATACGCTTCACGATAATTAACCGTATACCAATGCGCCGCACACTTTGAAACCGCATACGGTGACCTAGGATGAAACGGCGTCGCCTCGGCCTGCGGCGGCGGAGTAGATCCGAACATCTCCGACGATCCAGCCTGATAATACCTAATGTGGGACCTACCAGTCGCCGAAATATGCGACCTAACCGCCTCTAACAACCGCAACGCACCAGTCGCCACGACATCCGCCGTATAATCCGGAATCTCAAACGAAACAGCAACATGCGATTGCGCAGCGAGGTTGTACACTTCATCAGGTTGAATTGTATCAATCCAACGGCGGAGAGAAGAGGCATCCGTGAGATCGGCATAGTGCAATTTCATCCGTGCTTTGTGAACATTGTGAGGATCTATGTAAATGTGATTAACACGCTGCGTGTTGAAATTGGACGATCTACGGATGAGTCCGTGCACTTCGTAGCCTTTGTTGAGGAGGAATTCGGTTAAATAGGAACCGTCTTGGCCGGTAATGCCGGTGATCAAAGCTACTTTCCGACGATCACCGTTGGAATCTCCGGTTGATTCAGATCTGCTCGATGACATTTTTGCTTTGCTGATGCGAGGAGTAATTTTTTGTTGAATTTGTATGTTGTAGTTATAAATAAAGTGAAAGCTTGTTGAGTGTAGCAACTAGCAATAACAATTTGTACTCAAAATAAGGGTTGCATAAATTTGGAAATTAATGAATGATAAATAGTGTGTTAAATTTTAATTGAACTGAGTCTAAGTATGACATAAATGGAAAAAAAATTCAATGATTTATAAATGAGAATAAGAAATGTCAAAAGTTGAATAAATAAAATTTGCATGAAAAAAGGATATTACTTCTTTCATTTCAATTTATTTGTCTAATTTTAACTTAATATGATTTTAGGAAAGTTTGTCATATTAAATTAAAAACGAAATGATCTAGTGAACCTGGTTGAGTTTGTATTCTGGATCCTTCTACTCAATTTGTTGTCAACTGACCCCTTAAACTCAATAAAACATAATATTTTAAATACTTTTTTCAGCCGATTAGAGTGCGTGTAATACACCTACTAGACTTGAAATTCCACGTCACTTTTTAAAAGACACATCAGAAATTAAATTTTAAAAAATAAATTAAATCAAATATACCCACTTTTGCAAAATCTGAAAAGTGTTCAACAATCATCTTCTCCATATTTGCTTACAAATTGAGCATGAAATTCATTCCAAAAGCTTGAAACATTTTCCCATTTCACTTGAATTTTCAACTACAAGTTCACAAACACAAATCGAATGAGCCCCAATCAAAATTTTGAATTAATTTCACAAATCTACATGACCCATTTATTGTTTTTCAAGCTTTCTCAAGCTTATTAATGGAATTTTTTAATCTTTCAATACCCATTATCACTCCTCATACATAAACTCATACCTACATCTTCTCGTTGAACTTTTGGTGTTGGAGGCAAGAAATTGCCGGTTGATTTTTAGTCATATAATTTATGAAGATGGAAGAACACCATTTCTTCATTAATGGTTATAAATATTGTGCTTTTCTTCATGAAGATGGGAAGGTGTGGGTGGGTGGGGAAGCGACAGGGGAGGGGGGAGGGACAATGAGGAGGTGGCGAAGGGGGGTGTTACTGTCGAGGTTGGGTGGGTGGGTGTTGTTGTGTAAAGGGAAAAGACGTCGTTGAAGAAGAGGGAGGGGTTGGAGAAGTTTAACTTTATTTTGTTATTTGATTTGTTTCTTCATGAATTTAATAATTTTTAATCAAATTTATTATATTCACACGCTTTAAAAATAGGTGATATCACGCATTACATTTGAATCAGCAAAGATATGCCACATAAGCTTGGTCAATGGTAAGAGGGACTTAAAATATTACGTTTTATTGAGTTTAAGGGTTCAGTTGACAACAGATTCAGTAGGATGGTCCAGAATACAAATTCAGACAAGTACAAGAGTCCATTAGATCATTTTGCCTAAACTAAAAATATGTAGAATGTATCAAAATATTATCATTTAATCACGTGGTCTTAAACATATCACATGAAAAATTGAAATAAAAAAGTTTGCTAAAGAAATTTTCTTTCTAAGATGGACTAAAAAAGAAACTAAGATAAATAAATTGAAATGAAAGAGTATCAAATTAATTCCGGATAATATATATATACCATAAAGGATCATAATGATGAATTCATTGCAAAAATTTGAGCAAACTGAATGCTTATTTTTATGGGCAAACAACATAAATCCCGACAGTTTGAAGTTTAATTACAGAAAATCCCGACATTTTGTATAATTACTGAAAATTCTGATTTTGGGTCTGTCGAGATACATAATTAGCTCTCGATACATCCAACGAAGATACATTTTTTCCTTTGTAAAATTACATAATTAGCTCCAGATATAATTTTTTTGATTTTGGGTCTGTCGAGATACATAATACATCCAAGAAGATACATTTTTTTCTTTGTAAAGATACATAATTAGCTCCCAATATATTTTTTTCGATGTTGGGTCTGTCGAGATACATAATTAGCTCCCGATATATCCAACGAAGATACATAATTGGGATTTTTATAATTACTTTATAAGAGTAGGGATTTGTATAAATATGATAAATTAAAGTGTATGTTTATGTTATTTTTCCTATTTTTAATACAACTACTTCCATAAAATCATCTCAACCAAAATTTCCATTTCCATTTCAATTACTATAATAACAATATTGTAATCATGTAGATTTTATTGAATTTAAATTCATAAAATAATTCAAGACATAGTGGTCCACTGGTCCTAATAAGTATTTTGGGCTAATATAATTGAATTTATAGATATGAATTTGATTAATAGTTCAATTTTATTGGGCTAACCCACTTAATTGGCTACAACTAATGAACTCGTTATACTGAGTTCAAGATGTATCTTATTTCTTATTCTGAAGGCTCAATTTAGCAGGAAATTACATGGAATGTCCTCCATAGTGGGTGGCTTTGTATTTTTGTCCCCCATAAGAAAAGTCTTTAAAGACTAGCATTCCTTCATTTTTATGTATACAACAAGTACATTTTTGCCCCTCTACACCTCAAATGTTGTGTTACTCTTTACATGCTCATTTGTCTCTCAACTTTTTTTTTCTTTTTTACTATTACTTGATTTTTATTTTTTATTTTCTCTTTTTTTTCTTATTTTAATTCATTTGTCTCAACTTTTTTTTATTTTTTTTCCTTTTATTTCTCAAACATTATTTATTTTTCATTTCTCTTTTTTTAATTCATTGTCTCAACCTTTATTTTTTTATTTTTTGTTTTTTTCTTTTCACATTCTTTTTAATTTTTCTCAAACTTTATTTTTATTTTATTTTTTCCTCTCATTTTTTTTCTCAACTTTTATTTTTTTTTATTTTTCTCTTTTTTCTATTTTCTTAACCTTTATTTTTTTTCTTCTCTTTTTTTTCTTTTTTCTCAATCTTTATTTTTTTCCTTCTCTTTTTTTCTTTTTTCCCAGGTTCTATTATATTTTGCTAATGAATAGAAGTTGGATAATTCGCAAAAAAAATCTTCTTTCTTTGACATCAAAGGAAACTTAAGGGCGTGACTTGCCGTTTGAAAGTCCTTTGGGATAAGTCTTGTTTCTAAGGAAAGATTTATAGAACATCAACTTATTATTTGTAAACCCTTGAGCTAAGTCTTGCCTCTAGGGCAAGAATTATAGAGTATCTCATAAATTAAGACATAATGAAATAGTGTTAACTCTTGCCCATGAGGAGTAATTTATTTTTTGGGGAGATTCTTGGGCTAAGTCTAGTTTTAGAGGCAAGACTTATAGAGCATCTCATAAATCAAAGACACAATGTGGTAGTGCTAACTTTTGTCCATGGGGGCGTATAACTTGTTTTTTGAAAGTCTTTGGGCTAAGTCTACCTCTAAGGGAAGAGTTATAGAACATCTCATAAATCAAGACATAATGTGGTAGTTTCAACTCTTGCCCATGAGACGTAAATTGTTGTTTGAAAGCCCTTGGGCTAAGTCTTGCCTCTAAGGCTAGAGTTATAGAACATTTCATAAATCAAGACACAATGTGATAGTGTCAACTCTTGCCCATGGGGCATAACTTGTTGTTTGAAACTCATTGGGCTAAGTCTTGCCTTTAAGGCAAGAGTTATAGAGCATTTCATAAGTCAAAACATAATGTGGTAGTGTCAACTCTTGCCCATGGGTGTAACTTGTTGTTTGAAAGTACTTGGGCTAAGTCTTGCCTCTAAGGCAAGAGTTATAGAGCATCTCATAAATCAAGACACAACGTGGTAGTGCCAACTCTTGCCCATGGGGCATAACTTGTTGTTTGAAAGTCCTTAGGTTAAGTCTTACCTCTAAGTCAAAGTTATAGAGCATCTTATAAATCAAGACTCAATGTGGTAGTGTCAACTCTTACCCATAGGGCATAATTTGTTGTTTGAAAGTCCTTGGGCGAAGTCTTGCCTCTAAGGCAAGAGTTATGGAACATCTCATAAATAAAAATACAATATGGTATTGTCAACTCTTGCCCATGGAGTGTAACTTGTTGTTTGAAAGCCCTTGATCTAAGTCTTGCCTCTAATGCAAGAGTTATAGAGCATCTCATAAATCAAGACACAATGTGGTAGTGGCATAACTTGTTGTTTGAAAGTCATTGGGCTAAGTCTTGCCTTTAAGGAAAGAGTTATATAGCATTTCATAAGTTAAAACATAATGTGGTAGTGACAACTCTTGCCTATGGGGCATAACTTGCTGTTTGAAAGTCCTTAGGCTAAGTCTTGCCTCTAAGGCAAGAGTTATAGAGCATTTCATAAATTAAGACACAACGTGGTAGTGTCAACTCTTGCCCATGGAGCATAACTTGTTGTTTGAAAGTCCTTGGGCTAAGTCTTGCCTCTAAGGCAAAGTTATAGAGCATCTCATAAATCAAAACTCAATGTGGTAGTGTCAACTCTTGCCCATGGGGCATAAATTGTTGTTTGAAAGCCCTTGGGCTAAGTCTTGCCTCTAAGGCAAAAGTTATAGAACATCTCATAAAAAAAAAAAACAATATGGTAGTGTCAACTCTTACCCATGGGGCGTAACTTGTTGTTTGAAAACCCTTGATCTAAGTCTTGCCTCTAAGGCAAGAGTTATAGAGCATTTCATAAATCAAGACACAATGTGGTAGTGCCAACTCTTGCCCATGGGGCATAACTTATTGTTTGAAAGTCATTGGACTAAGTCTTGCCTCTAAGGCAAGAGTTATATAGCATTTCATAAGTTAAAACATAAGGTGATAGTGTCAACTCTTGACCATGGGACGTAACTTGTTGTTTGAATGTCCTTAGGTTAAGTCTTACTTCTAAGGCAAAACTAATATAACATCTCATAAATCAAGACACAATGTGGTAGTATCAACTCTTGCCTATGAGACGTGACTTGTTGTTTGGAAAGAATCGAAGAAAAGAAAAGAAAAAAAATAAAGGCTACGGAAAAATAAAAAACAAAAGAAAAATGAAGGTTGATAAAATTAAAAAAAATCAAAGAAAATGAAAAAGAGAAAAAGAAAAAAAAATAGAAGTTGAGAGAAGAAAAGGAAAAAAAAAGTTGAGAAAAAATAAAAATATAAAGAAAAAAAGTCAAAATAAAAAAGAAAAGAAAATTAAAGGTTGAGAAAAAAAAAAAAGAAGAAAAAAGGAGAAAAGAAAAAAATAAAAATCAAAGAAAAATTAAAAAGAGAAAAAAAAAAAAATAGAAGTTGAAAGGAGAAAAAGAAAAAAGGAAAAAAGTAAAGGTTGAGAAAAATTTAAAAAAAAAAAAGAAGAGAAAATAAAAAAAAAAAATCAAAGTAAGATAAAACAGAGAAAAAAAATTGAGGTTGAAAGATAAATGAGCATGAAGAGTTGTTTGAAAATATTTGATATATAGAGGGGCAAATATGTATTTGTTTCATACATAAAAAAGAAGGAAGGATAGTTTTGTAGCACTTTTGCTATGGGGGGCAAAAAAGCAAAGCCACCCACTATGGGGGCTATTTATGTAGTTTACCCGTTAAATCAAAGGCCAATGAAAATACACCATGTGTACAAATGACATGTTCCACCAATCAAATATTTTCATATCAACTTCAATGTAAATTCGTCCCCGTCACAACTCTTCCATCTAAAACTACAAATAGGATTTTTTATAATTCAGAAAAGACATCACAATTCTAACAAGAACCTATAGAGATTAGAGAGCTCGTGGATCAAAGAGATCAAGGAAAAGATTAAAGATCAAACTTCACAGCCTTAAATTCAAAATCAAGCTCAAGTGCCCTTGGCTATATTTTCGAAACGAAGAATCAGACATTGAATGAATATTGCTTACTTTATAACTTCATCAAGTTAATGAATGAATGAGAAAATGACTAATCCCTAACATTGCATGTAACTTCTACATCATGCGCAAGATGGCAATAACTGACATTGAGACTTACCTGTTCATAGACAATGTCAACTATATAATTTTCAATAGCCTCCATCCCTATTCTACTGTACATTAGGTCTCAGTGCCCACACACAGGAGGATGCAACCCAGCTTGGTGGCTTTATTCCTCTCTTACATGTAACATACTTAATGTAGAACTTTATACCATCTTTTACATGGACGCTTTTATGACTTGCAAGTATGGGTGCACTGCCTCCACTTCACCAGGTGGTTATATGAAGGAAGTGGCCGGGGGAGAGGACCATGATGTTGAGCACTGACATGTCCTTCCGTACAAGGATCAGTTCGATAACATGAAGATAAAAGTATAACTATGAAAAATCTAATCTAAATTAGAAACTAGAACAAGCATTAATAATTGATCAATATGTGAGTGCAGCCAGTAATAAACAAAAGCCTAAATCCTTGAGATTTTCCTTATATATATAGTTGGAAAATAAAAAAAAAGAACTCATCACTTTGCACCTCTTCAGTTTATGCAGCATCTCAAAACTAATTTACCATAACATACAATGTACAACTAATCTACTGCCTAATCCCGTAAGCTGTGCATAGAATTAGAGAAAAGAAACTAACGGCTAAAAAATTTATGAACAAGTGAATTATGCATCTTGAAGTATGAGTGAAGCAGCAAAAAAAACATCCTTTGTAACTTGGCACAGTCTTATATCATTTCTTGCCTCCAATTTGCCAACCCCCAAGAGATTTCTCTCTTTCATTCCATGGGGATATTAAAATATCTCTGGTAAAATGATGACCTGGACTTTATAGCAAGCTGGTTTCCAAGAAGAGCTTAAATTCTTTACTTTGAAGAAAAAGCATCACTCTGTGGGACGTGGAAACTCTACCTCCGAGTGACCTTTGTGCTGCTGCTAGCTATTTGCACCTTTCAGGAGGGCAAGAATCTCCACATCATCGAGGGCTAATTCTGAGACAAGGTGAGATGGGGTCTTACCTTCAAGGTCAGCAATGCATGAGTTGGCCCCCCTGTTCAAAAGAAATCCTATTGGTCAAACAAAGTTGATTTAAAATATAAAGGATATAGCTGTATTTGGTGACACAGGACAAGATGATCTTGATAATTAGTCTGATGGTTCGACTATAATCAGAACTAAGTTCATTATTGATCCAAAAACATATAAATCCCCCTCAAATTTGAGCCAAGTATCACTGACCAAAATGTTTTAAACCACAAAGTACCCTTTTATCTTCACGTAAAAGGATAAACAGTGAGCTTAAAAACAAAGAATTACCTCGCAAGTAACAGTTTGGCAGTTGCAGTTCTTCCTCTCATAACACTGTGATGCAGTGGAGTCTGACCTCGTGAATCACAAGCATTTATGTTGGCACCTTGCTGCAGAAGCAGCTCCACCATGCCAATATCAGCAGTTTGGCAAGCTAGGTGAAGTAAGGAACAGCCATCAAGAAATTCATCCATGCAATGCTCTTCATTTTCACTTTGTGGGTTAAATGAGCTTGAACTATCACTGCCTAAAAAGAAGATGTTATAATCAGGTTTTGTTCAAATCTGAACAAGTCTCTAGATTTTGAGACGTACTAGGTGATGCTTCTTCCCCATGGACTGCATTAACATCGGCTTGGTAGACAACAATGAGACGATATACAGCTTTCTTGTCATTTGCACGGACACCTTCCCACAATTGTTCTGCAACCGAAAGAATGTGTGTAGTGTCCTTCACCTTGTGAATGAAACGTTTTTCTGCATACTGCAACCAGAATCAGATATGCAAGCATACATTAATTCACATCTAACCAGAAAAACTATAGAGATGTGAATTATTTAGAAGGAGTTCTTTCAGTTACCACGTGCAGAGTAGCTGCACATATGGAAGCACCATTACAACAACAACAACATACCCAGTGTATTCCCACAAAGTGGGGTCTGGAGAGGGTAAAGTGTACGCAGTCCATAACACTACATCAAAAGAAGTAAAGAGGCTGTTTCCGATAGACCCCCGACTCAAAACACAAAAATATGGAAGCACCATTAGTAATATATATTCATTTGCGCACAAAAATGCCACAGAAGGCCTCTATAGACTGTGCTGAGGGCTTGAGATGGGCAACACATCTAAACTGTACGAGATTACTCACATATGCATAATGTCTGTGTAACGCAGACATGGATGACCAGTGTCGGGTACGAAACAGAGTCGCACAACAGGAAAAATGAAACATTTTGAAACATAGAGGGATATAACCTCACTCAAACAAATCTTTCAACTTTATATATTATTTGTACACGGTCAACTATAACAAATCACATGCATGATCACCAAATATTAAATATAACTAAGATCCTTAACCCACCCACCCACCCCAAAAAAAAAAAAAAAGAGGACGACAAATGCCAAGATACGTAACAAAGAAGAGCCTCAATTTAACATAGAATGTTTCAATATATTTTTTTCCCTAGGATGGTTATTTTCTTCTTTAGTCTTCAGGATCATGTCATGATTCTAACATAAACTGAAGGCGTAATTTTTGTAACTTTTGTTGTATCGCATAAGTTATGTTTTGTGCTTTGAAAGTATACCAAAACTATTACAAATTGAATAGTTGATACACATCTGGTTTCTTTTTGGTGTCCAATTGAAGTGTGTTAGAAAGTTCTTGAAAAAACATAAAAAATTAGGAGAAGATATCAGAGAGAAAATGTTTTGACATCCATATTACATAGCCGAATATGCAATGTCCAAGAGCACCAATCTGGTGTGGCTTACATAGAGCGGAAGGCCTTGATGAGCTATTCTATGAACTTTGAACTGGGAGATAACTATAGGGTCACTCTTAGGCCTAGTGTGTGCAATGTCCATAAACCTGGACACATTAAGGGGCTAAACAATTGGAAGAACTGGAGGAATGAGATGATGATGTCAACATTAATAGAGAATGAAAATTACAAGATGAGCAGCCCCCTTGAAGAGATTGAAAAGATGGCAAAGGAAGCAGCTTAACTATTAGGAGAAATACCTTTGCATGAATGAATTTCTCCTTTACTGAAATATGATCAGCATAACTGGGTTTGCCAAAGAACTCTTTGTGTTTTTCAGACTCAAAAAACCTACAGCAAAAATATTGGACTTCTCAACTATGAACTATGACAAAACCAGTTAATCATGCTCAAATTTAAAATCTTACCGCATTGGTATTTCATCAGCCTGAAACGTTTTTCTTGCACGCAACAGCTCCTCCCAAACAGAATTCACGAACACATTACCCAGTGCCTCGAAGAGCATTATGATTGAAGGCCCCCAAACTTTAACATCAAGTTTCAAAGATCTTACCTACATTCAAAGTTGAAAACTCTAAGATAACATCAGAAAAAGAAACTTCATCTTTTGCATGATCATCTGTCAAAGCTCTATAAACTATTACTTTTAAGCAAGTGAGTCCATAACAAAGGACAAATTGTTCTCAATCTAAACAAGAAAAGGGAAAATGGCCAGAATACTGCATTGTCATCCAGCAACATGATTCCCTTGTCTCATTTTATAGCCTTTTTCTTCGGATGTGCTGCAGAAAGTTAACATAAAATGCAGTTAAAGTCTTTACTTCTCACTTTCACTTTACCCTGGTTTACTGATATTCATATTTTGTACTCAAGGTATGCCATTTGGATCATAACCTGATTAGCAGCTTGCGCTAACTACAACTAAGACAAAACTAGCGGATGAAAAGATCCAAACTTTCTTCTTTTGACAAGTGTAACTCTGGAGAAAATAAATGAATAAAAATATTTTTAAAAACTCAAACTAAAGGAAGAAACGATTTTACAATGACAACAAGGTTTGAGAATAATCAAGTACAACCCTCAGAAGTTTAAACACAATAAGATCAGACTCATTTAGTATTTTGATGGTCACCAAAAGCTCGCTCCTCTCCTATCTTTTCATGTATCTAGGTACTTCAAAAATTTCAGCAGCAAAAGAAGAGTTCCAATCTGGCATCAAAAGATTGGGCAGTTAAAAATGAGGTATATTTTTTTACTTGATCCTTCATATCTGCTAAAGCTCCAGTTCCCTTTCTTCTTTTGGTATGCGTCTCCTTTAATGTTTCCACAGAAAGAGTATAGATAGACTTGTAAAAGCTCTAATTAATTACACAAGATACGCATGGTTAACTTGGCAGCAGGCCTTTCTATTCCCACATGGAATGAGAGAGGTTTAAGAAGCTTAAGTTTCTGATTCTGCATACAGAATGAAAGTTTGATGCAAAATGTAACTAATTTGACTTGCCTTGGATATATGTACACCAAAGTTCCGGTGAACACCAGAACATTCAATGCATATAAGAATTCCAAGATTTAAAGAAGCCCATTCTGGTCCAGGAGCACCACAATCAGCACATTTATCATTCCCAGGTATCCTTTTTAGTGCTTCAACTGGTTTCTCTCTTTTCATGCTGAGGATGTGCACTGAACTTTTGGATGGGCGTATGAAAGATCTACTAGTAAGATCCTTCGCAGAAGTGTACTCTTCCATTTCTCTTTGATCATGATCAATTGGACTGCCTATAGAACTACTTTCGCTAATGGGACTACCAGAGAAATGCTGAACACAAAAAATCATAGTATCAGATATAACAACAAAAAGAAGGAAAGGAAGACTAATATGCTTATTTTTTAGTTTACCCTTTCAGGTGTCAGGGAACTTAGCAACGAACTAATAACTCCTGTTATTTTTTCTATCCAGTCCATTTGCTCCGCTGCACTCTCTGCCTGAATTGCCAAAGGATATATCTTTACTAAAAGGTTATTGTTAATTAGACATCTATGTTGAAAGCCAGTTCCCTCACTACATTCCTTGCTACTGAAAAGAATTATCAGGATGATCCTCTGGCTTTTACCTGCAAAGTATAATTCTTTGTTGGTGAAATTATTCTGAAGCAAAATCTCAGGTCTGACTGATCTGCATCTGCTTTTATTGTTGATGTCAGTAGGTTCACTGTGTGACGTGCAACAGTTTTTTCCTCATGTACACCTCCATGATAATGAGAAGAAAGCCAACGACTCAGCAGTCCTGATCCCGGTTCTGGGGAAGAACATCTGTTTGAAAGGAGTGGGCTGCCAGAACCCTGAAATTGCATCCTCCACATTTGAGCAAGCCTATATAATAGCTGAAAGAACTTGTGACAAACATTTAATTCGATGACTTACAGACGGTCTGCTCAATTGTTTTCGATAATAGTACAGCATTCCTCTGCTATCTAGAACAAAGAATCTTCTCTTCCAGTCACCTCTTATATTAGAAGAACGCTTTGACAGGTATCCTTGTTTTATAGTTTGTACCTAAACTATTGAAATCTTAGCTAAAGAAATGAAAAGTAATATTTTTTCTTAAAAAGGAATACTGAATATTGTAAGCATAAGAGAATGTTATTTGTAATAGTTGTGGCAAAATGCAGGATTATACTACATACCTTTCCTTCAGCAGCAGATTGCATGACTGCTTCTATAAGTTTGTGAGAACTCCTGGAAAAAGGTTGTGTGACGTCTCCATTTGTAGACCCATCGAACGAATATCTCCTATCTTGTTCTATTTTCATTTTGTACTCTTGCATCCTCTCATTGAGAGCTGCCTGCTCATACAGGGAACTTTCGCGAGCTTTTTGTGAATAAGCCAAGACCTGTAACAGAAACGCATACCTCAAAACCTCTCAAAACATATAAAAATTATTAAAAGATGTCATAAGCATACAATGAAAATTAGTAGTATATCACTGTAGTAAAATTTCATGTATGCTACATAAGTTTTGAGTGTAATAGTAGATGCATGAATAAATGGATCCAGCAGCTGAAAATTTAAACTATAACGGAAGAAACTTATCATACAGACAACAAAAAAAAAGACAAACTAAAATCAAGTAAGCTACTAATGATTGAGAAACTAAATTGCCTCATCTGCCTATCTGGTAATCATGGGGTCGGCAATGGATTAGGTATTCATGCAATTATCTCCCGAATTTACAAGCTCGCTTGGACCCTTTAAAACTTCAATGCCCAAAACCATTCAATTAGCAGGTGGGCAACGGTGTGAACCAAATCTGAGCATCAAAAACTGACAGACCAGAAGTAGGCTTTTGATGTTCGAGGTTCGGAGAATGCATGGCTTAATGACTTCTGGGAACCACTTTATCTACTCTTTCCTACGCTTTAATACGCAGTTAGGGAGTCACAAAATTGGTAAAAATTCTAAAATCCATTCCCCCCCTGAAAGAACTAAAAGCAAACTACACATGGATGCAATTTACAATGTACAACAACAACATACTCAGTGTGATCCCACAAGTGGGGTTTGCAGATGCAATTTACAATATATTGTGTTAAATACCAACAAGATCAAATAAACTACACATGCATGCAAGCTGTTTCGAAGGGAAGGTAGATGCCATACAAAAGATATATATGATAGAGCATAAAATTTAGAACTGTAATAAAAAGGATTACGGATGCCTAAAAAAGAGAAATGAAAAAGAATATTTGTCATTCAAACTGAAAATGAAAGTAAAAGATTTAGTTTTACAAAATGAACCAACAATTTAATTTCATGAAGGTAGAGCATTATCAGCCATTCCCTCAAGCAAGTCGGCATCATGGGAAAAGGGAAATATTCACAAAAAATTGTTTCATAACTAGCATCTAACCTGGTTGATATAAGGCTCCATTTGATGCAAAAGTTCATACCCCTGTGCATCACGTAATATCTCGAATTCAGTATGATTCACTCATTAATATCAACAAGCATAAGATTTCACCATTTTAAAACCTGTTTTCCACGGAAAAAGAAAAAGGAAAAGGACCTGTCTGAAAAACCGAAGATGACCGTCCATCATACTGCCAACAGCTTCCAAAAATTCATACTTCTTTTTAGCCTCAACCGCAGAAAGAGCGCTGACCTGAACTTAAGAAATATTTCAACATTATATTATATTGCTATTTATTGCATCACTATTTGACACCAACTGCCAAAGAATTGGGCACACCAGATTAAAGCGGGCTTCCTCAAAGCTCAACCTTGCATTGTAAAGTTCCTGGAATTACTACCAAATTAGATGTTGCCTGACAATGGTTACCATAAAAACTACCTGAACAATAAACAACATAAAAGGATAGTGTTTATGGATTTTAAGAAGAACCAATGTTTGTTACCTCCTCAATGGCTGCAGCTATATCCATCCTAGTACTTTTCCTCAATGACAAAAACTTCTCTCGAACCTGGATGATAAAAGCAATAATTTAAAGTACATAAAAAAAAGAAAAAGAACCAAGTACCATAATGGTACATTTGAACTGTTTCAACTTCTTTTCAGAAAGCTACAACTCAACAAATGTGAAGATGTTTCTAAAGGTTTAAAGGGCATAGAAGCAAGATGTGGAAAACACCATCATGTGTTAGATCTGTTACCAAGGGTATACGGATCACGTATCCGGTTGGCCTTAGTTTCGAGAAGTAGATACCCAAAAACTCTTTTTCTTCAAATTGTAACTCTAAAAGGATGGTATGAAATGGGTCCAAAAGGAGCAAACATATATTGATGATTCCTATAATCGTCCCAACTTAAATTGGGATTTAGGAGTTATCATTGTTGAACCATTTTAAAAGGATTAACGTTTTATTATACCAAAATATGTTGGTAAAAATAATCTGAAAAGATAAGGATATATCATGTCAAAGACAACAGCCAACAGGAAAGTCTTTTCCAACAAAGAGCAAGACCATGGCTAATTCAAAATGACACATTAACAAGCACAAACACTGTTTGAACTTCTTCAATCAAGGTTGTCACTAAAACTACAGGATTTAGGAATACTAACCAATCAAAGAACAGAAAAAAGCAGCCACTGGCAAACGAGATGATATCGATTAGCATGCATATTAGGTACATAAATATCTTGCTTTCAAGTTTCTAATACTAATAAATTAGTAATTCCCCCTTTTTCACTTGATATTTTATTGATCACTGCCTCCCCTGTCCTTTTGAAATGGTATTTATAAGTTCTAAGTTGAGTCTGGCCTTTTAAAAGATAAAGTACTATTAGGAAAACAGAGAACAATTAGGTACAATTTCAACAGAAAGTCACTCCATTACAAGTCTGTATTTTTCAATTTGAACAGGTAACTATCCAAGAATCTGCAGCTCAACACACGACAGATAAAAGATTTGACTAGAGAGACGTTGTATCCACCTGATCATAAGCAACATTAGCTTTGTCAAAACGCTTCCGAGCTTCCTGAAAGTAATGAAAATTCATATAACATCAAAATGCACGCGTTAGATCTTTGGGAATACACTACAAGTGGTTGAACTACCAAAGGAGCAAGAAGAGAGATCTACACATCTTTTGGGATAACTCGGATGTAAGGCTGGTTGAACAATTGGGTGGGATTGAGTTTTGTGAGATCATATATGGATCAAGTATGGAACAGGCAGGGGCGGACCCTCCTTGGTCAAAGGGGTGTCAAGCGACACTGCTTCGTCGGAAAATTTTCCTAAATATATATATTAATATTATGCCTAAATAGATTTATTAATTGAAATGACACTACTTGGCAGAATATTGCTCTTGGCGTGTTGGGGTAGAGCTCTCCTTAAGTCTTTGAGGTTGGGGGTTCAAACCTCAACTAATGCTTTTTTGTTCAATATTTATGTATTTTTTGCAAAATCTGCTTTAAAATTGTGGTTAAGTAGTATTGAACCCAAGACTTCTTCTAACTAAAAACTATGCTAAACCAATGAGTCAAGGATATATCTTACTTAAAAAAATGATAAGTAAATTTTTGTCCTTTCTTTTATAAATATCGACACTGCTTACTAAAAGTTTTGCGCACGCCACTAAAGAACAGGTCAAAAACTAAACTACCCAAATCATAAACAAGTCCTACCCAAATGATAACTCAGTTACTGCCACCATCTTCTCCCCTCCCCCCTTTTATCTCAATAATTGTTAGTATAAACGAGATGCTTCATTGACCAAAAAGGTTATGCAATATCTCTAGTGGAGCGGAGACTATCTGTAAAACCAGTTAGCTGGTATTCTTAAAAAATCTGTTAAAGCAACTCCGAAAAGCTAAGAACATTGTAGAGTTCCAGCTAGTTATCTAGAAAGAATAATGGGCATTAAACTTAGAAGATAAACCCCAAACGAAGACACTGCCTTTTTCTAATCTTAACTCCTAAGAAGCATTTAACTAGTTCTTTTTCTATCTGATCCAGTTTAATTATTTCATTTTTCTTTTTCTAGGCATCAATTTGACAAATTCTTGAAACAAAATCCGATGAGCATAAAGTGCAGTCTTTTGAGAGCAGAGATTAAACATTTAGGAACAAATTACAAATACTACAACTTAGTTTTGTTGTTTCAAAAACACAAACACACACTGTCTCTTAATTCATTTCACAGTCAATAAAAGAAAATTTTTGCTCCTACAAAAGAATGAAGCTGTAGCACCTGTCAAATAGAAAGCAAAAGGGCTTTCTGCTTTGATCAGGTAAGCTTTTCTGCTCTTAATATGCTTGCCCTTACTATCAAGACACAGAGTGCCCGAAAAGCTAATAGAGAGTTTGGCATCTTTTCCTTTTTCAAATTTAGTTGAAGGCTTGAAACCCGACAGAAGCTTTAGTCAGTGTTAAGATGACGTTACCTACTGAGTTCCCTAGCATGCATACATTATTGCTCCTTCCTTCGACAACTTCTACAAAATCGAGCCCTTCAGGCTTTTACGGAAACATTTCCTACCCAAACAGAGTAATCCTCATCTAAACTTTTTCTGTTAACTCGGTTCCGGATTCTCTCTATTAACTCGAATAGCAGCTACTCCACTTAAATCTATTAACAAGAAGATTTGAACCCAGCTAAGAAATACAAGCTGGAGGAGCTTGCCAATGGTTTGATTTCCATTTGATTGAAGCACGAAGCCTGGTGGAAGCTTTAGCTGGTGTTAAGAGTGTCATTAGAATCTCAGACTATCATAACGACTCCAATTATGTCATTCATCCAACCATTGGGCAGGTTACAGCAACAGAGGTCAAAACACCACCCCCTATATATGCCTATACCTAAAGATTACTATGAAGATAATCCTACTCTATTGTTCTTTAGTCTCTCATAAATAGAACATATAATAATGTGCACAAGCATACGCTATAGCCCAGTAGGACAGGTTCTGCAAACATCCATACTTCAGAAATAAGATCATCTACAAAGTATTTTGACTGACCAATTTTGGTTCATCATTTTATTGTTCTTTTGGATGCTTCCTTCTATATCCAGGAAGATGAAAATATATACTGAAATTGCTTACACCAAAGGGCAACGAAACATTCCTAGTAAATGTGCATCATAAGTAAGACTTATCTAAAGTACCCACAAGACTAGATTTTCTAGATCTGTACAACCTTTCTCTACATAATGAACTACAAGTGAAAGTAGTGAGTGTACCTTTACATCTGGAAGATCAATGGTTGTCAAATGCAGTAATCGATCATTTAATACACGCTCTACCTAAGCAAGACAGAGAAAAAATGTCAGTCAAATGAAATCAACAATGCGAAGATATTTCAAGGCACACACAGTATAAATTAGATGTTGGAATGGAAAAAAGTAAATTAAACTCAAATCAAGTTGGCATGAGAAAGTTTGAACACGTTAAATGAGTCGAGATATCATTAAATAAATAAAAGTACCTCCTCTTTAACAGCTTAAGCGGTAGTCACATAATTCAACATGGTAACAGATAAGGCTAGCATGTGAGAGAGCGTGTTAAAAATAATTACTTAACTAAAAGTGTTCTCCCCGTAATAGTTTAAACTTTAACATGAGGTGGTCACTTAATCTACACTATGATTCTCCAATTTTACCAAACAATTCGTGGACCAGTACTAGCCTACTAGGTAATGGATTACATTCATGCAGATATAACAACTATTAACTTTACAAATAATTTGATAAACAGCACAATAGTTGAAGTGCAGATATGGGGGGAACTCCTACCTGTGATCGAAGAACTTCCTTGTACGTTCCAATTTCTCTCAAAGCGATAGCAAATTTTGCCATATCAGGGCCTAAAAATGCAACTTGCATTTATCAGTGTAATTGTGAAAGTAAGACTTTGTCTTGATTCTTGGTTGCAAAGAAGTGTTTCTTTATGTGAAACGGAAAAAAGATAGAGAACTGTAAATGAAGGCACTTGAGTTAGATAAGTGCAGCTGAATATGCCAATACAACAACAACAACAACACACCCAGTGTATTCCCACAAGTGGGGTCTGGGGAGGGTAAAGTGTACCCAGTCCATACCACTACCAAAGTAGAGAGGCTGTTTCCGATAGACCCCCGGCTCAAGACAAATAACAGTATAGAAAAGATAGAACAACCAACAAAATGGGATAACACACCAATAGATAATAAAGGAAACAAGGCACCTACGAAGTATACACTATCTATTAGAAAATCACAAACATCATCAAAATACCACGAACACTATGACAATAGGAACAACTACGAACAAAGCACACATTCCTACTATCAAAGACACACTCCTACCCACTAACCCTCTACCCTAATCCGCATCCTCCACACCTTCCTATCTAGGGTCATGTCCTCAGTAAACTGCAACTACTCCATGTCATATCTAATCACCTCTCTCCAATATTTCTTCGGCCTACCTCTACCCCGCTTGAAGCCATCCATAGCCAACCTCTCACACCTCCGAACTGGAGCATCCGTGCACCTCCTCATCACATGCCCGAACCATCTTAATTGCACTTCCCGCATCTTGTCTTCCACCGAAGCCACTCCAACCTTCTTCTAATACACTCATTCCTAACCCTATCCCTCCTAGTAAGTCCACACATCCAGCGCAGCATCCTCATCTCCACCACCTTCAACTTTTGAATGTGGGAGGTCTTGACTGACCAACACTCCGCTCCGTACAACATAGCCGGTAGAAATGCCACTCTGTAGAACTTGTCTTTAAGTTTAGGAGGCACCTTCTTATCACACAAGACTCCCGAGGCAAGCCTCCATTTCAACCACCCAGCACCAATACGGTGTGTGACATCCTCGTCAATTTCTCCATTCCCCTGAATCATAGACCCAAGATACTTGAAACTACCTCTCTTCTGAATGGCTTGGGAGTCCAGTTTCACTACCACGTCCTCCTCATGCAACAAATCACTAAACTTGCACTCCAAATATTCCGTCTTGGTCCTACTCAACCGAAACCCTTTAGACTCTAAGGTTTGTCTCCAAACCTCCAGCTTGTCATTAACTCCTCCTCGAGTCTCGTCAATTAGAACTACATCATCAGCAAATAACATACACTAAGGCACCTCTCCTTGGATATGCCGCGTCAAAACATCCATCCCCAAAGCGAATAAAAATGGACTAAGCATCGATCCCTGGTGCAACCCTGTCAAAATAGGAAAGTGCTCCGAATCTCCTCCCACCGTCCTCACACGAGTCTTTGCCCCCTCGTACATGCCCTGGATCGACCTAGTGTACGTCACAGGGACACCTCTAGCCTCCAAGCACCTCCACAAAACCTCCCTAGGAACTTTATCGTACGCCTTTTCAAGATCGATGAACACCATGTGTAAGTCCTTCTTCCTCTCCCTATACTGCTCCACTAGTCTCCTCACGAGATGAATGCCCTCGGTAGTCAATCGACTTGGCATGAATCCAAACTGATTCTCGAAAATAGTCACTGTCCTCCTTAGCCTCAACTCTACCACCTTTTCCCAAACCTTCATAGTGTGACTCAACGACTTAATGCCCCTATAGTTGTTGGAACTCTTAATGTTACCCTTATTTTTGTATAATGGAATCATCGTACTCCATCTCCAAGCTTCGGGCATCTTTGCCGTCCTAAAGATGACGTTAAACAACTCGGTCAACCACTCCAAACCTGCCCCGCCAGTGCTCTTCCAAAAATCCACCGGAATCTCGTCTGGCCCAGTCGTCCTACCCCTACGCATCCTACAAACAGCACCCTTAACTTCTTCAACCTTTATACGCCTACAATAACCGTAGTCGCGACACCTCTCCGAGTTCTCCAAGTCCCCCCAGCTCCAAGCCTTTGACCCCCTCCAATCTGAGTTGTAAATTGATTGCCACTCCATAAACTGATCTGTGTATTATGTGCCTTTGATTGTGTTATCAGAAAATGTTTCAATATTGTATTATTTTCAGGAATGTGTATATTCTCAAGACTATATCATAGAATTATTCCAAACAATTCCTCAATTCCTAAATACATGCCATAACTTCTTGCGTATTTTACCCTCTTTGGTACTTAAGAGACGTCAAACTGCACCAGATATTTGATAATCAAGATATGGATCATATGCTAGTATGTGGCTGTAAGATGAGGTCTTAACATTTGGAGAAAGAATTAGAGAGAAAAGAAAAAGCAGAACATTAGATAGCAAACAATCTGATCTGAAAAGGTAAAGAGAGAATAGAAAACCTCCATATGCAACAGAAATGGGATCATTACGCCCTCCACCAAAGGTTTCAAGTGAACTGGCAAAAGCAATGTCTCTATCGTATGCCTCTCCAAGACCTTCTCTGTAAATAGTAAACAAGAACAAATGATCTCAAAGCAAAATGTTAGGGCATATTTGGATTACCATGGAAATAAAATTTATACAGAACTACTTGAGAATTGAGATACTGCCTTCTTCTTCTTCTTTCAGTAACATTCTTGAAATGAAGCTTCCGTGTATACTAAACACTCCTTCCTATAAGCACATCCCATAAATGGTGCAATATACCTCTATGGTCAATAGGTAGAAGGTACAGATATTTTTTACATTATAACAGCCGGTTTAAAGGCAAGTGTAGAAAGATACAGTCAGAAAGAAAGAACAACTAATTGCCAAGGAACTTCAAGAAATGCCATAACTTAATGAACCATAGTGGCAAAGCAGAGGCCCCAGGCTGTCATTTCAGACCCACTGCCGAAAGCGAAAGCAGAAAGAAATACACAGACTGGAATACGACCATGATATTCCTTGCTGAAAAAATTGAATGTGAATCAACTTCACAAACAAAGCCATCATTGTGAAACCGATTCATGCCAACTATCAATTGATTCATTAGGCAACTACTACAAAAGATGATGTAGCCCAGAAATAGAGAATCCCGTGACTTAAATATGACTTTGTGGTTCCAGAAATAAAGAATCAGCTGAAGGAACGAATTAAAGTTTTAAGAAGGAATTGTATTGTGAGAGGATGGTTTAATGAGAGCTTAGATTACAGTTTGCAAGTACAGAGTTTCAAATGGGCATCCGTCAAGTTCTGGCAACCTTTTACAATTATAGTTTTAGAAAACATAGATGAGTTAAAAAAAATATAATACATTCCTACCAATTTACAAGATGAGGCAATTAATAATGCAGAAATTGATATATAAAGATAATACAACTGCATTGGATGTTCCCTCAAATTTTAAGGTAGATGGTATGATATTGCTAAAGAAGAGCTATGGCATTTACAAAGTACATCCACTTATAAGACTTCCCTTGAGAGAAAAGATTCGGTCAAGACCATGATAGGACATCAGGGTTAAAACTCTTCTAGCATCACATTTTCTAAAGGTTATCCAAGTGATATACGGTATTTAGAAGGTTTGAATTAAATGGCAAGCTGGTAGCACAAAAGCTGAAGAAAGCTGTATCCCTAGTTAATCATGCAAATCTTGGTTACATGTTAATGAGTCTTATGACTAGACATCCTAAAACTTTATAGATTCAATAATAAATAAATTGGAATATTCTCAGAACTTGTTCTTCATTTGTTGGAACTAATGTATGAAGCTGCTACATTTTTGGTCGAGCTGAACTCCTACGTCCAAGTAACAGCATTGGTTGTTGCTGTGGACAGCTGTACACCCTTCTCACCTCCAATTTTTTTTTTTTATTGATAACTATGGTGTCCGGGCCAGCTTGTGCGCACCTCGATTAATTCAATGCGATATCTGCCACTTCCCACCAGTAACAGACAGATATCAGGTAACTCTATCCAAGGCTAGGATAGATGGGAAGAAATCACCTAGTATTTTTGTCTTTGCAGGGATTTGAACTTGAGACCTCATGGTTCTCACCCACTTCATTGACCACCAGGCCACCTCCGATTTTACAGCATAATACTTGCTAACCGACTGCCCTGAGCAATATTACATATGATAATAAATTGATAGAGCAGGATAAATAAACTTACGTGTACTTTCGACATCCTTTATAATACTTTAGACATTTGTCCCTCAAAGTCTCAGAACTTTCCTCCAATGATTGGATCTGTTCCACAGCCACGAATAAAATTTAAGGACCCCAACTCATGGTAAAAAACATCAACAAAGAAAAGCAAATTTTACTGAGCATGTGGCATGAATACCACTCTCGTTGTATATATCACGTAGAGTACCTACTTGACCAGCTGTGTATGAGCACACTTGCTTTGTGGAGGTGTAACCATGTAAGATCTAGTTATAATAAGAGATACTACCCCTGGATTATAATGACAGTTAACTGTTGGCATATCATAAAACAGATCTATAGAATCTTTCATATTGAAGGAGTTGGTGCTACATCTATCATCTAACCATGGGCTATACCAAAAATAAGCATAATTTTAGCTTTGCTTTTAACAAAATATAATTATACGCTTGTTCGAGGAAGAATACTTCAGCTAAAGCAAATGTCATCCGTGCATAACTTGTTTCTCCTTAGCTCTTTGTAATACACTTTGGAAAGCTATCCCAGTCCTCATAGTCTCAGGGCTTATTCCAGGCAAAACAGGTTCCTCCAAGCCCAAATACAGTCCAAACAAACTGTCCAACAAAATGCTCGATCAACAAGTACATGCTCTCAACTTACTATGTTTCACTTTTAAGACCATATAACTTAGACAAAGTAAATTTCATAAAAAAACAAAAGTGGCTGCATTTATATAAGTACAGAAACAGCATCAAAGGTGTGGGTCTAGTGGTTATGAAGTGGGTGCACACTTTGGAGATCGGGGTTCAAATTCTAGCGGATACAAGAAACACTAAATAATTTATTCTCATCTGTCCAACCTTTGGTGGATAGAGTCACCCGATATGTACGTTGTTGGCATATAGCAGGTTTCTGCAAACTAGCTAGCCTGGACAGCACCGTAATCAATCCAAAAAATATACTATATATATAAGCCCCAACAAAAACATGTCCAGTGTAATCCCACAAGTGGATTCTTTGTTTCCCAATATAAGCCCCAAAATATTAAAATACTATTGACTGACAGGAACCTCAAATAATTATGCATCCTTCATCTGCATCATACTGTAATTATTTCTACCATGAAATATGGCAACTTTCTATCAAATGCATTACGAAGTGATCATCAAAAGCCATAAATAAAATAATGAGAAAACTCCAGCAATAACACAGCAGTTTATACCAAGATTTCAATTGTTTTACCTGTTGACGAAACATGGGGGAATCGTCGATTCTGGCAAATAACATCTTTCCTTCTTGCATCATCTTGATTCACATTCGATTTCCCAAAAAAGGAATGAAAAAGTGTTGATTTTGAGAAGTGGGTTTAATCTTTTGAGGAAGAAGAAGAAAAAGAGAGGAGCGAAAATGGAGGAAACAAATATTGCTTGACCGAAAATGGGGACCATTGTGCGATATTTCATGGCTGTCACTAATATACTACTCCTCTCTTTTTCCCTTTTTAGTAACGCGCGGAGAATAATGAAGAAAGGTACGGACTACGGAATTTGTTTAATCATTTTAACTCTCTCTCTATATTCGGAAATGGGCGCCATGCACTTACACATTCCACTCTTCCTTCTCCACCACTAATCTCTTTTTATATTTAGTAGTGGAAATAAACATTGTTTTATAAATTAGCTGCAGTTTTTGTGAAATGCTTAGTGAAATAATTTGACAACTACGTTATAATTTAAGGGCTTATTTGGTACGAGGGATAAAGGATAATTAATCGCGAAATTAATTTGAGTGTTAAAGTTTTCAAATAGTATTTTTGTCAATCTTGTGATATTATTTAGAAGAAAATTATATTACCTCTTTAACTTGACTTTAAAAAATAAATGCATCTTCCAATTTTGAATAATAAATGTTCTTCTTCTTTATTTCATATAAAAATATAACTACCTATTTTACTCTCTAAATTAACATCCTTTTTTTTTTTTTTTTTGCTTTTTAATATTACGATTTGTGCCTTTTTAAATTATATTATGCACTTACCTATAAAAATATATAACAATTCTAATTTATGAAGTAAAAAACGTGAAAAATACGTAGAATCAGGGTTGAGGGTTGGATCATGGTTCAGGATCAAGTCCCAGGATGGAGAAGGTCTCAGGTCGAGCGTCAGATCCCAGGTTAGGGTCGGGGCAGGTCTCGAATCGAGCTATCCCCGATCGGTTGAGTCTCGGGTTAGTCGAGGGTGGGGTGGGTCTCGTTACGATGGTAGATTGAGGGACCAGTGGTATAATGCAATTGGGTGGATTAGGTGGTGGGGGTGGTAAAGATAAAAAGGCACTAGCTCAATCCATTTAAATGATTTATTACGTGATTGTTACTCCATTCGTCTTACTTTATATTATACTAATACTATTTGTGGAATCAAATAATTTTTTCTCACTCACAACTTTTCATGTATTCCTTAAAAAATTAAATTATAAAAAATGGTAATTATTACACTTTTGTACCATTTCTTATTCTAATTCCAATTAGTATGTAAATTTATAAAAAGGTGTTAAGAAATTACTAATATTTGAGTTAAAAGGTTCTACAAGTTCCTTCATTATTCTGTCTTTAGGGTTCGTTTGGTTTGGATGTTAAAAGAGCTAATACCCTTTGTTGACATACGCAAATATTGTCAAAAAAGTTAATATTAAAACCCAAAAAACATAAGGAAAGAAAAACTATCAAAGCGACTTGAAGATTTTTGTGCTCAAGAAACTATAAAACTCAAAAAATCTGCCTAAAAGTTTTTTGCTGAAGAAATCTGTCAAACACTTTCCCCTTCATTCTCTGTTCTTCTCTCATTGGTTAATTTAGAAAATTTTGTTTTTTAGTCCCTTTTACTTCTCAAAGTTGTCAAAATCAGATAGGTGTTGTTGAATCTTGATTGTAATAATGAAGCGAAATTACTCAGAGTTTGCATCTTCAAGTTCTCCTCAATCCAAATTTAAGCACAACCCTCAAGGTAATTTTCTCCTTTTTTCTTTTAACACAATTCATTCTTGATTCCTATGTATACAACATATTTGTCATTGTTGCATTAGTACCCAATAAAAGTTAGTGACTTTATTGTTGTTTAAGCTCAATCTAGAAGGTAAATTTCTCATTGTTTGTCTTTTAACACAACCCCAACTTTATTCATTGTTGCATTAGTACCAATAAAGTTGTTTTAGCTCAGCCCCGGAAGTTTTTTTTTTTTTTCTTAACACACCAACTTGATTTTTGTCTACCAAGAATTCTTGGTATAATAAGGATATGCATCATATTTGTTTATTTTTTGCATTAGTACCAGTGAAGTTGGAGACTTTACTGTTATTTTAGCATTATTTACTGTGCTAGCAGGAGGGATGAAATAGTCGAGGTGTGTGCAAGCTAGACTGGACACGACCGTCAGTCCGTCATATAAAAAGAAGTTAGTAATTTTACTTTTATAGAAGCACAACCTAGAAAGTGATTTTCTCATATTTTCTTGTAGGTGCAATGCCACAATTTTCTTTACTATGCAGGGTAGTTGTTTAACCGCTAAGGGCAATGTATATTATGCCCTGAAAATTGAAATTGTGATGCAAATGTTTAGGAAGTTGTTACCTTTTGGATAGAAGAAGTCAAAAGCTGGTTTTGTACTGCGGTTTCATTTAAAGTTTTGAACTGGTGTCAGGCGACACTCATTTTCTGGAAGATGAGAGCACAAAAATCTTTGCTAGGAAGGTAGCTGATCATTACAGTGCGAGGACCAACCAAACTCTTGAAGAGCGTGAAGCAAGTCCTATCATCCACTTAAAGAAACTTAACAATTGGGTATGTCTTGTTTATCCATGGCATGATTATTCTGCATAGTGCATTGCTAATGAGGTTTTCTGATGTGTTAGATCAAGAGTGTCTTGATTCAACTCTATACCAAAAGAGGGGATGCAGTTCTTGATCTTGCTTGCGGGAAGGTACTTCTTGCATATTTATACCCTAATTATCTGGCAGTAACTACCAGTTAAAATTTCTAGGTGGTAAGAAACAAGTACTCATGCATCTAATTTTCAATATCTTTCTGCTTACACCAGGGCGGTGATCTCATTAAATGGGATAAAGCAAACGTTGGATATTATGTTGGCATTGATATTGCCGATGGTTCGGTAAGTTCATCCTGGATGAATATATTTTGTTGCTTTTTCTGCATTTGTCGCTATGTTAGAGTGGGTTAGAGTCCCACATTGGTTAGAGAATAGACGGTGGTCTGCTTATATGGATTTGGCGATCCTCTCCCGATGAGCTATCTTTTGAGTTTGAGTTAGGTCCAAGTGCCACATCTTTACATGGTATCAGAGCCAGATTCATCCTTGTTTAGGATCCCGGTCTGTGCTCCAGTTGCACCTGGGCATGAATGGTTAGAGTGGGTTAGAGTCCCACATTGATTAAGGAATGAACTGGTGGTCTGCTTATATGAATTTGGACAATCCTCTCCTCATGAGCTTGCTTTTGGGGTTGAGTTAGTCACAAGTGTCATATCTTTACACGCTGCAAGTTAGAGCTTCCTTTCAACGGTTATTTATATTTTGTTGAACTATTTATAAGACTTTATAGAAAACATGCCGTCTGTTATTTGATCACTTATAATCTGGAAAGATGTTTTAACTATAGATAATCCTATGAAATGGATGTTTTAACTATAGATAATCCTATGAAATGGACTCGTGGTCTAATGAATATTGCCCAGTAATATTTGTTTATTGCAATACGAGGTTGATCATCAGTCTCCGGCAGAACTATTTCCATGGATTTGTTTTTTATTGAATACTCCATAAATGCTGAATATGGGAAAAATTATTGGGTTGCTACTTATACTTGATGGAAATGTTGATCAAATTGTAGTTTTTGCCTTTTAATTGGAGGTTAATATGGATTATTTACTTTTCTTAAATTCTACCCAGCTGACATCACAGTCCTAAATGCTTCAGGCATATGAGATGCTTTCATTTCTTAAATGAGTCCTCCATTTAGTAGATTTACATGCTAGGTTTCTTCCTTCATTTTTGGGAATAAAAATTCATCTCTTAGAAGGTTATATTCCTTTATATATTTTTTGTTAAATTATTGTTTTTGAGATCTGTGTTTTATTTGCTATGGCATTTGAGTGTGAGCCTGACTTCTGATATTATCGTTGAATTATGTAAAGATAGAAGACTGCCGAACCCGCTACAATGGCGACGCAGATCACCATCAGCGCCGCAAGAAGTTCTCATTTCCTGCCAGACTTATGTGTGGAGATTGTTATGAGGTAATCAGCTAACCGCATGATCAAGTTTTCCCGTTCTTGCAGATGGAACTGAAAATTCATAGCTTTTGTTGCATTCTTTCTTGTCGTAAACATCAGAAATATTGGATTAATCATTTCCTAGACATACTAGGACCTTATGTATAGTGATGATTAACATTTGCTTTAAACTACTGATATAACAAATTGCTTTGTGCTGTCATTGAAAAATCGTGGGCGATGACTCTACTGATATCTTTTGTGTGGAATTTCAGGTTCGTCTGGATCGGGTTTTAGCAGATGATGCACCTTTTGATGTTTGTAGCTGTCAGGTATGTCAGTTTCCTGCATTTCATAATATAGCAAACTTTGTTCTTCAGGGCGTTAGGTAAAAAACATAAACTGAGACTTCGTTCTCTGTGACAATAACTATCATTTTTCCTTAGAAATCTGCCGTACCAACTAGTTGTCTTCTGGCTTAATTGAACTACTTATCTGATATCCCTTAGCCAATAGAGATACAAGCTTCTATGAGTTGAATTGCTTTACAAGACTACTTCTCTTAGTACGAGAAAATTTGAGGTGTTTTTGATATGTTGTTGCCCTCGTAAATATCTATTCTCAAGCTTTCATGTTCTGCTTCCTGGTTGTATTAGATGTTTCCTTTGTGCTATCATAGTTGCCCTACATCTTTACTTGTTATTTTTCCAATGAAACTTGAAAATTAATTAGTGTGCTCAGAAGCTTTTCCTAGGAATATAATCCACATCCTTCTTAAATTTGAAAAGACAAAAACTTAGGGAAATGCAGTGTTCTCCTGATTTGATGCCTCTGCATAGTAGCTGGAGAGGCGACACCGCTTTATCCAGTTAATTATGCTTGTCCACCGCCTATCCAGTAATTATGCTTGTCTTGGGTGGACTTTAGTAGTAGATTGTAAAACAAAGAAAACTTGAAATTTGCAGTTTGCTATGCATTATTCGTGGTCTACTGAAGCACGTGCACGGCGCGCGCTGGCCAATGTCTCGGCTTTACTTCGACCTGGAGGAATATTTATTGGAACAATGCCAGATGCCAACGTCATCATCAAGAAGCTAAGAGAAGGTTTATTTTTGCTCAGTTCTGCTCTGCTTGTCGCTGTTGAAACTATAAATGTGAAACTGTGGTACCTTAGTGATGTATATTCACTCTCATCACTAGTCAAAGGGCTGAAGTTCAATAATAAATCATTCCACATTTATTTGGGGGGGTGGGGGGGAGGTTACATAAATGCAATGATCTTTGCCTGATTCAATCAATCATTCAACTATATCTCAAATTTAAACTAGATAGGTTGGCTATGTAAATCCTTTATGTCCTCTATATGGGCCTATTTCCTCCAGCATTGACAAATAATTTCATGTAAGACACATTAAGGATTCCTTAAAAAATTGAAGTTGTCCAAATCTAATGCTTTTTCCTACACTTGTAAGTACCCAACTAGACAAAAAGACTTCTAAAAAACACAAAACAACAACAACAACATACCCAGTATATTCCCACAAAGTGGGGTCTGGGGAAACTTCTAAAAAACACCAACTAATGTAAGAATCACATCTACAACTAAACTTTAATCGTAATTTTTTTGGCATTTATAGTTCCCTGTGCTTCTGTTCTGTTCTTTTCCTTGTTTAGTCTGCTCCGATTTTGAAAGATGGTAGGTCTCGCAAGACAAATTTCCTCCATGTGATTTTAGGTCTATATGTCCCTTTTTAGCACCTTCAACCATCTTAGTATCACTCATACAAGCTCAGTGTCAACCATCGTAGGTGACATTTTCTCATTTTATACTTTGTGTTATTGGAACCCTCTGTGATGATTTCGTTAGTGAATGAACAGAGACTGCAGTTAGTGTTATCCACATAGCCTAGGAAATATGTAAAGAATCATAGAATATCTTCTGTTATTTTTTCCCTAATTAGGACCTAGTATATATGTATATATACCTTTTACATCATGGAATAAGTCACATTGAAATTCCTCCAAGTGCTTTGTTAATTTCTCTAATATTATCCAAACTTTTGTGATCGTGTATCCATTGCTCAGACTAGTTGAGCAATTGTGTTACTGCAAATTTTTTGAAATGTGTTATGTAGTTGTTCTTGTACAGTCCTAAAGATCTGTTGATATATGGTCCCTTTATTCTGTGAAATTGCAGCTGAAGGACTAGCCTTTGGTAATAGTGTCTACTGGATACGTTTTGATGATGAATTTTCAGAGAAGGTAAATTGTGTTATCATTTTCTAGTAATTTTGTACAGAAATTTATATATTTTCTCTATTCTATGAATTTGTATTATTATATACTAAGATCTTCTATTGTTGCAGAAATTTAAATCTTCAAATCCTTTTGGCATCAAATACAAGTTCCATCTGGAGGTGTGTACACCATGTGGCTTCCTATATATCTTAGCTGCGTCCTTTAAGCTTATTGTTAAAATTATAGTGCTTATGTTGAAATTGTTTGGAATCAATTTTACGCTTTTACTCATTCTATAGCTTATAGTGCTTATGTTGATTTTTGTTGAAAACAGAAAATTTTAGCTTCCATTTGGAATCAATTTTACGCTTTTGCTCATTCTATAGCTAGTTTATGCATGCACATTTTTCAATTTTGCTTTACATGTTTAGAATAATGCACATTGAAGGATTTTATTTATCCTTTTGATTTAGCACTCCACAATTGGCAAGTTATAGCAAGACTAAATAAGTGTTCCTTCTTTTTTATGGATTTGCATGCGTTATGGATGAAACCAAACACTATTTTTGGGCTCAATAGGTGAAGAATTCCTGTCTTAACATGACTTAGTAAAGATTATATGTACTATGCTTGGGATCTTGTCATCCTCCTATTAAATTCTCAAAACCAAGCTAGGATCTTGATTGAATATCCTTTGATTGTGTGTATGTGTGAATATATGTGACTTCTCTTCTTATCAACAACTAAACAACTAAGATACGGATTGTAGGATGCTGTTGACTGCCCCGAATGGATTGTCCCTTTCCGCGCCTTCAAGGTATTGGCTGAAGAGGTATTAACATCTATGCCCCCTGTTTAAAGTTAATGGATATATTCTGAACCCGCAGGTCATTTACTTTCTGACTTATATAGATCCCTTTTTCTTCAAACGAAAACGGGAAGCCATGGGGTTAGAAGTTCCTCTTTTTGGATCTAATATCCTTTTTCTTTAAAGATGACCATGGTACCTTCTCTTTTATATTGAGTAGGTGCATTTTTCTTGATTGAGAGTGCTCTAGTGCTAGTTATGAGTCACAAAATGAGTGAGTATATTACACATTACACAAATTCTTCTAGTAAGTCGGAGATAATTTATGAGTTGTATATGAGAATAGTTATCGATATCTAAAGGATTGCCACCTAGGAAGACATATCATAGTTAGCATTCAGGATTACCATGTCATGCAGTTGTTTCTTGCCTTTTTGGTTTGTTCTGACAGTTCTTTTTTTCCTTTTGTTAAATGCAGTATGGCTTTGAGCTAGTTTTTGTGAAGAATAATCACATGTTTGTAGACGAATACATGAAGAAACCAGAATTCATTGAACTAATGAGGAGGCTTGGTGCATTAGGTGATGGGAACCAAGACCGAAGTAAGTTTTAGTTCTGGGTTGCTGAATGTTGATGCTTTGATGTTTCATCGAAATTAATGTTTGTGATATTTGATGCCTTATTTTATATGTTTCCCCAAGCTTGTGTTCTGACTTGTGTTGCTAACTACAGGTACTTTATCACCAGATGAATGGGAGGCAGCCTATCTTTATTTGACATTTGTTCTGAGAAAGGTACTTACATACCTAATTCATGTTTTAATATATTACTGTTGTTTCGTAAACAGTAATCTGTTAACGAATTGGGGTGCCTTGACCAGCATCCACGACAGCATATCCCTGTGGAACGAACCCTTATCCCCTTAGCTTAGTCATACAGGGGCGGGGGTATGGCTCGCTGGGAAGAAAGATTACATGCGGCTTGTAGAGCTCATTTAAGGCACAATCCGGTTGCTTATTTGAAGCTTGTGAGTTCAGAATTCTAGCTCTCTTAAGTTACTGGGGTCTAAATTAATAATTTGTACATATTAACTGGATTTCTCAAAGACAAATACAGTGTTTGGACCAAAGATATTAGGTTCGACCGAACCTGTAGCTCTGCCCCTGCTGTCATAGTTTAGGTACCATATTAGGCACCAATATGTGTCAACACAACAATGACAGATAAAATCAATTAGTACTTCATATTGGATCGCCTAAGATAAGAGCCTTCACATGGACAGTGGCATCCGCTATAGTGACTGTGATGTTGGGTAAAATCTGGTTTATTTTGCAGCGAGGGCAACCAGATGAAACACGAAAAAACCCGAGACGAGACAAAGGCAAGATGCATTTGACAAAAGAAGATATCGAGAATGTTAACGGTGCAGCGTAATCAATGCTCCAACCTCTGAACCTGGAAAGACTGTTGTGGCACATGAGAAATTATCTGAAAGGAAGAGGAACAACAGTCAACAAAATGTGCCCCTTTCGAGTCGATAAATCAAGCTGCTAATCAATTTTGCAGAATAAAGAGTATAGTTTTGGCCTTTGGCCTTAATCATTTGTCACAATTTCAACTTTATATAGTACTCCGTCATAAATGTAAGCCAGCATAGTTAAAAAGAAACAGTTCTTTTCAGTTGATGTGGGCAGAGATAGCTGAATCTAAAGAGACCAATGTCTCCACTTGCAACTACTTACCTTGTAAATATCCAAAATTTCCAAGATACAAGGCAATTGAACGCTGATATAGATCACATTATATGTTGTTTGATTACTTATGTTTTTATTACTCTTGACGATAGCTTGTCCAATGCTAATAATCATGGCATAACAATCTCTTCATTACAAGTCACTGCATAACTCTTTCGTCATTAATCACTACCCTTTATGTTACATTTCCCGCATAACTAGTATGCGAAACAAACAAATAGCTATTAAAGCGCATGGTCTTGAATTTTTGTCTCCACTTGTCTCATGAACAGAATTTCAAATTTAACAAGTATTGCCTCTCGCTTGCTTTATGGGCTACACTTTTAACTTTTGACATGAATTGCCATCCATATATACTTCGTAGTTTACATAATGGAGTGGGTAACTTATTTTATTTTTAATATTATAAAGTTCATATTATAAAATAAAAAATGGGAAAATTTCAATTATATACAGAAAAATAAAATATTTACAAAAAAAGTAGCCCACTTTTCATTTACAGAAAAAATAGCCAAAAAGAGTCATGGGCTCAACAAAGCTCAATTTGGCCCAAGGCCATTAGGCCATTTATGATTCTTTTTTTTTAAGCTTTAATTTTTAAAAAAAAAAAAATAATTATTTTTGCTCTTTTTTTTTCAAACATTTTCCGTGCAATTTTTTTTCATGTATCAATATTGTATACATGGTGTATAATCATGTATATATGATGAACAAATAATTATGTAGTGTATATATAATGTATCGATATTGCATAAATAGTTATGTAGTGTATATGTAATGTATCGATATTGTATAAATAGTGCATAAACGTGTATCGACATTGTATAAATAGCGTATAAACGTTTAGCGATACTGTATAAATAGTGTATAAACATGTATCGATATTGTATAAATAATTATGTAATGTATCGGTACTGTATAAATGGTGTATAAACATGTATATATGATGTACAAATAGTTATGTAGTGGATATGTAATGTATAAACTAGTATATATGATGTACAAATAGTTATGTAGTTTATATGTAATATATCGATATTGTATAAATGTGTATAAACGTGTATCGATATTGTATAAATATTTATGTAACATATTGACATTGTATAAATGGTGTACAAGCGTGTATCAATATTGTATAAATAATATTTAGACATGTATCGATATTGTATAAATAGGTATGTAAAGTATTGACATTGTATGAATGGTGTATAATTATGTATCGATATTATATACACAATTATGTAATTTATCGATGTCAATATTTATTTGACTATCATGCGTTCCCACCTTAATAAATAAAAATATAAACAAAAACTAACAAAACAACATAGATATTCATTTTTTCGACAAAAAAAGTGAAACAATTAGAAAAGAAAAAAAAAAAATTAAAAAAGAGCAACAAAAAACGTTAAACAACCAATTTTTTTTTTAAAATAGCACATCAATTTTTTTTTTATTATTAAAAATAAAATGGCCAAATGGCCAAATGTTTCAATGGCCAAATGGCCAAACATTCAAGTCAATCACAAGCCGAAGTTTTGGTTCAGTTGGCCGACCGGCCATTTTTTGTAATAACTTTGGCCGGTTGGCCATTCTAAATAAATAAAAAAAAAGTGGGTTAGTTTTTGTGTAATTTTTTTTTCCAATGGACATTTTGCATAATTTTTCCATAAAAAAACTGTCTGCGGGTTTTTCTTGGTTGACATGATAGTATGCCAATTTAAAGTCTTAAGTTTCGTCATAAAAAAAGAAATCATTTTATTTGAAATTTTCAAAATTCACCAACAAACTCACTTCATAAGTTCATTTCATCTCAATTTATATAATGGCATTTGATTGAATATAAACGGGCAATTCAGTGCACTGAAACTTTCGTATAAAGTCTTACCTGACATTTTTGTTAGAGGCTATTTCCATGGATTTGATTGAATATGAAATTAAAACTAAATGAATATTTTAAAATTTATGATCTTATTAAATTTGACGATAAATTATCTCTAAATAAAAGATCAAAATAAAATTATTACTATTATTAATTATTAAAAATAAAAAAGTGTATGCTGGTGGGACCCAAGGATAACGAATGGAATCATATCCTTATCCCGCGGATTACACACTATCCATCATCAACTACCTTACAACTTCCGACCAGCAGGAGCAAATTTAACTCTTAACTGGAGTTACTATGGCTTTCTCTTCCCCGCTATTTTCTCCGGTTAACTTCGCCGCTATTCCTAAACACACAAAGCCAAACAACCGCCGTAACTTCTCCATCTCCGCCATTCCACCTCTCTCCACCGACATCGCCGCCGTCACTTCTCCATTAGACGGAACAACTCTCGCCGTACTCGGAGGAAGTTCGGTAGCAGCACTTGCAGCTATCCTCTCACTCACCGATCCCGAACGCCGGAGGCAGCTTCAAGCGGAGGAGGTCGGCGGCGGTGATAAGGAGGTGGTGAGAGAGTATTTTAATAATAATGGATTTGATAGGTGGAAGAAGATATATGGGGATACGGATGATGTGAATAAAGTGCAGTTGGATATTAGATTGGGACATTCGAAAACTGTTGAGAATGTGGTGAAAATGTTGAAGGAAGAGGGATCTTTACAGGGAGTTACTGTATGTGATGCTGGTTGTGGGACTGGTTGTTTGTCCATTCCGTTAGCTAAAGAAGGTGCTATTGTATCTGCTAGTGATATTTCAGCTTCCATGGTTGCTGAAGCACAAAAACAGGTGATCTTTGTTGAATTATTATTTCCGAGCTTATTTGTTCGATAATTGTTGCACATTTGAGTTAATGCCTGGACTATCAGGTGTGCGAGTTTCATGCCTGAACTATCACTTTTCCCGCCTAAAATATCACCGCCTAAATGATGGTGATATTTTAAGTAGGAAAAGTGAAAAGTTGATAGTTGACATGTGTTTTGATAAATAGTTGTTGATAGTTCATATAGAAAACTCAAGTACCTGATAGTTCAGGTATGAAGCTCAAAAAATTGGGATACTACAGGTGTGTTTTTGGTCATTCACTCTATTTAAAATATACTCCCTCAGTCTCATTGTTTGACTGGGTATCAAGTTTAGGAGCGAAAGAGAAAAAATGTGAATTTGTGGTCTAAAACAAGTGTAGAACAGAAAGTTCTAAGTTAAATTAGGACATTTAGACAGACTAAAAAGAAAAGTGTGTTATATAAATTAGGACAGACTGACAAAGGGAGTAGTTTGAGTCGAAGCTCCAGAGAGGTGGATCTGCCTATTCTGTTGCATCACATTTTGAGTAGTGGTGGAATAAGAAATTTGTTTATGCTTCTCTTAGGCTGAATAAACTAAATTACAGTGTGGGAAATGCAATATGTTAGCTCGTACTTTTTCTTTTCACGGGTAGCTTCTGTATTATCCTTTGGTGTATATCCTAGACGAGCCCTTGATTCGTCTTAAAGAAAGAAACTTGTTTTAGAAGTGTAATTGGTATTAGGATTATGGCTTTTGTGAGTTGAGATCTGAATAATACTTCTTAATCTTAATGAAGGCGCAAGAGGAGTTGTTCAAGGCTAAGGATGACCAGGCTCCGGCACCAGTAATGCCAAAATTTGAAGTAAAGGACTTGGAGAGTTTGGATGGGAAGTATGACACAGTGGTCTGCTTAGATGTTATGATACATTACCCACAAAGTAAGGCTGATGGTATGATTGCTCATCTTGCGTCATTGGCTGAGAATCGTTTGATCCTGAGCTTTGCCCCAAAGACATTCTATTATGATTTGTTAAAAAGAATCGGAGAGTTGTTCCCTGGACCTTCAAAGGCTACACGAGCATATCTACATGCAGAGGCTGATGTGGAGAGGGCACTGCAAAAAGCTGGGTGGAAGATAAGGAAGAGAGGCTTGATTGCCACACAATTTTACTTTGCAAAGCTTATTGAAGCTGTCCCTGCTTAGGATTGAAAGGCAAGTGAGAGCTCATTCGTTTGGCCATGTTTCTTCGCTGATGGTTAGGTATTAGGAGGTCCGTTGAGTGCTTATTATGAATGCGTTATTTCAGTCCTCAGTTTCTAACTTGTATAATAGTTTACAATGTATCTAAATTCTGCTTCTGACTTGGAAAATTTTTGTCGATATTATTAATATATCATGAAATGTAAATTTAGTCATCATTTGGTGGCTTTGATTCATTCGTTTTCGTCCTTAACTTTTATCATTAGTTTGATAGTTGTGAAATCCTTACCTTCATTTTCTTATGCTTCTATTTTCATTCTAAGTGCATTGGAAACATCAAGAGCATATTATTTCCTCTGTTTCATTTTGTAAAATGACAGTGTCTTATAGGACAATGGACTTTAAAATGTTAATTGACTTGGGTATTATATTAGCGGCAGCGAATGAAAACATAAAATGATGGTTTAAAAATCTGTTTGAGCGAAAATATCAGAGTACTCGAAGACATTAAATCAAAGTTGAGAATTGAACAGTTAAATGCTTGAATGTAAGATAGTATTATTCATGGACTGGTGTTAAGCATTTGGTATAATCCAGCTTAGAGATGAGGTTACGGTAGGGTAAGGCAGCGTATGCACCACCCTTCCCAGACCCCACTTGTGGGATTACATTGGTTATGTTATTGTTGTTGGACCTGTGAATTCTCTAGTGAAGCTGTTCAACATGGCCTCTTCCCCTATGATTTAGTTTTAAGAAATGGATACTTCTCTCTGAGTTTCTAATGATCTAATTGAGGACCACTTAGCCTTTCTTATGCCATATCTTTCATCTTGTTTATTTCTAGTACAACCTGAAAAAGAAGAAGAAAAAAAAAGTATCCTATGTCCAATTATCATCAAAGTTTTTCAGATAGAATGGTACTTGTAAATTCATCACAGAAGAGACAGTCATTCATAGTTGCAGGCAGATATAAATAAAATCTTCTGGTTGTCAAAAAGATTTGAAGATGCAAAACCGAGTAACCAGCAACTAGAGTTCATAATCACTGTCAAGAACAACGATAGTCGATGGATAATCAGAACCTACTTCTTAATTCATCAAAAGTTTAAGCATAAATCAAAACCTACTATTGAATCGGCATTTTGTCCATTACATCTTATCAGCAACTCTTGCCAGTGCATCAGTCACCTTGTTAAGAGCAGCAATTAAGCTATCAGTGTGTTCCTTCCGCTGCTCCCTGTCCAATTGATGATTATTCATTTGAGCATCAAGTTGTGCATGAAGCATAGTGGTGTTTCGCTCCAGAGTTTTCAGCAGTTTATATCCCAGATTACTGTCAGTACAACCATCCGATGACTGTCTTCTTCTCTTCACTGTGTTCTGAGACATGGGGCTATTCCAGAAATCTGATACAGGCTGTTCTCCTTCAGCTGTACCTGAAAACAATTCAAAGGAATGTACTTTACTATTTCAATCTTTACGGTGTAGCATTTAACTAAAGCCGTTATGAATATGTTAATTTAAATGGTGGCACTTTTAAATGTTCTAGTATTAAATTAGAGTCATCTGAAAAATGGTCCATGGATTCCTTGTATTCTACTTTCTTATCCTTTACTTGTACCACTCATCAGATCTAGCTTGTTGGAGTTGCAGTTAAATTTTAACCGTATATTCGTGAAAATGCAATATGTACTTTGGCTGTTACAAATCAAGCAAGAAAAACGAGTTGGCACAGAAGTATGTGTTGAAGTTCTGGTTGAGAGCAAAGCAAGTTTTTTAAGGACACTTCAATTTACCTGATATAGGCGTTGGAGAGGGAATGGACTTAGCTTTTTTACCTTTGACGTCGCGTTCCTTCAGTGGGTTGCTTCCAACTTCCTCCGTGGCTGGAGGCAGAACATCATCTTCCATGGTATATTCCCCTGTATGAGAAACATTGTCATTCTCTTCCTCTTCCTCTTCCGCTTCCGCTTCCTCTTCTTCGACTGTTTCTTTACCATAGTCAAATTTATCATCTGTGGTTATGGTTACCAGAGCTAGTTGGTATGCTTCCGGTGAGACTTCCTTCCCATCCAAGACATTGTAGACTTCTCTATCAAAAGAACCTGGTAGCCTTTTCTCTCGCCTGAGATCGTTGCTAATAATCCAATAAGATTCACTGCTTCCATTTGCCTGTGACTCCCATGTTTTAATTTTCTTGAAATCACTGATCATGTTGCTCCAGCGTTTTCTACATTGAACAGGTCCTCTGTCTGCTCCATGTTGCCTGCAGTAAGAGGAGACCGAGTCCCATTTGGGTTCCGGCTTGTCTGAACCAAAAATAGAAGTGGATCTACGCCCCCTATGAGCTCTTTCCTCTGCAACCTTTTTCCCTTGTATGAGCACAAGAGTTTCTTGCCTGGTCCATCGCGAGTGTCTTGGTGTTTTACTTTTGCCATCTTCCGTCTGTTTTTGCTGTCCATTAGCTAATGGTGTGGTGTTACCATTCATCTCAGCTGATCCTGATGTCATTGAGTTTTGTTTCAGAACATTTCACAGAAAGGGACCAGTATAAAGAGCGTTGTGAACGGGTCTTATTGATGGAAACGAAATTGAGTATGGCTCCATAAATTGGGTCTTGTACATTGTTGGAGGATATTTACTTGTTTTTTCAGGAGACTTACCAAATTAATTGGTGATTGACTTCCAAAGAAAGGCATGAATTCTTTCTTTGGGCATTGAATTTTTAAAGGCTTTCTTATTCAAGCACAACAGTTTCTAAGAGAAGATGGGTACTCCTTAATTTTCAGATTTTCTTTTAGTACATGCCCAAATATTACATCAAAACGTACAGTCTTGGTTGATTCTCTCATTGAAGAGGTTGCCATTTGTGAGAAGGGAGAGTGACCAAATACTGGTGCTCTATTTATTGCCTAATCGTTTAAGGCATCTATTTAAAAGGTGTATTTGACCCTCTGCCCTGGGTTACTATAATCTCCATGTAACTGTTACTGACCAACTGTTGAGGAGTTTTGCCACTAAATAGTAATAATGAAGTTTACCTAATTAAGTGGGATTGGTATAACGGAATTCATTTTCCTTATTAGCAAATTGGATAATGTTATGAATTATGATGAACTTTTGAGAATTAAAATTAATAACAAAGTTTAGGTTAGTTGGATAGGTGATAACACAATTAAAAGTTAAGATTGTTGTAAGGGAATTCATATGGTGATTGGTGAGGGGGGTTGTTTGCTCTCGTTGATATGACTTGTATAAATTTTATTTTTGGCATTGGACTTATTGGATAGGTACAACAACAACATAATTAGTGTATTCCCACTAAGTGGAGTCTGGAGAGGCTAGTGTTTCGCAGTCTATACCTCTACGAGGTTGTTTCCGATAGACCCCAGCTCACTTATTGGATAGGTACATTCCAAGCATATGATGTTCTTTGTTAGTATTGCTAAATCTCATTTTTCTTTGATTTGTTTAAACCAAAATTAGAACAGTGTTTTCCATAAATCATTATCAAAACAAAAAAAAAGAAAAGAGAGCTGATCAACGCACATGGTTTGTTTTTGATGTGCTTAGATAGCTACTAAACTATCCACAAAATTATTTCATGAGAAAACAGAGAAATGGTGAACATGTAGTGTGTGAATGTAGTCCCACATCGGCTGAGACAAAGGGGAACAAAGAGCTGGACTGGTATAAAATGAAAGGAAGGAGCAACGTTACACATACTTACCTGGACGGGGTCAATGGGCGATCATGAAGGCCCATGGCCTAGGTTGGTGACCTCCATTGCACTTTGGAGGGGCGCCCGCCTAAGGTCGGCCCAAGTGGCCGAGCCTACGTCATAATTTGTGGCAGCGGGGGCCTGCGTTCGCGCGGCCCCTACCCAATTCAGTGAGAAATTTTTTTTGTGGGCTTCTATAGTTTGGACCTTCGATGGGCCTTTTTTGTATGTAGCCCAAAGTAGCATACAGGTTTGGAAATTTGTCACGTATGTTTCTTAATACAGCAGTTAATAATAAAACGATATTTTTCATATCTTGAAGTTGTTTGACAATAACGAAGTTTAATATAAAATTCTAAAATGTTCATTGAGTACAGTTATTTAACAAAAAATGATTTATTCACAGACCCACAAGTTTTGATTAGAACGAAATTTGCCTAAAAGTTTAATATAAATATTCTTTAAGTACGGTTATTTAACCAAAAAATGATTTATTCAGAGACTCAAAAAGTTTTAATAATCACGAAATTTGCCTACGTCAGAGGAAAATATTGCATTGTAATTTCTATTTCAGAATTTATTAATTCAAATGCATTATAGGAGATTAAAATTAGCAAACGCAAAACTTATCGGAACTAAGATAAGTATTATATTTTTAATGTGTTATTTTATTTTTGCTTCAAACTCTTTGCGGACATTTTGAATTTAAATTAATAAAATAAATCTGAATTATATATTAAGCTCAAAATATATTAAAGATCACATGAATATTGTAATTCAATATAATTTTTGACTAACTATTTAAGCTTAATATTACAGCATAATTGACAGTGAAACAGAGAAGAAAGAATTTTGATCAGCTTCGGTAAAGTTAGTCTTTGTTTCAATAAAAATGGACAAAGAACAAATAAATTTTAGGTGATAAAGATATCAATTAGTGTTCTAAAAATTTTTATCCTTGCTGTTTATGCCAAATAGCTCATGAACAAATATATACAAAATAGCAAGATTCTGACCTCCCAAGTAAAGAACAACTACAAATAACGAAGAAACTAGTATATTTAAGAAATGAAGTAAAATATAAAATAAATCAAAATTAATACCTGAATATTCAATTTGATACGCTACTAATAATTCCTCTTTTGCTCCTTGCTTGTGGTAAATCAAAAGGTAATTATGCACATTCAACTAGAGAAAAAGAATTAGAAAAAATGATAAATCCAATGAATTGACACCACAAATTACAATTCTAAAAATCGTATTTTGACAGTGCTTCTACTCTCTGGATGAATCAAGTTATTCTTGTGCTACCCCTCGTTAGTCTCGAGGGCGGAGGAGGCTAGGGTAGCCAAAAGTGATTTCGGTTAAAGAACACAAGGTGTTCCAACTTTTTTAGGATAAGAAGAGGTAGAAAAAATGCATCGAGACAAATTTAATTAATGTTCCAATTTATTTGACTAGGTTCATTAAATTGGACTTCAAATGGTGTCTAGTTTAGTTTTATGTGTTGAATGACGTGACACATCATGTAATTAAAAAAAACCAACATAATTATGTTACGTGTCAAAATAATATAGCATGTCTAGTCAAATCAAAAGCTAATGAAAACGTGTCACATATACACATGACTTACTTCAACCAATTAAAATTATTATTTCACTTCAATTTGATTGGTTGAAAATAGTTTGTTCTCATCACAATTGTTCCTCCTTTATAATTATAAAACACATATTCTCACAACACTAGAATTTTATCAAGAAATCACAAGAGCAAATTAAGATTCGTGTAAACTCTATAAATTCAAGATCAATCTCAAATATCTCTACATTTATCAAAACAACTTTTATTGTCCTACACTTTATAAAAGTTGAACTTTAAATCAATCGTATGACATGAGTCATTTGTATAATTTTTATTACTTAACTGGAATTAACTAATTGCTCACGTTTTAGAAACATTTTTGTGACGAGCCTTGAAAGTGATTTGTGGGGATGAAAATATCGTGAATTGTAAGTCATATCAGTCCGGAGCATGCTTTAGGCGATGAACGAGTTTTTATTTTGAGACATAACCAGAAAACTCTCCTAATTAAAATTAAATTTGAACAAATACCTAAATCAATTCCCAAAACCACAAAATTCAACATGTTATTACACTTTAGAATTTAAAAATCAAAATATTTTTATTTAGTCCTATTTTTTATTCCTTCTCCTCATCTTTCACTAGACAAAAAAGGAAAAAAATGATCAATGTGCAAATTACAAAGCAAAAAAGCACATCACCCTTAATCACTTACTCTGATTTAATGATTTTGACTGTAGGTTCCTTTTTTTTTTAGGTTAATTTATAAATTCTACCATCATTTTGAGAAAGTTTGATTAATTTCTTTAAATGAGTAGTTTTGATTATTTTTCGTCAATTATTGATTTTAATTACGTTTTAAGATGAAACAATTCTAGGTATATTTTCACTTATTTTATAATTTTCTTAAAATTTCTTTAATTTCTTAATGTAATGTTATCTTTTATCATTATTTATTCTTATCTTATCATATAAATTTTATAATTAAAGATCCACATGTTTACCCCTATCATTAGGGGCCGATTCGTACAAGGAACAAGGAAATTAATCGCAGAATACAATTTGAAATTAATTTTATCACATATTTAATATAAGATAATTATTTAGTTCCATAATTATTTTATCCACTATTTATACTAAAATAATAAGATTCACATCATATAAAACGATTCACCCGCGTCCCCATCTTTTAAAACAGGCGGGTACCTTTGAAAGTTTCGAACTTGGTGTAAAGCGAAAACACTGTAAGACTGAGAAAAAAGAGAAAAAAAAAATGTGGGAAGAAGAAGTGAATGGTATAAGAAGAGAGGAAGAAGAAGCGCTGTTGAATCTCCTTGAGCAACGTACGAAGAATGTCCAAAAACTTGGAAAAGCAATCGCTTATTATACAAATAAGGTTTATTTTCTTTCGGACCCTAACCCTTTTTTTAAAAAATTAATGTCATTTTTATAACTTTATTTAATAATGGGTCAAAGTTTAATGCTTTATTAAAGTTCCTTACTTGGTCCCCATTTTATTATTTTTTATTTTCCTTTTTTTTTTTTGGTTTTGTTGAATGATGAAATTTACTGTTTTGTTAATTAATGGATGTATTTAAGGTTGATTCTTGAAAACTTCAAATAGAGGCGCAGTCAGAATATTTTTAGTTTATGGGTCATTTTGGTTACTGGGTTTTGATATATTAAGTGAAATTATTTAACACAAATACAAGATTTGAGTCATAGTTATTGAATTTTGTCGAATTCATTGCCACCAACCTGAAGGCCCTTCGGGTTGGTTATGGTATAAAATATGGAAAAATACTTCTTTTGTGGGGTTTCAATCTCCAAAATCAATGCTTTAAACCACAAGCCTTCAATTTTATTTAATCTTTTATTAAGTTTTTTGTGTTTCTTGCTTATATTCTTGTGTTTGTATTTAAGCAAAAAATATCATCCTAAAACCATTGTATGTAATCTAGACAAATACTGTGTGAGGTGGGGGTTACGGGGATGGGGCTATGGGGGTGGGTATGAAGGTGAGGTGGGGGTTATGGGGATGGGGCTACGGGGTGGGGGTGAAGATGAAGTGTGTTGCATGGTGTGGAGGACACAATCAATACGGAATGCTACATGTGGAGCTTGTTTTTACTACTTCCCAAATATGTTTTCTAGGAAAATAAGTTGTTTATGTTCGTAATGCTTACGCTGAGGCTTTATACATGCATGCCAATTGTGTGGCCTGTTCTTTCTTTTAATTCCTTGACATTTGCAAGATCTATATGCTAAGGATACTTCATATATTTCCGATCTCTTGGCAAAAGGTGGATACTTGAATGTCCAATTTTTGTGTAATAGGCTTCAAATTTTGCCTGTGACTACAGATCCAGCTATGAGTTAAACTTAGTGTAGTGTAACAGAATTCTTTTGTGGTGGAGATTATATTTCTATTAAATTCCATAGGGTTATTATGTATATAGTAACTTTCAACGCATCTCTGGACTTACACTGCTATCATTTAACTCATGAGGGGTTATCTGCTGAATGTTGGCTATTACCCAGCAGATGATTCATATCTAATTAATATGTAATTGGAATATTGTTTGTTTACTTCGGGGTCTTTCTCTTACTTTGGGACCATAACTAGTATTTCAAAAAACTAATATTTCAAACTTCCCCGCTTCATTGGAATGAGTTACAGGTTGAGCAAAAAGAGAAGAACTTAGAGGAATTACAACAGGAACTTGCTCGCCTCCGGGGTCGGGCCAATGTGGCAACATCCACAAGCTATCATGGGAATGACTTGAATCCATTGAAAGTTGAAAGAAGATCCACGAGTCCTATTCAGATAAGTGATGATTCTTCTTCAAGCCTCTCTGAGTGTAAACCTCAACCTGACAAAGACAACATTGTGCCACTTAAGAAATCTTCAACACTTGATAAAAAAATACCAAGCCCTTTTCAGAAAAACAATGATAATTCCGGAAAGCTGCCCCAAGCAAAACCACTACTTATCATTCCTGATGTGAAACCAAAGGTTTCCCTGCCTTTAAAGACGGTAGAATCTAGTCCTGTCCCATGTTGTTCTGATTCTTGTGCTGGAGTGTCAGTTTTTTCTTTTCGTAACACTCGTATTGTAAGGTCAAAAGCAGATATGAGCGCGAAAACCCCTCCTGACATTGGAGCTGTTGAGTTTCAACGTAAAGGAACAAAACGGAAATCTGGTAATACTTTAGTTGTTACATCTGATCTATCGATACTAGCATGTGCTAACACACACTCTTACATATATACAAATGTTTTTTTTCATATGAATATTACCGTCTAACGAGCTTGTTTCTCGTCTTCGCTTTGTGAATATAGAACAAAAGGAGCATAAAGAACTGATTCCATTGATAGGTAGATCCTCTTCAGCAAGCAACCTAAATTGCCAGACATGCAGTGTCATGCATAGTCAACACAAGCGAAAGATGAGAACTATTGTCTTGTGTCCTACAGATGATCAACTTTTTGCGAGCAGGTAGATTGGAAGTTTATCCACTCTTTGTAGATGAAAATTGTGATTGTCGATGCATTTCCTTCATTGCTTCTTGATCGTAAATGAATTAAGGATGGACTAACTGTAGAACAGAGCTTGTTCAACCCCCCCCCCCCCCCCCCCCCCCCCATATATATTTGGAAGTTGGTGGAGCAATGTGTAACAGTTTCCAGCAATAACATTTTAAGAAAGCAAGATTTCATCACATATGTAATGGTTTTAATCTAGTTAAGAGATCCTACACTCATGTCACATGATTAGATCTTGTGGAATCTGAAGATGTTCGTACCTGAGCAATTAAATTGAGTTCTTAAATTGCAGACTGCAATCAGTCATTTTAGATGATAATAAGTTTAATTTGCCTTGATATAATGCTGTTTCCTACTTTCCCTGATATAATGCTGCACTGTACTTGTTTTCTCTTGAGAACAGCCTGTTACTCATGTTTCTCAGTCTTTCTCATACAATTTTCAACCTTCAGCATCGAATGGAACCATCTGGTCTTGAATATATTCTTATTTGTTTAGAAATGCTCATCAGAATTCCTTAACATGCAGTTCACTGGATGGGGTTGTCAACTTGTGGCAGGTGCAGGACAGGGGGTATGCCAAATTTTTAACATCCAACTACTAGAGCTGCATCTGTATCTTTTTCCCCCACTTAATAAGCAATAGCTTTAGAAATGTTAATTCATTTTCCCTTTGCATCACTAAATGCTTCTATTTTGATGCTGTGTCACTTTGGTAATCAGGTCAACTGCCAATCTTCTCAGTAGCACTGATTGCTTTACGCGTAAGTGTAGAAGATGGCCAGAAGACGTAGCCTGGCATCCAGAAGGCAGCAGTCTTTTTTCCGTGTACAGTGCTGATGATGGGGATTCACAAATTTCAATATTGAATCTTAACAAGGGAAAAGAGGTATTTCTAGGAAATTTTGTTGATGGCATTATATGGCAAATATCATTTGACTGTAAAATCTGCATGATTGAAAAAGCATGTGTGCATGGGCATGACATAACGATAAATCCTGTTTCACTTCTAATCTTAATGTATATGTATAGGGTGTGTATGGGACTGTATGGTGTAATAGATGAAGGGACAAACAAAACTCAAAACAAAATTTCGCTGAGCGCGAGCTTGTAGGAAAAGGAACTCTTCTAATTCCTTGAATTAGGGTGCTTAAGCTGGTTATCAAGGATTCACTTGGGAAGTACTTGACCATCAAATGTTGAGGTTTTGGTTGTAGCAACAAGTAAGACGCGTGGAATTTTTTTTTTTTTTTTTTATGGAAAAGACTTTGTTGGTGATGTATTTGGTAAGAGTGCCATGTCAAATGTTTCAAGATCAATATCTTTTTGACTTTTAAGAGCACCATTTATGGTTTATACTTTTCTCCCTCATTAACGTAATTTCTTTATAGAGAGACACCAACAGACAGAGAGAAATGGAGGGGTGGGGGCGGGAGGAGCATTGTTTGTTGTGTCACTTATGATGTTCTTGAGTATGTCAATGTAAGCATGGATGTGCCTTTGTTCATTCTGTTTCTAATTTCCAAGGTCGTGTAACCTGATGCTAATTGGGGCTAGCTTTTTCTCTGATTGATGATTACTCATTCATCTGTGCCCTTAATTTTTGATGAGGTAAATAATTTTATTAACATTTGGTGGAACGCCGGATACATATACCAAAAGAAGAGAACCTACACCAAAATATGGTTCTCAACAAAAGAGGTCCAATCGTCTATGCAAATCGGGACCTCACAAGTACACCAAAAGTAAACTAGGTACAAAACACTGCTCTTTAATTTTGCGAAATCAAGTTACACCCCTTCAAAGGCCCTCCTATTCCTCTCTTTCCAAATGACCCACATGATTGCTAAGGGGGCAACACTCCATTCTCTCACGCTTCCCTTCCTCCTTTTATGAGTTCAACTCTGCTCTCAGGGATCTATGTCTTCCTCTCTTGCACGATTTTGCTTCGAAAAAGCAAAAAAGTTCAAAAATATAGAGGCAGCAGCATGTTTGATTCTTAGACTAGTTAAAAAGTAAACATCCAAGAGGGGTGTAATATGTCCTCTGTCAAGTAGTACATAGAAAAAATCTGAGATCTCTTCCCTCTACTGAAGATAAAAAACCATGGAAACCCATCAGTTAAGACTGATTTTTATATGCGGCTCCTCCAGCCTAAACTCTATGAACTATAGGTGTATTGTTTTTCTTGTCTTTGTCATTATCACAATTAACATGGTTTCGAGCCTTACACTTGGTTATGTCGCGTTTGATTGTATCTCTTGCATACTCTATTGTGTCAAAGGACTCTTGGATTTTTTCTCTCCTCTGCTCTCATATCCTGGTGTATTAACAGAATATGCGAGTGAATTTCTTGGAGGAGAAGCCCCATGTCAAAGGGATCATTAACAACATAGTGTTCATGCCATGGGAGGAGGGCTGTTTTGTTACTGGTGGTAGTGATCATGCAGTTGTCTTGTGGACTGATAAAGATGGAGAACATTCTTGGAAGCCTAAAGAGTTGCATAGCCGGCATTCTTCTGCTGTAATGGGAGTTGCCGGTTTGCAGCATAAGAAAGTTGTGATGTCTGCAGGTGCCGATAAGCGTATACTTGGATTTGATTTACCAGCTCAGAGAATAGGTTACAAGCATCAACTAGAAAGTAAATGCATGAGTGTTCTACCTAATCCACGCGACTTGAATCTATTTATGGTTCAGACGGGGTAAGTTACCATTATGGACATTCTATGATCATTATGTGCATATTTCTTTATTTCCATTATGTGCATATTTCATTATGTAGATACTTCTTTTACGTAGTAATGGTTTTTCTTGCTATTTCCCATTTTCTTGTCTTCCAAAACACCCAATGCGTTGTATTTTTTGAGGTCATCTTTTCTATGTTACTTTTTTTTTTTTTTGGGTCAAAATGTGGTATGTGCAATGTCAGATATGATGGGAAATTGCACAACTTGTAACTTCATTCTATAGCACTGGCTCAGTGCAAGGTTACCATCTACATTTTTTTTGTGACCGATTTTATAACAAAAGATTATGACGTTGACCTAACATCATGTGGGAGGATGTCTGAAAAAAGCTACAGTCTCTCAGACTCCACACAAACTTCATTAAGGATTTAAATGATGGAAATGAAAGATCTTTATCGGTGATACCAACTAGTTGAGATTAATGTTTAGTTTTATTGGTACACTTACGTTTGGTCTGGTGTTTGGCAAGAATCTTTAGTTTGTTCAAATATTGTATGCTACTAGAAAATGTAAAGAACCTCTTATATTGAAAATGTAAACAGCTCCTAATTTCTCTTTAAAAATTATGCCATAAATGGAACAGGTACAAAATGAGTGAAATGGATATTGAGGATTCACATAGCAAACCTCAAATAGTTTGGGATTGAGGCTTAGTTGTCGTAGTGTAAAGCCTGTTTTATATTTTGAACAATTTTCTCATTATGTCACAAATCTAATTTGAATTATTACCTTAAAAGCATATATGATTTAATCAGGAAAATGTTAAATAGGCTGATTTTATCTCATTTTGCCTTCTCTAATCCACTGCAGGACCTTAGAGAAGCAGCTTCGCTTGTTTGATTTTAGGTCGAGGCAAGCAGAGATTTATTCCTTTGGGTGGAAACAAGAAAGCAGTGACTCACACTCGGCTCTTATAACTCAGGCTTGGTCACCTGATGGTTTGTACATTACATCTGGCTCAGTTGATCCTGTCATTCACATATTTGATATACGGTACAATTCTCACAATCCTTGCCAGTCCATTAGAGCTCATCATAGGCGAGTCTTCAAAGCTGTTTTGCACCATACTCTGCCAGTCCTCATTTCTATATCTTCTGATTCGAACATTGGATTTCATAAAATTGTTTGAGGTGCTTACAGAGGTGTTTTCCCTTTCCTTTTTAGCACTCACTGTTCCCATTCATTTCAGAAGTTGTCACTGGGAAGAAATACTGAGGTTCTAGACCAAAGAAGTTCACCGTGTGGGCTCTGATACAACAGGTGATTTGAAAAGAAACGTTAAGCAGTGCCATCTTTTCCTGTGCCTTATTCTGCATTCAGGCCGTTAAATGTGCTTTGTGTTTTGAGTAAATGCAGAAGCTGTTGAAAAAGGTGTCTGTAGAATTCAAGAAACATTTTACCTCTTTCTTTAGCTCATAGGTCTGTCACGAAGACAATCTTGTGAACCGACTTATAAATCCAGTAGAAACCAGACAATAAATAGAGTTGTTATTACCCGTCTAGTCTAGTTTTCGTGGGTTGAGTTACCTGATACCTATGGTAGGAGTACTTGATGAATTAATCGAGATGAGTGCATGTTGTCCGGGATACAACCTTCATCCAAAAGTGTGAATTATTCTAGAGAAAATTAGGATGTCATTCGTCTTGTTAGGTCAGATTCACATCTTATCCAACTGTATCTGCACCACTAAATGACCAGTAGCCCCCATCTCTAGTGGTTTACCTGTTGGTCTTCTTGATCGTTGACCATTAACTAGACTTTGATATACCAAATGAGAGGTTTTAGATGTGTGGATCAATCTCACAATTTAATAATTTCATTATGAGAAGGATGAAACATATTTTAGTATTGAAAACAACATAACTAGTGTAATTTTACGAGGGGGTTATGGAGAGGATAGGATATATGCAGATTTTACCACTTATCTCTGTGGATAGAGAGATTGTTTTCGATAGACACTCGGTTCTATTTTTGTTCTTGGTGCTTAAACGAAATGAAACTTGGTTCCATCAAGAGGATAAAAACTTAATTCCACCCGATGTATACACGAAATTAATATATGCATAAAGTGTGCTTGCACATAAACTTTATTACTTAATCATGAGTAATTAATATATATTCTTACCTATTAAATCATTTAATCATGATATGTTGATATAATTTGGTGTAAATATTGAGTACTATGGCGTGGGCAAAATACTTTCAATTTGCACTCGATGAACGAATGGATGAATGAATTTTCATGAAGAGGTCTACACCAGCAATCATGGTCTAAAAAGATTGCCAGACGTATAGATCACTTCATCAATTGGAGGCATAGCCTTTTTGGTTGCTTTCTTTTAAAGAAAGACTACTTTTATTTATTAATGACCTATGCATGTAAATTTGGTAGTAATTTCAGGCGTGGGGACATGGCCAACAATTCAATTGGTCTGGTAAACTACTCGGCTAGCCTTTCAACATCGATAAAGACTACACCCTTTTCATTTTTCATTCATAACAATCTTTAATGATTAGTAGTTTGGAGCCTTAAGAAAGCTATTTTTCAAGCATTCGCTTTCTTCATCTCAAGTAATGTTCAGTTTACTTTTAAAGTTCAAAACTCTTAATCGAACTAATGACAAGATATACATTTTCTTCGGAATTCAAGAGAAACGAGCAAAACCGCGGAAATAGTGCTTTAACGAAAGTGCAGTCGCAAACTCTTTAAACTTTCGTGGGTTCTTCCTTTTAGACTTAATTATTAAACATCATTGACACAAATCAAATTAAATTATAGAGAAAGTTTAGTATGGAGACAGAGAAGTCGTCCAATTTCTATAATTACATGCAACAAAGTGGAGCAGATTAAAAAGTGATGCTTCCCAAAAGCTTCACAATGCTTACATGTCAATCCACATGGTCTTTAATTTTTAAAGTAATACAATAATTAATCGGCATGTGGGGTCAGTTGGCGCTGGACATTTATTTTTCATTTATGCATGTAAATATCAAACTCATATGAATCATTAGAAGAAAATGATGAGTAATAAAGAAAGACGTGACAATGTGAGTGAAATTACCTAGTTTTATTATTTTGTAAAACCATAGTGTACATGGCCAACAGGATTACCTAACCCGTAAACTACGTTTGTCTTTCCAAACAGAAGCTTCTATTTTCATTGACAGACGGTCTAAATTGCAAATATGTTATTAACTCTCTTGGTTTTTTTTTTGTTTTTTTTTTTTTCAAAAAATTTTTTCTAAAAATGTAAATAGAAAAAGAACTTCGTTTCTTTTAATGTTTGATTATCAAAAAGTAGGCGACTGGGAAAACAAGCATCTCCAAATGTAAAGAAGAGAGATTTGTTAGAAAATGTGTTTGGTTGTTGAGCAAGAAAGAAAGAAATAAGAGTCTTTGGATATTGCATTCGGGTAGACATGACTTGAAACGCTGCATTCTAGGATGAGGACACTTACTTAATCTCTAAAGCACATTTAAAAACTTTGGAAGAATCAATCTCAAGAGGTAGCATTGGTGGGCGATAGATACTTTGAAGTTCTTTCTACCGATAAGAGACGTGTAGATATCCTGTAGAATCACCAATGAATCTAACATCACGATTGTGATCGAGAAAAGCAGACAAAGAGATTATAGAAAATATACAACCTTCACTCTCATTACTCTTGAGCATCAGACTAAAAATAAAATCTTATAGTAATTAATTAGAAACAATTCATTTCAACTCTATTATGGAAAGTTAAAAATCCTACCCGACGATTTGAACATACTAATTTAAATTTTGATAAAACTAGAATGAAGATGGAATACCAAAATTTTCTCTTTAAGATTATCATTCAGCTATTTCTTACTATTTATTATTTTTCTTTCTATGAATTCTTACAATTTCACAAAATTGAAAGTCCACCTAAAATAGTCATTACCTTAATTTGGAAAAAACGCGCTTTGTTAAAACAGATTGGAAGAACTCAAAAACAGGAGGCAGTGGGTGGGCCCAGAAAGTTGTGTCTTCAGTTCCGCTAAAATCCATAGTTGAACAACCGTTACACTATATATATATATATATATATCCCTCCAGTCCACAAACTCACAGCTAAGGAGAGAGAGAGAGAGAGAGAGAGAGAGAGCGGCGGGCGGCGATGGGAAATTGTTGCTCTGATGTCGCCGGCGGTCAGTCGGCAGTCGGCGGTACCGGAATTAACATCGGAAATCAAGCTAACGCACCTAATGAAGCTGTCGATGCTTTCCTTAAGTCTCGTGGTTACCAAGGCCTTTATTCTCAGATCGAGGCACTTGGCTCCTATCTCTTTCTCTCTGTTTGCTTTTATTTTCATTCAATGTTAACTTATTTATACGCATATATGATTTTCTCTATGTTTTGTTAACGAGTGTAAATTAATTTTGAGGAGTTTGTGGTTGAATTGTGGTTGGAGTACAAGTTTAATAGGCATTTACTGTTAATTGACTTACTCCGGGATTGAATTAGGCAGGGACTCATTAGAACATAAATTGTAATTGTTGTGAGTGGTTGATTTTCTGCCAGAATTGTCTATGAAGGAAATTGAATGGTGGAAAATACAAGTACAATTGAAAAGAAGAATAAAAAACAATTCGTCAGAGTGAGAACTTAGACGCATATATCTTGCTCTTTTGCTCTTTTGAAGGAGATTCATGCCTACTGCATATACTTGTTATTGTCATTACTGGTTGTGGTTGAATTATGATTGGACTACAAGTTTAATAGGCATTGATCGGTAAATGAATTACTCAGTGATTACTGAATAATCGCTGGCTTGATTGGATGTTCTATGAAGATTAATTGGTGATTGAAATAGGCAGGGACTTTTTAAAACAGAAATTTGTACTGTAGCTAGGTAATTTTTGTGAGTAGTTGATTTTATGATAGAATTGTCTATGGAGTTTGGATGCTTATGTATGTTGGAAAATACAAGTACTATTGAAAAGAAGGAAAAAAAAACAAACAAATTCGTCTATCTTGCTCTCTTTAAGGAGATTCACGCCTACTGCATTATATCTGTCATTATCATTATCGGTTTGTGGTTGAATTTAGATAATTTGGTAAGAAATTTCCGTTGAGCACATTGGACTACAAGTGGAATTAGCATGGACTGTTTGAGAAAATGACTCTCTAGATTAATTGGTGATTGAAATAGGCAGGGACATCTTAAAACAGAAATTGTACTGTAGCTGGGTAATTGTTGTGAGTGGTTGATTTTCTGCTAGAATTGTCTATGAAGGAGTTTGGATGTTTGTATATGTCGGAAAATACAAGTACAATTGAAAATAAGAAATAAAAACAAATTCGTTAGAGTGAGACGCATATATCTCATGCGTATGCCTACCACATTATATTTGTCATTGTCATTACCGGTTTGCGGTTGAATGGAGATAATTTGGTAAGAGAATTCCGTTGAGCACATTGGACTCCAAGTGGAATTAGCGTTGACCATTTGACCGCGATTACTGAATCGCTGGCTGGATTGGATGTTCCTCTATAGATTAATTGGTGATTGAAATAGGCAGGGACTCGTTAAAACAGAACTTGTACTGTAGCTGGGTAATTGTTTTGAGTGGTTAATGCATTCAATGTCACTTGATTGTACGCACATTGATTATACGCACATCTCATTTTCTTTATGTTTTGTTAACGAGCGTAATTAATTTTGAGGAGTTAGTTGTCGTTCTCATTAATGGTTTGTGGTTGAATTATGATATGTCGGTGAGGAAATTCCGTTGAGCTGATTGGACTACAAGTTAGGCATTGATTGTTAATTGACTTACTCGGTGAGTACTGAATTGCTGGCTTGATTAGATGTCCCTCTCTAGATTAATTGGTGATTGACATAGGCAGGGAGCCAGGGACTCCTTAATTATTGTGAGTGGTTGATTTTCTGCTAGATTATCTAAGGAGTTTGGATGCTTGTATATGTTGGAAAATACAAGTACAATTGAAAAGAAGAATAAAAAAACAAATTCGTTAGAGTGAGACGCATATATTTTTCTCTCTTTAAGGAGATTCATGAATATGCCTTCTGCATTATGTTTGTCATTGTTGTTATGGTTTGTCTTTGAATTGAGATAGTTAGGTAAAAAAATTCCGTTGAGCACATTGGACTCCAAATGGAACTAGCATTGACCATTTGACCACGATTACTGAGTAGCTAGCTTGATTAGATGTCACTGTATAGATTAATTGGTGATAGAAATAGGCAAGGACTCCTTAAAACAGAAGTTGTACTGTAGATAGGTAATTGTTGTGAATGGTTGATTTTCTGCTAGATTATGCATGAAGGAGTTTGGATTCGTATATGTCGGAATAGTACAAGTACAATTGAAAGAAGAATAAAAAATAAATTCTTTAGAGTGAGACACATTTATCTTGATCTCTTTAAGGAGATTCACACCTACTGTATTATATTTGCCATTACAGGTTTGTGGTCGAATTGAGATAATTCGGTTAGAAAATTCCGTTGCGCACATTGGACTCCAAGTGGAATTAGCATTGACTGTTTGAGAAGTTGACTTGCCCCGCGATTACTGAGTCACTAGCTTTGATTACATGTCCCTCTCTAAAGTTAATTTGTGATGAAATGGGCCTAGATTCCTTACAACCAAACCCGCACTATAACTAGGTACTCATTGTGAGTGGTTGACTTTCTTCTAGATCATTTCTGAAAGAATTTGAATGCCCTGCCCATGTTGGTGAAATACAAGTACAGTTGGAAAAAAGAAGAAACCGAACAAATTCTGTTGGCTAAAACACAGATATCATTCTCTCTTTAAGGAAATCCAAGCTTATTGCACTATATTTTCACTGGTATAGCATTAGTACTTTCGGGTTGTCTCTTCCAGGATACAACATCTAGCCAGACGCCGTTGTAAGACTCAACAAACTCTGGACTAGTTGAGTCCAAAGCTTTTCTACATAGAACACTTTCTCCAACAAGTAATATCTTCTCTTTTATGGGAAATATGTTAGGAGGCTTAGGCTTTTTCTTTCTCACAATTTTTTGCACAGTCGTATATCACTTTTGGTGCACACTACTATACTTTTTCTAGTTATCATCACAAAGAAGTACTCCTATTTATAGGCGTAGAAATTTTACATCAAATAAATAAGAATTTAGTGGGGCAATGAAGTTGTAAGAACATGAGATCATCAGTTAGTGCTTAATAACTTTACCTATTATTGGGTTAATCAGTGGGTAGATCATAAGATAGTTGATTCAAGATATACACAAGAATTATGGCCACCTTCACCATTATAGGCACAAAAAATGAAAATTCAATTATTCATGCAATTTAATATTTTTATTTGTAATATTAACGTAAAATATCTCCAACGTTCGCCACACATTTAATATTAACAAATAGAAGAAACTATTAAAATATACAATTGTAAGGAGATTTAATGGCTATAGTTAAATAATAGCCGATACCAAGATAGGAAATCTCAGAAATTCATTCCATTTCAATGACAACACTTCACGAAATGGAAACTTAAAGTACTTTTGTACCTATTCAACTCAAGTGATAGAAAGGTAGTATATTCTTTTACCTAATACTTTCATTAATAGACAAATATTGTGGTGCGTTTATTTGTTAAGAAAGCTACCTCATCCAGTCGATACATACAATGATAGTGTAGCTTTTCATTTGCTGTTTTAGTATACTGCATCATATTACAATTCAATCATTATGTACAATTACTTATCATTATAATGCTTTGGTCATATTCTGTAATTAATAGATGCGCTCTTCATTTTCAAATATTGTTTTTTTTTTTTTTAATATTTCTTTATTTGTACACTTGCAGTTGTCTCTATCTGCTACCAGCTTGCGTGACCGTGATGTGCTTTCCAAGGTTTGCCGCTTATTTTACTTGTATTAGATAATGTAAATGATAATGCTGACTTTCATTGTGTTGTGATGTAGTAGAACTTGAGTATTATGTGAAGCATCATCTTTGTTACTGTTGAGTATGGTTGTTGCTTCTTGTTTATTTATTTTTATTATGTTGCTGGAAAGGAATTGTTTCATTTCCCTAATATGAGGATACATTAAATGTTTAACTTCGGAGTTTGTATTATTTTTTTCCCAATAGATGTTGTCAGTATTAATACATACATAAACACTCCCAGAATATCATCTGTCTGACCTTATGTTCTTCACTCTCCAAATCTAGCTTCTAAAGATAGCCTGTAAACCATAATGTTTAATGGTACTATACTCGAGAAACTGGTACCTCGAGCATAGAGGTTATTTTTCACGTAATACAAATATTCTCTTTTATCCCTTTGTTTTTTGATAAATGGTATGCCTTGTCAATATGAGACGTCTTGTATCTTCAAGCATCATAGTCTATTTTTTAATATAGACATGTTACTACGTTATAGATTCTAGTGGTTAACTCAATACATATTGTGCAGTTTCATCGCTTTCTTGGTGCTGCATTTGTGAACAAAATACCATGTACTTTTTAAAAATATAAACATGTTACTAACTTAACTGAGAATTTGTTTGTTACAGAGTGACCCCATGGCAGTCCTTTATTCAAAAGAAAAAGATGGTTCATTGAAAGAGCTTAGCCGTACTGAAGTAGTCCTCAACTCATTGAACCCAAAGTGGATTACAAAATATACTATGGCTTATTATTTTGAGACGGTGCAGAATTTGGTGTGAGTCTTGATTCTCCATTTCCTGGTTTCTGTCAAGAAAATACATTTATATGACAAGCTTGCCTTTATTTCAGGTTCCGTGTGTATGATATTGACACTCAATTTCATAAACAAGATGTCAAGGTATTTATGTTGCTCTATCTAAAATTTTGTTAATGTAATTACAGTTTCTCCTTGTCTCGACATTAATTGACCAGTGGTTATCATATCAGGCAAACCTGTAATTTTGAATTAATTAATCCCTCTGTTTTATTTTATAGGAAACAGATCAAATTTATGTACGTCCGAAAACGAGAAACTTGGCCCTCCGTTAGTTTGGTGTAATATGTCCTCCCCCCATAGACCCTAACACCGCTACAATTTGAGGGTAATATAAAACCATAGACAAAAGTTGAGGAATAAATTTGGTGCCTGTTTCTCGAAGAATTTTCACTTGTGGAGTCTTACCTATTTCATGTGGGAGCTTAGTTAATGGTAAGGGCAAATAAAACATGCTTAGCTACTGATCTTAAAAAAAAGATGATTAGCTATCGGCAAGGGTGGATGAGCCAAAAGTGAACTGGACGGCAAAATTAAGCACATCCAGGTTGCACAGAGGCAAATTTGGACCTTTTCTCTAGTCTTCATATGGTGGTGTTGGCCTCGTAACATAGTTTAAGAAAGATAAAAGGACTTTTGACACATACCAGATGGAAATTTAGCAGAGAGCAAGAGAAAATGAAACCAGAAATATGGTTAGTTGTACAAATTATTCTTGCTAATGATCTACTTTTTGTTTTAATTACTGATATAATCCAAGGTCGCACCCAAGGGTGTGGCCTAGTGGTCAATGAAGTGGATTGTGAACCTGAGGTCTTAGGTTCAAATCCCAGCAGAGACGAAAAAACACTAGGTGATTCTTCTCATCTGTCCTAGCCTTGGTAGACAGAGTTACCTGATATCTGTTGCTGGTGGGAGGTGGCAGGTATCCCGTAGATTTAGTCGAGGTGCGCGAAAGCTGGCCCGAATACCATGGTTATCAAAAAAAAACAAACACCAAGGTTTACGTGAAGCAGTGACTCAATCTGAAACTTAAACATCAGTGGAGAGTGGACACAGCTAGCTCCTAAGAAACAACATATGTAGGACTTCTGAGATCAAGTAACTGAGGGGATACTTTTCACGTCTCACCTGGGGGTGCCAAAAGAATTGAATTGTCCCATTAGAAGAAGACAGCTAAGAAGTGGTACTACGTAACTTAAAAGTCAGGTGAGGTATCTATAAAGGAAAGCATAGGGAAATGAAATAGTCAAGATTCTAACTGTTACATCAACACAAAGAGAATTGATTGAAGGTTTGAAATCCTTTCATAAAAAGTGGAAACTAAATAAAATGCCAATGCTACAATGATCTGTAGTAATTACAACCAATATTTTTTTTAGCATGCAATTAGGGGTGGCAATGGGGCAGGGCAGGGCAGGGCAAGGGCTTAATGGGGCAGGGCAGGGCAAGATCTTAATGGGGCAGGGTAGGGCAGGGGCAAGGCAAGGTTTTAGCAAATTCAAGAGTCGCTTTCTTATAACTTCTTTTGCTGAGGTTTCATTTACATGTATAATTAATTCTATAGCACACCAAACTGAAGGACAATTATCAATTTAGTATGACCAAGAGATTGCAGAAAATATTGTTACTTTAGTAGATGCATAAAATAATAGTGACGAATCACTTTAATAGTTAAAACTTGGGCATTTCTTAGCAGTTTTCTGTAAATTTAAGTTCTCTAGAATTTGGCACTAATGATTGTTTTTATATACCTAACTAAGAAAATTAAATGAAAGTGCATGTACAGCTAATGGATTAGTGTTTAGATATTATGTTAAGTCATCGAAAGGATTTCAAAAAAACTAATCCAAATGTAAATGTAACACGAAGTCCAAGACTTATTGAAAACTTATTCCTCTTTCTTTTTTATCACATGGATAAATCACAATTGCTAAGTTAAAAATAAAAAGAGTTATAGGGCGGGCCACGACAGGTTGGAAATTATAAAAATTGTTAAATGGGACAGGCAAGGCGGGTTGAATTTGTGGTAGGGCAAGACTTCACCCACCCCGCCCCGCACTATTGCCATCCCTAAGGTGCAATTAGCATTTAGCACATTAATCGGTTCAAATCACTCTTCTTTTAAGTCTTCTCCATATAATAAGCTTCAAGGTTCATGTAAAACTTAAATAGTTGCGCTCTCTATTCCGATTTATATGACATTCCTTTCTTTTTAGTATGTTCCAAAAAGAATTTTCTATATTTAGAACTCTATAATTTTAAACTTCCCATTTTATTCTTAAATGCATGCTCTTATAACCAAAAAAATGTCATGCATATTTAAGATCACAAGTTACTAAAGATACTTTTGGTATGTATTGAGACAGGGAAAATAGTTTCACATTTATATATGAGCACCCATCATACGCTTTGAATTTGCTTTTGTTTGCCTATTATGGAAAATTTCTAATGCATTGTCTTTTCAAATGCTATTAGTTAGAGAGTACAAGATACAATCATGTGTTATATATTTTTTTGAGAATAAATCACGTGTTATATATTTTATGAAAAAATATTAAAGAATACAAGGTATAAAATCATTTGCAAAAATGCTCATTCAAGTGCTTTCACAGAAAAGATCCCCTACAAAATCATGGAGGTTTATATAATTAATGCAGATGCTTAGACTGGAGGAGCAGGACTTTCTTGGTGAGTCCAGTTGCACATTGGCTCAGGTGCATCCTTTTCTAATCACAACTTCTGTTCCTGAAATTGTTTTATCGCCATAGTTTTCTGCTTGAAGTGTAAACAATGAGTTTATTATCGAGGCTGTTATTGATCTGCTGAGTGAACATTAAAGAAAAGACACATTTCACCTTGAGGCTTGTCTACTAATTACTTCGTGTAGTACTTGGTTATGGATATGCACTCCACTATTTGGTTGAGACCTGGGATAGATTGTTCATAATCCAATTGCCAATACCTACTTCGGTGCATAATTATTTTGACACTATTCAAAATGGATTTCCTGTTGATGGGTAGCTACAGTGTTGTGTATCTGTTTTTTCATATGTACCATTTGCTTTATCTTTGAAGAAGTTATGAATTTTTCCTGTCGGATAATGGTTATAAGCCCTATTTATATTTCTTCTCTGTGTGACTTGCTTAAAACTTTTTTTTCCAACTATCTTAGGATCCAAGTTAGTTCTGTTCTCCATTTTAGTAATATCATTGTAATTGTGGTTATTTTTTGTATTAATCAAATGAATGTTAAACATATTTCCTTGTAGATTGTCACAAAGTCCGACAGATCCTTGACCGTGGACCTTGTATGTGGCGAACAATCTTCTAGTCAAGCACGTGCCCAGAAATTTGGCAAGCTTACTGTTTTTGCTGAAGAAAGTATCAGCTCAAAGACTACTGTAGAGTTGAGATTAAGATGTTCAGAATTGGAATCAAAGGATTTGTTTTCAAAAAGTGTACAAACTCATCAGAGTAAAGTATTGCCTTTTATCATTTTGAATCACATGATGCTGATATACATAATTCTTCTGCATTTGGCAGGATCCATTTCTGGTGGTATCCAAAACTACCGAAAGTGGAATTGTTGTTCCAGTTTGCAAAACTGAAGTGATAAATAATGACCATTCACCTAACTGGAAACCGGTGATCTTGAATATTCAACAAATTGGAAGTAAGGTACAATATAATTCTCTTTTGAGTGATCAATTTTGCATTTTCTTTAGAATGCGTTATGTTTCCTGGGATTAATCTTCTACAAATGGAATCCTGAAAAAGAGGATAAAATATCATTTAAAGAAATCTTCTTTCTTGCATGGGACTATATCCTATTCCAAATAAACAAGGTATTGTTATGAGCTATAGGTGCAATGTTGAGAAAACATTGCTAGTATTTTCATATGAATTCTGTGCAGAAGAAATAAATTTATACTCTAAATGACGAAACCTCCAAACCCACTTTTGGCTGATCTTTTGCTTTCTTACTGGAAAACCTATCTATTCTCTTAAACTTGAAATCAGCTGTCTTTTTTGACTTTATGATTGCATTAGCAATAGCTGTATCTTGTGTTGATGGGATTCTGCAGATGTCTATGGGATCTTGCCGCCTTGTGCAATACAAACAAACTTTGCTCATCGAAGTATTTAATGGTTTTGATTTTGATGGCCTGCACTTTAAGAATTCACTTGTTTTAAAGGACGTGATTGATAATATAATCCCCCCCCCCCCCCCCTCGAAGGAAATTATCATATACTCTATGTGGATGGTAATGTAGCATTTCACAATGTTTATTCTTTGATTTTCAATTTAGAAACATTTGAATTAATGCAGGAGAACCCATTAATTATCGAGTGTTATGACTTCAATAGCAATGGGAAGCATAGTTTAATTGGGTAAGCTTTTTCATCTCTTGCTCATTTCTGACCTCTACAGACTGGAAGCTGACAGTATTTCTATTGATTGTCAGAAAGATTCAGAAGTCACTATTAGATTTAGAGAAGTTGCATTCTGCTGGTATTGGTGCAAATCTTTTTATACCAACTGCTACGGGACCAAAACAAGAAAACAAGGTAAAGAACTCGTTAATCAGATAACACGACTGCTAGTTAAGCTTATTTAATCATTGACGGTCACTGGATTTCTCCAGGTTCTAAAGAGTCAACTTTTTGTGGAAAGCTATTCTGAGAAAATACAGTATACATTCCTTGATTACTTGGCGTCCGGCTATGAACTCAACTTCATGGTGGCCATTGATTTTACTGGTATGTGGTTGTGCATTGATATGTGTGTGTGTATATATATAAACCAGATTCTTGCAAGTCTTTCTTTGTTTCCATTGCTAAGCATGGAATTCATATTTGTTGTCTTCATCAATGGTACAATTTATTTAGAGAAACTCCAAACTCTTCCTTATTTAGGATGCAGGCTGGATTGAGCATCCTATAAATATAAATAAGAGTTGTGGATGTGTTGAGAGGTGGGTCCATGCTTCTCCGAGTTTCGGACCTGTGGGCCAACGGAGGGTAGGGCCAGCTAACTCACAATGAATTTCTTGGCTATCACACAACTGAACAGCAGTCCCAAAAATTGGGATCGGTTATGGGAATCCTCACTGACCATGTTCCTTTATTTAAAAATATTCTTGGTTATAAAAAAAATAAAAAAATCTCTATGTTAATTTTTACGCTTTTGCTGAACTTGCACCTGAGCCTGTATTCTTGTTTGCTTGAATTATTGTTTGTCAGCTTCCAATGGAAATCCACGGCTCCCTGATTCATTGCATTATATTGACCCTTCAGGACGACCAAATGCTTATCAGAGAGTAAGAAAATATTCTCAGTATAATGATATTTCCTTCATAAGAAGTAACCAAGTAAGATACTTAACCAGAATCCCTATTTCAGGCAATCCTGGATGTTGGAGAGGTATTGCAGTTTTATGATACAGACAAACTTTTTCCTGCTTGGGGTTTTGGAGCACGGCCAATTGATGGCCCTGTTTCTCATTGCTTCAACTTAAACGGTAGCAGTACTTACTGTGAGGTACTTAGGAGAGCCTTATATACTACCACATTTATAGACTTGCTTTTGCGCTGTATCTTTTTCTTTTATTAACTTTAGCCATATTTTTAACTCTAGGTTGAAGGAATCCAGGGTATCATGATGGCATACATGAGTGCCCTTCATAATGTTTCACTTGCAGGTCCAACATTATTTGGACCAGTGATTACTTCTGCTGCACATATAGCAAGTCAGTCTTTGACGAACAATGAGCGGAAGTATTTCGTTTTGTTAATAATCACGGTACATTTCATTTTCTACGTTCTATATTTTCCTCTGCTTTCCTGATGAGTATCTTTTCTACCTTTCAAGTGAAATTATACCAATCAGAGTTATAGTTAATAGATTCCTTCACGGTCATATGTAAATTATCTTTTCTACCTTTCAAGTGAAATTATACCAATCAGAGTTATAGTTTTTTTTTTTTGAGAAGGTAACATTTGTGTATATTGACAAGGACAGTACATAGGTTGTACTGAAGACCATATTTACAACATATCAAAATAAAGAACTGAATCAAAATCCTAACAAGAGCCTAGGATGTCAATGATTGACTCAGTATCCTCTAAGTACATCTGTTTACACCAAAAACAAAACAATTTGATGCAGTTTAGCTTGATCTTCTGTAGATCACAATTTTTGCCCTCAAAACATTTAGAATTCCTCTCTTTCCATATTGTCACCAGATACAAGCTGGGACAATCCTCCATCTGTCTCTGTCTGCAGCTCTTGCTTCTGCCTCCTCCCAGCTAAATAATAATTGTGTGATTTTGTTAGGCATAACCCAAACAATACCCCTGAGGCTAAGAAAAATCCTCCAGAGTTGACATGTAATCTTGCATTGTAGAAACAGATGACTGACTGTCTCACCCTCTTCACCACAGATCCTTTTCTTAAGGTTGTCTTGAGTTAGAACAGCTTCCCTTGCTAATAACCAGGTGAAACAGGCAACTTTGAAAGGTATCTTTACTTTCCAAATATGCTTCCAAGGCCACTGATGTGACTGTTGACTACCTTGGTCCAGAAGTTTATAGGCAGAGCTGACCTTAAAGATACCTTTACTGTCCAGATTCCACCATAATCTATCAGCTTCTTCATTTGTGCCTTTAAACTTCTCCAGCACTCTGAAAAATTCAGTCACTGTATCCATTTCCCAGTCATTGAAGTTCCTTCTAAATTGGATGTTCCACCCTTGTTGTATCCAAGAATCTGCCACATACTGTTGTTGTTGGACAGCCACCCCATACATCTGAGGGAACAAACCTTTAAGACTATCTGATCCCAACCATTTGTCATCCCAGAAGGAAGTCTTGAAGCCATTTCCTACTTTGACAACAATGTGATTTTTTAAAAAAGGCCAAAGTACTCTAATGGATCTCCAGAGACTAACACCATAGGGAGTGTGAACCTCTTTTGTCATCCACCTATTCTCTTCTCCATATTTTGCCTTGATGATCTTGCTCCAGTATGCTTGAGGTTCTTGGGAGTACCTCCAGAGCCATTTAAGTCTAAGAGCTTTGCTTTGTAGTTTTAGATTCCTTGTACCTAGACCCCCTTCTTTTTTTCCCCAGAGAACTTTATTCCACTTCACTAAGTGTAGTACTGTAGAGTCATTTTCTTTGTTCCCTTTCCAGAGAAAGTCCCTCCTCACATTGTCCATTCTCTGAATGATTCCAACCGGAATGGAAAAGATGGACATCATGTATGTTGGAGGGGCATCCAAAATAGAGTTTATGAGAGTGACTCTGCCTCCTAGAGAGAGATATTGTGATTTCCATCTAGTTAGCTTCTTTTCACACTTTTCAATCACCGAGCTCCAAATGTTTAAAGACTTTGACTTGACTCCTAAGGGCATTCCCAAATAGGTAGTAGGCAAAGACCCTACTTCACCTCCCAGAATCCCAGACAATTCTACCATGTTAAAAACTTCATTGATTGGAAACAACATGCTCTTCCTCCAGTTGATATGTAGGCCAGATACACCTTCAAACAAAACCAAAATTTATCTCAAAATCAACAGTTGACCTTCATCAGCATCACAAAAGATTAATGTGTCATCTGCATATTGGAGGTGTGTGACTTCCATGTTGACATTTGAATTAGAATTTGAGTTTGTTGCCACCTCAAAACCTCTAAGGCACTCGTTGCTTCTTGCTACCTTGATCATATTGTTCAGCCCCTCCATGGCAATAATGAAGAGAAAAGGAGACAAAGGATCACCCTGTCTTAGACCTCTCTGAGCAGGGAAGAATCCTTTAGGTGACCCATTGAACAAAATCGAAAATTTGACAGTGGATATGCAAAATCTCATCCATTTGATCCATTTCCTCCCAAAACCCATACAAGAGAGCACTTTCAGTAAATATTCCCAATTAACGTGGTCATATGCCTTTTCAATGTCTAACTTACAAAGTATTCCGGCCTTTCCTTGATTGATTCTGGAATCCACAACTTCATTAGCTATCAAGATGGCATCCATTATTTGTCTGTTTTTAATGAAAGCCATCTGTTGGACATCCACCAGCTTGTCTACTACTTTTTTCAATCTTTCTGTTAGCACCTTAGAAATCAGTTTGTATACACTGCCAATGAGACTGATTGGTCTGAAATCTCTCAATTCCTTTGCTCCTGTCTTCTTCGGTATTATTGCAATGTATGTGGCATTAAAACTTTTCTCAAAGATTCCATGATCATGGAAATTCTTGAGAGTATCCATAATATCCTTTTCAGAACATCCCAACATTTGATGAAGAAACCCATTGTGTAACCATCTGGACCAGGTGCTTTGTCCATGGCACACGACTTCAAACATGAAAGAACTTCCTCCTCCATAAATTTCCCTTGAAGAGACTCTCTCTCAGCTTCTGTAAGCACTGGACAGTCAATCAGATTGCTTACAGGTCTATTGTCAAGGGTCTCTGAGTAAAGCTTTTGATAAAAATCAATGATCTCCGCTTTTATTATCTCTGGCTCTACTATAGTTGTATCCTGAATCACTAGCTGGTCAATGTTGTTGCTTCTCTTATGTGCATTGGCCACTTTATGAAAGAAACTGGTATTTCTATCCCCCTCTTTAAGCCAAAGTGCCCTAGATCTTTGCCTCCATGCTGTTTCTTCATTTTTTAGGTGTTCCTCATAATCCATCAATAGAGTTGACTTCAACACAGACTCTTCTTCGGTCAACAGTCTAATCTCTTGAGCAGCATCTAGAGTAGCCAGTTGACTCAAAATCTGAGTCTTTTGCAGTCCCCAATTGCCCATGGTGGTCTTGCTCCACTCTTTTAGCTTGCCTTTTAGAGCTTTTAGTTTGCATGCTAGGATGTGATCAGGCTTTCCTGCAAAATCAAAAGACTCCCACCATCCTCTAACTCTATCAACAATACCATCAGTGTTCAACCACCAGTTGTCAAACTTGAAGTATGATTTGGTTTGTTCCCATTCGCCTCATTGTAATGCCACAGGATTGTGATCAGAGACCAATCTTTGCAGCAGGATCTGTTTAATTTTTCTGAAACTGTCATCCCACTCTTTGGATACTAGTATTCTGTCAATTCTAGAGGCAACATTACTACTATCTCCTTTAAACCAAGTGTAACTACCCCCCTCCAGTTGCAAGTCCAACAGCTCCATGTCTTCTATGAAATCAGAGAAGTCCTCCATAGCTGTGGTTCTTCTTATGCAATTTCTTTTTTCGGATGGAAATCTTGTGACATTAAAGTCTCCGCAAACAGCCCATGGCCCTTCAAACAAACTCCTGACATCCCCTAATTCCTCCCATACATGCTCTCTTTCCAATCTACAATTTGGAGCATACACTCCTGTTATGTGGCACTTGAAATCTTGCAGTAGTGCCTCAAAACTACAGGTTAGAGTATAGGACCCAACTTCCAGAATCTTCCCCTTCCAAGACCTGCTATCCCAAATCATCAGGATCCCCCCTCTAGTACCACTAGCTTGTAGACAAGCATGCTTTGCCCATCTCCCACCCCATATTTCTTCAATCAAATCTTTGACTTCCCCCTCTAACTTTGATTCCTGAAGACCGATAATATCTGCATTCCAGTTGTAGATTAAACTCTTCACAAACCTTCTTTTCTCCCCACTGTTCAGACCCCTAACATTCCATGTCACCAGTTTTACCTTCATTACAACAGCTTCCCTTCCTTCCCCCTATCCCTTTTCCCATCATCTTTGAACTTAACATCAAAAGTGAGCCTTTTTAGTTCTTGAGCCCCTTTGTATCTTGGCCTTTTGATAATGGAATCACTCTCCATCTTCCTTGCCTGTCTACAGCTGTCAATTTGCATCAATAATTCCAGCGTTTCTTCCTCGTGTCCCTGGAAATCGACCCCAAATATTTTCCCCAACTTGATCAAATTTTGTCTCACCCACATGGAGGTCTCCTTTTCCTTTTGTATATTTGAGCTATGGACATGTTGAATTGGTTCTGCGTCTTCCACAATCCACTCTTCAATTTCTGTTTCCTCTTGCGTAATCGTGACAATCTGTTGCCCTATTGTCTTTTGAATCCCCAATCCAGTTTTTCCACTGCTGACCTCAATTGCCATGGTTTCCGGAAACGCCTTACTCTGCATGTCCTTGATTCCTATGTTAGAATCAGTTTTTCCTTGGTTCCCATCTTCCCCCTGTGTAGAGGCCTCCCTCACCGACATTGTATTGTTTGAACTACTACTAATTTCTTCTTCAGAAAGAGGATCGAAGTAATAATCACTCTTTGGGCCTGCCAGATCATTAAAAATGACCTGAGCTGCGTCAGGCCCAAACAATTTATTTGATTTGCACCGGCCCACTTGTTGATTGTTAGACTTAAAGAACCCCACCTCCTTGTCACGTGCTTGTGTTCTCAATTTTAAATTTCCTCCAGCTGTCACTGAACACCCCACGTGTTCTCTCTGTGGTTTCTCAGGATCGCACATGTTCCTATGTCCTTTGTCAATAAAGATCGGGTCTTTTACCCAGAGGTCCTGATCTTTCAGTCCAGAGGTTATAGCACTGTAACCCTCCATCTCCGGCGAAATTCTTTGAAAACGAACTCCTTTCTCTACCCAAATTGGGATGATGAATTTGATTCCATCTCTTTGTATTGAAATCTCTTTAGGGCAATTCTCACCATCCCCTGCAATCTGGATTCTCGCCCACTTTAGATGGTTCTTCAGATCTGTTTCTTCTTCAGTTGCTACCCAGCCTCCGCAAAGATTTCCAATTTCTTTGAAGGTTCGTTGAGACCATAGATGCAGCGGCACTCCCAGGGCTCGAATCCAGGTGTTACTGGATTTTTGATTTAAAGGTGAGCATCCAATAACTGGGTTCCACCAATGGAGTCTGAATTTGGACTTCTTCCAACTCCACTCCCTCTGGATAATCTGTTCTGCCATATTCCTATTTGGAAATTCGAAGAGGAACTTACTGTTGGCCATCTCATAGATGTATAGATCCCTTCACGGTCATATGTAATTTTTTTTTAGAATTGGGGGTAGGGGAAGGGGAAACGGGGAGGGGATTACAACGTGGGGAATTGAACCCTCACCAACAAGGTGGAAATTCAGGTAGCCAACCAACTAACTAAACTACTAAGATTCCCCATGGTCATATGCATGTATCTCTATGCATGTACATTTATAAATTTCACTGGAATGCATAAAAATGTAGAGAAACTTGAACTATTGTTGGAAATCAAACTTTGTCTATCTAATTTTAGTTGGGCTTAATTCATTGAGGGCGTTTTTTTTTCTATAACTGAATGTCCTATGTCTTCCTAGTCTGATTATAATATACAAAAATTCCAGGACGGAGTGATAACAGATCTCCAAGAAACAAAGGACGCTCTTGTTCAAGCAGCGGATTTGCCATTGTCAATTCTAATTGTTGGGGTCGGAGGAGCAGACTTCAAAGAAATGGAGGTATGCAAATGCAACAACTTGTTCCCTCAGCAGGCGGTGCTTTTTATGTCATCCATTTCCTCCATTAACTGTATTGGATCATCTCACGTGTGATTTCTTTTCACAGATACTAGATGCTGATAAAGGAGATAGGCTAGAATCTACAACTGGACGTGTTGCTGTGCGTGATATAGTACAATTTGTTCCCCTCCGGGATGTACACAGTATGTCATATTATAAATTTCTCAGTGAAGCTTTCTAATACACAAAAGGACAATCCAACATTCTTAAGAGCTTCAGAAAATTATGCAAGTTGGTTTCTGTTGTATGATCCTGATGCTTTTGCTTTGATTTGCAGATGGAGATGTCTCAGTCGTTCAATCGCTTTTAGCAGAATTACCTTCTCAATTATTGGAATACATGCGGTTCAGAAAGATACAGCCGACTTCATGATCATACACGAATTGTACATATAAATGTTAATTCCTCCATCACCCTATGCTGTTTGTACTAAAATTTTGCTTCTAGGTTTCTTGTTACATCTTCTTTGTTTCCCAGAAGATTAAGCTGATATGCTTCTTCAGCATCGTATTGTAATTGATTTTGTTGATAAAAACGAAAGCCCCTTGCCTTTTAAGACTCTGCAAATTCCAACCTCTTTTCGATTAAAGGACATTGAAATTACCTTCCAGTTGTTCATTATCATGGATTACATAGCAACTAGCTCCCTAAATAACTGTCAAGTTTAAGGCTGTTAGCAGAACCATGGCAAACAGATCAGCCCTTTGTGTGGTGGGGAATGGGTGGCGGGGCATGTAAACATTATCTTGGATCAAGGTCTCAAAGCATACATTTAAACCCCCCAAAATATACTCATTTTGCTAATTTTATATTTTTACTCAAATAGTATTCACATTATTCTTCTAAACTAGAGTTTTCTTACTTAAAATCCTGAAGAAAATCTGAGTTAATGTATGTATTTCACGTGCCACTGGCATGACATGAAATTCGTCGTAGAATAAGGGCAAAGTAAAATATTCAAATTTTGTTTTGTTTCTCCTGGCAATATCTCACTGTATAAATATCTCTAAAATAATGAAAACTCTAAAGCAATTTATGAAATAAGCTTTATCTAATGATAATTTGTTTGTCAAATTCCACTATCAGTATTATTGCATATAAATTAAATAGATTTTAACAATTTAAATTCATTAGATATTCTATTTTAAACTTTGATTTGATTTCTTCTACCATTAACTAATATACGAAGAAATCAAATTGAAAATTTAGGAATTTTTTATCTCTGTAAAAACTCCTTTTCCAATTCATGAAGGAAATGCAACGATGAACTCCTTCCGTTTCAAAAAATAAATAAGTAATGCCACTAAAAAAGAAGAATGAGATCTTTTAAAATTTAACTTCTTGAACTTTTTATTCTTTTACCCTTTAGATAACTTTTATAGCCACAAATGTTATTGGTTGTTTAAGATCGATTACAAGTTTAAAATCTTATAACGGAAGGAAATGCTAACTAGACGTTTGGCCATGAAAATAAAATATTTTGAAATTAGAGTTGGAGTTGGAGTTGGAGTTGAAATTAAAATTGGAGTTGGAGTTGTGTTTGACTATGAAAATAAATAGTATTTTTTTTGACTTTTTGTGAAAGAAGTAAAAGTAAAAAAAATAAAAATAAGAAAAAGTTGTTTTCACTTTTCCAAAAATTTATTTTACTTTAGTGAAATATATTTCATGGCCAAACACCATTATATTTTATTTTTTTCACTAATGTAAAATTTATTTTCGAAAAAAAGTAAAAAAAATTCATGACCAAACGAGCCCTAATTGTGGAAGAAAAAAATGAAGAAGAGGGATAAAATGAGTTGGGGCGGCGCTGAAGTGGCATATCACATCATGACACTCACCAAATTAAAATATTAGTGTCAACAGATTCAGTGTTTTTCTTGGACAATCCAAATAGAAAAGACGTATATTTGAACTCTTTAGATGACAACACAAGTTGTTACTATATAAATAGTATAAAATTGATGTGATCCATTTCGTAGAACAGTGAGACAAATTTGACAATGTCACCAAAACAAAAGAAGAAAGCAGAAAAAAGTTGAATATTGTGCTCATCACGAAAACCAAAATAAAGTAAGGACCGTATAGAGTATTTCATTTTTTTCAATATTGGTATTTCAAAGCTAGTATGTATGTATGTATTCACATTTATGTACATAAAAGAGCAAGAGTAGTAAACCCTAATATCTTCCTTCCTTCCTTCCTTTCCTAGCTTCTCCTTTTTCTCATCAACCTCAATTTGCTATCTTACAATTCTTCATCAATATTTACTACTTAAATTTGTAATATAGCTCTAGCTAAGCCCTTGGTTGGATGTTTTGTTAGATCTAAGAAATGGAAAGAGGCTCCAAAGAGGATAATGATAGTAACTTGCCAATATACTCATCAGCTAGATCCCATCAAGACATGTCTGCTATGGTTTCTGTGCTTTCTCAAGTTATTGGAAATACTTCTTCTTCCTCTGCTGATTCCTCCGTCGATGCGGTGCATGTTAATCCACTAACCCTAATTCCTCAGTCAGCTCATCTGCAAAGCCATTCTCAACCATCTATTCAAGATAATCAAGGTATTAGATCTTCCATGTATAACTTACAGGGAGAAATTTTTTACTTTCAGCTCATTTTCCTTGGAACAAAACAACAACAAAAAAAAAAAATTCATTTCTGTGTTCATGTGTGTACCATCTCATCGAAACTCTTAACTTGTTAGAGAAATAGATTTTTATTTAGTTGATTTATTACTGTCCCTCGCGTGCAGGTTTGATTGTTTTTCATGAACACACACATGAAAAATTTCAGTAATGATAATGAGTGACAGTGAGACTCGAACCTAGGAGCTCGTTCTCCATCTATGATATTATGTTAAAGAGTGAACTATGAACAATTTCATTTAACAGTTTAACTTGAGTTGTTAAGAGGATAAAACACACTTTTATTTACTTTGTTATCTCTTCATCCACATTCTGCAAGTTATGTATCATCTTCCCAAACGGATCCATGATTTTATGAAAAGAGAAATGTTTTAATTGTGCCTTTTATCCTCTTATTTAGCAAGGTAATCTGCCCTATTTTCATGTTCTTTATTCAATTTTCCCACATGATTATATTTTAAGTCATCTTTAATCAGACGACATAAAAATTCTTTTATATTATTATCAGTGTATAATCTATGTATATGTGAAGGGAGTTCGGGAAGAAGGAAGTATAGAGGAGTTCGACAAAGACCATGGGGTAAATGGGCCGCGGAAATCCGCGACCCAAAGAAAGCAGCCAGAGTTTGGCTTGGTACATTTGAAACTGCAGAAGCTGCAGCACTTGCTTATGATGAAGCTGCACTTACATTCAAAGGCAACAAAGCTAAACTCAATTTCCCTGAAAGAGTTCAAGGAAAATTCGAATTCCTTACTACTACTCAAAATCATAATATTGTTCCTCATCAACAACAATTTCCAGCTGCCACGCCATCAAATAATCGGCTTTTCCCTTCTAATTTTCAGTATAATTACTACCCTGATGTTCATCAATATGCTGAGCTACTTCGTAGTGACAATACTATTACTGATTTGAACTTCGATGTATCGCGAAGTTTTAATCAGTATTCATCATCATCAGGCTTGTCTTTTGATATTTCGCAATCATCGTGTAACACATCAGTGGGATTGCCAGCATCAAATAATGAGGAGCAGCAACAAGTAAGTAGTAGTAATTATTATCAGCAAGAAGAAGAGGGAGAAGTTTTTATGAAATTTCCTACATCACATTTTGGATATTCTAGTTCAACTTGTGGACCAAAACATGAAAGTAACTGGGAAGAGTTTGAACACGGAAAGTAACTTCAATATGCATGCCAATGACGATGGATATCGGTATCAGAGCAAGCAGAGGTCATGAGTTCGAGTCTCATTGCCATCTGTTATCCAAAACGAACTTCCAAACGTGCGTGGATCCTGAAAAAGAATCATACTCGCACGTGACGGACATGTTGAGAATATAATTAAATAAATGAAAGTATGTTGTCTCATTCTATCTAAGAAATGTAAGCTCTTAGATGAGATAATCATGACTTTTTATATGTATTTTATGGTTTTATGTTGGAGCTTTCAATTTATTTTACTTTTGTCTTTCATTTAATTGCTGTGAACTCTATATAGTCGTGAAGTAATATATGGAAAATATGCACGGTGTGATTTTATGTGTGCAAGGTTGAAAAGCTTCAAGCTCTTCACTATGTCCTGCCCAATTTATGAAATGTGTGTATAGCAAGGGATGCATACATCAATATTTATGGAGTATAATTTCTTGAGACTGATTCCTTATTGCCTTAGAAACAACTGAAAGCAAGCACTGTTCGGTATATTCACATGATAATCATCCGGATGAATTCAACTCAAATTACCCAGTAGTGAAAATTCAAGATTTCCAATTAGTAGCTTAATTCATCTCAAGTTTTATCGTAACAGCAGGTTGCTAATTACTCCCCTCGTTCAATTGTACTCGTCATGCTTCGCTTCACGGGGGCCAATTTGACTAATTTTCTGAGTCAAATTGAATTAGATTAATTAATTTAGAGATTCGAAAACTTCACGATCGCGATAAATACTATATGTTGCAATCATTCTTATATTAATATGATTAAAATATACATCCTAAAATGTTCGTCAAAGTTCATGCAATTTGACTATTGAAAAATAAAATATAATAAGTAAAAGTAAACGAAGTGAATAATCATTAGCCTCATTAATTATTATTCATAGCCATGTGTTTAGATATAGTATTCACAATGCATATGCCATTCAATGAAAACGTAAGGTACATACATAATGATGCCTAATTAATTAAGGAGCTATATACTTAGCAAGTAGAATTTTCATTATGTGCAGCTAGCTAGCTGAATTAAGTTGGCTAGTTAATTGCCTCTTTTGCTTATAAGTAAGTGAAGGGAACCTAGTCTTAATTAAACTTTCCTGGTGAGAATGGTACTTTGAGCTAGATCGAATTAAGACCGCTTCTTTTTCTTTTATAATATTAAGACGTGTCAAAATATATATAACCAAAAACTCGACTAAATTTAAATATTAAATAATTATAACTTGATTAAATTTAAATATTAAATAATTAAGAATAATTATTTTCTCTATATCTTAATATGTAAGATTTGACTTTATTTATATCGATTCTAAAAGCTAATGGAGGTGAAGACTGACAGTATGTTACGTTGGTGTGTGTGTGATGATTGTGAAGTGGTGATTGGCGATGACCGTGGTTGAGGAAGAAGACTATCTGATTGTGGTGATAGTTGGTAGTGATAGTTTCTAGTGATACTTTTGCGCAGAAATTGAGAAGGTCGTGGTAGATGATAATAGCTAGTTATAAAATGTTATAATTACATGATGAATTTTTAAGCAAACAACATAACGTCACAAAGAGTTTAAAAATATGTATCAAACTTATTCATTTGAGAAAGTAAGTGATACGAGAAGTACACCAACTTAATGAGCTGAAATTTGAATTAATGATTCATACTCAAACATTCATGAGATGATAACAAACAAGCAAACGGGCCTTACTAATTAATCAAGGGACTTCGTATAAGAGGTCAACAAAATTATTTATCGACTACGTACCACACTGCTAATTGTATATGTGCTGCTCTCGAAACACAGGGATGGATAATGACATTATTTTTATCGTAGTCAGTTTTAGAAAGAAAAAAATGGGTCAACGGGGTTTAAGTTGGGTCAAGCTATCCCAAACGTACACATGTCATCTAAATTAACTTATGGATATATATCGAGCTTTGCTAATGGTGAGGAGCTAATATAGTTAAAAAGTATAACGAAAAACAAGGTTCAATAATAGAATAAAGTAGAAGGGTATGTCCAACCGAAAGTAAAAAACAGAGTATGTACTTCAATTCTCTCTTTGTTGTGAATCTAGCTAATTCGAAATTAAACTCACCTTTTGACATTTCCAAAGCTTGAAATATTATTATCTGAGCTAGCTGCTAGCTTTCCCTTTTTGCATGAAAACGTGCATGGAGTTCTCATCAAGATCATAATTAAGCTTTATTGTCTAGTATTTTTAGCTTTAAAATGCTAAGCTAAGCTAATAGTGAAAGTAAAGTAAAGTGAAGTTCTACTTCTGCATTCTCTGCATCTGATAATTATAGTTAGGTTTTTTTATATAGAGAAAAGAGAGAACAAGTATGAAAAGGTTGAAGAAAAAAATAGCAAAGCAATTGAGAAGTCATAGATTTCGGCTTTGGCATTATTATCATATAGTGAAAAGAAAGGCATGATTCGATGAACAAACTCAAAGTAAATAAAACACGTAAACCCGCCGAACATTCGTGAATCATCATTCTTCTTGACTTTATTTTACCTTTTTCTTCAACACATTAAATATGGGTGCATGGGGTGGGGGCACTTCACCTAAGTTTATTTATTTTTAGAGAAAAGACATAAAATGATCATTAAAATTATTTGTGGATGATTTATTACCTCATAAAAGTTATATAGATCATTATAAATAGATTATTTTAATCTATTTTGAGTCCATGTTTGCATTTACGCAAAGAATGTGCGTGAGGTTGAAAAATTTACTGCAACCACAAATTAAAAAATGTCACGTGTAATTTTTTTTGTCAATTATTTTAAACCTCTATCTTTTCTTCTCTTTAATAGAATCGATTTCTCAAAATCTCCATTGAAAGAGCCGTTGGAGCTTTAAAAAAAAAAGTGACTCTCTTCTCATGCTCTTCTCAACTGAATTGGCCTAAAAAGGTAAGAACTTTTCATGTATGTTCTAATTTCTTTTTACTTTTCAGTCTTTGGAGCTTTAATTTCGTCTTAATTTGTTTAAAATTTTTGAAATCAAGTTATATTTTCTGATTAGGTTTTGAGGGAAAAAATTCTTCTAATGTCAGCTGCAATCTTGAATTGTATTTGTAATGAAGAGAATGATCCCATGTTGCTTGTGAAAATGCGATGCAAACATGGAGACTTACTTTCAATGCAAACGTCATGATCGGAGGACAACCCAGTTCGTAATTTACCTACATTATACGCTCAATCTCCCTCTCTCAAAGTACCATTTCAGTCGACAAAGAAAAAGAAAGAGTAAAGTAAGAGAAAAGATCGAGAAAAAAAAAAAAAAAAAAAAGGAAATATCTGAATAAAGGGGGAGCTGAAGGGTCTCGGGTCGGGTTAAAGGGTTAAACCCGACCTTTATTAATTATTTATTTTAATTAATTAATTTTAAAAAAAAGTGTCCAACACTCGCCTTTTTATAGTACAAGGTTGATGAGAAAATCGATCAAAATGGTTTATTTACAACGGTTTGTATAACTTTTATGGGGTAATAGGTCGGTCGCAAAGTTAAAGTATCTTTTAGTAAATTTGAGACAACTTCGTGGTCACTTTATGTCTTTTCTCTTTATTTTTACTTTATTTGAAGAGCCTTTGGCGTAATTGATAAAGTTTCTCTCGTGTGACTAGGAGGTCACTTCAAGCTGTGGAAAATGCCTCTAGCAGAAATGTAAGGTAACTGTATACAACAGACCCTTGTGGATGAGTATTTTTCTGAATCCACACATAACGAAAGTTTTAATGCACGGACTGTCCATTTTTTTCTTTAATGAAATCATATATCACTAAATTTCTTCTCATCTTAAAGCAAGCCTTTAAATAAGAAGGTTCTCGATCATGTCATAATTGTATTTTTAACAATTAGTATGTACTAACCATTCAGAGAGTGAGTTCATTCAAATCTAATAATTTATTTTTTGCCTCACTCGAATAACATTAAGCTTTTGCGGCTGAAATAAATAAATAAATATACCAAAAACGACGCGTATAATTATGACTCATACATTTTGAAGTAGATATATTATGTTTCAAATTATATATGACTTTACTAATTACTTTTATGTTTTAATTTATACATCTTACTTTAAAGCAATAATATGCGGAACTATGAAGTATGAACCGATTGGTGTAAATATTCTTTTATTAGTTACTTCCCTTTATCCTTCTCTTAAAACTTTTGCACATTCCTTTAAAAAAGAAAGTTATAGCCTTTATAAGCTGTAACATTCTAACCTATGTCAGAAGACGTAAAGTGAAGGCGTGGTTCAAGTCACATCGTATGCTCGTCCACCTTCAACTCTCAATTAACACCACTAATTAGAATAGGAAAGCTACATCTTTAAAAAAAAGTGATAAATGGTTTCTCGTTTTTAAAAGAAAAAGCACCAAATATTTGGAATTGAAGGAAGTAATAGAATTAATCTGCCTTGGGGATGCAAGAGTACTCTAACCTCTGCCTATTGAGTATATATTAGTGAATTTGAATCAATTGGAGCAATTAACTTGCCTTATTGCTAGACATTAACAAATTCCACCTATTTGTAGATGATAATAATTTTCTTTTACGTAATCTAATACTCCCTCCGTTTCTAGTTGGCCCTCTTTCTAAAAAATATTTATTTCAATTTAATTGTCCTTTTTATGAAATCAAGAGAATATTATTATGTTCTTCCAATACTACTCCTATCATTAAATAAATATACAAAATGTATATACTCAAATTTATATTTTCAAAACATAATTAATAAGGCTAATTTGATAAAATAAACCTCCAAGAAGTATCAAGTCAACCAACGTCAATTATTTTGAAACGAAGGAGTAACATTCAATTATACTGTCGATTGACAACCAAATGTCCAAATTTGAAAACATGTAGAATGTGGAAGATAGAGACAACAAAGAGTCAACTAACTTTGTTGCTTTCCTGAAAGTATATTGAGCCACTATACTGCTAGAAGATACTAAGATATGAAGATATATAGAGATTTTGCAAAGGGTCTTTTTTCCTCAAATGGTAATGTAAGGTTGAAGATTTCAAACTTGACAGTTAGTCAGAGTAATCACTTCCTATATTGTCAAACTTGACGGCATTACATATCTATCTACCTACCACTACACTCTTTTTTTCATCCTCCAAGGGAAACACGCATCGGAAATGTGCGTCAATTAGCTATGATTTAGTGATAAGAGCATATGCGAGTACATAGTATCAAGTATCTATTGGGTTGGTGTAAACATTCGGATACGTACTTTAAACCATTACATGCCTTAATCCTTACACAGATCGGCTTATCTCTGCTTGGACTCGATCAAATAGATAACTATTTGTAATTTTTGTAAGAGCTGAGATCTTACACTTCCAATGACGAATTACCACGAGACATCACTCTCAATGTCCTCGCCGTTCATTGTTCCCCTGCCATCTATTTCACCATATCAGGGGCATTGCTTCAACACAACTCACAAGGGATTTTATAGCCAGATGTAGCCTGAAACAATTATGGGATGAGAGTTTTCAGCAAAAGGACGTCAAAGGTGATGAAAATTGCACAAATCATTAATTAAAATGCTTCTACTTAAGGTGCAGTGCAGCGTCCACAGGTCAAAATCGAAAATAGATACATACAAAAATGTTTATGGGGGAAACATGGCGAAAAATCTAATTCGGACGTTGTGCTTTACTCGGAGAGATGCTTCTAAAGTTTCCTTGGTTCTGTGAATCTTCATTTGAAGATGAGAACTCCAAGTCTTTGCATTTCTCTGAAATGAGGTACTTTACCTATTCGAAAAAAATGATAAAAGAGACGAACTCATGAGCAATGCACTCCAATACCAGTCCAAAAACAGGAGGCAAAGAAACACATCTACAAAGCGTCCTCCTGTGATGAATGCACCCTGAACCAAGAATTTCCCTAGACTCTGGTTCGGTCGCGGTAATTGCTTGATCAGTGATATAGTGAATTGCTTCTTGAGAAGCATCGATTGTTGAGCCATCTGCCTTTTAACCAAAGACATTTACAAAATAAATCAAACATTTGAAGGCAAGTAAGAAAGATGTTATCGCTCGAAGAACATAGAATCACCCATAACTGAGTCATCATACAGAAATTCTATATACTTGGTGCTGCAATTTGAAGGTCCAAAAGCTTGTTCCAGCAGATGATTTCCATTCACTTGCTTTCCGTGCAAAACACCTCAAAAGCTGGTGTTTGATAAATAGCACCGCATGGTCATTGCTTAAGTTGGATTTACTCCCTCCGTTTCCTTTTACTTGTCACTATTTTTCTAATTGAATTTTTATTTTTACTTGTCACTTTTGACATATCAAGAAAAGACAAAAGAATTTTTCCTATTTTACTCTTAGCATTAATTGCTTATTCTCCAAATCATTTTCATGACATATTACTCTAAGTATCAATTAATAGAGGTAGTATGGTAAAATAGCCATATCAATAATTATTTTTTTAATGGGTATGTCATGTCAAAAAGTGACAAGTAAAAGCGAACGGAGGGAGTAGTAAAATGTCCACAAACACTTACTTGCAAGTTGCAAGCGTCTGATGACATGCCTGAGCAAACGTGAAGTAATTATTCCAGAACCTGTAACAATCTTGTGACCAAGAATTCTCGTAACCAGCAATTAAGGAGACACAACAGATGTTAAGCACCAACAGTATCATATGTAATTTCTCACAGATTAAACTTAGTTCTGCGTAGCAAGGACACTATCTAATTGGTGGTTCCAAAAACTGAAAGTAGCACGCACCCAAGGGTGTGGCCTAGTGGTTCAATGAAGTTGGGTTGAACACCATGAGGTCTCAGGTTCAATTTCCAATAGAGACGAACACTAGTTGATTTCTTCTCATTTGTTCTAGCCTTGATGGACAGAATTACCTGGTATCTGTTGCTGGTGGGAAGTGACAGATATCCCGTGGAATTAGTCGAGGCGCACGCAAGCTGACCCGGACACCACGGTTATAAAAAAAAAGAAAGACTGAAAGTAACACTACAAAAACTTGAAAGTAACACTACACCTAAACAATAAATCAACTTCTGACCCATAGTATAGTCATCCTAAGAGGTTCTTTTTTCTCAGCAGAAGTAATTCTTGTTTTTCCCCTTTTTCCTTGATGATTTCAATAGAGGGTTAGTTACAAACAGGTCTTTATATTCCCAAGCACGTCTGCAGGACGAGTATCAGTAAGCACACTATTCATTGTCAACTATCCAAATAGAAGTATAGAACTATTGCAAAACCCAGATAGTATATGGATGCAATTAACTACATCAGAATTACCCAGACCGGTGCCCAGGGGAAGCAAGTAGAAAAGAGTAGATTGCAAGGTTATGGAAGTCGAAACTATTTGAAGCCAACGGGATATCGAACTAGCTAAATACATTCTTTAAATCTCTCAGGAAAAGAAGTAACAAATTCAGATGAGACTTTTTCAGTATAAATGGATCATTAAGATGTTTTGAACACCACCCAACCAGCTACCGTGGCACACTCGTCATTTTGTGGCGTTTTAAAACAATTTGGTGCTTATTAACTGTTGCAGACCTAAAATTACCAAATAAATATGTTCCTTCTCTGGAAGTTGAAGACCACACAATTCAAAGAAACGCTGAAGCTTTTAAATGAGACAGTACATACACATCAACATGATATTAAAGCATATCAAGTATATCATAACAGACATCAATTTTGGGTTTGAACCTCACCACCATTAAGAAAATATTTTCACATTAGTGCACCGGGCTGCCCTTTTTGGTTCAAGAAAAAGACACAAAAGTGGGCGTGTTGCAAATCCGAAAATATTATTTCAACGTCTTTTTTTTTGTAAGGATTTCAAAGTCTTAACTTTTACACGATACTTTACACACTTCATCAGTTGCACTTCTAAAAATTGCTACAATTTTAAGTGAATATATTTTCCACTCATTCTTTTTCTAAAAGAACTGGTGATAAATTCAGTTTATCTAAGACCTTTTTTATAATTATTGTGTCTAGGCAAGCTTGCGCATACCTCGACTTATTTTACGGGGTACCTTGCTACTTCCACCAGCACATGTGGGAGGCAACATCATTTAAATTCATCCAACTGTAAGATTTTCTTTATTACTTTTTCCTTAAAAATAAGGTGCAATAGGTTGATTACATAATCAACAAATTAAACACAAGAATTAGAAGAATGAGGACAAAGGGCAAAAGGAAAACAATAATCTTGCAAGGAAAAAAGATATCATTTGGTGCCTTAGTAGTAGCGCTTGCATCAGCTAAATCAAAGTAGGTATTCTTCCCGATGAAGATTGAAATGATTACTCCTAAGCCACTAAAGATTAGACACATGAATACTTATGAAAAAGTGTGAGGAAAAAGAAAAATGGAATGACAAAAATTGTACTCCAACCATTCACTTTTACTTGTCCACTATACTAAAAATAAATTTTCACTCACTTGTCCACTATCCTAAAATAATTTTTCACTTTCACTTGTCCAGTCCACTATAGCATATCCAGAGAAAGACAATTTCTTTCTCCTGTTGTACCCTTAACATTGACTATTCATTCCAAATAACTTCTCAAATCCATTAAAGACTATACACCAATTAATATAAGTATCATGTTAAAATACTTCATCTATTATTCCCTAAGGGATGTGCAAAGTCCATTATCCACAAGTAAAAGTAAATGTAGGGAGTACATTATTTGATAAGATAAATGGATTGACTGGTCTGATATGGGTCATACAAATAAATGGAACAACTAGCCTCACATAGTTCATAAAATTTCATAGCTAGACATGTTCTCCTCAAAAGCAAGTGAGCAATGGCATTGAGGGGCAACAACTACTTATGTTTAGAGGCAAGCTAACACAAATATCAAATACAGTTTTTGCATTCTGACCAAAAAAGGAGTCACGAGAAACACATCTTTCCTTTTATGGACAATTACGGCTTTCACATGTCAAAGATAGACACAAACATCATAGAAATAAATGTCATTTAAAAGAGTATTCTCGTAGTTTTTTGCTAATATCCAAGCTTTACAGGTATTTTTTGAATTTAATAAGGGTGATTAGTAAAACTGAAAACATTGTTAAAGCCCCGTTCAAGTCCTATCACTTTCTCATCTTTCATCTAACTCATGGCAGCTAGCACCTCACGTGACTTTTTCGCTCATTCCCATTGCATCCTACTAATAAAATAAAGAGTATGAATCTTTTGTCTTACCCTCTTTGATCTTTCCTTTGTTTTTGACGACCTCCTATGTATGTGTCAAACATTTAGGAATGTCAATCTGAGATCAACTCTTTAGTTTCATTGTTTTCTATTTTAAGGATTGCATCTAAAGAATTGTGCTAATGTGTCCTAGATCTGGCACGTTATAAAGGTCGGCGCTCTTTATTCATCTTTGTTTTTAATTTAAGCATCTAATCTTTTTTCTAGGATTTTCCAATTTGAAACCCTAAACTAAAGATTTAATTGAGCAATTCTACGGAATAGCACCACAAAAGGTATGTAGATAAAATAAAGATTTAGGCTTAAGTCATCTGCGACCCCTTGAAAGTTGTCCGCAAAATTCACTTAGACACCTCAACCTAGCCTTATACCTATTGAACACCTTTACCAGTTAAAATTTATACCTATTAGACAACAACATACCAGTGTATTCCCACAAAGTGGGGTCTGGGGAGGGTAGGGTGTACGCAGACCATACCACCACCTCAGATGAAGTAGAGAGACATTTTTTAATAATCAGCAAAAAATGTATAGTGTGTTATACACCCGTGATGAAATGACAACATGACTTATTAAGAGACATGTGACATCGGGGCCTAAAATAATTATTAAATAATAATTACAAGTAAAAAAAGGAAAAAACTAGTTTACACCTAGTAGCCGCCGTCCCCCATTTCTATCTTCTTCCCCACTCTTTTTTTTTAAACCTAAATCTCCTCTTGTGCTTTACTTTTTTTTTTGTTTTAGGATCTGTTTTGTTCTTAGTTTTAGATTTGATTTATGTTTAGATTTAATTTGCCATAAGAAACAGATGAGGAAGAGAGATGTATGGTGGTTGCTACGACTCCATTGTTTCCGGCGAACAAGCCAATGACTGAAGGAGATGATGGTTGGAGAAAGAAGGGAAAGGAGAAAGTGTGGGTGGTGGCAACAGATCTAGAGAAAAAACCATGGTGTGTGGGTGGTAGGTGATGACCGGAGAAAGAAGAGGAAGGAGATGATGGCCGGAGATCAAGAAAGAAAGGGAAAGAGTTGTGGATGGTGGTGGCATCGGTGGTCGTGGTGGAGGAACGGTAGCATGGAGTGGCGGTTGACACAAAGAAGAAGAGATAAAAAATTGACTAAAATGATGCCCTTTCACGCGCCATGTCAGCAAAAAAATGTTTAATAGGTACAAATTTCTGCAGTGTAGGTGTTCAATAGGTATAAGGCTGGGTTAAGGTGTCTAAGTGCATTTTGTGGACAACTTTAAGGGGTCGAAGATGATTTAAGCCGAAGATTTAATTTAACAACTCCAATGAATAGCGCCGTAAGAGGTCAGTGTTCTTCATATCTATCTATTTTTTTGGAAAAGTAATCAAATTTCCTTCACAACTCTCCCCTCCTCCCCTCCCTCAAATTATGTACTTCAGGCCATTGTTGAAGGATGTCTCAGATTTTATGTGTTATACATGGGTTCTCCTACTTTAACAATCAATCATATAACAAAATAAATTTTTGGCCATAGATAAGACTTGGCTCCTTTGCTTTCCGACATCCAACATTGTCTCCATCACACCTCACTTTCAAACTGACAGATCTCTGAACCCAAGGGAAAAATTAATTTAAAAGAACAACCAAGAACAACAGCATGCATGTACAATTAGTACTAAAGCGACTCTTTCTGTAAATACATAATAACCATCTATACATAATTTTTTATAAACAGTAAAATTCAATTTCATCTCTGGAAAAGACTGTCTAGACTACCAAATCAGCATTCCTTGGAAGGAAGTTGCTGACACGCAAGAAGAAATAGTGGAAAATAAAGCAAAACAATAAATAAGTTGAGTAATCAACTCTTTTCTAATCAGTCAGTTAAAATTAATCAATCTATTTCATATCAAGAGAATTTACTCTGGGGCCAAGATCCAAAAAGAACAAACATACAAGCTGAACACGTCAAAGCCACAAAAAAAGAAATAGATCATGGAATGCACCATGAAACAAAAAAATTATAGGTAGAATGTTGTGTACATCTACTTACCGTTTCTGAATCACGGATACCAGAAGTGGATCTGGTCAGGTGGCAGACAGAAACTTAAAAATCAAGTTGACAAGATAAGCAACAACAACAACACACAGTGAAATCCCACGAGTGGGGTCTGTGGAGGTGGTTTGTATGCAGCCTTACCTCTACCTTGTGAAGGTAGAGAGGAGGTTTCCGATAGACACTCTGCTCAAGTAACGCATATCCAAAACAGTGAGAAAAGAAAATACAGTAATAAAGAAAACACATAGAAAATAATGGAGATAAGACCCGTAGCTTCAACAAACAGTACGATAAACAAAGCAGAGAGGTAAAAGATAAAATAGGAGAATAAGGTAGTAGAAGAGTACTAATAAGGGAAACTCGACGTCACCCGACTATCTATTAGCCTTTCACCCTAATCCTCAACCTCCATATCCTCCTATCTATGGTCATGTTCTTGGTAAGCTGCAAGTGTGTCATGTCTTGTCTAACCACCCCTCCTCAATACTTCATCGGACCATCTCTACCTCTCCTAAGACCCCCCCCCCCCCCAAATAGTCAACATCTCACACCTCCTCACTGAAGCATCTGCGCATCTCTTCTTCACATGTCCGAATCATCTCAGTCTCATCTCCCTCATCTAAATTTAGTATAAAGAACTGAGTGTAGGAATATGGAAAGACAAATTTAAGTGCATTTCAATATATAACAGAAAATGTTTTTTAACTGTCCAAATAGATAGAAGACTGCCATTACATAGCATATGTATTCCTCACCTAAGAACATGATATAAGTATCTTATACAAAATACAAAAATGTCACTACCATCAAACAACTCCTCACTAAATTTTATATGTGGTTCGGTTTCCAACCACATATAGAATTATGTTAGCCAGTGCTCATATAGCTTATGCTTATGACTAATGTTACTGTAAATGCAAGATACTTTATGAATCCAAAAATACTACAAGAGGATGCACCTATTATCCTATTACTTTTTCCTTCTCGTAGTACTAAATTTATAGAATGTTTTTATCTTGATAACCGAGAAAAAACCAAGGACAGTGGCACCACTTTACCATTCTCCACTCCGCCTAAATCATGCTTTTATCTGGAGCAGGATTCGAACCAGCAACATTGAGCAGGATTCGAACCAGCAACATTCTCCTAACAAACACTCTCGATCTTACCACTACAACAATGTCCCTATAAAACTTAAAATTACTAAAACTACAATTAGGAGGAAATAGAGTGAATTTCACTAAATTAGATCACTTCGTCTGAGGATTTTCATCAAAAAGAAAAAGACATAAAGGATATATCTTAGCCTGAGAAGAATCAAAAGGAATTGACTCAAAGATCCATCATCAAAACTACAAGTTGCTGCACGAAATTAGAAATAGATAATGAAAAAGGAGGAAGGAAAGCACCTGGGCTACGGGGACGGTGAGACAATAACATCAAAAAATTTCCATCAATGAATACATCGGAAAATTGTGAACCTACAAAAACCAAATATTTAGAAGCAAGCAAAGAGTGGTGAGGTGCGGGCAAAGGAAGCAATTTATTCAGTTGAGGCATTCAATATGAGTCCTAAATACCGGTTTAGGTTGAAGGCTCAAATCCCACTTACCTTTAGTGGCCCTAGATACAATTTCACTCTTAATCAAACAAATCGCTGATTTAGGCAAATGTTCCTTTTTACTCCACCATTTTGAATTTTGTCCATAAACATAGCTCTTCAGAAATTATGCTTCTGGATGATGTATTTCCTCATGCATTGATAAATCTTATGGATAAAACATTATACTATTATCTATCACATGTAGTAACAAAATTTTAGATCACGGTCTAACTTTTCTCATAAGATTTTCAATTTATTTAGACCATGGTCTAAAAGGTCCAGAAATTGTAAGAGAAACTTAAAAAACATCATTTACTAAATAACTGTCTCAAAAGAGATAACCGCGGAAAATTCACTTCCCAACCTCCTCTCTTCAGGAGCCTATAAAATTGTCTGTGTCCACAATGGACATCACCTAATTACCATCAATATTTGTTGAGTTATCGCCAACGTCTATTTTCTTTTTCTCGTGCATTCTTCGAAGCTTTTTATCATTTGAAGGGTTCTCATCATTCCACATTCTATTTTCTGAACTCTCTTCCTCTTCAATAACCTCTTCATTTGCATCTTCTTTATTATTGTCACTTTCATAAAACTCTTCCCGTAGTCTCCCTATGGCATCCTCCAGCTCTCTATTAACCTGAACATATATAGTTCACCATACATGTGTATTACTATCTATATAAAACCAAGCCAATCACATCATAGTAAGAAGTGAAAAATTGAGAGACCTGAGGATTCTGCAAAAACTCAGAGATGTCAAGTGGGCACGTGGGGCATTTCATGAAATTCTTCTGTGAGCGAAGTTTTCGCCCATCGTGGCGTTTTCTTTCCTTTATAAACGCTTTTCCTTTAAATGCTTCCTCAAGGCAAGCTTTACAAAAGTTGTGAGCGCAAGGCGTGGTCATTGGGAGAGTTAAAACATTCTTGCAAAGTACACAGCTGAAACCTGCATGTGTCGGACAACTTGTAACTATTAAAATAATCTTAACTTCTTGCATGATTAAGTTAAGCCATAGTATCAAATTACAAATAAATAAAGGGGAAATTAGGGTGAGGATTATTAGGTTAGTTTAATTAACCTTTTAAAAGTGTGTCCTTCACAGATGTTTCTTGAGATTTTCTTGGTGTCTTCTTTGTTCTCTTCCCGTCCTTCGAACTTGCCTCAATCACTCTATGTTGGCTTTGGGGTGATGGCTTCTTCCACTTCCACCGACCTTCTTCCTCCTGCCCAAATATGAAAAAACCTCTTTATAAATTTAAATAGTAGAAATTTAACATATATATAGATTCGTGTACAATGTAAAAGCAATTTTAGTGTACTTTAACTTGTTATACCAGGTTGCCTGTTTTATATTTGAAATTATTAATCCTATTTTCTTAGACCTATCTTTTCAAATCAAATGACTTGATAGTCAACATAAGAAATTAAACTTCTTCAAAATATATTGTACAATATATGTAGTTGTGTACGTCGTAATCCCATGAAGGAGTGTGGGTCCTCTCAAAAATGCCAAGTGCCGCTTCAAGTTCAGGAATTTCTGGCAAGGGCCGAGGTTTATCCCCATGCTCATCACTGCATCATCATGAAGATCAATATGATGAATATATCAGTAAAGAAAGAGTAAGAGGGAAGAAGCAATCAAAATTATATTTAACAAACCACAAACCTCGTCCACGGTGCAGGTTCATTATCACATCTCACAAATAAATACCTACACACCTTGTACCCCTGGTAATAATATACAGAGACAAATGATGGCTCAAATTCAGTCAGCTGAATTATATGAACGACTAGCTATAGAAGTTCATATGAAATCTTATAAATAAAATAAGTAAAAAAAATTTTTACCTGTTTCCCCATTCTTCTCCAACATTTCTCTATCCTGTACACACCATCATAACGAAGACCATCCTGTGGGGCATAGGATGAACGCTTTTCTTTGTGGGATCTAAGCCATAAAAAGGTATATATATGAGTCAAACTGAATAGAAAATGAACATTGTCTCTTAAATTTTAGTCATGGAATTTATCTGATAAGTTCCAGGAATTTGCTGGAAAAAAAAAAATAATCACCATCAATTCAATGGTGTATTATACCTAACAACACGAACTGGATACCCTTGTTTGCAGCTGACTCGCAAAGCTTCGTTGGAATTGGTAAATGATTGATCAAATGATTGATCCTTATTCGTTCGTTTGTTGCCACTTAGATCCCTTCCCCCACTACAAATATAAATTGCAATTACAGAAGGAAGTGTGTTAGGTTCTTGTAAATATAAGAATATTATAAATAGTCACGGTAAATTATTTAGATGGAAGAGGGAGAAATATCCGAGGGGAGCAAACTCAATGCTTGCGTTATTTTCCTTCCCAAGCATAAGCCAGTTTTAGAGGAATATTATATAATATCCAATCTCTACAAGGTATATGTACAATCGAATTAAAATGGTGAAGGAAACCAATTTAGTACTTTACAACTGCTGCAGAACCAAGGAAAAGATTTAAGTTATAATGTACACAAACAGTGAAATTTCGTTTCGTACTCCATAGTCTAGCTGTAAAAGCGTATACTTTTCAAGTTATCATATTCCCTTGCTATGAAGAGTAATATGTTGCTGTAGGTCAACATTAAACTACCATGAATATGTAGAACATGCCTCGAGTGTAAAGTACTACTACCTTCAGAAACCAAGAATGTTGAGAACTCATATATAAACTTATACCTTCCTGTGTAAAGAAGCCATTCTCCATGGTCCTCGTCATCTTCATAGCCTCCTGAGAGCACCACAGATTGTGCACCATATTTTGCTTGTCCTGCAATTCCAGCGACATGGGGCCAATGCACTCCCCATTGCCTGCAATTCAAGCGATGCGTCCACGATTCCCCAACCAAAACGCCTTGATTTCTCTCCGGATCATTCTCCGCCAATATTGGCCCGAAATGATCCGAAGGGATGGTCACAAATATCCTCCCACTTGATGCATTAGCCATTCCAGCTTTTTTAGCTGCTCCTTCCCTAATAAACGGGTTATCAGGGCGATCTTCTTGATTCACCTATATACAGAGGTGGATCAACAACAACAACAACATACAAAGGCGGATCCAAGATTTAAATTATTATGTTAAAAATACTGGGTTCAGTTGAATTCACAGACAACTGCGCACTTACCTGAGGATAGGCTGTTTGCGGCCTTCTAAGGGCAACATTTTTTCTCGACTCCTTCGCAAGTCTTATAGCAGTCACTAATACCAAGTTTATACGCGGTTGATTAATCATTTGGCGATTAATTTGGCTGCGGCACTTGACACATGTATCCTTGCCTTGTCCAATCCATTTCTTGAAGCACTTCAAACAGAAGTTATGGCCACATGACGTCTGGAAGAAAATAAATATCAATCAAGATATATAGAACTTTCACCAAGTATGGAAACCTTGAAAAGATTATACAGGCGTATGCAAATACTTCCAATGCATACATAGAACCAGGGGCAGAGGTACATACAGGTGATGAAAGAGGTTTAATTAACTGAATTCTTTCGTCAAAAAATTATACATTGCAAATATGATAAATACTGTACAAGTCTTTTATATACAAATTGGCATTTGGACATGAATTGAGTGATCATGGGAAAAAAAGTAGTATTTGAAGTTGAACCTGAAAATGGTATTTGAAAGTTGAAGTTGTGTTTGGACATGCATTTCACTTGAAAAATACTTGAACTTTAGTGAGTGGGAAAAAATTCATTTGAAAAACTGGTTAAAATCAGTTTTTAATATTTGAAAACTCATCTTCAAAAACTTTTTTTTGAGACAAGGGTAACTTGCATTCACAAAAAGCTCATCATCCAAGAGATGATGATAGATTTTACAACCCACATTCTAAATGGGATTTCATCCTAGAGGACAGCCCAATAACAGAAGAAAACTTTACAATTTACCTATGAAATCCACTCAAGCTATAGTATCCTCCCCACCCCACCCCCCACCCCCACCAATTTCCTGTTTACACCAAAAATAAAGTAGACAAGGACATTGGCTTTTAATCTTCTGGATATTTTTGCTCTTGCCTTCGAAACATCTGGCATTCCTTTCTTTCCAGAGTGTCCACCAGACACATGCTGGAACACTCAGCCACCAATCTTCTGTTGAACTTCTCTTCCCGATTCCCATCCGACTGTTTAAGAACTCCAATGTGGATCTTGGCATTGTTCAATTGATCCCTAGAATACAGAAAAACATGTCCCACAACTTTACAGCTATGCTACAATGCAAAAAAAAAGGTAGCTATTCACTTCTGCCTCTTGGTTACATAAATAACATCTTAAGCAGATCTGCAATCCTCTTCCTTGTATAGATTCATGAGTTAGACAAGCTTTTCTGATCACTAGCCAAACAAAACAGGCCACTTTCAATGGGCTTTTGACTTTCCATATTTGCTTTCAAGGCCAATTAATTGTCTGGTGTTGGCTGTTGTTTCAACTCCAATAGCATGATTTCACTGTGAACACCCCTTTTTTGTGAGTCTGCCAGGTTGGTTTGTCACCACCATTGGTGGTTCCAGAAAACACACTCAACATTTGGAGAAGTCTAGCAATCTCTGATACTTCCCAGTTATTTAGTGCCCTCCTAAAGATTAGGTTCCACCCCTATGGAATCCACACTTGTGAGACTGAATTATTTCTTTGTGAACTTAGGATATAAAGCTGGGGAAATAGGTTTCTCAGGCTATCTTCCCCTATCCAAAGTTCATTCCAGAAATCAATTTTGGTTCCATCTCCCACTTTGAAGGATATATTGGTATAGAACTGAGTCCATAACCTCCTGATGGATTTCCATACACTACAGCTAACCAACAAATCATTCTAATTTATAGCCAAATATTATTTTGAAAAAAAAATTATGTCCAAATGGGTCCTAAATCAACTTGTCTTTTAGACTAGTTTCTAGTGTAACGGCAAAAATAGTTCAATTTAAGATTATTTTGGGTTGTAGATTAAAATCCAAATCAATTGTGATATTCTTGCATTTTTCTAGTTAGATCTTTTGTTAGAATTACTAACTCCGCCGCGTCATATAACACACATATATCAACAAAAATAGTTGGATGGAATCTACAACCGGGAACCTAGAAGCCAAAACAAGATATGAGAAGGATTAATCAATTTACTAAAGAGATGATTTAATTAGATTTACCGTGACAGGCCTATCCGGAAGCATATAGCAAAAGGGGCATTTGATGCTTTCACCAAGTACAGACAACACGTCTTTTTCTTCGCCCTCATCTTCTTCATTCTCATTAATCCGAATTTGTTTTCCACTTACTATCTCTTGTCTCCTCCTCGCCTTCTCCTCTTCCGTCATCAAGGTATCCGCCTCGATCTCCCGAATCTTCGCCACTAGATCTCCGCCCGCAGAGGTAGGAGGCGGCACTGTCACCCCTTCAAGACCTGTCCCGGCGCAGTCCGGGCACTCAAAGTTAACGATGGACGGTAATGTAACAGGCGGATTTTCCAGGCAATCCATATGCCATGGCGTGACACACGTGATGCAGGTGACTATTTTTTCTTGTGATGGTGTTTTCTTGCATAGCATGCAAACGCCTTCGCCGTCAATCGGGAGGGAATTGATGGATGCCATTGGAGTAGCTAGATTAATTAAAGATGAAAAAAATAAACAAGAGATGATGATACCGCTATACCTTCACTAGAATATCGGAATGAAAATTGAAAACTTTCGGTAGAAAGAGTGTTAAGGTTGACTCTATATATAGTGGTGAGATTGAGAATGAAAGAAAAATTAACTTTAAGTTTGAAGTGAGCCCACTATACTTTCACTAGATTACCTTAAATGTCATTGCTGAAAATGTAAAGGAGATTTTGTTTGACCATTTTTCAACCAAATGGACGGATGAGATTGATAGTAGATTTTACCGTTGTTTTGTAATCAAAGTTTATTACAAATCAGATTGTTGTAATTTTGATGTTTGTCTTTTAGCAATAAATAATTTTGAAAAAAATCAAATTGTGTCAGCAGAAGGTTTGTGTGAGAGCCATTTACCCCTCTACCCTCAAGGCTTCTGTCATTGTTAATGAAAATAATTGTAATATATACCTGACATATTTAACATGCAATCGGTTCTTATGGAAAAAATTAAAAAGCACAGATACTTTTATAATTTCTATTACAATATTTATTTAGACTAATTGTCAAATGAATATCTATAGTTGGTTGTTTCATAGTATATCTCATAAAATAGTTCCAACTATAAATTAAATACACAATTGATAAGTAGATCATTATAACTGGACGCTTATTAATTATGTCCATAATGACAAAATTATGTTCACACTTATAGATTAATTGTCTTAGTAAATTAGCTTAGAATGACACTAGTTCTAAATGTTGAGATAGTTAAGTAAATGATAAGCTTATTTAGACCAGGATAAAAAGATTAACTCATCTAATAATCTTAATAGAAATTATAGAAAAATAACTATGTACTTATAAAAATGTTCATAATTAAGAGCCTATTGCTTGAAATTATGCCAAGTATTGCTACTATTTCTCACGCAAGGACTCTTCTATTGAAATACTTTGTTCTCTCCGAAATTATCTATTGTGATAAGACAAAAGAAAAAAGAAACCACAGTAATCTGATTTGCTGAAAAGGAAGAATTAATTAATTTACTGTAAAATTACCATCAAAGGTGACGAGAAGATCTATTGTTCCTAATAAATTAGGAATCAACCAAATTCGTCCATTTGGTTAAAAAGTCTCAAACATAGTCTTCCCCAAATTTACTTCACAATTTTAGCCAGCGGATTTAAAGGCCCAGCGAAACTTTAGTGGATTTTATTCGCTTCAAAATCATCAAATTTTTTCTTTCCTCTAAATCTACTCTTACCAGTCTATATAGAGCCAATCTTAACCCTCTTTGTACCTAAAATTTTCAAGCCTCCTTGTGATATTTACACACTTTATCACCAATTCACCATCTCCTTGTTCATCTTAATTTGCTATATTTTATTAACCTAACTACTCAAATGGCGTTCATCAACCAGCTCCAGATTGACAATTAATGTATAGGTGTGAATATAATTATGTGATTGTGGACATAATTAATAGGCATCCAAGTTTATACATGATCTACTGATCAATTGAATATTTGTAGTTGGTTCTATTTTATGAGATGTACTATGAACCAGCCAACTAAATGTTCTACCAAAATTATGAATAGATTATGTTACAAAACTTACATGCCAGATGAAATTTAGTTGGCTGATAGACTGCTTCATACTAGTACATTTTAAAAAAAAACAGCTACAGATACACAATTTTTCATGGTACTCGTAAGAGAAATTATAAAAATATCTGTTATTATTAGAAATTTCCACATGAACGGATTGCATGAAATTAAATATGCTTGTCAGGCATATATTACTACTATTCTCCCTAGCAGTGACAATGGCCTTGAAGGTATAGGGGTAAGTTTTCCTCACGCAAACCTTCAGCTGAAATACTTAGATTTTTCCAAAATTATTTATTGCTATTGACAAATATCAAAACTACAGTGATTAATTTGTGATAAAAGTCAAATTACTAGAAAAAGAAACAACAATGAAATCTACAATCAAGCTCAGTCATCCATTTGGTTGAAAAATAGTCAAACATATAGCTTGTTTGCCAAACTTCAAAAATCAGCTACTTTTTGTGAGAAGCAATTTGTGTTTGACTAATTAATTTAAAAAGCATTTTTGAGTAGCAACTAGTGTTTGACCAAGCTTTTAAAAAGTGTTTTTTTTTAGAAAAGGGTAACTTTATATTCACACCAAAAAATTCATCATCCAACAGATGATAAATTGGAAACTTACATCCCACAGAGTGGTGGGCACACCCCAAAAGGACATTCTTTACAAGTTTCCTATAATATCAACTATGTCTATTAGCTCCCCAATCGAATTCTGTTTACACCAAAAGACAAAAGGCTTATACAATTCATTCTAATTTTTTGTAAGTTAGTCTTTGCCCTTCAAAACACCTAGAATTCTTTTCTTTCCGGAGAGTCCACAAGCTTTAAAAAGTGTTTCTAATTGTATTTTTCTCAAAATTGATTTTAAAAAAAATATTTTGGGGGAAAACTATTTTTTTAGCTTCTGAAAAATAGTTTTTGCTAGTTCCCAGAAAGTACTTATTTCACCCAAAAGCTTGGTCAAACACCTCATTCTTTTTAAAATTAGCACTTTTGACCTCCTAAAAGCTTTGCTGTTAAATTTAGTTTACATTTTCATCAATGACTTTTAAGATAATCTAGTAAAAGTATAGTGGACTCCACTTCAAAACCATCAAATTTAATTTTTCTTTCCTCCTCAGTCTCACCACTATGTATAGAGCTAATCTTAACACTCTTTCTACCTAGAATTCTTAACCTCATTTGCGATTTCTAAAGACACATCGATCACCACTTTTCCGTTTATTTCTAAACACACCTAGCTATACTCTAATGGCGTCCATCAATCCACTCTCGATTTGATGACGAAGGCGTTTGCATGCTATGCAAAGAAACGTTGTCACAGAAGAAGACGGTCACATGTGCCACGTGTTTTACGCCATGGGACATGGATTGCCCAAAAAATCCACCTATTACATTATCTTCCGTCGTTAACTTCGAGTGCCCCGATTGTGCTGGGACAAGTCTTACAGAGCTGACAGTGCCGCCTCCTTCCTTCGTGGATACAAACGGAAAACTAGTGGCAAAGTTTCGGGAGATCGAGGCGTATACCTCAATGACGAAAGAAGAGAAGGTGAGAAGGAGACAAGAGATAGCAAGTGAAAAACAAATTTAGATTAATGAGAATGAGAATGAACAAGATGAGGATGAAGAAAAAGATGTGTTGGCTATGCTCGGCGAGAGTATCAAATGTGCAAAGAAATCATTTTGGTCACATTGCTTGAAGGGTACATTGGTCATTTGTTGCCGTTAATTGTTGGACAGGCATATAAGCATTGATATGATGATGCACAATTAATCTATAATCTATGGTGTCCTCAAGTAATTATGAGGATGATGAGGACCATAGAGACTGGAACTCTACACACATGTGCTATGCGTCTCGAGTATAATGTCTTCTAGTTTAGGTTAAATATTTTAGACTCAAGGCATATTCTATCAAGATACAAAATAAGCAATTCATCAAATTTGTAATGCTAAAAGTAAATTCTCGTAACCTCAGTTCTAGTACTTCCCAAAAGCAGTACTAATTAATAATATGATACTAATGCACATACCTGTATAAAATTGAGATACATATTATGGGGGTTCCTCCTTTCTCTTTGCTCCTTTCTTCATATTGCAAGTATTATATATGCACCATGGGGAAAAATCTACGATGCAACAAAAAAAAGAGTGTAAAGTAGCCACTTGTTCAATATTCATGAATTGCACAACTGAAGCTTTGCGAGCCAGCTACTACAAAAAAAAATAGTATTGAAGCCAGGATAAAGTGATAGGAGCAATGATTTTATTCTTTTGTTATAAACAACTTTTTGTTAGAGAAGATAAAATTAGTAAGTAATACTACTATGATTGAGCCTATTTTACCTCTTCCCTTTCTCGTTTATGAGCTTCTTAATTACTGATTCATTTGTTTTCTTTATCTGTTTTTGAGTATTTATCCTGCAAGGAACACATATGACTGGATTCTCCAATAGATGAGACAGGTCGACATCAAAATTAAGATCAAATGTGGATCTTAGAACACTGACACCAACACAAGAATCTAGCATGAATGATAATCCATGGTAGTGCCCTTCAATCCGGGTAATAAGTTATTTTAATGTGACAAAAAATAGTATTCATGGTTTCAACACAACTCACTAGTACTTTTTTATTGCCAGATGCACATGAAACAAGGATGGAATGAGGGTCTGAGCTAAAGGAGGCCAAAGGTGAGGAAAATGACACAAATCATCAACCAAAATGCTTCTACTTAAGGTGTAGTACAGTGTGCACAGGCAAAAATTGAAAATGGATACATACAGAAACTTTTACAAGAAAAATCTGGTGACTGAGGCAATGCCTTTCTGCTCAACATACTCCCTTAAAAAACCAAGAGAATCTTGCAGAAGCACAGCTAAAAGAAATCTAATTCAGAAGTTGTGCTTTACTCTGGAGGAGTGCTCCTAAAGTTCCTTTGGTTCTGTGAAACTTTATTTGAAGATGAAAATCTAATAATTCCAAGTTTTTGCATTTCACTGAAATGATTACTATACCTCTTCGAAAAAATTGATACGATATCATGAGCCATTCACTCAATACCAGTCCAGAAACGGCAGGATGCAATGAGACACACTGCAACATGTCCTCCCGCGATGAATGCTCCATGAACCAAGAATCTGCCAAGCCTCTGGTTCGATCATGGTATTGTGAATTGCTTCTTGAGAAGCACCGATTGTTAAGCCATCAGAAATTAACCACCAGATGTCATAGCTTCAAGCACATATTTTCACTGGGTGACTGCGTCATCACACAGAAATTCAATATACTTTTGTACTGTTATCTGAAGGTTCAAAAGTTTGCTCCTACAGATGTTTTCCATTTGCACTTGCTTTCCATGCAAAAAAAGAAAAAAACTCAAAAGCTGGTGTGTTTGAAGAGTACTATATTGGTTATTCGCTTAAGTTGGATTTAATAAAACCCAAACTTTGTTTCTTTTATCTCAAAATGGACATATGTACACAAATACTTACTTGCAAGTGACTGATGACATGCCTGAACAAAGGCCAAGTCATTATTCAGAACTGTAGCAATCACCTGACCAAGAATTGCGGAAGGCTGCAATTAAGAAGACAACAGATGTTAAGCAACCAACAACCTCACGTGTAATACGAATTTTCTCACAGATAAACATAGTTATGCATAGCAAGGACACTACATAGAAATTATCTAATTGGTTCCAAAAACTGAAAGTAGCACTACACCTAAACAATAAGGCAACTTCGGATCCCAAAAAGTGCTTTTTTTATTGGAAGTTTCTTTTTTTTCCTTTTCCCTTTGATGATTTCAATAGAGGCTCAGTTTATAAGCAGGTCTTTATTCTCCCAAACACCTTTGCAAGACAAATCTCAGTTACCACGTTACTCATTTTCAACTATCCAAATAGAACTATTGCAAAACCAAGATTTATGGATGTCGTTAACTACACCAGTATTAAAGCAAGTACAAAAGTAGATTGCAAGGCTATGGAGTTGAAAAGGTTTGAAGGCAACGGAATACCGAACTAGCTAAATACATTCTTTAAATCTCTCGGGAAATAAAGTAACAAACTCAGGCGAGAAAGCTTCAAATGAGGTTTTTTCAGTATTTATGGATCATTCAGAAGTTCTCAACAACTTAAGAAATAGCTCCTATAAAAGGTCAGTGTTCCTCATATCTACACTTCCTTTTGTGGAACAGTAATCATACTTCATTCCCTGCTATCTCTCTATTAAACTAAGTATGTGAGGACATTGTTGAAGGATGTTTGGGATTTTATGTGTGTTAGGAAGGGGGGTTTCGTGCTTTAATAATCAACTATATAACAAAATCAAATTCTGGCCTTAGATACTCCATGACCTTCCAACATCCAACATGTCTCCATCTCCCCCACAGTTTCAAGCCGACAAACCTCTGAGCCCAGGCGAAATATTATTTGAAAGATCAACCAAGATGAGCAGCATACATCTACAACTAGTACTATAAGTGACTCTTTCTGTAGAGACATAATGACCATCTATATATAAAAGAATTTATAAACAATAAAATTTAAATTCTCTGGAAAACTAGTCTAAGCTATGAAATCAGCACTCATTAGAAGGATATTGCTGACATATATAGATAAGTAGTGCCAAATTTTGAAGGAAAAAAGAAAAGAAAAAACAATAAATGAGCTGAGAAATTTAATTTTTTTAATCTGTGGATTAAAAATAATTAATATCTCTTCTATATCAAGAGAATTTACTTGACCGAGACCCAAAAAAGAACCAACCACTCATGTTGAACACAACATCCTCAGCACCCCCAAAAGCCACAGAAAGCCAAATAAATGACGGAGAACGCCATGAACCAAAAGAAACATAGGTAGAAGATTGTACATGTACTGACTATTTTTGAATCGCGGATATCAGTAGTTCATCTGGTGAGGTGGCAGACATAGAGGGTGGTTGACTAAAATTATAAGCTGGTCAAACTGGCTTATAAGCACTTTCTACCTTATCTAAGCGTTTGGTAAACATTCTACATGCTAATAAGCCAAAATCAACCAAAGTCATAAGTTGCTCATCCATAAAAGGGCTCATAGACTTAAAATGAAGTCAAATATGACAAGAAAAGCATGTTGATAGATTTAGCGTAAAGAACTAATTATAGTATGCAAACAAGAAAAGACAAATACAAGTGCAATTCAATATAGAGAAAATGATCATTTAGTCCTTCATACATACATTAAGGACTATCTCGATTTCACGTATATGAGGACCAAAATGATCACTGTCTCCATACATTAAGGACCATTTTGATCATTTTGTCTTTCAATATACAATGAAATACTTTTTCAACTGTCTTAGAGAGAAGACCATGATTACATTGTGTATGCACTCCTCATCTAAAAACAAATCATAGCTTTATTATATAATATAAAAAAATCACTACTATCAACAACTCATCGCTAAATTTTATATCCGGTTTAGTCTCGAATATGCTCATATGTTTCATAAAAAGGTTAACTTGCTCTAATGTTACTGTATATGCAAGGAATTTATTCACATCTTATCTTATTTTATTTATGTTTTGATAATACCTCAACTAAATCTACAGGATACCTGCCACCTCCCACCTCCCACCAGCAACAGATATCACGTAACTCTGTCCACTAAGGCTAGGACAGATGGAATGAATGGCTTAGTACTTTTTGGTCTTTGCTGGGATTTGAACCTGAAGACCTCAAATTGTCTCTTTGTAGAGCTAAATTATATAGAATGTTTTTATCTTGACAACCGAGAAATCCCCAAGGACAACGGTGCCACTTTACCGTCCTCCACTCCACTTAAATCATGATTTTATCTGGAGCATGATTAGAAACAGCCAAATTCTCCTAACAAACAATCTCGCTTTTACCACTACAACAATGTCCCTTAAAAAAAAAAGGATAGCCCGGTGCACTAAGCTCCCGCTATGCGCAGGGTCCGGGGAAGGGCCCGACCACAAGAATTTATTGTACGCAGTCTCACCTTACATTTCTGCAAGAGGCTATTTTCAAGTCTTAAATCCGTGACCTCCTGATCACATGACAACAACTTTACCAGTTACAACAATGTCCCTATAAAACAAAATTACTAGAACTACACTTAGGAAGGTAAACATAGTGAGTTCCATTAAAAAAAAAAAAAGGGCAGCTCGGTGCACTAAAGCTACCGCTATACGCGGTGTCCGGGGAAGGACCCCACCACAAGAGTTTCATTAAGTTCACCATAATTAAGATCACTTCGTCTGAGGGTTTTCATCTAAGAGAAAAGACATAAAGTATATGTAAGGGCAACCTATTGCACTAAAGTTCTCACTATGCACGACATTCGAGAAGTATCGGATCACAAGAGTATTATATACAATCTCAACTTACATTTCTGCAAAATTACTGTTTCTACGGCTTGAACCCGTGAACTCCGTAAAAGGACATATCAAAAATCAAAATATGAACACTTTAACAACATAATATTAGCCTGAAAATTAAAATTAAATAAATGAAAAAGAAGAGGAAAATAACCTGGGTTACATAACACTTTTAACACACTTCATATTTGAAGATCGTAATACATATTTGAAGGAAGCAATTTCCAAGTTTAGGAGACGTGTTGTCACATGACCCGACCCATCAATTGGATCCATACTTTTTAGTGACCCATGGATTTAAAATACAGTTTCATTTTTAATCAAGCAAATAACTAAATTTATGCAAATGTTCTTTTTCTAGGTCATTATTTATATTTTATTAATATTATTAAAGTTTTGCTAATATAACTTTTTAGGAAATACTCTTCTTGAATATGATAGATTCAGATTTAATACTAATTCATATGTTTCATAATTTTACTGATTGGATATTAAACTATCATGTAATCATGTAAAATGCTAGCCCGTTTACTGTGTGTTTTTCAGTACTTTCGAATTTTGAGACTTTAATCTAAAAAGTCCACAAATTATAAGAAGAAATTTAAAAAAAAAAAAAAAGTTATTTACTTAAAAATTATCTCAAAAAAAAGGATAATCGGTTAAAATTTCACTTTTCAAACCCCCTTTCTTGAGAAGCCTCTAAAATTATCGTTGTTTATAATAAGGTGATCCATCTAATTAATGGGCTAGCTTTTTCAGTTAAATTTATACTTGAATTTCACTGACAGTGTTCTACTTTGCACCATTTTTCAAATTATTCATTTGTTTATTTCTTGTGTTAAAAAAAATAATCAAACTAAAGATATATTATTTGATGTCAAAAGCAAATGGATCTTAAAAACACAACAGCTATTGACAATAGTAAAATTTTGCTAAGAAAGTAACTCATTCACCTGCTGATGAACAACAAAACTTCTAAATTTCTCATTGCTCATGACAAAAGCTTTACGAAAGCAAATTTAGAATTTAAATTTTATAGACTCAACCTTTAATATTTATGTGTTAACTCATTATATTCTTAAAGTTATAGGTTCATATTTACTAGTATTTATTATAATTTTAACAATTTTCTTTTGTAAATTTCTGAATTTTGTGTCTTTGTTTGCTAAAAAAATCTCTAGCATTTTTATGTTTTGAGATCATTTTCGCAATACCCTTACTTCTCCCCGCTAAAGAACTAATGAAGTTTCTTGTTATATGTAAATTTTGGTGTGCCATAATACAAAGGCAAAATGTTATAAATAACATCTTGAGACCTCAATTGCAACAGGTTAAAATTATATTTTTTATGTGCCTATCTAACGTAATCCTGAAAAAAAATCATAAAACTTTTTGCTATGAATCTAAACTAAGAGTTCCCTTTGACTTTTCACAAATGTTAAATTGGATTATTGTAAATTTAGTCAATGGCCTAATTTGTCTCACTGATATTAGTTGTTTTTTGTCATACCTTATATTTGACTAATCCATCAATAAACAAGTAGTTGATCCTCTCTTTTCAAATAAATATTTATAGTGATGAAGTTGATCTTTATATTATGTAAATGAGTCTTGAATTTAGTTATCATGAAAAAGTCAATGATTATAAAGTTATTTCATGATAATCAAATTCAAAACTTACTGGTATAATATGAAAATCAACCTCATGAACATAAATAACAAAAGAAAAAAATGAAGAACCTATTTATAAATAGATTAGTCAAATATATAATATGATCAAAATGGCTGATATCAATGAAACAAGCTAGACCATCAACTAAAGCCATAACAATACAATTCAACATACCTAGTAAATCAAAGGGTATTCTTAATTAAAATTCATAGCAATTTTATTTTTTTTATAATTAAGTAAAGTGAAAATTTCTTTTCAATCTTTCTTTAGATAGGCATATAGAAAATGTAATTTCTACCTGTTACAACTGAGGTCTTACGACACTTTTAATAAAATCTTGACTTTTTAACATAACGCATCAATATTCATATGCAACAAAGACATGATTAGTGCTCTAGCAGAGAAAAGCAAAAGCATTGAGAAGACCTCAGAGAATAAAAATGGTAAAGATATTTTGAGTCAAAATACATACACAAAGTTTGAAATTTCACAGAAAAATATTAAAATTATAATAAATATTAAATATGAACCCATAATTTTAAGTATTTAATGATTTAACGTTAAAAATATCAAAGGTTAAATGCATAAAATTTTAATTTTAAATATGCTTTCGTAAAGTTCTATTATAAGCAATGAGAAGCGTAGAAATTTCCTTGTTCATCTGTAGCTGATTAATTTTTTTCTTATCAAAATTTTACTATAGGTAATAGTTGTTGTATTTTTAATATTTGTTTGCTTTCTTAATTTCAAATTTAATAATAATCAAATACTAAATCATTTTTAATTTGCAACCTATTAACTTGATTTATCGGGGGTCTATCGGAAACATCCTCTCTATTTCTTCTGAGGTAATGGTATGGACTGCGTACACTTTACCCTCCCCAGACCCCACCTGGTGGGAATTTACTGGGTATGATGATGATGATGATGATGATGATTAACTTGATTTATCATGAAAAAGGAAATATTGAAAAAACATTTTAATACGACATTTGAGGATTTAAAGCCAACATCTAGTTTTAATTATTAGGTGTTTTAATTTCGACATAACATTTAATTAAATAGTAAAAAGTTATTAAAAAAATATGAGACCTAGAACTGAAAATCATCTAATAATTACTATCACCAACTAATTTTATTTTGATGCATTAAACTTTTTGCTTTGATCCATATCAAATATCATGACTAAAATTAAGACACATTATTCATTTCTATTTAATTTGATTATACATACATATATATATACACACACCTTTTTATGATCTAGATTCCACAAAGAAAGATGTTCGTCTTAAACTTATGTTTTTTATAAGGGTAAAGAGTTCGAAATATACCCAAACTTTGGGAAAATTTGTTGTTACACGCCCAAACTTTGCGGGGGTCCTATGACCCCCCTTACTATTTATTAGTGTATTTTTGCAACGTTTATTTGCACAGCTGACACCAAATATGAATACACACGCGCTGAGCGCGTGACTAAAAAAGTGGTTCAGCTAAGCAAATAAACGTCACAAAAATACACTAATAAATAGTACAGGGGGGTCATAGGACCCCCGCAAAGTTTGGGCGTGTAACATCAAATTTCTCCAAAGTTTGGGTATATTTCGGACCATTTTCCCTTTTTATAATATTAATCAATTTAATTTTTGATATATTTTTTTTGTCTGTTTTTGTTCGATGAAAATTCTCAGATAAGGTGATTTAAAATTAAATCTATTGTTAGCTTAATGGAATTCACTCTGCTTTTCTTTCTAATTGTAGTTTTAGTACTTTTGTTTTATAGGGACATTGTTGTAATAGTAAGAGTGAAAATGTATATTAGGAGAACATCATTGATTTCAGTCCTGTTACTAACAAAATTATTTAATTTATAATTGAATTTTATTATTATATAGTTGATTGTTAAAGTATGAGAACCTCTTACCTAACATACATAAATACGAAGCATCTTTTAATAACGTACTCGTATACATAGTTTAATAGAGAAAGAAACAACAATAAATGAAGGCTATTACTAATCCAAAAAAAGAGTCAGATATAAAGAAAATCGACCTTTTATAACGCTATTTCTTAGAATTGTTTAATTAATTTTCAGATTAGAGCCCTGAATTGTAAAATTCTGAAACAAGTTTAGAATTCAGATCGACATGCTTAAATTGAAAACAAAGATGAACAGAGAAAACCGATCTTTATATGATGTCAGATCTAGGACTTGTTAGCAGAAGTCTTTAGATTCAAATCTGTAAAAAAATAATGAAATTAAAAGTTAGATCTCATATCGTAATTGTAACACCTCGAAAATTTGAGCTAAGATTAAAGCCATGCCTCAAGTACACGTACAATCAAACATCATGTTTTGGTAGTATGAGAAGTGATTTAGACAAGTATTAAGGCCACAAGTAACTCCTATCTCATAGCCAAGTCGAAACATTCCTTACCGATTGAGTTCTTGTGAAGAATCTTTCTATAATCAACTTCAAATGAGCATAACTCCTAGATTCTAAATTATTTTTGAGCTCAAGACCCACCAAATGATAGATATTTGAATTATCTTTCCAACACATCCAATTTCGCCTTAGTACGGTATCGGAGGAAAAAATTATGCCCAGTTGCCTTAGTGCGGTATCGGAGTAAAAAGTTATGCCCAGTTTACCCGAAGGTGTCTGTCTGTCAGAGTGTGACAGCCCGTCAAGGCAAGCCGTCAAGCTTGACCAGTAAGACCAACTTTTGGTCATTTAGTGACGGTTCAAGTGACGGTCAGTCAAGGGATTGGCGTTCCGTTACCCGAACCATCATCAGGGACTGTTCTGCAGTGTTATAACATTTTCAAAGGAGTTGTTTGGTCTTTTCCCACTCTTTTAACACCAAAACTACGTCGTTTAAGCTATACTAAGGCTGAATAACAAGCCAAAAAGGCCCCAATCCCCCTCATTACATAGAAATTCAGTTGACACTTAGCCAATTACAGAGAGAGAGGCGATTGTTCTTCTCCAAGCAAGAATTACGGTTATTCAACTTCCGACTTCAAATCCAAAGATTTCACCAAGGGTTTTGCCTTCAGGTATGTAGGATTTCATCAATAGATTACTTTCACCCATTGATTCCCAAAGTTAACTCAAATTCCTCAAGTTTAATTCACCCTTCAAGCTTAGGGTTTCTATGAAAAGTGTGAATTCCTTTAGTTTCAGTTTCTTGCTTTGACTAAATCGTGAATATATGTTTTCCCATAAATTTGAGCCTCCTTACATACTCATGGCTATGAACTCTCATTATATTGATAAAATTTTGATTCTAGTTTTGCGTTATGGAACTCCATATTACGGTCAGTTTATACAATTGCCATTTGTAGTTACATTCTATGAACACCGGATGACCTAGGATATCATGCATTTTCAGTTGAATACTTAGTCATTCAGTTTTCATGATTTAGAATGCTTTCAGATAAAACATTTATCTTTCAGTTTGAGAATATCATTATTGTTGAGCATTTCAGTATATCAGTTTGCTTTCAGTTGGGAGTAGTACTTAGCACCGAGAGGACAAGGGTTCAGATAACCCAAGTCCTAAACTACGTTCCACCGTAGGTAAAAAGGGGTCCTTGCTAGTTGAGAGTGTCTCTCTTGCCCTTAATGGGCTCATGAGTGAATTCACGCCAATCATGTTCATACCCTTGGCAAGGTATAGAACACCCTCCCAACTTAGGTTACAGGTTGAATTCCATGTTGCTCACATGGTCTATGTCGGTTACAAAAACCTCTCATAGTTTAGTTGTAGACCTCGCTTGACCTTGTATTCAGTTTATTCAACATCCTTAGTGTCATATGCTTATTACTTGGTTATGGTATCAGCTTACAGATTTCAGTCCCATATTCAGGTCATCATGTCACATTCAGAATATTTATCTTATTTAGTGTAGTGCATATCTCACATGCTCAGTACATTTAAAGTTTTGGCCGCATACTTTCATTTGTGCGATATTGTCTTATAATATAGGTCTGGATGTTCAGCATCCCGATCGTGGTTAGCTTGATCCAGCATCACTTCAGCAGCTGTGTTTTGGTGAGTCCTTATCATTGGAGGTCTATTTATCAGTATTTCATTTGTTTTCTCATCTTTCAGTTTCAGACAGTTAGAGTTAGTTGGGGGCTTTTCCCAACAACTCATCATATTTAGAGTCTTTCAGACAGACAACAGACATTTAGTTTATGTTATGTTCAGTGATTTCCATTTTATTTTAAACAATGACATTTGGTTTTGATTATTCATATATCATTCAGACATTAGCTTCCGCACAGTGTTATTCAGTTTATATAGTATTCTTAGTGTCATGTCATGCCATGGGTTAGCTTGGGGTCACTTGTGAATTTAAGCACCATGTTACGACTAAGGAGTAGTCTCGGGTCGTGACAAACTTGGTATCAGAGCATCATGTATAAAGTGTCCTAGGGTGTCTGAAAGTCGCGTTAAGTAGAGTCTTGTTCATGGGTATAAAGCGCGCCACACTTATGAGCGAGAGGATATGAAATATTTTAGAAAAAGTTTCACTTCTTTCATGTTCATATCATGCGATAGAGTGTGAACTCTATTTATACCTTCTTCTAACTCGTGCTCTACACGTTTATAGAAAAATGCCTCCTAGAAGAACCAATGGAAGGAGAAATGGAAATAGAAACCAGCAAGCACCACCAACTCCCGCAGACCCTTTGAATGAGCAAGTCTCTCATTCTGAGTTCAGGGTTGCTTTCACGGTGCTAGCTCAGGTCATGACCACTCAGACTAACCAACCATGTGTAGCACCAGTCAACCCAACAACTAATACGGCAGCAACTAGAGTCCGAGATTTCACTCGGATAAATCCTCCCAGTTTCATGGTTTTAAGACTGAGGAGGATCCGCAGGAGTTCCTAGATGATATCCAGAAGGTTACCAAGATCATGGGTGTCACTTCGGTCGAAAGTGCTGACTTGGCTGCTTATCAGTTGAAAGGAGTAGCTCACAGTTAGTTTAAGCAGTGGAAGAAGGATAGAGATGAAGGTTCAGGTTTAGTGAAATGAGATGAGTTTGTTGCTGCCTTTCTGGACAGGTTCTTCCCATTTGAGTTAAGAGAAGCCAAAGTTCAGGAGTTTATTAATTTGAAGCAGGGAAACATGAGTGTGAAAGAGTATTCTCTTAAGTTTACTCAACTTTTAAAATATGCTCCGAAAATGGTTGCCGATTCCAGAGCTCGTATGAGTAAGTTTGTGTGAAGTGTTTTTGAAGATGTGGTGAATGAGTGTAGGACTACAATGTTGGTCAAGTAGATAGATATCTCCAGGTTGATGGTTCATGCTCAGCAGATTAAGAAAGAGAAGATTAAGGAGAAGGAAATGGAGAATATGAACAAGAGAGATAGAATAGGGAACTTTGATTATTCTCAGCAGAAGTCCAGTGGTGGTAATCGCTCTCAGTTTCAGCAGAGATCTTCAGCCCCAGCACCATCATCTGCCAATGTTCCATCCCCCAGGCCCAGGTAAGATCAGAAAGGTAGAGCGCCAGGCTCTAAGTCTCATTTTAGTTCTTCCAATGGTCGTACTTTCCCAATTTGTAAGAAATATGGGAAAAACCATCCAAGAGAATGTTTGATAGGTAAGAATGGGTGTTTTGGTTGTGGAAAGCTAGGCCACAAACTTCGAGATTGTCCATCAGCCAAGAGATGTGATATCGGTGGGCGCACTCAGGGTACTTCATCAGCAGCTCCGCCAGGTCGCCCGACTCAGCAGGGTGCCTCATCTAGTACAGCTGGCGGACAACGTCAGAACAGGTTTTATGCCCTTCAGACTCGACAGGATCAGAAAGGTTCCTCTGATGTAGTCACTAGTACATTACAGGTCTTTCATATTCATGTCTATGCATTGTTAGATCCCAGAGCCACACTTTTCTTCGTGACTCCCTAAATAGCAGTAGACGTTGGAGTTAGTCCCGAAACCCTTTCAGAACCCCTCTTAGTCTCGACTCCAGTTGGTGATTCAGTTATAGCTAGATGGGTATACAGAAATTGCTCTATCACAGTTTCTCAGAAAGTCACCTCAGTTGATCTTGTAGAGTTAGATATGATAGATTTCGATATAATTCTTGCCAAAGATTGGCTCCACTCTTGCTATGCAATTGATTGTAGAAATAGAGTAGTCAAGTTTTAGTTTCCAAATGAACCAGTCATGGATTTGAAAGGTAGTACTCAGTGCCTATAAGTCAGTTTGTTTCTTATCTTAAGGTTAGAAAAATGATTTCCAAAGGATGCATCTATCATCTTGTTCGGGTTAAGGATTCAAAGTCCGAGACCCCAACTCTTCAGTCAGTTATAGTAGTTAATGAGTTCCCAGAAGTGTTTCCAGAAGATTTGCCCGGAGTTCATCCCAAGCGAGAAATTGACTTCGGAATAGATTTCAGCTACCCAGCCTATCTCAATTTTGCCTTATAGAATGGCTCCAGCTGAGCTTAAGAAACTAAAGGAAAAGTTAAAAGATCGTTTAGACAAAGGTTTTATCAGGCCCAATATCTCTCCATGGGTTGCTCCAATTCTCTTCGTGCTAAAGAAAGATAGTTCTCTCAGAATATGCATCGACTACCATCAGCTGAACAAAGTCACAATCAAGAATAAGTATCTCGTTCCCAAGATTGATGATTTATTCGACCAACTTCAGGGTGCCAATTGTTTTTTTAAGATAGACCTCAGATCCGGCTATTATCAGCTCAGAGTCAGAGAACGTGATATTTCGAAGACGAATGCTTGGACAATTCAAATATGTTGTTATGTCTTTTGGACTAACGAATGCTCCTGCAGCTTTTATGGACTTGATGAACAGGGTGTTCAAGCAGTACTTGGACATATTCGTTATAGTTTTTATTGATGACATCCCCGTTTATTCTCGAACTGAGGATGGACATGCAGACTATTTGAGGATTTTCTTACAGACTCTTAAAGATAGCCAGTTATTCGCTAAGTTTAGCAGGTGTGAATTCTGGTTGAAATCACTAGCATTCCTCGGTCATATCATTTCTGGTGAAGGCATTCAAGTTGATCCTCAAAAGACCGAATTAGTTAGGAATTGGCCTAAACCCATATCTCCATCAGATATCAGAAGTTTCTTGGGTTTAGCCGGTTAATACAGGCAGTTTGTTAAGGGATTTTCCTCTATCGCTTCCCCTATGTCCAGATTGACTCAGAAGAAAGTCAAGTTTCAGTTGTCCGATCTTGTGAGAAGAGTATTCAGGAGTTAAAGACCCGACTCACCTCCGTTCCCGTTTTGACTCTGCTAGAGGGTTCAGAAGGGTTTGTGGTTTATTGTGATACTTTCAGAGTTGGCCTTGGTTGTGTGTTGATGCAGCATGGCAAGGTTATAACATATGCCTCTAGACAACTCAAGCCTAATGAGAAAAATTACCCGACTCATGATCTTGAGTTGGCAGCAGTAGTTTTTGCCTTAAAGATTTGGAGATATTATCTCTATGGGGTTCATGTGGATGTATTTACGAATCACAAGAGCCTTCAGTATGTGTTCAGCCAGAAGGATCTAAATTTTCTTCAGAGAAGGTGGCTAGAGCTGTTGAAGGACTATGATATGAGTGTCTTGTACCATCCAGGTAAGGCCAATGTTGTGGCTGACACTCTTAGTAGGTTGTCCATTGAAAGTGTTGCTCACATGGAGGGTGAGAAAAAAGAGTTAGTTCGCGAGGTTCACCAACTTGTTAGACTGGGAGTTCGATTGGTTGATTCAGCAGAAGGTAATATCTTAGTTCAGAATCTTCATTGATAACCGAGGTGAAGGAAAAGCAAGATAGTGATCCTATTTTGCTTAAGTTAAAAAGAGCGGTCCAGAGTCAGAAGGTCGAGGTTTTCTCCCAAAGGGGAGATGGCGTTCTTCATTGTCAGGGCAGACTATGTGTTTCAGTTGTGGATGACTTGAGACAGCAGATGCTAACAGAAACTCACAGTTCTTGGTATTCTATTCACCTAGGAGCCACTAAGATGTACAGTGATCTCTGGGAAATCTATTGGTGGAATGGCATGAAGAAGGAACAAGTAAAGGTTGAGCACTAGAGACTTGGATGTATGCTTCAAAATATTAGTATTCATACTTGGAAGTGGGAAGTGGTGAATATGGACTTCATTACAGGATTGCCTCGTACTCGCCGACAACATAATTCTATATGGGTTATTGTAGGCCGAATGACTAAGTCAACCCATTTCTAGCCAGTTAACACTTCAGATTCAGCTGAGGATTATGCCAGACTCTATCTTAGAGAGTTGGTGAAATTGCATGGAGTCTCTTTGACCATTATTTCAAATAGGGGTATTCAGTTTAACTCCCGGTTCTGGAAGACTTTTCAGAAGGGTCTTGGTACTCAAGTTTATCTTAGGGCCCGTTTGAGTTTGCTGGTAGAAACTGCTTATTTGAGAAGTACTTTTTTAAAATAGCTTTTCAAAAAAATGCTTTTGAAAAAAAGTAATCTGTCTTTGATAAATTCATTTAAAAAGTGCTTTTGATAAATAGCTTGTGCTTGGATAATTTTTTTTAAAAAATGCTTTTGAGAGGCAAATGACCAAAAAAGACATGTATGAATAAACTTTTACTACTAAAATCATTTTATAGAGAAAATTTATTTTAAATATCTATTATAATGTTTTTAATTAAAATTTTATTATTATTTAACTAAAATCATCAATGATATTTTCAATTTTATTTTAAAAAAATGAGTGAAAAATAAAATAATAATATATAAATCATAGAATGAAATAAAGAATTATGATGTAAATATAAAGTATAAAATTTTAAAATATAACTTTAATCAAACTTATAAGATATGCTAATTAATTAATAAGAGATATTTTACTATATATATATATATGTGTGTGTGTGATAGAGATATTTTTATCATGAAAAAAATAATTTTTTGCTTTTGCTTTTGTTTTTTTTGAAAAGCAAAAATTTTCTGCTTCATCCAACAGCAGAAAAACTGCTTCTGATTCTTTTAAAAATACTTTTATAAGTTTACCAAACAACCTTCTTTTAAAAAAAAAAAAAAAAGCAAACAGGCTCTTTGTACGGCTTTGAAATTATTAGTGTTTGACCATAACAATTTCAAATACAACTTGAAATTGTATTTGGAAACTTTAACTTTTCTCACAAAAGTAAAAAAAAACTCACAGCCAAACACAACTCGAACTCCAAATTTTTTTTTTTCATTTCCATGGTCATACGCCTACTTGGAATTGGCAGAACAGTCAAAAGACAAACAATTTAGCCACTGCGTACTGCACTAATTCTTGAGAAAATACAAGTCATTAGTAGTAATAGCGTCATTAGCGAAGAAGAGAGTGGCGTGAATTAGCAGCAAGTCACCAACCCTAAGAACCAAAGTGGGGGACCGAGCATTGAATTACCTTAAAAATATCCTGTTATCCACAGTGTCAGTAGTAAGTACTGCTGACAGAAGAAAATATCTAATCGATCTGAATTGTGTGTGAATTTGTTGGGGTCAAAAATGGAAGGTGCACAAGAAGCTCAGAACAGAGAAGCTTTCAGGCAAGCAGTGACTAATACCCTTGAACGTCGTCTGTTTTACATACCCTCTTTCAAGATCTATCGTGGGGTTGCTGGCCTTTATGATTATGGTCCTCCTGGTTGTGCTGTTAAATCTAATGTCCTCGCTTTCTGGCGCCAGGTTTGTTGTTGTTTTTTTGTTTGTTAATTCACTGACTCAATTTTATGTTAGGGATATGTTATTCACTCAATTGGTTTGGAGATGAGTTATCCATCAATTAAATTCTGCATCAGTAATACCATGTTTGTTAACTAGTTGGGAGATAAATTATTTATGTATAAAATTAATACAGTGTTTGGTTTGCAATTTAGAAATCCATAAGGAAATCTATGTATTATCTTATGCAGGATAGAAGGATAGAAGGTGAGATAAGTAATACATTCATAACTAATACATGAATAACTAATACCTCCATAAATAATACATAGATTCCTTCATAGCTAATTCTGACATTACTAATGCCTGCATAACTCTAACCAACTACCAAACGAATGGGTAGTTTGGAGACGAGAGGATTGCTCATATGGTAAGCACCCTCCACCTCTGACCGTAAGGTCGTGGGTTGGAGTCATCAAGAGAGTAAAAAGGTGGGAGCTTTCTGGAGGGGAAAAAAAAGAAAGAAAAAGAAGGAAGGGGTTGTTTGGTAGCTGGTAAAGTAGCAACTTATTCATGTATTAATTTATTTATAAGTTTTAAAACGTTTGGTAGCTAGTTAGGAAATAAGTTATTTTGATGAAGAAGTTAGGAAATAAGTTATTCATGTATAGAATTAATAAAATGTTTGTTTTGCAACTTAGAAACCTGCGTAACTAATACATGGTATAAGTGATGAGGGAATTGATGTATTATCTTATGTGGGTAGAAGATGGAATAATTAAGATATGCATAATTCTAACCAGCTATTAGACGACCCCTAATGGTATGGGTTTAATAAACATGTTCATGATCATGGGTGGGTATGGAGATTGTTATATTATGTTCTTTCTTTCTTTAGACAAATGGGTTCTTCCATGTTTATATGATGTGACTTAAGGTAACTTCAATTGGTGACTTGCGCTTTTGTATTTCAGCATTTTGTTCTTGAGGAGAACATGTTAGAGGTTGATTGCCCATGTGTTACGCCTGAGGTTGTGCTAAAGGCATCAGGTCATGTGGATAAGTTCACTGATCTTATGGTGAAAGACGAAAAGACTGGCACTTGCTATCGTGCTGATCATCTGCTCAAGGACTTTTGCAAAGACAAGCTTGAGAGAGATCCTAATCTTCCTGCTGAAAAGGCCGCGGAATTCAGGCACGTACTTGCTGTTTTGGACGATCTTTCTTCTGAAGAGCTCGGTGCTAAGATTAAGGACTATGGCATTACTGCTCCAGATACCAAGAACCCTCTTTCTGCCCCTTATCCTTTCAACCTCATGTTCCAAACCTCAATTGGGCCATCCGGCGTGAGTCCAGGGTAAGAATATCATTTAGAGCAGACCCTATATATAACTGTGATAACCCATTGCTTTTGCTTAGTTCTATAGAGATTTTTTTGAATATCTTGTCTATGTCTTCACTTACGTGCAGTTACATGCGTCCGGAGACTGCTCAAGGCATTTTTGTCAACTTCAAGGACTTGTACTATTACAATGGAAATAAGCTTCCTTTTGCGGCTGCACAGATTGGTCAAGCTTTTAGAAATGAGGTTAAAACGCTATTTCTTACTGTTGCCTTTGTTTTCTTATGTGTATCTGGATCATATTTTTGTATTTTTTCTACTATCTATGTGCAAAAGTATAATTTGAGGACTTCTGAAGGGTGGGAGGTGAATAAGTAGTTGCTGATGATCAGAGTCTGTAGACTGTTCTATCTTAATTTGCTGCCTTGGGTATGGCGAAGAAGACCTGAGGGATTCTTCAAGTCTGCAACTAATATCATTATGCTAATACATCTTGTAAGAAATGTTAGGCAACCATATGCTTCAATATTTACCTCACTCTTGTTTTCTTTTTCCTTTTTCCCTTTTTGGTCAATTTTTATTTGATCTATATGTTACCGAAGCTTTCACGATTTATTTCACCTCTCTAGCTAACTCATACGAGGACCATGTTTATGTTCAAAACCATGTTTGCATTTTTGAAAATAATTTAAGATGACAAGATATGCAGATTTCACCACGTCAAGGTCTCTTGAGAGTCCGTGAATTTACACTGGCTGAAATTGAGCACTTTGTCGACCCGGAGGATAAGTCTCATCCAAAATTTCCTGATGTTGCAAAGTTGGAGTTCTTGATGTTCCCAAGGGAAGACCAGGTGGCTGGAAGATCAGCAAGGAGAATACATCTCGGTGAAGCAGTTGCCCAGGTTAGCTAAAGCCAACGATTACCTTCTCCTTTGTTCCTTCCTGCTCTCCTGGATAAAATTTCTATGATTTTCATTATCCATATATGAAAATGACTCATCACTGTTACTGCTGTAGGGAATCGTCAACAATGAAACTCTTGGATATTTCATAGGGAGAGTATATCTATTTCTTACTCATCTTGGTATTGACAAAGATCGGTTACGGTTTCGTCAACATCTTGCAAACGAAATGGCACATTATGCTGCAGACTGTTGGGATGCTGAAATTGAATGTTCCCATGGATGGATTGAGTGCGTTGGTATAGCTGATAGATCTGCCTATGATTTGCGTGCTCACACGGTGAGGCTAACATAAAATAGGCATATTCTGTTAGTTCTTTGTATTCGATAAGCCTCCCCTCCCAGTCTTCTCTTATGGTACTGCATCAGTTGGTTGGTGTTCGAATTTCCAAATTCATTGTTTTCTTCTTTTCTGGATCTATCGAGTATCGATAGCTTATTGTTCACCTAGGTTTTCATGCAAATGAGCGTATTTTCTTCTGAGTAAACTATTCTATACTGAACTGAGTACTTGTTGCAGGATAAAAGTGGTGTGCCTCTTGTGGCCCATGAAAAGTTTCCAGAGCCCAGGGAAGTAGAGGTGTCTGTTTTTCTCTCAACCCGTGAACATTAGATCGCTGTCTATATTCCAACCCTGAATAAAATACCTAAGCATGCTTACTAGCTATTTGTTCTCTCTATTTTCAGAAGCTAATTATAGTTCCAGTGAAAAAGGAGCTGGGTCTTGCTTTTAAGGGTAACCAAAAGATGGTGGTTGAAGCACTGGAGGTAGCCGACAGTGTTGCATTAGTTTACTCATTTATGCCTTTCATGTGACGGTTAATTATTAAGTGTAATTTCTTGTTTCTGTTAAAAGGCTATGGGTGAAAAAGAAGCGATGGAACTGAAAGCAACATTGGAGTCTAAGGGGGAAGCTGCATTTCATGTTTGCACGCTCGACCGGGTTGTCACTATAAACAAGAATATGGTGTCCATCTCCAAGGAAATGAAGAAGGAGCACCAGAGAGTTTTCACTCCATCAGTCATTGAACCATCTTTTGGTATTGGGAGAATAATATACTGCCTCTATGAGCATTCTTTCAACACCAGACCTAGCAGAGATGGTGATGAACAAATGCATTTTTTCAGTTTCCCTCCTCTCGTAGCTCCTATCAAATGCACAGTGTTTCCGTTGGTTCAGAATCAACAATATGAGGAAGTTGCCAGGCAAATTGCTAAGTCATTGACTGCCTATGGGATCTCGTATAAGACTGATATAACAGGTATCCTCGGCCTCAAAAGTTATTCTAAGCACTAGCTGTGGCAGCTTCTGAATTATGACCGTCATTTTTCTTTCTTTGACAAGTATAATGAGTTTCTATTATTCCAATTTATATGAGTGTTAGTTTCAAAATACGTCATTAAACTTCTCCTTGATTTCCCATGAAAAGTATTCTCATCCCATTCATAGCTATTACATGTCACCTGTCTACTCATTTTGCCATTTGTGGGAATGACTAATTTGAGCTATTATTTGCTTACAAATTATTTGTTTGTTCTTTTCTCTTAGGACATTGATAAGAAATTATGTAGACATTAGGCTCCTATGACGATGTGTTTTCTACTTTTGGCCTAAAATTAACATGGGAAGCAAATTCTAGCATTGGTTGCAATATTGGGTTTATGTTCACTGGGGAGTTGCACCTAGTGGTGTGATCTGGCAATCAATGAATAGTCATACATCTATCAATTTTGTTTGCTCTACCCTCTAAATATGACTGGAGAATGGAGATTGACCTCAAAGTCTGGCTAAGGTTCACATTGTCTAAATGCAGAAATTTGAGTTTGACTTCTTCTTCCTCTTGACGTACGGGGATCCCAATTTGTCCTTATGACTTATCCCATGTGGTACTGGTCTTCTAGGATAATGGTAATATCTGAAGATGTCTGCAGCCGAGACACTGTTATTGTATACTTAATAGTCATATATGCTTAAGTTTTCCTTGTATGTCAACAGTTATGGACTGATATATGAAATATCTTCAGCACCAGTATTAACCCATGGTACCTGGCTTTGTTGTAGTGCGACAATATGTAGTTTTGGTCTGATGAACTGCTAATACAGTAACTACTATGCCTCTAGTGCTAAACAAGTTGGGTCGATATGAATCTTCATTGACTGTTATTTTGTGCTATAGGTACGTCAATAGGGAAAAGGTATGCAAGAACAGATGAACTTGGAGTCCCCTTTGCCATTACAGTGGATTCAACAACCTCTGTGACGATCCGTGAAAGGGACAGCAAGCAGCAGATTCGTGTGAATGTGGACGAAGTAGCATCTGTTATCAAAGAAGTAACTGATGGACAGAGCACATGGGGTGATGTGTTATGGAGATACCCTACGCATTCTTCTTGATCCCCTGAATTAAGAATGTTTAATTAGCCTAATCGGTTTGTTCCTCATTGACAAATTGCTTGACAATCATACATCGAAGGACAGTAAATACTTGTGCAATGAAAACACTTGTGCCATTTGGTCCCTTCATTCATTTTCCTTCTTTGTGGTATATTCTTATTCTCCTGTTATCTGTCTATTATCAATTTATCTGTTTCCTAAGTAAACATTTGCATGAAAACAGTAGATATCAAGATTGCCGAACCATCATGTAGCGATCTTAAACTTGATGGCAGTTACAGAATTTGCAGAAGTGAAATGAGGCACCAACATGTTAAGCAGAAAATTTTATCTTTAAGCCGAAAAGATTACATTAGCAGTAGAAAAAAGTAGGGAAGTTAATATAGAGGCATAGCTAAAGAGATTAAACTGAGTAGATCTACTTTGTAAAGTGCCATCATCAGAAGCACAATTTAGAAATGCGGCAGGTGATCAGCAACAATACCACCACGAGAAACCGAGCTAGAACCAGCCGCAGCAGCGTTGCTTCTTTCAGAATGGCAGAGCTGACGGAGCTTGGTGGGGACATACCAAATGGCGAGTCGAGGATGTGCATTGAAGATGGCATCGATATCCCAGCCTTGTCGAGCAGCTATGGCCACCAGGGGCTTGTAACAAGCCTGTCTCCATGCCCCAACGTTCTCTCCTCGCTCCTTGAAGGCTCTTCTCAGAGCATTGGAAGCATCCTCATCAAGGCAATGAAGTGCATAGCAATGCACATAGTGTCGCATTTTGGGCTTGTTTATGTAGCTTGCCCCTGCCTTCTTCGCATACCTGAACACTTGATTCGTCACCTGTAATTTCAACCATCCAATGCTCGTTCATTTTCATCCGACACGACAAGATTACTGTAAGATGATTGTGCAGGAGTAGAGGTAGTTCGAAGAAAAACTGAGGAAAAAGATTAGACAGAACACGACATATTTTCAGCTTACCGAGGACATGACCTTAGATTCGAAAAAATATTAGTAGATAGTTTAAGTGTTGTCATACTTTATGTGGGAAATTAAAGGATGTGGGAAAGGCAGGGGGCAAGACCCCCCCCCCCCTCCTCTTATCCTTATTAGTAGTATTAGTTAGTAATTGCACAGTTTGTTATTCTTCAATTGGTATTGTATTACTATCTGTTTCTTTATTTGCTTTGTATCTTGATATCTTGCTATCATATTTTCTTGCAACCTTGTTTAGTACACTTTTCTATTGAATTGAGGGTCTATAAAAAGTAGTCTATCTATCCTACGGTAATGTGGGCATATATACATCCTACCCTTCCTAAACTTTACTGGTGAGATTATACTAGATATATTATTACTAATTGTTATATAAGTGAGCTTGCGTGTAACTCAACTATTTCATTGTATACTTGCTATTACATCTCATCAATACAAGTACTAAAAAATATACCAGTTGATTTTGTATTGAGATTTGAGAGTACTAAAGGATTGTTTGGTTAATGAACATATAGTGGAATAGTAACTAACACCCCTAGGTCATCGTGAGGTTCATACTTCATACTAGTACTGGTAAAAGGTCGAGAGAATTAATTACTCTTAGAATCTAATAGAGGTCAATGTGAAGAATATGGAAGTGGAAAGGACAAGGTTACAGGTGGAGGGTACTTGAGTGGAAGTACAAAAGGAGTAATGGGCCGAGGCTGAATATTCAAGTCAAGCATTATGGTTCAGCCCATCAGTCCGTACCTTAGCTGTCGAGTTCTCTTTTCGACAGCTAATGGTTACTCACCCTTGACCCAATTAACGAGGCTCTCATCCCACATTCATTTTTATGCATAACCTTCTCTTTACACCAACCACTACTATACTCACTCACTTTACCCTTTCAAAAGTGTTTTTATATTTTGGAAACAATACAAAAATATTACTCCATCCGACCCAATTTATATGAATTAATTTGGTTCAACACAAAATTTAAAAAAGAAAGAAAAACTTATAAAATTTATGGTCTAAAATAAGTGATAAATGTTTGTGTAGCTATAAATAATTTCATTAAAGGTAAAATAAGTATTTTAAAGTTAAATTGTTACTAAATATAGAAATGTGTCTTTTTTTTTAAAATTAACTAAAAAGAAAAGTGAGTCATATAAATTGAGACAGAGGAAGTACTACTTATAATTTGATTATAACTAAAATACTCTTATCTTATAATGTCAAAAGGATCGTCAACGACAAAAGAAACATAGTAATTGAGGAGGGGTATATGCAGATCTTATCTGTCTTGAGAGATTGTTTTCGATGTCAAAAGAATAGTCGTTAGATACTAACAATGCATGTCACCGAAGATTAGAGTCTATATTTATAAAGCACTATCAATTATCCGAGGAATTAATACAAATTAAAAAAAAACATGTGCCGTATAAATTAAAATGGAAAGATCATATTTTACTTCACATGAAAACATAGATTATTGATTAAGCACATATATGTGTCAAAATTTTGGGGAGGGTAAGATGTATGCAATCCATTCCACTATCTCAGATGAAGTAGAGACGCTGTTTTCGATAGACTCCCGGCTCAGGATAAATAACAGTAGAAAAAAAACATAAAAACAACAAAAAAAAAAAGATAACACACCAATAGAAAATAAAAGAAACAGGACGCCCACAGAGTAATGCGATATACAATCTATCAAGAAATCCTAAACATCACCAAAATACCACGAATAAGGAACTACAAAACACACATATAACACTACGGCTATATGCACAGAAGCTAACAAAGCACACCTTAGTGGGGAATATGTTTTATATTAATCTTAATTTACAGTAAATGATTATCAATTATTAAGTGACATTTTTATAATAATAATGATGTAAATAGGAGAGAAAAGAAGGGTGACCTTAGTGGGGCATTTTTCACCTCGTTCCTTAGCAATATTCTGAACTTGGATCAAGAATTCCCTGCATTGTTCATAGAGATGGAACAAGTAATCCAAGCCGTTCTTTTTGCCACGTGCCACTTCCCCAGGCTCCGTCACGATAAACGGATGTTCCCTTTGCCTCTCACTTGTTCCTCCTCCACCACCACCACCACCACCACCTTCGTTAATATTCTCATCATCATCTTCTCCTAGTTCCTCCGTTTCATCATCCTCCTCCCCTGACATCCCTCTTCTCTCCCTCCCTGCCCCCGCCGCCGTCGCCGCCTTCTTCCTCCTCCTTTGTTTCAGTTTCCCTCCACCACCTACCGCCGCAACCACTTCCCATGTCCCGCTTCCTGCCGCTTCTCTCTCGTGCTGCTGCACTGGTTCCTCCGATAAACCTACTTTTACATTTTTACCATATACATGTAAATAAGGACAAATTAAGAACGTATATATAGCTAACAAACGAACTAAAAAGAAAGGTAAGAAAAATAAATTGAAACGAAGGAGTACATAGTATTAGAAAAATGAGTGATAAGTACTATCACTAATAAAAAGATTTTGAGAAAATTATTGTTCAGAAATTGTACGACTCTTTTACTTTAAATTCATAAGTAATTCATAGAAAAGAAGATTACTAAGGAATTGAGAATATAACCCTCACTAATAAAGTAAAAATTGAGATTACAAATCAACTAAACTACTTAAATTCTCTAAAAATATTGTAGACCTTCCATAGAACAATAGTTTATAAAATTAAATAGAGAATATCAAATATGCATACAATATATTCAGACAGAGAATATGCAATAAGAACCCTATAGTACCTTATAGTTGCTTGGTTGCATGCACCAGGAAAAAGATAAAAGTATTTCCCTAGGCTCATGTCTTCGTGTTCAATATAACAGTGGTTCAACAAGCAACATCTTAATTATTATATACTTCTAAAGAAAATTGTTGGCCATATAAAAATAGTTGCGAATGTAGTAATTATCAACAAAATAAGCACGTACCATTTGCAATTCACTGCAAATTAAGTTCTTTCACTACATGTAAACACTGTAATTAAGTTGGAGGAAATGAATTAATATAATTAATTAACCTTCTTGTGAGAGAGCATCAAGGACATTAGTTCCACCGTCAGACAAAATATGTCCGCGCCGCCGTGCTTCCTCCTCCTCCATCCTCCTCCATTCAGCTCTAATCGCAGCTTTAATACCATACCTTTCTCCAACGAGCAAGTCCCACCTGAAAATCTGCGATAGACTATTCATCATATCATCAAGCTCTTCATCTTTCATGTCCAATAGAGTGTTCACAGTGAACCCTAACTCCGCTATCTTAGCGGCGGTGTAATAGCGTATGCCGTACGCTTGGAACAACTCTTCTAGTCCTCCTAGATCCCTTGTAGTGCTACTTCTGATGGAATATGCTGCTGCTGTACTGAGTGGTGGTGGTGGGGGGGGGGGAGGTTGTGGTGGTGCCACCGGTTCTAATAGCCGGCTTGGTGGTGGCATTGCACCTCTTGGGTCCCACTTGAACAAGCTAGCTGAGAAGGCTTCTGGGTCCATGTTAGAAATATGAAACTAGCTATAACAAAGCTGGGATAGAAGGGAATGAAGGGTGAGAAACTGTTGCTTCTTATAAGAGCTTCAACTAGCTATTCCTTCCATTTTCAATTTGTTTTTCTATTTTGATTTGACGTGGAGTTTAAGAAAGTAAAAAATATTTTTAAATCTTATGTTCTTAAATTAAAGATATGTAGAATGTATCAAAATGTCATTTGATTTTGTGATCTTAAATATGCCGCGGTGTGAAAATTAAAATTAAAAAGTTGCCAAAAAAAAATAAGATAAATAAATTAAAACGAAACAAGTATAAGAAACACATACCTACACACTCTATCTCTATCCTTTTTCAGATTCCACTCGTAGAATTATACTGTATATGTTTACCGGTACTGCTCTCCTAATGTTTTATTGTTATACACCGTAAGCTTACTTATTAGATAAGTTTAAATACACAATCAATATAATAATTTTTTCATCTTCAGGTTACTTTTGACTTGATAACATGTAGTAGTAATTTATTTCATTTTAAAAAAATTACAAGTCCAACATTTTAAGGCCATATGTATACTAGATATCATAATTTGAATGACTATCACTACAAAAATGTTACTGTATTTTGTTAGTGTACATTGTTAGGATTTTTGCTCTGATTTTCTTATCAAAATTGAATATTAATTTTCTAATGCTGAAAAATAAAAGTAATACCATAATTACTTTTACTTTTCCTAAAAAAAAATATAAAACTCTTTCATATTTGGCTAACCTATTTCTTCTAGGAAAGGTTTTGTACCTCTATAAATAGAAAACCCCTCTTCTCAAACCATAACACAATAACATCCACAATATAGTCTTTAAAGAGTCTTGTTTAGAGGGAGATTTTTCCCATAGATTTCATATTTTTCAATAATATTAGTTTTCATATGTAGGCCAATTCTGAATTATCGTTTCTATGGTTTGCAAACTATACGCTTCCGCATGACGCCCTCTCAATTTCGAACCCAACAAGTGGTATCAGAGCCTACGGTTCAAAGGTCTAATGATTTGGTGAAACGAGATTAAAAACAGGTTCAAAGCGGTTTCAAATCAAGTTGCAACCAATTTGATGATAATGAAGATTTTTGTCCAAAAAAAACTACATGTGGAGATATTTGTCAATCATATTTTCAACAATCCTGCTGTTACATATTTGAAAATAAAAGTTCACTTTTAACCCTACAAAGGGCTCCAATATTTTTAACCCGAAAGGGCTCATATATTTTTAACCCCAAAAGCTCCATTTTTAAGCATGCCAAGCAGCAGTGATGAAGATTATGTGAAGAACAAAGATCATATATGCAAGTGAAGAAGGAGGATCAAGTTTTGCCAAGAAAATCCAGCCAAAAAGGGGAGATTTGTTAGGGTTTTTGCCCTGATTTTCTTACCAAAATTGAATATTAATTTTCTAATGCTGGAAAATAAAAGTAATACCATAATTACTTTTACTTTTCCTAAAAAGAAATATAAAACTCTTCCATATTTGGCTAACCTATTTCTTCTAGGAAAGGTTTTGTACCTCTATAAATAGAAGACCCCTCTTCTCAAACTATAACACAATAGCATCCACAATGTAGTCTTTAAAGAGTCTTGTTTAGGGGGAGATTTCTCCCATAGATTTCATATTTTTCAATAATATTAGTTTTCATATGTAGGCCAATTGGCCAAACCCTATCGATAATATATTTTTAGTATGTTTTTATTTGTCGTCTGAATTATCGTTTCTATGGTTTGCAAACTATACGCTTCCGCATGACGCCCTCTCAATTTCAAACCCAACATACATGATTACTTAATTAAATCATTATGGATAAATTATTTGATAAGTATTAGCCATTGATAACTCGATAATATGCAGCTAACTTATTATAAGTAAAAATCTACTAAGCCTTTAACTTATATATACGGATACAATAACAACAACAACAACAACAACATAAACAGTGTGATCTTACAAAGTCGGGAATATATTCAAATAACCTCAATTTGTAATTTCTAAAATAAGTCAAAATGCATGATCTTCTTTAACAAGATAAAGATGAGTTGTTTCCACTATATATAAAATTAAAAGTATGTTTTTTATTTTTAGTTTATTGTGTGAATTTTTTGTGGGATAGGATCAGAGATAACTGAATAACAATGTGCTTTTCTGCATTTTGCATACTGAGAGGAGGTACGGATGGAACTGTTGAAAAGGGACTAGATATTAGTATTTGTTTTTTTAGGAAGAGTGGGGAACTAGACTAGTTCCAATCAGACTAGATATATAATAGGCTTTAATGAATTGAGAACCAAATATAGTCAGATATACACAGCGTTATGGGGACGACTTATGGGATTTTTCTCATTTTAGAAAGTTTTTCTAATTACGGTTATCGACACAAATCATGCACCATTTACAAGACGGATTAGAATACACACAAAGTGTTTAATTAATTGGAACACTTTGTTAGAATTTAAGGTGTTCAATTGAAATAGAGTTTATTTCAAGTGTCTAAATGGAATATATTAACAAACTTAATGGGTTAGTCATGTATTAAGCCATTATAATGTAGTGACTACTATGTTTGATAGTTTTTTTTGCTATGTATAAAATTCAACATGTACGCCTAATACGGTGTTTGGTTTGTAATTTAGAAATTCCACATTACAAATACATGTATATGTTATGAGTGAATCTATGTATTATCTTATAGAGAGAATAGAAAATGGAATAACCAATATATGAATAACTAAATACAGCATAATTAATCTCCGCATAAAACATACTTACAAAAATTCTCTTATAACTAATTCTTGTATTACTATTATCTATATAACTCTAACCAGCTATTAAACGACCCTTGAGTTACTAATCTACTAAATTGTTAGGGGTGTGGGATGGTCAGGGGATGGAGGTTAGGGACGGTGAGAGGAGAACACAATGAACTTGGAATATCACTTTATTTTTTATTTTTACGTCTTTTTTACAAGTAAACTTTATTTAATTCTATATATAAAAATAATACGCATACATGATATATTTATAATATCATTTTCTTGTATTCAAATTAATCATATGTAAGTGTCTAATTAATTGACCCATTTTCATCAGCTTGGTTGATAAAAGTAGATTCAAAATTCGAACACCATCAATTCTAATTAAATTGAGAAATATAGAGTATGTCCTGAAATCTATTTTAATTCTATTTATTCTTGTTCGGCCATTATCTGTTGGATCACCTAGCTGAAAATGATCCTCGAAAACATTTATCAGAACTATCACTACGGAGAGTTATCTTTATGGTATGAACTTTTTGTTCTAAGTGATGGGGACTGTGAAGTAAAAGGATTTAGTTGTAGTTGAAGTTGAAGGGACCATTGTTAGGGACATTTTAGAATTACTTGGCAAGTTAAATTAAGTAGGAGTTTGTCCATGAGAATTTTTTCACTTTTTTTCGAAAAATTATTTTATTTTAGTGAAAATAGTAGTGTTTGACCATAAGAATTATTTCACTTTAATGAAAACTTGTTTTCACTTTTTCCACTCCTATTTCTCACACAAAATTTCAAAAACAATCCAATTTATATTCATGATCAAACACAACACCAACTTCAACGCCAGAAATTATTATTTTCATGGTCAAACTGCTAAATCAAAGTAGAATATATATGCAGAGGGAAGTACGTATGTTACAGAGAAAAGAAGCATCAGATACTACAGAACTGGGGTGGCTAAGCCTAATAATCTTTCTGTAATCTAATAAGCTGTTCCCCTTTGTACTTTCAAAACACACACATGATTTCATATTTTCATTCTTATTTTTTAATCGGATTTCTCTTTTTATCCTCGTAGACTTATTCAGGATTTTAAGAAAGAAAATGCCCGAGTGCACCATTACGAAAAAATGAATTCAAAATTTGTATTTGACGGATTCATCTTTTAAATTCTTTAGTAGCAAGGGTCATTTGGTAGGATATATAAGAATAGTGTAAAATATGATAATATTAATAATATTTGTGTTAGTTATATTTGCATTTTTCTTATGTAATATTTGGTTTGATATATTAAAAATTATTGCATAATTTCTAAAAAAATAATATTCATTTACAAAAATACTCTCCATAAATATGGTGGAAACGATGTGGAAAAGATTTTTGAAAGACAATTGTATCTTTAACCATACTAATGTATGCATTAGAATTCATTGCATTACTAATATCATGGATTTTTATGTATTAGTAATACACTCCTTAATACTAAATAAAGTATATAACTAATGCAAACATTAATTATATATATGATTAAAAAATGTATTAAATAAAATATTAATAATACACAAAACTAATGCATGTATAATTTTTACTAATGCATTTTACCAAACTACTCCTAACTGATTACACTTTTAAAATTACACTGTTCATTTTTTTTATTTGGCAATTTTAGTAACTTTATATATGGCCGAACAATAAATGTTTTCATACTATTCCATTATTCTTCTATGGTACATTTAACCATTAATAATTTAAATTAATTTTTCTCAACTACTTCACTGGTCTGAATTTATATGCTTATTTCTATTTCAGGACTACGCGAAATATTCAACATTTTCAAAAGTACACTTTCAAATGGAGTAACTAGCTATATTAAATTTGGAAGTGATATCTTTTTATCAAAACAATCTTTATTAACTATTTTAATTTTTTTTTTCTTTTATCACAGTACTATAAGTATTATTTATCACTCCATTATTTATTATACATATAACCTATTCCTCGCATGCCGAACCACAAAGATCTAGTCAACCTCAGGACTATAAATTCTGACCTATGAAATGACGACACGTACTAATAAGGGCAGTGTACGGATTCTAATAAAATTTTGTCGTTATGCAGAGAGAGTAATTGCATAGATTCGCAGAACTGAATAATCCAGCTTTTGCTTCTTTGGACTTTACTTTTTTTTCACGTTTATTAAAAAATAATAAGCAAGTGTAAAATATAATTTATTAATAATTTTTTTATTTAGTGTACTTGAGCCAATATTCTTTCGGGAAAAGTCTCTTGACCTCCACGACGTAGTGATAAGTTCTGCGTATAGTCTATCCTCCTTAGACCCCACTTGTGAGAATTAACTAAGTATGTTGTTGTTGTTGAGCCAATGTTCTTCAGAAAACACATTTTCTACCTCCACGAGGTAGTGGTAAGATCTGCGTACACTCTACCCTTTCCAAACTCATTTATGGGATTTCACTGGTTATGTCGTCGTTGTATTAATTTTTATTAATCCAATCTCTTAAAAGACTGTGTACTGATTCTATTGCGGCTTTGGATAACCTTGGGAAATTGCTTCATGCCCATGGATCCTCAATCCAATATGTTGGGAAAGCCATCACGATTGAAGCAATTGTTATAAGGCTCCTAAAAGTACTACTATTAATGGAAGGAAAAATTAAAGTTTTTATATGATGTTAAAAATGTTGTTTATAAGATCCAAAAACGAGTGGCTACTTCACCGAAGATAGAAGTGATGGGTGAAGACATTTGAAAGCTATCAAGCATGCATGACCACGTCAATTTTGTATATATTCCTAGATGTTTGAACAAAACCAGGTCTTAGCTTAACTAGATTTTCAATTTCTTTGTCGAAGGAGATCTCTTAGCAGAAGTTTTTCCCTAGTTGGGTTGTATAGGACGCTTAATAATCCTTTATTTTTTTAAGAAAAAGGATGATAAAGGATTCATTTGAACGGTGTAGTTTGTTGATGAAGTAATATCAAGTTTTTGGTTTCCGCGGAGAAGAAAAGGAAGGAACAGGGTAATACTTGTTTGGGTTGGAACGCGGTTTCATAATTTTGCAAGTGGTGCCTGCAGTTATGGGGATTGTTGGTAGTGCTTCTTGGGAGGAGACCAGGAGTTTATATTGAATGTGCAATTGATATTTAAGTAGAGATTTTTCTGCTTGATTGACTCCTAATTTGCCTGTTTCCAACAGTCTATTAGCACCTAATTTGTGCTCTTTTTATGAACCTATGACAGTATGACTTGGTGCTGAGCAGCCTGATCCTTGCGTCTGTTAGAAGCATACTGCAAGGGGGCCATCCCTGTTGACAGAATGACTCAGTTTAACTTAGGATGATACAAATAAGCTGTTTTAATCTTCTTCTTAGGTAAAAGATAAATCTGTGCTGTCTTTTATGTTTGTGGCTAAGTGCAGTCAGTTTCTCCTTTAACAAGGGATCTTAAATTTAGTAATGTTGTGCAGCCAGTTTCTCCTTTAACAAAGGATCTTAACTTTAGTAATGTTCAACTCTTATGTGCGGAGCCAGTTAGAGCAAACAGCAGATGTCCTGACTCTTGCTAAAACAGTAAAACTGCAAAGCAGTTTCTGTAATTAACTTAGTATTAGTCAATTGATTTTGTTAGTATGAATCAGGTCCGAAAGGCCTAAGATGATTGCCCCTTAGAAGTGTGAACACCAGTAGATAATAAGTCTGAGACTGAGAATGGAATTTTAGAGATGATGCAAGCCACAGCCGTCCACAGGAACGATAGAGAAATTTCAGCAAGGTACTTGTTTTTTCGGTTTTCTCTAGTCTCTGCAGCTGTTTACATCGTGCTGAATATGATTTGTGTCTTCAATTTCTTCTCCTTCTCTACAGCTCTGACTAAATATGCAGGCAACTCATGTATGACAGTGTCATGAGCTATAAGCCTGAGAATCATGTGTGTACTTGATGTATAGCCTCAAGTATATCCTTTACACTTTGCTAGAAATGATGGAACACTTTAAAACTAGGTGGAAAGCCAGCTTAGTGGTGATTAGTCTTGCTTTTGTAGAAAATGCAGAGGACCTACAGCGGCATTTAACCCGACTACAAAGAGGGAGGATTCAAAGTGAATTACATATAACCTTATCTTCATTTTCCATAGAATCTCTAGTGAGGACTACCTAGTTTAGTCAAAAATCAGATGGACGTCTGAAGTTGCAATTATTAGGGGAGAATATTTCAATTCTCATTTATGTAAAAGCTAGATGCTTACGAATACATAGTGTATACAAATGTATAATCATAGTACAAAGTTTGTCTTCTTATCGAGAGCATTACCTGAAACTCCTCAAAAACGAGCTGTGAATAATAATGATGTGTAACTACTTGCTTAGGCTTCATGAATAGGAACTAATGGCATTTTGCCTCCATAAATCTCTGGTAACTGGCTTTCATCAATGTCTTGAAGTAGAGTCTCCGTGAGTCGTTTGTTTTCCACAAAGGAGATCTGAGAGGAAAGACGTAAACTAATTTGGTGAAGATGATCATACAAGATTCAAACAACAACTTGACGAGGCTATCCTCGACTACAAGTCTACAACTACAGCTTGACTAAATTCTAGCATTGAATTCATCATTCATTTCAGAGGCTCACCTTCTTCTTGGTGGTGTTATCGATAAAAGGATAGAGAATCTTCCACAATGTCCAGAATAGGTAAGGAACATGAACCACAATCAGTTTTCCAAGTCTTTCAGGATAGCAATCCTGCAATTAAAGGACTATACCATGGTGAGCCTTTTCCCGTGACGAATACATACGGTAAAAATGAAAAGGAATTCACTTATATATATTGGCACTGCCTGTATTTTAACTTCTTTTGCCAGACAAGCTATCTTGTTTTCCAGGTCACCGATTCTTCTTATCATGGACAGTTTACTTTTATTTTTTAGGTGGTCTGATCGTATGGAGAATCTTTTACAATATCAACGCATAGAAGTTAAGCGAAAATAGGTAAGTAGACCTGTAAAATGGATAGAGCCCCAATGTATGCACGAGCATCGCTATTGGAATAGCCAAAACCTTTGAGATCCCCAATTACCACGAACTTTTCCCTTCCTGGTGACGTCCTGATTCATCAACAAAATAACATTACATAATTAAAAAATAAATCAAAATTACATGTCTCAACAGTCTTGGAATGTTTCTTTAAAAGGCAAACACTTGCCAATTACCTTGAACACAGTTTGTCTAAAGCCAAAACCACAAATCCTGCAAATCAAAATAAAGACTTGGCTATAAGAAACTAGTGCACTCAAAGATGTGGCTTAGTGGTCAATGAACTGAATTGTGAACACGATGTCTCAAGTTCAATTCCCAGCAGAGGCAATTAGTCGAGGTGCGCACAAGCTGGTTCTAACACCACGGTTATCAAAAGTCATTTCACCGAACAAAAAACAGCAGGCCAAGTAGAATAAGATAAGCAAATATAAATTAAAAAAAAAATCATACGTTTGAACTCGTCAAGGCCTCCTTGTTTGTTCTGCATATGTCTGCCACCAAAAACGACAGCAATAGGGCGTCCTAATTTGTCTACTCCTTGCAAGAACATTTTGTTGTGTACTATCTCGTTTGGTATCTCACTAGGTGAAATGCATCCATTTGGTACAAAGCTTCTCCTCCACTTTAGGTATTTCAACAGCATTGCTGAAGCTTTGTCCACATCAAGATCCCTTGCTCGTAGAAACCTTCTTATTGCAAAATCATCGACTTCCTATAAAACAATTTATGTATAAACCAAGTACGAAAAATGAACCTTGAGCTTAATTCAAACCCATATGAGGAGGTAATAGTTCATTCCTTAATTAATGTGGGACACTTAATACCTCGGACACGTCCATAACTGGACATCTAGTGTGTAGATAATATAATGTTGGAGCTCATGAGCATAACAAGAACAATAATGGGTCTGGAGCTCATGAGCATAACAAGAACAATAATGGGTCTTACTCTGATATCATGATTTTAAAGAATGAATATTGGGCCTAATTCAACCACAAAAATAAGCTCAAATGAGTATTTTCAAGACCTGAAAAGTCAGTGATCTAGTGGTCAAAATGGGTCGAAAATGATTAAGGGCCTGTTTGGAAAGCCACCCTGGTAATTAGATTTGGTGTAATTACACTGTCTGGCATGTTTAGTTGGTCAGGTAATTACTTAGTCAGCAGGTAATTTAGTGTAATTGGCAGGGGTAATTACACTCTCCAATTCACAGGGAGAGCTGGTAAATACATGGTGTAATTACAAACTGATTACTTTTTACTTTCTTTCTTTTATTTCTATTTTTATTTTTTTTCGTTTTGATTTATTTTAATTTTCTATTATTTTAAATTCTTTCTATTTTTATTATTCTAATATTTTTTTAAAAATATTTCTTATTTTATATTATTTATATTTCATGTCCTTCTCATTTCTCAACCTTTACTTCTTGTGATTCCATGCAATTTTTCGTATTATCTATTTTTTCAATTTATTTTATGTTATTTTTTTCATTTAGCATAATTTAGCTAGTATTCTAATTTTTAAATTAAGTAGAATTCATTGTTGAATAAGGTTATAGACTTAGGTTTTTCTTTTCTTTTGAATCATATTTAGGTTATGTTGAAATTTGACATAAGAGTACTATATATATATTTTTTTGAATTTTGAACTTATGTTATAATTTAACTTTCAATATATTTGTTTTACTAGTATTGACATGATATTCACATTGCAAGCCATTCATTTTTTAGTTAGAATTGATAGATTATCTTTTTGTCAAATGTTTTAATAATTTTATGACATTATATTTATAATATTAATCCTTTTGTCAAACATGCATTTCATGATGTTCTTAAAAATCATGTACTTTATGTTTTTATGATTAATTTAATTAAAATATACTAGTTTGAAAAATATAAATCCATTATTTTTTTTATAACAACATACGTTTATTAATTAATATATTTCAAAAGACAATATATATATATATATAAAGGCACTTATTTGTCTAAAATAAATTTTAATTTTTGATAATTAACTTATATTTTAAAAATTGAATATAACCATGTAATTACACTTGTGCAACCAAACAGTACTCTTGTAATTACATTGTAATTATACTGTGACAAACAAACAGGTTGGCATAATTACTAGACTGTGTAATTACTAGCCTGATAATTACTAACTTAGTAATTACACCAATTCCAATTACCGGGTGGCTTTCCAAACAGACCCTAACTATCATGTTGAAATTCAAACGAAGGCAAAACACTGATTTCTTTTTATTTGTTCCAAGTTTTGATGAACAAAGTTGTACGTACTTACGCCGAGTGAGAGGCATCAAATATCCCGTGAAATTAGTCAAAAATTTGCAAGTTAGTCCGAACCCCACCATTCTATTAAAAAATAATTAAAAATAAAAATTCTCTTACACTTAATCATTTTAACATTTAAAAAATCATAATATTTAATTATTTAAAGAGGAGGAAGCTAATAAAGTAAAATAAAATTACCTTGGAAGAAGGATCTTGCTTTTCAACAAGAGCTCTCAAAATAGAAATCTTCTTCTTCTCTTCTTCATTGATTTTGTCATCACAATGTACTAATTGGATCTCTTGTGTTGCTGATTTTCCTTCCTGCTGCTGCAATTTTGTTTCACAATGAAGTCCATTACTATTATTATTATTATTATTATCGTGTAGCTCCTTGGCTACTGTCTCAATTTTCCCCTCCATCACTTTCTTTCTTCCACCAAAACAGTGCAGAAATTTTCCAACTTTACTTTCAATACAACATAATGTTCTTCTAATTCAATTTGTGGCTAACTTTGAGGAGGAAATTAGAAAGAGAAATACGAGAAGCTAGGAAAATTAAGACTCTCTGAATGAGTAAAATCAAATGGGACCACCGTGGATGTAGTTAGGTGGCGTATTTTAAAGGACCAAATACTATTTACACCCTTTCATTTTATATAAAATCAATAGAATTTTATTATATATTTTTTATCTTTAATACTATTAAATAATTATATAATTTAAAGATTATTTTATCCTATTATTTTTGTATAAATGGTGGGATAAGTTATCCCACATAAAAGGTGAGCTAAAATAATCTCATAAAATATCTTTTATCTATCTCATTATATTCTCATCCATCAACCAAACGGCCTCTTAAAACCGTAGAGAGACGAGTATCTATATACTTGTATCCTAGCTCGAATGAAGTAGGGGTCGTTTGGTTGGGAAGAACTTATCCCGGGATAAGTTATCCCACCATGTAGGTGGGATAACTTATCCCATCACTAAGGAACAAAAGGTGGGATAAATAATCCCAAGGCAACTTAATACCCCCAACCAAACATGGGATAAAATTATCAAGAATTTTATCCCGGGATTATTTATCCTAATACCTCACACCAAACGAGAGTATAATTTTTGATATAGATGATATTTCTTCCCCCAAAATAACAAAATGACTTTTTTAGGAAGCATATTCTTTTATATGTAGTGTGAATCGAAATTAGCCGACAAGAATTCAACTTGTGAGTTCAGCAAAATTAGTAGCTTTGACTTAGATCTTACATGTGTATTAAATAATAATAATTTATTTAATACATAAAAATAATTTATTCAAAATCCAATGAACGGTACTTTCTCAATTGTTTTAAACCCTCTTTTATATAGCAAATGGTTATTAAAAAAATAGTGAAAGATAGAATCACAATTTAAAAACCGTTAGTGCATTTCTTCATGTATACACACATCTTTTAAGACCGTGTAATTGTGTTTGTAAGCTATCCCACCTAACTTGAAATTGAGGATGTGTAGATTACACGTTAGTAACTTTTCAACATGAGCTCTTGAATCTTGATCACAGTTTATATTTTAGGTGTAATAAATAAATTGTTGAAAGAAATACAAATATCTGGAGAAAATTAATTATTATTTTTTATATTTAAATATAGGGGGTTAGTTGTGAGAAGCGGAAGTTTACCTACTTGCCTAACTAACTGATAGTAGCTGTATGCAAAATACGTTATATTAGTAATGTAAGTATTAGTAATACAAATATTAATTATGCTTGCATTAGTTACGCTGAGATTATTTCTTATGCAGTATTTGGTGTGGTGTGTTAAAAATAACTTACATTGCATATTTTTAAATAAAAAAACTATTTACAAAAATACCCTCCACAAATATAATAAAAATGATGTAGAAAAGATTTTGAGGGGCTATTGTGTCTTTACCCATGCTAATGCATGCATTAAAGTCCCTTGCATTGCTAATACCAAGGATTTTCCATGTATTAGTTATGCATAGCATAATACACAATAGAGTGTATAACATTAGTTATATATAGATTGAAAAAGTGTACCAAATAAGGTATTATTAATACATAGAGCTAATATATGCATTATTTTTTCTAATACATCCTACCAAACGAACCTAATTTGTTGAATCACCCTTCTTTTGCATGCAATGTTCATATTTTGTGGTGTATCTACTATCTAAGGTCTATGAGTGTCAATATGAATTGGGTTGCATTGTATTCAAAAAATGATCATGTGAAATTTGCTCAATTTTCTTTAGATCAATCATAGATCACAACCAATTCGTGGTGGACCCTCCCCAAAAAGGAGGAAGAAGATGACATACAAGTTTTTAATTCTTACAACTCAAATTGATGATTTTTAATATTATGTGTATGGATCAAAATATTTATAACTATTACGTAATTTCGCAAGGCAAAGGTTTAGAATTTAACATATGTTTAGAGAACTTTTGTCTTATTCAACAAAAGTTCCGTAGGAATAAGTTATACCCATTTGTGGGTTTTGAAATTAAACTTATGCCTATATCGGCATCATCAAAAAGATTTTGCTTTTGGTAGGATTTGAACCTAAAGATCCCATGACTCTGCTCCGACTTTGTTCATCACTAAGCCACATTTTTTACCTGTATTGCTCGGATCCTTCAAAATCCTTGCCACACCCATTACGATCCAACATAGATTGGGTCCATTTCACACTCTCTACACAACATACCCAGTAAAATCTCCCAAGTGAGGTCTTGAGGAGGGTAAAGTGTACGCAGACCTTCACTCTCTCTACTCGTACAAATTGCAAATATGAATTTAAACGAGTTATGACTATTAAGGCACCAAATTATAAAAAAAAATGGGAGCAACTACTCACTCGCACATTTGAGGCAAATTTGGTAAAATAAAAAAATGAAGTTGGAGAATACAAGAACGGAACTCCCTGTGCTTATGGATAATTTGGCCAGTTCTTTTTGTCATATTAGAGGCATTGGGCTTTACCTTTCTATTTCAAGTCCCAAATTACCAGAAAAAGAAGCAAAATTAGAAACAAAAATACAAAAAAGAACACACAAAGGAAAAGTTAGAAACAACAACAATGAACAAATCATGTGCACTTGATGGCAGTTTGCTTATAGTTGGTCCCTAGAGGAAATCAATCAATGCAATGACGACGGGATACAAGCTAACTTTTTGGGTGGAAAATTCACATCAAGTAGAATACCTTCATTCTCAATAGTTTACATGCAAGTTTTTAGAACATAGAAAGGCGGTAATGCCCATGACGTTTACACGTCGGATGAACTAAATCCAAGCAAGTTCTGGTAACTTTAGTTGCTGGCTACAAAAGGTTAAAATACACGGACAACTTAAAACAAGTCCTTTTTCTGTGTGTTTGGGATCACAAGCAAGTTCTAGTGCCACATGAAGCAACTGATAAGACTGCGTCGATCTTCTTACAACTGATAGATTAAAGTATACATAGCATAATCATCAACAGATATAATGCAGCATTGAAATATTTTGGATTCATTGGCAGATAAAGGTTTCAAGTCGAGCGTGTTACAGAGTAGGCGTTTGGCCATGAAAATCAATTTTTTTTGGAATTGGAGTTAGCCATATCTTTTTGAAAAGATTTTTTAGACTTTTGGTCAGATTTTTTTAAATATAAAGGTGAAGTTGGAGTTGGAAAAAGTGAAAACAGGTTGAGACTTGTTTCACTTTTCCAAATACAACTTCAAATACATCCAAACAACATTTTTTGAATAAAGAAGAAAAAATTCCGGGAAAAGGTGAATATTTCTCATGGCCAAATGGGGCAAAGTCGATAACATCGACCACCCTCAGAACAAGATCATCTTACAAGCAAAAGATTTAGTGCCAGATCGAAGTAGTGTGTCACAATGATTCAGAGCTCAAATTTGATCAAAGAAGGCATTTTGATTCAAAAACAAGTTGATGCAATAAATTAGCTCCCAGCCCAAGGTCAATTTTCGTGTCAAGCAACTGTTCGCTTAGAAGAAGATTATTGAAACTCCCATTGTCAAGCAGCCCACAGCCACCCAAGGACTCAACCGCTCACCTGCCACGTTGAAGCATGCCAGTTAGCAACACCTTGGCAAAAGATTATATTTACTATGCTACAACAGAGAAATGATTTCCCCATATACAAATAACAAATTTATTTGCAATATCTATATTATTTGATTCATAATGCCAAAAAATCAGGCAAGGATGGAAGCTCAAGAAAACTTAATAAGCCGCACTTGCTTATGCCTTTCGACTGTTGAAGTAGGAGACTATTCAGAGATGTTATGAAAAGTTCCTCGCACAGAGTAGGAGCAAAAAAGGAAACAAGAACTGCCATGAAGACAATTAGGCGCACAAATGACATGTCATCACATAGATGAAGCTACTAAAAGATTTTGTTTAAAGATGAGGCTGATATGAATCAGCCAAGGGAGAGCGATCACCTTTAAGTATAAACCCTAGTCGAAATAACGCATACACAATAAATAATGCTTAGCCGCATGTTGCAATAATATCCATTCATCTGATGTATAATGCTCAAGTTTCAGACAGGTACTCATATCAGCAGTAATTCAGCACATGGCCCACTGTTCGCTTTCATTTTTAATGGGACTATATAAAAGCTATTTGGTTAAAGAGAAATCAATATGCTATTATTTAACCAAACTAATAAAACTTCAATTATATAAAAAAGGGTTGGTGAATTAAGGCGGCAGTTTTTTATTAATAGAAAAAGAGTTAGTAAATTAACGGAGGCAGCTTATAAGTTCCAACATTACCAGCATGGCAGGAAATAACTTTACCTATTCTAGCAGCCTTCCAAAAGAAACCTCGAAACCTGCCATAAGTAGTATCTAATTAGGATGCAAAAACGAAAGCCGCAAGTACAGACCTTAACTGAAAAAATGAGGCTGATAAGCTTATTGATTAGTCCTCCACTAAGGATCTAGGTTGTAGCCCATAAAAAATCCAACAAAACACAGTAGATCCAATAAAAAGAGCACTTCTATAATTCCCGTGAATATAGTAGCATTTTATTCAATAAGAAACACCAAATTATTGGACTGAGTACTTCTATAGAATGAGGTAGAGGGGTCCACTTCCGACTTGTGTCTTACCAAAGAAAAAATGTTAGAGCCAAACACCATCCACACAAGTGTAATTACAATTTCATGAAAAATATCACAGACTACATCCGGGAACAATTGAATTCTCACCGTAATGCATAAACAACAAAAAACTTCAGCAGGAGGAGGTAGTCTCACATGAAACAAAAGTAACAATGTTGAGCCCAAGTACTTCGACCATGTTAAAACCTTCCAACTTTTAGAAGGTAAGTTCATAAATGAAGTTAAGATTTTCTTGCATGTTAAGTATAATAACAGTTATCCCCTACATTGAAGGGGATGTTCATAGAAAAATTCTGTGTGGACGTGTATGTGCCCCTTTCACTTCCTCCTCACTTCATGGCATATTTCCTCCATACCTTACCAGCCTCCCTTGTACCGTCCCACCACCCATCTAAGAATGGAGATTGGGGCGAGTCACAGAGGAGGGAAAGTGGCTAAAGTGGTTGTCGCTGTCCATACACCTAGTTAGAGCACTGGTTGCCTGTTTAGGCTATGGCATCCAATTGAATGCCACAATGGCAATAAACCAGAGATATAAGAAGTTAAAAAATGGTGAATATAGCAGTATATGAAAAACAATGTTTAAACATAGGTAAGATTGACATCAATTGCATATCCTGTTACCTGAGCTACAGGCACCCACATCTTAATACCTACTAAAGAAAATTGTATAAGCTACAAAATCAGGTAGACTTACCCAGTTCTTTGTTCAAGAAGTGCCGGAAAATGCATCTTTACATATGTGCACGTACAAATCCATAACAGCACTACCGTCAAAAAGGAATGGAAATTAAAGAGCGCCGACTGAAAATACCAACACAAAAGTATTAGCATCTATTTACGCATTCAATACAAAATTCTCATCCCAACGCAACTCACCATATCTGAACTTTCCGGTCTTAAAAATTTTTTGCTGCAAACAAGTCACCAGCCCTACAAAGTAAAGAAGCATAACTTAGCTCTCTCTCACCAAAGGGAATATTAATCTGAATGAGAAATGGGTAGTGATTCCTCCTTACAATTTTGAATCATTCAGCACAACCACCTCAAATTGATGAAACCAATTAATAATATGGGGAACAAAAAGGAATATTGAAAATTCGAGTGGTTGAGTCTGAATCAGCTAATTTCGAAGTAATAGAAAGAAAAACAATGACTGGAGTGGGAGAGTCAGAGTCGAAAAGAGGATTCCCCACTTCTTTCTCTCATTCAAAACCGTGCACGAGACTCGACAGTTTTGCCAACGACATTTGAGAAAAGCATACTACAAAATTGAAGCGTTCTTTTGAGAGGGACTTCAAAATTGAAAGTGCTAACTGCTAATTAAACATTGACATCATTCATATTGTCACCTTATAAGCAAATACAAAATAAACAATGTGAGAGAAACACAAATATGTAACTTGCTATGAGTTGTGCCTTCGAAATTAATAACAAGTGAAGATCTTCAAATTAAGAATTGGAAAAAGAAGATGTCTTTATATCTCTATAGTAGCTCTCTAAACTCGTGCATATAAGCAAGTCTACTACATCCTCATCACTCTTTTTGATCTTCTTCATATAATCATATCTATCTCTATTGACTTACCAACTTTTATCAATTTATTAAAAGTATCTCTTTGATAAGCAAATGCAGTAAGATGTATAAGATCCCAAAGATAGAACTTCCGTAAAATGATCATTAAATATACGGGTTCAGATCAGCAGAAGCAGATCAATCCCAAGCAGATGCAGAGCAATACAATTTGGTTCCCAGGCAAATTATAATTGCGCTTGTGTTGCCCTTTTCAGTCAGATGATAATGCATATTCTATCTCTTGCATTCTTAGAGAAAAAAGAATCCTACTGTCATGAGAAATGTTACAACAACATACCCAGTGGGGAAAAATATTGTGTCCTGAAAAATGAGAGTTCATCCATTCATGTCTAAGTTTTCTATTAGCTGATTTCCTATGGAATTACTCACTAAGTTATCCTTATCCAATGATGATCCCTATCCAGCCACTCTTACTCACAAGGATAGAGCAAGACTTCATCAACCTTTCACCAATCTATTTTTGAACTTTCAATTTATACCTCAAATTCAACCCCTTAGCTTTCGCTGTTAAAACATCGGGCATCTGTTAGTATCCAAATTTCTAAAGTGTCAAGGCAGTATCCCTTGAGGAACACCCTTCCTTTCAAGTTTCTACTACTGAGGACTTGACAAAGTACAGGAGCACGTTAACATGGAATCTAGGCTGTTTTGTTGTTTTGGGGAGGCCAGTTTTCAGCTGTGTTAAGCAAACTAAACAGTAGATAATCACTTTTGACCATACACTACAAATTTCTTTAATTTGGAGCAAAGATATGTCACTGAAATTTAGTTGGTCATTTCCAAATACAGTACGTTCACCTTCAGTACTTTATCTAGGAAATATATAGATACCACATTGATTTGATTATAGCGAAAAGAAAAAAACTAAGACAAACATAAAAAGTTGAAATCATACAGAAACTAAGAAGAAGCCACAAAGCAACAAAGAAATGATGACCAAAGGAAGTTTATCCCTCTATCAGCCATTAACTATATAGATCATTTTCTTGTTATGTCATATAAGATTTCACTGAACCAAATAAAGAAAATGAAGAAACGTTATTGACTATGAAACATCGGTGAGTACCAGGGATTAGAAGCCAGCCTCATACATCACCAAAAATGCTAATATATCAACACAATAGTTATTAAATACTTTGGTATCTTTGAAGGAGAGCCTAGAGTAACTTGTAAAGTTGCATCCATGTGACCAGGAGGTCACGGGTTCAAGCCGTGGAAACAACCTCGGGCAGCAATTCAAGGTAAGGCTGAGTATAATAGACCCTTGTCATCCGGCCCCTACCCGGACCCTGCGCATAGCGGGAGCTTTAGTACACTAGGTTGCCCTTTACATCAAGATCCAACACCAAAATTCTACTTCTTCTAGAAGGTATTAATTGGTTATGCTCTTTTGGGGTTTTAGGAATCCCAAATGAGCTTAAAAACAAATTTAAACCTTGGTCCTCGAAATAACGTCTTATGCACATGTGTGAATGGGTTCCAACAAATTCTACCTCCTTTTCAACATTAAAACTCAACCCAATAATTCTTGTTTCTAAAGAAGTACTTCCATTTTCTAGAGAGAACAAACATGAAACACCCCCAACTCTACATCCATTTAATAGCAGTAAATAAAGTTTAATATTTCCCTTTTTCCAATATGCTCAAGCATTGTGGACAGGGCGGAGCCAGCTAGGCTCGAGGGGTTCATCCGAAAGCACCTTCCACCAGAAAATTACAAGTTAAAATTATTTATCAGGTATAAAAGGTAGATATTGAACCCCTATTGACTTCTTCTGTATTTTGAACCACCTTAGTAAAAATTTTGGGTCGGGAGACAAAACACCAGGTGTTTCTTCCCATAGTTACCTGATATCTGGTGGTGGGAGGTAGCATGTATCCGTGAATTTAATCGAGTTGCGAGAAAGCTGACTCAAACATCACAGTTATAAAAAAAAAATACTGGGTAGGGTACTAATTATGGATCAAGGTAACATAACTGAACTGTTCTAAACAAAACCAAAGATAATAACATTTCTAATCAAACAAAAAATAAATAAATAAATAAAATAGATTAGAGGGGGCGGATTACCTAAATGAGAGCAAATAGCAAAAGTTGTAATAGTGATACTACTTTTGCGGGAGTTTCAGATCGATGAATTTGGAAATGAATCAATCCCCTTTCTTTGGTTTTGATGGAAGAAAATTTGGGAGGAGAATAATTTGATGGAAAATAGGTATTCATAACAAGGCCTTTAACTCCAAACAAAAATAAATTTTAGATATTTAGTTTTTTATTTAACTTTTATATTTATTAATGTTTAAATTAAAATAAATTTTATATAAATTTAAATCTTAATTGATAGGATTTCTTACCCTACATAAACATTCAATAAGATTTCTTTAAAAAAGAGAAATTTTATTTTATTTTAAAATACCAAAATATTATAAAAATAAGTCAATATTTTTTTCCAAATATTAAATTTATTTTTAAAGAATAAAAGGATCATCAACATTTTGCATAACCTGTGGATATTTTTAGGGATAATTTTAAAAATATATAAAAAAGTAATTAGTTTACAATAAATATAGCCAAATTTTTGTTTATAACAAAAATAGCCACTGAGAAATATGCGCGGCTTTCATAACTGCAGCAAACACATTTGTGCTCTAGCTTATTGAAGAGTTTTCTTACTCTTTCCTATTCATTTTTTTTTTCTTGTTTGTAATTCAAAGTTTCAGATTACCTAATTCAACTTTTTGTCAAATTTTGTTTGTATGAAACAATTAAAAATGTCTTTTTTCTTGTCCATTTGACTATTTTTTTAATATTATTTTTTTTGTAGCATGCTCATTAAATAAATATCATGTGACGTCATGCAATATGAATAGGTACTGTATAAATAATATACAAATTGTGTATCGATGTTATATAATGTTGTATGTATATGTAATATATCGATATTGTATAAAAGTTATGTAATGTATCGTTATTTTATAAATGGTGTATAAACGTGTATCAATATTGTATAAATGATATATAAACTTGTATCGATAATGTATAAATTTGTATAAACGTGTATCGATATTGTGTAAATAGTTATGTGATGTATCAATATTATATAATGATGTATAAATGATGTATAAACGTGTATCAATATTGTATAAATTGTATGTAAAAGTGTATCTATATTGTATAAATAGTTATGCAGTGTCTATATGATGTATCAATATTACATAAATAGTGTATAAACATGTATAACTATGTATTTAATATATAGATATCGCCCTTTTGAGTTATTATGACTAGATATATCCAAGTTCCAAAACAACTATAATTATTTTTTTGGGTAAATAACTGATTTTATTACCAAGTAACAATTACAAAGCATAAAAAGGTAAACTGGACAGTCCCATTTTACCATCTAACCATATTCAGCTAACATCACTTATCAACTACCAACACAATGGTCACAACAATTAGGTAAAAGAGACTATCAATTCCATAGGATAGAAGTTCAAGGTTTGTAATATATGAATGAGTTTTGGTCTTGTCCTTCCTCTTACATGCACATCTTGGATAACTTGCTTGACCAGCAGTGCAAAAGTTCTACAAAACAACTACAGTATAATTATCCTAACAAAGAATGTGTTGATATAATATAAATTACATAGTTATGTAATGTATCGATAATGTATAAATAATGTACAAACGTGTATCAAACTTTTTTTTTAAGTCAAGTTTTTTATCTGCTCATAGCCATATTATCTAAGCAAAAAAATATGCTAAACATTTCCTAGTGGAATTAAGGGATAGATCTTCATATTCTTGCTGCAGTGACGATTCATTATAAAAGTGTAAAATGTAACTAGTAGTAGGTACCAAAAAGGGATGAGAAGATAGATTGAAGAACAGGTTTGAGTCTTCAAGATACCAGAAGAATTATGGATGAGAAACACAGAATAGCCTTAGCACATAATTTATGATAACCTACTGTGACTGTCCAAATTAGCCTTTGTGAAGGTCTGCCCATATTGTCACTTCGCAGCCCAATAACTATATATGTGAAACCCTCATTGGTAACCGTATAGGCTGGGTCTAACTCATAACCAACAACAATCTTTGTTCTTAAACACACTCAAACATAAATTTCTTAATTGGATAGAACACCAATTTAATCTAAATATATAACAACAACAATATACCCAGTATATTCCCGTACAATAGGGTCTGGGGAGGGTAGAATGTACGCAGTCCAGACCACTATCTCAGAGGTGAGGCAGAGATCTACCGGCTCGAGACTTAACCTAAATATATAATTATAAATAATAAAAGAAGAAAAAGACGACTATTTTAATTTTTTTTTTGGTAACCGAAAAAGACGACTATGAAGATGAAGAAGGAAACACTGTTAGTTTTCATTATAATAATTCAAATTTTATTAAAAGATAGGAAATCACATAAGTAATCTTCATATCAAGAAATTAAAATAAAAAAGCAGTAGGCAAAAAGAAATCCTCATTTTTGGGGACATGCATCACTCTGTAGGGTACATTGACAATAGATAGCCTCGTCTTCATCTACACAGTTTGCTTCACACACTGTTAAAGCTCCAAATCTTTCTGAACAAAAAGCTTTGCATGTGTTGTCACTTGTCACTTCGATGATCTCTGCATATGTTCTTATAGCTAGAGGTGCATGTCTCTCCACATCGTCCTTGTGCTACACAAACTATCATATACAATATTGTCAGTACGAAATTAGAATATAAAGAAGTATACACACGAATAAATCGAAGGGATTCAACATATAATATACATATGTACTATTCTTTTCTTACCTATTTATACAATGTGATTGTCCAACAGATTTTCAATGTAAATTTAATGCTTCGAGGTGAGGACAAGTTAATTCAATTTTTTTTTATTATAAATAAATAGTAATATATAACTACGAAGGCTATAACAAGAGGTGTATATTCTATAATAGCACCAGGTTCATCTAAATCTAATACTTTTGACCAGTAGCATAACTTTTATGTGTAAACATCTACTAAGAAAAAAGTATAACTAAATTTATAATTTTAGAAATACAAGTTTAATTGTAAGAACTTAAAAGTTAAACCACATAAAGTTTAAGTATTGAATCGATCCTCCTTTGGACGCAACATCTTATATTTGAGAAAAGAGGGAACCTGATGCAATGGCAATAATGACAAGGAAGATCAAAAAGATTATTGAGGACATTGCCATCTCTAGCACAAAAAGATAAATAATAAAGAGAGTAATTTATGTTGTATATGACTTGTGAGTTTTCTGTGCACACACTCTATGTTTGTATACAAGTTAGACTAATAAAGATAAGTATGTCTACCAAAATCTTAATTTGGTCATTTATTTAAACACTTGGCATAATATTAATAGTTAAATATGATTGCCATTTTTTTGCAAGGTCAATCAATATATTACTTAGAATCTTGGCATAATATCAATAGTCAAATTTTATTGTTACTTTTTTTTTTTAGAAGCTCAATCAATTACTTACTGAAAAATATGTTCTAATCAATTAAAACGATCAATATAATTTAGACCTGGAAGTGATGTATTATACGCATGTGCAAATGGGTTCCAACAAAATATAACCCCCTTTTTAACATCCAAATTCAAACCAATAATTCTCCTTTCTTAAAATACTTTATTTTGTGTGGAGAGAACAAATAGCCCAAATTTATCGATCATGGAAGCAAGTGGCGATGAATTTGAAAATCCTTTTGTTTGGTTTTGATGGGAAAAAGGTGGAAGGAAAATTTAAGAGGCGAATAATTCGATGAAAAATAGGTTATTTAAGGCCTTTAACTCAAAATCAAAATTAATTTCAGATATTTAGTTTTATTTATTTATATTTATTAATTTTTAGATAAAAATAAGTTTTATATAAATTTAAGAACCTAATTGTTAGAATTTCTTACATAGTTCAAGTACATAAATATTTAATAAGATTTGTTTTAAAAAGAGAAATTTTATTTTATTTTAAAGTCTTGAATATTATGATAATAATTAAATAATTAAATATTATAAAAATAATTAACGACACTTTTTTAATTAATGTAGCAGTTATTTTTAAAAATAAAAAAGGTCAGTCAACTTTTTACATAGTCATATGCTTCTATGATAATACAGATTATTTGTGATGAAAGGAAATACTATTGCAGTAATCTTGTTCGTAATCACGCGCAAACATAATTTTGTTAATTGAAATTGAACATCAATTCACTCTAAATATAAATATTTAAAAAAAAGAAAAAAATGACTATGAAAATGGAAATAACGAAGAAGAAACACCTTTAATTTTCATTATAATATTTTAAATTATTATTTAAAAGGCAGAAAATTAATAAGTAATAGGCATTTCAAGAAAAATAACAAGAGAGAAAAGGGAAAACAAATATTCCTTATTTTTGTGGACATGTTTCAAATGGTAGAGTACATTCACAAAAAAGGATGTCCCCGAATTTATTTACACATTTTGCTCCACAAATTCTTCCAAAATGTTCAGTGCAAAAAGCACTGCATGTGTTATCACTTCGATGTTCTCTGCATATGTTCTTAAAGGTAGCCGTGCATGACTCGTCACAAAGTACTGCTACACAAGCTGTCATATATATATACACACATGGTCAGTGACGAAATCGGAATTTTCACTAGTTAAGAAGAATCAAAACATAAAAGAGTATACGCATGACAAAAAATTCGTGATAAATTTATATGTTGTAGAAATATATTCTAATGTTTTGAGATGATTACAAGTTGATTCAAATTTTTATTATAAATAAGTAAATTAACAATAGGAACTACTAAGGTTAAATGAGAGGCGGATGCCATGTTGTAACATCGGGTTCATCTGATTCAAGTACTTTCGACAAATAGCATAATTTTATGTGTAAAAATTGACTAAAATTACAACAAAAAAGTGTATTTGAACCAATAATTTTGAAAATACAAGTTTAGCGCACCACTAAGACTTTAAAGGTTAAATTCATAAAATTCAAATCTTGAACCGATTCTGCCTTTGATTATAAGCTATAACATTTTATTGTAGAAAGAAGAGGGTACCTGATGCAATGGCAAAAAGGACAAGGAAGATCAACAAGATTTTTGAGGAACTTGCCATTGTTCAATTACAAAATCCAATAAAAACGTAAAGATGTAGTATGATTTGTGAGTTTTCTATGTATGCCCTCTATGTTTATATATAAGTTAGGCTAATGATAAATATCTCTATTAAAATCTTAATTTGGACATTTATTCAAAGATGTGAGAAGATAATATCAATAGTCAAATTCAATTATTACTCTTTTTAGAAGGTCAATCAATTACTTACTAAAGATGTTTTAATTAACAAAAAAAATCTATGTAATACATTGCATTTCTACATATGCACATATTCCAAAGTCAATAATTATCAATTTAGAATATAGGAAAAATTACCAAAAAATTTAACTAGTAATGTTACATTACAGAATATAGTCTACTCTATGTTACATTACCAAATATAGCCCAATTATATAGGAAAAAAAGTTATTTTATATCCATAGCCAAATTATTACTCTCTCTCACACACACATCTTCCATCTTCATCTTACAAAATAGGGAAGAAATCATAGACAAGGATAATATTTTTCTCCATTCAAATCTCTGGCCTTTTGATTGTCCAGCAAGTAGCACTCGTCTAGAAATTGCATCAACATTTCACAAAAAGGAAAAATGAAATTAATTAGTCATCAAATTTCAAAAAGCTAGCAGATAACTAAACACAAAAATAATGATATGTAACTAGAGAGTAGGATCATTAAAATTTTCATTTAATCAACTTCCAAATAAGGAAAAAGTAACATAAATAATAAAAGAGCCAAAGCTGAACAAACAAAAAAATTAAAAATTACTTGTAGTGATACATAATATTCTTGATCATCACAGTAATAGTATTGTTTTTATGTGTCCAATTTATAGGTATCACATCATGTTTCTTCAGTTCATTGATCCTTGGCCACTTCTCATAACAAACAACTCGTCTGTCATCACTGATCTCCGCCTCAATAAACCCTCATTTGAACAACTTCCTCTTCCAAAACCACCTTTGTTTACGTTATTCACCCGACAAAAACCTGGGCCTCTTTGTCTAAACCTTGGAGGAATACTTGAACCCCAGCGTGTCACCGATGGTGGCCGCCTCACATTCTCCTGCGGTGGTAAATGAACGGTAGAAGGAGGAGGCAACACATGCGGTGGAAGCAGCACAGACGGAGAAGGAGGAGGTGGCAGAGTGGAAAAATAGTAAGGCGTAGGGGGGAATGGATGTGGATGAAAGAAAGTGTTGTTTGTGTGGGAAAGAGGGATATATGCAGGTGCTCGTGGGTTCAACAAACTCCTTCAAACAGTAGTCATGAGAGTACAATTGATAAAGTTGTAGTGATTTTGAAAAAAAGTGTTTGATATGAGTATAGTATTTGTATAGTATTGTATATGAGTATACTATACACCTTTTATAATTTTGCATAATGTTATATATTAGGTGTATAGATACAATTACTCAATAATATACATAATTATATAAATATGTACATATGTATATACAATGTTTAAACAATGTATCTACATTGTATAAGCGTGTATAAAATGGAAAGGAACAAGATAAAGTAGATTTTTTGTATAATATTGTATAGTATTTGTATATAAGTGTGTTATACACCTCTTGTAATTTTGCATAATGTTATATATACAATTATTCATAATATACGTAATTATACAAATATATACATATGTATATACAATATTTAAACAATATATTTACGCTGTATAAATGTGTGTAGAATGAAGAGAAAGAAAAAAATCACCAAAATAAAAAAAAGGTATTGTATACAATAATATACAAATATATACAACAATATACAAAACAATATACAAATGTATACAAAAAAATGAATTTCATCTTCTTCCTCGAATCTAAGCACCAATTCATCCAAAAAACCCTCAAAACTACACCAAATCATCCAAAAAATTGGATTTGGGCTCCTCAATACATAATTGATCTTTTGTAACCATACCTACTCAAAACATAACTTATTTACGGAAATTTGATTCTTAAATTTTGAAGCTTCGAGCTTCAACAATGTCAGCACATCCAAAAAAATCGTACTACAATTATTTCGACTCTATGTTCCTCACTGATGTTGAAAAAATTGAAAAATTTCTCATATCTACGCACCCAAAAATTTTGAATCTGTACCATCAAAAATTTCACATCCAAATCCAATCTCCAATTGAATTTTACACTTAATGGGGAATTTCTCATATAGTGATGAAATTGAGTATGAATATAAAGAAATTATAGAGAAAAAATTAAGAAAAATGGACATGGAAGTGAAAAATCTTGACAGAAGCATCATAATTCTTTGTGGATTTTAATTTTTTTTTAGCCCTTTGATTTGAAGAAAAACTCTTTTCCTTATATAAGCGACAAAAATGTAACTTTGCAGTTTAGGGCCAAATTTGGGTTTAGGACATGAAATACAATGTAAGTTTGGGCCAAGAAAATGTAATGTAGATTTGATAAGTGTAATTTTCCCTTTTTTAATATAATAATATTTTTTAAAAAAATAAAAAGGTCAATCAGCTTTTCACATAGATTTGATGCTAATATAATAATATCGATTATTTACGGTCAAATGCAATAATATTGTAATAAATCTTTGTTCTTAAACACGCTCAAACATAAATTCATCAATTGAAATCGAACACAGATTCACTCTAAATATAAATAATAGAAAGAAGAAAAAGAATCAATTATTATAAGGTAGGAAATTATCCTTATTTTTAGTAACATTTGTCTTCTGGTAGCACACATTCACAAACCAAAATGTCATCCTCATCTAATATACAATTTGCATCACATATTGTTCCAAATCGTCCAGTGCAAAAATTTTCGCATGCGATAATGCTATCAAAATGTTTGCATACTTTCTGGTAAGTCGCTTCACATGTCTCAGTACAATTTAGAAGTTGTTGCCTGTCATATACATATCGGTTAGTGGCGGAATTAAAATTTTTATCAATAAAACATAAAAACGTAAACAAATTAATTATTTTAATACAGATATGTAACTACAATGCTTGGAGATGTGCACACGTTAATTTAATTATTTTAATACAGATTAAAATAATAATAATAATAATAATAATAATAATAATAATATAATCAGAGGTATATGCAGTGCTATAACATGGTATTCAGCTGAATATAATATTTTTGACAATAATACAAATTTATGTGTAAAATTTACTAAAATTACAATAAATTGTATGTTTTTTAACCCCTTCCTAGGAGGCAGGAGCTTCCATCCTTTTTTGCTTCTTTGGTGACTCAAACTTACAACCTTAAGGTTGGAAGTGAGAGGTGCTTACCAATCAAATACTCCTTTTTGGCCAATAAATTGTATGTTTGAATACATAAGTTTAAAAATTAAAATTTAGTTCTAAGAATTGAAACAATAAAGTTAAATATTGTTTTTGTGCCTTTGCTATAATAATTTAATGTGAAAAAAAAAAAGGATACCTGATGCAATGGCAATAAAGACTAAGGAAGATCAAAAAGAATTTTGAGGACATTGTCATTTTTCTTTCACCAATAAAAAAAACAAAGAGTAGTGTGTGAGTTTTTTGTGTACACTCCTTGTTTATATACAAGTTTGACTAATGATAAATATCTCGATTTAGACATTTCTTTAAAGACTTGACGTTACATCAACAATTAATAAAAGAAACTCATTTTCTTATTTGCGAGGAACTTGTTTTTCCAAAGAAAATTTTTTTCAAAATTTTTAATCAAACAAACATGAGAAAATTAAATAGGAAAACATTTTGTATGCTGCCACGATCCAAAATTGAACCATGATGGCACCTACAATTCTCTCCTCCCCCCCCCCCCCCCCCCCCAAGTAGGTAAGCCAAATCCTAAGCCATATTACAGAAAGTAACAGCTACTCAAAAGTAGAGAAAGCAGAAATAAGAGTAATGAGCCAATATATATATACAGGCTGATACAAAAGGGGCCCTATCGGGAAACAAGGAAAGACAAAAATATAAAGTAATACCCATTCCCAAACCTGGTGTCACCAGCACAAGAGCCACTAAAGTACGGGAGTAGAACTATACTAATACAAATCTGTCCAATATATACAAAATACAGACAATAAGTACAGGAGAGAAAAGAGGTAAGTCTTCGGGCGCCAAAAGCTCACCGCAAATCTGGTCAACCCCACTGAACAAATAGGTTTAACGAGGATGAATCGAGCTAGGATTTGCATCAGCTTAAGATGCAAAAGTGTAGCATGAGTACGAATAAAAATATTTTCTGCAAATACCGAACATACCCTTTTTGGACTAAAGTGATCACCCTATGTGGCTCCCGCATTTCCATCAGTTTCTTAGATTTGTTATTTTATTGTATTTACAAAAATCTAATTACCATGCTACTTGTTCTTTTCAAAGAGAGAGAGAAAAATGGCAAGCGTCGTTAGTTGATTTGCGCTTCACACACATGTCTTTATACATAAAAATAAATAAAAATAAATAAAAACAAATTAGAAAGAATGAACCTTCTTCCTATATCTCTATTTTCTTTTAGTTGCAAATATAGATAAGAAATTATATACACATATTCTTACAGATAACGTAAAATGGTTCTTAATGTGAGGAATTGAAAGGTCCACAATTATTACAAAAAATGTAATTTTTGGTCTTGCTTTTTCATCTTTTTTTTTTTCTCCCTTTACAGTTTTTATTTCATCTTTCATCATTCCCTCATAATTATAGTTATCAACATTTCTATCTTTCTTATAAGGCCATTTTCTTAGGACAATTGTAGCTACACGTCTTATTTATCAAAAGATAACAATAAACAAATAAATTAATCTATACATTCCAAAGGATTGAGTGCCCTCACCCTCCCTCCTAATTGGACTCAACGAATTGAGTATTGTCAAATCATTATAAAGTACTCGCCTTCATTAATAATTTTCAACGAAAAAATTGTCTTCAAAATAAAAAAACAATCATCCGAATTTTTTCTTTTTCATCCCTTAACATAGAATAATTAATTTGGCTTTTGAAAGATCAAAAACTTGTCCAACTTTTAATAAATATTTTGATCATTTAACTTTTTTCACTTTGTTAGTCTTCAATTTTGGAATAGTATTGATATGATGATATATATAGATCATTTGTAGTGAAATGCAAAAAACGCGCTCAAACATAACTTTAATAATAAAAGAAGAAAAATATATATGACAAGACGATGAAGATGAAGAAGTAAGAACTTTAATTTCCATTATAATAATTCAAATTATTAAAAGGTAGGAAAATAATCATTTGAAGAAAAATAGTAAAGGAGAAAAGGAAAACAAATGCAATTCTTATTTTAAGGACATTCGTCTTCTGGAAGGAGACATTCACAAACGAGGTCATTGTCATCTATTGTACATTTTGCACCACAAATTCTTCCAAATCGTCCAGAGCAAAATGCTTCACATACATTATTGGTAGTAAGATCTCTGCATACTTTACCATAATATGTGGAGCATGAATCATGACAATGTTCATCAGCTGCACAAAATGTCAATCATATAGGCATAGTTAGTGACTGAATCAGAATATTTATCAAAAACAGTTAGAATATAAAGAAATAAAGAGATAATTTTTTTTTTAACCTATTAAGAGAGTTGAGTTGTAGATATATAACTATAATGGTTGGAGATCTGTACAAGTTAATTTTACTTTCTTTAATATAAATAAAAACATTAATAATAATACTTACTAAGGATGGATGCAGTGATTTAACACGGCATTCATCTGAACCTAATATTTTTAACTGATAGTATAAATTTATGTGTAAAAATTTACTAAAATTACGACAAATTGTATATTTGAACCCAAAGTTTTAAAGGTTCAAGAGGATACCTGATGCAATGGCAACAAGGACAAGAAAGATCAAAAAGATTCTTGAAGACATTGCCATTTTCCTATCACCAATAAAAAACAATGTAGTCTATATGATTTGTGAGTTTTCTGTGTACACTCTCCATGTTTATATACAAGTTAGGCTAATTATAAGTATCTTAATCAAAATCTTAATTTGGTCAGTTTCTTTAAAGACTTGACATAATATCAGTAGTTAAATCTGATTTCCTAAAAAATGATAAGTATCTCTATTAAAATTTGGACATTTCTTAAAGACTTGACATAATATCAATAGCCAAATTTGATTCGCTCTTTTTAGAAGGTTAATTCATTACTCACCGAAGATGTTCTAATTTACAAAAAATAATAATCTATATAATACATGGCATTTGTATACATGCATATATTCCAATTTCAATAAATTGTTAGGATTGAAATAGGATTTTAATTATAAATCACTAAAGTTTGTGGTGGAGTGGTAAGTACTCCTTCATCCTTAATCAGAGGTCTTGGGTTCAAGCCCTGGGTATGGAGTCGCGTTTGGTAGGAAGCGCTTTACCTCCATAGAGGGACTTTCCGGCGCGAATCCGAATTAGTCGGGCTCTAATGTAAGTACCAGACACCGGATGACAAATCAAAAAAATATTTTAATTATAAATAAATGATCAAATACATATATAGCCTCTTAAACTTGATTAACCTTATAAATTAGACACTTTAATGTTAAATAGTGGTCAAACTGCTTTTACTTAGGCAAAATTGTGTCTGATTTATGCCTCATATTGACCTCGCAGACCAAATGAGTATGTGTGTACCATTTAAAAATTATCATACTGTGAAACAAACTTTGTACTAAATGTTGGGAGATAAACGTGTATTTTAGAACTATTCTAAAAGTGGAAAGACATAAATTGAAAAGTTAAATTATCAAAATATCGACTGCATATTGAACAACTATTTACCCTTCACTCAAACAGTATTCCTATTAATGATTTTGCACAAAAAACAAAAGAAGTAAAATTAATTTCTAATAAATGATAACTATCTACAAAAGAAAAATAAATACTGTCCATTAAATAAATTAATTGAATAATTTAACACTTTAAAACTTATCTTAAAATATTGAGAGCACTTACATACATTCAAAATCGTTACTTTTTTCACTGAAAAAAAACTTATCAAATTCGTATACACGTATGTATTCCTGAACTAACTTTCATCATCATTTATTTATGTTGCATAAAGTAGGAGTTACAAATAATCAAGTTAGGGCAGTATCATGAACAATTGTTAATTATTAAGGACCTTTGTAATACTTAATTCCTTATTAATTAAATTTCTACTCAAACATGATTTTTCGAACATTTTCGACCTTCGAGCAACACCTTTAAGCTAAGGATATGTTGGGTACATTTGTATCTTCCAAAACCTCTTTTATCTTGTTTCAAATTTAACTTTTTATGTGTTTGGTAAACCAATTGGTCGCTCCTTTAGTTGAAGTAACGGGCCACTTTTTCATTGCTTAGGTTCCTATTATCTAGCTATTTTTAAACTAATAAAAATATAAAAAAATAATAAATAAATCATAATAATAAATAATTAAGAAAATGACTGTCTCATTGAAGGATATTATCTAGTTATTTTTATCATTAATGTTTGCTTCAATCCTTCAGTCTCCATGATACCATGACAGTATATAGATATACTGTTATGGTATCATCACGGACTGAGGCAAAACCAATGATACTAGGTCAGTATATACATACTGTGATGGTATCATGAAAGTATCATGAAGGTCCGACTGAAAGATTGAAGCAAATATCAATGATACCATGACAATATATAAATATACTGGGATGGTACCATAGAGATCTCATTGAAGGATTGAAGCAGAAATCAATGATACCATGACAGTAAATAGATATACTGTTATGGTATCATTACGAACTGAAGCAAACCTCAATGATACCATGTTAGTATATATATACTGTGATGAAACCATGGAGGTCTGACTGACGGATTGAAGCAAATATCAATGATACCATGATAATATATAGTTATATTGTGAAGGTATCATGGAGATCTCACTGAAGGATTGAAGCAGACATCAATGATACCATGACAATATATAGATCTACTGTTATGGTATCATCACAGATTGAAGCAAATCTCAATGATACCATGCCAGTATATATATATACTGTGATGGTATCATGGAGGTATGACTGAAGGATTGAAGCAGACATTAATGATACTATGACGGTATATAGATATACAATGATGGTATCATTGAGTTTCCACTAAGGATTGAAGCATATCTCAATGATATCATGTCAGTATATAGATATATTGTGATGGTATCATGGAGGTCTCACTGAAGGATTGAAGCAGATATTAATGATACCACGACAGTATATAGATATACTGTGATGATATCGTTACGAACTGATACAAACCTAATGATACCATGCCAGTATATATATACCGTGATGGTATCATGGAGGTCTAACAGAAGGATTGAAACAGAAATGAATGATACTATCAATGATACTATGACAACATATAGATATACTGTGCTGGTATCATTACGGACTGAAGCAAATGAAAAAAGAAAAAGAAAAAAGAAAAGAGAATTAAATAAAATTACAAAAAATATATTGTGATGGTATCATATAGGTCTCACTGAATGATGAAGCATACATCAATGATACCATGACGGTATATAGATATACTGTGATAGTATCATTACGAACTAAAGCAAACCCAATGATACCATGTCAGTATATATATACTGTGATGGTATCATGGAGGTCTGACAGAAGAATTGAAGCATACATCAATGATAAAATAACAGCATATAGATATACTGTGATGATAGCATTACGGACTGAAGCAAATGAAAAAAAATAAAAAGAACAAAGAAAAGAGAATTAAATAAAATTACAAAATAAATAAATAAATAAATAAAATAAAAATAAAAATAAAAAAGGATTGAAAATATGAAATTAATCTGTGGTGAAAAAATAAAGAATATTATGATTTGAGAAAAAAATGAATGAAAAAAGGAGAAAAAAATGAATTTAAAAAAAAGAAGAAGAAAGGAACAAGAACTAAAAAAATTGAAAAACAAAGAGAAAATAAAAAATAAAAAACACAAAAATAAAAGAAAAAAAGAGAAAAATAAAAGCAGAAAAAAGAAAAAGTAGAGAAAAAAATTAAAGAATAAAGAAGTAAACGAAAAAGGTGAAAAGAACAAGAAATAAAGAAATTAAAAATAAATAAAAAATACAAAACGCAAAAATAAAAGGAACCAATAAAGAAAAAAAAGAGAAAAATAAAAGCAGAAAGAAAGAAGTAGAAAAAAAAATAAATGAATAAAGAAATAAATGAGAAAAAAGAACAAAAAAGAAGAAAAAAAGTATATAAAATAAAAATTGAGTGTGAATTAGATTATAGTGTAAAAAGAAAATAAAGAATAAAATAATTTTACTAAAAAAATAAATGAACAAAGAAGCATAAAAAGAAAAAGAAAAAAGAAGAAAGGAAATGTGAAAAAAAAAACAGAAAAAAAAGAAAAGAAGTAGAGAAATAGAAAAATTAAAAGAAAGAAAATTAAAATGGAGATAAATAACTAAAACTACTAGGGAAGGGGACATTTTATGTAATTAGTTAGGGGGATATTTAGTTGTAAATAGTTTGCTCCTATTTGGCATAGATGTACTTTCCCCCATTTTTTTTTTGTTTCAATTTTCAATTTATGTGACGCCGATGGAGTTTGGAAAGTCAACCAAATATTTTTTATGATTTTAAAATATTTTAAGTTATTAATTATTATGATTTATAGTACTTTTAACGTAATTTTCAGATAGTATATGTCACACCCTCTTTTTCAATTTATGTGGCACTAATTTCGAGAGTCAACCAAATCTTTTAAATATTTTAAATTGTTAATAGTTATAATTTATACTACTATTAAAAAGAAAAGTAAGACAAATAAACTAAAACGGAGAAAACACTAAGTTAAAAATATTAGATTGATTATTTAGTATTTAGCCTTAATTTGGTATTTATTATATATTAAATAGTGTCATGTGAATGCATAAGGCATTCTTGTAGTCCAAGCATTTTCACCGCCTGTATATTAGCTTGGTGGCCAAGCTTATGTTTGGCTATAAAAAGCCTTTTCATTGTACGTTGAAAGAGAGATACGAAAACAGAAAGAGAAAGCAATAAACATACTACCTAATTCTCTCTCCCTCTTCTTGTTGTCTTTTACTTTGATTTTAGCTTTTATTATTTAATACATTATCAGCATGAAACTCTGTCATCTTGAGCAAATACTTTTTCAGGTAATAAAGGTAAGAACTTATTTTTCCTAAAATAATGTCAAATCTATCTAAACGTGAATTTGTTGCCCTGGATATATCGGGTAAAGCCTACGTATCTTGGGCACTTGATGCGTAAATTCATTTAAATGCGATGGGTCTGACAGACACCATCAAAGATAAGAACCAGGGTTCGAACCAAGACCGTGCCAAAACTATGATATTTCTCCGTCATCACCTCGACGAGGGCTTAAAAATGGAATATCTCGCTGTTAGGGATCTTCTTATACTGTGGAATAATTTGAAAGATAGATATGACCACCTGAAGATGGTCGTTCTTCCACAGACACATTATGAATGGACCCATTTGAGATTATAAAATTTTAAAGATATAACTGCGTATAATTCTGTCATATTTAGAATTAAATCACAGTTAAATTTATGCGGAGAAAATATTACAGATCATGATATGTTGGAGAAAATATTCTCCACCTTCCCTGCCTCGAGTATGCTCATGCAGCAGCAATACCGAGAAATGAGATTTAAAAAGTATTCTAAATTAATTTCGCATCTCCTTGTTGCTGAACAACATAACGATCTTTTGGAGTAAATTCCTCAAATTGTCACTCAAGTTTTACAAATATTTCACTAAAGTCACTTCTCATTTTTTGTAGAAAATATTGTCATTAAACTTTGGATACTTTCCACACAACATCAAATTCACAGAAATGTTAAATATTTAACAGGCATATCTTTTTTTTTAGGATTCATATTTGACCCAACACCCATTAACCCTTAACCCATAATCCATTTGACCCCTTTAGCATATTAAATCCCTTTTGCTGCTCAGCTGCTCATTTCATCAGTTGGACAGAAACTAAGAAAGTTATAAAATATTACTCTCTCCGTTTGGATTTTTTTGTTTCTATTTTCTTAATTTGATTTCCATTTTTATTTGTCATTTTTGATAAGTCAAGAAATGACAAAAAAAAAATCATGTTTACTCTTAGTATTAGTTACTTATTCTCCAAATCATTTTTCAATACCTATTACTAAACATCACTTAATAGGGATAATATGATAAAATCACTATAACAATCATTATTTTTTAATAGATATATCAAACCAAAATATGACAAGTAAATTCGAACGGAAGGAGTAACTGAAATTATACAAATTTGAAGGGTATGCATGATCTATTTTTATGTTCAAGGTTTTTGTCTGGTTATTTTCTTTGTATTAAATTTTCAACGATTTTTTCTGTTCTTCGTCTTCCACAGATAGTTGCTCTTTTCCTTACTACTTTCTTTCATTACAACTTTATTTGTTTAGACTTTTAATGGATGTGTACCGATTTGGAAACGTCAAGCCTTCGATGCTTGATCATTATTTGACCGATCACATCTTAAATAAATTCTATTTTCCCTTGATTTTATAACCTTCTTAGTTTCATATTTGACTGATCAGTCTACGACATCTTAAATTTAAAAGAAAAATTTAATGATTGAGTTCAAAAACACAGCTTGATCATCATTTTTCAGTGTTTCAAATGAATCAAATATGAATCCCCCCCCCCCTCCCCAAAAAAAAAAAATGTCTCGTCTAACTGATATAATAAGGAGCTACGGGGGTTTAATATTCTATCGGGGTCAAATGGGTTATGGGTTATGGATTAATGTATGTTGGGTCAAATATGGATCCCAAAAAAAAAAAGGATGTCTGTTAAATATTTAACCTTTCTGTGAATTTGATGTTGTGTGGAAAATATCTAAAGTTCAATGACAATATTTTCCATAAAAAATGATTAGTGACTTTAGTGGGATATTTGTGAAACTTGAGTGATAATTTGAGGAATTTACTCCGATCTTTTGATGAAAAATCATGAAACTCGACCTCCTGGTACTGCTCCATTTCCTGAAGTAAATGCTGCAAATTTTCACCAATCTAGGCGAGAAAGATGTCTTGGCCCCAGTCATGGTTGTGGCCGTGATCGAGGAATAACTTTCAATCATGGTGATCGTCTTGCACTGAATAATAACCCTCAGCATTAGCAGTGTAAAAAGAAGGGTGAAAAGCCTGAAGCGGTGTAAAGGAAAAATACAGAAATTAGATGCTATCGGTGTGGAGGAAAAAGGCACTGATCACGTACCTGTCGTACGCCAAGGCAAACTTTATCTCTGAAGATAATGTTGAGCCTATGCAGTTAGACGTTGCAGATTTCTTTGAATTTCCTGAAGGAAATGTAGGTCACCTTGTCGGTGACGGATCTGTAATAGTCTAAGTATTTTACCTGATAGTTTTATTAGTTTATGTTTCAGTTAGTTGTGTTTCTCTAGACTTGTAAATAAATAAAGTTGTGTAATATGTTGTTTGCTAGTAATACGATAATATTTACTTTGTTTATTTTTTCATCTTGAAAAATATATGGGTACTCCTTGTAGACACGTGATTTTTGACCCTCCTCGAACTTTAACCTATTTTTAGCATTAAATATTTATTTTTTGTCTAATCTTTATTTTAACTTTTATTTTCATTTTTAGTTGATTTTATTTGAAAAATTGTGAAAAAAATTTCAAAAAATAGAATCACATTTTTAGGATAATTTTTTTTTTTTTTTGAAAGAAAAGAAAATTTTCATCTAATATGTTTTCTTTTAATTTAGTTTAAATAAATAATCTAGTGATACTAATATTTTCTTAGTTATATTTTTAGGACTAGCTATTTATATTTTCTACATTTTTATTCGTTCAAAATAATAGCTAATATTTTTATTATTATATTTTGTTTATATTTTTAACTAAAAAGAAAAAAAGAAAAAAAAAAAGGTAAAAAAGGGCATCCTAAACTACCCCACTTACCTCAACTCTCTCACCACCTCACCCATTTTTCCCCCCCACCTTCTGCATGCATACACAACACACACACACACACATGCACTGCACACCTCTCTACTACTACACAACACACACACCATTCCCATATAAAAAAAAAGCACACACACACAGCAACACGGGGAAAAAAGAAAAGAAGCTAGAAAGAAAGTAAAAGTGAGAAAGAAGGAAAACAGGAGGGGAAAGTTAGAAAAAAAAAACAGTAACTAGGGAACACACATGCACATTACACACAAAAACAGTGAGGGAGACATGGACGGAAAAACATAAAAAAAAAAAAAAAAGAAGGAGAAAAGCAGTAACGTACACAAACAAAAAGAGACATAGAGAGGTTGAGGTCGGAGTTTCGAGGTTTACGTTTGCGGTTTCAAGTTCGTGGATCTGAAAGTTAGTTTTGTTAGATTTGAAAATCTGTACATTACAAGTTTATTGTCAATCAAAAGAAGGTGAAGGTTCGTCCCCACTATCATTTTTCTATTTTATCAAGTTTAGTTAAAGAATCAATTAAATGGGTTCATGTGATATTCACATAACTTTTGTTCAAATTGTTGAATGTAAATGTGTGTTACTTATTCTATAGGTTGGATCGATATATTAATGTCTTGATTTGTTGGCTTATTTTAATAAACATAAAAAATGAAATCTCATTTACTGTTGTTGTTAGGTTGTTGTTTTTTTTATTAAAAAAAAAAAAGGGAGCTTTTTATTATTAAATTTAAGAAATGAGCACGTTTGATAGTTTCCTTTTCTTTCATAGTTAACTTAATATATTCAAAAGTCTTGAAACTGAACTTTTTTTTTATGGTAAAATCATGTTTGTTCAAAATGTTTGGTAGATTATTTTCCTTTTAATATATGTTGCATGCATACCTAATTTCCACACAATGGGATTCTAAGTGTCAAAAATTAAGGCCTCGATTAAATTTAAGGCCTAATTATTATTAATGTGAGGTAAAACAAGATGGGTTACAGATTTAATCAAGACCCATCACAATTGATAAAGGAAAGGAGAGAAAAAAAAAATATTAGTAAGGTAGTGAGATGAGTCGCGGATTAATTCAAGACTCGTTGTAAAAAAGAGTGAAAATAGATAAAAATGACTAAGAAGAAATTATCTCTAGTTTACAAGAGACGAATGGACGCCTTTAACGCTAGATAAGCTTTAGGTTTTCCATAAATTGGTTTCGATTAAGAATGCAAGTATGCATCTTTCTCTATACGCTTAATAACAAATATGAAATTCGAGGATGCAAAGTTGCACCTTGAAAAAGATTGTCTTATTAATTAATTAGAACGGAGACTTGTAGACGAAGCCTCATAGATATGGCGCATTTGAGTGAAGAAGGTTGTCTGTCAAGACTTAGAATGCAATTATGCATCTAGGTCGAGACTAATGAAAATTAGACCTAAAAATGAGCGAACTAAGGCATACAAACACAACTTATCCAAAATAGTTTAAGTTAAGTATAAGTTAATAAAAGCGACCGTGCTAGAACCACGGGACTTGAGGGATGCCTAACACCTTCCCCTTGGTCAACAGAATTCCTTATCCGAATTTCTAGTTCGCAGACCAACATAAAAGAGTCAACTTCCTTTTGATTAGGGATTTAAAAAGGTGACTTGGAACACCATAACTCAATTCCAAGTGGCGACTCTGTAAATAAAAATAATCCCTATTCAATACCGTCACTTTAATCGGAAAAACCCTTCGACCTAACGAAAAAGGGGTGTGACATCTCTGGCGACTCTGCTGGGGAATAACCAGAATTCGAGCTTTTGATATTGACTTATACTTGCTTTAATTATTTGGATATTGTATTTGTTGGCCTAATGTGCTACGTGTTGCTCATTTATCGCTTTGATATTGTTGAATTGTACTATAAATTATCTTCTCTTGCGCACCCCTTCTAAGTCTCTGAAATATAGGGTAGAAGGAATGCAAAGTATGCATCCTACTTTCTTTTTTGAGATAAAACCAGAGTGTCCAGGCACCTGGTGAAGGATTATTAGTCACACATGTTAGGCGGGGTTTGGATCAGCAACGAAGGCGGAATAGCTCTGCTACCGAACAAGTTGCCCCTCCCTGGCTCGAGTGTCCGCTCGGGTAAGCCAGTCTAGATACTTATATCCATCAGGTTATATCTAGTAGAACTGAAACTCAGATGTGACTATCCCTATAGGCTCCGCTTTATCTACGTCATGTGCATTTGACTTAGCGGGACTCGACACAGGGGTCGGATCTGTCTAGGACAGGGGTTCCTCCTTATATGACCAACATGTGCATCTTATGTGCTCTTTGACATTTATTTGGAAGGCTCATTCGATTGTTTACTGTCTTTAGGCAGCTTAATGAAACAGCAGATAGTAACTTTTTCTCCAACTTTTATAACAGTTTCTTAGAAAAAAAAAATAAAATTTTGGGAATTAAAATAAAAAAATAAAATATATATATATATATATAAAATATATATATATATATATATAAAAAAAAAATTTATGGTCTTTACGAACTACGCACACCTGATTCTCACCCTAATGAGATACGTAGGCAACTCTTATCGGGTTCGGTGATCCTAAAGAAAAAAAAAATCAAACAAATTTTTTTTCACTTTATTTAAAAATTCAAAAAAAAATTCCTTATTCAAAAAATTTCAAAAAAAAAATAATAAAAACAAAGTTTGTTACGTTTTATTTGAAATTTTCTGAACTACGTCCGACCTGATTCTTGTTTCAACAAGATACGTAGGCAACTCTTCTTTTGAGTTCGGTCCCACTTAAAAAAAAAAAAAAAAAAAAAAAAAAAAGAATCTCTTGTTTTGGTTGGTACCAACATACTTAAAAATATGTATGTGAAAAATAATAAATGTTAAATTACTTGGTATGATGAGGTGGGCCAACTTTATTGTGAACTATAGTTTCTTTTGGTACCTCTTGATTATGCTAAAGTGACACTTGAGAAATTATCGCTTAAAATCAGGGTTAAAATAAATCTAACCTCATTGTTTCATGTGTATTGTGTGGTGAGCTTTAGATAAAAAATTCAATGACATAGCTTCGTTGATCTAGAACTTGGCCCGAATGTTTGTTGAGGCAAAATTTTGAGAAACATTTGACTTGAGAAAGGATTGTAGGCTTTCTTTGCTCCGATTGTGCCTTTGAAGCCTACCAAATGAAATTTAATCCATAGATTCCTCCTTTTGAGCTTAAAGCCTTTTTATTGGACAACCAAATTTTAACCTATATCTTTTTCAGTGCATAAATGCACTACCCCTCTTTTAACCCTGCCTTCTTGAGCGCACTAACAAAGATCTAAGTTGGATGAAAATACAAAAAGATAGAAAGGTGAAGGTTCAAGAAAAATGCGAGACCAGAAGAAAAAAGCAAGAAAGAAACTCCAAAAAAAATAAATAAAAATACTCAACAAGAAGTGAGGTGAAAAGTCAAAGAAAATGAGAAGAAGCATCAAAGCAAATGAAGAACAAGTGTCAAAAGACAAAAATTCGAGCGCATAGTGCAATGCTTAAAGAGGGAATAGCCACTCTATCCCAAATGAATATCCTACCCAGCCCTAAGCCTATGTTACAAACCAATGACAAGCCCTATTTGATCTCATTTTTAGTGTTCTCATATTAGTGGATACTTACATGACGGTCAAGCATATGGTATCTCGGTTGCATGCATTGAATATCTTTCTGAGTGTGAGTTGCTTCACAACGTCCTAAGATTTTAATCGATTCTTTTGTGAGTAAATTAAGACTCTATTTTTGGTAAGGGCATTTGAAACATGAGGATAGAAATAATTCTAAACCCTTGATTAAGGTAAGATGAACATCTTGTGTCAATACTTAGGTATGTTTGAGGTACCATTTGAAACTATAGGAGTTACTTCTAAGGTGACCCCAAATTCGGCCGAAAGTAATTGATAATGATTCCTATGCACAATACTAATTGTTGGTACCAACTGAAATCAAGACATGCTTGATCAATGAAGGAATTTCTTTCTCTTCATTCTCTGGTGCTCTTTACAAAAAAAAAAAAAACATAAAAAAGGGCCAAAAAGGCATGTTTTTCTGAACTACGTTTGACCTGATTCTTACTACGACAAGATACGTAGGCAGCCCTACTCTGGGGTTCGGTCCAACCAAGTAAAAATTTCAAGTTACCCGGTTTAAAAGAAACTGGGGCAAAGGTTATTTTCTTTGTGAGTTGATTCCAAAAGTTGTAATTCTAACCCTATTTTAAGTGTCTTCCGAGCGTCATGCCGCCTTTTCTTTCTAGCCCTATCTTGGGGTTCGATCCAACCAAGAAAAGTCCTGAAAACTTCCAGTCACAAAAACTGGGGCAAAAAAAAAAAAAAAAAAGACCAAAAGAGTCTATTCCAAAAGTTGTAAGTCTTAACCCCGTTATATGTGTTATCTTTGAGCCTTCATTCCATCATTTTCTTTCTAACCCTGTCCAAAAGCCACGTTACAGTCCAAATAAAGACCTTCTGATCAATTTTTAAGAATGACAAGTCAAGTATGCTTTCAGTGTTGATTATCATGAGGAACAATGTCATGTCACTTGCATAACAAAGTCATATCAGAGGGGGGTTCCACAACACCATAAGACATCATTGAATTGAGAGAAAGTGAAAATGAGAGAGTCTTATTGGTGAAAACCCTCGCAGGCATCATAAGGCGATGGTGAGTGAGAGATATAAAAATAAAAATAAAAAAATGAGAGAGACTTGTTGGTGAAAACTCTTTGGGGGGCCACCAGTCGCTTGAATGTTGAGCGTCTAATGCAAAGGTCGCAACTTAGAAGCTTGACTTCAAAGTCTGAATGTTCAAAAAGAATAAAGTTCAGATTGGATTGACAGATCACGTCATTTAATTCAAAATGCATGTCACGATCATCAGAGTTTCTCAATTGCCAAAGCAAAATCTGGCCAGCACATCAAATGTAATATGATTGGAGAAGAAAGGATATGCACAATAATTTGTTGTGGTTGAGAATGAATACAAGATTCAGTGTTTGTAGAACGAGGGCAATACGACATATATTGGGGTCTAAAATCTTCAATTAGAGGTTCCTCAATGAGGTTGTTTAAGCAACAAGCACAATCTGCCTAAGTTGAAGTCAAGGTCAAACACGACAACAAAAAGAAAAAGGGGCAATTTTGTTGATACAAAGGCAATTTAAGAGGTTCGAACTTGCAAACAGGATTACAGTAAAAACTCTCACTCTTTCTTTGTTACGTGCATATATTCGTTATTTTTCATCTTTCTCCTAGGATAAATATTTCCTAGTAGTAGATAATTTATTTTTCCATTCGTCTCGTAGGATAAACATTTCCTAGTAGCAGACAATTACTTTTCATTCGTCTCCTGGGATAAACATTTCCTAGTAGCAGACAATTATTTTGCATTCGTCTCCTAGGATAAATATGTCCTAGTAGCAGACAATTATTTTGCATTCGTCTCCTAGGATAAACATTTCCTAGTAGCAGACAATTATTTCGCATTCGTCTCCAAGGATAAATATTTCCTGATCGCAGACAGTTATTTTCATTTTTCTCCTAGGATATATTCTTCCTAGTCTGAGACCTTTTTCAAAGTTACAGTTGCTAACAACTCACAAAAAATTTCGGTGAAAACTGGGGCAAAATTTTTGTTCGTGTTATTTGGGACTTTAATTTTCAACTCAGGGCCCTCCTGGAAAATGGGATTTAGATCAACAGGACCCTCCTGGAAAATGGGATTTTACTTTTTTGCTCAGGACCCTCCTGGATAATGGGACTTTATTTTTGCTCAGGACCCTCTTGGAAAATGGGATTTTACTTTTTTGCTCAGGACCCTCCTGCAAAATGGAATTTTTATTTTCAGCTTAGGACCCTCCTAAAAAATGGGATTAGCAGGACCCTCCTGGAAAATGGGATTTTACTTTTCTGCTCAGGACCCTCCTAAAAAAATGGGATTAGCAGGACCGTCCTGAATAATGAGACTTTTATTTTCTGCTCAGGACCCTCCTGAAAAATGGGACTTTATTTTCTGTTCAGGACCCTCCTGGAAAATGGGATTTAGCTTAGCAGGACCCTCCTGAAAAATGGGATCAACAGGACCCTCCTGGAAAATGGGACTTTATTTTCTACTCAGGACCCTCCCGGAAAATGGGACTTTACCTTTCTGCTCAGGACCCTCCTGAAAAATGGGATCAACAGGACCCTCCTGGAAAATGGGACTTTACTTTTCTGCTCAGGACCCTCCTGGAAAATGGGATCAACAGGACCCTCCTGAAAAATGGGACTTTATTTTTGCTCAGGACCCTCCTGGAAAATGGGATTTTACTTTTCTGCTCAGGACCCTCTTGCAAAATGGGATTTTTATTTTCAGCTTAGGACCCTCCTAAAAAATGGGATTAGCAGGACCCTCCTGAAAAATGGGACTTTATTTTCTGTTCAGGACCCTCCTGGAAAATGAGATTTAGCTTAGCAGGACCCTCCTGGAAAATGGGACTTTATTTTCTACTCAGGACCCTCCTGGAAAATGGTTTCTGCTCAGGACCCTCCTGAAAAATGGGATCAACAGGACCCTCCTGGAAATTGGGACTTTACTTTTCTGCTCAGGACCCTCCTGGAAAATGGGATCAACAAGACCCTCCTGGAAAATGGGACTTTATATTTCAACTCAGGACCCTCCTGGATAATGGGACTTTATATTTCAACTCAGGACCCTCCTGGATAATGGGACTTTAATTTTCAACTCAGGACCCTCCTGGATAATGGGATTTTATTTTCTGCTCAGGACCCTCCTGAAAAATGGGACTTTATCTTTCTGCTCAGGACCCTCCTGGAAAATGAGACTTTATTTTCTGTTCAGGACCCTCCTGGAAAATGGGATTTAGTTTAGCAGGATCCTCCTGAAAAATGGGATTTACTTTTCTAGTTCATTATTTATTTTGAGTTCAGGAACACGTTTGGAGAACAAGGATTATTTTCAGTTGTGAAGCTCAGGAGCCCGCCTGGAGAATAGGGTCAATTTTCAATTCAAGTTCGGGAGCCCGCCTGAAAAACATGGCTATTTTCAAATTCAAAGTCAGAAGGAGCAAGTGTCCGCTAGAAGAATAGGGCCGATTTTCAAGTTCATCTCCAATAACCAAAATCGACATGAAGAAAAATTCACTGTCAAGTTCAACTCAAGAGGAGAGCAGACATATTATCACTTGAGGAAGCATGAAGATTCAAGTCAAGATTCAACAGAAGCGGAATAGATAGGATTTTGTACTTGAAGGATCATTTTTATTCTCGTCTTTTATTTTTATGTAATGACGGGAGCCACGAATCGGAGACTCGACGGGACCTCACTCCACCTCTAACTCATCGTCTCACCATTCCACCTCCTTGAACTACACGTGACCTGATTCCCTTATAACTCGGGATATGTAGGCAGTCCAAAACCAAGACTCGGTCGCATCTTTTCCTTCTTTTCTTTTTCATTCCAAATAACAGTAGGGTCAAAACTTGTCTCGTTGTCTACTTCTTTGTCTGAAAACTCTTCGTATTCTCAGACAAAGAGGGGCAAATGTAGACACGTGATTTTTGACCCTCCTCGAACTTTAACCTATTTTTAGCATTAAATATTTATTTTTTGTCTAATCTTTATTTTAACTTTTATTTTCTTTTTTAGTTGATTTTATTTGAAAAATTGTGAAAAAAAATTCAAAAAATAGAATCACATTTTTAGGATAATTTTTTTTTTTTTTTTGAAAGAAAAGAAAATTTTCATCTAATATGTTTTCTTTTAATTTAGTTTAAATAAATAATCTAGTGATACTAATATTTTCTTAGTTATATTTTTAGGACTAGCTATTTATATTTTCTACATTTTTATTCGTTCAAAATAATAGCTAATATTTTTATTATTATATTTTGTTTATATTTTTAACTAAAAAGAAAAAAAGAAAAAAAAAAAGGTAAAAAAGGGCATCCTAAACTACCCCACTTACCTCAACTCTCTCACCACCTCACCCATTTTTCCCCCCCACCTTCTGCATGCATACACAACACACACACACATGCACTGCACACCTCTCTACTACTACACAACACACACACCATTCCCATATAAAAAAAAAGCACACACACACAGCAACACGGGGAAAAAAGAAAAGAAGCTAGAAAGAAAGTAAAAGTGAGAAAGAAGGAAAACAGGAGGGGAAAGTTAGAAAAAAAAAACAGTAACTAGGGAACACACATGCACATTACACACAAAAACAGTGAGGGAGACATGGACGGAAAAACATAAAAAAAAAAAAAAAAGAAGGAGAAAAGCAGTAACGTACACAAACAAAAAGAGACATAGAGAGGTTGAGGTCGGAGTTTCGAGGTTTACGTTTGCGGTTTCAAGTTCGTGGATCTGAAAGTTAGTTTTGTTAGATTTGAAAATCTGTACATTACAAGTTTATTGTCAATCAAAAGAAGGTGAAGGTTCGTCCCCACTATCATTTTTCTATTTTATCAAGTTTAGTTAAAGAATCAATTAAATGGGTTCATGTGATATTCACATAACTTTTGTTCAAATTGTTGAATGTAAATGTGTGTTACTTATTCTATAGGTTGGATCGATATATTAATGTCTTGATTTGTTGGCTTATTTTAATAAACATAAAAAATGAAATCTCATTTACTGTTGTTGTTAGGTTGTTGTTTTTTTATTAAAAAAAAAAAAGGGAGCTTTTTATTATTAAATTTAAGAAATGAGCACGTTTGATAGTTTCCTTTTCTTTCATAGTTAACTTAATATATTCAAAAGTCTTGAAACTGAACTTTTTTTTTATGGTAAAATCATGTTTGTTCAAAATGTTTGGTAGATTATTTTCCTTTTAATATATGTTGCATGCATACCTAATTTCCACACAATGGGATTCTAAGTGTCAAAAATTAAGGCCTCGATTAAATTTAAGGCCTAATTATTATTAATGTGAGGTAAAACAAGATGGGTTACAGATTTAATCAAGACCCATCACAATTGATAAAGGAAAGGAGAGAAAAAAAAAATATTAGTAAGGTAGTGAGATGAGTCGCGGATTAATTCAAGACTCGTTGTAAAAAAGAGTGAAAATAGATAAAAATGACTAAGAAGAAATTATCTCTAGTTTACAAGAGACGAATGGACGCCTTTAACGCTAGATAAGCTTTAGGTTTTCCATAAATTGGTTTCGATTAAGAATGCAAGTATGCATCTTTCTCTATACGCTTAATAACAAATATGAAATTCGAGGATGCAAAGTTGCACCTTGAAAAAGATTGTCTTATTAATTAATTAGAACGGAGACTTGTAGACGAAGCCTCATAGATATGGCGCATTTGAGTGAAGAAGGTTGTCTGTCAAGACTTAGAATGCAATTATGCATCTAGGTCGAGACTAATGAAAATTAGACCTAAAAATGAGCGAACTAAGGCATACAAACACAACTTATCCAAAATAGTTTAAGTTAAGTATAAGTTAATAAAAGCGACCGTGCTAGAACCACGGGACTTGAGGGATGCCTAACACCTTCCCCTTGGTCAACAGAATTCCTTATCCGAATTTCTAGTTCGCAGACCAACATAAAAGAGTCAACTTCCTTTTGATTAGGGATTTAAAAAGGTGACTTGGAACACCATAACTCAATTCCAAGTGGCGACTCTGTAAATAAAAATAATCCCTATTCAATACCGTCACTTTAATCGGAAAAACCCTTCGACCTAACGAAAAAGGGGTGTGACACTCCTCAAATTTTATTTGGATCAATGATCGATCATGAGGATATTTGTGTAATTGATAGTGGAACAACGCACGCCATATTTAAAGATGAGAAATACTTTTCTCAGTTGCTTAGAAGAAAAGCAAATGTTACAATAATTTCTGGTAACTCAAAATTGATTGAAGGCTCCGAAAGAGCTACTATATTTCTTCTTAAGGGGACGAAACTTGTTATAGAAGATGCACTATTCTCTTCTAAATCCCCGAGAAACTTATTAAGTTTTAAAAGATATCCGTCGAAATGGATATCATGTTGAGACAATGAATGAAATGAATATTGAATATCTTGGCATTACCAAGAATACCTCATGCCAGAAATATGTGTTGGAGAAATTGCCAACTTTGTCTTCTAGCCTATATTATGCAGAAATTAGTACAATTGAAACACACTCTATCGTAAATCAGAAGTTTACTAATTGAATACTTTTGTGCTTTGGCATGATCGAATGGGTCACCCTGGATCAATAATGATGAGACGAATCATTGAAAATTCAAATGGGCATCCGCTAAAGAACCTGAAGATTCTTGCAAGTGATGAATTTTCATGTGCTGCTTGTTATCAAGGCAAATTGATAACTAAGCCATCACTACTGAAGGTTGGCGTCGAATCCCCTCTTTTTATAAAACGTATACATGGGATATATGTGGACCTATATACCCATCCAGTGGGTTATTTAGATACTTTATGGTCCTAATAAACGCATCTTCAAGATGGTCTCATGTGTGCCTCTTATTGTCTCGCACCCTGGCATTTGCAAAATTATTGACACAAATAATATGATTAAGGGTGCAATTCCCAGATTATCCTATTAAGGCTATTCGCCTCGATAATTCTGGAGAATTTACATCCCAAGCTTTGATAATTATTGTGTATCAGTTGGGATAAGAGTTGAACATCTTGTCGCTCATGTTCATACTCAAAATGGCCTTACTGAGTCATTTATTAAGCGCTTACAATTGATAGCTAGATCATTACTTATGAAAACGAAATTACCTACTACTTTTTGGGGTCATACTGTCTTACATGCAACATCACTTGTTCGTCTCAGACTGACTCATTATAATAAATACTCTCCGTCACAATTAGTCTTTGGTCATGAATCAAATATTGCTCATCTACGAATTTTTGGTTGTGCTGCATACGTGCTAGTAGTACCACCACATCGCACTAAGATGTGCCCCCAGAGAAGGTTAGGAATATATGTTGGGTTTGAGTCACCCTCCATAATTCGCTATCTTGAGCCATTGATGGGAGCTTTATTTACTGCTTGATTTGCAGATTGTCGATTTAATGAAACAAATTTCACATAATTAGGGGGAGAGAAACAGGAACTCAAAAAAGAAATTGTGTGAAAAGTTTCGTCATTATCTCATTTTGATCCACGTACCCCCATATGTGAACATGAGGTCCAGAAGATCATTCACTTACAGAAAATAGCAAATCAAATGCCAGATGCATTTACTGATTTGAAAAGGATAACTAAGTCATATATCCCTGCAATGAATGTGCCTGTCCGAATTGATGTCCCAAAAGGACCATCCGCTAGTGTCATAGCTTCTGAATCCCAAACACGCCTGAAGCGTGGTAGACCATTGGGTTCGAAGGATAAAAATTCTAGAAAAAGAAGCTGATAAAAGTGACATTATAGAAGAATCTCATGAAGAGACCTGAGATCTGATTAATACTGATATTCTTGAAGAAATGAGTGAATCCGAGATTCAAGTGAATGAAGAACTTTCAATGAGTTCTACCGGTGATGAGAAAAATTTAGATCGATCGAAAATTATGGTGGATAATGTTTTTGCATATAATGTCGCACTTAACATTATGCAAGACAGTGAGGACCTTGAACCTCTATCTGTCGAAGAATGTCGATGAAGAAATGATTGGCCAAAATGGCAAGAGGCAATTCAATCGGAATTGAACTCACTTACTAAACGTGAGGTTTTTGGACCTGTAGTCCAAACCCCTGATGGTGTAAAACCAGTTGGCCATAAATGGGTCTTCGTGCGTAAAAAAAATGAAAAAAATAAAATTATAAAATACAAGGCACGCCTTGTTGCACAAGGATTCTCTCAAAGACCAAGAGTCAACTACGAAAAAATATATTCACCCGTTATGGATGCAATAACATTTCGATATCTCATCGGTTTAGCTGTACATGAAAAACTTGAAATACTTCTAATGGATGTGGTTACAACTTATCTTTATGGTTCACTTGATAATGAAATTTATATAAGGATCCCAGAAGGATTAAAAATGCCTAAAGCATATAGTTCAAAGTCTCGGGACATGTGTTCAATCAAATTACAAAGATCGTTATATGGTCTAAAACAATCAGGGCGTATGTGGTATAATTGCCTTAGTGAGTACTTGATAAATGAAGGATAGATAAATGATGTTATATGCCCTTGTATTTTTATTAAGAAACAGCATCAGAGTTTGTTATACTCGCTGTTTATGTTGATGACATAAATCTCATTGGAACTCCAGAAGAGGTCCAAAAGACAATTGAATATCTAAAGAAAGAATTTGAGAAGAAAGATCTTGAAAAGACAAAACTTTGTCTTGGTCTGCAAATTGAGCATTTAGCAGACGGGGTCTTCATCCATCAATCTGCCTATACTGAAAAGGTTTTGAAACTATTTTACATGGACAAAACACATCCATTAAGTACTCCAATGGTTGTTCGATCACTTGAAGTAAGTAAAGAGCCGTTCCGACCTCCAGAAGAGAATGAAGAGATTCTTGGTCCTGAAGTACCATATCTCAGTGCTATTGGAGCACTTATATATCTTGCTAACACTACAAGGCCTGATATAACATTTTTTGTTAATTTACTAGAAAGGTATAGTTCTTCCCCGACACGTAGACATTGGAACGAAATCAAGCATATATTGCGATATCTAAAGGGGACTATTGATATGAGTCTGTTTTATACTAACAAAGATAATGCAGATCTTGTTGGTCATGCAGATGCAGTTATTTATTTGACCCACATAAAGCTCGATCGCAAACAGGCTATGTGTTTACATACGGAGATACTGCTATAGCATGGCGATCTACAAAGTAGTCTATTGTTCCTACTTCTTCAAATCATGCTGAGATAATAGCTATCCATGAAGCAAGTAGAGAATGTGTATGGTTGAGATCGGTGATACATTTTATCAAAGAGAGATGTGGACTGAAGTGTGATATCAAGGTACCCACAATTCTATTTGAAGACAATGCTGCTTGTATAGCTCAATTAAAAGGAGGCTTTATAAAAGGAGACAGAATGAAGCATATCTCACCAAATTTATTCTTCGCACATGATCTCGAGATGAATGGTGATATTGATGTACAACAAATCCGCTCAAGTGACAATCCTGCAAATTTGTTCACTAAATCTTTACCAACTTCAACACTTGAAAAGATGGTACACAAGATTGGAATGCAAAGACTTCACCGTCTAAATCGTGGTCTTCATCAGGGGGAGTAAGAATACGCGATGTACTCTTTTTTTCTTAACCAAGGTTTTATCCCACTGGGTTTTCCTGGTAAGGTTTTTAATGAGGCAACACTCAAATACGTATTCACTAGATTGTCTTTTACATGGACATCCAAGGGGGAGTATTATATATTAAATAGTGTCATGTGGATGACCATGTGAATGCATAAGGCATCCTTGTAGTCCAAGCATTTTCACCGCCAGTATATTAGCTTGGTGGCCAGGCAAGTTTGGCTATAAAAAGCCTTTTCATTGTACATTGAAAGAGAGATACGAAAACAGAAAGAGAAAGCAATAAACATACTACCTAATTCTCTCTCCCTCTTCTTGTTGTCTTTTACTTTGGTTTTAGCTTTTATTATTTAACAGTATTATAATTTTTTTAACATATTCTGGATATGCCAAAGTAATTAAAATATCGAATGTAAAACATACATCAAGAATATTGTCTATAAGAAATTATTAGTTAAGATATGATTGTATCACATCTTTGCACTTAATCACGCGACTCATTACTCATCGTGTCTACCTAACTAATTTTAGTTGTTAAAGTTTTGAAATTAAAAAGATATCTGATTATTTGGCATTAAATAATCAAGTCATTCAAATAGACAGTCCGTTTATCAATTTGAAGTTGTAATTTTTCCCTTCAAATTCTATGTTACTTAGAATTCATATGTTCAATTTATCTATACTCTTAAAAAGTTTATAAGTACTTATTAGTAACATGGAACACCATAAAAACTAGTTAATCTATATATGCCAAAGGATTGAGTGCTCTCACCCCTTCCTCATAATTGGATTCAATGAATTGAGTACTGTATTTGTTTGTAGTAAAATACAACTCTTTGTTCATAAACACGCTCAAACATAACTTTGTTAATTGAATTAGACACAAATTTAACTAATATTAATAATAATAATAAGAGAAAAGGATGACGACGATGAAGACGAAGAAGATAGTACTTTATATTTTTATTATAATAATTGATATTATTAAAAGATGGGAAATTAATCATTTCCAGAAAATTAAACAATTACAATCCTTAATTTTAGGGACATGTGTCTTCTGAAAGGATACATTCACAAACAATGTCATCATCTTGTACACATCTTGCTCCACAAATTTTTTCAAATCGTTCATTGCAAAAACCTTCGCATACACAAACTGTCATCATATACGTCAGGTTAGTAACAAAGTTAAAATTTTTATAAAAAAAGAAATTAAAATATGAAAAAGTAAACATGTATTTTTCTTTTACCTAGCAAGAAAATTGAGTTGTAGGTACATAACTATCATGCTTGATGATGTGCACAAGTTAATTTAACTCAATTTTTTTTTAATATAAATAAAAAAATTAAACAATAACAACTACTAAGGATAGATGCAGCATTGTAACATCGTATTCATCTGAACTTAATATTTTTAATTAATAGTATAAATTTATGAGTTGTAGAGATATAACTATAATGCTTGGAGATGTGCACAAGTTAACTAATTTCTTTAATATAAATAAAGAATTTCACAAAAATAACTATTAAGGATAGATGCAGTATTGTAATACCGTATTTATTTGAACTTAGTATTTTTGACTAATAATATAAATATATGTGTAAAAATTCATCAAAATTACAACAAATAATATACCTTTGCCAAAATTTTAAAAATATAAAGTTAGTACTAACAACTTAAAGATTGAACCAATAAAATTTAAATCTTAGCTCTATATCTTTGGATATAATAATTTATTTTTTAAAAAAAAACACGAGCATATCTGATGTAATTGCAACAAGGACAAGGAAGGTCAAAAAGATTTTTGAGGACTTTGCCATTTTCTATCACCAATAAAAAATAGAGTAATTTATGTTGTCTTTATGATTTGTGAGTTTTCAGTGAACATTCTCCATATTTATATACAAGTTAGGCTACTTTATTAAAATCTCAATTTGGATTTTCTTTTTAAAAACTTGACATAATATTAGCAGTTAAATCTGATATCATAAAAAATTATAAGTATGTCTATTAAAATCTTGGACAGTTCTTTATAAGTAATGATCAAAATTCAAAGCGATGCTTTTACTTAGGCAGAAGAGTACTCCTTCCGATTTAAAATAGTTGACACTTATTGATTTAACACTCTCCTTAAAAAAATATTTATTAGGAATTTATTTTATCAAATTAATTTTATTAATTATATTTTCAAAATATAAATTTGAGTATATACACTTTGTTTAGTCATTTAATGATAAAGATGATATTGGAAGAACATAATAAAATGCTCTTGATTTCATAAAAGAAACAACTAAATTGAAATAACAACAATAACAACATACCAGAAACAACTAAATTAAAATAAATAGCTTTATAAAGAGTGTCAACTATTTTAAAATTAGGGAGCATGTGATTTACACCTCATATTGACGTGAGTTTCAATATGATGTGATTTACACCTCGAGCCTTGAAAACTGCCTTTTACCATTTAAAATAAGATTACGTATAATAAATTTTTTTGATCGAATCCTTTTTTGAATCTTGTGCAAAGCAGGAACCTTAGTGTACCAATCTGTTTTTTTTAATGAGAGTTTTATTAAATTTGGACTTGTAAGGACCCAATTATTAATTCTTTTTCCATTCCTTTTAAAACTAAAGTGATCACCTTATGCGGGACCCAGAATTCCATCAGTTTCTTCCATCTAATGATTGAACTGGCGTTATACCTGTTAAATAAGTAAATTCCCCTTTTAACCAAAAAAAGAAAAAAAAAAAAAAACGGCAGAGAAAAATGATTATTTGATGATTTTTTTATTTTTAAAAATAAAATAAAACACTTGAACTGTCGTTTAATTTCCTCTTATAATCCTTTTTTTGTGTCACAGCTAAGACGCCCACTATTAAAATTTTGAATTTACTCTTTATAACATTAACGACACAAAATTTTTATTTATAATAGTAAAATTATTAAACTAATTATTTGTAACATTAAAGTCATATATCATTCTTGTTAAAATAAAGTTACCAAACTATGTATTAATTGCCAGAAAATGCAAATACTCGAAAAGTGAAATTTTCAGCTTCATTATTTATTGCTGCGTATATGCTAGTATATGATATGAACTTTTTTTTTTTTTTTTTTTTTTTCATTACAAATATTTGCCTTTTCATGATTGCCTTTTCATGATTTATAAAAAGTACTCCCTCCATCTCATTTTATGTAGTCTATTTTTTTTTTTAGTTTATTTTAAAAAGAATGTCACATTTACTTATTTGTTAACTTTTTAAAAGTATAATTACTCTTTTATCTTTATTTGTCTCACTTATAAGGTCTCATTTAATTAAAAATAGTAATAGTATTTTTTTAATAAAGAATAATTTGATAAATATTATCAAGTTTTTTTTTTAAAACTTTAAATCCGATTAAAATAAATCACATAAAATGAGACAAAGAAAATAATTAAATTTTCGACGTCTAAAAATAGCATGTCAAATTGATCGATCGAGTTGATAAAAGAAGCGAAAAGAAGATAAGAAAAGGATCCAAAAAGCGAGGGGCAAAGGTATTGTGTGGGGAGCATGACAGCCACGCGTTCGCACCCAAGTGATTAATAAAGTAAATTGAAAATTATGAAATCAAAAAATTTAAATTTTAGTAAAAACAAAAATATTCGTTAAGTGACATTCTTATATCTATTTTAATTTTAACTAATAGGGGTCATTTGGTGTGAGGAATTGAAATAAATAATCCTTATTTCAAAATAAGTTGTTCCCAATTAAACGATGCTTATCTGATATTATGAAAAGTGAGATAGTTTGTAAAGTTAGTACAGGTGTGCATACTGTGTTTAGAGGTTACGATCTTTGTACATATGATCCACACAACTTTCATATTAATTATCATATTTTTTTGATATTATTTTTCCTTTTCCTCACTATTTGATTTGCTTTACTTGAGGTTCAAAAGCACCTTCTTTTAACTTCAAGAGGTATAGAAATAAGATATGCATAAGCTCTATTAGATCATACTTTATACAATTTCACTGAATATATTATTATTTATTATAATATAGGTGCATACAAGCTAATCCGTTATCGTTATACAAAATGACAGCCACGCGTTCCACGTAGAGACACTGCCCATTACCTCTAACGCAAACACAAATTTTACCACTGAAACATCACCCATTTATTTCCAATCTCCTTCACATCCTCCCTTTACAACTACTGTTTTCTTCTTTGTGGCATTTCAGCAAACACCTAGCAATCTGCAAAAGGAGTAGCAGAGCTCGAAGAAAGAAATGGCCCTGCAAGCACCTAGTAGAATTCCAACTAACTTAGCCCCAAATGGTGTCAACAGTGGCCTCAGACAGACACCAAATGGTTTAGCCCTGAAATCTTCATTTTTTTCTCCATCAATTCATCTCTTGCTCCCGCCTCCATCATTCTCTGGTACTGCTCCTGCTACTGCCCCTAAAATCTCCATGCGTGTTGCCTCTAAGCAAGCTTATATTTGCCGGGATTGCGGGTAAAGATAGCAATATCCCATGTCTTCTTTTTACTTGTTCCTTTTGTTTCGAGGCGAATTCAAGATCTAGAGTTCGTAAGTTCAAAATATACAGTTTAACATTTATAGCAATATCATTTGTCTCGCATACTTTTTGACTGTTATAGTAAAATGTTGTTATGGAGAACAGATAATATATTATAGGTCCGAACAGGCAGAAAATTATATTCTCTCGTTCGATTATATGTGAATTTTACTTAGCACGTTATTTAAGAAAAGAAAGAATAATTTTGAAACTTGTAGTCTAAAATTCGTGTGATTGTCAATCATCTCATCAAGGATAAAAGAAGAATTTTAAAGTTAAACTATTTCTAATTATAACATTCTTTTTGGGATGGACTAAAAAGAAAAGAATGCCACATAAAATGGGACGGAGGGAGTATTATTTATAAGGTTAAGATTATTTATTATGTATAAATAGTAGACCTTAACCCCCTTTTAACTTCTTCGTGTGTTTACTTTTTCGTAGTTTAAACCTCTTTAATGAAACTCTTGGCTCCGGCATTACTTATAACCTAACATGAAAATCGGTTCCAAAAGAAGTTGGCGATTTTAGTGAAATGTTAGTATAGAGGGTGACTGTTACAGCAAGTTCTGAATGTATTTGATATTACTCTATTAAACATATATATACGTTTTAATTGTGTTTTTGTGTGCTTGCTTAGTTGGAGCTGCAAACAATGAGCTCAATTTAATTGATCAATTGAACTTATTGAATTTGTTCTAAATTCGATAACTAGTACTTATTTTTTCCTTGCTTAGTTGGTGCTAAACTATGTGTTTTTGATGAATATGATGCAGGTATATTTACAATGACAAAACTCCTTTTGAGAAACTACCTGACAACTACTTCTGTCCTGGTATGTTGTTTTTATAATCATTGTATCGACCTTATACTTGAATCATAAAAATCAGTAATTCAGTATCTTCCATTATCTTGATTTGTGACTAAGCAAAAGCTAGTAAAGCATTCTGTCACTATTTGTTAGCAATAACTTATGAAGGAGCTTTGGTTTTGTCTTTGGTTTAAATCGAAGTAGAAGCTTAACCTCTGGAATAATTAGCCATACCTTAGAAAAGAGATGTTTCTGCAGTAATTTGACTATTTGACAAATATATCTAATCATTAAGATATATTTAAAGAATTTATGTTTTATGATAAGGATAGTATTTGACAGATTTATCTAATGTGGAACTTAGAGAAATGAAACAAATTCATAAATTGAAAATGGGAATTAGGGGGCAAAAGGAAGAAAGAAACTAATCTCCAAGTAGGAACTTTTATAAGTTCACCAACTTTCTCTCTCCTTTTTCCCCAATCTTGTAGGGACTTTCTTTGTACTATTTCCCCACTTCTTATTTGGTAGAGTTGGGCATTGTGTGTGTTGAATCTGTCTTGTATTCAATTTCTTTCCCTAATTTTGTTCGATTTATTTTTCTTTTAAAGAAAACTCTTTAGCTTGTTGCTTCACAAATTTCTTCATTTTTGGTTCCCCTGTTTAATAAGTTTCAGATATTCTTAACTTTAGTTTAAAAAATTACTAATATATAATACTGCTTGCTGATGTTGCACCAGCGAAATTGTTGTATTTCTCCAATTTCTGCAGCTTCAAGGTTTATATGTTTAACTACATATAACCCCACAAATAGAACTTGGACATAGTGGATTAACGTTGTTAAATATGTACTTTTTATAACCATTCAAAAGTTTTCCAGCTCCAGTTCGCTCAAATTTTCCTTTCTTGGTATAACCATCTGGTTTCAGAACCTACTAGCTAACTAATCCAAATTCACTTTGCGTAGCACTCCTTGAGGGAAACCTCTCCTTACCAGGTTTCTTCCCTCCTATAGCTCGATCCCGAGACCTCTAGTTAAAGGGTAGGGATCTCATCATCCCACCACAACCCTTGGCGGTTCTTCTCTCAATTTTTCAATTAGGTCTATTAGTCATTGGCGATGAACTTTATGTTTTTATTTCTTGAGATTCCAAGTAGTGATTTTAGATTTCTTAGACTTGGTTTGGTTTGATTTGTGATTGCAGTATGTGGAGCTCCGAAAAGAAGATTCAGGGCATATGTGCCTAAAGTAACCAAAGATGCTAATTCCACAGAGGTTCGTAAGGCCAGGAAAGAACAGTTAAAGAGAGATGAGGCTGTTGGGTAAGTTCATCTTCTCTGCAAATTTAATACTCCTCTTTATCAGTTTACTTCCCTAAGTAGTTTGAATACAAATCAACATAATCAATTATGATTCTTCGTTGGTGTAGGAACGTACTGCCTATTGCAATTGGAGTTGGAGTTGTTGCACTTGCTGCTTTATACTTCTATGTCAACTACGGTTCTTAGATTCTACTGGACCAAAAATATTTCATCTTCTGATTAACAGATCAAGGAGATTGTTAAATTTTGGATTGAAGTTCTATGTACAATTGTTTATTCTATCCATTCGTTCTCTATATATTCCACTTCTATAGTGATGGAACTATGAAATTGCTAATTTGCCTTGTTCAAACAAGCCGCTGTATGCGAAAGAAGAACTGAAAACTGAAGAGTATGAGCTATGAATCATAATAATTATATTCACAAGCAAGGCCTGAAATGCAGTCTAATTATGCTAATATGCATACGTCACGGTAAGATTAAATGTTATTAGTCAATGTTATACCCAATGTGATCCCACAACTGAGATTTGGAGTAGGTTAAAGGTACGCAGACCTTGCATATGCGTACCTTGTGTATGGTAGAGAGGTGGTTTTCTATAGACTGTCGACTTACATAATTCAAATCCCCTGCGTACGAATTCCACAAATCCTAAATGGAATGGCCAAGTACTCTATTATTTTCACAACATTAATTCTATCTCGGCTTCCAAAAGACCTTTTAATTTCTACTGCATTCTTATGGCAAATACTTGCACCTATCAGTTGTTAAATGCTAGAAATCTATGTGCCTGTAGCATATATATGTCATACATTTATTGGCTTGGTATAGACATAAATATGTCATACATTTATTGGCTTGGTATAGACATGAATACGGATAAGTTGTTACCCATTCTTATCGCCCAAAGAAACAACATCATCAAGTCCAAATTATTGGATAGTACAAGGGAAATGCAACAAGAATTAGAGCAGCAAAGAAATATTCATAGCTGCTCCCATGAGTCTGCCAATGGAAACATCATCATCAGTAACTAAACTAAGAGGAGATGATATCTCTTCTTTATTGACCTCTTTGAAACAGTAAACAGGTGCTTGCCAATTTGGATCCTCTAGCACTTTTCCTACTTCAAATGTCATCACATGTGCAATCATACCTGCACCAACCCCAAATTTCTTTGGTTAATAACTTCTGTTCTGTCTGACCAAAGGACGCAAATTTACGCCAAATTCAAATACATTTGATAAGAAGTTATATACACTGACAGTATGAGCAAATTTACACCTAGCGCTGAAATTTAATGGATTATAACGGATTATTTTACTCACTTTTCCATGTTAGCATATCAAGCTCGCAATGAAGTGTTATCTATTGTCATAAGCCAACTTAGCTTAATAGTTTTAACTATCTTATACTCGTAATTGATAAAGCAAATGAAGTTTTATGCTATCATGTCACTTAAAAATTTAACCTCAATTTGGAAGAAAGAGAAGGCAAACAACCTGCTATATAGTCCGTCAAAATTCTTTATGGTGCCTATATAAGTCGGGGGGGTCATTTGGTAGCTAGTAAAGAGGGCTAGCTAGTCAGGAATTAAGTTATTCATACATAAAATTTAATCCGACGTTTGGTTTACAATTTAGAAACCAACATAACTAATACATATGTAAGTTATGAAAGAATTGGTGCATTAACTTATGTGGAGTAGCAGATGGAATAGGTAATACCCGCATAACATACACATGCATAACTCTAACCCACCATCAATATAAATAATATTTTATGCTATCAGTCACTCAAAAGAGTATCTACACACAGCCTTTTTAAAATACGAGAGTTATACCACAAAATGCGAACTTAAAGGATTAAAAATCTAAGCATTACCTGTGAAGAAAGCCCAGTAAACAGGTCTCTTAGTAACAACATCTTCATAATACCAAATGAAATCAACTTTTTCCCACACATTACACAGAAATCCATCCATATATCTCTGTCCCAAATACTTTCCATCTTGTAACCAATTAGGTCTAAGTAATCCCACAGGGAAATGCATGACCCTACACTCTTTATTAGCATCCAAAGTATAGTAAAACGAAGTGTGATTATCCCATTCCAAATCGTAAAGTTTCTTTCCCAATTGATTTTGTATGATGTTGAAGTTCCTTCCGTTAGGAAAATCGTACCATAAATCAACGATTTGTAGAATTCCTTTGGTGTTGTTCATGAAGAGAATTGAATGGAATTGCTCCGGCCATAGAGTTGGTATTGGGTTGCCGGATTCTGATGCAATGCTGACGGTGAAACAGAGGGAAAATGCCGCCAGAAGAAGAAGGTGGAGAGTGGAAATTGTAATGGATTTCCCTGAAATCAACATTTTTTTCCCTCTTACCGGAAAGGCAGGATAGGGGGGTTTCTGTTATGGTTTGGCCTTTACCTTTTGTTGGCTCATATTAAAAAAGTGTAGATAAGGTAGCAATACAATAATTTGGGTTAAAAAAAGGAAAAAATCATTAAAGAAGATAAAGTTATATCGGGCCTGGATTTTTACCTATACAACGACATTATCCGGTATAATTCTACAAATGGGATCCGTGGAGAATAAAGTGCATACACATTTTGCTCATGTCTCGTGAAGGTAGAGAGACTGTTGAGGCCGCATATGATAAACCTTTGTACGATAAAATCTCTCTAAATTTATATTATCGGAATCATGAAATATTATTATTTTATAAAGGTATTATTTAATCGATAAATTAATATTTATTAATTTAAAGAGTGTTTTTAAGATTCAATGACGGTTAATTTTGATTACATCAAAATCATTGTATCTTACTAATTTATGTATCATATTTATTGAATTAATGTAAAAATTATACATAAAGTACATTGTATCGACACTGCAAAATTCGTTTGAGGGTTGAAGCTTCAAGGAATTTAAATGAACCCAGTTGTGAAAACGACATTCATGAACTTGATGTCATGATTAATAATCTCGGTTACCACAATAAAATAGATGTCAATAACTTGTTGGATTATCAGGGTGAAAATGATACATGTTTAAAGATCCAGTGCTTAGAAGAAATTGTGGATACTATTAGAAAAAATAATGTTAATGATGAAGTTGAAGACAATACAATACCTTTGGAACCATTTACGCGTAAGGAAGTACTTATCGCGTCTAGAACTCTTCACAATTTTTTGATGCAGTTCAAGAAGACAACACCAAAACTTTTGGATGAAATAAGAAAAGTTAGAGATGAGCTTCGACTAGATTTAAATTTTAACAAAAAACAAAAACATTATAATCATATTTCACTAAATTGTCTTAGATATTTTTATAATTTTAAAGAATTATTAATTTATAATATTAATGGGATCATATATTTATATAGGGGTCTTTCAAAAATATATTATCTTATTATCTTATCTTATCGATAATTTTTCCCACTGATCCAAGTCGGGATCGAAAAAAAATATTATCTTAAAAAATTTATTAATTTAACGAATATTAACTTAGAGAGGTTTTTCTGTAGTTCAATCCTTTCCTGAATTCTACACATAATGGGAGTTAAGTGCACTAGCCCTTTTTAACTACTTGTACAAACAATGAATCAAGTTGCTACATATGGTCCAGTAATAGTTACATAGAAATTACATTCCTCTCTCTTATCGATTTAAACGTATCAATTGTATATCCTATTCAAATTTTGGCTCTGCGAGAAATATTTGAATATATTGTCTTAGTACTAAATTACTACTAATAACTTCTAGCTATATATCATGTACAATACGACACTAACTTTCCATTATTTTAATAAACTCAACTACGTTTAGACCACGACATCAAATAAAAATATAGGAAGTCTAATTAATCTGTATTTTTTTTTTTGGGGGTGGGTGGGGAGTGGGGGTGGGTGGGAATAATGAGCTCTAAAATAAAAAACAATAATGGGAGAAACCTTAGGTCGTGCCAAACCAAAATGGTGGCATTTAGGACTTCGAGTTCCTATAAACCAAAGAAATGCTTCTTCATCAAAAGTTCTATAATAGCAATGACCAGGCTAACACACACACGCACCCACACCCCATCTATCATCACATTATCAAGGCCTTATTCAAACAGAACCGAGATCCTAATATTTAGGACTACACATACACATACACATACACATACATAGTAATAACATTGATTCTATCTCAGTTCACAAAAGACCTTTCAATTTCTACCACATTCTTATGGTAAACACTTATCGGTATCGGGTGTTTACACCAAAACTATGTAAATTTAATAATTAACCATGATTAAATGCTAGAAATTTATGTACAGACATATGTCATATATTTATTGACTTGATATATATTATACATTTATTGACTTGGTATAAACGTGAATACGGATAAGTTGTTGCCCATTATTTGATGGAAATGTAATAACGGTTAGAGCAACAAAGAAACATCCATAGCTGCTGCTCCCATGAGTCTGCCAATTGAAACGTTATCAGTAACTAAACTAAGAGGAGATGATATCTCTTCCTTATTGGCCTCTTTGAAACAGTATAGAGGGGCTTGCCAATTTGGATCCTCTAGCACTTTTCCTACTTCAAATGTCATTACATGTGAAGCAGCACCTGCACAAACCCAAATTTCTTTGGTTAATATCTTCTGTTCTGTCTGACCAAAGGGTGGAAATTTACGCCATGTTCAAATACATTCAAAAAGAAGTTATATACACTGACAGTACAAGCAAATCACCTATCGCTGAAATTTAATGGATTATAACGGGTTATTACTCAAAGGGATGAACCATAAGAATCTATTACGCAACCTTACCATTCATTTCTGCGAGAGGCTTTTTATACGAATTGAACTCGTGACCTCCTGATCACAAGACAACAACTTTACTAGTTACTCTAAGGCCCCCTTCAAAGAACTGTTGTCCAGGTTCGAACTCTAGACCTCTTAGAACTTAACAACTGTGAACCGATCAAATTGAGAATTTATTAAGAGTAAATTTTAGCAATGGTCATTCAACTTTGTTTTCATCACACAAAAGTCACTTTTCTCCTTCTTTTGACGGAAAAGTCATTCAACTGTAAGAGTTGTCACACAAAAACTATTTTTCTATTTTATGCCACATAAAAGTCATCTAGCTTTAAGCTCATCATACGAAACTCATTTCTTCTATATTTCGTCACATAAAGTCATTTAATTTCGTTAAGTTAACTAAAATGTAAATTTCACCTGAATTTTTATATTTTATACTGTAGATGGCACTCCAAAATATGCAAACTTAAAGGCTTGTAATTAAAGCATTACCTGTGAAGAAAGTCCAGTAAACAGGTCTCTTAGTAACAACATCCTCATAATACCATACGTGGTCAACTTTTACCCAAACGTTGCACAGAAATCCATCCATATATCTCTGTCCCAAATAATCTCCGCCTTGTACCCAATTAGGTGTAAGTATTCCCACAGGGAAATGCAAGACACTGCACTCCTTGTTAGCATCCAAAGTGTAGTGAAAAGATGTGTGGTTATCCCATTCCACATGGTAATTTTTCTTTCCTAGTTGATTTTGTATTATGTTGAAGTTCCTTCCATTAGGCCAATCGTACCACAAATCAGTGATCTGGAGATTTCCTTTGGTGTCGTTGTTGAAGAGAATTGAATGGAATTGTTTTGGCCATGGAGTTGGTATTGGGTCGCCAGATTCTGATGCAGTGATGAACGTCAAGCACAGGGAAAACGCCGCCAGAAGAAGGTGGAGAGTGGAAATTGTAATGGATTTCCCTGAAATTGACATTTTTTTTTCCCTCTTAGTGGAAAGCCTTTACCTTCTGTTGGCTCATATTAAATTAAATAAGTGTAGATAAGGTAGCAATAAATTGGGTGAAGCAAAAAACTATTCAAGAAAATAAAATTATATCCGGCCTGGATTTGTACACGCTATAGATCATTGTGTGGTACGAACCTTCTCCAGAGCCCGCGCGTAGCATGAGCTCTAATGTACCGAGCTGCTCTTTATCTTTAAGAAAAGAAAACAAAAATTTCAAATTCTTACAAAGCATGCTTCTTAGTTGATTGTTTGATGGAAAAAGATCATATTTGCCCCTATACTCTCAGAAATAGATTATATTTACCCTTCGTCATACTTTTTTTCCTCACTTTTATAATCCTACGTGGCACCTACATGACATCTACGTGGCACCACGTGGATATATTTTGTCATAATTAAAAACTTTACAATCAAATAATCTACCCCCACCCAATTCATACTTTATGCACTTTAGTGTTTTCTGTTTGAGATAATAGTAACAAGAAGTATTCTGTTTGAGATATAACAAGAAGACACGTGAAGAATAAGAACTGAAAATAGGCAATTTTATGAGATCCAAGAAATTTAGCATGACACAACTTACACCCTCCTAAGATGTACATGTGCACAAAAATAAAATTCCTTGTTATTTCCATACCAACTTCTTCACTGTAAACGAATCAGCTGGGAAAGTAACTGCAGCAAATACATCTGAAATTATGATGGAAGTTGAAATATAAAAAGCCGTTTACTTCTTTGAAGAGCACCCAACAATCAGAGAAAATACTTCTATTTTATTATTTGATTGTAGAGTAAACTTTTTAACTATGACAAACTATATCCACGAGACGCCACGTAAGATTATCAAAGTGGGGACATGTGACTTAGCAGTGGCAAATATGTGCCCAAAGTTGGATGACAAGGGTAAATATACCAACAGAGTATGACGAAGAGTAAAAATGAACTATTTTTGAGAGTAGAGGGGCAAATATGATCCTTTCCCCAATTGTTTAATATTTTGAAGCAACTGCTTGTACAAATGTAGAGTAAAACTACTTGCACATCTTTTTTCAAATCCCGAATTGTCCTTTTTAACTACTTGTGCAAACCTGCGAACACCACAAAGGCACAAAGAATCAAGTTGTTGCATTCCTCTCTCTTGTCAATTTAAACATGTCAGGTGTATATCCTTTTCAAATTTTGGTACCACGAGAAACAATTGAATATATTGTCTAAATATTAAATTACTACTAATAACTTCTAGCTATATATCACGTACAATATGACACAAACTTTTCATATTTTCTTTTAATAATTTCGACAACTATGACATCAAATAAGAATATAGGAAGCATATTTAGTCTGCATGTATCTCCCTTTCTTCTTCTTTTTTGGGATAACAAGCACTAAAACAGATGACAATAAACCTCCTATATTTATGTAAGTTACCCATATAAGTCGTGCCAAACCAAAATGGCGGCATTTAGGACTTCGAGTTCCACGTATAAACCAAAGAAACGCTTCTTCATCGAAGGTTTTATAATAGCAATAACAACATGAGTGCAGGCCAGTGTAATACTCAGCATCTATCATCACATTATTGAGGCATTATTTAAACAGACCTGAGATCCAATTATTTATTATACATACATAGCAATAACGAGTTCCTATAACAGACTACGAATGTTCTTTGACACTGGCAGAAAAAGAACTACTGATTCCCAGCTATAGGCGCATCTCGGCCTTTCTTGATATCATCCCACCCTCTCACCCAAGGTTTTCCTGGAACAGCACGAGTCTCTGGAGAAGCATGTTTGTCAAGGTTGTTCATAACCTTTTCACGCACAGCAGAAAACACCTACAGCGCAAATGCTAATCAGATAAAACATACATTCAAATAAACCAATAGAATAAAGTATCAACTCTACAAGGTTCATGGCTCACAGGATTTGTATTTATTGCATCTGGGGGTTGCTCCTGACCAGTCAGCCACTTCCACAGATCCGGATTCTCCTACAGGTAATAAAGAGAACAAACATAGAATAAGCCAGCTCAAGTTCACCTTCACAAAATGAGAGTTAGCTTGCCACTACCATTTTACCACATCTAAACAGATTATCTGTGTTTCTTTTTTCCTTCGTACATTTGTTGAGGGAGGGGGTGAGGCATTGCAAACAGAGGCATTTGAACTAACTTTGAACTTTTGTATTTTATGACAATAATGGAGTAAAAACAGAGGTGCATATATTTTATGATCGCTGAACAAATCATAAAGGGAACCAGCAGATAATTACAGCACTGGTCATTTTCATTTTTCTTTGAGTTATAACCCACTACCAACTGAACATTGTCTCTAACCAACCTTCCTACTTCTTCCTTTGTCCTTTTCACCCTTTCTTTCCTTTGTATGCCTTAATCTTACACTCCTTAACTTTTTGTTTTTCCTTTTCCTAGCATGTTCCTGAGTTCTCCTGGAAAAGCAACTAAAGTCTGACTTGGCCCCAAATTAAGCCTGAACTCGTACGTCCTACTAACCAATTTTAACATGCTACCTGGTTTATGCATAATATCTTTAATTTCTCTTAATTTGGGGAGGGTGGGCAGAGTAGGAACACAGAAGAGGAAAATACTCATAAAGTGCAATACTTTCCTTTGTAAGTAATAGCAATTAAAGAGATTAAGCCAAATGCTGGTCAGCAGTTGAAGGAAACATAATTCGGGCCTCACACCATTAAATGTAAATTTAGACGAGCTCAAGAATCAGTTACAGGTCAAATTAAAATAGTGGTCCTTGGTTCTAAGCTCTACTGCCGCTAGGAAATATTTGTATATGTTCAGCACATGGCACAATAAATTTATACAGGGCAGGGTTTGCTGTACTTTACTAGAATTAAAGACACCAAGAAGCAAACCACCCCACGTTAACCCAAGGCATTAGCTCAATAACCAAGTATCTAAGGTGCCTCAGGAAAACTATGTTAAGTCCTAACCCCTGAAACCAAGCTGACCATTCTTCCCATCAAGCCCACCACTTTCACAAAGGAAAAAAAAAAAAGATAAAAAAGAAGAAATAAGTTATTCCCTAAGAATGAAAAGATGAACAACTTGGAAATCACCAATACTGCACTTGATGAAATTAGTAAAATTGAAACAACTAATATGATTTCACAGCTAGCCAAGGGAAAAAAGGAAACTGACATAAACGCTAATCAACTTATATCCCTAAAGCGCAATAAAAATAGTGACCTCCATTTCCACTACCGGGAAAAGCCCTTCCTTCTAGGTTCTTGACAAGTGGAACAGACTCCATTACTGTTGTAGCAACTAGCACCCTACTTTAAGCACATATACTGGACATATATTCAACATTAAATCTAACTATGTCGGCAATGGCAGATCAGTAGCTGAGCTAGGTGTTGGCAAGGGGGTCGATTGATCCCTTTGTTGGAAAATTATACTCCACAAATAGAACAAAAACGAATTATTTTGTTACATAACTGTTGGATCCCCTTGACATAAAGGGGTGTTCTTGTGTAGTTGCAAAGGGATTCAAACATTGCTTCAGGTCAGCAGTTCAAATTCTTTTCGTATTCTGCGATACATCAAAATAAGTATTTTCCTGAATCTCTTTGTACATATTACTGGCATTGTGACTGTTTGATGTTAATGAGGATCTACTGATGGATGACTTCACATAAATTTTGTTCTTTTTGTTGATGTCAACAGTGACCATTGACAAACACCGTCAATAAAGTGAGCCCAGCATTTAAAAAAAAAAAAAAAAGGGGGGGGGGGGGGGGGGGGGGTTGGTTCATAATGGGACAAGAATACCATAGCATAGAATTAAAGCCCGAAACAGAACTTCTATATTATTCACATCGAATACTTTATATCTTTTAAACCAACAAAGAAAAACGATCATACTAATAGACTAGAGCAGCAAAAATGATGAGCTCTAATTATTGACAATCAGTATGATAAAAAACAAAGAAAAGTTACCAGGTCAAGGACATGAACAAGGGATTTAATTCCATTTTCATCCATGGATTCTATATGTTCCTCCACCCATTTGCCAAGAACCAGGTCCAGCTCCAGGTACCCTCTTTGTTTACTACGATAAATAAGCCTACATTCATTCAAGAAAAAAAAAAAAAAACCAATAAGATATCATGAACCCGCTAGTGGACCATATAACCCACCCAGGGGCGGAAGGGTATTCACCCGAACCCCTCAACAAAAAATCACGCTGTATATATATAAGGTAAATTTTTATTTTTTATGTACATGTATAACTTTTGAATCACCTAAACACAAGATTAGAGATTGACAGGGTTCCAAGTTCAAATCCTTCGAACCCCTTAGGGATCGTTTGGTAGCTGGTTTGGAGATGACTTATGTAGGTATCAAATTATGCATAAGTGATACCACGTTTGGTAGTTGGTTAGGAGGTAAATCATTAATGTATAAAATTAATAGGTGTTTAGTTTGAAATGTAGAAACCCGCATAACTAATACATGCACATCTCTAACCAGCTACCAAAACGACCTCTTAATGAAAATCCTAAATTCGTCATTGATTTACCCACCACGTCAAATAGTAAAAACTTCAAAAGTCACCTGTTAAATAAACGTCTTTTGCTCTCTTCATCAGAAAGATGGATATTATTCAGCGATGAAACCTCATTTGAAGAAATAAAACGCGAAAATGTTCCAGCCAAAGGCCTAAAATGAGCATACAAAAAGCAATTAATATACTTTCCAAAATTAACACAACACATAACAATATAAAAGCAGCTAAGACAAGTTTAGATTTTTGTACCTGTAAAGATTGTGAGATTGGATTGTGGAGGTTGCAACATATGTTCCGTTAGATGAATTGAGGATTCGAGGAATTGTGAAGACAAGGGCCCTTCGTAAATTCGCCATATTTTCTCTGTAGAAACTAATTAAGCTCTTTGAGGATCAATGGAAAGTTGAAATTTGAAGGTGAATTTTGCTAAATGAAAATGCGAGGCGTGGCCTCTTGGCAACCACTGTAACCCGCCTGTGAACACTGTTCTATTCGGGTATTATTCAACCCGAATTGCTTCCTTTTTTAAAGTATCTGTTTGGAAAGCGACTTGATAATTGAAATTGGTGTAATTACTAGAATAGTAACTATATACAGTCTAGTAATTATAATGACTTATTTATTTGCCACAATGTAATTATAGTGTAATTATAAATATACTGTTTGGTTGCACAAGTGTAATTACAGGGTTATATTAAATTTTTAAAATAAAAATTAATTATTAAAATTAAAGATTTATAATAGACAAATAAGGGCTTTTATAAATGAGATTAAATTAAATATTTAAGATATATATATATATATATATATATATATATATATATATATATATATATATATATTATTGTCTTTTAAAAATATATTAATTAATAAAATAAATATTATGAAAAAATAATTGATTTATGTTTTCAAATTCGTATATTTTAATTAAATTAATCATAAAAACTAAAAGTGCATGATTTTTAAGAGCATCATAAAATGCATTTTGACAAAAAAAATTAATATTATAAATATAATGTCATAAAATTATTAAAACATTTGACAAAAAGATAGTCTATCAATTCAACTTAAAAATGAATGTTTTGCAATGTGAAATATCAAGTCAATACTAGTAAAATGAATAAATTAGAACTGAAAGTATAATATAAGTTCAAAATTTAAAACAAAAAAGTTAACATACTACTCTTATGTCAAATTTCAACACAACGTACATAAATATGATTCAAAAGAAAAGAAAAACGTAAGTGTAAAACCTTATTCAATAATGAATTTTACTTTAATTAAAAAGTAACCAACTTGTAATTACACTATGTAATTACCAGCAATTCACAGCTCCCCATGTGAATTGGAGAATGTAATTAACCTCTGCCAATTACATCCAATTACCTGCTGACCAAGTAATTACCTGGCCAACCAAACATGTCAAACTGTGTAATTACACCAAATCCAATTCTCAAGGTGGCTTTCCAAACATGCCCTAAAAACAAAAAAATTGGGGCCAAGAGAAGGAGAAATTTCGGAGAAGATTATAAGGTGGAGAATTAAAATTTTGGCATAATAAATAATGTGTCATTTAACTTGACCTCATCTGGTATCTATGCCTCCAACTTTGGATGTGTACAAGTAGACACTTAAACTTGTATAAAGTTAAACATATAGATACACGCGTCCTATGTGATATAATACACGTAGTGTAGGACGCCATGTAAGACGCAAATTAGCCAAGTAGTATGCCACATATATATAATGCATGTGTCTACTTGTTCAACTTTACACAAGTTTAGTGTCTACAGGTGCACACCCAAAGTTGGAGGACATAAATACAAGTAGAAGCCAAGTTAAAAAGCACGTTTATCAATCTATTATGTCTAAAAAATCTGTAACAAAGAGAAAGCTCACATAGTGAGCCAATTGAGCTATTAAGATTTTTCCACTAAAAGGAAAATTAAAATTCAACTATTTGGGGAGAAAAGGACAAAATAGATAATGCAAAAGTAATGAAGGAAATACTTCTTGAGTCGTCCTTATTAAGCTCTAACCAAACTTTTGCAAATTAGTTAAAAAGTTTTTTATTTTGATATGGAAATATCATTTGAATGATTAGACCAATAGCCGTTTAATTGTTGATTATTTTCATGAAATTTGCTTAAAGTTACTAGGAGAAAGAATAATTTTGAATGTGATTGTGGACAAATTAACGTCTTTCAATATCTACACCTGTTCTACTATAGCACTTTAAGTATGTTAATATAATATAGTACTACTCAGTTTTTAAATGTATATAGTTTTAAATTTGGACCAAAGAAGGTTGTTGAAACATAACGAACGCTGGAGGATTGCTCCAATTATATCGGAAGAATTTTGGGTGTTTCTGTTACATCTCTTCTCCAAGCTACGTACCTCTCTTTCTCTCTTATCAATTTTAGAACCAAAGCCAAATTAGGAATTGAATTAATTAATGCAGCAGGTGCAGGATAGATAATAATAATGGATAAAAAAGAAAGGGCAAAGGAAAAAAAGGAGAAAAGACGTCAAGAGATCTCTCTTCTCCGTACTATTCCCTATTCTGATCACCAAAGGTCTCTTCTTTATTAGGAGTACTATTTTTTAAAAAAAAAAATTCTATAGTTTTTGTTTCCTCGTTAAATTTGGGTTAGATTAGATCCATGCTACCATGCATGATGCAGTTTCTTGCTTCTCTGTCTTAGCTTCTCGATCAGAGACGAATCCAGGATCTAGAGTTAGTGAATCCAGAACGTGTTTGATCTTTTTGTATGTATACATTTGAAATGTTTTAGCATACGCACGTATAATTTGAATCAGAAACAATGATTTCAGTTGAACGCCTAGATTTCTAATGGATGGTTACATTTGGCCACGATTTTAGTTTTATAAGCGTAACATGTCCATGTGGATTTATTCAATCAAGAATTATTTTTCCCTGGGTTATTGTTTTGCCCATAATGTTGATCGCGTTTTGCATGATTTTTAGATGGTGGTCATCTGAAACTATTGCTGTGGTGACTGGTGCAAATAGAGGGATTGGATTTGAGATTGCTCATCAACTTGCATTACATGGCGTTACCGTTGTTCTTACGTCGCGAGAGACTGCCGTTGGTGAAGAAGCAGTGAAAGTCTTGCAAGAAGGAGGTCTAAATGTGGCATTTCATCAATTGGATATTGTGAATCCTGCATCAATCCAAGCATTTTGTGATTGGATTAAAGAAACATATGGTGGCATAGATATACTGGTATTAAATTCATTCATTAATGTGATTGCAATTTGTGTTTTGTTATTATTGAGAAATCTGTTTACTTTCATCTGCTAATGATATGTATGGGGCTTTGTAGATCAACAATGCGGGAGTCAATTTCAATCAAGGCAAAGATAATTCTGTTGAATTTGCTGAAATGGTAATCCAAGTTAACTACTTTGGCACCAAAAATATGATCAAAGCACTGACTCCGTTAATGAGGCCTTCCGCTGCTGGTGCTCGTATCGTTAGTGTGACCTCCCGATTGGGTAGACTTAATAGCAAACGACATGTAAGTAACAGCTCTGCTATTTCATTCTTTTTTCTTGTCATTGTTCATCTAGCCTGTTCTTTTATCAATTAGTCAAGCTTCTCAGAGGAGTTCAAGGCAATTTTTCGTCATAACATTGCAGTCGCTTGAAGCAGTTGGTGTGTATGATCGACTCATCCGAAGCTCCAAACAGTTACAGAGATTACCACTTTTAATTGCTCAAGTGTAATGCCCCTAAACGTCCCCTCATGTTTTGGGCCTGATTCTTTTTTTGCACGGGCCAAACATGTGAAATTTTTTTAATACGTTTTTGAGTGACGATGAAATTTGAACTCAGGACATCTTGTCTGCTAAGGTACCATATTGTAGTGTGTGCTAGCATGATAGCTAGATGTAGGACTTCTGTTTTGTGTGTATATGATTACTCTCTGAAGGTTTTATTTACACAGCACCAGCTTCTTCTCTGCAAAAGCAAATTCATATGGTTACCTGTTGGTAAAATTGACCACATAAGGTGTAGTTACAATTTTTTATTATAAGATGGAATGATCTTATTTACAACCTGAATATGATCTATTTTTGCTTGATGCTATCAGGGAATATCAAATGTCACAGTGAGACAACAATTGGGAGATGTGGATTTGCTATCCGAGGAAGTCATCGATAAAACTATGAACACATTCTTGGAACAAGTAAAAGATGGGACTTGGGAATCAGGCGAATGGCCTCATGTGCAAACAGACTATTCATTGTCAAAGCTAGCAGTTAATGCGTACACCAGGTTAATGGCAAGGATATTCGAGGAACGGCCAGAAGATCATAAGATATATATAAATTGCTATTGCCCGGGTTGGGTAAAAACTGCTATGACTGGCTGGGCTGGCCATGTTTCACCAGAAGAAGCTGCTGATACTGGTGTCTGGCTTGCTTTGCTCCCTGAAAAGTTTGTGAGTGGTAAGTTTTTTGCTGAGAGGCGCGAAATTAACTTTTAAACTGTCAGTGTATATCGATTCCAGAATCAGCTCGATTTCTTTTTGTTTTTGAACAAGATTGTGATGGACTTCAGATTCAAGATAATCTGCATTTTGCTAACTGAAATGCACAAAATTGATAAAAGTAGAAATAGTTAAAATTGATTGCCTAGTTTTGTTTTGTTTTGTGGTATTTTGCCCGAGGTGTCTTGACAAGTAACAGTGGCAGATATTGATGAAGAGCAATTTATTTGTACTTATTATAGTTGTTTTATTTAAGCAGGTTGTAGGCAAGCTTGCTTTTGACCTCTGTAATGGGTTTAATAAACAGTATTATACATACACAATGCTCTTGTTACGTTTCAGTTTTATATAAGCTTATAGATACGTACAGTTGTCTCCCTGTGACATATAGATCATGGGTTCGAACCGTAGAGCATTGAAATATACTGTCTTACAGCACACCCCTTACGAATGTGGCCCTTTTCCGGACCTTCCATGATCGTGAAATACATTGTGCAGTAGGCTGTACTTTTATAAGCCTATAGATACGTACTGCTTTGGATACAAATATCCTAACTGAAAAGGAATTTTGATCTTAAAATATTATATCTTATCTCATGAATCAAACGACCCCTCGTAGGTACAAACTAGGGCTGAATAAATAATTGCAGCCACGTTGGCTTTGTTGCATCTGAAAGCATCATGTTTAATTTAATATGGAAATTCAATGTTGATCAGCTGTAGTCCAAAAAGTCTAGATTTGCGTGTCAAACGGAAAAGGAAAAAACGTAAAACAAGAATTAAGACGATTGAAGGTGTTTTTTTTGGTTAATTTGCGGTAGCCATTTTCCTCCTCATCTTTTTGGAAAATAAGCCCCAATTTGAATTGGTCTGTTTTTGGGTAGCTTAGACCAACTACAGCTTTCCATCATATCTTTAGGAGCCATTTTACTTCATCACTCCATGACTTGTGATGCTGCATTCTAACTTTGTCCTTGTTCATCCGAGCCTTTTAATTAGTGATGAATCCAGAATTTTTATTAAGAAATTTAAAACATGAAGAAGTAAACATACGAAGGGGTTTGACAACTATTATATACACATAAAAGATAATTTCAATTATGTATAAATAATGTTATTTTTTGTCGAAGGGGTCTCGGATAAGGATTGTGATCCGAGAAGAAAGTAGGGAAAAGATTGTGATCGCTTTGGAAACAACTACCTTGCATTTGCTTTTGATCTCTTATCTGGAAGGTGTATTTTTTAGGCTGGCAGTTGGGAATTTGGATGAATCAACTCCCATACCTGCATGGTACGAACTTCGAAGCACAGTTTGGTACATAATGTTTTCTTAAGGGAGGTGGAGCAACAAGTTGGATGTACCATAGGGTTTTTGTTGGTGTTTGTCCTGATTTTCTTATCATAATTTGGTTTTTTCTTTAGGAAAAGAAAAACATGAATTCTCCATATTTGGCTAATCTTTGTTCTTGTAGGAAAATGTTATAGACTCTATAAATAGAGGTTCCTTTCTTCTAGCTTGGTAGCATCCACAACGTAATCATAAGGGCTTTGAGAGTATTGTTTGAGGGAGACTTTGTGAGATACAAGTGTTGCAGTGTCACTTGTGTGAACCTCTTTTTATTCTGAGTGAATTGTGTGAGGTTGTCTCTCTTGACATTTTGTATTCTCGTTTATATAGTGGATTGTTCATCTCTTTTTGTGAACGTAGGTCGATTGATCGAATCACGTTAAATTATTGTGTCTCTTTTGGTGTAGTTCTCGCATGTCTTTTTATTTGGCGTCTTTTGAGGTTTGCTTTGCTAGCTTCCGCATGACACCTGATTATTTCGATCCTAACAGTTGTTTGGTACGAAATGAAATGGATAAAGTTATCATATGATACTTAATGAAATTAATTATATCACCTTATATATGCATAGCCCTTTTCATTATTATAACACAAATCAATATATAATAATAAAGGAGAATGGAGGTGAGGTGATGTGGCACCTCTCTATAGCTTCCATTCTCATTTTTCTTTTTTCTCCTTTTTTTGGTTTTTTCCTATTTATTTTAACAAAATTAAATGGATCAATAATTAATACTTCACTATCTCCATATCTTTTAGTAACAGAAGAAGCTTAAAAGCCTCAAAAGTCACTAATCCAACTTTTCTTATTCCCACGTTCTTATTTCATTAACCGCCAAAATTAATATAAAACCTACACAACAACACAATACTTTGGAAATCAATTTGGAGGTTGCTTTTCTGATTTTGACAAGTTCTATTCTAGCGAGTTTCGGAAGTTCGATGGTAGTGGATCATCACTTGCCTGGTATGTTGCGTTAAATGAAATATTTGGAATCTCGCAAGTTGTTTTTTCTGCTATTATTTATATATGTTGTTCTTGGCATGCTAAGAGTATTTTATTTTATCCATCAGCTTTTATTTGTTTGGGTGTATTTGGATCGACAAAATAACATGGAGTCGCCGTACTACTAGATATATTAATATGACCAAATGCGTTGTTAAATACTTGTAGCCAACTAGCCATGAGATAAATACTACTACTAGAGTAGCATTCTTGATGCTTTAGGTGATTTGAAGATTATATGACAAAGCTTGAGAAAATGGACATTTATTCCACTAAAAGAAGTTAATTTCATAAGTTCTTACTCCAAAATAATGTTACTTATGACTATAAGTTCTACACTGTTGTTTCTTGAGCCGGGGGTCTTTCAGAAACAACCTCTCTATCTCACTTCTGAGGTAGTGGTATGGACTGCGTACACTTACTCCCCCCCTCCCCCCAGACCCCACGTGGTGGGAATATACTGGGTATGTTGTTGTTTTTAAAATATTTTGAATCATTAGTTATATTGGCTTGTAGTACTTTTTATGAAAATGAAAAAAAATTTTAAAAAAATAAATTAAAAATTTATACAAAAATTCATAATCAAGATCAAGTGTTCTGACTTATCCTTTACATAATTAAATTGGAACAATAGACAGGGGCGGCTCAACATACTAGATGGCCTAAAGCCAGAATTTAAGAAAAGGGGCCTTAAATATTTTTAATAATTTAATTAAAATTGGAGATTGATTCAGTTGGAATGAATTAAGACAACGAAAATAGAAAATAAATATAACATAAATTATCTACAACGTTCATATGTAATTACTTTAACCTGATAATAAATTATTGAAAAAATAACATTTATCATTTGATAAGTACATAATTTTTTCAATTTATATATAATATTAGTAACTTTTGGGGCCTTGATTTTCTAGGGGCCTAAAGCCACCGCTTGAGTGGCTTTGGGGTATAGCCGGCAGTGCAAATAGAGTATCTTACCATGACAACCTTATTCTTTTACTTTAATTTCCCTTCACATATTTTGAATCCCCTTACTAAAACTCCTGGTTCCCCTACGTGAGTCACCTTTTTCATACTTATCAATGTTACTATGTAGATGTGAAATGGACAGTAATATTACGGGCAGAAGGAAGTGTAATAATCCGAGAGGACATAGATATATTGATAAAAGTAAAGAAGCTAGCAGATGGATGTAAATATATTGGTAAAAGTAAAGAAGATAGCAGATGGGCTAACTGGGAGAGTCTAATTGTGGATCATGAAAATTTTAGTGTTCAAATCATTTTTTTCTATAGCTCCCTATCATACAGAAATCTACATTATTTATGTTATTTATGAATATATTTAAATAATAATGAAAGGCGAGAGAAGTTATATAAGACCGAAAGTCTTCAACAATTTTATTTTGTTTTACACTAATTATTAATACTATTGACGAAACTTAAACAATAACGAAAGGACAGAGGAGTCACATAGGACCAAAAGTCTTAAAAAAAGAAGAAGAAGATACTTTTATGTTAATTAAAGGAGTATTAGTTATATTAATATATATTACCTCAATGTATTATGAAGAGGATTGCTCCTCGAGTAACACAAACTTTGTAATGTTTTTAGTTCGGATTTGTTTCTCTATTTTAATTGGTTCATATGTATTTTGTTATACAATTGTATTTTAATTTTCGTGGTATATACGTCTTACATTATTTATTTATTTATACTACAAACTAAGTAGTACTATTTATTTATTTATTTGTACTGAGAAATTTTTTACATTAATCGTCGCTTGAATAAGTTAACTAGATAAAAATCCAATTATGTGTCACCTCTTTTTATCCAAGAAATATAATTATTTTTTTCTCCTTTTGGGGGGGGGGGGGGGCTATATTTTTTTCCTTATTTATTTGCAATATTAAAGAAACTAAAAATGACTCCTTTAACTTCCTTAATTGTAATAAATATACAATGCTAAGAAACTAAAAAGGCATATTCTTTAATGTAAAAGTTAATGATTTTTATTTTCATTACTTCCATAGCTTTATATTTTCATAATCTCTTAAATAACTAATAGTCTTATTCATGCCATTATTTGGTACTCCATATTGTAGTCCCCTATGAATATAGACACTTTAAGACTTTGTAAATATAATCACATTGGCCTTTTAAATTATTATATTTTCGATACTTATTATATTCATGTTTTAGATTGACTCCAAAAATAAGACAAAGGCTATTGAATGGTGATCGGCTTGTGGGAATGGATGTCGACAAGAGCTTGAAAGATTGTGTATTGATTTCATATTTTTTTAAATGATTAAGGTTGTAAGAATTATGTTAGTGCATTATTATTTTTTTGTTTGTACTCTATATGATCTCTTTATTTTCGTTTTACGTGAATCTTTGTGTTGTAAGTCTGTACTTTCTTTTGGTTCAAAATAGTAACTTATGACTTTGTTGGAAGTCTACTAACACTAACTACTAACCAAATGTTTTCTTTTATGAAATTCATTTTATGTCTCTGCTAATAAATCAATTTTATTATATATATAATAAAATTATTGGTATTTATCATCTTGTATAATTGCGCGAAGCGCGAGCAAATTCACTAGTAGTGAAATAAATAATTTTGAGATTAATTAATATTCTTAACTAGACACTAGACACATAATCCTACATTTTATTCTAAAATTATTATCCCTTATCCCTTTATGAAACAACGAAGTTAGGTATTTCCCATCCCATTGGATTACACGAATCATATGCTATAATTTTTTTATAATTAATTTTCGTAGTGTAAAACTTGGCTAAAGTTCATTTTCACAAACATTAAATTAAGTTGGAGGATAAAGATTCATTTTCCATTTAGACATTCAAATTATGATCTGTTTCGAACATATTAAAATATAATAAAGTGTTTTTATTAAACATATTTGATTCAAAGTTTGAAAAAACGCCCGCGTGTAGTCTCGAGCATCTATTATGTAAATAGATTAACCACTTTAGATTTGTCATTTCCTTTAACACATTACCCTCAGTAAACCATAAAACTCATACATTAATGTTGATATGTATAAAAGAAGAGATGAAATATTTTCCGTGATTAACTTATATACGTAAGGAATATTTGAAAACACATATAAAAACTTTTCTAATATTTGAAATTAAAATATCAAATAAAAATACTTTATCATATGTTCATCTGCTTAGTCAAAACATATCATCATCTAATAATCTAAATAAAATAAAATGTACTGATAAATTTATTCAGACCGCGCCGTGACATATTGAGCATTTTGGGAATAAAAGACAAGAAACATGTGTGTGAAAGTGAAAGCATGAATAGAAGACCACCAATCCATCCCATTGGAATTATATTCCCATTCCATATATTTAATCAACCATTCCTCGAATCCTCCTTCCCACGGCGTTGGGAAAAAATTGTCACAACACACACACATACACGCACTAAATTTAGACAATCGCCAGTTAGCTGCCGCGCCTCCATCTCCACCGACTTACCACCGCCATCGGCATTCCGATTACCAAATTGGTCTTTTTGTCCGCGTGTAAAAAACTGGACATTGACGTTTTCTTTTTAAGTATTGTCAAACAGTACACCAATAAACTAATCAGTTTCTTTTTCAACTTCCGTAAACTGCAACTGTTCCTTTCTACCTTTTTTTGACCCGTAAGAAAACCCGTATATTATACGGGTCTATTCTTCACAAAATATTCTCTTCTTCCAATAACAGGAACTAATTCGTTTACTGTTGCGTTTGTTCTTTTAGATCTGAAATTGTTTAATATTACATGTGGGGAAGAAAACCCATTATTTTTTTTTGAGTTGGGTATGGCTGGAGCTGCAGCGGAGCATGTAATAACCCGGTAATGGCGGCGACTAAGGACCGACCCGGTTGCTGTAACCCGGTGAAGAAGCCCGGACCGGTTTCAATGGACCATGTATTATCAGCGTTAAGGGAGACTAAGGAAGAAAGGGACCTTAGAATCAGAAGTCTATTCAGTTTTTTCGATTCTGACAATGTGGGTTACTTGGATCATGTGAAAATTGAAAAGGGTTTGTTTGCGATGCAAATTCCGGCGGATTATAAGTTTGCTAGGGAATTGTTGGCGGAGTGTGATGAAAGTAAGGATGGGAGGGTGGAGTATTTGGTGTTTAGGAAGTATATGGATGATAAGGAGCTGGAGTTGTATAGGATTTTTCAGGATATTGATGTGGAGCATAATGGGTGTATCTTCCCTGAGGAGCTTTGGGATGCCCTTGTAAAAGCTGGTATTTACTGTTTCGCTGACTCGATTTTTGACTTCTTGTTATTTATTGTACTTTGGTTACTTCCTTTTCTGGACTGCTTTGGACTGTTTTTCCGGTGAACCAAGGGTCTATCGGAAACAACTTTGTATCCTCCCCGACCCCACTTTGTGGGATTATACTGGATACGTTGTTGTTGCTTTAATTTCTTGTTCAGTGTTTAATCCTAATTGATGAGGGGGAGCTAGGAGTAACTGGTAAAGTTGTTGCCATGTGACCAAGAGGTCACAGGTTCGAATCGTGGAAACAGCTTCTTGCAGAAATGCAAGTCAAGGCTGCATACAATATATCCTTGTGATCCGGCCCTTCCCGGACCCCGTGCATAGCGTGAGCTTTAGTGCACCGGGCTGCCCTTCTTTTGTTTAATCCTAATTGATAAAATTGCTGCCTTGTTTACTAGTGCTACTGTCTTGGTGTGAATGTAGAATTACCTTTAGCTATTCGTGCAAGAGATATTACATTTATCTGTTAAGAATTTCCATCCTTGAGATCTTATAACAGGTGACAGCACTTTTGTTTTGTGAGGTCAATCGTCTTTCATTAGGATGATGTGACGATGATTTGTCATTTGCGTATGTGTGTGTCTTGACTTATAGAGAAAATACGCCATGATGATGTTAATATTACAAAGCCTATAAATCGTTGGGTTAATAATTAAGTAGCCTAGAAAACCTAAGGATTGTTGTTGAATTCAATGGTTGATAACCCTTCTATACCATTGGTGGTGGTGACTGACTTTGTAACAATTTGCAGTAGTTGAACGATGCTATTACATATCTTTGTTTTGCAATTAGATCTTTTCCTTATTTAAGCTCCTATATCTTTTTCTATGCGTTAATTCATTAATTCCTATATTTAGACATGGCTAGAAAGCACGTGGAGATGTATAATAATCCTTTTTCCTGGTCAAACAAAAAGGAAGAGTATATGTACGTATGCATGTGCAATCCGCAACATGTATGTCCGGAATATGAGTCTTTGTACTATCTTAGAACTTCAAGTAGGTATCTGTGTTTTGATTCAGAGCATTGAGAGGAGATGAAATGCTTTTTCAAAGGGCTGTAAGTTCTCACAGTGCTAAACTTGCATTTCAAGTTATATGTATTTATTTTTGAGAAATGTCAGTTTAAGTTCAATCACTAATTAAGCCATCTGAAGTTCGAACTAATGTGAAAAAGGGTGAATTTGGGTACTTCTAGAACTATTTCCCAGCATACAGGGGAAGAGGAATCAACAAGTGGAATTTCTTTCCCTCTTTTGCATCGTACTGTTCCCAGTTCCCTTCCCACTCTGTTTTGATGGTGTTGAAGCCTTGGTCCAAATTCAGCTAGGAGGGAAACCCAGGAAACAAAGGGTAGCATGGAACAATGGAGATTGGTAAGCAGGAAGGGCACATGGTGCAAACATCAGGGATGAATGGTGTAAGGGTTTGTGGGTTTTCTGGACCTGCCTGAGGTGTCAAGAGTTGTCAGCACAGTTTGGGGGTGGGGTGGGGATTGGCACAAGAGCTAGCGCATCTAAAGTGCTAAAAATAAACTAAATCTGCGCTCACATTGAGGAATGTTTCGTTCTGAAAGTATTGCATTGAGCGCATGTTTCGTTCTGAAAGTATTGCACCTCCTATTTAATAATTTGGCTTCAGAGACCTTGAGAATTTTCTCTTCACTCTTCAATTGCCTGTCTGCTAAGTGATAAACCACACCGAACCTGTGCAACTTTTCGTAGGGCATCTCACATGCACTTATATCAGTCACTGTCACCATTAGTTCGGCCGCCTTCACCAAATTGCTCGTAGGTGTTCAGACCGAGACCTCTTGCTGATTTTCGTCTTGTTTGTCACCTATTTTCCAAGTTTGATCTCTTGGGGAAAAAATATGGCCTGTAATTGCGGGCAATGACCATCAGCACTCTGTTGGGTGATTTTCTGTTGAGACACACCATCCTGAAGCTAGCGCCTTCATCTTGTTATGACTATCAACCAATAGTCATCTCTCTCTCTAAAACTTTACATGGTTTCTCCAAAGCGTATTTCATTAGTAGAAGTCCTAAATGTGTTGAACACTTAGTTAAGTCCAGCCTGCATTTTGTTAGACCACTTTTTTAAGTAACTGTTTTAAGAATGTGCTTAGTGAGATAAAATATTTGTACTCCTTGTAACAGGACTAGTTGGCCTTGTGAAATTTTGTGATTCATAATATGGAGCTTTTTACTTCATTTTGAAGGTTTCACCTGCTATGTAAATTCTCTTAACAAGTTCTCTGTGTCTGGCTTTCGCTTTTGCCACTTGGTTTATATTATAAATAGCTCTTATAATTTTATCTTTATTTAACTAGAGGCCAAAATAGGTTTTTGTGAGAAATTGGAATGCCTACTGAATCTACAACCAAAAGTTCACCTTTACTCATTAAATATGTTGCTATTGAGAATATTCATCTCTTCTGGATATATGTTTCCGGGCCATTCAGTGTTCCCAAGCCTCATTTCATTTCATTAGTTTTCTTCCTTTCTTCCTCTTATAAGCGAGGGCAGTTTCTTTTTTTTGCAGGGATAGAAATAGATGATGATGAACTTGCACGTTTTGTGGAACATGTTGATAAAGATAATAATGGGATTATCACTTTCGAAGAATGGAGAAATTTTCTTCTACTTTATCCACATGAGGCCACCTTGGCGAATATTTACCGGTACTGGGAGAGGGTATGTCTTGTAGATATTGGTGAACAGGCTGTCATACCCGAAGGCATCAGTAAGCATGTTCATGCAGCTAAATATTTGATTGCTGGGGGAGTTGCAGGAGCTACTTCTCGTACTGTCACAGCTCCCCTTGATCTGCTAAAGGTGATTTTACAAGTTCAGACTACTCGTGTTTCTATTGGTTCTACTGTCCGAGAAATATGGAAAGACGGTGGTGTATTGAGGTTTTTTAGGGGCAATGGATTAAATGTGATGAAGGTTGCACCTGAAAGTGCAATCAAGTTTTACTCGTACGAAATGTTGAAGAATGTTATTGCTCGTACCAAGGGTGAGGAACAGGGTGACATTGGAGCTTCTGGACGTCTTGTGGCTGGGGGCATGGCTGGTGCAGTAGCACAGACTGCTATCTATCCCATGGATCTTGTTAAGACTCGGTTACAAACTCATGTAAGTGAAGGTGGAAAGGTTCCCAGCCTGGGAAAACTATCAAAAGATATATGGATTAAGGAGGGGCCTCGGGCCTTTTATAAAGGGCTGGTACCATCTCTTCTTGGAATTATACCTTATGCAGGCATTGATTTGGCTACCTATGAAACGTTGAAGGATTTGTCCAGGATTTATATTCTTCATGATAGTGGTATAGCTTGTAAATCTTCAACTGCTACTAACTCATCTCCGACGAAGTGACATTAGCATATTTCTAACAATTGTGTTTGATATACAGAACCTGGCCCTCTTGTGCAACTCGGTTGTGGAACAATTTCTGGAGCGCTTGGAGCAACATGTGTTTATCCTTTGCAGGTCATAAGAACGAGGTAAATCTTCATGTTTGACTGGGCTTGATTTTAGGATTTGGGTAGACTATTTGCGCTTTACAATGCGACTCGTCTTTCTTTTCATACTCAATTTCAATTCCTGCTAGAATGCAAGCTCAACCTACAAATACTGATGCTGCTTACAATGGAATGTCTGATGTGATACGGAGAACACTTCATGATGAAGGTCGCAGGGGCTTTTACAAAGGACTCTTTCCGAATCTTCTAAAAGTAGTGCCAGTAGCAAGCATTACTTATCTCGTTTATGAATCCATGAAAAAGAGTCTAGATCTCTCTTAGGTGGTGTATAATCTTGGAAGGTTGCTCCACATTCGGAGGTTAAAACAGCTGATGGTAAGGACAATGATGATGGTGATGAAAATGAATTAGATTTATTAGTCTTATTGGTGATATGATTGTTAAAATCATACACCCGATTTTTTACTTGTCAAAAAAACACTTGATTGATACCCACCATTGGACGTTGAAGAAATTTTAACAGGAGTTTTCTTCTTCGCCTGACGGAATAACTATGTTGGCAATTGAGAATAGTCTTCATTTGGATATTTCTGTCCAGAGGTATAGGAATGTCCTCTGTAAACTAATGCTAATTCACATACACAATGTAAGGTGTAGACCTTCCATTTTTTGCTATATGGATGATCAGATCAAACTCATTTTGGACCATTTCATGGTTCGACTTTGACTGAATACTTATTCTCTTGGTACGTTCGTCGTTTTTAGATTAGATTTCTTGTCTTTCTGCTGAGGATTTTGAGTATTGAGTGGATCTAATTATCCTGAAATTGAAATCCTTCCTACACTTGATGTGCCGACTTACTTCACCAGCAGGAATACACTGGGTATGTTGTTGTAGTAGTACTTGATCTGCCGGCTCATTTTAAGCGGAAATTGTTTTATGCTAAAGATTATTAGAAGTGAAATAAAATTTTCTATAGCTTTAAAGCTGAATTTTAAGATGCAATATCACAAATTAGTAGGAATGTGGTTGGCACTTGGCTTAGCCCTCTGGCAAGCTTGGGACAAAAACACTTTTAAGCTAAAGTAACAACATAAATTCCGACAGTTTGGAGCTTAATTACATAAAATTTTGACATTTTGCATAATTACTGAAAATCTCAATTTTGGGTTTGTCGAGATACATAATTAGCTTCCGATACATCCAACAAAGATACATTTTTTCCTTTATAAAGATCATAATTAGCTACTAATAAGTTTTTTCCTTTGTAAAGATCATAATTAGCTATCGATATTTTTTTTCTGATTTTGAGTTTGTCAAGATACATTATACATCCAACGAAGATACATTTTTTCCTTTGTAAAGATACATAATTAGCTCCCGATACATTTTTTCCGATTTGGGTCTGTCGAGATACATAATTAGCTCCCGATACATCCAACGAAGATACATAATTAGTTGGAATTTTTGTAATTACTTTGTAAGAGTGGGGATTTGTGTAAATATGGTAAGTTAAAGTGTATGTTTATGTTATTTTTCCAAATTTTTAATCCAAGGACCTACTTGTTCTAATTTTAATGTATAACCACTGATATTCTACGTATCATTTGATCTGTGTGTTTTGCCTTTATCTTGTTTTAACTCTGCTCAACTGTTCCAGGCCAATATGTAAGTAACAAAAACTTGGTATGTTCTTGCTTTGTATAGGTATTCTTTTGATAATTAACCTTTACTTATTGAACGTATAAAATATATAGAAAAGTAAGAACAGGACTGTATTTCTTGAAAAGAAGGCATTGCCTCCATCACAATTAGCAGTAAAGCAGCAAACTGAACAGGGATATTTGGTTAAACTACCAAAGCTAAAAGACAACTTTGACAACCCCAAACTTATCCATGATGGAAAGTAGTAATACAGTATGAAAATACAAGAAAAAAGAACGAAATTTAAATCCTGGAAGAAAGGCGTTGCCTTCCCTTTGCCTATATGACTTGCCTTTTATCCCTTGGTATACGGTCGATTCACATCAGATGCACCAAAGGGTGTGACCTAGTGATCGCCATTTCCTCGAATAGCACATCAAAATCCTTCTTTTTCTTCTTTCTCCACATCTTCTTGTGCTTACAACTAATAGGAGTTGAGTTGTTGTGCTCTCTTGTTTCCGCAAGTTCTATTATATAACAATCTTGGAAGCCAAAAATTTGTCCACTACATTATTTGTACACAAGGTCTACCAAAAATAGAGAAACGACAAATATTTATGGTCCCCCCATCCTATTAATATTCTTTTTGTATTAGGCCGTCCTGCTTATCCACCACTAACGATATTTATATTCTCTCTTCCGAAAGATTTAAATAAATAAAAGGTCTGTCCAATGCATTAAAGGTTTCATTGTGTACGGGATTCGAACAAGGATCGGATCACAAAAATTTATTATACATAATTTTACCTGTATTTTTGTAAGTGGATGTTTCGACGGATTGAATTCGTGACCTCCTAATCACATAGGAGCAACTTTACCATATACGTTAAGTCTCCCCTTCAAAAAAGATTTTAGATAAATACAACAACTATGTCTCAATTCCAAATAAGTTGAGATCGGCTATATAAATTTTCACAGTCCATGTTGCTCAAGGTGGAGCTAGGGTATCGGAAGAGGGTTCGCTGAAAAATTATATTATTATATATACAAGGTCAAAGTTACTTTTTCAGGTATATATAGTAAATGTTCAATCCGCTTGATTTCTCCGTATGTTAAATTCACTATCTTTTGAATCCGCTGTGCAAAAATCCTAATTCCGTCACTAACATCTCTCCATTTAAGTTCACCTCAATAACATAATTAGATTAATAAAAGCAAGGAAATCTATTCACTCTCCATGTGGAGAAAAGCAAAAAATAAAAAAGATAAAATCATTCCAGTGGAATGTCGAAGAGCTAAAGCTAGCTGACAAGTGGAATGCAAGTGGAAAGTGTTGGGTTAAAACTTTAAAAGCATTTAACTGAGGCCCTCAAACATTAAAATAATATTATAAGGATGCTAAAAGAAGAAAATGGAGGACCCTGTTTACATACTAAAAGTAGAATATGATGCAGATTGGCTTTCCCTTCATAGAGTATAATTATTTTGCACCATCTACTTCTAGTACCCCAAAAATTAGTATAAAATTACAAATGGTTCTAAGGAATCTTGTGGAGATTGAAAGCCACTATAATGCATTAAGTGGGGGAGGAGACATTATCCCAGTAAAAAAAGGACCTAAATGTGGAAAGTGTACAATACTTGTCATTTTCCATGATGTTCCTTTTGAAAGTGAAATTAGTGATTGACAAAGGAGCTGAAGGGACCAAGTGTGTGGCTGTCTTGAGTTGGATGATTGAGTTTTTCCGTGAGGCAGATCCAGGATTAAAAGTTTATGGAGTTTTTATAATGACATTAAGTTAGAATGTAACAATAACTGAATTTATAATCAAATATTTACATATGTTTAATAGATTTCCTTAACACATATATAAAATTTGAACAAAAATTATTGAGTTCACGTGAACCCGACGAAGGCATTCTATATCTCCCCCCTACCGGTTCTTTTGTTAGTTTAGGGATCATAGAGATGTTTGCTCCTTTCGATATTGGAGCTGGCGGCCTATTGGAATATCACTGTAGGACCAGGGGCCATCATTAGATCTTGTTTGGAAAAAAGTTCATGTAATTACTTTGACTATTGCCTTTGGACAAGCACTTCAAATTACTGTCAACATTAAGGTTTACTATCTAGTTCCTTGCTTTCAGTCTTTCATAGGCAAGGAAATGATACTTAACTATAACTTGATACTTCCCAAAAATCTAATTTTTTTATTAAAGGAGGAATACTATCGTTATTTTTGTCCAAGAAGATATCAAAATGGATGATTGACTCATTTACACAGAAAATACTTTGTTAATCCGAATTCCTATTTATCAATGATATTCCACGATCAAATAATTAGCTGAATCCATGAGACCATTTCATAAAAGTTAGTTTTGGTAATGATCAAAATCTTCAAATCAGCAAGACTACTATGGTAAGAGTTGCATCTCAGTTATGCAACTCTTATTTGTCTGTCTACTCCACCCTTTTCAACTAAAACTTCTTTGCTATGTTTGTCTATTATTACTCCTTCCGTCTCAATTTATGTGACACCATTTGACTTGATTCAAAGTTTAAGAAAACAACGAAGACTTTTGAAATTTTACTAAAGATAAAAGGGAAATCGTAAAGTTAAGCTGCTTTTATTATAGAAATATGTCTTTCTTTCAAAAACAAAAGTGTTTCGCATAAATTGGAGCAGGCGCTACTTTCTTTCATTCTAAATTAAGACATCAAATACAATATTTTAAGGCGTGTAAGTCATGTTAGTGGACGTGCCGGAGTGGTTATCGGGCATGACTAGAAATCATGTGGGCTTTGCCCGCGCAGGTTCGAATCCTGCCGTCCACGAATATTTTAATTTTAATGACACTCTGCTAACTGCTTGTTCTGTTTTTTTTGATTGATTTTCCACAATGAACAACAACAACTTACATGGTTCAGTTAAGGTACAATCAATTATCATCCTTGTTAATATTTACACTAAAACAACAATGCAAAACAATTTCACAAATTCATCAAGTTCATGCTCAATCCATTACCAATAACCTCCTTATCCTTCCTCAAATCCTTCATTCTTTCACTTCTCTTGTCTCTTCTCTCCCTTTTCCACCCACTCATTACCATGCCTCTCACTATGTAACCTCAATTTTCAGCCTCATTAACAACCCATCAACTTTCTGTTACAACACCATCATTAGAGCACATACCCTTCTTTCTTCTCCCAAAACTTCCTTCTTTTACTTCCTCAAAATGCGGAGAATTTCAGTTCCACCGGATTCCCATACTTTCCCTTTTGTTCTTAAAGCTTGTGGTTTATTAAATTCGGTGTTTCTCGGCAAGACCCTTCATTCTCAAGCGTTGAAGTTTGGGTTTTTAGTTGATGTGTTTGTGTGTAACAATCTTGTTCATGTGTATAATGTGAATGGTAGTATTGGGGATGCACGTAAGGTGTTTGATGAAAGTTGTAGCAGAGATGTTGCTTCTTATAATTTGATAATGGATGGGTATGTTAAGGCGGGTGAGATTCGGGAAGCCCGGAAAATGTTTGATGAAATGCCTGAAAGAGATGAGGTTTCTTGGGGTACTCTTTTGGCTGGATATGCGAAAATGAACCGGTGTAGAGATGCCATTGAGCTATTTGATCAAATGGTTATGTTAAATGTAAAATTTGATAATGTCGCGTTGGTTTCTGTTCTCTCAGCTTGTGCGCAACTGGGGGAGCTAGAAAAGGGGAAGACGATACATGATTTTATTGTAAAGAAGGGGATTGCGATAGATTCATACTTGTGTACGGGGTTGGTTGATCTATATGCTAAATGTGGCTGCATTGAGATTGCTAGAGAGTTATTTGAGACGAGCAGGGAAAAGAAAGTGTTTACTTGGAACGCTATGCTAGTTGGTTTAGCGATGCATGGTCATGGCCAATTATTATTTGATTACTTCGCGAATATGGTGGTGAGTGGTGTTAAGCCTGATGGGGTGACCTTTTTGTCGCTGTTGGTGGGGTGTAACCATGGGGGTCTTATTCATGAAGCTAGAAGGTTGTTTGGAGAAATGGAAGGGGTTTATGGTGTTCCTCGAGAACTAAAACATTATGGATGCATGGCGGATTTGCTGGCACGTGCAGGGTTGATTAAAGAAGCTGTGGAGATGATAGAGGCGATGCCAATGGCTGGTGATGTGTTTGTCTGGGGTGGTTTGCTTGGCGGGTGTAGGACACATGGGCACGTTGAGCTAGCAGTGAAAGCTGCTGAGAATGTGATGGAGGTGAAACCTGAAGATGGCGGGGTTTATTCTATCTTGGCAAATGTCTTTGCAGATGCTGGCCGTTGGGACGACTTGGTCAATATAAGGAGAAGAAGAGACTCTGCAAAGATCAAGAAGAGTGCTGGTTGTAGTTTGATTCAATTGAATGGAGTGACACATGAGTTTATTTCATGGGATGAATTGCACCCTCAAAGCGACGATATATATTCTACCTTAAATTGTCTGCAACTAAATTTGAAGCAATATTACTGGAAATAAAGCTTTGATGAACCAACAATCACTTGTTCATATTAAGCTTGAGACATGCTTAAATGGAGCAACATGCATAGTGAAAATTCATATATAACAGAACCCAATATGCTTGGGGTTGAAGCTCAACTGCTGTTATACTGGTTCAACTATACTACTACAGCTATTTACTTGTATGGAATTTTTGAGTGACATATTAGTTCAGGTTTTCTGTACTCACTTTTTACCTCGACCAAACGAACTTCGTTTGTTGTGTTTGTGCAACAATTTTACACTATTCTTCTGCCAAAAGCTACCGCAGGCAATACACCACTGGATTATGCTTTATTGTTGATGATTGTAAACATCTCTTCCACTCGGCCAAATGACATAGTGACAACTTTTCTCTTTGAGCAATTGAGCAGCCATTGCAAAGTCATCGTACTAGTGTACTCCCACCTGCCAAATAAAACAATGAATTGTAAATAAGATTAGCACAAACGATAAATAATGACCAAAAAGATAATTGGATCCAGTTCACTACTTTTTCTTTAAAGTAAATTTTATGTTCTTTTAGTAAGTCAAATACTTCATATGAAAGCGCATAATCAGCAAGTGCAACATATAATATGCAAATTGAGTTTGCCATTTCACGAAGTAAAATCTTAATACCTGTGAAATAGGTAGAGAGAAATTTCAGCCTAAAAGAAGATTAAACACATCTCTTAAAGTGATTATCCCTTCTACATGCCGGCTATTGGGATCAATGACCACAACGTGTCGCACAGCTGAAACAAAAAGAAGAAGCATTCAAACTGCAAGATTAATGATGCTCACAAGAAAAATGTCAGAAAGAAAAAAAGAAGTGGTACAAACTTGGATCTGAAAGGAGCTCCATTATGCTATACAGTGAATCAAATCGTGTGCATGTCCTACAACGATCACGGGATACTTCATCTGAGACCTGCAGGACCTGTAAGCCAATTTCAAATTATTGCATCATATGCAGGAAAATAGGTAACAGGATTACAACTTCCGAAAATTCTCTCCTCAGAGGATTTACAAATGAAGTGATAGAATGTCCTCATGCCCTATAACAGGCATCAACAATCACCAATAGTGTTTACCAAAACAACTCCCAAGTACTTTTTTTTAATGACAAGGTAACCCACAGTCGCTACCCGTTGGGCACAGGGTAAACCCTGCTCTTGTGTAATAGCCCGCAAACCATAAAGAAGAGGTAAACCAGACTAGCCAAGCCCCGTGCAACGAGCTCGACTCTGAAGGCCAACCCCCTGTGCAAGGGGTTTTGAACTTGGACCTCCATATGGAAGTCCCAAGCCAAACCATCTGAGCCACCATAATATCTGGAATTAATCAAGATGAAAGAGTTCCAAGCAAAGAGGAAAAAACAAATGGTAGGTAATAAACCAATAGTAGTTTAAGAAGCTTTATATACCATACAAGTATGACTTCCATTTAAATCTTCATAGAGTAATTTTGTATGCCAAAGAACTAACTTTGAAATGTTTTTAAAAAATTCACCAACTTTTGTACCCCATACAATTCTATTGCATAGTAGCACCTCACTTATATTAGCAAGCATGATAATCTTGAGGAAGCAAGAGATGGGGGACTGAAAGGAACTTACTTGAGTCATGATAATCTGGTCAAGCCGAAAGCGAGCATACACATTGTCTCTTGCCAAAGAGGTTATATCACTACATAAAGACAGTCAAAATTACAAATCTGAAAGGCTTTAATTAAAACAAGCAACTTCAACGATGCGTGAAAATAAAAAATCTTAAGAATTTACCCTTGGAAGCGCATGAATTACCTCCGAGAGTACACATTTATAAGGGCGCCATTATCATCAATGATAGGTATTGAGCTTATCTCACCTGTCAGAGCAAGAGAACAATGTGCTTGGTACACAATATAAGATATCTAGCAACAAAATGTTAAAATTCTGTAATCACTGACTTCTGGAGAGGGTAAAATCCCAATAACAATAGGAAGGGTATTCTAATTCAACTATACAATTCCTATATTGAGATGTGGAAGTGGAAGGATCAGTTCTGTATCACATGTTTAATAGTAAATATGAACCTCACTAGCATATAGACTAGGAATAAGAAAGATACAGAGGAACTGGGGGTAGGATAGAAAAAACAGAGAAGTTAAAGCTTATTTTTCCAAGGAACCTAGCTTGCAATTAGTGAATTATCACTAAACCATGAGTCTGAGAATTGCTAGCTATGAATTTAATAGGTTAGGAGCCCATTGATATCCTTAACTTGAAATCAATTCACCAAAGCTTAGTTAGACCTTTCACTAAAGATCAATCAGTAACGAACATTCACTGCTTCAGTAACAGTGCTATGTGTACTAACTACTGTACCGAGACTAGATTTTTCTTTTAAATGAAGCTATCCTACCACACTGAACTAAGCCGCGTTGGCCTTTCAATATCATCCAGTAATGAATACTCATCTTCTGTCGCAAAAGCTTTATGCTATAACCACTGCACTGTAACAGAAGACTCTGTTGAATGAAGTAATACAACCATACTGAAGAGATTGGATACAGCTAAATGTAGAAGGTACATGCATCAGGGATATCAAATGCACAGATTTCAGTAAACACAGAAAGAAAACTCAGAAGCGCAGGCTTCACATAGGCACTTGCAAATTTTGTTTATCTGTGAGCAAGTTACCCTGGACAATTTTGTACTTCTCTAAAAATACAATTGTGTGTACCTTCTATTAGTAATTTAAGAGCAGAACTAAGGAGGTCTCTGCTGTGTAATGTCAACAATACACGGCTGCTTGCCCTTCCACCAACTTCTCTAGTCAAGGTGCCAAATGGAAGGTTACCCACTGGTTGCTGTAGAATAGGCAGATACTCTCGAGAGTGCCTAAAATGCCTGCATATGTCTAAGATTTGACAAGAAAAATAAACCCAACATAAGCCCTTGCAAAAACATTCTGTGGAAACAAAGCTTCATAAGTGAAAGCAAGCTATAGGCAAACTCACGCTTTAATATTCCTGCAAGGCATGCTGTATGCAACAACTGCGGAGATGACCCGTCTCCTGGTGAATGTAAAACAGGAACTGCAGATATCTTATTTTGTAATAATGTTAGGGCCACGTCTTTCAGTGACTCATCAGGAGCAGCCTGTGATTGCAGAGAAAATAGGAGCAATGAATAGAAAGAACAAGATTCTAGATAGAAGCTGCTGTGAGAGAAAGGAAAGACAATTTTCTCATGGTTAGCTAACTTGCAAATATGGTACATCCCACCCCAAAAGATAAAAACCAGAACTTCCAGGAGAGACTTGATAAACAAAAGCAAAAACATTAATATTCCGTATAGCAATTAGAAGAGAAAGATTGTTAGCTAATACTCCAGCTAACCGAAAGATTACATACTTGCAGTACCCTTCTGTTTGGAGGTACTATAGCCCCTGACACTTCTGCATGCAATTGGAATTTTCCGTATTTCCAAGCTGAAACCGTGTGCATTCCAAGTTCATTATTGGTCAGCATTGGATGACTTTCCTGGAGCTGTAAAAATAGTAAAACCTTAGTTGTGACATATAGGAAAGAAGCATAGATGTGTACTAGAATTTAAAATATTTCCTCCGAAAGTATTCTGCTCTGGCTCAATTTTTCAGCACTTCAATTCATAGCTAAAAATTTAAAACTTGTTGCCAGCAATGCTTAGCAATTTAAAAGTACCTTCAACAAGATCAAAATGAAATCAGAAGCAGTAAGCATTCCCGAAATCACCGCATTCCTCTCATCCCAAATAGGCATCACTGCAAGTCGCTAAACATATATTCAACTAGTTAACTTCAAGAAATTCCAAGCATAAAACGAAATCAACATGGAACTTAAAGGAGGAAAAAAAATGTAAAAGAATCATTAAAGGGAACGAAATATAATTCTTAGAGTTAGTAGGATAGCATGAATAATGTAAGGTGAGGCTGCGTACAATAGATCCTTGTGGTCGGGCCCTTCCCCGGACCCGGCGCATAGCGGGAGCTTAGTGCACCGGGCTGCCCTTTTTTAGTAGGATAGCATGAATTCCAACTGGATACTAGAATTTTTCAACTGACACAGTTGCATATATAACAACAACATACCCAGTGTAATCCCAAACACAATTGCATAGATGCCCAACTAAATATACAGGGACATTCTTTTGGCAGGATTTGCCAGCACTAAATAATATTTTAAATTTTCTCTGTCTTCTTCAATAGACCGTTTCTTGTAAATTAAAAATTCTTTCCTAAGTCTATATTGTATGTCCCAGCGGTTACTTTTGGTCCTTAGGGCAGCAACCCCACTGGTATTGGGCTTCGAGGTGAGTAACTATATCCGACAATTATTTACTAGTCCACACAATTCAATAACAAATAACAAATCAAAATAATATATTTATCTCATATGGAAAACCACTTTGAAATCAAGATGTTTTTCTTTTTTTTGTTTAACATTTGTAAGGAATTCACCCTTTCAATCCAAATACATCGTATCCTGTAAGTTAAACTTTCTTTCTTTTATCAAATACCTCCAATCATCATAGTGCAACATTTACGAACCGGTGCATTTGAAGGTCTAGCATGGTCAAACTACTGCAAACAACCTTCACACATTTTATCCAATATATTAAAATATAGTTTTAATGAAGTGCAGAAAATCTTTGCTTGTGTTGATTTACTAATCAAGTCCATATTTGAAATGTATAATTTGGATTTAACTGTTATGTAAATCTCAAGACAACTTACAACTTCCAGAATTTGTTTGAACAAGTATTTATAGCTAGCTACAACCTTGAGCTTGAGGACAAAGGTGTCTCTGACATGCAAGAGGAGCCAAGAAGACAATCAATAGTGTGCATAGAAAACCAAACCTGTTCATACATGATATGAAAAGCCTGTTCCACAGCCACTTCAGTATCTATTGCAAAGACCTACAACAAAGAATCACCAATTAGGTAGTCAGTAAATTTAATTAGAGATATTATTAAGTAAAGGCACAATATAAGGGGAAGCATATATAAAGACTTCCAAACCTTTCCTGAATATGGAATCAGCTCATGTGCTTGGGAAGATGACAGGAGCATGAATAGACGATTGCGGGAAACATCTATTTCATTGTTTGACAACTGTAAGACTGGTTGAAGTTGTAGTCCGCGTGAAGATGAAGCCTGGTAGGAATGACAACGAAATTATACGAAAATAAAATGTGAAGGAAAATGGTCGGATGAAGTCATTATGAGTGGTTGTCAGAATGAGGGACGGAAAAGGAAACTGGGTCATGAACCATATCAAGTAAGAAATTCTTTCTGATTGGCACTAACCTCTAGATGCATGCTTCTAGCAGAACCAGAGACCAACCTTGGCTGAGCATCCTCTCTTAGTAAGGGAGAAGGCATGGAATCTGATTCCTCAACAAATACTAAGTTGTTGATTGCACCATACTCATCCTGAACACAAAGCTGGTCCTGGTCGACTTGCCAGATGCCATCAACCAAGAATTTGTACTGCATAGTTCATTTGGAGCCAGTAAATTCAACTCCATACAAAACGTGCATTTTCCTTTATTTTAAGCAGGTGTGGCTGTGCATGTATAATACGATCAGTAACAGCTACAGTATGTAAAACTTTATGATACTACCTAACCCAATTACAACAAGGCAATTCAACTTTACTTTCCTAATGTTGCTATTGTCTTTTGAAATAATCTAAATTGTGAATGAGGGAGTAAGCAATGTAGGCGATAAATGGGTATCAGTTATCCACATTATAATCCCTTGAACAATGTGGGTGAAAATTGGCTCTCCCTTATCCACTTTATAAAGGCTTAAAGCACTTCAACCAGATTGTAATTGAAAAAGAGCACCTAATAATCATTCCTGTTGCTTGTATATGCTACTGACTAGCTATGATTTCATCAACTTTCAGAACCTAAAGACAAATAGCGAAATTTGCAGAACTATCATATTGTAAATGAGAAAAGATTAATCTGCCAGAAACAAGCTTAAAACAATGAAAGCAGAAGCCTCAGCTGATAACCAGCAACCCAAGTTTAATTTTGACTCAGATTAATTTTTCTGTTGTTCCTGCATTGAGACGCCACACACACCCTGTTCCAGAGAAGACAGAAACTAGGAGGGAGCAACTTAACCTTCTTACGCCATTACACCATAATTGGGAGAAATATTCCATTACAACCTTCAGAAGTACACTGCTAACTTTTGTTTTAGATAAGTTTAGTCAACAAGTTAGTTGTGTACAGTGTACTACTGAAGCCTGAAGATGAAATCCCCCAAAACAAGCTACATTGTTCACTTAACTTAGTCAAAAGGCAAGAGACAAAAGAAAAAGATGAGGTCAACCCAAGCAACATAAGCAGTTATGCCTTTAAACTTAAACTTTCCTCCAGGAAGATTATTGGCCTTCAGAAACCACATGCAGATTTTTTTCAACAGGCACACATTCCAGCAAATGAAGAAGTTAAAATCTGCTTGGAAACCTCCTGAGAGTTCCAAGTCAAAATGACAGTAACAAACCCACATATAGCTTTTGTGAAAGAGTGACAAAACATTAATCGGACGGGGAAAAAGCATTCATATCAGCTAACTGGCCAGCAACTTAAGACCTCAATTATAAAGTTAACAATGATCCTTGAAACATTCTTCATGTTCATCCATTTCATTACAATATCAAAATTCTGGCTCTATGAATTTGATGGAGGGTGTGCAAATTTTCTTCTCGGTTGTGTTAAGGATGTGCAAAAATTAAATATACACTCATAATAGCTAACATTCAAACTAGCTAACATTTATCCTCTGTACACCACATAATATCCTGGCGAAGGGCGTGCACCGGACCACCCTTTGGCTAAGGTGTCTCAGCCCATGTAAGACAAAAATGTCATTAAGCAGCCCTTTCTTTTTATTTTAGGTCTACTTGGCATGGAATCACAGCTCAGTCACAATCATCACAAGAGTTTAGGGAATACCTTATGATATCCTGGTGGAACATCAACAATCCTCTGAAAAACAGTAGCAGAACCCTCCACCAAATTCATCGGTATCTGCTCGCTCCAGCTGCACCACAAAAAATCTCTCAGTTGTTAATAGACACATAACAACAAACATGTAAACTGCACTTCATGGAATCATAAAATAACAGGCTCTCTAAAAAGAAAGATAAGATCATTGCACCCGAGGGCGTGGCCTAGTGGTGTGTTCAAATTTCAGCAAAGGTAAAAACACTAAGTAATTTCTTCACATTTGTCCTAACCTCAGAACCTCAATGGATAGAGTTACTTAGTATCCTCTGTCCAAGTGGTACTTGTTACTGGTGGGAGGTGTCAAATATCACTTGAAAATAACAGAAGTACGTGCAAGTTGGACCGAACACCACGAATATTACAAATAAATAAAAAGATATCAGCACTGGTACTTGAGAATTGGAAATTACCCATCGAAGGAACCACGCAGAAAAACTTGAGTACCACCATGGCTCCATGTAAAAGTTATTAGTACCATTTCCACTTCAGACCCAAAATTTCCCTTCAGTAACTTCGTATAAATACATGGTTTAGGAAAAATACAATCAACAAATAAGACACAAAAGAAAAAAAAAATCAGTGGGAATTTCAGAGGAAAAGAGGGAAGTGGTGGGAGCAAAAGAGCATCGGTATCTCCGAATGACAACAAGACAGTGAAGAGGGAAAATTATATTTTTACCCATCGAATGACAGAATCATTGTTAGTTAACTTTTATTGTATCCTATGTTAAATTTATTTTTAGATAAGAAGTTTTAGAGAGTGGTGGTTAGATCAATCATGTTGTACGAGATAGAATGTTGGCTTGTCAAATACTTCATGTTTAGAAGATATTATGGAGATGAGGATGATGTGGTGGATGTGTGGACATATTAGGAGAAATACGATTAGAAATAATAATATCTGAAACAAGGTAGGTGTGACCTCGGTGGAGGATAAGATGCGAGAAGTGAGGCTAAGGTGGTTCGAGCATATAAAAAGGAGATGCTTGGATGCCTTAGTGAGGAGGTGTGAGAGGTTGACTATGAATAGTTTCAAAATAGATAGGGGTTGGCTGAAAAAGCATGAGGGGGAGGTGATTAGACAGGACATGACACAATTGGAGCTTATTAAGGTCATGATCTTAGATAGGATGTTGTGAAGGACACTGATTAGGGTAGAAGGTTAGTAGATAGTCGAGTGTTATCTTACTTATCCTTCCTTACGAGTAGTCATAGTATTTCTCATGTAGTTTTGTGTCCTCAAATTTCTATTACTATATATCTACTATCTCTTTTTCTACTATTATCACTCTATCCTGTTGTAGCTAATGTTCTTTTTTAAAAATAATTTGTCATGTTTTTTTAGTATCTACTTTGATATGTTTTTCCTTAAGTCGAGGGTCTATCGAAATCAGTCTTACCTCCTAAGGTAGTGGCAAGGTCTGCATACACTCTACCCTTCAGACTCTACTCGTAGAATTATACTGGGTATGCTATTGTTGTTGATGAAAAGTCATATTTTGCGTAACTATGAATTTGATGTGATCGTGTGGTTACTTTATTATTTTTTTCTCATTTAATTTTATCTTTACTTATTACTGAAATAATTATATTTTATTCTTTAATTTACCTTTCTATAATAGATTTATCATGCACCCTACTTTCTTTTGTAGATTTATCCTTCAAATTATTGATATATGATATTATATAACGATAAAAAAAATACAATCTATCTAAATATTGTATTGATTAGCTTTATTTTATTTTTTTTGGGGTGGGGGTGGGGTGGGGTGGGGGGTGGGGGGGTAGGATTGTTTGGCTTTAAATAGAAAGAAATTTAGTTTCTGTTTCGTGTGTCCTATGTGTTTGTCCTGTTTAATCTTTTGAGGTTCATATTATATTGTAAGGTAACGTTTGAAAATTACATTCAGTAACGTAGACGTCTTGTTCCTATATAGGACTATACTTCATTACTTTTTCAACGCATCATATAATTCATTTTCAGTAAGTCATTTTCTTCTGTTTCACAAGTTTGTACAATTTTGGGAATATTAAAGATATTTACTCAATTAGATTATTTATTTCTGAAAAAGGAAGAAAACAACAAAAAATGGTCTCTTATGTTTGGTTAGCTTCAAATGGTCCCCTAGATAGGTTCATCAGCGGTTGTAATTCTCTAAATGGTAAAAGTTAACGTTTTTAATATTCGAAAAAAAAAAAAAGAAAAATATTCCTCAACTCACTTTATATGGAGGATCAACCATGTTTCCATTCAATTTTAAAAAGAGAGAAAATGACAAACAATGGTCTCACTTATCCAAATAGCTTGTATAACCACTTGAGCAAGTCTTACTTGTTCAAATAACTTTATCATAAAAGGGGAGAAAATGACGCAAAATGGTCTCTTACATTTGGGTTAGTTTAAATAGTCTGTTAAATATATTGATTAAAGAAATTAATTTTTAAATTTATCAAATATAAACACTTTTAATCTTTATCAAATATAATTGTTAGACTTGAGGATCTTAGTAGCTCAGTTGGTTGGCTACTAAATTTATAATTCCTCTACCATTTTCCCTTTTCCTACCTCATTTTTTTAAAAAAAAAATGTTAAAATTTATGCAAAATATATTTAACATGAAATTTAAATTTAAATTTTGAAATTTGTAATTGGGTTTCGTTTCAACCCAATATCTCATTTGAACAGGCTAAAGATTACAAAGGCCAATAACCATTATTGGGTCAAAATGTGATTTGTCGTTCTAGACCAGTGGATCGACCCAAATATTCAAGGAAAAATACATAAATTAGCAAATTTAAGTCAATAATTAAGCTAAATAGTAATATTTTTAAAAAAATAAGGGAAATAACAAAATAATAAAATAATAATATTTTAGTGGCTCCTTATCCTTCCTTATTTTTTTCTCTCTTATATATCTAACCTTTTTTTCTCATTCTTGTTTTTTTTTCGTTTTCTCATTTTCTTTTTGATTTTTTTTTTCTTTTCACTTTTTTTTCTCTTATTACTCTTTCTTTTTTATTTTCCTTTTTTATTTTTTTTTTCATTATTGATTTTTTCTTTATCATTTTTTTTTTTCTCGTTTTTTTCGTTTTTATTTTTTTAGTTTCTTTCTTTTCGTATTTTTTTTACTCTTCTATCTCTAGTTTCTATTCCTCTATCTTTTTTTTTCCTTTTTCATTTTTTTTTTCTTTTCCTATTTTTATTTTTTTGGTTACTTTTTTATCGCTTTTTTTTAACTCTTCTATTTTTCTTTCTTTTTTTTTTCTTTTTCTTTTTTAAATTTTTTTCTTTTTCATTTCCTATGTTGTTGTTTTTTTCTTCTTTTTTTTTTTTTTTTTATTTTCATTTTTTTTTTACTTTTCTATCTCTAGCTTCTATTTCTCTTTCTTTTTTTTTTTTCTTTTTTTTTTGTATTTTTATCTCTCACTTTTTGGGATTCTGTTTTATATTTTTTTATATTTCTGAAAAATATCGTTATGTCGAGCATAAGTCATGGATAAGAATGAAAATATCATAAATTTTTATTATATTTGTATTCACACCATCATTTATATTTTGCATTCGTTGATACAATTATATTGTATTTTAGAGTTTGCACTTGTATTTGTATGTATTTTATAGTTTGCATTTATATTTGTATTTTATAGCACTTGTATTTATATGTATTTTAAGTTAGCACTTGTATTTGTATTTTAAGTTAGCATTTGTATTTGTATTTTATACTTTGCACTTGTATTTGTATTTTATAGTTCGCACCATCATTTATATTTTATACAATTCGTACTTGTATTTTAAAGAATTATTTTGTATTTGTATTTTATTGTTGACTGCATATTGTATTTGTATTTTGTGATGTTATTTTGTTTTTATTTGTATTTATATTCTATTTTCGTCGATACAATAAAGAACTATTTTATATTTGTATTTTAAGTTGACCGCATATTGTATTTGTAATTTCATTTATTCGTATTTAAATTTGTAGTTGACTGAATCATTTGTATTTTTAAACAAGTAAAAAAAATTGTTATTTTTCTTTCTATGAACACTTGTGTTTATATTCATTGATACGAATTGTATTTTATTGACACAAAATGAACAATACAAATACAAATGATAAATTATACAAATATAAATATTACATTTGTATCAAATGATACATATTTATACAACTTAAATCATACGTATACAAATGATACATGTTTATATACAAATATAAATAATAAATTTAATATACAAAAGAAAAAAACTGAAAAAGAAAAAAAATAAAAAAAGTTGCAAAGAAAAAAAGATACAGTAAAAAATCAAGGAAAAAAACTGAAAAAGAAAATACAAAAAAAAAAGTGCACAGAAAAAAAGAAATAATTTAAAAAACTAAAAAAGAAAAAAAAATGAAAAAAAAAAGAGAGAAAAATATAAAAAGAATTTTTTTTTTTTTTTATCATTCAAATATATTTTGAGTTTTGAAACTCCTTAAAAAAGCTTCCTATTTTTAGAAATACAATCTTCAATTAATCTTTAATCAATTGAGTGAACGTGATTTAAAGAAACTGAAATTCTTTTACCTTTTTAAATTCAAGTTGCTAACTAAAAATAAGGTAATTAACTGTGTTTATATATGTATTTAATATTGTCTTTTACATCAAATACATACATATATTGCTATTTAAAATAATTAGCAAAAATTTACTATATGCCTTCTAATTAATGGATCTAATTTGCTATTTCTAAACTTTTCCGTATATTCAATCAACTCCCATGATTTAACAGTTCTTAATACTATTCTTAATAAATAAGTAAAAATTATCTGATAAAGATCACTTAATTAGTAGCTTCAGGAGACTTCCATGTCCATAGCAATGACGTGGACTCATTTTCTAGTTGACACGTGCCCAGTTCCCATTTGGTAAAAATCATAGGGCCCTTGTCCTATTTCGTCCTAGGTGTCTCCCGAACCATCTGTCCTCAACTATATTAATTGGATAATCACAAGTGCAAATGTGATCAACCAAACCTAGTAATTCAATTTTGAACAGATACACCAAGCATAGAATCTTATTCAAAATTTATCAAATTCTCAACTTCGATCAATTGTTTACTCCTATGGCTTTTAGATCAGCGGTAAGTTCCAATTATAACTTCCATTATCACTTGGTCATCATGAATAAGCTGTTCCTTAATTATATATATGCTAGCTCATTATCTGTGCTAACGCTAGATTAAACTAAAACAAAGGCTATCTTTTGATGTTGCAGTCTAGTCTAAAATCCGCAGTGAATCACTTTAAGGGAAGCTCATCACTAAATTATGCAACAGCAGCCACTTCAAAGCTTAAGGCAGTTTCACCCCTCCAACTCAAAGAGGCTGTGCCCAAGTAAGATTAAGGCTCTACTCCATTACTTACACCTTGTAATTATTATAAGCATTTTGATGACTAGTTTTATGGTTTTTTCTATGTTGATGATAGCCAATGTAGAATGATATTTATATAAATTAAATGAGAATTTAAATTATATATATTGTCAGTATAGAATCGTTTATGCTATCAAATCACTTAAAGGTTATCTATAAGTAATCGTTTTTAGACTATGAATGTATTATTTCAAAAATAAGACAATTTACATGTAAATATTTGCTACCTAGAAGATATAAGTATTTTAACATCTTTTTTCTCGAATTTCAGTGCTATATTGATATATCGAAATAATGTTTACATGATCGATCATTTCTAACTATTATAGTAGATAACGTATTTCAGTTTCAAGATTAATTTTGGGACGTGTAGCTGGAAAGCTACATCCGCACCTGATTTGAGATAGGTGTAACAGATTCAATTGAACCTATGGAATTTGCATTGCTCTAAATTATATTCTCCTCTAATATGGCAGGTCACGGAAGGGAGACTTTGTGCCAGTGTGTGTGGCACTAGGGATGATCGGACTGTCGACGAGTTTCGGGGTGCACACGGCGATGCACCAGCTGAGGCGAGCCCCTAATGTACATGTGAAGAAATCAAGAAGGGAAACTCTGCCAGAAATAGTGGAACCAGAACATGTTGCAGAAGAGGCAGATAAGTTCATCAACAAATCTTTATTCCGAAAAGTGGCTCACATTAAGGATTTTGCTAGTAGGCGTGGTATTCCTGATCCTCGTGTCGACATTTATACCAAGTTAGTACTTAATTAGTATGGTAAAGCTATCAGTATTTACTAGTAATTGCCTTTTAATTTCTTTTTTTGGTTTTAACGCTATATAATATTGGTACTTATTAGTAGCAATTTATAATGTTGCAGGAAGCCGGGTGTGGAGACGTTGAAAACTATAGGCGTGGATCCAAAGCTGTAAATCATAGGCTTTGTACTTGTGGTGTTTGTTGTAATTTGAGTTCAGTCTTTATTTCTGTAATACCGATCCAAAGCTGGTGAAGAACTAGGAGTATAAGCCATATGTATAGTAGATATGTGTAGACTGTAGATGTTTTAATTCTACATGTGGGTGATATCTTGCTGTTATGCTTGTTTATGAGTACTTTTAGTTTATAAATATGTATGTAGTACAGCTTTGTAATACTATAGCAGTTCGGATGCAATTGGGCTCTCTTTCCAATGACATGTAATCTTTCTTTGCCTTCCTCAATGGATCGTAGGACTTTGGAGTACTCTGTTGTTGAGTACTTAAAAAAAAAAAAAAAAAAATTAGGTACCTGCTTCTACTTTACAATGTAAAGGGACAAGCTATATAGAGAGGCGGAGCTAGAGTAATACACGAGGGTTTGGTCGAACCCAATAGTTTTTACGTAAATTGCGTATTTGTATTAGAAAATTTAAGAAATATATATAAATATTAACTTACGAACCTCCTTGACAAAAATAAATTAATGGTTTAGTGGTAATGAAGTGGGTGGCAAGGTTTTGAGTGTCTAGGTTGTGGGTTCGATTCTAGATGTCAGCTTAGTTTTTCTTGTTTCTTTTTTCGTAATTATTGATCTTCTTTTCTTTTTTCAAGTACACATTTCTCTCTTTCTCCTATTCTAATTATGTCAATTTTTTTTTCTTTTTTAAAACATAAGATTAACAATTTTAAAAAATGTAGAAAGCAAAATTCCTGCAATTTGCAATACATGTTTTTCTCTTTTTACTTATATAGTGTTTAAGTGATTTGTTTCTTTTTGAATATATATTGAGTATCGTCACTCGTTCTTTAATTTATCGATTATTATATATTAGTTGAGGTTGTTGTCTTGTCTTAAATTCGGAATCTTCAAATCTCAAATTCTGGCTCCGCCTCTGGCTATATATTCTTTTCTTCAAAAAAATATATCCAGCTAGGTTTATGGAAGGCATTATTAGGCTTTGATATATGTCTGGTGTGCATCCACTAGAAGCAAGTATATAAAGCAAGACAAAAGGAGTGCTTATACATTCCTTACGAGAACGTTAAGAGTGGGTAAAAAATTTTGTGCCAATATGTGAGTCAATCTGATGGACTTCTCCAATAACGAAGAGCTCAAAGTCGTCCTTACTAAATTGCAATTTGTTACAGTAATTTGTTTCGATAAAACGATTTTGGTTGTACTCCTTCCGTCTAATAGTATTTGTCTATTATTAATTTGATATATATTTTAAAAAATAATAAATAATATAAGCAATTTTTTTATTGAAAAGTGTATTAGATAATGAATAGTATTTAGTAATAAGGATAAAGTGGGATATAATATGGTAAGTTACTCATTGATTTTTTAAATTGAATAAATATTAATGAATATCTATTTTTAATAAAGATGAACGGAGGGAGTAATTACAATACTTCGAAATGATTTACTACCAATTGAGAAATCTACCCTAGTATAACCCAAATAACCTTGGTTACGTTGATTTAGATGAAATTGTACATGTGTGATGTCAACGTCCTACATATATTTAGTCAAAGAAGATGAGTCGATTAGATTATAGATAGATGATATATTCCTTGGGCGTAGCGCATTACTCTTTCAGAATCTGCTAAACACTTGGAACAATGTAATATGGGGAAGTAGAGCGGTTTGTCAGCCAAAAGAAAAGAACAATAAATATAAAGAAACAAACATAAACTTATGCATATTTAGTTAGCATGAGACACGAGTCACCGCTAAAGCAAAGTGGGCTTGTTAGCTGTTGACGATTGTCCTTAGTTCTGCATGTCTATCACTTCGTGTCACTAACTTATCGATGTCTCCGTCAATATATAAAGATCAATCATCACCTTAACCATAAATCTCAACAACACTGTGACAATTAACCTACCTTTACTTATCCTTTTGCGTTGCTACTGCTTCAATCTGCTACTCATATTGTGCATCATGGCATTCAGGTCTTCGGTAAGTCCAATTAATTAGTTTCTGGATCGAGTTACATTTTGATTATTTTCTTCAAATGTGTCCGTTAAACACATCGATTGAAAATATTTGTTTGATCCTTGTAGAGTTTGTGGAAATCTATGGCTACTCGTGTTAGCGCAAATTCTGCTTTTGCAAAATCAAATACTATTACTCAATGGAGGTCATACGCCAGTACTGCTGAGCATCCAGACGCCAAGCCCAGGTGAATTTTGGTTTATAGCACTTCTAGTACAAAAATAAAAAATAAAAAAATAAAAAATAAAAAATAGAATGAGGTAATTGCAATTTTGGTACCTCGTTTTCTGGTGAATTCTGGTTTCCTTGTAATATTTCTCTATGATGCACATCTAAACTTTAATTAGTAAACGTGAACATGTGATTTAGATTATTTCTAGCATTATATTATTCTCAAATGTAGAGTAACAATACTAATTCGACGTACTAATAATATATTGGTACCCGAGTGGTTTAGCACTTGGAGACACACAATGGAAGGAATCAAAAGGCCGGTAAAAACTTTCACCCCCAATCAATAGATGAATTATTGTATGACTTTTAGCACTTAACCATGTTTAATTAACGTGCATTCTTTTATATCTGAAGAAATAGAAGCAGTGTGTAAATGTTAACTTGAAAACAGGGGATTCATGAAAGGAGATTTCGTTCCAGTGTATGTTGCACTGGGACTAATAACTCTATCGGTGGGTTTTGGGTTGCAGACGGCGATGCATCAGCTGAAGCGGGCACCCAATGTGTCTGTGAAGAAATCAAGGAGGGAAACTATACCGGAAGTCACTGAACCGGAGGAGGTTGTGGATGACACGGAAAAGTTCTTAAAGAAATCTTTCTTCCGAAAGGTGGCTCATGTTCAGGATTTTGATGAACAATCTGTCATGCCTGATCCCATCCGTGGGGATGTCCTAGCTAGGTACTCCTATATGCTTCTAGTACTTCAATTTCCTCAAGTAGATTTGCCCCGAGCTCTGATACCATATTTGTCATATGTCAAGCATATGACACGTATTGCTATTGAAATTTGCCCCTCGTACCATGTTTGTCACGGCCAATGGATTCTTTAGTACTCACTCCATTTCAATTTGTTGAGGAAACTTTTTAATATTGTGGTCTTGAACTTTCAAGATTAAAAACTGGTAGAATGTACGAAATAGTACTTTCATTTTGTGATCTTAAGCATGTGTTTTAATTTCTTGATTTTATTGGTGTCATTGTAGGGAGCCTCACACCGAGACATTGCAATCTGTAGGAGTGAATCCGAATCCGTAATTGCAATAAATCTTTATGCATTTTGGATTCAAGATTTGCAATTGGAGAGCACTTTGAAGGTGCAAGGATGGCGACGTGTTCTCATACTTTTTGAAGAGATGTATATATAGTGTTGCAGCATTTAATAATAAATAAAATGCCGATATGTACGTAATTTAATTTCCTTTACAAGCAGCACTTATATATACGATCTTATGTTTGAAAATCTAGAAACAGGGCTAGCTAGCAAGTTTGGGTTGAATTTGCAAGTCTTTAATAGAAGAAGGATAAACGTTCGCTATTTGAACTTGCTTTCAGTAAAACGGATCCATCTTTTTTAACCGGTGCCCTGCGAATTAAATGTCTCTTCGAACACCATTCTTTTATTTCACCTTTTCATGACAGGCAAGAAGTCAATGATATTTATCAGTCGAATAATTAGGTATCCATTCCCTGGCTAATTCATACGTACGTTTTGACACTCGCAATGTTTGGCCAAAATTTCTTTATTTTGCCGGTAGGCGTTTGGTCATGAAAATTAAATTGTTTGGAGTTAGAGTTGGAGTTGAAGTTGTCTTTGGAGTGGAAGTTGGAGTTATGTTTGGCCATGAAAATAAATTTGACTTTTGGTGAGAAGTAGGAGTGAAAAAAGTGAAAATAAGTAAAATTTGTTTTTACTTTTCTGGAATTTTATTTCACTTTAGTGAAAAAAAATTCATGGTCAAACACCACCAAATTTTATTTTTTTCACTAAAGTCAAATAAAATTTTGAAAAAAAAGTGAAAAAAATTCATGGCCGGGGCTTTGCCAAAACTACCTTTTAGCTTTTGCTACTGTTCAAAAATATATGTTTTCTTCTAAAAGTTTGTCGAAAACATCTTATTTTTTCAAAAGAAATAAGCATTTGTTAAGAAGACAAAAAAAAGAGTTTATGATCTCTAGCTCAAAAATTTGGCCAAACGGGTAATTAAGCTGATAACTAGGGCATCATTGAAATTAAAGGGATCGAGTACATGTGTGACTATTGAAAGACTTTAACCAGAATCTTTTTTGTTATATACTTCTCGTCGTTGGCTCTTAGTTCTCTGTTTTGTACGAAGTTCTCCTTGTTTTGTAAAACAAGTAGCGATTCAAACCAGACTTGAAGAAACTCACTCCATGCAATGCCATTATTGGTGGCATAGGGATAGATGACTCTTGATGGATCTTTATTTACGTGGTATAATTTGACTGGACAATTTAAATAAGAAAGTTTACTTTTTAAAACTTATGATTTTATATACTCATATATATTATATTGTGTAGGACAATAAAAATTTTAAAGCTTGTTTCTTAGAACAAAAAAGTAACTTCTCACTATAATTGATTAAATATTGCTAGTTAGTATTGTAGATTTTCCTTTTCCTATGTGTGTAGTATAACTTAAACTTTTTAAAAGAGATCAATCTTAGTAGCTTAGTTGATTAATTAGCTATCTGAACTTTGTTCATGAAGGTTCAATTCCTCATCTTGTAATTCAGTGAGTACTTCTCCTTCTCTTTTTTTTCTTAAAAAATAGGATAATAAATTAAATCCAAAAAGAAAATTAGTAAAGCAAAAAAAATATGTCTGTTTGAGGTGTGTAAAAATACAAGTGTGGTCCAGAATCGAGAACGATCGACACAGTGGATGCAAAAAGTAGTATGTGATGGTGGCAAATACCTACTGCAGCAAAACTTACACAAATATATATCAGTGGATTTCCAGGCCCATAGATATTGACTTGTACTGTACCCAAGGTAGTGGCCAACTTCTTAAATCCAGAATATCTTCTTCTTCTTTTTTTATTACTATTACCATTATCTTTTTCAAAATTAGGACAAGGGGATCGGAATGGAAAATTGGGAGGGAATTAGAAAATCAAATTTTAATTAATAAGGTAAAAATTCAGATAGTCAATCAACTGAGCTATTAAGATTCTCAATTTTGAATATCTTTTGGTTGGTGATATAGAGAAGAAAAAGACAATTAAAGATACAATTAGCCAATAGTACATTAGCCAATAAGTACTATTTTCAGTGGAAAAAATTTTCAAAGAGCATATTCTTGACTCTTCAGTTGATGATTGAGCGCCCTTCTGGTATTTTACTTTCACGTTTTTCCCCATGTAAATTGGGACGTGGGATAGCTTTAATTAAACTTTATACAGACATGACAAATGGGGACACGTAGGGCTAGCTTGTTTTACATGGTAATTTAAATTAAATTAGTGATTAGATAAAGTGATAATCCAGTACTCATGTGATGTCAGGTAAATTAGATCACCAAATATTAGACGAAGTCCAATTATTGCAATAGGCCTAGGACCATGCTATATAAATCTGACTAGTTCTTGGCTGGTTCTTACAAAGAGCCAAGCAGTGAGAACAAAAAGAGAGGTTTTTTTTCCCCTCTCAATTGGAGAAGTTTTCAATAGCCCTCAAAGGCTTCCAATATTTCAGCTTCCACCTTGCTAGCTAAAAGTAATTAACTTAATTAATTAGTAGTATTGATTTTGCTGCATGCGACGTTGAAATGTTGGAAGCTTGCGAGGCTCTTGAAACCTTTGCTCCTTTCTCTTGATCAATATCCAAATTGGAAAAAAGAAAAACCATGCATGCATAAAGGAAGAGTATCACTCAAATGGGATTTAAGGTATATATAAGTTTGCCAAAGAAAAAATTCTTTTACAAGATTAACGTGTGTGTGTATATATATACTCGTTCTGTCTCAATTTATGTGTTATAGGTTGAATTTCGAGAGTAAAACTTTTTAACTTTCACCGTGAATTCGGACATGGAATTTCTACGTTTTTTGAAATAAAATTTACATATTTGAACATCATGTAAAAGTATTATAAGTCACAATAATTATCTTTTAAAAACATTTAAAAGTAACGATTCTCTCAATCTAAACACCACCATATAAATCGAGGCGAAGGGAGTACCAATTAGCTAGCTACTCATTTTTATCAGTTATTATTGTTTATCGTAGACTGGTCAATATATAGACTTTAAATTCATCCAAACATTATCAATCATTGGATGATTTGCTTAATTTGTGTTAAATAGTAGTCTTTCTAACTTCTCATAGTAGTCTTTCTAACTTCTCCTTTTATTCTATTTCCAGTTTCTCTTTATTAATTTTTTTTCTCCTTTACTTGTGGTGTTTATGCATGGCTCCTGTCTATTTGTTTACCTAACTTTTAAGTTTCAAGCTAATTAAAAGTTGGTGATTTTGTGATTTGCAATAAGAGATGTGAAAGGGGAATGCATATATAGTCCAAAAGAAACGGTTCCTTTTGAACTTTATTGGTTTCTTCCTTTTGTAATATTATTAAGAAAGAAGCGTAATATTCTATTGAAATTGAGGTAATTAGTACTAATTGGTTTGATTATATTATTGATCAGGTAAAACTTTTCTGTTTTCTTTTGATATTTCATTGTCTAACTATTTATAAAGTCTTACAAAATTCTAATTTTCAATCCATCAATACATGCATGCCACCTCGATCTGTAATTAATTAACCACCTATATGTGACTGTCTGTGATGCTTATAATCGTTATTATGGCACCCCTTTGGATAGTGCATGAGTTACTATGTAATTAGATTGCCAATTTAATTAATGATACAAATAATATAAATGGACAAATTAAAAGGGAAAAAAGCAACGAGCCATGCATAAATTTAGACGCCTACATGTATTTCAAATAACAAGACAATATTTAGTGCTTTGCGCAACCATAACAAGAATTCCAAGGTTATTTATTTGTTTATTTACAAGAAAATAATTCATAATAAACATAAAAAGAGTTTGTATTAGGGTTTTCAAAACAATTACTTAAGTGGGATTTAAGCAGAGAACTTGGACCACTTATGTAGTTCCAAGTTTCAGTAAAATTATTTGTATTTTTCAATGTTAGGACTTCTACAGGAGTACTAGACTTATATAGCTTCATTGCTAATAAAAACAAGATCTGTCGATGAAGGCCAAGCATCTCCGTTATGTATCCTAGTACTCAAGAACGAGGACAAGTCAAGACCGGCCACATGGTTAAAGGGCATTTTGGTATATTACTATCTCATTATTTTCTTAAACTCCGTGACAAATCAAAATCAGAAAAATAAATTGAAACGAATGGAGTATATAATATTATATGAATATACATAACTCCTGACATTTTATAAAAGGGGGTATGTGGGAAGTCTCGTCTATTAAGCTTCGATGTTAGTTATGTCAGCGTATAACTAGGGCATATGTGTGAAAGATTTGTCACAAGTCTTAACCAGACTTTTCACAACAAATTACTGAGATTAAATTAATTGAAGAGTTGACGATTCTTCCTATAATGGCATCTCTCATAGTTGTGTCTATACTTTCTTGTCCTATGATCCTTTGAACTTGGAGGACCAATCCCCATTTTAATTTTATAATGCCTTCACTTTGTTGAAGACTTATATTCTCCGAACACAAAATTAAATGGTATTTTGATTTAAGATTACAATAACATTCAAATAAGTTGTTCACATTTTTAACATCATATATGCATGTAAATATAGAAAACAATAAGAAGGCCAAGAAAATTTTTTGAAAGAGTGGTCCATTATAATCCATATCAAGGACACGTAATGTTTGTCTGGAATTACCTTTTCTTAATTAGGTGAAAGTTTGGTAGAAATTTCTCAAGTCGTTCTTCGAAAGGAATTTAAAGTAAATTTCTTAGTAATTAAGTTTGTTCTAGGACCAGACTTGTGTTGGGACTTTAGAAGTTCATCAGCAATAATCCTTTCTTAAAATAAGAAGGAAAAAGATATTGAAGGGATGGAAAGAGCAATGGTTACAGCTATACGTTTTAGTATTAAAATATATATTATTACTCCATCCTGATTTCGAAACAATAATAAAATATATTGCGGAGTAAATTAATTGGGCTCGAATTACCCTATAAATAGTTAGCCACAACTTTCTGCAGCTACTTGATTCCTCCTCAGTCCAGTTCTTCCTTATATATATATTCAACAGAACACAAATAGATACAACAACTTGTCAACAAGACGTACCGCAAAGCTTATATATATATATATGTGTATATACACATATGGGTCTTTGTGAGATGAACATTTTACGAAGCATGGGTGCAGACATTAATGGAAATCCAGCGTTTTCTGAACTCTCTCCCTCAATGGCTACTGGCCTATTAATTAAAGAGCAGCCATGAGAGATTGAGTTCAGGAAACTCTGGCTTTCCTAGTTTTCGCGAATTCAGCGCTGAATTTAGTTCAGACTTCAGATCAATCGAGTACTAGCGCCAGGCCAGAAGCTACTTACAGTTCCTTATATATTTCTTTTTATTTTTTGCACGTCATGGAATATTATTACCCTTTTTATATTGATCTTCTGCTTATCATGCAGATGGCACAGTTGCACAGCTCATTTTGATGAGGGGATCAACGGATCAATTCCTTCCTCTAAAATTGTACTGGATAAATAGGATAATCCATTTTTATATATAAATACGTTTGGCGATTCAAAAGTACCTTTCAACTTTGCGGGTTCGTTCCCTCTGTTTATTGATTCATTGTTGAGTTGAGAAATCACAACATTCTTTATAGAATGTAGGGAAAAAGGTCCGAAATATACCTGAACTTTGTCGAAAATTGCTGTTACACGTCTCAACTTTGCGGGAATCCTATGACCCCCCTGGACTATTTATTACCGTATTTATGTGGCATATATTTGGCCAACTCGACCACTACGTGTATACACGCACACTGAGCGCGTAAGGGTCTAAAGAAATCATTGTAAACCTATCATTAAATGTCATGTATCACCTCAGGTGACCTTTATTTTATATATTTTTCATTAAATTTATTTATTCTTTCATTATAAATAACCTTAATTTATTAAAGAGAGGTATAAACCTCCTTTCTTCTTCACCTCTGTCGCTGCTATCGCCATAGTCTTCAAGGTAAGACTTTTTTTTTCTCCAAAATTCTGATATCTTTCTTGATTCTCTTTGTTTGTTTCTTCACTATTTTCTAATTCCTTCTCACTAATCTCTAATTTGTTAAATTAGGGTTAGCCATAGAAGAGGTAAAATTGGATTTGAATAACATTTGTTTAGACAAGGAAGATTCAATATTGAATGCGGAAGTGCGATGCAATCATGGTCTCTTGCTCCATTTGAAGACTTCTTGGTCTGATAATAATTCGGGAAGAAGATTTTGGTTTTGCCCATATTATGGATCAAATAAGTATAAATTTTTTCTTTGGAGGGATGGTATGGTTGATGAATGATCTAAGTTCATTATTCCAAAGTTGGTGCAGAAAATGAAGAGCATGAATTAGCTATTGAAGACGAAGGAAGAAATGGTTGGTGCTTACAGCAATAGAGAAATTACGGAGATGGAAGCTGAATCTGCATTCACTCAGATGGAAGAACAATTTACATCATTTGTTAAGAAGAAAGAGGAGGTGGAAAATGCACCATGGAAGATAATTGAAGTGACGAAGAAAGGGAAGTTTACTAGGATTTTCATGGTGTGTATCTTGATGATGTTTATTGCTATCTGGATCAAAATAGCAAGTTGAAGTCTTTTGTGTAGTGTTGTAGTATATATTTGTCTTTGGTCGTTTCCTTATTGTATGGTGGTTTAAACTTGATTTTGCTTATTAATGAAATATCCTAGTTCAAATTGCAAGCTTCTTTGAGTACTTATTGATAGAAACACAAATGGTAAACATAAATTGATAGAAACATCTGATAGCACCACAAATGGTAAACACAAATTAATAGAAACATCCAATTATTATAGCAAGTGCAACATAAGTCAATACAAAACTAGTACATAATTGTCTGAGATGCAACTTTCAAGTGCATCATAAAAACTTCACAAAAAATGACCTTGCTAAAGTAAACTACATTGTTTGTCAAAACAACCTTCCCAATTAACAATGCAACATCAGTTTCAATCTCTAAAACTACCAACATTTAAAACTACTTACATTGTGGCTTGGATTGTGAAGAAGCCACTTTCGGCCTTTTGTTCATTCTCATCTCATCTCTCATCACTTCAAGCTGGTTTCCAATAACTGTTTTTTTGCCCCTCCACCTTACTCCTGTTTTTGATTTGTAACCAAGGTCTCCAGTAACATTAGTAGACCTTATAGGTTGTCCAGAACCAGTATGTATTATCCTATTACTTGGCAGACCATGTTGTAGACAAAGAAAAAAAGAAAGTCACAAACATGTTAACTTATAATACAAAGTTAATTTTAATTTTCAATACTTACATTATATGTTGTGAAACTATTTTCAGCAAAAAAAACCACCAATTCTAACTGTCTTTGGCCTTTTACCACTAGATTGAGCTTGAACAGGTGAAACAGGTGGATTTGGTGGAGCATGAACAGTTGAAGAAGGTGGATTTGGTGAAGTATGAGTATTGTAATTTGTTGGATTTTCAAACCACTCATACAAAGGTGTCCTCCTAGCCACTCTTATGTCACCACGAGGTGTTTTTCTTGGTCTTTCCCTGCCTCTTGCAGCTGGTGTAATAGGTTCAAAACCTCTTCCCCTGCCTCTTACAGCTGGTACAATATGTTCAACACCCATTCCCATGCCTCTGGCAGCTGGTGCAACATATTTAACACCCCTGCCCTTGCCTCTTGCAGCTGGTGTAACATATTCAGCACCCTGTCCCCTGCCTCTTGCAGCTGCTGCAGTTAGTGCAATATGTTCAACAGCCCTGGCCTTGCCTCTTGCAGCTGGTGCAGGCCTTCCCCCAGGTCTTACAGCTGGTGTAGGCCTTCCCCTGGGTCTTACAGGTGTAATCTCTGAAATGATTGTGTAAGCTCTGCCATCTCCTAATCCCAAGTCCTCTATCAACAATTTCACAAATCATGTTCAAGTGTTCTTATTCTCATACTCTACTACAGCCCAAGCAATAGGCAATATATGATTATTGCCATCTTTAGCCACAACAACCAACAACTAACCTTTGATTACTCCTTTCAAAAAACATCCATCTAAACCAATACATTTTCTGCAACCACCCAGAAAAGCATTTTTTGCATGCATCAAAACAAATGTAAAAACTTTGAAAAACCCGCTTACTGCTATCAGAATCGTCAACTTTCACAACACAAGTGGAACCAGGATTGGTCTTTAACATTTCATCTCTATAGTCGAATATTCTTCCAAACTCTTTCGCATGATCACCCATTAATTCTTGAAGTATTCTACCTCTAGCTATCCTGGCAGTAGTCTTTCCAACATGTATCCCCAACTCTTTTCTAATCAGTTGCTGAAATTTGAATATCCTCATGTTGGACTACTCAGTAATTCTGTCTTTGTAATGTTTATTCAGGAATTTAGCATTCCACATGTAATTTCTAGTTGTCTTGATACACATATACTTAGGATTGTAGGTTTTAATCTGAAAATCATTGATAGACTTGTTAAGACTTGCATATAACAGCCAAGGACAACCTTCCCTACATCTGACCCTAACCTTTTTGAACTGAATATTTTGTAACAGCATCCCTAAACTCATTCACATCCTCAAAAATCATGCCCAACTGCCACAAAACTTTTTTAGCAGATTTATCAAAAACTACCTTACTATTATCCCTCCTTGACCCTACCATATCTTATGAATCAGATTCCACACTATATTCTGATGAACTGCAATACACAAGCTCATCACCAACAACTTTACCTTTTAAGCTTTTATCAACAGTTTTTGTCTCATCCAAGCCTAAATCTGGACCAACTTCACCTAGAGGAACTTCTTCAGGGTCATTTGTTTTTCTTTCTCTTCTCTTCCTCCTCCGGTATGTACTCCTTTCATCTCTCAAGTTTATGTCCTCCTCACGCACATCACTTTCATTATCAGCATCATCTTTAACAAATAAATCTTCATGGTCTGAATCTGAACTATTTTCAGTTGAGTGGTCAGAATCAAGAACTGGTAACTCATCAACACCTTGATAAGCTGCTGGTTGAGAAGGTCCAGCAATTTCAGGCAGAGTAGCAGATTCATCACCTTCATTAGCTGATGTTTGAGTAGATGCAGCCTTATTTTGAAGCTCATCAGATCTAGCATTTTCAATAGTTGGTGCTTCATTAAAATGAGCACCCTCACCCCCTTCTTCAGCAACTCTATCCCCTTCATGGATCCCATTGTCCCCTTCTTTATTAAAAGCAATAAATGATTGCTAATTGGTATTAGTGTATTCCAACAAACCAATGGGACCATCAACTTGATCAAGGTGATCAACCATGTGACAAACGTACACCTCAACAATATCCCCATTTTCAAAGGATTGTGAAAGTTCATAAATGTCCCCATCATTTTGAATATCTAATAGAAAATCTTTTTTAGGTGGCCTAACATAAAATGTGGAGGTTGTTATAGCATACCCTAGCTCTTTTAAAAAGCTCATTAGCTCAAAATAAGAAATCTTATCCACATCCACATCAAAAATATATGTGACTTCCTTACCCTCATATTCTGATTTTCGACTCTTACTATTTAAAATTCCACTATGATAATATCTCAAGGTTATATATGTAAAATCACCCATTCCTGAAATTAAGTCACATTCACAATGAAAGACCATTAGGTATGGAACAAAAAAAAATGAAAACAGTCATATAACCATAGAACAACTCCAACAATTTGAGAAAAATTGATTATTCAAACCTATAGTAATCAGTCACACTAAAAGAATCAATTTAGACTACATAAAAATTCTAATTTATAGTCAAAACAAGAATCAATTTAACTAAGCCCTAAACTAGGGAAAAATCGAAATTTTTGATAAACCCTCAAATTTCAGACGACACAATCAACAATAAAGTAATATATAACTAAACCCTAGAGAAATCGTCATAAAGTTTCAATTTTAACTTTAGGTGTCACGAAAAACATGACTAACCTTCAATACTTGTTGAACACTAGCACTTTCACACATCTACGAAGCACAATTAGCACTGCATTACCCAGTTAATATAAGCAACAATTTTAGAAAGAGTAGTGAAAGTGAAAGATGAGGAAAATGGATGAAAAGGTCGATTTTGTCTTATTATATAGAAGAGGAAAGGTCGTTTGTTTGTCTAGAAAATTTCTTACTTTTTTATTTTGTTAAATGTGGATAATGATTAATGAGAACTTAAAACAAATTTAAGAAATATATTAAACTCTTTTATTTAGTTTTAATGGCGCGTATGTATCACCGTGGTTTGATGGACTGAGTAAGTGGTCGAGTTGGCCAAATATATGCCACATAAATACGGTAATAAATAGTCCAGGGGGGTCATAGGACCCCCGCAAAGTTGAGTCGTGTAACAGTAATTTTTGGCAAAGTTCAGGTATATTTCGGACCTTTTTCCCTAGAATGTAAAAACTAATGAATTTTGATTAATACGAAAAGGAGCAATTACAATATGAAGAAGAATAGTAGTAGAAGGGGATGAGAAGCAAGTATTTGCCTAAGCATTATCACAATTTGCATAAACTTATTTTGCTTCCACAAGTCGCCAACCCGGATTCCAAACATAGTCACATGTACAAGTGACATATTCCGATCAATCAAATATCATCATGTCACTTATATTTTATTGATTGAAAAGAGTTTGTCCTTATCACAATTCTTCCATTCTAACAAGAAGCAGAGAGAGCCCGTGAATCAAACGTCACATATCTCAACAAGTTACAAGCATTCAAGCACTCAAGTACTATTCTACAAGTTCTAGATACCAAGACGAAGATCAAGCTCAAAAGCTATATATTGAGTTCAAGAACAAGTTCATCAAATTCAAGATCAAGTTTAAAGGCCCTTAAACTTTTGAAAAGAAGAATCAGAGGAGTCATACTGATTGTAACACTTTCTATATTGAAATAAAATCCACGATTATTACGATATTTTTCAATCTTGATTATTATTTTTTCGACGCGAACTTTATGGTTTACAACAATATATTGAAAAAACGAGTGTCAGCGAAATTCATACTTCATTCTCTCTTCATAATTTCGAATCTTTTATGAACAATATTTCGGTAAAACATTAAGCTAAAAAGATCTTCTGGTTAATTAACTTTATCTTGTTCAGTCATTGGTATATTTTCTAATTCACAACCATGCTCTTGAAAATTAATAGGTGAACATTACATATGCATACTTGTGCTACTCTAAAATCACTAATCTATAAGTTTCAAGAAGTAATTTAACTGTTTAGCAAACAGAAATAGTGTCTTTAATTTGCTTCTCTTCATAATTCTTCGAAGAACATTTCAGTTCAGGATAGGATACATTTTTAACCTACGATAATATTCTTGGAGTATGTTACATTCAATATTTTCTTCTTCTTCTTCTTCTTTTCTCTTCTCATTAAACTGACTACTCTCTCTCTCATTTTATCATAATTTTTTTAAAAATTATGTTAAATCATTAATTATTAAAATTATTAATATATATGTAATTATTTTAATAAATAAAAGATTTTATATTTAAATTCATAAAGATAGTGACTGCCGATAGAAATTCCCATTTGAGATGGACTGACAGATTGCGACATTAAATGGGCCGGTCCAATTTCCACTTGAAAGCCCATTAAGATCAAAACCCTGCCCAGCCCAGTTTTTTAACAAACAACGCAGTTCCTATGATAATCACCAACAAAGTACTAAACGTTTGGCAATAATATTTGGAAAAATAACATAAATATACACCTTAACTTATCATATTTATAAAAATCTTTACCCTTACAAAGTAATTACAAAAATCTCAACTATCAGTTATGTATCTTAATGGAATGTATCGGGAACGAATAAGTATGTATCGCTGTGCATATCGGTGTGAGTTTTGTTTAAAAGATACATACATATCTTTGAATGATTACAGTGTGGGTAATTATGTATCTCAACGGAATATATCGGGAACAAATTATGTATCTCAACAACTCACAAAATGGGATTTTCTGTAAATATACAAAATATCGGGATTTTCTGTAATTAGGCACCAAATTATCGGGATTTATGTTGTTTACCCATAATACTTTCGTCGTTTCAATTTATGTGCAGTCATTTAATTTAGAAAAAAGTCTAAGAAAAAAATTGAAATTTATAATTTTAAATATATCATGCTAACATATATATGAAATATAGGGCCCATTTGGATTAGCTTATTTTAGGTGCTTTTAAGCTAAAAATAACTTTTAAGCACTTTTGAAGTGTTTGGGTAAATTTAAAAAGTACTTATAAGCACTTGTTTTTTGGCTAAAATGCATAAAACAAGCCAAAGCCATAAGTTAGAAATCCTAACTTATGACTTTTGACTTAAAATGCTAAAAAATAAGCCAAAAGCCAAAAGTCCATCCAAACGGGCACATAATTAATATTATAACGATGTTTGGCCAAAAATAAAACTGTAATATTCCGTAGAAATCTTCTTAAACTACAACAACATAACATGCTAATTAGGGACGGACCTAGCCTTAAATTAAAAGGTACACGTGCACCCGTTAACTTTGGATAATATTTTATTTATATAGGTGAATATACATTGAAGAACTATCATATATTTTAAAAGGAACCCTTTCAATTGGGCAGTTGGTTGTTGTGCCCCATTGGTTTTTTATGCGAGTTGGCGACCCGAATTCGAACCTCGGCGACAGCACTCTTCTTATAGCCTGTTTGGCCAAACTTCTAAAATCAGCTTATTTTCACAAGTGCTTTTCAAAAAAGTACTTTTGGTGAAAAACAGTTTTTGTTTGACCAATACAATTAAAAAGACACTTTTGAGCAGCAATTAGTGTTTGGCCAAGCTTTTAAAAGTGCTTTTAAGTATATTTTTCTCATAAGTGCTTTTTTTAAAAGTGCTTTTGGAGAGAAGCTATTTTTTTTAGCTTATGAAAAACTGCTTTTTTTACTCCCCAGAAGCACTTATTTTCTTTCATAAGCTTGGTCAAACACCTCAATTTTTTAAAATAAGCACTTTTGAAAAAAAATAAGCACTTTTGGAAAAAAATAAGCTTGGCCAAACAAGCTATTAGTCTTTTTTGTGGAAAACCTGCTCGACTTTGTGTGCTAAAGTTAGTGTGCCTCATTACGCTTGAATCCTGTATCCGCCTTTATATGTAAATCTTACTCTTACTTTACATGTAAAAACAAAAAAACAAGAAGAAGAAGACGAATGAAGAAGAAATTAAAGGGGAAAGAATGGTCCATTTTAATCCATATCAGTGACACGTAATGTTCACCTGGAATTACATTTTCTTTATTAACTTCCAATTAATTTGTTAGAATTTTCACGGTAGGAACCTTGCGTGAAGTTCCTTAGCAATTTCTTTTAGCATCAGACTTGTAGTCGTGGAGGCAATTTACTGGAAGTTCATCAGCAATAACACTTTCTTTACTAAAAAATCAAAAAGAAGCAGCAAAAATACAATGCTCACATTTTAATATGATTAATTACTTGATTTCGAAACATAATATATACATTTAAATATTAAGCAAGTTGGCCCAAAATTACCCTATAAATAGTTGGCTACCTCCACATGAACTCTCAAGCTAGAAATAATCGAGCATGTGCAAGAGACATTAATGGAAATCCAGAGTTTTCTGAACTCTCTCCCTCAATGGCTACTCATAAAGCTATGCTGCTACAATTGCAGCTTAATTAAAGAGCAGCTTTGAGGGTTTGAGTCCAGATAACTCTGGCTTTCCTAGTTTTACCAAATTCAAAGTTGAATCAAAAGTTCCAGTTCCAAATTCTTTAAATATTTTCATTTTTGAATATTATATTATATATATTACAACTTTCTAATATTGATCATTTTCTACTTGTCATGCAGCTCTGGAGCAATATCGGAGGATTGTTGTAATATCAGACTATATCAGATCCAGACAATCAGTGACGGAGCTAGAATTTTCAACAAGAGAATAGAAGTTTAAAATAAGAAGATGTAAAAACACGAACTAGTCGAAGAGGTTCGACGTCCACTTTATATAGATAAAAAAAGAGTCCCGGCTAAATCTGAATTTTGTCCGAGTAAATTTATTAAAGAAAAACTCCTCCTACTTTCTCCTCCATTTTTACTTGTCAAATATATTAAATTCACTCTCCCATTTTTTCTTGTTAAATATATTAAAAATAATTATTCAACTTTATATGTCTAGTTTAAAAAATCAACAAATAATTTATCATGTCTAAAAGTGATATAACAAAACCATCATTTATTTATTATTTTCTAGTCAAACATGAACAAGTAAAAATTGATTGAGAAAATACTAATTTTTTTTCTTTTTATAAGCTCAAACCCAAAACTTTTGAGTAAAAGTGGATGGATTATTTCCATCGACCACAACCTTAGGCAATAGTTTTGATTATTTTTATCTCGTTAATCTCTTTTAACTAATCAACTAAACTCCTTCCCCTTCAGAAATCATATTCCTGATAGTTTAATTTATTATATGAAGTTTGATTTTGTAATCCTTTATAAATATTATTATAGTTGTATCATTTTTTTTGGAAGAGATCAGAAAAAGAAAAGAAAAAAATGAAAGATTTGTAAATGAAATACATATCGTGATAAAAATATATCTAGTGTAATCCATATTGTCGGGGCACGTGAACTTGTGCTCTCTCTGCAAAACTAAGTATTTTATGTATGTATTTTCTAAAATTAGTACGTATAATATTATTTGCTACAAGCTAAGGAGGGTTAATGGTGCATTCGCTTGAATGTTGAGGTATTTACTTAGATGACTAAGAATCAAATTCGACTAAATATGCTATTTTCACTTTTTTCTTTTTAGTGGTGTACTCATTTATAGAAATTCTAGATTCGCCTTTGCTTGGAAGGTAGAGGGGTTGCTTAAGATAGACCCTCAACTCAAGGCAAAGCAGATAAAAAATAACGAAAATAAATAAATCATGGCAAAATACTACGAAAAGCATATCAAAACAAGTAGAAAACTCGTTTAACCGACCCTTCCGGTTTAAATAATAAATATTAACAAACAAGTCTTCGATTTTACGAAAAGAATGTCAAGTGTGGTCTTAATATAGTTGATTTCACTAACATGGATTGTGATAGGATGATTGTGGAAACACTTAAGCCTTAATTGGGAATTACGTGTTTGAGTCTCTAGGAATGAAGAAAATTCTACTGGGGGTGCCACATCCAAAAATGGATCTTGCAATGCGCAAATTTAAATTTAATCGGCTCACTATAGTTACCGAACACTAGATGGTAAATTAAAAAAAAAAAAGGAATTATAATCATTCTTGTAATAATGCAACCCTCCTAATAGATTTCATATTTTTAAAAAATTGGTTTCATATTTTGTAACATATGATATTAGGATTTATTCTTCTTCTTTTATATCCTTTTTTTTTTTTTTTTTGAGGAAAGTTCTAGTGGAAAACGATGACTTACAAATATCCGTGACAATCATACATTGAAATATACAAGGGATATACATAAATGCGTGCTGATGCACGTAATTCCTTCGTAAGAAAATGAGATAAGCAGCTTTTTATGACATTTGAATTCTGATAGAAGTCTTTCTCAGCTTTCTCAATTTCATACAGGATATAAAAAAATCAATATAATTAATTACATGAATTAGGCTACTGAATACCAAATTAAGTTTTGGATATCGTAATTTCAAGACCACCTACTTACCTTATCCCCTCTAATGACTCCTGACCTAACAAGCAATGCACTTTTATAGAGGGTTAATTAATGTGCAACTTCATAATCTCTCTCTCTCTATATATATATATAATATGAAAGAAGGTTATAGACAAGGTGATGTGGTACCTCTCTATGGCCTTCATTTGTATTTATCTTTTTTCTCCTTTTTGACCTTTTTTTAAATTTAAATCTATTATTTTATTGTAAAAGTAAATTACTTAATTTATTAAAAATAAATATTTTATTAATGGATGAACACTTACAACAAAGACTCTTCACATGTCAATTTACAAGGAGTAACTATTCATAACTCACACCTCTTTAATTTCTACTCCTAATAAAAAAAAAATTGAGCTTCTTCTAATTATAAAATGTTTTAAAACTAAGATAAAAGGGTAACAATATGAACTAAAAAAGTAAAGAGCAAGAATAATATAAGAGAGCTTTCTTATTCATCCAAATATCAAGTGTTTCAAGTCTTTCAAGTGTCACCAACATAATACACAAGTCTTCTATTTATAGGATTATATTGAGGATCATCAAAGGATGTCATAAACATGACATTAATCCTTGAGAGTTGTGAGGGAAGATCAAGAGGAAAGGTTATGGAAGAGTAGGAGTTACTATCATAATGGTTGAGGAGTTGTGGAGGATTTATATCTAGAGTAATGGACATCCACATACAATGTATTTTATAACACTCTCCCTTGGATGTCCATAGATGATGTGCCTCGTTAAAACCTTACTAGGAAAAATCCTGTGGGAAAAAAATCCTAGTGAAGGAAAAAGAGTACACATATCTTTTAGTACACATTGCTTGTTGCCTCGTTAAAAACCTTGCCAAGAAAACCCATTGAGACAAAACTTGGCTAAGGAAAAAAGAGTGCAACACTTATTTACTCCCGCTGATAAAGATATCGCTTAATCTTGCAGATGATACAATCCAATCTGGCTTTTCAAAGTGTTGGGTTCGACAATGCCACCGTCAAATATTTCACCAAAATTGAGCAAAATAGTCCTTTGCTGAAATGTACTTTATTTTGTCGTCTTCGATATATTTTTCTTTCAATTGAGCTATGCAAGAAGCATCATCTTCATACAATATTGCAACCTCCATTGCAAAGAAAATCACCCATCTTCTTATGTATAGAGTCCCTTGATTTATAAGTTGCTAGTAGCTTGACTAGACTTGAATAAGTGTCAATCATTGACTTTCTTGTAGAATAATATGATAGGACAATATTTCCACATGCAGACAAATTACTTTCTTAAGATCAAACTTCATATAAATCAAATAATTTTCCTGCACTTTCATAATCAACAATCTCTTGACAATATTGGTTAGAAATAATAAATTCATATCAATATTTGATTTCATTCATATTCATATAAAAGTGAAATTATGAATTCCTGCACATTAAAAAAATATTCTCTCATTTATACAATAGCAGGATTCACAAGTGCACCAATTGCACTAATACGTGATACTTTCTAAATATTTTTATGAGATCGCAATTGATCCTTCTTTATGTTAAGCGATATTACAACCATTAGGATACTATGCAATGGAATCGCTTTTAACATTTTTAAATCCTTCAAGGATTTTCATATACCATTTACCGTCTAGCTAGACATGACCGTTTTTAAATCCTTCAAAGATTTTCATATCCTTCAAGATTTTCGTATAACCTTTACTGTCTAGCTAGACATGACAGTTATTGATTATACGCATTCAAGTTTTTTCATTCATTGCCAGATTTAAATAAACCTTATTGCATCCACCGCAGGAGAACATATCTCCAAACAATAATGCTAGGACTTTTGCGAATAACCTCTATGCCTTAAGACACAAGTCGTACTTTATATCTTACGATTTTACTTTTCGCACAATCACCTATTTGTACCCCACTGGCATTATACCTTAGTCTATGGACTAATTTCAAAACATCACTTTTCAAGTGAAATAAAATATACTTGAAATTACGTATTTTATTTGACCAATCATTTATCTATCCTCACTGTTTGATAGATTTGAATTCAAGATCCTCGTCACCTTTTATAATGTTGAGTTTTACATTATACCAAAAATACCGTCGACGGTTATTTGATATTAGTTCCATTATGACATAACTTATCGAGATCTCTTCATTTTTCATCATTTTCAGGTACCTAAACCTTTGTCAAGGTTTTATGAAGAGTTATGTCATGGTGCTCTTTTAAAGCACTTGCCTCATTATCAAGACCATCTTGATCATTTGCTCCTCTCCTTCTTTAAGGAGTTTTACATTTGAAACTAATTGGTCTATCATGTTTCAAATGTGCATAGACTCTGCCCTATAAGGACTTTTCATTGGAGTATTTACAGCTGAATTATATCATAGGATCAATTTGGCAATGAACTTGCAACATTTTGCAAATGATGAATTATCTCTTGAACTTCAGGTTCACTTTTTTTTTTTTACGAGGATCTAGATAATTCATTTCATGCATTTCAGCTTTCAATCATATCTTCCCCTAATGTTAGAAAATCTAACATTCACCCCAACTTTATTTTGGGGATCCATCTTTATGCATGGTGGATGTTACACATTCAAATTTTTAGATGGATTTATTTAGTTCTTGATCCTGAACCAACAATATAGGGGAACCTTGTTGGCTTGATGCATACAAATGTTGCTACATTTAAATAAACTCGTCTCACACTAAATTTTCTTTTTGGGAGATTTGTTCTCATAACTAATGGTTCAACTATAATTGGAGGCACACACTTTTTGCTAAACCAATCAATATTATCAACTTTTATAGTTTGAAACCATGCTCTTAATTTAACAATTTGAGCAAACAACCTTGCAAAAATCAAATTGCAAGTTGATAACAAAACGCATGTGACCAACCATAGTTGCATCTTATTTCATAGTAAATCGTCCACATGGCAGGTGAATGGGCCCATATTCACCTTGTTATACGTTCCAAAAATTTAGGGATACAATCCCAACCTTAGCCGGTATAATATTTTATCGTGAAAACAAGCAACATAGGAGAATTCTTGAAGAGTCTTTTATTTCTTCAATGTATAACCACATGAATTCTCAATTATTTTTGCATCACATTTGAACCGGGATGGTCAACTGGTCATGCCAACTTATATATTTTCTGTAAACTTTTAGTTTACTACTGCATGTGATTTCATCACCCTGCCCATATTTGTATAAATAAACAGGAGGAAAACGGGTAACCTTTCACATAAAGATTTATAATCCGTTTTGATTGTAGTAATATGAAGATATAAAATCTTTTCATAATTTACAGTCTCAATATAATAATTATTTTTTTCAATTCCCTTGAGACTTGAAAAGTTTCTTTTGGAGACTTACTACAATCTCAATATCATGAACAATTTCATTCCTCCATATAGAAACACATTCGTTTTTTTGAAGCTATCAAATACTTGTGTACTACCTCATATTTCAAAACACCATTTGTATGGTGACCATCTCCTTTAGAGAGAAAATTATTGCCTTTATGGTCAAAATCATTATATGCAAGACCTCTTTCTTGCTTACTTTTGCCTTTAATAATTTATTTTGATAACATTTGGCAAAGTCCTTTTGGCGTACCATATTTACACGATCAATGACAAATTCATTCGACCACACCAAAATATCCATTCTGGTAATGACCAAAACTTTTATAGGCAAGCATCATTTCTTGCTTTTACCCTTTGGCAGATTATGATAAAACATACTATGACATCAATGACCTTTTTATACCAAATTAAAATTCTTTGTTTCTCTCAAACCTCCCGTAGAGGTGAGTTTTGGTGTTTATCCAACCATACATAAGCACGTCTTTATCCATGATTTTTATCACATCTTGACATGTTTACTTCCAAGAGTAGGTGAACATTTACAATGCTTATCACATGTTATATTCTCTTAAAGGAATAGACTAATAATTGTACATACTTCATAAATTTTATTATAGTCTCAATATCATGTCTTGATAGTTTATCATATTTACATGATCCATCTCAACATCACTTTGAAAGATTAAGTGTACCACCACTTTGTATTCTTCTGATGGAGGAATTTTAACATTTATCAAATTAGGTCACATGACAAGCGCGCCCAATATATACTTTTTATACCAAATTCATGGTAAAAATTACATTCATCTTTTGAAGGACCATTTTGAGAACCATAATGTTCTTCATTTTTATCATAATGATGACTATTATAATTTTGTTCCTCTACGCCCACATAATTTAACCACTCGTCTTCTTTCAGACTTATATGCACTGCTACCACATTCATATCAAGGAATGGAGTAAATTAATGTGGCGGATTTCATGACTTTTCATCAAAAGTTCATTATTTGCCTCGATCATCATCATCAATATATTGTTTTGGGACTTGAACTCAAACTTCCTACCCATAAAAAAAATGTGTTAGGCCATAATATGATGGGACTTGAACCCAAAAATTTTATCGTTATGGTGCATCGGGACTTTAACCCGATGTCTTACCCTCTTGGTGTGATGTGACTGGAATCCATTGTCTTACCTTAAATCAGTGGCATAATTTACCAAATTACACCATGAAATTCAATATGTTGTTCAGGATAAACCATCCATGATTATAAACTTAAGGAAAATTTAGTCATAATAAAATTTAGCCATAATAAAATTTAGGACTTGAAAGAAAATCAACATGAAAATTTGTCTCTTTATTCTTCAACTCCTTTCTGACACATTTAAAAAATTGTCAGCATAACATACATCAGAATGGAAGCACAATTCCAAAAGGCTGGTAATTAAATTTGGATCAACACTACTGTTAAGGTTTAGAGCATAACTGAATAATAAAAGCCTACAAAAATAAAATGCTTGCTAATGGAACATGGCTTAACATCAGTAATAGGAATTTAATTTTAAAAAAATTATACATGTTACATGAGAATAGCAATAATTATTGGAGTTGATTTTAGTAGACAATAGCAAACCCAAAATTCTAGTCCATCTTTAACATGTATGACCTTTTACCTTTGACAAATTTATTTCCCCCCCTGCTTTTAGGTGATAAGAATACTGTAGATCTTTCATAATGAGATAACAACACAAAGGTTAGAAAAATACCAAAAAGTGGAGTAATATTATTGGAATGTTTCACCTGGTTATATAAATGAGGCAGCAAGATTCTCAAGTTCCAATATAAACATTATAGCCGAAGGCAGACAACCATCAATTTGAAACTTCAATTTTTGAGCTTCGTGCTGATAACGTGTTTTAAAACTAAGATAAAAGGGTAATAATATGAACTAGAAAAGTAAAGAGCAAGAATAATATAAGAGAGCTTTCTTATTCATCCAAATATCAAGTGTTTCAAGTCTTTCAAGTGTCACCAACATAATACACAAGTCTTCTATTTATAGGATTATATTGAGGATCATCAAAGGATGTCATAAACATGACATTAATCCTTGAGAGTTGTGAGGGAAGATCAAGAGAAAAGGTTATGGAAGAGTAGGAGTTACTATCATAATGGTTGAGGAGTTGTGGAGGATTTATATCTAGAGTAATGGACATCCACATACAATGTATTTTATAACAATGACTTAATATTTGAAGTATTTTTCTCTTTATTAATTAATATATTTACAATGAGTAATTACCCATGATTCACACCTCTTTAATTTTACCCTTTTTTTACCTTCTTCTAATTATCAAATGACAATATTTTTTAATATTTTAAGTATTTTGTTCTTTATTAGTTAATATATTTATAATGAGTAATTACCCATGATTCACACCTCTTTAATTTTACCTTTTAATAATATTCATAACTCCCATAATTTTCATATTCATAACCCTCAAACTTTAATTTGTAAGCTTATGATGACTTATGGTATTCCACTAATTTACCTATATAAATTCATATTTAGTTTCGTGGAGACTCCCATTCAAGGTTCTCCTTTCTCTTCTTCATCATTTTGGTTTGTGAATTGACTAATATGTAACAGAAAAAGAAGTGTATGAAGCTAAGAAATATTTCATTTTCAGTCTTTCTTTTTATTTTTATGTACTTAAACGTGCTTCCTTAATTTAAACATATTTTATTTATGTATGTATATTATCATCCTCCAAGCAAGTATGATCAAGAAAATTAATATGTTTCAATTCTCGCAATAATGACAATATGTTGTTAGATGTGATTGTTCTCTCTAAAAAATAGTTTGCGGTTGACACTAACTTTGTAATCATATAGTGTAGTTTGATTACAATATTTAGATTTTAAAGGATGATGTTTTTTTTAATTTAAAGTTTAGATTTCTTTCTTCTTTTCGATATAATTATTTTTGATTGGCATGATATTTTATTTATTCATAATATGTTCATTTTTTAAAATTTAATTGGTAGCATATGATGAGGAGTTTGGCATAGGAAGCATAATATAGTGGCGGATCTACTTGCAAAAGAAGATGTAAGAAGGAAAAAAAAATGAAGCATAATTAGGTACTACTTTTGCTAGAATTTTTCTTTTTGTTGTCGACTTATATTAGTAACTTAGCTACTTTTGCTAGAATATTTTTAGCTTTGTTTTGTATTGATAACTTAGGAACACATATATTTAAAATGCTATTCATTTGGTCCTCTATTATCCTTTTTTTGTTTTGTTATGAAGCATACTTAATATAATTATCCTTTTTTAACCAAAAAAATAATAATATGATGATGAGTTTTATTTTTATTATTCTCACAAAAATAAATAAATTAAAAGATGAAATATTAATTCTATGATATCATTTTTTTTTTGGCGCATGTAAAATTCTGTTTTTTACCGCTATTTTTTTTTTTGTTGAAGGGGAGCCTTGGAGTAACTGGTAAAGTTGCTGTCATGTGACCAGGAGGTCACGGGTTCAAGCCTTGGAAACAGCCTCTGGCAGAAATGCAAGGTAAGACTGCGTACAATACACCCTTGTGGTGGGGCCCTTTCCCGGACACCGCACATAACGGTAGCTTTAGTGCACCGGACTGCCCTTTTTTTTTTACCGCAATTCTTTTTTGTTTGAAATGTATTCACAATTTATTCTTTTTTCATTTTTAATTACTTTGTGAATGTAGTAGTATAGATTATTTTTTATATGTCTTAACAACATAAGCAAAGAAATCTATCATTTATATAATTGTGATCTTTGAAATAGTAACGTGACACATCTCTTTTGCAACTAACTCATTTATCTTTCTTTCTTCATTTTTTGACTTTCCCTGTAGCTTTCACCAGTCACTAATTTATTTTTACAAATAAATTTATACATAATGATAATGTATTTAATATCTAATAAAATTATACATTCAAATTGCTTAAAACTATATCTCTTCATAATTATTCATGACTCAGGTATGTTTTATTTTCATAATTTTTAAAAATATTTATTTAATGTTTAAAAATTATAATAAACAAATATAATAATAAAGACACAATGAAGAAGTTCAAAAACTTTTTTTTTAAAAAAATTAAAAAAATCTGAATTTATATAGAGAATCAAGTACTTCTACAAAAAATAGTGAAAATAAAACAAAAAATAATATTTTCAATGTAATACAATAGTTTTATTTAAAATTGTGATCTCTTATTCCATTTACTTCATCGCTGTAAACGCTTTGGTTTGCTATGTATGTATGTATGAATTGTGTACTTAAAAAGATACAAAGAATTTTTATTATGTATGTTGAAAAATATGAAAAGAATATATCATGACCCCAGATGAAGACAAGATTTACATTGTCTTAAACATGAATATAAATAGTACATATTACTTTATTAAAATAAGAAATTATCAATTTAAAAAATTATTATTATATATATATATAAAGTAAAAATATATCAATTTAATTAATTAATTTTTTTTATAGTTGCGCGAAGCACGAATAATTTCACTAGTTTATTAATAAAATACATAAGATCCCTCTGTCCCTCTTCAATTATGTTATATCTTATTGAATTAGAAGTCAAATTTATTTCATTATAATCATGACTGTCACATAATACATACATATATAATTGAAAATTTTGAAAATGATATCATCCTAAATTAAAATCAAATGCTACGGATAACTAAACTTTTATTGCATAGTGTTAAGAAAACATCAAGAAAATTTCGGTGGTTAATTTCGTGATTTTGACCTTCCAATAATGTTAAAGACGATTGCACACACGAGATAAAATTTTCAAAGAACAAAGGGCTTGCAAGTACTTAAAGAATAAATAGTTCAGTGATTCAGAAATTTTTAAATGCATTTTGTATTTATAATATTTTGACGATACGATCGACTGTCAAAGCAAAAGACTTCACATCATTCTTTTTCCTAGTTTGTAAATTTGGATGTCGCCCAATCAACAAAAAATTCTCAGCACAATTTTCATAAATTTTGTAGTTTTTTTTTTTTATGTTTATAAGAAAATATATATAATTTAAAAAATTTCAATTACATATTCAAATAAAATTTAACGTTAAATCAATTTAATTTCAAATCATGATTTTATATTACGTTCAAAACCCATGAGAAATTAGCAAAAGAAAATCAAAGGTAAAACAAAATATAATGTCTTCCATTATAGTATTACTCCATTATAAGGCAGAAAACAAAACGTAGTAAATACTCCATTATAGTATTCTTCCTTAATAAGTACACTTAAAATAAAGAAAAATAGAAAACAATAGTCAAGGGTGACCAATGTGACGCCCAGCTGAAAACAATCTCAACCGTCGATCGTAATTTCCCTAAATGTACCTAAAACCTCGTCGTTCATGCAGACGTGGCAATCACCCATTGGTTCACTTCACGTGGCGTGAAGTTCCATTGGCTACAACAAGTCGATGTTTTTTTCTCTCAAGATCTATTTATGCTCATTGAATATCTCGTCCCTCTAACCTCTCTCACGCTCTCTCTATAGTTCTTCTAGAGTGTTCTTATCTTCTCCTTGATCCACCCCCACAACACTCCTAGGGTTTTCCCAATTCCAGATCTCTGATACAGTTTCGGATATTATCTTCTTCCGTATTGCGTTATGGAAGAAAGTAAAAGGAAGATCTGTGCGCAATATGCGGTGTTGCTATTGGCCTTTTGCTTATTCTCTCAGCTCTACGCTTCTTCAGACGTGGTAAGATGAATACCAGTAACGCTATGTTATGCGATTGTTTGGATGATCTGTAATGTATTGTATTGTTTTGTTTTGGTGATTTATAGAAGTTTTACGAGTCGTTTGATGAAGCATTCGAGGGGAAATGGATTGTGTCTGAGAAAGAGGAGTATTCAGGTGAGGTTTTGTCTGGATCTATGAAGTATTTCTTCCGTTTTTTATGTATTATATTCTGGATCACTGTTGGATCACTGTAGTTTATTGCATTTACTGTTCATAATATTGCCTGCTACTTCTTGAGAATAATTAGTTATAGCTTGTTGATAGAGTTTAGTAAAGGAATCAGAAGGTTGAGAAGTATTATGCAACTTAAGGCTAAAGGAAGAAACAATGATTAAGGAACGTGAATTGTTTTAGTGGTTGTGTGGTAATAGTGGACAGATTAGCTGCTACGATGTCGTCTGCACTACTAATTATTTATTTGTAACTGAGTAGGCTAAATGAATTATAAGATTGGGATATAATTATGCAGCATTAAGGCTAAAGGAAGAGACAATGATTAAGGAACATAACTCGTTTTAATGGTTGTGTGGTAAGAGTGGGGCGATTAGCTGCTACAATGTCCTCGGTACTACTTCTGATTTATTTAGAACGTGTTATCGGATCAGGCTAAATGAATCGTGAGATTTGGAAGTAATTATGCAACATTAAGACTACACAATGAAGCAATGGTTAAGGAACATAAGTCGTTTGAAATGTATGCTTGGTGACAGGGGAGTGAAAACATTGTGATGTTCTTAGCTTATTATGGATGCTTATCCTGTCTCTCAACTATACACAATTATTTAGTTGTAAGACCAAAGGAAGAAGCAATGATTAAGGAATATAATCCGTTTGAAATGTTTGCTTGGTGACAGGGGAGTGAAAATGTTGTGATGGTATTAGCTTTTATGGATGCTTATCCTTTCTATTAACTGTACAATACACAATTATTTAGTTTAATAGGGTACCTTCTTGAAAAATGAAAGTATGAGTTGGTTTTGAAATTTGCTTTCAGCAGCGGGTCTTATGTGCAGGTGTAATTTATGCGCTTTCTGACAGACTATTATGCAGTCTTCAGCATTGAAATATTTTTATTATTCGTGCCAAATATGACATGACACCAAATTTTCATAAAGCTAATTAAAGTACCTATGTCTTTTTACTCTCTAGTTTGCTATGTTGGTTGAAGTTGTATCTCTGGTGCAGAAAGTCCTTATAAAAAAGTATTACATCTCTGAAGTAAAGCAGTGTCTTTATATGTTTGTATTGCATTTGCATTAGTGAAGTAATGTCAAATCTTTGATCTTGGAAGTCTAAATGGACATATAATTATATCTCAGGTGTGTGGAAACATGCCAAGAGCGAGGGACATGATGATTATGGACTTCTAGTGAGTGAGAAGGCTAGGAAATATGCTATTGTCAAGGAGCTTGACAATGTTGTTGACCTCAAAGATGGAACTGTGGTCCTTCAATATGAGGTTCGCCTCCAGGAGGGACTTGAGTGTGGTGGTGCCTACCTAAAATACCTCCGCCCCCAGGAAGCAGGTTGGACCGCAAAGGGTTTTGATAATGATTCTCCCTATACGATAATGTTTGGACCAGATAAATGTGGAGCCACAAATAAGGTGCACTTCATTTTGAAACATAAGAACCCTAAGAGCGGGGAGTACATTGAGCACCACCTCAAGTTTCCTCCTTCTGTACCAGCTGACAAACTAACCCATGTTTACACTGCTGTGTTGAAACCGGACAATGAAGTTCTGATCCTGGTTGATGGGGAAGAAAAGAAGAAGGCTAACTTCCTCTCAGCTGATGATTTTGAGCCACCACTCATTCCTGCTGAGACCATTCCAGACCCAGAAGACAAGAAGCCTGAGGACTGGGATGAGAGAGCCAAGATTCCAGACCCTGATGCTAAGAAACCAGATGATTGGGATGAGGACGCACCAATGGAAATTGAAGATGAGGAAGCTGAGAAGCCTGAAGGATGGTTGGATGATGAGCCTGAGGAGATTGATGATCCTGAAGCCACAAAGCCTGAAGATTGGGACGATGAGGAGGATGGTTTATGGGAGGCTCCAAAGACTGACAACCCAAAATGTGAGGAAGCTCCTGGATGTGGTGAGTGGAAAAGACCAATGAAGAGAAATCCAGCTTACAAGGGAAAATGGCATGCTCCACTTATTGACAACCCCAATTACAAGGGTATATGGAAGCCCAGGGATATCCCAAATCCTGACTATTTTGAACTTGACAAACCCAACTTTGAGCCTATTGCAGCTATGGGCATTGAGATCTGGACAATGCAAGATGGCATATTGTTTGACAATATCTTGATAGCAAGTGATGAGAAAGTTGCAGAATCATACAGGAAGACTGCCTGGAAACCCAAGTTTGATGTAGAGGAGGCGAAACAGAAAGCCAAGGAAGAAGCAGAATCTGGTGGTCTCAAAGGACACCAGGTAAAGGGTTAAAACTTTCTTTACCATCCTAATTCCCATGCTTTTGATTTATTCTCATTTCACTAACTTGAAATATGTGGCAATACTTTGCAGAAAGTAGTATTTGACCTCCTCTACAAGGTAGCTGACGTCCCGTTCTTGGGTGAACACAAGGCCAAAGTACTAGTAAGTGGAGGAACTATTCTGTTTTGTTGCATTACAGGGTTTGGTTTTGCTGCAAGTGTCTAATACATCTCGATTTATTTTCCAGGATCTTCTTGAGAAAGCTGAGAAACAACCCAATCTCACAGTTGGTGTTGTCATCTCAGTCATAGTTGTTTTCTTCTCAGTTCTATTGAAGCTCATCTTTGGTGGGAAGAAGCAGCAGCAGCCTGTAAGGACCAACATCCCTACCATCCTCGTTAAAAGAACAAAAATAAAAAACCCCTCACCTGTTTTTTGTTTTTCTTATGTCTCTGCTGTGTGTGTATATGCAGGCTAGAGCTAGTGCAGAGACGGAGAAAACTGATGGGGCAGAAACTTCCACTTCCAATAGTCAAGCCACTGAGGAGAAGGAAGAGCAGAGTGAGGATGCCGCTGCTGCTCCTCGTAGGAGGACTAGGCGCGACAATTAGGATGGGAAAAGGCACTAGTAACCTCAGTCGGACTTATTTTAGATTTTTGAGCTAGTTGTTTTGCTGTTGTTTTCTTTCTTTCTTTTCCTCTTTTCTCAAATTCTTGATGACCTTTTCCCAGCAATTTACTTCCCCGCAAAACAAGCATGTATCTCAGTAGTGTATATGAGACAATTTTTATCTGGATGTCGATTATCAGAGTATCCTCTCTTTATCATAGATTTCAAAAGAATAGAATATTCTTGTTTGGTTTCTTTTACCAAGGCTTTTAAAATTTGTTTAATTTTCTTTTTGTAAAACTCGAGTTTCATGCACTTCACAGAGGCATATGCTCTCAGGTAGAGGTGGGCATAAAAATTGGAGAACCGAAAAACCGAATCGAATCAAATTAGTTCGGTTCTTCGGTTTCGGTTCTTCGGTTCAGTGTCGGTTTTTTTTTTGGGTATTTCGGTTCTTCGGTTCGGTGTTTGGTTTGAGGGTTTCGGTTCTTCGGTGCACCGAAGAACCGAAATACCAATTAATTAAATTTTTTAAAAAATATTTATATTACATTTTATTTTCACATTTATATTAAAAGAAAAGCCCACTAGCACTAATTGTCAGGTCAGACCCATATATTTCTATTTTCTACAATCTATCCTAATTCCTTATGCACATTTACATTTTTATCTTCTGACTTCTGTTAGTCTGCTGCTGCTATGTTATTATTAATATTTAGACTGTTGTTGTCATGTTATATTAAGACTTTAAGTATAGCTGCTAGTCTGCTGCTGCTACTGTTATGTTATTAAAATACTAGTATGACTGCTGCTACTGCTATGTTATTAAAATACTAGTATGACTGCTGGTGCTAATTTGCCACGTTTTTGGATTTTATAAGAAATTGTGGATATATTTTGATATTTTTATTTCTCACTTGCAACTTGCACCGAAAAATCGAATTAAAAAACCAGAATAAAATCGAATCGAAGTTCAAAAAATCGAATCGAACCGAATTAGTTTGGTGCGGTGTTCGGTGTTCATTTTTCCAAAACCAAAAACCGAAGAACCGAACCGAATTTTTAAAAAATCGAACCGAAGAACCGAACGCCCACCCCTACTCTCAGGTTTCCTTTAAAATTCTGTTCTATTTTCTCTCTGTTAAAGAGTTTCATGCTCTTCCCAAAGGGCGTGGCCGTAAGGAATGCCTCGGATTTGGAATGTGATATTTGAACTAACCGTTACTCCAACAGCATCGAAAATTACGTCGTCACAGCCAAGGTTGGTTGATACTCCAATGATGGGCCATTTTGATGAGGCTTCTGAAGCTGGTAGTGGACATGGATTAGTTCAAAGGTTAGCAGTAATAAAAGCATAAGTAAGCTTTAACTAAATGATCTACTCAATTAATTTAAATTTTAACTATTTACTGTTCATAATCTTTAAATAGATAAAACAGATAAATATAACTGATTATTAATACACAATACTTGTCTTTTTTAAAAAATTAAGATATAATTAAGTATATTTTTAGTAAAGAGAGACTACACTTTTCATTAATTAAAGAAAGATGATTAAAAAAAATTAAACAAGAGTAAGATAATTAAAAATTTAAAATACATAATTTTTTTTAGGGACTTGCAATTTTTTTTTTAAGGGATATGTAAATAAAAAATGCCTGCAAGTAAAAAATTTAATAAGTATTTAGAAATGAAGAGAGTAAGAATTATAGCCTGTTTGGCCAAGCTTCTAAAATCAGCTTATTTTCAGAAGTGCTTTTCAAAAAGTATTTTTGGTGAGAAACAGTTTGTGTTTGGCCAATACAATTAAAAAAATCACTTTTGAGCAGCAATTAGTGTTTGACCAAGCTTTTAAAAGTGCTTTTAAGTATATTTTTCGCTTTTTTCAAAAGTGCTTTTGGAGAGAAGCTATTTTTTTTAGCTTATAAAAAACTACTTCTTTTACTCTCCAGAAGTACTTATTTTCTTCCATAAACTTAGTCAAACACCTTAATTTTTTAAAATAAATACTTTTAAAAAAAAAAAAGCAATTTTAAAAAAAAATAAGCTTGCATCCAAAATGCAGTAAACAAAATATCTATATACCTTAAAAAGATATTGAAAGCCGAAAATAAAAAGCGTGCACGGCTTGTATGATATCGCAGTTATTAACATGATTAAAATATATTCAACCTGATTGATATCGCCTACACAAATATTATTCTTTTTATTGTGTGTTTTTCAAAATTTGCCTTCATTTTAAGGGATCGTAGTTCCTTTAAATGTGATTTTAGATGTAGCTCAAGTCAACGACTCAACTAAACAATGTTTTTAATTATTAAACAAATTTGGGAACTTCAGTTCATAAGTGCTGGAAGGGAGTCGAGGTGCCAGAAATCTAGTCCGCCATGGCAAGTGAAAAGGGTGGCGACGTGTGTTGCCCACTTCCGGCACGTTCAGTTCATCGGTTGTTGCCGTTGCCCATGTTGGTGCTTGTATTTACTTTTTTTGCGTAATAGCAACTATGTTTCTTCATATTCATCAGCATATGAGGATTTTACTTGCAGCAGTTCTACAAATATGGTGAGTAGAAAATACTGTTGATCCATACTATCATAGTTGAGATTATGATCTAAAGGTAAATGCTAAATGAAGAAGCTCATCTCCAGCTTGTTATTGAAAAGCTTAAACGCCCAAAGATATTATCACTAGCGAAAGTGGTCGATGCGACTTGTATCCTTCTTCTTGTCATCAAACTATACATGTTTTCAGGGTAAATTTTACATATGGTCACCTAACTATCGCAAAAACCACACAACCTGAAAATTCTAACTTTCCGGTAGATAACTAAATAAAAATTCAATTAAAAAGCTCCCACCCGACCCAAAACTCATATGAAGAAAGTAAAATTCTAAATGAACGCTGGGTGAGAACCATATCTGTAGACCCAAAAACGTTAGGTGATTTCTTTCAATTTATCCTACTCTTGGTGAATAGAGTTATCTGATACCTGTTTCTAGTGAGAGGTGGCAGGTATCCCGTGGAATTAGTTCAAGTGCGCGAAGCTGGCCCAGACACCACGGTCATAAAAAAAAAAGAAAAAACTAAATGAACGGAACAGGGCTCCTGAAAAATCAGATTGAAACACTGTTTCCTCCTCCCTAATTTTCAACAGTTTTTTTTGGGAAGTATGGTTCTGTACTACTGTTCCATTTTTTAAATATTTTACTTTCTTCATATGGATTTTGGTTCGGATAGGTGCTTTTTAATTGAATTTTTATCTATTAAGTACTATTTTTTTTAAAAAGGTAAAAAAATGAGTTGTCCATCAGAAAGTTAGTATTTTCAGGTTGCATGATTTTTGTGTTAATATAGTCAAAGTTTAGTGATTTTTGTGGAAAAAAAATGATAGTTACGTGACCATCTGTATCACTTGGAGAGCAGTTCAAAATTTACAGACTGTGCTGCTTTCTGTCTAATTATCTGATTGTTAATCAGGAAAGTGGGAGATTGGGTTTTAAAAACCCCGGGGTATGCTTGGAAGAGGCCAGACATCTTCCAGTTTGTGAATGTGGATTCAAAATGTTGGACTCCAGCTTCTTGAGTATGAATAAGGTACTGTTGTGACAGTTTAATTATTCCATTTATCCTTCTTGCTCTGAACTAGAATATAAAGCAAGATTATATTTGAAAATACTATTCATTCCTTTCAGATGCTTGAAATTGAAAAGGGAGCAAATGACTTTAACATACCTATAATCAGATCCAACCGAAAGTTAGTTGCCACTACTGATGGAGGTCTGCATAACCCGTCTTGTTTAGTCTTCAATTCAGCATGGAAGGTCCAACAACTAGAAAATGAACCAAACAAAAAGCTTAATTATCCATCACCTGCTGGTATCCAACGGCCAAAAAATGATGAGGATATCGCGTTCATGAGTGTAAGAGATCCCTGTTATTCCCTTTAAATCGATATATCAGGATTTATGTGCTCAAATTTATGACATAATCCGTCTACTCATGCACCTATGCTATTATATCAGATTCTTGAACTTGGGCAGCTTCTCAAGGCAAATCTAATCACATCAGTGGAGCTGACTGGAATTTTCTTGAAGAGACTGAAGAGGTGTTAGAACTAGTGTAGTAGTGTTTGCTTCCAATTATTTCTTGCTATTGATTATCTGGTCCTCATAATGATGCATCTACTGTGGGTGTCACAGGTATGGTCCTGTTCTTGAGTCTGTCAATACAATTACTGAAGAATTAGCATACAATCAAGCAAAAGAGGCTGATCAACTGCTTGCTGAAGGCACATATTTGGGTAACAGTCTGCCCGATTCCTCTCCGCTAACCTCTTTCACGTATTTCTTGTTTACCTTCATAATATTGGATTTTCCATCAATCAATCAATAAACTATGCCTCAATAATTATGGTTCTCCAAATCCATTCTGCTCTATTCAAAATTTTGGATTTTCTGTATGAAATTTTATTTATACATCTGGGGCAAGGGGATTTTGTGGGGAAGAGATGAAATAGGAAATTTATTTTAGATCGCCATAGATGTCATGGGACCTTTACATCTGAAAAAAGTAACGGTATACATCCAAATTCTCCACAAAGAAAAATAAAACGTGAGCATAGTAAGTACAATGGAAGAAAATGATTTATGTTTATCTGCCATATCAAAATTAGACCATCGAAACTTTACACATAATCAGGGAAATCCTAAATCTTCAGGCTGCAATATTTTCCAGTTTCTTCGAACTGATCTTCTCTTGATGCTGTAATAATTTACCTTACCCTTCATGCTCTTAAGGTTGTTCATTTCCTATAGTTACGTTTTCCAGCCAGAGTAATCTTCCAATGCTTACTTCGCTTCTCATCTCATGCTCTGAAGTAATTTTCCCTGATTTTTTTTTTTTTTAATTTAGAGGAATTTACTTTAGGAATTTATGGCATCGGTAGCTTCTTATTTCTTGGTACTTCTTTATTAAATTTGGAGAGTAACACAAAAAATGTTTTTTCCAACTTTTTGTTTGATCACTTTCCCTTGTGTCACTGATAGCCTCATAACCCTTTTTAACAATATTTTGCTCTCTAACTACTCTGTTCTTGCTCAAAGGATTACAAGTATAACATCTTTTCTATATAGGTCCTCTTCGTGGGATTCCCTATGGTCTGAAGGACATCATAGCAGTACCTAACTATACCACAACATGGGGTTCAACATCTTTTAAAGACCAAGTTCTCGATATTGAAGCTTGGGTTTATAAGAGGTACAACTAACTAATCATGAAATCAGTGACATATAAGGCCAGATCTAGACACCCATTCTTACTGTGCGTGTATTTATTATAATATAATATGGTTGATGCAGGCTGAAATCTGCCGGGGCAGTTCTTGTTGCAAAGTTAGTAACTGGTTCTTTAGCATATGCTGACATCTGGTTTGGTGGTAGAACAAGAAACCCGTGGAATATCGAGGAATATTCTACGGGATCATCAGCAGGGTCTGCTTCTTGCACATCAGCAGGTATCTTTGAGCTATTGATCTATCCCTGATTAGATTTCGATCTATGCATCCTGCCTTCTAAATTTGCAAATATGACAATTCTGCTCGATATCTAGTGTCAGTTCGTACCCCCTTTGGAAAAATAAAATGGGGAAATGATAGTCCTTTGCTGTTTTATAACTTATTAATACGCAGAACATATTATTTGAGAGAGAGAGAGACTGGTATTGCAGGTTTGGTTCCATTTGCTATCGGTTCAGAAACTGCCGGCTCTATTACCTTTCCAGCTTCTCGCTGTGGCGTGACGGCATTGCGGCCCACTTTTGGAGCAGTTGGTCGAACGGGTATTATGAGCATAGCTGAAAGCTTGGTACTTAATATTCTTCCACAGTGCAATTCTCTTTCCTAATACTAGTTTTGAGTACAATACACTAAAATCTAATTTCTTGTCAGGATAAATTAGGTCCTTTTTGTAGAAATTCTGTGGATTGTGTAATTGTTCTGGATGCCATTCGGGGGAAGGACCCAGATGATGTTTCATCCAGAGACATTCCCTTTACCAACCCATTCTCAGTTGATATCACAAAGCTCACTGTTGGATATCTCGAGGATGCTGAGATGGAAGTAAGTAAATATTTTCCAATATCAGAATTTGGCTTAATTAGGTTCTTTATCCTATTTGATGAATTTCTTAACTGGAGTGTATTTTGACGGCGAAGACAGGTTGTTCACATACTTCAATCAAAAGGAGTGAATATGGTCCCGTTTAACCTGAGTTACACTGTTGATTCTGTCCAAGGTATCCTCAATTTCACAATGGATGTTGAGATGCTGGCTCACTTTGACAAATGGCAGCGCTCAAATCTGGATGATGAATTTGAAGCCCAAGATAAATGGCCTATTAGACTTCGCCGAGCACGTGCCATATCTGCCATTGACTATTTTGAGGTAATTATATTGATCTACAAAGTTTCTCTTGGTTTAGATGTTTAAAATTGTATTTTTGTTTAATTACCACTGGTATTGGAGAAAAAATTGACTAATGAAATTCTTTCAGACATCTCAAAATATGACTGGCTTAGTTACGGAATGGAGGTGTTAATCCACTTTTATACGGTTGTTCAAATTCGTCAACACTAAGATCAATACTTGTGTGATACTTTACCAGGCACAAAGAGCTAGAGGTATATTGATTCAGCAAGTGAGAGAAAGTTTCAAAGTTGATGCATATATTGGAAATGCAACTGACTGGGAGAAAGGTTGTGTTGGCAATCTTGTGGGTATTCCAGTAGTAGTTGTTCCAACAGAATTCAAAAAGATATCTGATGCACCGCCAAATGATACTCGCAGGAGAACAACAATCACTACAGGCATATATGCTCCTCCAGACCATGATCATGTCGTAAGTGTTGCTTAGTTATGATTCTCTTTTTAGTGTAGTAGCAATGTATAAAGGACGTATGTGCTATATTATTCTGGTCTTGGATAGATTGTATCATCTTTGCTTTGCTGTTGAGTCATGGGATTTCTGGACAAACAAGAATTTGATGGCTTTGAACTTCTAAATTTGCTGCTTATTCCTTCATGCACTCATTGATTTTGTTTGTTTCGTTTATGTCCAGGCGTTAGCTTTAGCAATGGCTTATCAATCAGTCACCGATCATCATAAGCAGCGGCCACCAATTGATGACCTTGGGCCGAATGATTCAATTCCAGACTCACCAAAATCCCTGTAGTGGGTTTGAAGGTTGTTTATGCTCCCAAGTGCTTGATATGAACCTGCATGTGCTTGAACCTGATGTGATTCAGACGAACGTTTATAGCGGTTAAAACTATGAAAAGTATGAATAGAAGTTCTCTGTCTGGGCCATGAGGAATAGAAACTTCTGTCTACTCCCTCCCCTCTTTGAGGACTCCCTCTGTTTTATGGTACTAATTTTGTGAAATTTCTTTTTTACTTTTTGATCTGTAAAGGATTTAACTTGGTATTTAGTGGATCATTTATCCAAGCTGAAGTGTATCACTTTCTTTTTTTTATAACCATAGTGTCAGGGTCAGCTTTAGTGCATCTCAACTAAATCTACGAGATATCTGCCACCTTTTCCACCGACAATAGATACTAGATAACTCTGTCCATCAAGACTAGGATAGATCAAAAGAATCACCTAGTGTTTAAAGCTGAAGAGCATCACTTATGCTTTTAAGAGATTGTTAGATAATTTCCTTTAATGTGATTTTAGGTTTACTTCGTCCCATTGTTTAAACACATTCATTCACCATGATTTTATATGCGTTGACGGATGCATTTGGGGTCAACGCAGGATATGGCCAACCTTCTCAGGCAACTTCTTTCATTTTTTTGTCAATGTGTGCTGGTTGAAGTTGACATCCACAATTTATTCCTATATAATATTATTGATTATATAACTATTTCGTAGCATTTATCTTTTTACTCTGATAGGCATCTTCATATCATTCTCTTTCCCTAAATAAATATTACTTTCTATTTCAATTTTTTGTCTGATTTTAATTTGATAAAAAAATTAATAAAATATTATATTTTTTTCTGAATTTTATGATCTTATTTTTATAAATAAAAAGATTCTCCCTCGTCTCATTTTATTTGGCAGCCTTTTCTTTTTATTCCGTCCAACAAAAATGTCACCTTACCATTTAACTTTTAAAAAAATTTCTTTTATTGTTAATGCAATGATTTATAAACGCATAATATCTAAGAGTTATTTTAGATTACAAGTTATAAATTATTTTTTTTCTTAAATAATGTGCCAATTCAAATTGAAATGGAGCTAGACAAAGAAATTGAAGTGGAGAGGGAGTATATTGTTGATAGAGTAAAACTGGGTCGAATCAAATGGGGTTCATTGAAAGCAATAGTATTCCAAAAGCTGCAAGTTTTACTTTGAGGGGAGAGTGAAGATCGAAGAATAAATGGTGTTTGGATTGTCTTTTTTTTAAAAAAAATGACTTATAAGCTAAAAGTCAGAAGTTGATTGTTTCTAAATTTTTTTATACTTTTTTAGTTTTGCCAAATACTTCAAAAAATTAAAAAAATACTCAAGAACCAAAAATATTTAAAAATAAAGTCAATCCAAAAACCCTCAAAGGAAAAAAAACAAGACAACATATATTAAATTCTTGTGGTACAGTCATTCCTCGAATGCCACGGATAGCGGGAGTTTAGTGGACTGGCTGTCCTTTTACTGTTTAATGATAATGTAATTCCTCCTAACAAGTTGAACTAGCTAACCAATGAACCTAAAGTCAGCGGCATTGTTGCCAAATGAAATGCAAGCCCATTTTTTGTGCATGTAATTCTATAGCTATGTATTTTTTGACAAAACTCTTTACGTAAAGTAACATTTCCAGTTGTTATTTTACAGTAAAAGTGCCGGCTGCGCTGTCGCCGGCGTTCTAACGTCCTTACTATGGAGGAAGTTGATTCTTCCTGAATGGGTAAGGAATCAGAAATATATTTAAAGGCAAATCTGAATCAGTGGAAGTAAAAAAAAGGCAGTCCGGTGCACTAAAGCACCCTCTATCGAAGCCTTACCCCACATTTCTGTAAAAAAATGTTTCCACGACTTGAATTGATTTGCAACAACTTTAACCGTTACTCCAAGCTAAATCAGTGGAAGTATTTTTGTGTAACCAAGTCAACGAGACAACTCAGATAGTCAATGTTTTTAATTATTCAATACAAATTTGGGAATATCAGTTTATAGGGCCTGAACGTAAGGTCTATAATTTTTGCCTTCAATTGGAAGGAAGGCATTGATCCTGAATTTTTTTTATTGTTTTCATACTACAGAGGGTTGCCGGAAATCTAGGTCCCCCATGGCTTATAACTCGGTGAGTGAAAACGGCGACGTTTGTTTCCCAATTCCGGCGCGTTCAGTTCGTTCGTTATTGCCGTTGCCCATGTTGGTGCTTGTATTTACTTTATTGCCAAATAGCAACTGCATTTGTTCATATCCATCGGAATACTGGGATTTTACCTGCAGCAATTCCACAGCTATGGTATGCTTTCTCTCATCTTAAAAAAAAAATGTATTAACTCGATATTCAACCAAGTGCATTATTTAGAGAAAACGGGTTCACGTGGCCCATATTTAGCCTATAAGTTCGGCCCTATAATCCTAAGCCACTACTAGAAGTAAATTGGTTCTGTGTTTATCACTGTGTTGTTGGATGTTACTAGAGAAGAATGCAGGCATCAAATTTTTTGTTTTATCTTGTTTCATATCCATTGCTGGCCTGCTGCTAGTGTGTAGTTAATGCAAAATGAATAGCTCATTAGCTCGTGCATAACGTAAATTAGAAAATCCTACTGATCCATAATCCATTACTAATCACTATCATAGTTGAGAATATGAACTAAAGGTAAATGGTAAATGAGGAATCTCATCAGTTCATAGCTTAAACGCCCAAAGATATTATCACTAAGCATAGTGGTAAACGTAACTTGTCTCCTTCTTCTTTTCATCAAACTATATCCGTGTTCTGAACTATCATTTGTAGAGCAGCTCACGATCTATGGACTGTGCTGTTTTTTGTCTAATTATCTGACCATTAATCAGGAAAGAGGGAAGTTGGGTCCTAAAAACCCCGGTGGATTCTCAGAAGAGGCCAAACCTCTTCCAGTTTGTGAATGTGGATTCAAAATGTTGAACTCTTGCTTCTTGAATAAGAATAAGGTTATGTTGTGACAGTGTAATTATTCTGGTTATCATTTTTACTCTGAACTACAATATAAAGAAACACTATATCTGGCTATACTGTTCATTCCTTTCAGATGCTTGAAATCGAAAAGGGAGCAAATGACTTTAACATACCTATAATCAAATCCAATCGAAAGTTAGTTGCCACTACTGACGGAGGTCTGTATAACCCGTCTTGTTTAGTCTTCAATTCTGCATGGAAGGTCCAACAACTAGAAAATGAACATAACAAAAAGCTCAATTATCCATCACCTGCTGGTATCCAAAGACCGAATAGTGATGAGGACATCGCATTCATGAGTGTAAGTGCTCCATGTTATTCCCTTTAAACTGATATATCAGGACTGATGCGTTCAAAATTATGGCACTTTCCTTCTGCTTATACATCTATTCTGTCACATCAGATTCTTGAACTTGGGCAGCTTCTCAAGGCAAATCTAATCACATCAGTGGAGCTGACTGGAATTTTCTTGAAGAGACTTAAGAGGTATTAGAACTACGTTTACTTCCAATTATTTCTTTTTATTGATTATCTAGTCCTCGTAATGATGCATCTACTAGGGGTGTCGCAGGTATGGTCCTGTCCTTGAATCTGTCGTTACAGTTACTGAAGAATTAGCATACAAACAAGCAAAAGAGGCTGATCAATCGCTTGCTGAAGGCAAATATTTGGGTAACAGTCTGACCAATTCCTCTCCACTAACATCTTCCATGTCCTATTTACCTTCAGAATTTTGGATTTTTCATCAATCAATCAATGAACTACACCTCAATTCCATTATGAATTCTCCATATCAATTCCACTCTATTCAAAATTTTGGATTTTCTATTTGAATTTCTATTTATATGTCCGAGGTGAGGGGGATTTTGTGCGGAAGAGACAAAATAGGAACTTCATTTTAAATCGCCATATATGTCATGGACCTTTGAAGCTGAAAAAAAAATGGTATTCATCTAAATTCGCCATAGAGAAAAATAAAATCTGAGCGTAGTAAGTACCAAGGGAGAAAGTGATTATATGTTTACCAGCCATATCAAAATTAGACCATCGAAACTTTACACATAATCAGGGAAATCCTAAATCTTCAGGCCACAATGTTCTCTAGTTTCTTCTGGCTAATCTTTTCTTTATGCTGTTATGGTTTACCTTAACCCTTCAACCAATTAAGGTTGTTCATTTCCTACTGTTACCTTTTCCGGCCAGATTAATCTTCCAATGCTTCCTTCACTTCTCACCTCATGCTCTGAACTGATTTTCCTGATTTCTTTTTAATTTAGGGAAACTTACTTTAGGATTTTATCACACAGGTAGCTTCTTGAAACAATATCTGTTTTTGCTCAAAAGGATTACAAGTATAACATCTTCTTTTCTATATAGGTCCTCTTCATGGGATTCCCTATGGTCTTAAGGACATTATATCAGTACCTAACTATACCACAACATGGGGTTCAACATCTTTTAAAGACCAAGTTCTGAATATTGAAGCTTGGGTTTATAAGAGGTATTAAAAAATCATGAAATCAATGACATATGAGGCCATATCTAGACGTCACTCTATATTGATATTTGTGCATGTATTTATAATAATCTAAATATGGCTGATGCAGGCTGAAATCTGCTGGGGCAGTTCTTGTTGCAAAGTTAGTCACTGGTTCTTTAGCATATGATGACATCTGGTTTGGTGGTAGAACAAGAAACCCATGGAATATCGAGGAATACTCTACGGGATCATCAGCAGGGCCTGCGTCTTGCACCTCAGCAGGTATGTTTGAGCTATTGAGCTATCCCTGATTAGATTCAGATCGAGGAATCCTATCTTCTACATTTGCAAATATGAAAATTCTGCTCGATATATTATGTCAGTTTGTAACCCCCTGTTGGAATAATGAAATGGGAAAATGATAGTCCTTTGCTGATTTATTACTGATTAGTGAACAGAACACATTGTTTTGAGAGAGACTGGTATTGCAGGTTTGGTTCCATTTGCAATCGGTTCAGAAACTTCCGGCTCTATTACCTATCCAGCTTCTCGCTGTGGCGTGACGGCACTGCGTCCCACTTTTGGAGCTGTTGGTCGAACGGGTGTTATGAGCATAGCTGAAAGCTTGGTACTCATATTTCTTCCGCAGTGCAATTCCTTTCCTGATACTAGTTTTGAGTACAATACACTAAAATCTAACTTTTCATCAGGATAAATTAGGCCCTTTTTGTAGAAATTCTGTGGATTGTGTGATTGTTCTGGATGCCATTCGGGGGAAGGACCCAGATGATGTTTCATCCAGAGACATTCCCTTTAGAGATCCTTCCTCAGTTGATATCACAAAGCTCACTGTTGGATATCTTGAGGATGCTGAGATGGAAGTAAGAAAATATTTTCCAATATCGGAATGTGGCTTAGTTAATTAGGTTCTTTATCCTGTTTGATGAATGTCTTAGCTGGATTGAATTTATGACGGCGATGACAGGTTGTTCAGGTACTTCAATCAAAAGGAGTGAATATGGTCCCGTTTAACCTGAGTTACACTGTTGATTCTGTCCAAGGTATCCTAAATTTCACAATGGATGTTGAGATGCTGGCTCACTTTGACAAATGGCAGCGCTCAAATCTGGATGATGAATATGAAGCCCAAGATCAATGGCCTATTGAACTTCGCCGAGCACGTGCCATATCTGCCATTGACTATTTTCAGGTAATTGTCTTGATCTACAAACCTCTCTACCTCATCTCGGTATGGACTGCGTACACTTTAGCCTCCCCAGACCCCACCTAGTGGGAATACACTGGGTATGTTGTTGTTGTTGTCTTGATCTACAAAGTTTCTCTTAGTTTAGATGTTTAAAATTGTATTTTTGTTTAATTACCACTGGTGTAAGGAAAAAAAAAACTTAATTGATTAAATTCTTTCAGACATGTCAAAATCTGACTGGCTTAGTTACCGAATGGAGGTGTTAATCCACTTTTATACAGTTGTTAAAAATTTGTCATCACTAAGATCAATACTTGTTGATATTTCACCAGGCACAAAGAGCTAGAGGTATATTGATTCAGCAAGTGAGAGAAAGTTTCAAAGTTGATGCATTTATTGGAAATGCAACTGACTGGGAGAAAGTTTGTGTTGGCAATCTTGTGGGTATTCCAGTGGTAGTTGTTCCAACAGGATTCAAAAAGATATCTGATGCACCGTCAAATGATACTCGCAGGAGAACAACAATCACTACAGGCATATATGCTCCTCCAGACCATGATCATGTCGTAAGTGTTGCTTAGTTATGACCCTCTTTTTAGTGTAGTAGCAATGTGTAAAGGACGTATGTGTTATATTATTCTGGTCTTGGATAGATTGTATCATCTTTGCTTTACTGTTGAGTCATGGGATTTCTGGACAAACAGGAATTGGATGGCTTTGAACTTCTAAATTTGCAGCTTATTCCTTCATGCACTCATTGATTTTGTTTGTTTCGTTTATGTCCAGGCGTTAGCTTTAGCAATGGCTTATCAATCAGTCACCGATCATCATAAGCAGCGGCCACCAATTGATGGCCTTGGGTCAAATGATTCAATTCCAGACTCAACAAAATCCCTGTAATGGGGTTGAAGGTTGTTGATGCTCTTCAGTGGATATGAACCTCCATGTGCTTGAACCTGGTGTGATTCAGATTTCAGACCAACGGTTGTAGCTGTTAAAAATATGAAAAGTTTGAACCGCAGTTTTCTGTTTGGGCCATGAGGAAGAGAAAACTGTGTCTATTTCCTCCTCTCTTTGAGTACTCTTTCTCTTTTATATGATTCTAATTTTGTGAAATTTCTTTTTATATTTGATCTGTAAATGAGTTTTAACTTTGTATTTAGTGGATTATTTATCCAAGCTGAAGAATATCACTTCTGCTGAGAATTTGAAATCTTTCTTTTTTTTGGTTTTCCTTGATAATATGCTCTGAATTATGGATTATTCTTGCGTAAGCACAGGTGATTTTTTCCATCCATTTCCTATATAAGGGGTGTTACAAGGTTGCTTTAAATCTGCGTCCATCTTTCTTTTTCCTTTTTCTTTTTGGAGATGAGATAATTAAAGAAGCAATATTTGCGTGTTAGCATAATTTATTTTCTTCCTTTAAACGAAATGTTGCTGTTGCTGCCTTGATGATTGCGATTCGCGATTACCTAATCAAGATAGATCTAGTTTTCAACATGTGCTGGAACAACCTTTGTTCAGAACTGTTTGAAGTTGTTATTAGTTTGTTTGAAGTAATGTAATATAGATGTCTCAGGATGATGAAAGTGGACATATTGTTGTACATTTAGCAACTTTGTGCCAAAACTTTATTCTACTTGCAGCAGCACATATCATCACTCTGGTGATAGCTTAATTTGCAGAGAAAGCCAAATTTGGTCAGCGTTAACAGAGATGTTCTGTTAGAGTGAAGTGAGGTAAAATTATTATAAGATTTGTAAGGATATTTAAGTTTACACTTTGTGGGAATATACTGGGCATGAGCATGTTGTGGTTGTAGTTGTAAGGATATTTAAGTTACCAAAAGCTTAAAAAAGAAAAGGTATTTTTTATACCGACGTACTCCCTCCATCTTAAATTATTTGTCGTGATTTCTAAAAATAATTCTATTCAGTATGAGCTTAACTAAATTTAGATCGAGAAGTTAATTCGGATAAAATCAGACGTGAATTCATAATTTAAATTCTATAGGTTCAATTTTAAAAAATTTTACTAATGAAACCAATATATTTTTAAAATTATGTATTCATATTTAGTATTTACAATAATTTTAGTTAATGGCTCGGTGAAATAAACATGACTGTGAAGATGCAACTTACCTGCACCTGGACAGAAAGACCCTATGACACTTCATTGTTCCCTGGAATTGGCTTTGGGCCTTTCCCGAGCCATCAGTGAGATACCAATCTAGAAGGTACATTAATTTATACTCAGTATCATAAATTCTTATTTTAGATAAATTCGATATCGATACATTAAGTCCATCCCTCGACTAAAACCGGAACTGTGGAATGAAAGAAAGATAGAGGTGGAGCATTGAGGGATGGATAGATAAATTCAATTACATCGAGTTTAAAATGGAAGATTTTGAACTATTTGTGGACTCAACGAAAAAAAAAAAGTTGGGACCAATTATTAGCATAAGATTGCTATGAATATTAAAATTTGTAAACTTGGCAACTTGACAATTTGAGCACTTCACATAACTGTACCACCATAGATATGTCAACGTTTCAACACAAGTGGACAAATTAATTGGAGAATTGTGTTTCTCAATTTTCATGCCGTGAGGGGTAGTTTGGTATGCTGACAAGTAGGGGTGTTTATGATTTGATTTGGGTGGTGATTCGATTTTAAGTTAAAATTAAAAATTAAATTAATTAATTAGTTTTTAAATTATTAAAATTAAGCTAAATCAAATATAATTAATATTTATCGGTTAGGTTAGAATTATTTGATTTATAAGAAATAATATGATATTTTTCTTTTTTATTTTTCCCTGTAATTAGAAAATAATTTTTCAACTTATAATTTGTTATCAGCCTTTTATTGTAGTGGTTTTAGTTTTCTTAGATTGTGAAAAAAAAGAATTAACATCTATAAACTTTAATCAAGTAAAAAAAGTTAATAACAAATATAAAAAAACATATATAAGTAATCTCGTAGTTGTTTCTTTGAATAGATGCTCAAGGTGTACAATTTATTAGCCCACTAGAGTTGAATAAGTTTTAGCTTATTAAACAAATTTTTCATGAAAAAATAAACAAGGTATTTAAATTATTTATAAAAAATAAATATATTGTACATATATAATTATAAAATTTGTGTATGTAACTTATGGGATTACGGTTCAGTTCAACTTTTCATTTGGTTTGTTTTTAGTAAAATCAAACCAAACCAAATATTATCGATTTCTTAAAAGTTAAATCCAAAATAAAAGTAAATAAAAATTTATTTATTTAACTGTTTGGTTCGATTTGCAGTTTGAATCGATTTTTAATCAAATCGTGAACACCAGTGACAAATATAAGTAGTTTTGAGATAAAAATTTATTATTGTCTTGTTTACTTTTAAAATGGTACGGTTAAATTGAATTTATTTATATAATTTAAGAATGTGTGTATTAAATCGATAAAACAATGAAATTATGATGAACTAACTTTCGAGAAATAAACTATATAAAAAATTAATTGAACAACAACTCATACAAGAAAGTAGAATTGCCCTAAACTCTGATGCAACTAACTATAACAATGAGAAGTATAAAAAGACTTGAGATAAAAATTTAGTACTGTTTTGTTTACTCTTAAAACTGTACAGTTAAATTACACGCAATTTAAAAATATGTGAGTTAAATTAATTAAACAATTCAATTATGATGAACTAACTTACAAGAAATAAATAGTAAATAACTAATTGAAACTCAAATAAGAAAATGATTGCCCTAAACCCACTAAGAAAAGCAGTAAATATAAGGTATAGATTAAAGCTACTTTCTCTTTCTAGGAATGGCGATTTCCCTCTGCACTTGATGAAATGGCTAGGAAATCGAAGCTAGGAGGAAAGGGTCAGTAGACCCAAAGGAAGACTGGACCTACGAATGCAACGAAGAAGATGATTCTGCAGTCTAGAGATGCAAAGAAGATGAAAAGTGTTAAATGTTTTGCAAGGAATAGTACCGTTCCAGTTGCCGCAAAGTACTGCAACACCATGTCCAGGTACTATGGCAAAATCAACACCTAGTTCTACTGCAACGGCATGGGCAGACATGGTAGAAGAGGAAGACGGCTATCAGAAGGGTAAGCTAAAAAATCTAGCAATTAGCCTTAATTCGTAAGGGTAAAATTGTTAAATCAGGACCACACACGGAGGGTTTTGACTTGCAAGTTGAGGATGCAATTGACCCTAGTGTTAAGATTACAATGGAGGATATCCAAGAGGAAGTAAACTTTTGGAGTTCAGCTGTTGTTTGTTATGTGTTGGGCTTAAATCCGCCCCAGTCAGTGATGAAAGGCTTTTTCAATAGGGTATAGAAAGGAAGAGGAGGAGAAGCTTAAGATTTTGGAGAAGAGAGTTCTAATGTTCTATCGCAAATCTATTGTGGTTAAAGAATGGAAGTCAGACATTAATGTCACAAAGGAGACGATTATGAAAATACCTATATGGATTAGGCTGCCAGGATTGAATGTGCAATATTGGGGCAAGCAGGTACTTACTAAGATAGCAGGGTTGACTGGTACTCCACTGAGAGCAGATAAGGCAACAACAAATAAAGAACGAATGACATATGCCAGGTAATTGGTGGATATGCCTCTAGACAAAGCATATCCAGCTGGGGTGATGTTTGAGAATGAGTACAACAACATACCCAGTGTATTCCCACCAGGTGGGGTCTGGGGAAGTTTGAGAATGAGTATGATCGAATTATAGATCAAGTGGTGGAGTATGAGTGGAAGCCGATGATGTGGGAAAAGTGTAAAAATTTTGGTCATGAGATTACACAATGTAGAAGGCAGTAGAAAGTAGATACAGAAAAAATTTACAAGGGGGGAGAAGAACAGATGCAGGCTGAGCAGCCACAACCTCAGAAATAAGTAAAATCTGAGGGTAACGTGGATAGAGGTACAGTAAACAAATCAGGTATGGTAAATGCAAAAAAACCAATAGTGCATCAGAATACTAGCACATCAAATTCATTTGGAGTGCTTACTAGAATAAATGATATTTAACAAGGTATAACACAGGCTGGTAGTATTAGTAGCGATGAGAGTGCAGACCCTGAAAAAGGAAAGGGAGGCTTATTTTTCCCTCCTAGTGGATAACATTGATTTTTGGAACACAAGACGCTTAAATAAGGCTAATAAACAAAGAGAGATACTGATGTTTATGCATAACTCTAAGGTTAGCCTGTTTGGCCTCTTGAAGACAAAGATTAAGAGATCCAAAGTCGTTCAAGCTTCTCTTATTCTTTGTAATGGGTGGTCTTATACAACAAATTTAACTGTGCATCCTGGAGGAAGGATTTGGTTGGTGTGGAAACCTCAGACATATATAGTGCACATATTACATGTGGCAGCACAATTGATTCATTGTGAAGTGCAGGACAGGGGTACTGGCCTAAAATTTTACTTAACTATAGTGTATGGTTTCAATGACCAAGGAATGAGAAGGTCCTTATGGGATGATATTGTAAGCATCCATGGTCAAATTCATGGACCATGGACAGTGCTAGGTGACTTTAATTGTGTCCTCAATGTAGGTGAAAGAATAGGCAGATCTGTCACTTTAGCAGAGGTGACTAATTTCAAATCTTATCTTGGGGCATGTGGGCTGCAGGATCTTAAATCGACTGATTCCTTTTATAGATGGAACAACAAACAAAAGGGTGTGGACAGGGTATATAGCAAAATTGATAGAGTTTTAGTGAATTATGAGTGGTATGCTGACCTACTAGCCTCAGAGGTGCAATATCTACCTGAAAGGTTGTTTGAGCACTGCCCTACGATAATTTAGTAGGAGAAAGGCTATGGAAAGATGCTTAAACTGTTCAGATATTATAATATGTGGAGCCTTGCTCCAGATTTTAAACAGAAAGTCCAGAAAAGCTGGGACGGTAGGATTAAGGGAAGAAGAATGTATCAGGTAGTGGGCAAGCTTAATAGACTAAAAGATGTGTTGAAGCAACTCAACAAAGAGAGGTTTAGTGATGTGAAAAACAAAGCAGATAAGGCCATGGAGAGGTTAACCAAGTGTCAAAGTAGTATACAAACAAACCCAAGAATTGCCTTGTTTGAAGAAGAAATTAATTTGCACAAAGAGTGTGAGCAGTATCAGAAAGCAAAATATCAATTTCTGCAACAGAAGAGCAAGGAAGGAGGGGGACCAAAATACAACCTACTTTCACAGTTGTATCAAAGCAAGAAGGAATAAGAATGGATTTTTTTTAATAAAAAATGCACAAGGAGAATGTAAAACAGAACAGTAGGACATTAGCCAGACTTTTATTGACTATTACAGTGATCTGTTAGGCACAAGCCTAAATGGTAGAGTGCCAGCTGATAGCAACATCATTAAATCAGGGCCAGTAGTTTCAGCAGAACAAAAAATGCTACTGGAGAAGGAATTCACCCAATAGAAAGTAAAGGCTGCATTATGGGCTATAGGCAGTGAAAAATCTCCTGGGCCTGATGGGTATGGTAGTAAATTTTTTAAAGATAGTTAGGATATAGTGGGGCCTGATGTAGTTGCTGGGGTAATGGATTTTTTCCAGACTGTCCAGATGCTCAAGGGTGTGAATAACACTGTTATCACATTAATTCCTAAGAGCTCTCATGCATAAACTATTACAGATTGCAGCCCAATCTCATTTTGCAATACCTTGTATAAGCTAATATCTAAAGTGTTATGTAATCAACTGAAGGGGATACTTCCTACCATTATAAGTGTCAACCAAAGTGCTTTTGTGTCAGGTAGGACAATAATGCAAAATATACTGATATGCCAAGATCTGGTGAGATTGTATAACAGGATGGCTAGCAAAAATAGTTGTCTCATCAAAATAGCTCTTAGAAAGGCATATGATAATGTGGAAGGGTACTTTGTGGAAGAGATGTTGTATGGATTGAATTTCCCTTACAAGTTTATCAAACTTGTCATGAATGTATAAGTATAAGACAATATACTATTACTTTAAATGGTGGAGTACATGGGACTATAAAGGGGAGGAGATGACTCAGACAAGGGGATCCAATATCCCTCCTATTATTTGTGATTTGCATGGAGTAATTCTCTAGAGTGATGAATTATGTTACATTATAAGAAGGATTTGTTTTCCACACTAAGTGTAAAGGGTCGAGGCTAAACCACTTATGCTTTACTGATGACATGTTGATCTTCTCAAAAAGTGAATTTCAGTCTGTTTTACTTATGTTAAGAGGGCTAAAAGCCTTTTCTTTAGCATCTGGCTTAACAACAAATCTAGCATCTTCTCAGCAAATATGCAGCAGCAGGACTTGGAGGATTTATGTGGCCTGACTGATTATTCTAAAGGACAACTTTCTTTTCAATATCTAGGGGGCCCAATCTCTGCAAAAAAAACTATCGGTTATGGACTGTGACAAGCTGATTCAGAAACTAACTAGTAGGATAAAAACATGGGGGACCAGAAATCTATCTTATACAGGTAGATTACAGTTGGTAAATTCTATCTTGATGCATATTCATGTCTATTGGTAATCTATATTCTTATTACCAAAATCAGTCCTGAAGAACATAACAACAGTATGTAGAAACTTTCTATGGAGTGGGCAGGTGCATACTATAAAAACATCACTGGTGGTTTGGGATGTGGTTTGTAGGAGCAAGAAAGAGGGTGACTTAGGTATTCTTGATTGCATTTTATGGAATGAGGCGACTATTGCTAAATATGTGTGGAATGTGACTGGGAAAACTAATAATCTCAGGGTGAGTGGGTTGATCATGTGTATTTAAAAGGGATAAACTAGTGGGATTACCAACCTTCACATGATTGTTGTTGGTATTGAAAGAAGATTTATGCAATTAAGGATAGGTTCAGGGCTGGATATGTGCAAAATCATTGGCTTATACCTGATGGTAACCATTCCATCAGTAGTAGATATCATTAGAGATTAGGGCTTGGAAATGTATGGCCGTGGGGGAGAGGTGTATGGAACAATATGAATGTACCAAAGCGCATCTTCATTTGCTGGTTAGTGATGTATAAAAGGCTGCTGCCCAAAACAAGATGGGTTAAAATGTAAATTTGTCAGAATGATAAATGCCCATTGTATGACAATACTCCAGAAACAATCAATCATTTATTCTTTGGATGTCAATTTTTCAGGATATGCTTAACTCTACTACTGGATCGAATGAAGATCAAGATCAGACATACAGAAGTAGAGGGGATTTGGGCCAGGAGTGCTAGAAGAGTGCAAGGAAAGATGAGAAGGCAGGTGGTGTGGGCGTGTATTACTGCATTAATCTACCATATATGGAGAACTCAGAATGATTCTACATGGAATAGTACTATTCCAAGACCACAAAATATAGTCCAACAGATTATACAAGATAACAAGTATAAAAGTATGGAAATTCTAGGAAAGAGAATTACTTGTAGAGATAGAGTGCGCATAGAGGAGTTATATGTATAGATAATTGTATAGAAGGATAATTGAAGGATAGGTAAAAGGGTAGTTGAGGTGCAGGTTGTTTGTTTGCTTGAAGTCTTTGTAAAATGAGTCTTGTGGAGGTTTGGTGATATTAATAAGATGTGTTTGTTAGACCAAAAAAGAAATTGCCCTAAACTTTGATACATCCAACTACGCCACTGACAGTTGAATTTATACACATGATTTAAGAATATGTAGATTATTGATTCGATAGTAAAATTATGATGAATTAACTTATTGAGAGATAAAAATTAAATAAGTAATTAAAAAAATAAGGATCCAGATAAGAAAATGAAATTGCTCTAAATTTCGATGCTAATTACTCCATTGAATTTTTTTTTAGAACACTGAAAGTCGTGAAAGCTTAGAACTTTGAGAGATTAATATGATACTTGTGAGAGAATGAAATTCAAATGAAATACAACGAAAAGGTAAGGTGCTATTTATAACTACATATAAAGTACAAGATTCATAAATTGTGTTCTCATAAAGGTCATTATTGTGTAACTAATAACGATGATCCCGAGATCTTGTGTAACGGTTTAATCATTCAATAACACTGAATAAACTTGAGTCTTATTTTTTGATATCGCGTCTTTAACACAACTTCTGTTAACTCATGTCCGTCTTGTCATTTTTTCCACATGAGCTTTCTGATTCAGACACCTGTTGAGTCAAGATTTTATGTTACCAATTTAAGTTATATCAAGATTAATAATTAGTATTAGAATAAATTATAGAATAAATTATCTCTGCCAAATGATGTAGTAATAGTACCGAAATTAGTTCCTCCAGGATAAAACAATGAAAGTGACAAAAATATCCATAAGGATCTCTCAAATCTTTTAACAAAAATATTCATAGTTTTGAGATAAAAAAATAATATTGACCCGTTTATTCTTAAAATGCTGCAGTTAAATTTATATGCATAATTTAAGAACATATAAGTTAAATTAATCAGACATTAAAATTATGAAGAACTAATTAACTTACTAGAAATAAACAGTAAATAAGTAATTGAACAACACAAATTCAAATAAGAAAGTGGAATTATCCTAACTTCCAATGTGAACTAGACCACTGGAAAGATGATTTAGAACTATTGACTCTTTTTATTTTTGTGTTGGCATTTGAGTTATCTGTCTTCCTCTTTCAATCGAAACACTTAACGCTGATAGCTTCGGTGGGGCCCCCTCCACACCCGCAACATAGAGGAGTTGCTCCAACATTCGCACTGCAACAACAAAAAAAAAGCTCTCCAGAGTGATATATGATGCTAAACCGAAACCAAGATATAGAGAGTGTTGTTCTTTTGTTTTGATGTCTCGAAGACACAAAACAAAAACACTCAGATGAATGATTTAGAACTAAGAAATTTGTAAAAGCTTAAAAACTTTGAGAGCTTATAATGCTTGTAAAGAAATGAAATTCAGATGACATACAACGAAAAGACAATGTATTAGTTATAATTACATATTAAAGGACGAGATTCACAAATTATGCCCCATGAAATTCATTATTGTAATCATTATTGATAAACAATTAAAAATGATTTCAGAATCTTGTGTACCAATTTGATCATTCAGATAACATTGATCAGATTTGTATCTCGTGTCCGACACTGCGTATTCAATGCAACTTCTACTGAGTCATGTTCGACTTGTCACTTTTGCCACATACACCTTTTAATTCAACCACCTATCGAGTCTGGATTTTGTCGTATACAATTTTATCTTTTGTTCAGTTACTAATTTACGTTATATCATAATTCATAACTAATATTTCAGATAAATTGTCCATCTCAGATAATGTAACAATAGTACCGAAATCAAGAACAAGATAAAATAATAAAATGACAAAAATACCCATAGCCCGTCAAATCTTTTTTTCTATTAAAATAAAGTGTCGGGTAATTTTACAAACGAACAACTTCGTCTTAAAACTTATACAATACACATTATTTTTAATATGATAAATCAAATAATTAATAAAATGTAATACCAAAACAATTGATCTGAACATAATAATCTCAATTAACTAATACTAAAATAACTTTTTTTCAAACCAAAGAAAAAAAATCAAGGGATGAGAAGGAAGCCCCCACAAATCTAAGTTTAAAGAAAAAAAAAGAAGAAAATATTCCTGCTAGAAAATAATCAAGCCCATAGTTTGCTGATGACGTGGCAAAAATAACACCTCTATAATGACATGGCAATACTTTATTGGCAGAATAATCTTACGTGGCACTCCATCGTCGTCAATACTACGAAAAATCCGCCTGTCTTTATCGAGGTCCAAGTACAGTCACTTTTTTCAACTAACCTCCTTCTTTTAACCATATCAAAAAACCCCGAAGCGGTATTCCTTTAACTACTATGGCATTTTAGGTAATTTTACCAGAAAAAGGAGGTGAATCTTTTATTCACTTCCCCTCGTATATGCCCCTCTTATTCACATATAAATATTCATTCAACAATTAGGATTTTTATTATTATTATTATTATTATTATCTATAATAAAAACTTCCCCCGATCTGATCCGCAGTTCGCCTCCAGACAACGCTGCTGCATTCTCGCCGCTCGTCGGATTCCGTTCACCGTCCGTTTGTGAAGAAATTCAATTTGCATGAGTTGTTAGCTGATTTGCTTTCAGATCCGTACGTTAATTTGCTTTCTCTCGATCCATTCACCGTTGATAAGTTAGGTAATTGATATTGGATCGTGCTTAATTATCTAATTAACACTTTTATAATTGAGTTTTATGCTGATTTTTTTCGTTATTTTTTATGTGATTATTTGGTTATTGTGCATGCTTAATTAATTCATATAACTGGTTTTGAAGATTCAGTTTTAGCTACGTATATGTTTGGAGCATATTCACATTGATGAGTATAAACAAGTAGCTGTTTGATTGCTTTGACATTCGCTTAAAGCTGTAATTATATTTGTTTAATTAGCACGGTTGAGATTTTGGCGGTTATTTTGCTTAGCAATGTTTATTTTTCCAGAGATCTATAACCGAGTTCGTTTTTTGTTTCGATTTCGTTACTCATATTAAAGGTTTTGATTTTTCTGTACAAAGATGGCCGTTGAAAAGTGTGGATGTGGATGATTTTGTTTCTGCATGTCTACGTGGTCCATGAGAACTTTTTTGTTTAGTGTGAGCTGTATGATTCGTGCGTCGATGGAATTTTGTTTCTAACTTTGATGATTAATTTCAGGCATTTAGCAGTTGAAATGGCAGCAACAGGATGGTTGAAGGGAAGAGTGAAAGCTGTTCCCTCTGGTGACAGTTTGGTGATAATGGGAAATTCCAAGGCTGAAATTCCGCCTGAAAAATCTATTACCTTAGGATCTCTAATGGCGCCACGATTGGTATGATGTGCATTAGTAAACCTTACCTTTTTTATGATCCATATTTTCAAATTGCTCGTATATTTGCGTCTCTTTTTTCATTGCTCATTCTTGATTTTCACTCGTAGGCACGTCGTGGTGGAGTGGATGAGCCATTTGCATGGCAAAGTAGAGATTTCTTGAGGAAGCTTTGCATTGGAAAGGTGTCCTTGCATTGATCATTCTAACTTGTGTGTGTATATTTATAAATCTTCTCTTTTAGTAGTATAATTGAAATGTGCCTTTTTTATTCCTTAGGAGGTCACTTTCAAGGTGGAATATACTGTACCTTCCATAGGGCGAGAATATGGCACTGTTTTTCTTGGTGACAAGAACGTATCCATGCTAGTTGTTTCTGCAGGCTGGGCCAAGGTTGGATTGGTGTTAATTTCTCTGTTTCTCATCGATTTGTTTCCCACTATATCTAGTTTCATGAAATGATTAATTTTGATGGAACCAGGTCCGGGAGCAGGGTCAGCAGAAAGATGCTAACCCCTATTTAAAACCTCTGCAAGATGCTGAAGAACAAGCCAAACAACAAGGTCTAGGTCGTTGGAGTAGGGTGCGTTCCTCATTTTCTCTGATGTGTTTATGTTATTGGACAAATATTGTGAACTTCATCTTTTTACTTTATCAAGATCAGATACTGTTATCTTCAAAGCTATATATTTCCATGCTTTTATAGTCTTTTGGATTGGATGGGTTTTGAGCCAGGGAAGATTATGTTTTTGCTGACTGGAACATTAAGAAGTCGTTTACCTCTACTTTTTTGGTGCCTATGTATTCTTATAGTTTAGTTCCATTTAGATGTTCGTCTTTGTTTCTATCCATACATTTTCAGATGTTATTGAGAGCATATTTGTTATCCCTTTTTGTGTTCTGCTTCTGTCTGCAATAAACCTTGTGCTACGAGGTTTTTATCTAGAACGTGTTGAGCTTTGATGGCTAGCACTTCAGGATAAGTGCTGAGACCGTGGGTGGTATGCAGATTATCCTGTTTTGGACAAATATATATTCTAGCAGATTATCTAGAAGGAGTATATCAGAGAGTATGGATCAGTATATGGAACTTCTAGATTCACTAGGAAATATGTAACTAGGAATCGTTTAAGACCTGTTTTTTAAATGTACTTTCAGTGCCTTCTTGGTTTTACTGATAAAAACATTAACGTTATAAAAATAGGGAAAAGGCATAAATAGCCCCCTTAACTATGGGTGAAATCCCAGCGACACATCATAACTATACGGGGTCCTATTACCCCCTAAACTATTTTAAAGTATAAAATACACCCTTGTGCTGAGGTGTGTGCTTGAAGTGGCACAGGGAGTGTGCTTACTCTCTTGGAGGCATGTGAGAGACGAAAAAGAAGTATTAAAATCTGATTAATATGGATAAGTGTCCATTTTTAATTGGACATTTTTACAATTAATTAGTACACATAATTAATTGACATTAGAACTTAAGTTGATAATCTTTTTAATTATCTTTCTTTGTGAAATAGAGTCAAAATTTATCTTTTTTTAGAAATACAATTAATTTTCTCACAACATACATAAATTGCCGGCAATTTTTTTCTGGTGTTTTTCATGTATTTATATAGCACGGGGAGAATTTTTCTTTTCCTTCTCATTTTTTACTCAAAACACTTGGCATGAAATTCACCAATGAGGAAAAAATCTGCATGTTAGGGATTCTCTTCTCTCCGCAGTTCAATCTGCCTCTACTTTACCTTACCCAAACAATTTCTGAGTGAGAAACAATTGGATTCCTTAACCCAAATCCAACCAGAAAAAGAAAACGACCCCAACTTTCAATTCTTCTCGGATTAGAGTTCCAATTTTGGGGTAGTTTCTTCAATGGAGATTTTGGGCGAAGCTTTGTGGGACTTATTTTATTTCTTTTGTTGGGCTACAAACTTCAGTTGGATGCAAGAGATCTAACATTTTAAAATCCAGATTGTATAACTTGAGTTTTTGAGGATTGGAGTGATATTTCATGGTGGGTTTGAAGGCGGATGATAAAATATATGGTCTGTGCTTTGATGTTTCGTGGCGGAAGAATGAATTTGACAGTAGGCATTGAATCCGGTGGTGGTGATGGGACGAATTCTGTGGTGGGTTATGATATTCGTGGTGATTGCTATGGGTTTTAATGGTGGAAATATTGGGTTTATTGCTTATGTGGTGGGTGTAGTGATGGTAGTGAAAGAGAAGGATTCAAATGCCACAGCACAGTTTATTGATGTGGCGCTGACATAGCGATGATGTGCCTATATTGTTTGTGTTGGCTGGTGGATCTTTTGCATAGTATCTTTGTCCATTTAGTTCAGTGTTCCATATATTGTGATTAAGATTGTTTTTTTTCCTTCCTATTTTTGCTGTGCATAGTAATTCCTGGCATACTACTGTTTTCAGGCTCCTGGTGCTTCCGAGGCATCTATTAGGAATCTACCTCCATCTGCGATCGGTGATGCTAGTAACTTTGATGCAATGGGCCTATTAGAGAAAAGTAAAGGTAAGCTTATAGAAGCGTTTGTTGAGCAAGTTCGTGATGGAAGTACGCTGCGAGTGTACTTGCTTCCAGACTTCCAGTTCATCCAAGTGTTCGTTGCTGGAATACAGGTCAATGCAATACAAGTTAAATTTTCTTTATGACCAGCTCTTGTTACTTTACCAGTTCACTTACCCCTTTGTTTCAATAAACAGGCACCAACTATGGGAAGAAGAGCCACATCAGAAAGTATTATTAATACTAGTATTACCTCTGATGAACCAAATGGAGAATCAACAACTGAACCTCGTGCAACTCCGACATCTGCACAGAGGTTGGCATCCTCAGCAGCATCTGTAACAGAAGTTGCTCCTGATCCTTATGGCAGAGAGGCAAAGCATTTTACTGAAACTCGTGTCTTAAATAGAGATGTGAGATTCTATTTGTTAGCTCTTAATGAATTGTGTTTCCTGTTTATCCCTTTTCTAATGTAATTCAAACATACAGGTTCGAATTGTCCTGGAGGGTGTTGACAAGTATAGCAATCTAATTGGCTCAGTGTACTACCCTGATGGAGAATCGGCAAAGGACCTGGGATTGGAGCTTATTGAAAATGTACGTGATAGACATACTGCTGCTGATACTTTAGGACATGTGTCCATAATATGAATCTGACCTTTTTAAAAAGGTCACTTTAACTGGTATAATGTTATAAGCTTAGATGGGCCTTTCTTGTTGGTTTTCTCTTGTAAAGATTATTTATTTATTGATATATTTTCTCTAATTCGGAAGGCTCTGCTTTTATGATGCTTTGGTATTCTCAGCAAATTGCTTATATCTTGTTCAGTAATGCAGTTAGTCCTCTCATTTTGCTGGTCATTAATGGAATAAATGCCGTCTTCAATATTATGCATCTGTGTTCAGTCTGGACCTGTTTCCTATCATAGTTTTTTTTACCATTATTATCTCTCTCATTTTGTTCCCTCTCTTGGTTTATTTATGTGGATTAGCTAGGGATCCTTTTTCACCTAAATTTATTAACTTTCTCTCGCCGTAACTTTCTATACTCAGCTTTTCTTTTATGAAATAAGTTGTAGCATAAAGGCTGTTTATTTCCCTTGTCTCTAATTTTCAATTAGTTAATTTACTTGGCAGAGATCGGATAGTTACTCCTAATTCTAGAAAAGGAAATGTATAAATTTTGTTCTTGTTTCAGAACGTTTAAGGTCAATCTAATCTAAAGTTTATGCCTTCCCCTTTTTTCTTTGGCATAGGGTTATTCTAAATACGTTGATTGGAGTGCAAATATTCTAAAGTTTATGCCTTCCTCTTTTTTCTTTGGCATAGGGTTATGCTAAATACGTTGATTGGAGTGCAAACATGCTTGAAATTGAAGCCAAGAAGAAGTTGAAAAGTGCCGAGCTTGAGGCCAAAAAGACTCGCTTAAGAATCTGGACGAACTATGTAGCTCCGGCAACAAATTCCAAGGCTATTCATGACCAAAATTTCACCGGAAAGGTAGCTATAAGTCAAAGGGTTGTTTAAGTTTTTTTAATCTCTCTCTCTCTCTTCAAATGTTTTGTGCTTGGCTTTTTCTAGGTGGTTGAGATTGTCAGCGGAGATTGTCTTGTTATAGCTGATGATTCTCTGCCATTTGGAGATCCATCAGCAGAACGGAGAGTCAATCTTTCAAGTATTAGAGCTCCTAAAATGGGGAATCCTCGTAGAGATGAAAAACCTGCTCCCTATGCTCGTGAAGCAAAGGAATTTTTGAGAAATCGCCTTATCGGAAAACAGGTATTGCTATCTTTTCTGATATCTCCTCTCCTGAAATTAGAGTTACAGAATCAGAAGGAGATGATTTACTAACCTTATACCCTTTCAGGTGAATGTTTCAATGGAGTATTCTCGGAAGGTCAGCATGGCAGATGGACCTGCTGCTCCTGCCAGTGGCGCAGATTCAAGGGTGATGGATTTTGGAACTGTATTCCTAGCATCCAAGGATGGGGATGGTGCTGCACCACCTGCTCCATCTGCTGCAGGCAACCAGTTGCCTGGAGTGAATGTTGCTGAGCTTTTGGTTGCCCGCGGTTTTGCAACTGTTGTTAGACATCGTGATTTCGAAGAGCGTTCAAACTATTATGATGCCCTTCTCTCAGCAGAATCGCGTGCTACTTCTGGGAAAAAGGGCATTCATTCTCCAAAAGAACCTCCGGTGATGCATGTAACAGACCTGCTAACGGTTAGTATCCTTGTTACTGGTTGACTCTTTTAATGTGGCGCCAAGGAATAACTAATTTTTTCTGTTTTACTTGCAGGCAGCGTCAAAGAAAGCTAGAGACTTTTTGCCTTTCTTGCAGCGTAACAGGAGGATGTCTGCTGTAGTAGAATATGTCCTCAGTGGTCATAGATTCAAACTGTTCATTCCCAAGGAGACTTGCAGCATTGCTTTCTCGATTTCTGGAGTGAGATGCCCAGGTCGTGATGAACCCTACTCTGAGGAAGCCATTGCCTTGATGAGGCGGAAGATAATGCAGAGGGATGTCGAGGTAATATTTTTTCTTTCTTACATTTGTAGTTTGCTACATATGAATTTCTCTTATTTCATTCCTACTGCCTTCTACATAGATCGAGGTAGAAACAGTTGACAGAACAGGGACTTTCATTGGAACATTATGGGAATCAAGATCCAATGTGGCAGTGACCCTACTGGAAGCTGGTTTAGCAAGGCTTCAAACTTCTTTTGGAACTGATAGAATCTCAGAAGTTCACCTCCTCATGCAAGCTGAACAGGCTGCCAAAAGGCAGAAATTGAAGGCAAGAGCAAGATCTGTTATACTTATATTAGTCATGGTTTTGTTCTTTACTATTTATTAACAATTACCTTGACATAGATATGGGAGAATTATGTCGAGGGAGAGGAAGTTCCCAGTGGTGGAGCAGCAGCTGAAAGACGCCAAAAAGAAGAGGCTAAGGTAGTGCAATTAGATCTAGTGCTTCTCAGTTAATTATTGTTTGTGATAATTTACCATCTGGATTCATTGTGAATTCTATTTCTTGTTATGTTTGACTTCTATACTTTTACACGTTTATGTTCTCAGGTCACAGTCACCGAAATTTTGGGTGGTGGTATATTTTATGTTCAGTTGGTTTCCGACCAGAAAGTTGCAGCCATTCAGAAGCAACTTGCTTCTCTAAATCTTCAGGAGGCTCCTGTAATTGGTGCTTTTAATCCAAAGAAGGGTGATATTGTTCTTGCTCAATTCACTGCTGATAATTCATGGAACCGGGCAATGGTATGTGATCCATTAATCTTATTACTCATACTTTATTTTATTTATGTAGTTTCACAAAGCTTTGAATTAAACAGTTGAAGATATGACTTGAATTACTGAGTACTCTAACTTTGTGTCTTCTGATGTGAATGAAATTACTAGTTTGGATAGTTGTGTGAAGCCAGACCGTTGAATCTTCCAAACTTCAAATTGCTTCTTTTCACTTAAAAGTTTAAACACCCTACTCTTTATGTATCAAAGAAAGTTAGAATGTGTGCTTTTCCATCAATCAAATAAACTATTTGCTTAAACCGTACTACTATTTTTTTTTTGTCATCACATAAACTGTACTAGTTAATCTAGTGTTTTCTTGGATACTACACTTATATATGTTAAAAGTAAATTATTGAACTTTGTTTACCATCTAGTTGTGTCCCCTAAGCCCTTTTTCTTAGCCAATCAAATGTATATCTTTGTTGTGGCATTACTGTAGGTTATTTAAGTTTCACGTCTTCTGAAGTTACCCTTGTTTCCAAAAAAAAAAAAAGTTTCACGTCTTCTGAAGGATATAGATGATTTTATTATGTTCTATTTTTCCTGGTCATATCATATTCTTTTTTCTGATTTCCCCCCTTAAAAATATGTTTAGATTGTCAATGCCCCTCGCGGTGCTGTGGAATCTACCAAAGACAAGTTTGAAGTTTTCTACGTTGATTATGGAAACCAAGAAATTGTTTCTTACAATCAGTTGCGGCCTCTTGATGCGTCTGTGTCCTCCAGTCCCGGTCTTGCTCAGCTCTGCAGTCTTGCTCATATTAAAGTTCCTGGGCTAGAGGATGATTATGGTCAGGAGGCAGCTTACCGGCTAAGTGAGCTTCTTCTAAGTGGGCCAAAGGAATTTAGAGCTGTTATTGAGGAAAAAGACACTTCAGGTGGAAAAGTTAAAGGTCAAGGAACAGGGACAATCTTTTTGGTGACTTTGGTTGATCCTGAAAGTGATATCAGCATAAATGCTACTTTGCTTCAGGTTCGAAATTATAGCCTTTTATTTTAATTATGATTCAACATTATTTTACTCATTTCTATTACTATTGGATTCTGCATGTTTTTGACTAGCCACTAGGTCTTTTGTTCACTACCCTTAGTATCACATGAAGCAGTGCCTTCTTGCAGTTGGTTGTTCAAATTCCATTTAGCTAGACTATCTTTTATCTGGTAGAGTTGGGTTTGAAAGACCAAACCCTAGTGCTTCCGTTGTCCTCTGCCCCCTACTTAAGGACTATGGTTTTTCTTGTGTTGACGGTGTTCTAACAAAAGGGACCTGGAAAATCTTCAGGAAGGACTTGCTAGGATGGAGAAAAGGAAGAGATGGGAGCCCAAGGACAAACAACAGGTGCTTGATGAATTGGAGAAGTATCAGACAGAAGCACGGGATAAGAGACGCGCAATGTGGGAGTATGGAGATGTCGAGTCAGATGAGGAGGATATCCCTGCTAGGAAAGGTGCTGGGAAACGGTGAATGCTGCAACAGAGTTGAACTGGTGGCAATTGCCAATTTGGATGGGGCTCTTTCAGCCTAAATTCTACCAGTCAGACTATTGCTGTCTTAAGGAAATAGAGAGGTGAAAGTTTGAGTTAGCTTTATGTGGTGTTTACATGGTTAGCTTTATGTGGTGTTTACATGTAACTTTAGGAGAGAGACTTCAGGAGGTGAGAGAAATTTTGTTCTCTTTTCTTTTTCCCCCCTTTTTTACTTAAATTTTTTTAATGTATGTGACTGAATAAACCTGCCAGCCTCTTGTCGTTCGTTCCATCTGGGATGTTATAAATTTTATGTCAAAACTGGGGGCCAATATTTATCTTGATCGTTTTACGTGATCTTAATGTTTTTAATGAGTAAAAAGAAAGAAAAAAAACAGTTTTTCAATCAATTTTTTTGAATGTCAGAGGTAAAGCCTTAGTTAGAGTATCATAAAGAGAGATGTAGATATAACCCCTAGCCCCAATTCCTCTCTGGTCTTAACACTACCATGACTCCCTTTCCTGGCCAGACCTTTCACCTCTTTACCATTTCTCTTCCCCCGTTTCCGTCACCCATCAGTCTTCTTTTCCAGTTTTCTCCACTTCATAAGTATCAGAAAATTAGGAAACATGAAATAAGGTCTAGAAGCAAACTAAATTATGAAAGTTTGAATACCATTACGATTGTTCGCATAGCTGAACATGCCAAATCAACACCCTAAGCAACCATTTCAGTATACGAAAGATGAAACGGCGAGAAGATAAAGGAGCGCGGACCGCGAGGAGAAGAAATTCTTCCCGCAGTTGAGGAGGGAATGATACCCAGAAAAAGGAATAAACTGTCTTGGAGCTTTTCTGAACGGTGCCATCTACTTTAGAAATATACATGGAGATCATAAACCATTTAAAATGCAATCGTGAGTTAGTGGAATGATCGAAAGATGGAAGAGGTATAGCCTTATGTGGAAATGTTATTCAATGACAGTCTTTAAATTGGGAGATCTTGGAACTATTTGTGGGTAAAAATATGAGCATAAAATCTGTGTAAGATTAAATTTTTTGAATTAGACTAAGGTTTTCTAAAAGAAAAACGACAATACAGCACTACAGAGTTAATAAATCAAATGGTCACTCAACTATGAACTTTTATCTCAGAAAGTTACAAAGTCACTCAACCTATTTAATTATTTTTTTAATAAAATTTGCTTATGTGAAATTTCTATTTAAAAATAAAATTCTGAAAAATAAAAAATATCCCTTTAATGACCCTTTTATACTTATTCCTCTAAAGTAATATTTCTTCCTCCTCTTTCTCATTTTTCTTCTTCTTCTCAATTTTATTAAAAAAAATAATTAAATAGGTTGAGCGACTTTCTGAGTAAAAATGTGATAGTTGAGTGTCTTTTGGAGTAAAGACCAAAGTTGAGTGACTTTCTGGAATAAAAGTCCATAGTCGAGTGACCATATGAGTTATTAACACCAGCACTACACGTATCTATTGTTCCAGCTTCAACATAAGTGAACCAAATTACTTGGACAATCGTTTTTCTCGGCTTTCCCTCGTCTTGTGTTGAGGGGATTAAAAATCTATCATATCTAATAAAAACTAAAAGAATTACCTTATATATACAATGTAATTTTTTATCGAGGAGGTTCGAGTGAACACCCAGGCCCCCTCCTAGACCCGCCACTAGTAATACTCCATTCGAACTTGCTCTCGTCTTTCGAATTAAGCTTCCGATTTAGTTGGTACGGACGCAGAAGGATTAGATGACACTAGACAGGGAAGGTTTTCGATTGAAGCTCTCGAATCTGTTCCGTAGTCACTTTAGGATTTAGTTTCCTATCCAGTTGATGTTCTGACATTTCAAATCTAGGTGACTTTAAACTCAGTCGCTTATCTCTCTAGTTACAGGGAGAGGAGAGGGGTTTCAATTTCTTATCTTACTTTTCTCTTTAGTTCGATTAAAAAAAATGTCTCTTTTTATTTTGACATCTCTTTAATTCTAACTTTTCGTGGTACAGTATATTCAAGACAACAAGATTAAAACTCATTTTAATACATTATATATATATCTTTAGTTTATTTTCACAAAATTTATTTATTTTTTTTAAATTTTATGTCAAGTCAAAATACAAACAAATAAAAACAAAAATATAACAATTTTTTTTCTTAGAACTTCAATGATGCGAGCGAACCCCACAAATTGCGGTAACAAGAAAAAGAAACAAACAGAAAAGGTAAAATAGAGCCCACGGTTTACTACTGACTTGGCAAAATTAACATTTCTTGGTGACGTGGCAGTAATTTATTGGTATATATTTCCACGTGACGCACCATCGTTGTCATAAGTCTAAACTAGGAAAATCCGCCTGTCCTAATCAGGTCCAAGTACAGTCTTTTTCTTTTTTCCTTTTTTTTTTTCCGGTTAAACAGTCAGTTTTTTCGATTTAAACACTTTTAACCAAATCAGTGTACTTTCTTTTACTAGATTTACAAAATCCACATAAAAGTAGTGGCATTTTAGGTAATTTTACCCAAATCTTATTTTCACTTCTCTTTTTGTATAACCGTTCACATATAAATACTCACTCTACAATAAGGTTTTTTTCTTTTTCATCTCAAAAAAAATTCTCCCCGATCTGCTCCGCCGTCCGCCTCCGGCACAGCGTCTGCATTCTCGCGGCTCACCGGGTTCCGTTCACCGTCCTTCTGAAGCAATCCAATTTCATTTTGTAGCTGATTTGTTTTTTTAGATCCGTTACGTTACTTTGCTTTCTCTCTTTCCCTACATCTAACGATCGATCCATTCGGCGCTAGTCATTCAGGTATGCTATTGGATCGTGCATGTTTAATTGTGTTTATGTATGAATTCAAGTTACTTTTACAATTGAATGTATCGCCGATGCAATCCTTCGGATGTATCGTTAGTTTTCATGTGATGCTTTTTTTTTTTTTACTTGCATGATGAATTCAATGCACTGGTTCTGAAGATTTGTTTTTTCACGCTGTAAGATACATGATTTCTTCCCATCTATCCTCGCTTTGGTGGATAGAGTTACCTGTTGCTGGTGGGAGGTGGCAAGTATCACGTGGAATTAGTCGAGGTGAGCATAAGCTGGCCAAGACACCACGGTTATAGAAGAAGAAGAAGAAGATATATGTCCCATGTGTTTCTGCATCAGATCAACTCACTTTTACAATTTAATGTATCGCCGATGCAAAGTTTTCACGTGATGCATTTTTTAGTTGTGTGATGAATTTAATTCGCTGGTTTGAAGATTTGCTGTTTCACTCTGTAAGATATATGTTCCATGTGTTTATGCATCAAATCAGCTTACTTTTACAATTTAATGTACCGCCGATGAAATTCTTTGGATGTTTCCTTAGTTTTCATGCAATGTGTTTTTTTTTCTTCTACTTATGTGATGAATTCAATTCACTGGTTCGGAGATTTGCTTTTTCACTCTGTAAGATATATGTCCCATGTGTTTATGCATCAAATGAACTTATTTTTACATTTGAATGTATCGGCGATCCAATTCTTTGGATATTTCGTTATTTTCATGTGATGCTTTTTTTAAAACTTGCGTGATGAATTCGAATGCTGGTTTGAAGTTTTGCTTTTACACTCTGTAAGATATATGTACCATGTGTTCAAAAAACACTAAATGACCCTTGTTAGACCCCTTCGTATGAAGCTTTAATTTCAATGTCAACGATGATGTTGACAAGGTCGCAGCTAAATACGGAAAAGATCACAATATCTTTGTGAATCTAAAGCATGAGTTGGCTGCATTTATCTGGAGTGTTGAGAAAATTCATTCCATTCCAGATGGATACTTTTCTCTGGGTATATTGTGGTCTACATTGACTCTCTTTCCATTAAACCGGAATAATCCCCATTTCCCACCTATCATCGCCTTTGTGGATAGAGTTGCCTGGTATATGTGGCTGGTGGGAGGTGGCAGGTATCCCGTGGAATTAGTCTAGGTGCGCGCACAAGCTTGCCTGGATACCACGGTTATCAAACAAAAAAGATATATGTCCCATGTGTTTAAATTGGGTTTAATAAATAAATGGGTTAGTTCAAGTGTATTGGTTAGATCTTATGGCGCAGTTTTAGAAGACAATTAAATAACTACCAACTTTGATGGAAGGTGAAAAATTATGTGACTATTCCATGATTAGATGGTATCCATGCACGTTGTACAATAATGTGGCTGATACTTTTAGACAAGTGAGCATGACACGTGTTAGCATGCAGGCCTTGTCAGCATGACATGTGTCTACACTTGTGCAATTCTAGGTCACTCAAAGGTTGATCGTAAGGAAGAAATTCTATGGATGGAAAGAGGACCTTCCTTGCTTTCAAGGTTTCGACATTCAAAGTCTTCCTTCCTTATCAGGGAGGGGCCTGCGGGGCTTATTTATTGAAAAAAGGGAAGTGAGCGGCTGTAGTAGGATGATGAGAAAGAAGTGAGAACCCATTTCGGGTTGATTTGATTCCCCCGCATGCTCACAAAGAGTTGCAAGACAGCCAAAAACATAAGATCTCAAGTAAATTCCTTCATCCAAAGCAATTCTTTGGCACTTACCGTCACTTTTCAGGCCAGCAGCTTTGCTCAACATTTTTCTCAACTGTCAACTTGTGCTGCTGACGCTCTTTGATCAGTGATTTACCATCCACTAGACTGATGAGGAATCTCTCCAAAGTTTGCTCTTTGATCAGTGATTCATCAGCCACTAGATCTAAATCTACTGAAAAAAGGAGCACCCTTGATCACCTGAAGAGATTTTTAGGCAGAATTGGCATAATTATTACCGTGAAGATTGAGCTCCACACCCTTGTCTGGTGGTTTGAGAAAAGAGGTTGAGACATTCAGAAAGAGAGTTATGGCATTTTGAGGCGTTGAATTGGATATGCTGATGAAAGCGGATTCTCTTTCCGTCCTTCGTCATTGAGAGGAAGTCGTTTGTTTTTATAAAAAAATTTTTGAACTATAAGTCGATAATCTAAATGTGCCATTAGTTTGTTTTATATCCAAAGATAGTACATATTACTAATTGGTGCATTATAGATTGTCAAATAATGTTTTAAACTTTATTGAGCATATGTCTAAAGATGTATTTTAAAGGAGGATATCATTGTATATTTAGTAGTACATATACAATTTTTTTAATCTGCTGGTATGTTTAGGTTGTAACTCAAATCATTAACGAATTGCATATTCTATTTGTAGCATTCTAATTATACATATACTATTACTGAAATTATCATTGGGACCGGTCTAACAAATTAAGTCTAATGTTTATGGAATGAGTATTGCAAGTAACATTAAGACTAACTCTTTCCAAAATTGGAAGTGCTAAGGAGATTTTGAAAATTGTGGAAGAAGGCTCCTAAATTGCTAATAATCTCTTGCTAGGACACTAATGGTACCTTGACGACCACGAAGTTTGATGGTTCACGTACCATGCACGAGCATGTCATTGAAATGACAAATATTGCAGTAAGACTTAAGACCTTGGAAATGGGGTAGATGAGAATTTCCCTGTGCAGTTCCATCATTAAATCATTATTGTCCGGGCCTTTCTAAATAAACTATTTTATCATGAAAGACAAATGGAACGTGCATGAAATGTTGGCGTTAGGAGGACACAAGGCTAAAGAATCAAGGAAGTCACTCCATTAACCTTGTAAGCCACTAAGGAGCTGGAAAGAAGGTACAAAACACGATGAGGGTAAACAAAGGCAATATAATGTTAACGAGTCATCTCTCCAATTACGTAAGAAGGAACATAAGAATGATAAGTGTCGTTTATTCGATAAACATGGACACTTTCAGAAAGATTGCCCAAAATGTAAGGCACGGTTGGAGAAGAAACTTAAGGCGCAGTTCGAGAAAAAAGGTTAGCCTAGTGCTTTTACGTGTCTCAAATCAAATCTAATTGAAGTACCTTACAATACTTGGGGGATTGATTTTGATTGTATTGTTCATGTTTCTAATATAATGCAAGGATTCCTTACTACACAACCATATATCAAAATGTATACATGGGAATAGAGTGAACACTCTAGTTGAAGCTAGAGACTTTTTGTTTAGTTCTAGATACCGGCCGGACTTAAAAGTTGTTTGGAACTTCTTATGTATCTTTTGTTTCAGATATCTAAATTTCGTGTTTAGGTTGGGTAAAGTTGGACACTTTTTAAATTTAGGCCATGGATGTTTTAGTTTGTTTAAGAATATAATCATCTCAGTGGTTGGTTTGTATAAACCAAGTCTTGATAATCTACTTGTTGAAACCCTTTTAACTTTGCATCATCATGAAGAAGCTACACGTGGTTTCATGTATGGATACTCTTCTTACTTGTTGCATGAACCTTTAATATTTGGTGTCGATTGTATTAAAGGAAAAAAAAAGAAGCACACAACTTCTAAAAATCATACACATCGACATATGTGGTCATTTTGAAGTAAATTCTTTCAAGACAAATGGTTAAGTTTGCACTTGAACTGTGTGAAATGGAACAAAATTGCCCTCCATTAATAGTTAGTGTCAAATATGCCCTCATCGTTACTAAAATGGGCTAAATTTTGCCCTTATTTTCAAATGACAAAAGCTTAGCACCTGATGATGCCACATGTCTTGCGATTAATGATTAATTTTCTTGAACGGAGGGCAAAAATTTAATCCTTAATTGTAGGGTCACGCGACATCACTGGGTGCTAAACTTTTTCCAATTTGAAAATAAGGGCAAATTTAGCCCATTTTAGTAACGATGAGGGCATATTTGACACTAACTATTAATGGGGGGCAATTTTATTCCATTTCACACAGTTCAAGTGCAAACTTAACCATTTGTTACTTCAAAATGACCACATATGTCGATGTGTATGATTTCTAGAAGTTGTGTGCTTCTTTTGTTTTCCTTTAATACAATCGACACCAAATATTAAAGGTTCATAAAATGACAAAATCCAAATCTAGAAGGATTTCATTCTTTCTTTGAATATGTGACCTAAAGGTTCATGCAACAAGTAAGAAGAGTATCCATACATGAAGCCACGTGTAGCTTCTTCAACATTATGATGCAAAGTTAAAAGGGTTTCAGCAAGTAGATTATCAAGACTTGGTTTATACAAACCAACCACTGAGATGATTGTATTCTTAAATAAACTAAAACATCCATGGCCTAAATTAAAAAAGTGTCCAACTTTACCCAACCTAGACACGAAAATTAGATATCTGAAACAAAAGATACATAAGAAGTTCCAAACAACTTTAAGTCTGGCCGGTATCTAGAACTAAATGAAAAGTCTCTAGCTTCAACTAGAGTGTTCACTCTATTCCCATGTACACAATTCTTTAATTTTGATATATGGTTGTGTTGTAAGGATCCTTGCATCATATTAGAAACATGAACAATACAATCAAAGTCAATCCCCCAAATATTGTAAGGTACTTCAATTAGATTGATTTGACACGCGTAGAAGCACTAGGCTAACCTTTTTTCTCAAACCGTGCCTTACTTTTGGGCAATCTTTCTGAAAGTGTCCATGTTTTTTGAATAAACGACACTTACCATTCTTATGTTCCTTCTTACGTAATTGGAGAGATGACTCGTTAACATTATGTTGCCTTTGTTTACCCTCATCGTGTTTTGTCCCTTCTATCCAGCTCCTTGATGGCTTACGACGAGGGCATCTTTGACCCTAACTATTAACGAAGGGCAAATCTATGTCATTTCGTATAGTTCAAGGGCAAATTTGACCATTTTCCCTCCTTTCAATAAAGAAAAATATTCATCACCTTTTTGATGACTTTTCACGTTATGGATGTAAAGAAAGATATTCATCATCTTTTTTAATGACTTTTCACGTTATGAATGTCTATTTGTCGCATGAAAAATCTCACGCAATAAATGTCTTTGAGGTATTTATTAATGAGATTGAAAGAAAACTAGATAAAAGGTGAAAAATAATTCGGTCAAATAGAGGTGGTGCTATAATGGAACATATATTGAAACTAGACAACACCTTGGTCCTTCTGTGGCATATGTGCTCAATACATAATGCCGACACACCACAACAAAATGAATTGGTAGAAAGGTGTCATCGTGCATTAAATATGCGTAGGAGTACGTTAGGTTACCTAGTAAGAGACCCAAAGGTACCTTCTTAACTTTGGATCGGAAGGAAACCCAGTTTAAGGCACTTGTGTGTTTGAGGTTGGCCAGTAGAAGTTAGAATTTACCATCCACAAGAAAAATTGAATTCGAGAACAATTAGTGGTTTCTTTATTGGTTATCCAGGAAAATCAAAGGGGTATAGATTTAGTGTCCAAATCACAATAGGAGAATAGTTGAAAAGAATGATGAAGTTAATGGGAGTGAAGAACACATAATGTGAAACTTGAAGAATTTAGGGTGCAACTTCACTTCCTTTTCAAGAGTTGTTCATGAAGTTGTTGTACAACCTAGGAATCAATAAGACCAACACATGAATGATCCTTCTGCTCACAATGAAGTTGTAATTGATGAACCTATAGTAGATGAACCACCAATAGTAGCACTAAGAAAGTCTCAAAGACAAGGTTGACCTGCTGCTATTTCTGATGATTATTTGGTATATCTACCCGTGTCAGAAAATTGACTGGGGAATTCATTTTTACAAGCCATTGAAAGTAATAATTATGGTTATATGCTATGAAACATAAGTTAAAATCTATGGAACAGAATTAAATTGGCCGTTATTTTATGTAGCAATTAAAACAACTTTACTTCTGTAGAGATCTATAACAAAATTCATTTAAAGGTTTTGATTTTTCTATGCCAGAAGAGGGTCCTTAAAAAATGTGGTATTTTGTTTCTGTATGTCTACCTGAATGATGAGATCTCTTTGTTTGGTGTCAGCAGTATGATTCTTTCCTCGATCAAACTTTGTTACTAATTTGAATTGCTAATATCAGGCATTTAGCAGTTGAAATGGCATCAACAGGATGGTTGAAGGGAAGAGTGAAAGCTGTTCCCTCTGGTGACAGTTTGGTGATAATGGGTAGCTCCAAGGCTGAAATTCCGCCTGAAAAATCTATTACCTTAGCATCTCTAATGGCTCCACGATTGGTATTACATGCACTAATAACCCTTACCTTTTTAATGATCCATATCTTCAAATTGCTCCTATATCTGTATCTTTTTGAGTATTGCTCATTCTAGTTTTCCACTTGTAGGCACGTCGGGGTGGAGTGGATGAGCCATTTGCATGGCAAAGCAGAGACTTCTTGAGGAAGCTTTGCATTGGAAAGGTGTCCTCGCATTGATCATTCTAATTTTTTGTAAATACAATATATATCTTCTCTTTTTAGTAGTATAAGATTGAAATACGTCTTTTTTTTTCCTTTAGGAGGTCACTTTCAAGGTGGAATATACTGTACCTTCCATAGGGCGAGAATATGGCACTGTTTTTCTTGGTGACAAGAACGTATCCATGCTAGTTGTTTCTGCAGGCTGGGCCAAGGTTGGATTGGTGTTAATTTCTCTGTTTCTCATCGACTTGTTTCCCACTGTATCTAGTTTCATGAAATGATTAATTTTGATGGAACCAGGTCCGGGAGCAGGGTCGGCAGAAAGATGCTAACCCCTATTTAAAACCACTGCAAGATGCTGAAGAACAAGCCAAACAACAAGGTCTAGGTCGTTGGAGTAGGGTGTGTTTCTCGTTTTCTCTGAAGTGTTTTTATTAATGGACAATTATTGTGAACTTCACCATTTTACCTTCTTTTGGATGGGATGGGTTGAGCCAGGGAAGATGATATTTTCCTGCAGACTGGAAAACTGAGAAGCCATTTACTTCTCCTTTTTTGGACCCTTAAATTCTCAAGATGTCTTTGAGCATGTCTGCTTTCCCATTTTATGTCTGCTTCTGTCTGTAATACACATTGGGCTACAAGATTTAATCTAAAATGTATTGAGTTTTGATGGTATTACTTCAGGATATGTGTTGCGACAGTGGGTGGTATCCAGGTTATCCTGTTTCATTTTATTTTAATTGTTATTCTTCAAGTAGTATGACCATCAACTAGATGTCTAGATCTAATCTAAGCTGTAGTGATCTTCTATGGGTAGCTCCTCTCGGCTGTCACTGTGGTTTATGTTGGCTGGTGAATCTTTTCATAGTATCTTTGTCCATTTAGTTCGGTGTTCCATATATTGCGAAATTTCAAGCTTGGTACTTTTTTCTTATTTTTCTATTTTTGTGTGCATAGTAATTCCTGGCATACTGCTGTTTTCAGGCACCTGGTGCTTCCGAGGCATCTATTAGGAATCTACCTCCATCTGCGATCGGTGATGCTAGTAACTTTGATGCAATGGGCTTATTGGAGCAAAGTAAAGGTAAGCTTATAGAAGCATTTGTTGAGCAGGTTCGTGATGGAAGTACACTGCGAGTGTACTTGCTTCCAGACTTCCAGTTCATCCAAGTGTTCGTTGCTGGAATACAGGTCAATGCAATACAAGTTAAATTTTCTTTATGACCAGCTCTTGTTACCTTACCAGTTCGTTTACCCTTTTGTTTCAATAAACAGGCACCAACTATGGGAAGAAGAGCAACATCAGAAGCTATTATTAATACTAGTGTTACCTCTGATGAACCAAATGGAGAATCAACTGCTGAACCTCGTGCAACTCCGACATCAGCGCAGAGGTTGGCATCTTCAGCTGCATCTGTAACAGAAGTTGCTCCTGATCCTTATGGCAGAGAAGCAAAGCATTTTACGGAAACTCGTGTCTTAAATAGAGATGTAAGCTTCTATTTGTTATCTCTTAATGATTTGTTTTTCCTGTTTATCCTTTTTCTAATGTAGTTTACATACAGCTTCGAATTGTCCTGGAGGGTGTTGACAAGTATAGCAATCTAATTGGCTCAGTGTACTATCCTGATGGAGAATCGGCAAAGGACCTGGGATTGGAGCTTATTGAAAATGTACGTGATAAACATAATACTGCTGATACTTTAGAACACGTGTGTAATAAGAAACTGAAGTTGTTAAAAGTTCACTGTAATTGGTACACAGGTACAGTTTGTGTCTTTTTATGATAGATTTCTCCTCGAAATTGGAAACTGTCTTAATCATAGATGGGCCTTTCTTGGTGATTGTCTCTTGTAAAGATTATTTATTTATTTACTTTTGAAGGGGAGCCTTGGAGTAACTGGTAAAGTTGCTGCCATGTGACCAGGAGGTCACGGGTTCAAGCCTTGGAAACAGCCTCTGGCAGAAATGCAAGGTAAGGCTGCGTACATTAGACTCTTATGGTCGGGCCCTTCCCCGGACCCTGCGCATAGCGGGAGCATTAGTGCACCGGCCTGAAAGAAATATGTTCAACATAATTGGCTTATATCTTGTTCAGTTACACAGTTAGTCCACTCATTTTGCTGGTCATTAATGGTACAAATGCAAGTCTTCAATATTATGCATCTGCGTGCATTTATGTACCTGTTTCCTAGCATAGTCCTTATTACCTGTACATTCAGTGTGTGCTCCCTGTCATAGTCCTTTTACCATTAAATTCAGTGTGGGCATTATCTCTCTCTCATTTTGTATAATCTTTTGGTTTCTTTATGTGGATTTGCAAGGGATCCTCTTTGACCTAAATGTATTAACTTTCTCTTGCCATAACTTTCTTCACTTAGTTTTTCTTTTATGAAATTGAAATTGTAAAGACTTTTTTCGCTCATCTTTAATTTTCAATTTGTTAACTTACTTGACAGTGACCAGCTAGTTCCTCCTAATTCTAGAAAGGAAATGTATAATTTTTTTCTTTTTTAATTTTAGAACGTTTAAGGTCAATCTAATCTTAAGTTGATGCCCTCCCCTTTCCTTTGGCATAGGGTTATGCTAAATATGTTGATTGGAGTGCAAACATGCTTGAAGTTGAAGCCAAGAAGAAGCTGAAAGGTGCCGAGCTTGAGGCGAAAAAGACTCGCTTAAGAATCTGGACAAACTATGTAGCCCCAGCAACAAATTCCAAGGCTATTCATGACCAAAATTTCACCGGAAAGGTACCTATGAGTCGAAGGGTTGTTTAAGTTTTTTTTCATCTCTCTCTCTCTCTCTCTCCTCAAATATTTTGTGCTTGGCTTTTTCTAGGTGGTTGAGGTTGTCAGTGGAGATTGTCTTGTTATAGCTGATGATTCTCTGCCATTTGGAGATCCGTCAGCAGAACGAAGGGTCAATCTTTCAAGTATTAGGGCCCCTAAAATGGGAAATCCTCGTAGAGATGAAAAGCCTGCTCCCTATGCTCGTGAAGCCAAGGAATTTTTGAGAAATCGCCTTATCGGAAAACAGGTATTGCTATCTTTTCTGATATGTCCTCTCCTGCTTTTAGAGTTACAGAATCTGAAGGAGATGATTTACTAACCTTATACCCTTTAAGGTGAATGTTTCGATGGAGTACTCTCGGAAGGTCAGCATGGCAGATGGACCTGCTGCTCCCGCCAGTGGCACAGATTCAAGGGTGATGGATTTTGGAACTGTATTCCTAGCATCCAAGGATGGGGATGATGCATCACCCACTCCATCTGCTGTAGGCAACCAGTTGCCTGGAGTGAATGTTGCTGAGCTTTTGGTTGCCCGCGGTTTTGCAACTGTTGTTAGACATCGTGATTTCGAAGAACGTTCAAACTATTATGATGCCCTTCTCTCAGCAGAATCACGTGCTACTTCTGGGAAAAGGGGCATTCATTCTCCTAAAGAACCTCCAGTAATGCATGTAACAGACCTGCTAACGGTTAGTATCCTCGTCACAGATTGTCTATTTTCATGTGATGCTAAGGAATAACCAATATTTTCTGTTTAACTTGCAGGCAGCGTCAAAGAAAGCTAGAGACTTTTTGCCTTTCTTGCAGCGTAACAGGAGGATGTCTGCTGTAGTAGAATATGTACTCAGTGGTCATAGATTCAAACTGTTCATTCCCAAGGAGACTTGCAGCATTGCTTTCTCTGTTTCTGGAGTGAGATGCCCAGGTCGTGGTGAACCCTACTCTGAGGAAGCCATTGCCTTGATGAGGCGGAAGATAATGCAGAGGGATGTCGAGGTAATAATTCTTCTTTCTTACATTTGTAATGTGCTACATATGAATTTCTCTCTTATTTCTTTCCTATTGCCTTCTACATAGATCGAGGTAGAAACAGTTGATAGAACGGGGACATTCATTGGAACAATATGGGAATCGAGATCCAATGTGGCAGTGACCCTACTGGAAGCGGGTTTAGCAAGGCTTCAAACTTCTTTTGGAACTGATAGAATCGCAGAAGTTCACCTCCTCATGCAAGCTGAACAGGCAGCCAAAAGGCAGAAATTGAAGGCAAGAGCAAGATCTGTTATAATTATTAGTCAAATCTATCTGTTATAATTATTAGTCATGGATTTGTTCTTTACTATTTATTGACAAGTACCTTGATATAGATATGGGAGAATTATGTCGAGGGAGAGGAAGTTCCCAGTGGTGGAACAGCTGAAAGACGCCAAAAAGAAGAGGTGAAGGTAATGTGATTAGATCTAGTGCTTCTCAGTTATTATTGTTGGTCATGATTTACCATCTGGATTCATTGTGGAATGTTATTTCGTGATATGTTTGTTTGACTTCTATACTTTACACGTTTATGTTCTCAGGTCACAGTCACCGAAATTTTGGGTGGTGGTAAATTTTATGTTCAGTTGGTTTCCGATCAGAAAGTAGCCGCCATTCAGAAGCAACTTGCTTCTCTAAATCTTCAGGAGGCTCCTGTTATTGGAGCCTTTAATCCAAAGAAGGGTGACATTGTTCTTGCTCAATTCAGTGCTGATAATTCATGGAACCGGGCTATGGTATGTGATCCAATAATCCTATTACTGGCACTTTATTTTGAAGTTCCACAAGGCTTTGAATTAAACAATTGAAGATATGACTTGAATTACTGAGTACCCCAACTTTGTGTATTCTATAATGTGAAAGGAAATTACTAGTTGTATGAAGTCACATCGTTAATCTTCAAAATTTCAATTTGCTACTTTTCACTTCAAAAAATTACACTTGCTACTTTTCACGTATCAAAGAAATTTACACTCCGATTTTCCATTAATCAAGTGAACTATTTGCTTAAACTGTACTACTTTTTTGTCATCACATCCCTGTTCATGCCATGTCCCTAACTCTTTAAACAATACATTACTTCATCTTGGGGCTGCTCTGGTGTGCTGCAGCTGTCTCATGAATTGAACTTCGTTCATCATCTAGTTGTCCCCTGAGCCTTTTTTCTTTAGTCAATCCAATGCATGCATATCTTTGTTGGGTCATTAATGTAGGTTATAGAAGTTTTGTGCCTTCTGAAGGATATAGGTGATTTTATTACGTTATATTTTGCTTGTCATATCATATTCTTTTTCTGATTTTTCACTTTAAAATATGTTTAAGATTGTCAATGCCCCTCGCGGTGCTGTGGAATCTTCCAAAGACAAATTTGAAGTTTTCTATGTCGATTATGGAAACCAAGAAGTTGTTTCGTACAGTCAGTTGCGGCCTCTTGATGCAACTGTATCCTCCAGTCCCGGTCTTGCTCAGCTCTGCAGTCTTGCTCATGTTAAAGTTCCTGGGCTAGAGGATGATTATGGTCAGGAGGCAGCTTACCGGCTAAGTGAGCTTCTTCTAAGTGGGCCAAAGGAATTTAGAGCTGTTATCGAGGAAAAAGACACTTCAGGTGGCAAGGTTAAAGGTCAAGGAACAGGGACAATCTTTTTGGTGACTTTGGTTGATCCTGAAAGTGATGTCAGTGTTAATGCTACTTTGCTTCAGGTTCGAAATTATAGCTGCTTCTATATTTAATTATTTCTCATTTCTGTTACTTTTGGATTCTGTGAGTTTTTCAATAGCCACAGTATCATAGTGAAGCAGTGGTTGCATTTGGTTTTTCTAATTTCATTTAGCTAGATTATCTTTTATCTGGGAGAGTTGGGTTTGAAAGACCCAGTGCTTCCATTCTCCTATTCCCCCTACTTAAAGACTGTTTTCTTTGTGCTGGCGATGTTCTAACAAGGGACCTGTAAAATTTTCAGGAAGGACTTGCTAGGACAGAGAAAAGGAAGAGATGGGAGCCCAAGGACAAACAACAGGCTCTGGATGAGTTGGAGAAGTATCAGACAGAAGCACGAGATAAGAGACGTGCAATGTGGGAGTATGGAGATGTCGAGTCAGATGACGAGGATTCTGCTATCCCTACTAGGAAAGCTGCTGGGAAACGGTGAATGCTGCAACAGAGTTAAGCTGGTGGCAATTGCCAATTCGGATGGGTCCTTTTCAGGCAAAAGTCCAACAACTATACAAACAAGACAATTGTTAAGGAAATAGAGAGGTTAAAGTTTGAGTAGCTTTAAAGTGGTGTTTCACATGTAACTTTAGGAGAGAAATTTTGTTCTCTTTCTACTCTTCTTTTTCCTTCTTTTTAATTTATACGACTCTGAATAAGCTGGCCTCCTTGTTGTTCGTTCCATTAGGGGTGGTAAGTTTAATGTCAAAACTGTTAGGTAATATTTCTTCTGCCCGATTCCTTAATCTTTTTCTTTCTGAAGGGGAGCCTTGGCACTAACTGGTAAAGTTGCTGCCATGTGACCATGAGGTCACGGGTTCAAGCCGTGAAAACAGCCTATTGCAGAAATGCAAGGTAAGGCTGACTCTTGTGGTTTGGTCCTTTCCCGGATCCCATGAATAGTGGGAGTTTTAGTGCTCCGGGCTGCCCTTTTTCTATTTGGGCAAATTTGCCGCACACCCGCCGAACTATTCTTTCTGTCTACCATCTTTGATGCACACATGCCAAGCAGTTAAAACACATTTCTATAGCAGCGTTCGAAATTATGCTTTTGAGAAAACAAGCCATCAATGTGATTTAAGATCCGCATTTGCCCTCGTATCCAAACAAGCGCTCAATTTCTCTATTGGTTTATTTGATTTCCTCGTCTCACTCAGTCAAACACCTCCTATCTAAGCAAAATATGCAATGCTCTCCTTTTTAAAATTTAAGACTTGTTAAAGTCATTTTAAAATTTAAGACTTAAAGTCATAAGTCCATTGTTGAGTAACAAGTTTCAAATTGATGGACCCTTTGATGTTATTTGTATTCAAAGGACTCTTTCATATTGCACTGGTGCTGCTGGAAAAAATTGGAGTATTTTTTATCGAGATAACATGAACTCTTCAATGGATCATTTTTGTATTACCATAATTCTGTTAGTTCAACTATGTAACTAATTTTTCAATCAGTCTTAAAAGTCGACTAGTTCCTTATTTTACCAATTTTGAGGCGACAATCCCATAATTTTCAAGTTCAAATCCGTCAAAACGAATTAACTCAAAGTATAATATCATCGTCTAAACTGAAATTTACACATTTCAAAGAGTAGTAAAAATCACTAAAAAATGATTGATTTTTTTTTTTTCATAATTTGTGAAAATTCTGTTTGATGGAAGTCCTAAACTACAAGAACAGACAAGTGCTGCTTCAACGTTTTGACAAGCCAACAAAATTGACAAAGCAAAATTAGTTGCAGCCATCGCTGCTTTAAATGTCATCAATATCCCCAATTGACTAATAAGAATACTGTCACTTAATTTCTCTTAATTAACGTGGCTGCCCTAGTTGAAGTCAAAATTAGTTTAGTTTCTCTTAACAAACCATTGGAAAAGGTCATCTTTTAAAACTTCACCATACAACCATTGTAATATATATGCAATCAAATTTAGGCTGCAAACATTACAATCCTTGAAAGTTGAAATCCACAACCAAATTAAAAAAAGGTTATGTAGTTCAATCGAGGGTCTTTCGAAAGGTAGAGATAAGGTATGCATACACTTTATTATTCTTGAGCCCCACTTTGTGGATTTTACTAAGTATGTTGTTGTAGTTTAATTATGTATTTTTTAAAAGTTTTATAATCAAGGAATATACCTCAAATCCTCAATCATAAAAACAGTTAGGAGTTAGTTAAGACCTTATGGTTGTAAAAAAATAAAATAAAAAATCTTTTAGTTGACTTTGTAGAGATATTAATAATTAAATACCTCAGAATTTTTAAAAAAGCTAAAAAGGCTAAAAGCCAAGTAGGATCAGATTCTAATTTCACGTGATGCCGATTCTACTAGGACCCAAAATAAGGTCCTTCTCCAATAAAGACACGTTTTTTGAAAAACGCAATTTCAATTGGCATCCAATTTATGTCAATATACTATATATTGCCTTAATTAGAATGCAATTCATTATTAAATAGAAGAATCACAGAAAATACGAAACGCAACCGCTGCTCGAATTTTCTAAATCTGTAAGTTTGAGTTTTTCATTCTGAAATATTGTTATTTGATTATGATTTATGTGGAATTTGTTTTAATATCTTTGGTGTATATTCAAGCCTTGTTATTATTAATGCAGATCCTTAATTAACCTTCCATGCAGTAAATAATTCCTACTTTTTTACATGTGATTTTCTTATTGTATAAGCAGAATAGAGTTATTTATGTTTCTGGTTTGATGATTTGTGTTGTTAAAACTTTAAGGCACCTCTTACTGTTAATAAATTGGGGTTTTATTTTATTTTATTTTATTTTAATGAAATGGGGACATATCTGCCATCTGGTTTATATAGCATGTGTTTTTGCACTTCTGCTTAATTTAATGACTACTTTTTGGCTGGGTTTTCGCTTCTCTCCCATGTAACGATTAAGATTTTCTTTCGATATGCCAACACTTTGTAGAACTCGAAAGCACGCACATACCCGTAAGATCCCGATTGTGATTAATCTCTTATACAAGGACTAATATAAACATTTAAGAAAGGGAAGTTCGGTACACAAAGTATCCCGCGTTCATGCAGGTGCGGGGAAGGGCACACAGTACGGGTGTGATGTAGATAGCCTACTTTGATGCATGCAAGCATTAGTGGTTGCTTTCACTGCTCGAACCCATTACCTATATAGGTTACAAGGAGATAATTTTACTGTTGCTCTAAAGCTCCCTTTCCCATAAACACTTGATAAATATGAAACTTTTGTTGTATGAAATATGATGTTGCTAAAGAAATAGGAAAATTTAGTTACTCTTAGGATGTGCAATGAGATTAGAAAACATATGGCTATTAAAACAGTGTAACAACTGTGAAAATTCTGTGTCCAATTAGATAGAGATATTTGGATTTAAGCGGAGATTTTCAAACGTATTCCAAGAATTTTCTAGGGAGATGGAAAGACTAGAGCTTGGGTAGCCTATGCTTTGCAAGCTTATAGTCACTTGGGGCCTGGGGATCTTGCATTAGTAATGTGGTTATTATAGTCACTTTGGCATTGATTTGTGTAGTTGCTCTCATCAAGCAGCTTCTTTATCTACTTCGTTTGTAAAAATTGGGGAAAGGAAAATATACCCAGTGTAATCCCACAAGTGGGGTCTGGAGTGGGTGGTGTATACGCAGACCTTATCTTACAACGCGTGTCATGATTGTGTTTAGCATGGCAAATGCTTCCTAATCTTATCTGGCCTGCACATTTAATATTTCTGTCCACGCTATTACTTGCTCTGAATGCAATCCTATTTGAACATTTCTGCCGACCTTTGTTATATTTTAGGAGATGAAATGACATAGTTTATGCTGGGGGAATTGGGACCTGTGACTAATGAAGGAGTCAGCTGTTTATATATTCCTTTCTTTAATGGCAATCATGATGAAATTTAATTCAAATTATCTCTATAACACCTATACCAGAAATTGGATTTCAATCTACATGAATTCTTTCATGTTGCAAATAGTATAATCAGAAAAGTCACGATTTTACTTTTCTGTTTAGTCGGGCTGCATTTTTTTATTTTCTCTAAGGGCTTATTTTAGCTGTAACTCGTTCTACAATACACAGGAAAGGCGTCTGCATTGGAGATTTTGATTGCTATATTGTGCTTCGCTTTCTGTAAGGATGCTTAAGATCCCTCCTCACCAAGTTGCAGGACACAAAGCAGGCAACGGGAAGCTTGGTCCCCTTGTAGATGAATCAGGACGTTTCTACAAGCCTCTCCAAGGCGATGAACGAGGGTCCAATGAGCTCAAATTCTACACATCATTCTCTTCTGACACTAGGATTCCAGAACACATCTCCAAATTCTTCCCTACCTTTTATGGCACTCAGCTCATAGAGGCATCCGATGGATCTGGTTTGAAACCCCACTTAGTTTTACAGGATCTCTCTGTAGGTCGAGTCAATCCATCAATTGTTGATATTAAAATGGGCTCAAGAACCTGGGCACCGGAAGCATCCGAGGACTACATCCAGAAGTGCTTGAAAAAGGATAGAGAGACATCGAGCCTTCCCTTAGGATTCAGGTTATCAGGGATACAAATATATGGAAACAAAGAATCAGGTTACTGGAAACCTGAAAGGACCTCAATGCAGAACCTTCCTGCAGATGAAGTCAAGTTAATCCTGAAAAAGTTTGTTTCATCTAACACATCGACTGACATGAACTTGCAACCAGATTGTGCTTTCGCAGCAACTGTTTATGGCGGTTCTACTGGCATTTTGTCGCAGTTACTAGAGCTGAAAGCGTGGTTCGAGGATCAAACAATGTACCATTTTTATTCTTGTTCAATTCTGATGAGTTTTGAAAAGGGACTTGCATTGGAAGGAAAGAATCCTGGTGGACAAATCAAGTTAATTGATTTTGCTCATGTTATTGAAGGAAAAGGTGTTATTGATCATAACTTCTTGGGGGGTCTTTGCTCTTTGATCAAGTTCATATCTGAAATTCTTACAGCTCCAAATGAGTACATAAAAGAAGTTTCCTCAGAGCCTGATCAGAAGGACCTTATTTCCTTTGATAATGGTGTCAACTAATTTAGATTAAAATCAAGTTGCAAATTACAACTTTTTTTGTAGGAAATTTTATTCTGGGATTGCTATTACCCCAATTGTTAATCTCTACTGCACCCAGGATGACAATTTAACTTTTTTGAAAAATAAGATATTCTGAACTTCCTTTTCGTCGTACTTTCTTTTTTCAAAGCATGTCATGTACTTGTTGATGCTTAGTTGATACATTTAGCTTTTGACCTTGTATGTTTTCGACTAAATGAATGGACAGAATTATTATTGAACTCTTAACAGGGTCGTTTGGTAGTCAAGGATATCATTTGAGATTTGGCTATTCCACCTTCCGTATGGTATAGTTAATCTCATCATTTTAGTACAAAACGATTATGGAGATTAATTAATATTCATGATCAAATGCGGGATAAAATAATTTGCATGTTATTCCAAAATTTGTCATCCCTTGTCCCTTCCAATCGCGACACATATTGGTTACTTTGATGCTTCCCTTAAAATAATGAATGAAAAATAAAAATAATATAACTAGAGACCTTGATCCCCTGTCCCAAGTTGCCCCTAATTCCGTCTTCTTCAAATAATCTTTTTATCGGGGAAATCATTTACTTATAACTGAAATTTTTTAGTGGATTTTAATTTATTCATTTGACTGAATTTCAAAAGAAACCCAAAACCAACTATTCCAGGAAAAAATCAATTCTCCAAATATGTACTACCTTTTACATTTAAAAAAAGACATAATTAAAACTAAACAAATATTAAACCCTTTCAAATAAAAAGTCACTTTATTTGAAGGGTCGGGTCATTTTATTTGGCGCCAAAACCAGTTTATAAATAAGCGAGCGCCGGTGGCAAAAGCAGAGAGTGAGATATTCAGAAAATGGTGTTGATTTGCTTCGTCTTCGATCTCCGGAGCCTATCACCTCCATTGCTTCGCGATTTGAAGAAGGTAAAATATCCGCGTACATTTACGCATGTACAATTTCTATACCGCAATTCAAAGCATTGCATGCGTTTTTCTATTTCTCCATGATCTTCAAATTTCACTTCAAAATAGCATACTTATAGTTGTAATTTCTGATCGATGTTCTCTCCTCTCTACCAGTCGATGTTACAGCTCGCAAATTTCTACGCGATATCGTCACCGACTAGTAGTACGGGCAGTTCAAAATCGAAACCTCTGCTTGATCGTATTGGACTTTGCTACGTGTTCAAAAATCGAATCTCACGCACCGATGAAGTAAATATAGTATCTCTTCTCTATATCTAGTAGTGTATGCATTTTTAGTCTGAAATGCGAATTACAACTATGTTTACCCTGATAAACTTGTGGAAATATTGATGTGAACTGATATATGGTGTTATACACAGCTTAAGGTAGCTTATAGTCCACGAGGCAACTTCAATCTCCGCGATTTCCATCATGCTGTGAATAATTTGCCTTCCGATGCCTTTTTACCTGATTTCAATAGTTCTGGAGCTCTATGTTGTAGCGGTAACTCTTACATGCTTTTTTGTAGGTTTCTATAGTGAATATATTCAAGTTGCTGTAATCAAATTTGATCGCTCTTGTTATAATTAGTGTGGGCAACGTTTGGCGCTTGCAGATTTGAAACTTTGCAGTATCCTAAATGACAACGTTTTGTACTCATGGGGAGGTCATGGTAAAGATATTACGAGAAAGGTGATTTTGATTAGTTCCTCCATATTTGAAACCCTGGACTCTGCTAGCAAAAAGGCTCTCACGGTGAGGCATCTACTCTCTGCATTCCTATCATTATCCGTTCTACTTTTGTTCTCCAGCCTTCGGAGTGATGATTAGATATCTTAGTTGTTCATACTTTACAACTAGATTTAGAAGGATAATCAACAAATTGTAATATTTTGTCTGTTTCCAAAAAAGGTCTAAACCTCTTGAATTGCAAGCTTCAGGTTGAAAATCTGGTGTTTTTTCTGACAGGATGCTGCAGATAACTGTGTTTCAGTAGAGTTTGTTTTCCTGGAGCAAAATTCAAGTAATCTTCTTGATACTCCTGGAAGTATTAACAAGTTCTTGAAGCAGATTGGTGATCTCGAGAACTGCTCATTTCAAAACTATATTCCAGGTTACGGAAATTACAAATTCTTTCTGTATAGGAGTATTTAAAGTGATAATTTCAAAACCTATTTGTTCACCATGATTTACATGTTATGTTTTACATCATCTTAATCGTGTTGAGGGAGATATTATAAATTGTCTGATTGAGCAATTCCTATCTTTATTGGTTTCTTAAGCAGATTCTAAAGCAATTCCTATCAATTCTTTCAGTCAGTAGGAAGTAAGCTTCCAGATAAGATTTCAGAAATGCCAATTAAGTTTTCTGGTTTTAGGTTTTAACATTTACAATTATAAGACATGAAATTGTCACTGATTCAAATTAATTAGCAGTGATAATGATTATAATGCCCATATAGTTCTAAAATGAAAGTATGACAAGTTTTCCTTTTTCATGTGTAGTTCGTCGTGTCATTTCTTATGTCCTTGGATCCTTGTTAACGTAATGTTAGTAGCAGCTAAGACATTTACTTGCTTGAGTTTTAAAATAGGTTAATTTTACCTTGATGGATTATGAAGGTCAAATATCCTCGACCTGTTCTAATAGAATTTGAATAATAAAGGTTAACTCTCCTTCACTTAGTTCAGTGGATGAGTTCTTTGTGTAATTCCCTGGGAGAATCAAGTTTTTTCTTGTTATTTATAACGAAAAGATCTGCAGATGGACATGCTTTGTCTGGCTTGGTAAAGAAATGGTTTCAGGAACTGAAGGAGGACTTGGAAGAACAGTTGCAGGCTCGTTTTGTCTTTAAGAGCAATCTTTTAGGCTCAACAAACCAGATATCTTGCAACTTGTGCTCATCGTTCAATCAGATAATTGATGAATTTGTTCCTTGTAAGGTATAAATGAAGTTCATTAGGATATTATTCAAAACAAGTGATTTATTTCTAGACGAGTCATAAAAATCCCTTCTTATTTTAAAGGTGAAAGTCTTGATGAGCTGGATGATAAGGACATTGATTTTACTAAAAAAGTATTCTTTTGTAAATCATTGTTTTCTCACTGTTTAGGGTTCTTCCTACGGCTTCATTACATTTTTCAACTGATTGGTAGTTGGCTTCAAGTTTTGGATTGGTTTTATTATGTATTTAAACTGCTTATCTGTTCTGATGGCCTGATGAGTTGGTTAGCAAACATGTGATATTTAAGATTCTATGATTTGAACCATGAGATATCATAATTTCTCTGAGCAAGTTTACAATTTTGCTCTCTGAGAAAGCTTACAATTTTGCATGATGAGATACCCTTTAATAGTATAGTTGCACTCCCAAATTAGTTTCTTGAGACCAATCTCTAACAGTAAGCAGAAATTGGTTTGGCCTTGCCAATCAGTATTATTATGGGCATTGCAGCTGAGAACTAGTTTTAGATAAGGAAGCATATGCTGAAATTTATCTTTCTTAGAGAACGCTTCTCTTAGAAGGCATCTTTTATCCTAAGAAGCTGCTCATAATGTTTGGTTGGTGCGTCTGAAGCTGTCACAAATCTGACCATACAAGCAGATGTTGAAATACAAATTCAGTTCATTTGGTCACAATAAAGTACACATCTTCATCAATTGCTATAAATTAGGGTTACTGTGAATGTTAATATATCCCTACCATTAATCGCATCAGTAAACCATTTTTTTTTCCCCTGGGTGTCCAGGAGTATACATCTTTTAGTTTCCTGTAGTTAGTGGTAATTCTCACGTGAAATTTCTTAGAGTTTTCGCTCCTTGGACAGTCATGCAGGTGTCATGGCATTCCATATGACAACCCACAAATGATTCGGAGCGATATGGCTTCTTGTCCAGTAACCGGTGTTGAGCTTGGAGCACTGGATTTGGTTGATAGCTCTGTGAAGATAGGAGAACATACAATCCTCTATATGCCCTCTTTCCAATGTTGCCAGGACCTTCATAAAGTTCCTTTACCAATTAACTTCAATGTTATTGAAAGAACTAACTTGAGATCACTTGATGAAGGTAAGTTTGGATAAAAATAAAAAGCATCCTGCTTTAAAATTTGCACTAAAAATTAATTGAAGGATACAAGACATGCCATTTGAATCATTTAGTTTTGACTTTGATGCCGCTATTTAGAATTTCTATTGTTAATGTCTAGTCCCAGTTGAAAATATATTAATTGTGAGAATTCAAAGTCCTAACGGAGACAACTTACATCATGCCCTATATTTGGACTTGTTACATCAATTGAAAATTCTCATGATGCACATGATTCATCAGTTTGGCACCTAATTCAAACATGCATTTGTTACCTTTTTTGATTATTGGTGATCTGCACTCAATATCACCTATGTTCTTAACAGGGATTATTTTAGGTGCTTCCTACATTGTTACCTCAGCCTTTTCTGAGTTGGATGATTCTGATAAATCAGAGCTAAATGCTAACCGTAAGAGGAAGGCCTACCATTATTTGTTGCCATGTATTTCCATATTATATATTGCTTAAACTTGTGCAGCTTATAAAATGTTCTTTTACACAGTCGCTGAGATTAAACTGTGAATACTCTTCATGAAGAGATCATGATCTGGCTTTGTGATTTGGCAGTTTTTCAAGTGCTGTGTGGTGTACTGCATTCCCTGGACCAGGGTTTGGTTTGTTCATCGAATTGTAATGTAGAAACTGCAAAGCAAACTTCTTTCCTGTGCTATTATATTCTTTTACCGTCAGAGAAAGGAGTGATGATTCTCAGAGTAAGTACATAGTCCCTCCAACATCTGAGCCTTCATTTTCCTGCTAAAAAGAAGTCGACAGCATCTGTTTTTCCTCCTTTTTGATAGAGTATTAGTGTTTCTTTCCTTCTCATTTTTTTTAACAAATTTTCTGTGACAGATGATTCTTTCTAGGTTTAGACTAGTAACATGCCACCAATGAGAACATGCAATAAGTCATTGTTGTTGTTGTTTCTTTCCTTAAATGTTTTTCTGTTTTCTGTTTGGCAATTAAGTCCAATGTGCCTATACATTATAACCTCCAGTGAATATTTCTTTGTTCCAACGATCTCTGGATTATTCTTGTCTTAATACCTCCAACTATCCTACAATACGTTTGTCCATTCTTTATTATGTGATGTCACTGCATAATTAATTGCAGAGGCTTGCCGGCTCAGAGGAAGTCTTGCCTGTCCCTGAAGTAACTAATATTGCTTTCCCATTCAGCAAGGATATTGAAAATTCTCTGCAGGCCTCTTTGCTTAAGGTCTGTTTCACTAGGGAAATTTTATTCCTATGCTTTTAGTTAATTCGTCCAATAATCTTCGTTTCTTACTGGGAGAAATGCCAAATTAGATGAATCAATGAGATCAAAGATGAACCAGCAGCCATTTATAAATACATCAAGCACTATAAACTGGATCTCATCTTATTTTTCTGAAGGATTTTCTGTTTCACATTCTCATCATTAATGATAATTTAGCTTTATCTCTAATCTGTTTGCACTTTGCTAGGTATAAAGAAAGGGATGAGCTGTGCTTCCTTGGTGCATAGAGGAAGTAATTTTGGTACTTCTCCAGATTAAGCTGATGCTCTTTGTTATTATATTCCAGATTGAATTAAGAAATTATGATCCAGTTCAGCACGACAGGGGCTTCCATCAAAGACTAAACTTGCTTGTCAAAGAGAGCCTACAATTTGGGTAGCTTTCTTTCTCTTCTATAGAGTTCTTTCTTCATCTGCTGTGAAAATATATTTCAATGAGCAGCCATTTGATCTATGCATTGGTTGTTTCTTGAAGTTCATTCCTTCTCATCTTCTATTAATAATGGACCTGAAATGTTTTCTGGTGGTCTATTGAAAACTGCACTAAGTTGCTGATGTGTAATGTTTATTACTCCTGAATATCCACTTCAGTGCCCCTTAGGTTGAGATAAATGTTCTAGGTGCTTGTTAATTTTTTCAGTAATTAGTAAGCCGTCAGTATAGCTAGTTTGTTTCAACTGGCGTCTTCTCAAGCATTTCTTAACCTTAGTTCCACTCTTCTGATCTAGTTAAGTATAGCACATTTTCTAATTTCTAGCAAAGAACTATGCTGTTTTATTAGTTAATTTTGTTAGGTGATGGAATGAGTCATTTACTTTGATCAGGAGCTATTTGATTTTATTAGGATTCACAACAAATTACATTAGTTCTCAACTCTTGAAACAAGTTTAGCTTCTGAGCATTAGCCCAAGCTGTCTGATCGGATAATCACCATTCACAATGATCACGTGTACATCAGCATTATGTATGTAGGAATTGATTTTATTACTTCTTTTCAATATTTTTCATTGGCCAGTCATGTACCTTCATCTTAAAAGTTCGGGTGTCTCAGGGCAATACCTGCTAAGGCTAAAGAACTGGCGACAGCATCAAACACAGCCCTGCAAGACCCTATGGTAGAGGATTTATCAGTACAAGCCAACAATGTGGAGGTTATAGAAGACAATATGCCGGATAGCAAATTGACTGATGGTAAAATTGGTGCCAAAATTACAGAAGAATGGGAACAGCTGGTTGTATTAGAGATGCCAAAGATGTCTTCTCCCACTTGTATCTCCAAACCAAAGTTGCATAAGGAGGTTTCATCTCCCCCTCAAAGTACTGGAAAACTTGATGTCAAAACTTCACGAATCCTTGAAAGACTGGAGGTACCAAAGAAGCTGAAAAGAAAAGCAGCTTCCCCTACAGTGTCAGCTCCCCTTACAGTGTCAAGCTCTTCAGTAAAGAAGCCTCTTATACCCCTTGGACACAGCAATAATACCAGTCAGGCAATGGTTTTGAGCCAGCCCATAAAACCCAACTTTCAGAGGCTGAAGAGGAAAAGATAACTAGGAAAATCCTTTTCAAACAGAGAGCTTTCAGGATGCAGAGGTCCATGAGGTCCGTCTTCTCATTCTATGTTGTTTTGGTATATCTAATTTTCTAGCATACCGTCTTTCCTGATATAACTAATCATGTGCATAAGATGTTTTCTTCTATCATGTGTCAATCTTAGTGTTCTTGAACTATTAATGATAATGGATAGTCATGATCACCAATCATACCTTGCAATATGCCTGTCAGATTTTGAAATGAAGAGCCTTGAACTCTTCTATGCTACTACAACTGAGCAAAGAAATTGAAATTTGCTAGGGGAGCGTAAGCCTTGACAGTTGGCGCTGAATTCATTATAAACAACGAAATTGTCCGGGGTAATGAATTGGAAACACAACTTAGCAAAAACAAGTTAAATTAGTTAAATTCTAATGTAATCTTACATTACGGAGCTGGGTATATCAAACCATAGTTCTAACTTCAAGATCGGTGACGTATCATTGTCCACCTAACATTCAGGATAAAGATTAGATAGATAGATATGCTTTGAGAGACTAGAAAGACTTGTTAGTGAGTTCTATCGTCTTTTTTACTTCATGAAGAGTGAGGCATTATTTTCGCAAATATTAGGTGGACATAGAGCCTTTAGCCTTCACCATATTCTTCTCTCTGTTTCCCTTTTCTTCACTTTTGGTCAGTCTACATTTCTTGTCCTGGTGCATCAAAATCGTCTTTTGGCCCATGCACTGTATCTGATGATCCCTCAACAAACAATAATCAGTCCTTGGGTTTTGCTCATCAGTCATGAAGTCCTTTGAAATTATAAATTTTCCTTTTCTGTATTGTGCGTAGGCACCAAACATTGCAAGTGTTAAGAGTTACCATTAGCCTGCCTGTATCCCATCATTTAGTTTCTAGATTGTGGGACACCAAAAGACCAACTAATCTATTATTTGAAGTCAGTGGATGGAATTCCACTATATTCACTAGTATTTGTGCTAGTGGTGGGGTTTATTCTAAGTATACTTTTGAAACTTCTTTAACAAGAAATCTAGAGGTCAAGTTGAAGCACTGAGTGTTCCTTACTTCCATCTGTCCCATGACCAATTACTTTTTCATATATGATTATAGGATAACGTTGAGTCCAATTTTAATGTGAGAATCTTAACCTCAACTAGGATGACATTTCAAAATCCAATGAATCAAATGTTGTCTGAATATCCATATAAGTCTCTAGTTACAAGTCTTTTCTTAATCTCCGGGCACTACGTTTGTTTTGAAATTTTGGAAAAAGTTTTTTAGTGGGTTTTTTTTTCTGCAGCCAAAAGCCATTAGAAGAAGCTGTTCGGTTTTTTCTATATTTTAAATTTTAAAATTTTGAATTCTTAAATAAATATAAATTATACCCATTTAAATGTGGAGAAAACAAACAATTTTAATAATTTAGTGTTCAAATTTAAATATACTATCTTAAGAATCATATTGTTGTCAAATTTAGCCATCTTAATCTTAAAACAAAAACAAACACGCATGTCCACCTGTTTGAATTTTGTTGAATCCGATTTTACCTTCACTGCACCACATAATTGGCTAGTGTTTATAGAAAAGTTCTATATGTCACGACAACATACCCAGTGAAATCCAATAAGTGAGATCTAGGAGGGTAGAATGTACGCAGACCTTACCACTACCTCATGGAGGTAGAGAGGACTATATGCTACAATATCAAAAATTTTAGTGTAATATTTTGTCATTTGTCTATCAATGGCGTAAAAACAATTTAAGTGTCATGTTTCTTAAACTGTAATTGCAGTATCTTTTGTCATTGGCTTCTACAATTGTTGTCATGCTGTATTATTATGGTTCTCGCCGTTGTCTTGTGTTCAGTACTGTCAAATACATTGTATCTGGAATAATGATCAATTTCCGAATATTTCTTGCTGTAACCAATATTAGAGTCCGGAGCCTAAAGGGCAACTTTTTTAATCCAAAATTCCGAAGGGACAATGAAAAATGGAAAAATGCCATAGGGCCAAAGGCGGGGAAGGCCTCCCGCCTTACCTTTACCATTTAACTACGTCAATTAAATGGTTAAAGGTAAGGCGGGAGCACTGTCACGCCTTGTAAGGAGGCTCAACAACCCGCCTTCCTTCTTCCATCAACTGTTAAAAAAGCTGACAAACTATGAAGCATTTGAAGCATTTCAGGGACGAGTACATTTAGCTATAGCAAAATCATTAATTTTAGAGACAAGTACATTTAGCACATAACTATGACGCATAACAAGCTAAATCACACGCACATATTGATGGGTTAGTTAAATTAATACCACATTAAAGTCTAAAGACACTAGAGTATATAACATGCGACCATGTGAGGGGAAGATTACCTTGAAAATGAAAGTGTGCACTGTGTACATATATAATTTTTATGAAGATTAAAGTGGGTTGGGTGAATATAATAATGTTTCTACTTGTAGAAGGGTGAAAAAAAGTTGCATGATAACCGTCCGGATCTTGAAAATCCCTATAAAGTCATTTTCATGTATTTCACTAGATATCTTTTACGTATATATATTTTTTATTTTAATTTATATGTCTTGTTCTTTTTCAAAAAAAAAAATACATATTTTTATTTATGAGATATTTTCTAATTTCAATATTTTACCTGCTGATATATTTAAGATTATAACGTTCAAATACCATTGTAATATATTATACACATATTTAGGACCCGTTTGGTCATGAAAATAAAAAACATATTCACTTTATTTGGTATTTTTAAAGTTGAAAATAGAGTTGGTGTTGTGTTTGGCCATAGTATTTTGGAAATGAGGTACTTTTAAAGTTAAAAAAATATAAAAAGTGAATAAATTTAAAAAATTTAGAGTTTTATGAAAACTGGGTTATTTTATGAAATAAAATTTTTAGATTTTTTTGAAAAAAATAAATTGAAAAGTGCAAAAAGTGAATCCAAAAATAGTGAAAACACCTCTTGAGGTGTTTGTCAAAAATCCAAATATCGTGAAAACATATTCCGAAATATTTTTGGCTAAACAAGCATTCCGTCATAAAGTAAAAACGTATTCCGAAATATTGTGAATAATATTTACGGCCAAACGCCTACTTAGTTTAATTTTATAAGATTTGAAAGTCTTTCTTATTTTTTAAATTTTTACTTAGCTATGCACCCAAGGGTGTGGCCTAGTGGTTCAGTGAAGTTGGGTTGAGCACCATCAGGTCCCAGGTTCAATTCCCAACGGAGACAAACACTAGGTGTTTTCTTCCCATCTGTTCTAGCCTTGGTGGACAGAGTTAACTGGTACATATTGCTGGTGGGAGGTGACAGGTATCCCGTGGAATTAGTCGAGGTGTGCGCAAGCTGGCCCGGATACCACGGTTATCAAAAAAAAAAAAAAAATTACTTAGCTTTAAATTTTGTAATGATTTTACTATAGCTAAATGTACTTGTCCCTAAAATGCTTCATAGTTTGTTAGTTGTTGATGGAAGGAGGAAGGCAGGTCACTGTTACCGCTTTATAAGGTGTGACAGTGATCCCGCCTTACCTTTAATCATTTAACTAACGTCGTTAAATGGTAAAAGTAAGGTGAGATGCCTTTGCCCCTTTGGCATTTTTTCATTTTTAACTGCCCCTTCGAAATTTTGAATGAAAAAAATTGTTCTTCAGGCTCCGAACTCCCAATATTACTAATACCTAATAGTTTAAAAGTTTTGAGGACTCCAACTTTGTGAAACTATTGGGTATTGTCTTCATTCAGGTGTATCCTCCATCCCCACACCACAACCCCACTTGTCATCTTTAGCAGTATAATGAAACATATGAGATATTGATTTTGTCTAGGAATAATCGGATTACTTTTTACGAATTCTTTCACTTCTCGTATAGCATATATACCGATTTTCATTGAAGCAAATTAAAGAAGACGGTCTCCTTAGTACTCGCAAAGAGAAAAGAAGAAAGAGATCATACTTTTATATAGTGTGTGCGCCATAGATATAAAATGAAAGGTCGATGTTATCACTACCTCTTTTCGTTTTCTTTTGTGGGGGTGCGGGGAGGAGGTGTTAGATAATAACATTTTGTTATCCACATCCCTCAAAAGAATAATTTCATAGCACTCAATTTTCTCGAGTTATGGTATCTAAACTATTTAATTAACTCTTTTATACAAGAAGACCTAGTATACAATTATTACTGGAAAACTATTAAACATCCACATATCATGGTCAATAATTACTAATTAGGTGGCTAGTCGGCTCTCTTCCACCATGTAAAAGAGTACAAAAAATAAACAATCACAAAAAATGATGACAACCACCTAATTCCTCGACCCAAGTATAATGTAAACCCAATTTTAGTGGTGGGTGGCACCCATCAAAACAGGTTCAACTCCACTATCTTCTGCCTGCCTATGGTCTTTCGCCTCTCCAAAAGAACATTCTTAATTCCTTGAGCATCTATCTATATACTAAAGATATTCTTATTTTTTGTAATATACTAAAATTACAACCACAATTAATATATATCAACTTGGTGTGCAACATTATCTGTACACGATAGGGAGAGGTGGTGGCTTCTAGAAAAACAACTTGTGTCCTTAGCTGTTTTGACAAATTCTTAATGGTTCATTTGTTGATCAAAAATTTTCTTTATGGAAATCAAACTTGGTGGATGTCTTGTGTGAAAAATCCAAGGCGTGTTGTCGTAGTTCTTTGGTGAGTGCCGGGGCCCCACAGTAGAAGACTCCTGCAAAATTGTCAAAAAGGGGAAAAACGAGTTAGACATCGACAATATGTGTTGACATGAATTTGAAAATGACCCTAGTGCCAATTGCTTTCATAAAGGAAAACTTTATCAATTGAACATGCTTTTTCGACTGTAACAGGGACATAGAGACACCAAAGTTTAAAGGTCTTGTTACACGTTGAAGTTGGTATATGTAGGGATATATCTATATAGGGAAATTTATGCTCTTAGTTCCTGAAATATCAAGTTCTAATTTTGATCATATGTGGTTAAACAACTAAAATGTGTTCTTTTGATCCTTATGCTTGTAAATCTTCACAAAATTCACAATTTGTTACTAACTACTAGACCATTAACTTACACATGTACTATGTTGAATTTGTACTATTACTCCATATTTAAGGTAATATAGTTCTAAACATGTGTAAGTATGACATATTTCCTATATCAAAAACACATCAATTAATTCAGGGGTAAAAGCTCAGTGAAATATCAGAAGGACCGAAATCAGAGTTTATCAATAATTGAAGGATGGAAAGTGAAATTATCCTATCTAATAATGTGATGGAAGAATGAAAGGCAAAAATCAAAAGAAAGAAGATTATAGTACTCACCAACTTTAGCCTCGGGGTGGTTGAGAGCAATACGTTTGTAGACGTTTCGCCAATTAGGCTTAGCAAAATGCGACTTAACTCTCGTGCCAGAAACAATGTCAACACCATTTTTGGCATGATGAAGTGACTGAAGCATAGTAATAAGAGCAGAACGAGCATCACCTTCTTCATAAACACTTGTACAATAATTGTGCATTTCAATTACTCCCTTATGGTCCATTTCAGCAGCTTCATTCATTATACCTTTAAACCAGTCAAATGAACCTTGTTCTCTTGTGACCCAATAGAAGTATGCCCTCCTTGTATTGAAGTCATTTCTTCCACTTGCTGAACCTGATTTACCCTTCCTTTGTGCTATATTGGGGCTAGCATTTGGTGCTGCATTTGACACTCCGTGCCCATTTTCTAAGGAATTTTCTTCTTCGTCCATGGCCTTCATGTTGTTGACAATGTCTTTAACGATACTGATCATTGGTGTGGCTCCAATTCCAAGACCCACCAATAGAACCACCTCATATTTCTTGTAGTCTTGTGCTGGTGCTCCGTATGGTCCATCTATTAACACTTTTGGGAAACTGCCAATCATCACATATAATTCCCATTAGCTATGCTATATAATTAAGGTTTTATGGTAGAGTTTAACTTCTATACACGGATAATAGATATGAAATCTTATTAATGTTACTCCTATTTGGATTCTCCAAAAAATGTACAAAATGTTGGAGGATCTGACACGTCCTCAATATTTTTGAAGAGTCTAAGCAACGCATACTTTTACATTAATAGATTACTTTAAAGGCAATTACAAGTAATTATATATAATAATTGAAATTTGTAATTTGAAAAATAAAACAAGTAACCTTCTATAGCATGTAAAAAACATTTATATTATTTGTAGATATATGTTAAATACTATTTGTAGATATATGTTAAATACTTTACTAGAATAATATCTTGCAAGAAAAGAATCCATTTCATTAGAAATATCAATCAATAATTGACTTTTGTTTTATCCCTCTTGTTCTTATCCCAGTAATTTTACCAAATCACAACCCTGCAGTACTTTAAGAAATGGTCCATTCAAATATTCTACAGATTCTTTTGGATAAAAGTGATCACGAGTTTGTTACCAATCACGATCACTATAAGTTCTAAACTAATGGAAAAAGAATATACTCCCTCCGTTTTTACCCTTTCCTTTTTTGACAACACTTTAATTCCAACTTTTCACATAGCATGTTTAAGACCACAAGATTAAAGGATATTTTGGTACATTTGACATAACTTTGATTTAAGACCACAAGATTCAAAAGTCTTCTTTATTTTTTTAAATTTCGTGTCAAGTCAAAATAGGTCATTCTTTTTTAAATGGAGAGAGTAGTACCTCGAGGATAGCACAATTACATTCTCAGTATTAAATTATCAAAAAAGTTCATAGTATCTTATAATATATCTCCGTATATTAAGGTGGGAATTTTTAATTTAACTCTACATTTTGTCCTCAATCAATGTGCTCTAAAAGGTGAATGTAATGGAGATGATTATTATTGAATGGAAAAAGACTTACTCAGGATTATTCTCTCCTTGCAAGTAGTCAGCTCTAAGGAGTCCACTTTTCCCATTAGGTGGTGGTTGGCAAACCTAACAAAGACCAAAAATTACTATAATTAATTCAGGAAGATCAATAATTTAACACTAACATAGTGGAATTAACATGTACTTTTTGGAAAAAAAGACAAATAGGAAATATAAGGGGCTGCTTAAAGCTGTCATCCAAAGTGGGAAAATCACGCCTCTACTATTTTTATACACATATCGCCAAAAACTGTTGCATATAAGGACAGGCAGATAAATTTAACTAATTAGATATTTTGGTTTATGTCATTCTGTGCAATAAATTATATTTTAAAACAAGATATATAATTATATTTAAAGGACTAATTAGTAAGTAATTACCTCTGAGAAAACAGTTTTAAGTTGTCTGGTCCAATCACCAAGAGTTCTAATATGGACACTGAGATGGTCATCTCCTGGGGCCGATGTTATGGAAAATGGGTGCCTGAAATTTTATATTAATGTTTATCCATAAGTCAGCAAACACTGCACAGACTTAGTAATTAATGGAACCAATAATTCATGAATTTTGGTCAAGTTTATGATATGAGAAATAATAACAATAATGGGTTGATTTCATCATTTTAATAATTAAATAAAAAAAAGTTTCACCTACCATTCAAATGGTGAAACAGCAGCACAGTTGACAAACATGTATTGCCCACTTTTGTATTTGTATCCCTGTGGCTTTGACATGTGAAGGGCCAACACATTTCCTGGATATACAGCCACCTACAAATTCCCACAACCAATTAATCACTACTTCATTTTCGCTGATACAAATTCATGATTTTACGGAAAATTACATTTTTGGGTCCCATCAATTATTAGTAAATTTAATTTCGGTCTGAAATTTGGCTAAACAAGTCTAACTTCTAATTAAGAAAAAATATATTGTTTGGTCTTTCTATACACTATGTTTATTCTATTTTATTACTCTCAATTACGGAGTAATAAATTAAGAATATTAATAAAACACATGGGAAGTTAAATGAGGGGTCATATGTGTTTGCTTCAATTAATTGAAGGTGAAATATGTTTAAATAAATATCACAAAGACTAAAATTATAATTTATTAATAGTTGAGGGACTAAAATGAAATTTCCATTTATAATTATTACGAGCACGACATTTTGTCAGATTGGACTTACCTTCAAAATCTTAACAGCTTTGATGCTTGACCTGAATGCTCTAAGTAACCTTTCACCGGCATAGAGTACTAGTGGTACAGTAAGGTACATCCATGTCTGCCCATTATGAAAAATAAATCCAAATATTAGCAAATATTCATCAACAATTAGAAACTTAAAATGAAAATAAAATAGTAATAATGCTAAAGATTTTTTAACATTTTACTAACCGTTCTCTTGTACCAAGTTTTGGTAATGTATAGCTTTTCTCCATGGACAATAAGTAGAGTGTAGACAATGACAAATAGATGGTGTGAGTACCAAAAGGCATTGAATCCAGTAAGCTTGTGAAAAGGTTTTGGGAAACTGACTCTACCCCTTCTAAACCATGGGGTTGCTAGTGTAAAAGCTATTGCCATTAGAACCACCATTATAATTCCAGTTACCCCTTCAACACCCTTTATAAACCACCAATAGCTTTCTGGCTGTTCTCCGAAATAGTACTTCATTGGTTCATATTCTTCTTCGCTAGCATTCAGAAGCCGAGGAAAATCACACGTTAAATGAGACAGTCCGTGTACTCCAACCCCAAGTGCAATCGCCAGTGCTATCACCTAAACAAAGGGTAAAAAAGGAACCAATTAATTTCCTGTAATGAGCCAATCATCGTAAGGCCCCAAAGGTTGGACCAAAGTAGACAATATCTTGGCAGTTGGATCTGGACGTTAGATTTCTACGCAATTGATTTTAGATTATCTAACAAGATTTCACTAAATTTTCCAAGAATTGAGGAGTAATGAACTTACTTTGTGGAAATTAAGATTATCGTCAAAAGGAACAGCAACACCTAATCTGGTCTTGTTACGAAGCCAAGTAATGGTGTTTCTGCACACTGGGAATAAAATGATAGCCATGTTGAGCTTGAGTGTCTCAGCAGCACCCTTAGCAAAACACACACAGGGACCCATAACATCATATGCAGCTTTTTGTTTATACTGGATATACTTCCAAGTAAATAGACCAGCCATGATTCCAATCCACAGCAACAATACCCAAACTCTTTGCCAATTATCCAGCAAAAAGTACATAAAACTTTTATACCATCTCACTATTGGATTTGGCTCTTGTGTGTGCTTAAGTTTCTGACTTAGCATCTGACTCAAGTTCCGGCTATCGCCTCCTCTTTGCACCGATTGATTTGGTGCTTGCAGTAATAGCATTTCCAAGTTCTCAATCTGTTGAATATCATAGCATCAATAGTTAATTTTCAAGTTACCACTGTAAATTTACGATTATTGTTAGTCAAATTAATGTCTCTAAATTACCATAATGTATCCCAAGTTGTTAGGATCCAACTCTTCCATGATCATTGCCGCGTATTCCTCAGCTTGTTTCTGGATAGTTGACAGCCTGTTGGCTGACGCGCTAAGGCCTATAATCTGCAAATTGCAAACAAGTATTAGGAAAAAATAATAAAGGATCGACTTTGTCAATGCCATTCCCGAGTTTCTGACGTACAATAAAAAAGTATATACGTAAATAAAACAGGATTATTCAAAAATACCTCTCTGACTTCTTCTTCTGTGATTCTGCCATCTGCATCTTTATCAACCCTGCATTAATGAAATTTATCACACGATTTAGATCTCAACAATTGAATCTAAGATGCTTAATTTCTGGATATAAATGTTCAACTGTAACTAATAATTAATCCTCACATGTCGAAGAAGGTCTGAAGACGAGTATCAAAACTTTGGTCAGCAACTTGGTCCCAAAACTCTTTGAGCTGTGCTTTGTTAATGGAATCTGTTGTGATGTTTCTCCTCCGAGCAAGCGCATCATATAGCTCTCCAGCAAAATCCTTCGACTCCTTATTCATACCTAACATTGAAAAACAATAGATTTCCATTTTTCAATTTAACAAGTTAACACAAAGATGAAGTATTCAGCACGAAATAATTGTTGTTCGTTGCGACTATAATTCAGTCAATTTACCTATGCATTCTCCAAACTTAGCCCGAGGAAGTAAGCCAGCAGTGGAAGCAGTAATCTCATCGAACCGCTTCTCGACGGCGGCCCATCCAGCGCCGCCGTCCGTTTTGCTGATGAACTTAAGACCTTTAAGAGCATGAGCAGCAGCTGATTTATTCCTATCGAATCTTCCAGTAGGAACTGGCCGCTTATTTAACGAAGCCAATCGTTTAAGCTCTTGAGATACTTGCCGGATTCTGGAAGAAGCATTTCGTACAAGTGAAGATCCCAAAGTAGACTTCTTCTCCAGTCCTTTAGCCAATAAAGCTAGCTCCGGATCTTCCACGTCAGCGCCACCGGCAGTTTTGACACTGTGTACAGCCACCGAATCGTCACGAACATCGAGAGTGATTTCCACGTAAGCATCGTCGTTATTGGACTTAGCGCCGGCACTGTTCCCGATGTCGGTAGATTCAGGTATGTTAAATCTCGCGCTCTTTTTTCCGCCTCGTTTGTTCAGCGGTCCGCTTAGAGGACCGCTGTACGAAGCTCTATCATTTCCTATAATCTCCGTATCCGAATGGTGATGGTGGTGGTGCGGGTGATGATTTTCCGAATTTTGCATAGCTCTAGTAGTTTATTTGTTACTTTCTTCCAGAAAAAAATATATATAAATGAATGGAATTCGAAGTTTTCAAAATGAACGAAAGCTAGTTGGATGAAGATTGTATATTCCAGGTATACAAAAAGGAAAATGATAACATTAAGAGGTAATCTATTTTGGATATTCAGAGCATAGACTAATTAAATAAACAAATAAAAGATTTAGGAATTCTTCTAAGCAGAACTAAGAAGTAATCGTTGTACTTCTCTTCTACAAATGAGAGGTTCAACCTTTGGGGTTTATATATAATGGTGAAAAGAAGCCGCATTCTTTTGAAAAAAAAAAAAATGAAAATGAAAAAGGAAGAGAGCTAGGAAAATGCATGGGACTGGTCTTTGTTTGACCAAAGAATATTGTTTTAAATTTTTTATTTTGTTTTAAAATAAATAATATTTCAAAAAATCAGAGAGACGCATTTTATTTTAGTTTTAGTTTTATCTCTATTTAAATAAATAAAATTTTATATAATTTATTAAAGAACTATTCATCAGTTCTTTTTTACTTGTCATTTTTCACTTTAGGAGCGTCAATTTAGCTAATCTTCGAAGGTAATGAATTAGATTAATTTAATATTTTAAATTGAGTAAAGTATTAAAAACACATCTGAACTATTCTATTTTTTTAAGTTTCATACCTAAACTATTATGGGTGTGAGAAACATACCTAAACTATCACTTATTAGTTTGAAAAACACACTTAAACTTAAAATATGATGAAAGATACATATTAAAATGTTGATCGAAGCTCATACAATTTGGTTAAGTTGCAATACTTCTCATTATCAATATGATGAAAGATATATCTTAAAATGTTGGTCGGAGCTCATACAATTTAACTCTCGAGAAATAAAGCGTGACAAATAAAAATAAACGGAGGAAGTAATTCTTTTTTCAAGGTTTGATTAAGGGTAAACCCGTAAGTTAGCAAAAACACTATCTATTTTTTAGGAGTGTAATTTTCTTAAGGAGTATGCTCGAGCTAAAAGCCTAAAGCCGTTATTTATTTATTTTAAAATACTGGGGTATTGCATTATTCCACCGGTGCATGTCTTAACCTACCCTTTTTATTATTTTCCTTCAAATAATTATTTTAAGACTTAAGTTATCATCAATATACTAAACCAGATTCGCCTAACGACCCACCCGCTGATTTTTCTAAAGATAAAATTTATAATCTAGCGTCTCAATCACAAAAATTTAATAATTAACATGTTTGTATCTGATTAAAAGTTTCAGACAGGAAATAGATTTTAATTCCAAACTTATTTTCTGAAAGAAAATCTTTAATTCGTAAGCCCCATATATGGCTACGTTCCATATTTTCCAGGCGAGCTAGGGACACTTTAGGTCCAAAATAAATTTAAAAATAACCATTAAAGAAGACGAGGAAGATGGGTATATATGATATAATTATAATTAGTTATTTCAAAACAGAAAAGGACTTAATTTTCCAACTTATGTATTAACGTATGATTCAATTTTTATTTTTATTTTATTTTTTATAAAATAAAAAAAAGTATGATTCAATTTTGGACCTGCTCTGCCATACAATTTCTGGTAGAAAATACAACATTTAATGGTAATTAACTACCTAGTAATCCTTTAGTATTAGTGCATATGTTTGAAATTGAAATTTCAAGGACTTCAATTTTTAGCATGGAAGTGTATTATTGAATTGGTCCTTCAAGGCTTCAATATAAGTAACTATATTCACACGTAGACATTGCTCTTCCATCAAGTGGCAAAAATTAGAGAATCACAAAAAACGGGAGACGGAAAATAAAGGAGGGAGAAATATGAACCAGTCAACCTACGAGTACTTTTGATTTTATTATATTTTAAATTAGAAAAGAAAAAAAAAAGGAAAAGAAAAAGTTAACAACTTCGTTATTTGTTGAGTTAATTTCTCAAAATTAACAATTATTATCTGAAAAAGTCAATATTTTATTACAGAAATTGAAATTAAAAAAAATGACTTTATGTGATAATACCTACATTTGAGTAATCAATTGAGAAAATATTTCATTATATGTGAGTTGACGCTTCTATTACTTTTACATAGTTACTTTTACGTAGTTTAAAATCTGTATCTTTTTTAACAAATAATTAAATATGGGTAACTTGTTAATTGAGATATATGTTCACAAACTATAGATTCTGATAGCTCTTTTCATTGTGAGTCAACAAAATTTTTAAAAAAGCCACCCTTAATAATTACTACTTCAACGCATGTGAACAGAGTGAGCTTGGATAAGTAAAACGTAAAACAAGATTAATTTCACTTACATTACGTATTAATCAGATTGACCAAAGCCATTACTTATTAGTTTTATTAAATACTAAGTTAGGTAATTAACAAATAATATCACTGTCAATTTTTTTCCATAAATGATCATCATTATAGTGGAATTTTTCTTTTGAATTACGTAATCAATTAATTTGAAACTGATGCAGAATATTGTAGAGATCTGAAAGAAAATTTTGTCTTGAAGATAATTAAACTTAGCTACGACTAGGGGTGGGCATAAAAACCGGAGAACCGAAAAACCGTACCGAACCGAATTAGTTCGGTTCTTCGGTTTCGGTTCTTCGGTTCTTCGGTTCGGTTTCGGTGTTTTTTTTCGGTAGTTCGGTTCTTCGGTTCGGTGTTTGGTATAGGGGTAACGGTTCTTCGGTGCACCGAAGAACCGAACTTTTATTAAATTTTTTTTTTTTTTAATTTTCATTTAGCTCATGTTTTCCCAAAACTTTTCAAGACCAAGCATCAAAACCCATACTCAATTACTCCATCAACATTTACCTTCCACCCTTATTACTTTTACATTTTCCTAATTTTTAATTTTAATTCCTAAAATACTTATATTTCTAATGGTAATTCCTAAAAAATTTCACACAAATACTCCTAATTTCTAATTGTAATTCCTAAAAAATTTTGACACAAATACTACCACCGTATTGTGATATGAAAAATAGAGCACTACAATGATATATATTTGAAGTTGTCCTCACTTGATAGTCTATTTACAATGTTTTAGATTTTTTAGTGTCTTATATTTTGATTCGGTTCACATTTTATTTTTTATTTTGCACCGAAAAACCGATTTAAAAACACCGAATTAAACCGAACCGAAGTTGAAAAAACCGAACCGAACCGAATTAGTTTGGTTCGGTGTTCGGTGCACACTTTTCCAAAACCGAAAACCGAAGAACCGAACCGAAATTTGATAAAACCGAACCGAAGAACCGAACGCCCGCCCCTAGCTACGACTAAGACTTCAAAACACGTAGGGGCGGCATAGAATTCTTTGATGTGTATATTATTGCACAAAATCCATTGCATTAATGTACAAATTTGCATATGTTCTACCTAAGAATATATTGTTAAATCAGTAATAAACAATAATTAAGTTCTAATTTATCTGGGACAGAAATGTAATTAATGTTATTGTTAATTAACGATAAACCATAATGTCGAAAGACAGTTTAGAAGTATTTTGGAATTCGTGGGAAATGTTTATATCACAAATAGTTTGATTGTTTAAATTTTGACTAAACCAAATATTAGATCCTTATCTTGATTTCCTTCACTTTCCCTATTCAGCATATGCGCATGATTTTAGTCTGAAAATTACGTCCCTGATTGAAGTGACAAATGAATTCGGGATTGATTTTTTAGATAACAACTCAATTTTTACTTTATTATAAATTTTTTTTATAATTGTGGCGTTCAGATCAGTTTTCAGGCAAACCAATTAATTTCACGGGATACCTATCACTTTGAACGAATGGAAAGAAATCACCTAATGTTCTGTCTCTAATGAGATTTTAATCGAAGACTTCATGGTGCTCAGCCCGCTTTATTGACCACCAGGTCACATCCTTGAGTGCATTATAATTAAAGTTACTAAATATTTTTTTGTCATATAAAAATCAATTAACTCTACTGACATATCACACTGAAAGTCACTAGATTATTTATTGTAACAAAAAAAAATCACTCAAGTTTGTTTAAGTATCACACAAAGTCATTAGAAAATATAGAGCAGATATTACATGAGATACTTAGGCAAAGTTGAAGAACGTTTTAGTTACAGAAAATAATTTAGTAACTCTCATTGATACGTAAGCGAAAATTAAGCTAAACATTAGTCCAATAAAGTAAAAATCGAATGATTATCTATAATTAACCCAACTAATTCGAGGTGACAACTATGGTCGGTCGACGAGCTAGTCACATGTAGTAGATTTTATTATTATTAAATATATATTAGAGAATTTTACATTGTGTAACATATTATAGAATTTAATGACATAAATGGTCTAACTTTTACATCTTTTCAAAAATAACATAATTAATTTCAATTTTAGCATATGTATAGAATTTAATTAATATTCCAATAACTAAATGAGATCCTATAAATTCTGAATTTAAACTTATTACCTTTCTTATCTATTCCGATCTCTCTCTCCTATCATTAATATTTGTTCCATGATTTTAGTATATTTTTTTAGAAATTTTTTCTTGATTTATCTCAATAATCGATATACACCATTTATATTCATCATATACTAAATAATTAAATAATATAACATTATATGCTATTACTTTTCGTGTTATATAATGTTATTATATGCTTGTCTAAATAATTTTATATTATGTATTCTGTTTATATTCAATGTATATAATAGTAATAATAATAATAATAATAATAATAATAATAATAATATACATTATCAATATATATATGTTGACTTAACAATAATAATAAAATACAATTAAAATATTACATTATACATGATATATTTTTTTGTGGTAAAATTATAGTTAACATATATTGCTGCTAGGCCATTTACATTTGTTGTATCATTAAAAATATACCATACAATATTTAATATATATTGCTATAATAATATTATATTTGCAGAATTATTTCAGGTATACAATTTATATGCATATAATATTTGATATATATTGCTATTATAGATTTATCACGTATATTGTTGACAAAAAAAATATATAAACATCATTAGCCAAATTTATAGAAAATTAAAATAATTAAATAAGTATTTTATCAATGTAGAAACAAAATAAAATAAAAGGTTATAGAAAAGGAAAGTAATAATTGCTCAGCCACATTAATGCAGGCCCCAACGAATTAGTAGGAAATTATCATTACCTAATTAATTGCAATCGTTTCATCTTTTGTTTTTAATGAATTAATTTAGACAAAAAAAAAATTTATTTAACTTTAAATTTTGGCTAAATATGTAATTATTCTTTGGCTACTATTGTTATTTTAAAAATAAGGCTAAAAATATGTAATATGCTTTTTAAGAGTGCATATTCATGTAAAACCCTCTAAATATTACTGGTGTAATCCCACTTAGATTATCAGTTACAGTACGCAATTGATTTATTTTTTTCTTGGTAAGATTTAGCAAACAACTATACGTTTCTTTCTACGTAAACAAGGTCACCTTACCCAACATCTTGAGCCAAATCATTGTTTACTGTTCTTGACAAACGTGCGTTTTTACAATTTTCTATTTTGTGCTGATCGACAGCACAAGGACATACATATATTTTACTATTTACAGTGCGTTTCATGACTTTACATATAGCTTTTTTAAGATATATATCAAAAGTGGAAAAAAAATTGTACTAGTAATAAATTTTTCTCCTTAAAAACAACTTAATTAGTAGTACCATTTTTGTTAAAATTGTTATGATATTTGTGAGTACATACAAATTAAACTCAATCTCAGTTATGGTACTTGAGCCATGTCTATCAAATAATATTATTTGTTTTATTTAACGATTACAAATGATATGATGATATAAGTAAACTCATCGAAATTAAGCAATGTCTTATCTTTCTTTAATATTTTGATGCGGTTTGAAGCTACCTAATTGAACTAGATCAGAAACTTCTTTATAATTAATTCTTATTTTTCACGAATAAACTAGAAAACTAGATTCCTTAAGTAGTTGGAGAACTATTCTTAGAACTCATAAAGACAAATTAGCTTGAATTATTTAAGAAGAAGAAAACAAATTTTCATTTTCAACGAAAAAAGACAATTGGCAATTGAAAAAATGGTGGAGCGAATTAAACACCTCTTCGTCATTTTAAACTGGGTATATTGTTTTTTTTTTAAAAAAGAAAATCGAATCTGGTTATTGTTTCATATGTGTTGACTAATTCTTAAAGAGAATATCATAAGCAAAAATTAAATTGCCTGTTCAGACTGGATGTGTCTTTGTCATTTAATTGAAGGGTAGAGGATCATACTTTTGATTTCTTTGTTCTAGATCTTCTAAAAGGTATAAATTATTAGAGCATGATTTAAAAAGTAAGTTGATAATAGACCCAATCTGACAAATTCTCTACTCAGGATGCAATTATTTTTGTGATCCAAAAGACTATTTACAAAGCACTAAATTCATGAAAAATACGTGGAACATGGAGGGTGGTTCAAAGTTACTACAACTTTGGAAGATAAAATTAATAACATGGCAGGCCGAGAGCGGATAAAAAAAGGACGGCAGGATGGCAAGTTTGTAAAGAATGGACGACATGATATCTTAGGCGAATTTTATGCTGAGATTAAAAAAAAGCTTAAGATATAACATAAATTCATATAATATGTGCATTTTGAAAAATCAAGATCCATGATATGAAAATTAAAGGCAATAAATATAAGTAAGCATACGTGAGAATCAATGATGGCATAACTCAAAAGACAAATTTGTGAGGTCTGATGAACGTAAAAAAATATGTGTCATAGACTTTAATGATAATAAGTTGGTATATGAGTTTAATGCAGCGAGGATGTTTGGGTCTCTAAAGGGATGGTATGTGATGCTCATAATAGAGGACGGGTTGATGAGGTTGTGTTGAAAAAAATTTAATAGATTTCTAAATCGATAAATTTTTGAAGATAGAGTACATGTCATTTTAAACGAATTCATATTAAAGTAAAAAAAATTATAAAACATGATGCAAATTAACTTGGTACGCACTTTTGCACTCAATATAGTGTGACCAAAAGATAAATTCATAAAATTTATTGGGCTCAAATAAACAAACATATCATGAAGTTCGATCATAAAAGATAAATAGTAAAAATATTACTAGTTGAATGAAAGTGCAAGTTGCTACAAAGATACTCCTAAAGGACTTTTTTTATTTAACACATGTCCTATTGGGAACACGGTTATGGTTTTTGTCACCTTCCATCCAAATGTTCTAAAGGACTTTTCTTACTTTACTGCCTTATAGGACTTTTCTTATCTGTTTGACCTATATTTCCGAATAATGACAAAAATATCTTCCTCCATTTTCTAATTTTCGCAAAAATTAAACAAACAAACAAGAGGCAACAAACATGGATTAGACATATTTTCAGCCATATATTAATGTTTTATTTATTTATGGATAGCTTAGGTGCACGAACCTCTAATAATTCAGTCAAAACAGCAGCCTCTCCAATTCATCCACCTAATCCATTAATTTACCATGAACATTGGCTTTTGACTGCTAGGTCATCATAAATTTTAGAGGTATTAAATGGACGAACTTAATTGAATTTGAGCGAGTTAAAACATATTGAGTTAATAAATGGATGACTTATTAGCCTGCTCAAAGTTACTTCTTGGGATAAAATGAGTTGGGTTGAAATAGGTTAAAATGTGGTTCATAACCCAACCAACATAATTCTTGCTAAATTTAATTGCTTTATGTTGCTTTTAATAATTTTTTAGTACCTAATAATTTATTATTATTATTATGGCTATATATATAACATATTAAATTTAAAATTGTCTTTTAAAAATATTTTGATAAGATTTCTTATGGGCCAATTTAGGCCATATACATATCAGCCCAATGCATGAGGTGAAATGAGTTGAACTGAAATGAGCTAAGGTAGTAAATAAACGGGTCAATAACTACTTCAAATATAAACGAATTGAACAATTATAAATAAATTTGACCTACTATTTTAGAAGGTGATCTATTATATTGTCTGTTTGTTTAAATTCTTTGACGACCCTATTTTAATTTCTCCAACTTGGGTCTTAATGTCAAAGTTCAGAATAGAAATCATTAACTGGCAAGCAATAAAGCATATTGCCATCCACTATTAAGAAGATAAAATAACTTAATTCTATATTGATAGTGCAATTAATAAGAAATACACTATAGTATTACCAAAACGAGAATAACATGTAATCGTCCGTAATAAATAAAATTACATAACTTTAGAAAAATAGGTATGAAATATGCTATAACATGTTAAGTGTAATAAAATAATAGGTTGAAAATAAACTAAAGGAAATGGACCGGCATTAATGCAAAATTTTACCATGCATGTCACCATAATTCAATCGTAACAAATTATTCTTCATACTATTTAACGTTGATAAATGAAGATATTCCATATCGGTGGTTAATGGGGAAGTGGTCTCTTATAATTTATATGGTCTTGTGCAATTTTCTTTTTCTTGAGCTAGTTTTTGAAATTCAGTTAAGTTGAAGGTTTATTTAGTATATTATGCAAGCCGGACCTCCTATGTTGGAATCGACGGACAGATTATTCATACATCCCTTATAGAACAAGTTTGGGCGTGCAGGGATGATAAATGAAGGCATCTCATACTTGCTATTAATGAGTGGTTGGTTTCTTATTATATGATATTAGCTTGGACAATCCTCTCTTCTTGAATTAAGGATCCTTTGGTCATAGATAGTATTCATTATATTTCGGAATACATTTTCACTTTATTTCGAAATACTTATTTGATCATAAATAAAACAAAGTATTTGGAAATTTGGAAAATACCTCAAGTGGCGTTTTCACTATTTTTTGTTTCACTTTTTGCACTTTATAATTTTATTTTTATTTTCAGAAAAAATCTAAATTTTTTATTTTCATAAAATAACCCCATTTTCATAAAATTCTAAATTTTTGAAAATTTATTTTCACTTTTTATATTTTTAAAAAAAATATATTTGAATTCTAAATATTATCTGCAAAATACTATGGTCAAATACAACTTCAACTCTATTTTCAACTTCAAAAATTTCAAATAAAGTGAATATGTTTTTTATTTTCATGGTCAAACACTACTTATAATTAACATTTGGGTTGAATTACGCCCAAATTCCATATAACAAATATCTACCATAGAAGGTTATCTATAGTATTTTAAAAAAATAATTTCATAGTATAAGAAGATTATATTATTAACAAAAAATAAATAAAAAAATCTGAAGTGATGTGTCCAAAATTGAAATGCTTCTGGAAAGTGGAACAAATATGAGTAAGACGCAGTGTGGTTAGTTTGGTAAATGGGTGGGGTAATTGATGGAGACAAAGATTACAACTTGGTTCATAGGGTCAAATAATGTGTACCCATTTGTTTAACGACATTTTTTTTGTTACTCCTATGGATTTTGTTTGTCTAATGCCGCCTCCCTAGCTATATATGTGCCAAAAATAATGGAGATAATTATTTAAATAAAATTATGTCAGCTATACTAGTAAATAGTAATATTAATATTTTGTTTATTATCAGTGAATTATAAAATTAGCAGGTTAATCAGTTATTATTTGCTAGATTATTGATTAATATCTATTGATCTGATTATATACTAAAATGGAAAATAGTATTGTTACTTGATAGAACTTAAACTCAATTGAAATTAGTTCCGTGGAAGGTTTTTACAAATTAAATACTACGACCTACATATAGTACGTACTTGTGTTATTATGAATACCCTTTCATGACACCAAAAACATGTTAGGTATACCTAAATCGAATCTTAGCATAACAACAATAATCCTAAATAATGTTCTAATACATCACATGATCCGCCTTGATCCCATCTCGTGGGTATCCCCCACTAATTCGTGATAATGAGTAAACTAGTTATATAATTTTTTCACTTGGGGTATTTTAAACATTTTTTAAGAAAAACAAGTTCGTTAAAAATGAGACAAAACACCATAGGATTTCTTTCTGTTTGGTCTAATTTTGGTGGACAAAGTTACTTGGTACATGCTGCTGGTGGGAAGTGACAGCTATCCCGAGGAATTAGTTGAGGTGTGCGCAAGTTGGCCTGAACACTACGGTTCAAAAAGAATATGAAGAAAATGACTTCTCTATAGTTTATAGTGGAAGTAGGAAAAACAAATTTCATAAGTGTTATTTCACATTAATTGTGTCCTCCTCACACTCATTTTCACGCACACACACACACACGCCCCCAACACACACACTTAGTAGGCATTTGGACATGAGATTTCATCTTGTGATTTAAAATCATGAGATGAAATCAGGGTTTGGACATGCGATTTAACGTTGATTTCATCTCATGAGATGAAATCCCAAATTCTCCAAAAAGCTTGATTTGGAATTTCATATCATGATTTGAGATTTTTCAAATACAAAAATTGATCCACAAGTTTATATTTTGTATTAAAAAAAACTTCACTATTTATATCTACCAACCATTTATTTCATATCTAATAAAATTTATAGTTCATATTATTACTATTTAAACCATTTCTATCTCATATAATCATTACTCTCATCAACATAAATTTTATTATTACTTCATACCAATTCCTACTTTACCAGTTACTATTCATCAAATTCATTATTTTTTACCAAATTCATCCACCAATCGAATTTTATTAGGAATCAACCCCAAACTCATGTTCAATTTTACTTTTTTACTAATCTAAAATTTGATCAATAAATGTTATATGTTTTAAAATAGTTTTGTGATAATGTATTATATTTTTGCTATAAACTTTTACTTATTTGGTAAGATTGTATAAAGAATTGGGCCAATTTTGATAGTTTTTATAACTTATGAGATTTTTATGTTTATGAGAAAATATACAACATAAAAAGTTCAAATTGCATGTTCAAACAAAACTTCAACTTCATCTCATGATTTCATCTCACATGACCAAACAGGCCCCTAGTACCCCTAATCTCACCTTTCATAGCATTTGACTAGATCATATAGAAATACTTTTAGAATAATATTTTTGCTTACCTATCGAACGTAAGAAAATAAGTAAAAAAATCTAATTATTTCTCAAAAAGAATAACCAAGAAAATGATAAATATGTTATGTTCCTTCCTGCGAGCACACTCTTCATCTTTGTCAATTTTCCGTTGGAATTATGAAAAAGTGAAATAAAAAGAGTCGAGAGGTGAGGTAATACTCTTATCTTTTCACCTAACTTAATTATCCCTTCTTTTTACCATCAGAAAAAGTGAAATAAAAAGAGTTGAGAGGTGAGGTAATACTCTTATCTTTTCACCTAACTTAATTATCCCTTCTTTTTACCATCAGAAAAAGTGAAATAAAAAGAGTTGAGAGGTGAGGTAATACTCTTATCTTTTCACCTAACTTAATTATCCCTTCTTTTTACCATCAGATATTTATTTATTATTTTATTTTTTCAGTACATTATCCTGTATTTTAATTTGTATCATTGATTTTACTGAGAGGTTACAACTTACAAGTTACATAATTTTGGAAGTAAGGTTATCCATATTTTATTAAAATTTTCTTGAGGAGTTCAAAGTCTTAACTATTCGAAAAGCTCTAGCTTGATTGGCAAAAATCATTCTACTCATACATTGTATCTATTTGTAAAGGAGATCAATTCAAAATTTAAACTCCTTGAGTTCCGATGTTACTGAATTGACCGCCGAACATTTGAATTACTATGTTCAAAAGTTAATATGTAGACATAGATATTAGATTTCTTAACACGAATACATAGGGTCTATGTCAAAACTACTTCAATTGGTTGAACTCGTACGTATAGTCGGATCACAGTAAAGGTGTGGTCACTAGTGATGATGTTGATGAGATTGCAAGATTGTTCTACTGTGAATCCATCCAATCTACTTCACTTTCATATGATGAGTTTTAGTTTTCTGTATTGATGGTGTTAAAAATATTTACACAATATAATGAGAGTGCTAAATAATAATTACAAGTAAATATTTATTGGTAAATACTGATCAATTATATGGTAATTAACAGTTTTGACATGTTAAAATATTAATAGTTGTAAATTCATTGTACTATTAATATTATATAATTAAAAATCCTAAACAATTCAGTATCTATTTGGGTCAAGAGTGTGAAATTATAAGAAACAGTACTCTAAACTTTTGTTCCACGATATCATCAAGTATCTTTTTTTATAATTCTTCCACGATATCATATGATGGCTACCCATTATCCAGTTTCTTTTTTGCTTTTTAAATACTGAATGAGAATATAGTTTTAAAAAAAGACCACAAAGTTACATCATGAGCTCAAGCATTATTTGTTAACACGTTAATAGGTAGTCCGGTAACTATTCATGAGAACATTTTCCTCTCTCCTAATGTACTTTATTTAATTACTAGTAGCTAGCTGTATAGTTGATTGATCATTTTTCAGACTATACAAATCAACGAGAATTTAATGTTAAGACTAGTAGTACAACTTTTCTACCGCCTTAATTAGTTAAATTATTAACTATAAACTAGAAAAAAACTTCAAATGTTCTACGGTAGACTGTCAGGTCTATTTTGAAAAAGTTGGACACAATTGTCAAAAGTGCTGGTAGGTGAATTTCAAGGAAATTTTTAGCTTTTTTTTTTCTCTATATAATATCCGATATTTGGTACCACCTTTGAATCCCGACTAATTTGGATTCGCATTGTGTGAGGCCAACTAAGAAGAGGAGGCTCCTATTAGAATTTTTTCACTTTTAGAACCTAAACCCGAAACTTATAATATGCAGTACTAGTTTTGAACCCCGACTAACTCGGATTCAGGTTCTTTAAGGCCAACTAAAGTGAGGAGGCTCCCTATTAGAATTTTTTCACTTTTAGGACTCGAATTCGAAATCTATAATTAAGGATGAAGAGATTTTATTCAATCCATCACAATCTTTGATGGTAATGATCATCTCCAAGTATCTATCTAGTCTAATGTAGTCGGTTTATTATTATAAAGTAGAAGAAGTAAAGAAAGAAGTTGTAATTTACTTTGATTTCTCTTCTTATTGCGAATACACCTAATTATTAATTAACGACAATTGACTTTTGTATATCTATCAATCATTTTTCAACTGACCCAATAAGTTGACCTGATCATATATATAAACTTTTTTTGGATTGACCAGAAAAAGCTGTTGTCCTTGGAATTAATTAGAAGCCTTTTGGGGCTCTTTCGAAGAAACCCTTAGCTTTGTGGACAAGTGGTGTATGGCACGATACGATACGCAAATATGAGATTACGTTTTCATGCAAGCAACAGTACTACTATCATTTACCAACCTCAAGGTTGACGCATGCAAATCGTAGTTTTGTGGATTTTGTGCCACATATTGAAGAGATTTCACATATTTCAACGAATTTAAGTTCCTTTGCAATAATGATATAAAAATATTCACATTATCAAATTACTTATTCCTCTTGTTTTTTTATATAAAATAATTAAATTACTTAAAAGTTAATTAGAGGTGCCTCTATGTAATTAGTAGTCTTACATTGGTTAGTGGCAGGATGATAATTAGTCTTCTAATATGATATTGAACATTTCTCACATTTCGAGCTATCTTTTGCAGAGTTGGACCTAAGGTCCATCTTTCATCATAGTATAAGAGTTAAGCTCACCCAATTCATGTTGGCCTGGCGTGCAAGGAGGTTGTTAGTGGTCTCAGATCGATGAGTGAGATGAATTTTTTTTCTCCATAAATGGTCTTCGATAATCATATCACTTCTCGAGCTAGTTTTTGGATTCGAGTTCCGTTCATTATCACTTTATTTAGTAACATTAATTGATAAAAAATTCGTTGCATTATCAAAGATAGTGTAGCAATGCAAATTCATTTTGCATACCTCACTAGAACTATTATCTATTGATCGTGGGAAATACTTGTGAGTTGTTTGACAAAATGAAAAGGAGTTCGATCAAGAATAATATATACTCCCTCCATCCCATATTAATTGGTCATTTTTCATTTTACACGCATGTTAAGAAATTATAAATAAAAAGGTAATTTTATTAATTCACCCTTTAAAAAAGCTTCTTGGGAACTTTACAAACAAGTGTGAGCACTTTCAAAAAGAATTAATTGCAAGGGCTGTAGACACGTGATTTTTGACCCTTCCCGAGCTTTAACCTATTTTTAACATTAAATATTTATTTTACGTCCAATCTTTATTTTTAGCTTTCATTTTATTTTTTGGGTAGGTTTACTTTGAAAAAATCATCACAAAGATTTCAAAAAAGTAGAATCACATTTTAGGATAAGTTTTATTTAAATTTTTTTCAAAAAAGAAAAGAAAATTTACAAAAAAAAAAGAATATTTTTATTTTTTATTTAGGTTTTAATAAATAAGTTAGAAATTTTAGTATTCTCTTAATTATATTTTATTTTTAGGCTAATTATAAACTCTTCCTATATTTTCTTACTATAAAAAATTAACTAGTAAATATTTTATCATCATTATTTATATCTTTAACTTAATTTTTTTAAAAAAATTTTTTAAAAAAAGGGACACATGCACACTTAGGCAGACAAGGAGGAGGACGAAAAAAAAAAGGCACACACGCAGACTTAGAGAAGAAAAAAACGAGAAAGAAAAGAGATAAGTTAGAGTTTGAGGATTTCATTCTTGGTTTCAAGTTCGTGGCTCTCAAGAGTTAGCTATTTGTTAACTTTCAAAATCGGTAAATTGTAGTGGCTTTGTTGTTATGAATTAATCTTCTCGAAAGGTAACACTCGATTTTATTTTATTTTTTTGTATAATTTAATATCGTAATTTTACGATATTTGATTCAAAAATCATGAAGTTGCTCAAATTTGTATGTGTTCAACCTACTAATATTTTTGACATGATAATATGAAGCACGTTAAAATCTTAGTATCGTTAACTTTATTATAAAACCACTATAACCTTTCATGCTTTATCGCATGTTTATATAAAATTATTACTTTAATAAGTTTATATAGTGTTCATGAAACTTGTTGATAAACATTAAACATTTGTTTGTGTTTGATTGATGTATGAGGATTTTGTTCTGTTGCTTATTAGTAGGAAATTATATTTAACCTTGGTTTAAAGAAAAATGTTTAATACAGTATTTTTTTTGCTGGTTTGTTTGAGTTAGTTCTTTGTTTTCTCCATTTATGGTTGTCAATATTCCATGATCTACTTCAGTTAATTTCCCACGAAGATGTCGCATTATAGAATATATATTCAACTTTTGAATTTTTATAATAACAACAAGATGTTGATTGGATGAGTTGGAGGAGCAGACACTGTTTAATATTTAATTGATACTTTTCAAGTTCTTTGGTTGTGTTCGAATAGTTAAAATTGAGGCTAAATTAACTTTATCAAAGTGACAAGTAGCGAGATAAGATACAAATTTCATTTCAAAATTCATTGTCCAAAAGGAAATAATTTCTCAATAAGAGCGAGTTTGATTGTTTTTAGCCGAAAGATTCGTTAAACTTAATTAAGAAATATATTTCGTGGTAAGGCTGAAAAGTATTGTTACGATAAGCCGCTAATTAGAAAAGAGAAGAAAACTCAATCGTTAGAAATGAGCGAAAATAAGTTGCAAAGTACTAAAAGAGAAGAACATTTTTTAAAATTAATATATCAAGGTTGATCATGTTTGCGGTTACGCTCCTTGGTTTACTTCATAATTACAAGGCTCTGTGTGTGGTTACGCTCCTCAGCCGAAAACATAAGTCATAATTTCTCTCATAATCCTTAGGTAAATTGAGTAACTAATCAAACCTAATTTATCCAAGAATTAATTTAAGCCGAATATAAGTCAATAAAGAGACCGTGCTAGAACCGCGGGACTCGAGGGATGTCTAACACCTTCCCCTCGGTCAATAGAATTCCTTACCCGGATTTCTAGTTCGCAGACCAATAATAAGAAGAGTCATTTCCTTTTGAATGGGGATTCAATAAGGTGACTTGGAACACCATAACTCAATTCCAAGTGGCGACTCTGTAAATAAAATAATTCCTATTTAATATCGTCACTTTAATTGGACAAACCCTTTGACCCACGAACGAAAAAGGGGTGTGACATCTCTGACGACTCCGCTGGGGAATATTAACTAGAATTCGAGCTTTGTATTGACTTATTTTTTAATTTCTTTAATTCTTGGATATATCGTGTTCGTTGGCCTAATGTGCTTTTTGCTTGCTTGTTTACCGCTTTAATATTATCTGAATTGCAATGTAAACTATCTTCTTTCGCGCACCCATCTGAGTCTCTGAACATACCTATCACTATTTACTGTGTGTGCGGCTATGCTCCACAAAAACCTTCTATCTAAGACAAATCAGTGTTCGGTTACGCTCCTGGTTTAAGAAATATTAGTCACATATGTTAGGCGGGGTTGGATCATCAGTAGAACCGGAATAGCTCTGCTACCGGTAAACTGACCTTCCCCAATCTGAGTTGTCCACTTGGATTAGCCAGTTTAGACACCTATTTTCATCAGGTTAAACCAAGTAAAATTGAAACTTTGATGCGGCTATCCCTATTAGGCTCCGCTTTCTCTGCATCATGTGCATTTGACTTAGTGGAACTCGGCACAGGGGTCGAGTTCGTCTAGGACAGGTGTCCCTTTTTATATGACCAACATGAGCATCCTATGTACTCTTTGATATTTATTTGGAAGGCATGTATGATTGTTGACCGGCTTTAGGTTACTTAACAAAATAAAAGGGAGAAACTTCCTTTGACCTTTGCAACTATTTTCCTTAACACGAACTACGCACACCTGATTCTCACCTTGATAAGATACGTAGGCAACCCTTATCGGGTTTGGTGCTCTTCTTAAAAAAAAAGGTTTTTGAAATGTTAAACCCTGACATATTCGTTGTCACAGAGACAAACATAAAGTCTTAAGGTGATTGGTTTGTGGTTAAGCTGGCATCTCATCCATACAACACCAGATCCAAAGGAAAAGGTAAAATGGCATACAAAGAGGGGATAGAGTCTGACAGCGAAGAAGACCAAAATCAGTTGATTCAACAAGAATTTACATCGATAGAAGAGAATAAGTTATTGAAATAGCAGATGGCATAAATGTACCAAGCCTGGATAAATGGGCAAGCGCCACCTTCCTCAATTCCTGGACTTTTGAACACGACTGTCCCAATCTCCACTCAGGCCCAAACTGATGATCCGTTTTACCCACCAGGATTTGACCCATATACTAATGTGCGTAGCACAGTTGGGACCTCCACTGTGCCCCCCCCCTCCCCAAATTTATCTCTCACTAATAACCCGCTCTTCATTCTCGCAGTACCAACTACTATAAATCCTCAACCAAAGCTGATACTGAAGTCTGCTGGTGAGCTACCTCGTGATCAATTCTATTCCACTGGAGTAACTTTTAAGATCTCGAAATCCTCCAATCCTACTTATCTGTACAACTCCCCTATTGTAATCGAAAAGACGACGAAGAATGAGGAACAAGAGGAGATGGCCAAAAAAAATGAGAAGTTTGGAACAAAGCATGAGGAACATGCAAGGACGAGGAGGGAACAAGAGTGTTTCTTACAAAGATTTGTGCATGTTCTCCGATGTCCACTTGCTTCTAGGTTTCAAAACTCCAAAGTTTGACAAGTACGACGGGCACGGTGATCCTTTAACTCATTTAAAAAGGTTTGTAATCAACTAAGAGGAGCAAGGGGAAAAGAAGAGCTACTTATGGCTTACTTTAGAGAGAGTCTGGCTGGGACAGATTCAGAATGGTTTATCAATCAAGATATCTCTCGTTGGCATGTTTGGGATGACATGACTCGAGATTTTATCCAGCAATTTCAATATAATATTGACATAGTTTCAGATCGTACCACACTTGCCAACATGAGGAAAAAGACCACTAAAATTTGTTGTGAATATGGTATTAGGTGGCGGGAGTAGGTTTCTAGGGTCATGCCACCAATGAAAGAGACAGAGATGATTGATGTTTTCCATCAAGCACAAGAGTCTAATTACTTTAATCACCTGCTTGCCGCAGTAGGTAAAACATTTGCTGAAGTAATAAAAATTGGAGAAATGGTTGAAAATGGCATCAAGTCTGGAAAAATTGTAAGTCAAGTAGCCCTTAAGGCCACAACTCAAGCAATTCAAAATTGTTCAGGACATTTTGGGATCAAGAAGAAAGATGTTGATGTAGCAGTGATCGCGTAAGACCTTCAATACTCTGTCGTCCCATCTCAGTATCCAGTCTATAGTGCACAACCATATGTCCAGCCATCAATCTATCCCCAATGGCGCGCACCAATATATCAAAATCCTCGTCCCTATTCTCCAAATGTTCGAACCCCCTACAACCCCGGCTCAAGGTAGGAATATGGAGGAAATAACGGGCCTAGGGATAAATTGACACCAATTGGAGAGTCTTATGAAAGCTTGTTTCATAAATTAAAAAGCTTGAACATGATAGAAGTTATCCCTCAGAATCATGCAGATCCACATTCAAAAGGTTTCAATCCTACTGCACATTGTTAATACCATTCTGATGCTCCAGGGCACAGTACTGAAGAATGTCGATCTCTGAAAAAAAATGGAGAGGATAATTCAGGCAAAGATGATTGTAGTTCAAGACAGTGATTCCCCAAACATTACTAAGAATCACCTGCCAGCAAATAATGACGTAGACTTCATTAAGATGATATGTGATGATACAAAATGTAGCAATCCTCTCAATTCTCAAAAAAAGGCAATTAAAATTGATGGAGGCTCCACTAAGGCTGATGTGCAAACTAGTGGCTGAGATGACAAGCTTGGTAATTAGAAAGTCACTCATTTCTTCTCTAGGAAGGAGTGTGTTGGTGGTTTATTTTGTCGTCATTGCTATTATTCAATTTAGGTTTTGTTTTGTTTGTTTCTTGAGTCAAAGCTCCTATCCTTTTATTTTATTGGTTTAGTGAGTCTTGTCGTAATTGGTTGTTTGGGTTATTTCAGGGTCGTAGCCTAGAGTCCAGTTTTGTTATCTTGTTGTCAGACCTTTCTATCTTTACTCAATGAAATGCAATTTTATATTCCATTTAGCGCTCTTTGTATGTATTTCTTTTCATTTTAGCTTTAGTGACGTGACAAGCATGCAAAAATTTTGGCCAAATCTTAAAATCCTATCTAGTCATGGAATGAATACGCCAACAGAATTAAAAATAAAAAGAAAACATTTGAGAAAATTGGAGAATTGAAACATTTTGACAATAGTAGTTTGAATTGATTCAATAAAACAAAACAAATCCTGGGACGAGTTTGATCTAAATCGACATATGTCATCTGTTGTGAGAAGATATTGTCAAAATGAAGATTTCTAATGGACGATCATGAAAGGAAAGTGGCATACATGTTCATCAATATAGATGTTGTGGATTTCACTTCTAATTCTTAAATGCATGCGTGTACGCGTCATTGTTAAGAATTGAGATGACGGAGGCATTTTATTCTGCTATCCAAACATTGTGTCATCCTTTGCTATCCCTTTTGAGCCTTAATTGTATTTTTCTTTCTTCATATCCCTCTTTTGGAATCTATAGAGTCAGAAAAGATTCGAGAAAAGTTTCAAGAAAAAATAAATAAAATCAGAAAAGTCCAAAAAGAGATAGAGAAAAAGAGTAAAAAAAAACAAAACTTCTTGAACTACGTTTGACCTGATTCTCGCTCTGAAGAGATACGTAGGCAACCCTATCTAGGGGTTCGGTCCAACCAAGAAAAGTTCTGAAAATTTCCAGTCACAGAAACTGAGGCAAAAATAAAAAATAAAAAATAAAAAAAAAAAGTTTTTATTTTTTCCAAAAGAGTCGATTCCAAAAGTTGTAGGTCTTAACCCCGCTGCATGTGTTATGTTTAAGCCTTCATGCCCTCTCTTTCTTTCTAACCCTGTCCAAAAGCCACGTTACAGCCCAAATAAAGACCTTCTGATCAACTTTTAAGGATGACAAGTCAACCATGCTTTCAGTGTTGATTATCATGAGGAGTAATGTCATAAGAGAGTCTTATCAGAGAGGATTTTGCAGCACCATAAGGCATCATTGTTGACACCCAATTTTGGCTCTCCGTGCTTAAAATTAACGTTTTCAGGCTTCCTGATCGTTAAAGAGCACAAAATACAATTTTTACACATTTTATAATTTATTGATAATTATACTTATTTAGGGATTTTTACCAATTTATTGTCATATTTTAACTTTTCACAATTTATTGATAATTATCCTTAATTTCATAAATATTAGGATTTTTATCAATTTATTTTCATTTTAATTCTTAACAGTCATCTGCACATACACAATACAAGCAGTATGATTTTTATTCTTAACCACACAATACATTTATTTTTACATTTAAATTTATACTTACATTTTTAAAAATTATATATACATTAGCTATATTTTTAAGCACAGTCCATACATATCAAATAAAGTGAATTCACCGATATTCAAAACTCACACTGTGTATATTATTCGAAAATAAAATTACACGATGTGTAATATCTTCTTGTCAAATCATATTTTTTATTTTTATTCCTCTAAAAAAGGAAAAGAGACACATCCCTTGATTTTCTCAACCACCATATATTGACAACAAACCATCTCCTTTTTTCTTTTCTTTTCTTTTCTTATCCACACACACAATAGTAGATTTTTGCTCCCTTAATTTTAGGCTTTTTTGAAGACTTCATCCACACATACACACACTCACTATATTTTAATTTTTTCTTCTTCTCCCTTATTTTCAACTTTTGACTTTTTCTATCACTTTCCCAAGATTCAAGGGATGTGTTTTTGACATTTTGGAAAAGAAATAAACTTGATAAGATCTTACCTCTTTCTTTTAAATACTAACTCATCTCTTTTCATTCAAAAGGACACACACACTCTTCTCATCTCCCTTTGCTCCCCCTTATTCCTCACTTTTTTTTCTCTCTCTCCATGACACTAACCAACACCAACACCACCACAATAACCCTCTCTCATTTCTCCCTCCCTTTTTGTGCTCTTAATGCTCCCCTCTTTCTCCATCATTTTTTCTTAAAGAAGAAAAATACTATTGCTCACTTTTTAGAGTTCTTTCTTTTACTCTTAGGCTCACAATTATCTCTCCTCTCATGTTCCTTGTCTTTCTTCTCCAGTGGACTACTTATCAACTTCAACAAATCTCACTTCATGACTGTGACTACATTTTTATGTATATATATTTTTATTGAATCTTATTTCTTATTGTATTGCTTCTGATATCATAATCTTTGTCCTAGTTTTTCATGTCTCCAATGACCTATTTTTCTTGCTAATCTTGCTTATCTTTTGAGCAAAGTCACACATTTTGCTATGACTTTCTTCTAGCGGTTAACTTTTGTTCTATTTCTTTGACCACTCTTACGATGCTTGTTTGTTGTTCTAATATTCTTTATGCTACTTTGTTTGGCTATAATGAAATTTTTGGACCATTTTTTTCTTAACATTTTATTAAATTAATAATGAGCAAATACTACATTACATGGCCAATGACAATATCTCTCCGTCGGATTTTCGAGGTCTCCCCATAACAAAAGACGGATTTTATTTTCTCAAGTTTACTTATTTTATATCAAGTATCAATACATGGCCAATGAAAAAATATCCGTCGATTTTTGAGGCCTCCACAAATAAAAAGACGGGATATTACGTATACAAATACGTAACAATAAATAAATAAATTTGGGCGATGACGAAATTATTATATTACCACGACAACACAAAAGTTTTACGATTCGTATCTTGGCGAAGCGATTTAGGACGGCCGATAATTTGAGCAACCACTTCGTAGTCATGGCGTATCTAAAACTTCATCTGAGCCCACTATATAATAAATATTATTTTTCATATACACATTTACATACATATATGCACACATATTTTTATAATTATTTGTTCATTACTAATATTTCTAACAAGTGTTTACACAGGTTCTTGAGGATAATTCTCGGAAAAGGACATTCAAAAAGAAGTTCAAATTTTCTGCTTGTATTTTACATTCTTACAATTGTACAAATATTAATCATAGTGAAAACTTTATTTTTGGGGCGTTGGGCGGGGGATATTCTTTACTTACGTAACCCTTACCACGCGTTTAGGCAAAACTTAGGCCGTTAATATTTATATAAAGAATCAAACTGATTCGGATATTTAATCAATTAATTCACACTTTTTTCCATTAGAAAATATTGTGCAATCTTTTCTTTCAAAATAAATATTCATTTTATTAAATCTTTTCTCCCATTAACTTTTGTCAAATATAAAATATTATTTGAATACTTTTTTCTTTAGTACAATGCAAAAAATTACTTTTATTTCTATACATTACACACAAAAGTGATTTCCTTTCATAAAAGAACACTTTTTTTCACATACATATTTTTATACATATACAACATACTTTTACTTATTTCTATACATATATATTACAATAATAAAGTCTATATATGCATTTGACATATCATGTTTTATATATGCATTTCTTACATTATTACATATCTTAATTATTCATACTTCTCAAAAAATGATTTTTTTTCCTCCTTCCTCTTTGATAAATTTAGTCTAGTCGGGTACCACATTTTGTGGATTCTGAAGGATGCCTAACACCTTCCCTTTGGAATAACTTGAACCCTTACCTAGAATCTAAACTGGTTTTTGCAGATTAAAACATAAGTCATACATGTCAATAATTAAATAGGTTTCCTTAAAAATTAGGTGGCGACTCTGTACAAAATCAATTCTTTTAGAGTCCATAAGTCATGCTTGTTTTAACCTTGGTGAAAAATAGGGCATGACAATCATTGAATCAAGAGAAAGTGAAAATGAGAGAGTCTTATTGGTGAAAACCCTCGCGGACACCATAAGGCGATGGTGAGTGAGAGATATAAAAAATTAGAGAAACTTGTTGGTGAAAACTCTTTGGGGCACCACTACTCGCTTGAATGTTGAGCGTCTAATACAAAGGTCGCAACTTAGAAGCATGACTTCAAAGTCTGAATGTTCAAAAAGAATAAAGTTCAGATTAGATTGACAAATCAGGTCATTTAATTCAAAATGCATGTCACGATCATTAGAGGTGACCATCACGTTTAAAGGAGTCTTTTCTTTTTTTTCTTCCTATTTTCTAAAGGGATATTTTTTGTCAAATATTTCTTCTTTTGATCGCTTTATTCTTTTCCATTTTTCATTGAGTCAGTCTTTGTTAAAACAAGCAAGAAATGATTTCAAAATTTGCTATCAGTTTCTCAATTGCCAAAGCAAAGTCTGACCAACACATCAAATGTAATATGTTTGGAGAAGAAATGATATGCACCATAACTTGCTGTGGTTAACAAGTTTGACAATGAATACAAGATTCAGTGTTCGTAGAAGGAGGACAATACGACAGATATTGGGGTCTGAAATCTTCAATTAGAGGTTCCTCAATGAGGTTGTCTAAGGAACAAGCACAATCTACCCCAGTCGAAGTGGGGTCGAACATGGCAACAACAGAAGCTTTTACACTCACAGTCAAGCCACAAACCGACCACCGCTTTAAAACTCAAAGCTTTCTTTCTTTTCTTAAAAAACAGGGGCAATTTTGTTGATATAAAGACAATTTCAAAGGTTCGAGCTTGCAAACAGGATTAAGTAAAAACGCTCATTTTTTTTCATACATATATCTGTCATTTTTCATCTTTCTCCTAGAATAAATATTTTCTAGTAGTATATATTTATTTTTTCATTCGTCTCCTAGGATAAACATTTCCTAGTAGTAGGCATTTATTTTTTCACTCGTCTCCTAGGATAAACATTTCCTAGTAGTAGATATTTATTATTTCATATTCGTCTCCTAGGATAAACATTTCCTAGTCTGAGACATTTATTTTTTAATTCGTCTCCTAGGATAAACATTTCCTAGTAGTAGACATTTATTTTTTCATTCACCTCCTAGGATAAACATTTCCTAGTAGTAAGCATTTATTTTTTTACTCGTCTCCTAGGATAAACATTTTCTAGTAGTAGACATTTATTTTTTCATTCGTCTCCTAGGATAAACATTTCCTAGTAGTAGACATTTAATTTTTCACTCGTCTCCTAGGATAAACATTTCCTAGTAGTAGACATTTATTTTTATTCGTCTCCTAAGACAAACATTTTCTAGTAGTATACATTTATTTTTCTACTCGTCTCCTAGGATAAACATTTCCTAGTAGTAGACATTTATTTTTTCATTCGTCTCCTAGGATAAACATTTCCTAGTAGTAGACATTTATTTTTTCACTCGTCTCCTAGGATAAACATTTCCTAGTAGTAGACATTTATTTTTTCATTCGTCTCCTAGGATAGACATTTCCTAGTAGTAGACATTTATTTTTCATTCGCCTCCTAGGATAAACATTTTCTAGTCTGAGACATTTATTTTTTAATTCGTCTTCTAGGATAAACATTTCCTAGTAGTAGACATTTATTTTTCATTCGTCTCCACAAACATTTCTTAGTAGTAGGCAGTTATTTTTCATTCGTCTCCTAGGATAAACATTTCCTGGTAGCAGACAATTATTTTGCATTCGTCTCCTAAGATAAACAGTACTTGGTTGAAGACATTTATTTCACATTCGTCTCCTTGGATAAATGTTTCCTAGTCGAAGACGGTTATTTTCATTTTTCTCCTAGGATATACGTTTCCTGGTCTGAGTTTATTTGTAAAGTTTACAATTGCTAATAACTCACAAATTTTCCAGTGAAAACTGGGGCAAGAATTTTTGTTTGTTTCTTTTGTTTATGATGTCTTGCAGGTTTTTCCTGGTAGAGCATGGTCTTGATGTCCGAATACACTCAATCTCAATGACAATCAGAATTAGTTTTCAGATGCATGTAGCGGCCCGCCATACTGACATCAGTTTATCTTCAGCTATTGGTCAAGAAAACAAGCATTCAAAAACGTTCTCAGACTGTCATTTGAAAGAGCGTCAAAGACTTAATCTAAGTTTCAGGTTCAAGCCTCAAACCTCAGTTCCAAGATCAAGGTACTCACCAGAAGAGGGTAAGATGGTAACTAAAGATCCAAATAGGAGAACTACAGGGAGACTCAAGACAAGTAGAGTAGATAAGATATTGTATTTTTCATTTATTGTAGTTTGTTTATGTAGTGACAGGAGCCACGAATCGGAACCTCGACAAGACCTCACTCGACTCTCCATCTCAGTATGTTCCACCTCTCTCCTTAACCTTGAACTACACGTGACCTGATTCCCTTATAACCCAGGATATGTAGGCTGTCCAAAACCGGGACTCGATCACATCTTTTCCTTCTTTTTCTTTTCATTTTAAATAACAATCGGATCAAAACTTGTCTTGTTGTCTACTTCTTTGTTTGAAAACTCTTCGTGTTTCCAAACAAAGAGGGGCAAATGTAGAAACGTGATTTTTGACCCTTCCCGAGCTTTAACTTATTTTTAGCATTAAATATTTATTTTACGTCTAATTTTTATTTTTAGCTTTCATTTTATTTTTTGGGTAGGTTTACTTTGAAAAAATCATCACAAAGATTTCAAAAAAGTAGAATCACATTTTAGGATATGTTTTATTTAAATTTTTTTCAAAAAAGAAAAGAAAATTTACCAAAAAAAGGCATATTTTTATTTTTTATTTAGGTTTTAATAAATAAGTTAGAAATTTTAGTATTCTCTTAATTATATTTTATTTTTAGGCTAATTATAAACTCTTCCTATATTTTTTTACTATAAAAAATTAACTATTAAATATTTTATCATCATTATTTATATCTTTAACTTAATTTTTTAAAATTAAAAAAAAAAAGAAAAAAGAAATCCTAAGCTGCCCACTCCCATCCCTCACATCCCTCCACTACATACACACACGTACACCAATACACACTCCCTCACTCCTGCACACCTCTCAACTTACACACATGCACACTACTACACTATCTGCAACACACACTCTCTACTACACACATACTATATATACACACACTAAGAAAAAAAAAGAAAAAGGACACACGCACACTTAGGCAGACAAAGGAGGAGGACGAGAAAAAAAAAAGGCACATGCGCAGACTTAGAGAAGAGAAAAACGAGAAAGAAAAGAGATAAGTTAGAATTTGAGGATTTCATTCGTGGTTTCAAGTTCGTGGCTCTCAAGAGTTAGCTATTTGTTAACTTTCAAAATCAGTAAATTGTAGTGGCTTTGTTGTTACGAATTAATCTTCTCGAAAGGTAACACTCGATTTTATTTTATTTTTTTGTATAATTTAATATCGTGATTTTACGATATTTGATTCAAAAATCATGAAGTTGCTCAAATTTGTATGTGTTCAACCTATTAATATTTTTGACATGATAATATGAAGCACGTTAAAATCTTAGTATCGTTAACTTTATTATAAAACTACTATAACCTTTCATACTTTATCGCATGTTTATATAAAATTATTACTTTAATAAGTTTATATAGTGTTCATGAAACTTGTTGATAAACATTAAACATTTGTTTGTGTTTGATTGATGTATGAGAATTTTATTCTGCTTATTAGTAGGAAATTATGTTTAACCTTGGTTTAAAGAAAAATGTTTAATACAGTATTTTTTTTGCTGGTTTGTTTGAGTTAGTTCTTTATTTTCTCCATTTATGGTTGTCAATATTCCATGATCTACTTCAGTTAATTTCCCACGAAGATGCCACATTATAGAATATATATTCAACTTTTGAATTTATAATAACAACAAGATGTTGATTGGATGAGTTGGAGGAGCATATACTGTTTAATATTTAATTGATACTTTTTAAGTTCTTTGGCTAAAATCTTAAAATATCGTAATAATTTGATGTATTACATTGTGTTAGAATAGTTAAAATTGAGGCTAAATTAACTTTATCAAAGTGACAAGTAGCGAGATGAGATACAAATTTCATTTCAAAATTCATTGTCCAAAAGGAAATAATTTCTCAATAAGAGCGAGTTTGATTGTTTTTAGCCGAAAGATTCATTAAGCTTGATTAAGAAATATATATCGTGGTAAGGCTGGAAAGTATTGTTACGATAAGCCGCTAATTAGAAAAGAGAAGAAAACTCAATCATTAGAAATGAGCGAAACTAAGTTGTAAAGTACTAAAAGAGAAGAACATTTTTTAAAATTAATATAGCGAGGTTGATCATGTGTGCGGTTACGCTCCTTGGTTTACTTCATAATTACAAGGCTCTGTGTGTGGTTGCGCTCCTCAGCCGAAAACATAAGTCATAATTTCTCTCATAATCCTTAGGTAAATTGAGGAACTAATCAAACCTAATTTATCGAAGAATTAATTTAAACCGAATATAAGTCAATAAAGCGACCGTGATAGAACCGCGGGACTCGAGGGATGCCTAACACCTTTCCCTCGGTCAATAGAATTCCTTACCCGAATTTCTAGTTCGCAGACCAATAATAAGAAGAGTCATTTCCTTTTGAATGGGGATTCAATAAGGTGACTTCGAACATTATAACTCAATCCAAGTGGCGACTCTGTAAATAAAATAATTCCTATTTAATATCGTCACTTTAATTGGACAAACCCTTCGACCCACGAACGAAAAAGTGGTGTGACAAGGGCTATATGAAAAAAATTTAATTAATGCATTATTGATTTAATAAGGTGACCAACTAATATGGAACGGAGGTAGTAACTTTCATCAAAATCAAAGCAGAAAGTGTATAGTGAGTTCTCTTATTAGAAACCGCACAACATGAGAATTTAATAAGTAGTAACTTAATTAGTGATAAACCTGTTATCTTGTACTTTCTTCGTTCCTAATTAGTTGTCGTCCTTACTAAATATAGTTGTTCCTTAATACTTGTCATTTCACAAAATCAATACATAATTAGTTATTTATTTACACTTTTACCCTTAGTAATAAGTATAGAAGGGAAAAGGTCAAATATACGCTCAAACTTTCAAAAATGATATGTAAATACCCTTCGTTACATTTTTAGGTTGTTAATGCCCTTATCATCATACTTTTGGGTCATATATACCCCCAAACTTTCAAAAATGGTATGTAAATACCTTTCGTTATACTTTTAGCTGGTCAATGCCCTTACCGTCATACTTTTGGGTCATGTATACCTTTAAGTTACTTGGTGAGACACGTAGCATTATCTCAGTGCATATACCCAATTTTCTTTTATTTAACTCGAAATTTAAATTTAAAAACTCACAACTATCATATTATTTTATCCCCACCAGACCGAATAAAATTTAACCAACAATTCTTTCTACCAAAAGACCCTCACCCTTCGTTCTTTATCTCAATCACCCTCCAACCCAAAAAAGGTGTACTTGCTAAAGATCTACACAACTCATTGATCCTCTTAGTATCCTCATATTGCAGTTCAACTTATTCATTGCACAAAATTGGAGAAAGCAACATCTTCTTGTTTATTAATTCATGATAAAACATCTTTTATAGATTGTATAGCAGATGAAAAGTAGAATGAAAATCATATTTTTGAAAATTAACCAGATTATAGCTTTCAATTTTCAATTTGGTGTTTAAGAACATCAACTATTCTAAACTTTTCATTCGGATTTAATGCGGGTCTAATAATATGATATGCGTGAGTTTTTAAATTTCGATAAAAGAAAAGAAAATCGGGTATATGCACTGAGATAATGTTACGTGTCTCTCCAGGTAACTTAAGGGTATATATGGCTCAAAAGTTTGACGGTAAGGGAGTTGACAGGCTAAAAGTATAACAAAGGATATTTGCCTACCATTTTTGAAAGTTCGAGGGTATATATAGCCCAAAAGTATGATGGTAAGGACTTTGACAGCCTAAAAGTATAACGAAGGGTATTTACGTATCATTTTGAAAAGTTTGAGGATATATTTAACCTTTTGCTGAATATAGAAAGATATTAATATAGTACAAAAAAGAGAAGTATTAAATAAAGATGAGTGATAAATAAAAATAATTTAGTCAAATTATCTTCTAGTTAACATTTTTGTTAAAAAGTCTGCAACTTAAAAAGATAACAAATAAATAGAAACGAAAGGAGTATATCCTAATCAGATCGAGTTCGACTCTGACTAGAATCCTATCTTCTATTTTCCCTTATTCTGATTACACAATGAATATTAAAGAATTTTGAAATGGCATAAAGTGAAAACTAAACAGCGAAACTTGTTAAATTTACTCCTCTGTTCATCAATTTATTTTTCCTACTTTCCTTTTTAGATCGTTTATAAAAGAATGGAAAGGAGACATATATATCCCGAACTATCATAAATGGTATGCATATACCCTTCGTTTATATTTTGGGTACGTATATAGCCCTGTCGTTAATCTTTTGGGTTGTATATACCCTTTACTCAAACGACGGGACACGTGGCTTAATCATGTGTGTTTATCCATTTTTTATTTATTTTATCCGAAATAAAATTAACCCACCCAATTTAGACCCGAAATTAAACCCATTAATTTTGTTTTATTACTTAGACCCCCGTTTTAGATCACCTAACAAAAGGATCCTGACTAAGCTTGTCAAAATTGTGGTGGTAGATGAATTCTACAGGTGGTTTTGTTTATTCGCGGCCGGAGCGCAAAGCTCGCTGGTGGCCTAGTTTTATCGGAGTGGTGACAAAAAACGGATAGGTAGAGGGAGGCGCTGGTTCACTGAAGAAACAGAGGTGGTGGTAGAGGGAGTTCGCGCGCCGGTGGTAATTGAGAAACGAGTCATTGGTTCCTGAAAATTAATGGGTGTTGATGGCGGGACTAGAAGTCTTAATTGTGATTAATTTGGTTTTCTGTGGTTGAATGGAAGGGAGGTGAGTCGAGAGGGAGGTGGAGCGATGTTTTTCAACCAAGAGTTGGCCGAAGTGGTGGTGGTTATGTTTTTTTTGGTTAATGGAGGAAGGGAAGAGAGTTGATGGTGAAAGGGGAGGCGTGATGTGTTTAATTTTGTGTCTAATTGTGTGGGTTAATTTTATTTCGGATAAAATAAATAAAAAATGAGTAAACGCACATGATTAAGCCATGTGTCCGTCGTTTGGGTAAAGGCCTAAAGGGTATATACAACCCAAAAGATTAACGGTAAGGGTATATACGTACCCAAAGTATAATGAAGGGTATATGCGTATCATTTATGATAGCTTGGAGGTATATATGCCCCTTTTTCGTAAAATAAATAAAAAACGGGTAAACTCATAGGATTAAGCCACGTGTCCCGCCATTTGGCTAAAGGGTATATACAACCCAAAAGATTAACGACGGGGTATATACGTACCCAAAGTTTTACAAAGGGTATATGCATATCATTTATGATAGTTCGGGGGTATATATGTCCCTTTTCCGATAAAAGAATGTCTTTTTTCTTTTAATAACTCTTTAATCATAATTTTTCACGTGACATGTTTAAGGCTACAAGGCTAAAAGACATTTTGGTACATTTTATACATCTTTAGTTTAAAACCACAATATTCAAAAATCTTTTATACTATCTAAAACTTAATGTCAAGTTTAAATCAAACAAACAAATTGAAACAAAAAGAAAACAACTGACTTGGTGTTTCTAATTTTGTTCAAAACAATCCATGAATTCCTTTATGATACTGCAAAATACCTCCTCAGTCGGCCACTTTTACTCGTCCACAAGGGACGTTACACTCTTCTAAAAATAATAAATAAAGTGCATATTTTATCACAATACTTATATAATTAATGGTGTATAGTTATAATGGACTTGAAATTATTTAGGAAATGAATAGATATTGCTAAGGATAAAATTAAAAAAAAACTAAATTATCTTTTTTCTTGATATACTAAAGTTCACAACTAAAAGCAAAATATTATTTTTCGTGAAGTTGACAAATTAATATGAACGGAGATAGAACTTATAATAGAACAAAAGGAAATTGATGGATCAAAAAGAAACGGGCCTTACCATTTCTTCTCTACTTTTCTTTATTGGATTATAAGGTTGACCAAAGTATGAATAGATTAGACTGGTCAACGGACAGAGATTGACTTTAGGGGGTCTGAAACGCGGCTTTGTTATAGAAACGTATATTACAAATATGGCAAATGTTAAAGTTTGAACTACTAACTAAAACTTGAGCATCCAATGCCTAGGGGCTAGGGCTTGTTTTAACATGCGATATGACATCTGATTGATAGATATGTACGTTGAAGTTTTATTTGGTCATACAATTTAAATTTATTAAGTTATATTTTTTCTTTTCATAAACATAAAAATTCCACAAGTTGTGAAAAATTTCAAAATTTTTCCCAATTCTTACACAAAGCATAGTTCATAAAGAAGATATCAGAATATTCTAAAGCACCGCATTGAAAAATTACATATTTCCATGTTTCTTTTAGAAATAAATATTTGCGATCACAAATTTTCAAATACACTTAATTTTATGAAGATCCAATAGTAAAAAACAATAGTAACTAGTTATTCTTTAGTATAATTCTTTCTCATGGTACAAATAATCTCTTTATGCCAAGCATGTGTCTTTTTTTTTTTCTTTTTTTTTTTTGTAAAATTTAAAATAATGAATCTATTTTTACAAAATATAAACTTATGGATCAAGTTTTACGTAAAAAAATTAAAATCATGATTTGAAATTATTATGTCTATTTGAGACAAACTTGAGAATCCAACGCGTAAAAGCTCATGTCTGTCCACACAACTTTCATTCTGTCTCAAACAAAATAATTTCATATATGATCACTCGATTTTTTTTAATTTATTATATCAAAAACAAAAAAATCACTTAAGTTTGTCTGAATGTCACAAAATGTTGTCACTGGACAATTTTTCTAACCAAAAAGTCACTTAACTTTGATGAAATTTCATTAATAATATCTCATTTATCTCGTCCTAGTTACTCTATGTGATATTAACAAAAGTTGAGTGTCTCTTTTGTTACAAAAAAAACAATTTAGTGCGAAAAAACAGCTTAGTGACTTTCGAGATATTTTGGTAAAGTGATTCTTTCATTATAAAAGATAGTTTTGTAATCTTGATGCAATAAATAAAAGTTAGTTAGAATAATTATCCATGAAATTAACCTCATTACAATACGGGAGTTTTTAGCTTGAACTTATATATATATATATATATATATATATATATATATATATATATATATATATACCAATTTGTCATATCAAAAAGAATAGTATGTATACATCCATATCAATGATGCTATGCATCCGCTGGCTTACAATCTAATTAATTAATTGCGAGGAGATGATCAGATGAAACTTGTGCGAGTAGATTTATTTGAATATTTGATTTTGGGGCCAATTTGTTCCACTAGACTACTATATTATGCATGAGCAATTAATGCTCTCTCTGGTCGATTTGCATTTAAACTTACAAGGTTATCAATCCCGCCATTCATGCTGGAGGATTCTTCTTTGATAGATCCATTAGTATTTTATAGTAATTCAATTCTGTAGGAAAAAAATAAATTAATAAAAGTACTTTCTTTTTTCCTTTTGAGAGTGTTCACGTTAATTAATGCTCATTGCATGGCATTGACACGACCACGTCAACAAACACAACTATATCTAGATGTAAGTAATTATGTAATTTGCTCTTTGTACTACTAACTCTTTAGAACCAATCAACTTATACATGAAAATAGAAATAATATATACGTGTAATTTCTGCTACATTTCATAGAGACAAACTAAATAACACATGTTGTCAAAAAAAAAAACTACTTATTAACGCATGTTTTTATCCAAATGGGAACACTTTATAATAAAATGCAACGACATTGAACGAAATCTATGACAAGCGCTTTTCAAAAGTAAATTAAAGGGAAGTAAGGAAAGTGTTCACGTTGCTTGAATATTTCCCTGTTACATTTGACAAGTAGTGGACCAGTCGAAACAAAGAGAAAAGATTAAAAAGGGTAGCTCGGTGTACTAAAACTTCCGTATGTGCAGGGTTCTAGGAAAGGCAAAACCACAAGCTCTATTGTACCCAGCCTTAGACCCTGCATTTCTGCAAGGGGTTGTTTCCATGACTTGAACCTGTGAGGTCACGTGACAACAACTTTACCAATTACTCCAAGGCTCTCCTTCACAAAAAGAAATTAAAAGATACAACATATGGAAAAAATATTGTGAAAAGATGGTTCACAAGCTCGAAATATAAACAATTAAACAGACGAATAAACTGAAAAAAGTCACCATAATGTATAAAGACAATTTGAAAAAATATATTTTCCTAACAACCCAATGCAAATCCCTTCATATCTTCTCGCTAGATATTCTCTTCCGACAATGTTGAAAATATAAAATTACATATTTTTCATGGCAACGATGTAAGCATGTATAAAAAACACATATATTTGTCAACCAAAAATAAAATACATATATAATATATTTCATGGGAAAATATAAGGTATATATGTGGTATATATATTATAAATCATTTATCCGTATGATATAATAAAAAGATATTTTAAGAATATATATTTTGATTATACATTAGAAAACATATAGAATAAAAATATAATTATACGTATGGTATAGCAAAAGATATCTCAAGAGTATACACAATATGGTGATTATACCAAACATATACCCGTAAAAGCAGGCATCTGGAGAAGGATCATCTAATGGGCCCAATAGCATGTAAACCCAAGAGATTCGGACTTTTGGGAAGAAATTCACAAATAGCCACTTTGGACCTTGATTAAGTTTGTCATCGTATCAAAATCATTCAATGTTTAGTAACTCATTTAATATCAAAAAAAATATTTGGACAAAAATAATTAAAATAATTACCTACAATACGAAAAAACTTTAGTATAATGTGTTGGAATCCGAATCTTCTACAAGTGAAACTTCATCACACTATTTTGGAGTTCAAAATTATCCTACAGGTAAAACTCAGCATAATTAGGCAGCATTCAGAATTTTTAAAGGTGAAACTCAAGTATACCATCCTAAAGTTCCAAGATAATTTTTTTTAATAGTAATTTTTATAGTAAGACCTATTTAAACTTTATCTCATTATTTGGATATTGTCACTGTTTCCTGTTTTTGGAATTGGTATGTAATACTTTCCCTATTATTTGCTATATCTTTTTTCACTTATGTATTTTCTCTATCAAATTGCTTTGGCGTGTTAGTTGAGCCGATGGTCTTTTAGAAACAATCTCTCTACTTTCACAATCTAGGAATAAGATTTGTGTGTACTGTGTCCTCTTTAAACAACACCTATGAGATTATACTAGCTATGTTGTCATTGTTACTTATTTAAACTTTAAGACACAATCATGTAGAAGTTGAAACCACAACATTGTCCTAAATAGCAGCCCACTCAACCGCTTAAACCAAAGATAACCGCCAGATGTAGAATAAAAATATAATCTATGTAAAATATGTGTATATAATTATATATAATAAGTGAACAATTTAAGTATAGCGACTACAGAAAATGAACCGTAATCAGGCGGGCTATTTGTGTAAAGTTCCCAAATCTTTTCCAGTTATCAGCGTCACAAAGCCCAATTAAGATGCAGTTAAAGGCCCAGTAATTTGAGAAAAGCCCAATATCTCTCTCCTTAAATATCAATTTGGAGGGAAATTTTCAATTAGACCAAAGAAGAACAGTTCTTGGCTTCCATTATACTCTTCAGGTTTCAGCATTTTTTTCCATTTCTATTTTTTTTTTTTTTGGGCAATTTTTCCTCTCAATTCTTTGTAATTCTTTATTTTCACTATCCATTTTTTTCCATACAATTTTTAATTATTATTTTCTATATTTCATTCATGAAATTGTATTCAGATTGTAATACAAAAAATTCGAAACGAAATAGACTCGATTTTTCTCTTCTCCCATGTAAGAAACCTAAGCCAAATGTTTTAAATTCGGCGTATTTACGGATAAAGGTTCTCGGAATTCCTTTAGTTCAAAAAATTACTGGTTCTTCCTCAGATACTATACATCTCAAACCATATAAACCTTACTCTATTGGCCGTAATTATAGCCGTTGTGATTTCATATTCGAAGATAATCGAGTGAGTAACATTCATTGCCAGATTCTTTTTGATCCCTTGAACAAGAAATTGTACTTGTGTGATGGGTTATTTTTTCGTTCGTGTAAGTTTAGGGTTTCGTTGAATGGGGTGTTTGTTAATGAGGTTAGAGTTGGAAAAGGTGAGGTTGTGGATATTTGTGTCGGTGATGAGGTTACGTTTGGATGTGGAAGTCGAGGGATGTGTTGTATGGGGTTAAAGATAGGATTTTGTTTGCAAAAGGCGGTGTTTGTTCAGGAGGTTGATGATAGGGATGTAGGTGGAAACAATGATTTATTACCCGCAGATTGTGGTCCAGTTGGGTATGCTAGTTATGGACTTGTTTCGAAAGCAAATGTGTTGTTAAATATGTGTAGGGAGATATTAAGTAGCAACCATCCTGTTTTGCGTATCCACAAATGTGTTATTCTTGATTATGGAAGGGGTGTTAGATGTCATGGTAAAATTGGAGCCAGTGAGGAGTTTAATTTCCCTGTGGCTAGTGTACATTCTGGTCAAAAAGCTTGTAGGAAAGAGGTTTTTCTAGTTGTGGATGAACCTAACCAGGATCGGGCATGTGATTTGCTCAAAGATGCTGCACTTGCTATTGAGGTGGAAACATGTCATCTCGATGAAAAGGGTGCAGAACAAGTCAATATTGATGGAGCATCTCATGAGAATGACGTCTATGTTATTGGAAGAGAGGAAGCTTTATCTATGGGGTATATGAGCAAGGAGGTTGTTGGTCAACTTGATGATACAATGAAAGAAAAGAACATAACTGGTGTTATTCCACCTCCAGGAAAGAGGTTCGTTTTGAATCGACTGTCTAGTGAAGGGCCACCCAGATTTTCAGAAGATACTAATGATGTATCATTGCCGGAGCTTCTTTATCCAATTGAGAACCTTAAACAAATATTTATTGCAACATTTACTGCTGATATACCGTGGTAAGTTTGACTTGCTTGGTTGCATTTTTTATTAGCTTCTGTTTAAGCTGGAGTTCCTTAAAGCTTATAAGGCAACTGAAGGTACATAGTCAAGATAGCCAATTACATAGTTTGGGATATATGCATATGTCCAGACTAATGTAGCTTTTGTTCTTTACTTTTTTTCTGAATGGATCTTTCTTATAGGTTTCTGTCCTACTGCAAGATTCCAGCCAATCTACCTGTTACCATCGCTTGCCACAATGCTGAAAGGTGTTGGAGTTCGAGCCCTGATAAAAGAAGCTCAAAGCCTTACCCAGATTTTCCAAACCTAGTTGTTGTGTAGGTCAACATACCCCTCCCCCTCCCACTCTTTTCCGTTTCATTCTGCTTTGCCAAATGGTTATGCTATCAGGAGCATGTGGTAGAAATGGTTGACTTTCTTAAACTGCTTACCAATGTAACAACCGACAACTTTTGATCACATAAATTCATGATTACAGTTATCCTCCATTTCCTGAGGTGATAGCATTTGGTCAAGACCTGAGGAAATCAGGCATTGGTTGCCATCATCCAAAGTTGCTTGTGTTGCAACGGAGACATAGTCTGCGTGTTGTGGTCACGTCTGCTAATTTGGTGGCAGGACAGGTGCTTGTTTAATCACCTTTCCTCTCTGTTGCTTTGTGTGAATGAGCTCATTCTTTCTCTTATGACCTATTAAATTATTATGTGAACTTGAAAGGAACGTGTTCTTTTTGGCACCACTCAACAATTCAGTTTTTCCTCTTCGTGTTTCCCTTTTCGTCAACACTTGTTAATCTTGATAACCTGTTAAAATAAATCGAGAAGTGAAAAAAGAACAAGATTGTGGTGCTCACAGTAAGGTTAATTGCTAAAAGTTTGCCTAATTTAGCATATAGAATATTTTTACACTTGCAACATTGAGTTGGGCTGCGAAGTAGGAGTTAAAGAGTCCATCAGAATTTCTTAAACAGAGAAAAAAGTAGATTAGAGATTGTCCCCAACTTTGAAAGGAGGGTTAAAAATAGGTTAAGAAGGGCCCTATATCCTATATATATTTGTTAATCATCTAAATATTAGCTCTAAGAACTGTTTTTGTCCAGATGTACTAATGTTTTCTACTCAAATGCCACAGTGGTGCAGAGTGACGAATACAATCTGGTGGCAGGATTTCCCTCGCCTGGATGTGCCAGATTACTTGTCACTGTTCACCTCAATTTCTGAAGTGGGAAAGAATGGACATTTGGTATCTGATTTTGCTGCTCAACTAGCTGGATTCATGGCCTCTATGGTAGCTGATGTACCTAGTCAGGCCCATTGGATCCTGGAGCTGACAAACTACGACTTTAAAGGAAGTGCTGGCTATCTGGTTGCCTCTGTACCCGGAGTTCACTCAAGTCGCATTCCTTGTATATCAAAACCAAAACATTTCTTAGGGGTCAGTGCCCCTCTGCCCTTGTGAATTTGTGTGCCTTGCCTGATATAGTGTTGCTATATGTCTTTCTTATGGTAAAGTGCCTGATTGAAGTGTTATTTTCAGTCAAACTGAGGATATTTTCCTAGTGTTGCAGAGGAATTTAAAGCAATTGCCAGTTTTTGGGTAAATGCATGAAAGCAAATATAAAAGCCTCAGTATAGTGATCTTCTTACTTTTTGCAGCTTACACCTAATATAGACAATGCTTTGTGGTGTTAATAAACAGTATATGTAAGACAAGATATTCCAGTGGATGTGCAAGGGAAAAAGATGCACTTGGATATCTATGCACAACCATATGGAATATGAATTTAAGAAATTTAATTACTGATGAATTTACTCTTTGCTCTCCATTTACCCAAGCATGGTTCTGCAAATCCATGCGCTCCACTTTTGTAGCTATGATGTGGTAAGGACAAGCTGACAGTACATCTTAAGGTTGAGATTTGGGAAATATAAAGTTCCTCAAAATAAAGAGTTGTTACATACAATCTGTAGAAAGAGGGGTAGTTTTTGTCATTTGCCTTGGCCCTTCGGGAGTAAATTTGTAGAGTTGTCCGAGTTTCTCCCGACAAGAGGGTGAAAAAGGTATTCATCTGAAGATTATCAAAACAAATCCACCCTATTACATTCTGGTTTTATGTTAAGAAAATCTGCTTGTTGTCTGAATAAAAATCCACTTTAAAATTCTGGTATTAGGAGAAAAAACGACTGCTCTTGTGGGTTTTTGTATCTCATGAGCTGTGCTGTTTTGTAAATTCCCTCATGTATATGGTCAACTAGTTGAATATTCTTTCATTGTTTTCTTTCTTTTTGCACTTCTATTAGTAAGGGATAACCTGGAGGCATTTTATTGGGGTGTGGTTGGTGAAGTGAAGTTTGAAGTGCACTACTCGTACTACTGTAGGGTGATTGTTTGCCAGAGCTATGTCACTTTAAGTCAGTGGGTTCTGTTGAAGCATCAGTGGCTGGTCTAAGTCATTTCTTCCGTACTTCAGTGGATCTTAATGGAGCACGGCTGAAGAAACTTGCAACTTACCTTAGGAAATGCGGTGAAGATATATATGGAATGTCAGAGGTTATTCTAAAGAGAGAATCAAATATACCAGCCGATGCAAATGCTGTTAGTATTCATGTACCTAATCCCAAAGATCTTTCTTTAGGGGGTAATTACTTTTCACTTTATATATACATATTTGCATAGGAGGATTAGCTGGTTTATACAATCATCTGTGGCATCTGTATTGAAATGTAATGATAAGTATCTTCACTAGGGTCAGTTTGATTTCCAAGTAATTCCACTTGTCAATGATTCTTTTTGTCATGTTCAATTATAAGAGGTGAATTTATTATAAATGCCGGTATTGGTGGCTCTGACATACTAATGGTCAAAGCGCCTTGAAGAATGAAATTTAGAAGTAGTTTCAGCTTTGTGACAACAGTTTAGTAAGAGCTGAATGAATTTCGCATTTCACTTAACACCTATTTTAAAAAGGAGCTCAGTCTTGTTCAAATTAACATCTTACTCTTTTGTTCGCTTTGTAACAGGGGCAGACTATTAAATCATATAGCGCCATAGATTTAAATATTCATTTGTGTTTTTCTGGTTATTAATTTTGATCCAATTCTTTTGCTTTATTGTGTGCTAGAATGTGTTCAACTTGGGTTTCTTCCGAAGAATTATGCAAAGTGGGTAGCTCCACTCTCGGACAGTGGTATTTTTGTCTTTTCTGCATATATTTTCCCTAGTGAAGTTCTTAGTGCTGCTTTAGAGGGAAGCAGCAGCAAAGTGCAGTTGGTACTGCATGTATCACAGGTATTCATCTGTGATACTCTTTTAGATTATTCTATTGAACTGATTTGTCATGTGTCTAATAGAGTCGTATTGAGATCATAACCTTGCAGGGTCCATCCTTTTCAGCCATTTCAGAAATTATCAGAGCTGAACATGTTTCTGCAATCTGCTCACTAATTGCATCGCTTCAGAGGTGTTGGGGAATCTGGCGGCTTCAAGAGGTAATTTTCTGAAAAGGTCGGACATATATGTCAAATCTAAACTGATTCTCTAGTGGTGCAATTAAAAAAAACTACTATGTTTCGTGCCTGTGGACATTAGTAGTCACCATTTTTTTGGTGTCAGACCCCTAGAGTTTCCAACCATGGGCTTATGAGTTATGGGCACTGCTTTTTAGTTGTGACAAAATATGCGGAAGTTGGAACAGTCAGCCAGAAAATAAAGTTGGATAGATTTAATTTTTCTGATAGATTACATCTTTATCTCTAACAGTTATATGCTGATTTTCACATTTCTATCCGTTGCATCTTGAGTTCAGGTTTTGGGTCAGTTTAAATGGCCGGAACATTTAGAAACTGATTTTGTATTTGGTGAGTTTTCCATGATTACTTGATGATTATCATGCTCTGTCCTTTAAAATATATTGAGTTAATCATTTATAATTATTGTTGCCATTTTGTTAAGGTGCATCCTCAATTGGGTCCATCAATGCAAAATTTTTAGCTGCATTTTCAACAGCAGCTGGGAAGCGGTCATCAAGGTTCTCTGAATCGGAGGAATCTGATCCAGATGTGAGCAGCAATCCCGAAATTGTATGATTTGGCTTGAGTAATATTATTAGGTTCAGAGTTTGTCCTTGTTTTTTCTTGCAGTGGGGCTGCTGGAGTGTGAGCCAAGAGTTGAGGAACCCGTCGATTAGAATTATTTTTCCTACCATTGAACGAGTGAAAAATGCGAGCAGTGGAATCTCGGCATCCAGGCGCATATTGTGCTTTTCACAGGTAGATTAATTTGATATCTCCTCCCAAGGTAGGGAGTAAGGTCTGCGACTCTGCGTACACTCTACCTCCCCATACCCCACTTGTGGGATTATGCTTGGTTTGTTGTTGTAGTGAAAAATAATTGTGTCTGACAACTGGATGAATGAATTTCCTCTTTCTTATCAAGTTATTGAGCAATCATTTACTCCAATTTAAGTAAAAGGTTTTACTTGATATTTTGTTTCTCAGAAAACTTGGCATCGGTTGAAAACTATGGGCATTCTACATGATGCTGTTCCTTATTATGGCGACAGAATTGGGTATCCCATGCATGTCAAGGTAAAAGCTACCAGAACACAGTTGAGTTATTTCTTATATTACACATCTGACAGTTAATTATGTTAGTCCTAATAGTAGGGTTCTTCTCAAAACGCGGTGTCTGCTTGAAAATGCTACATGAGGAAATCAGTTATTATTCTAATATTAATTGTCCAATTGCTGCTTCACTATCTGGCGTCGTTGTTTTGCAGACAAAATTCCTCTGAGATATAAAACTAAGTTAATTTGTTTCGTGCCTAACTTTCCAATTGCTATTGGTGGTCTAAGCTTTTATTTGCTCGTTTCTTGTGCTGACGTCCTGGGAAAATTCTTATGCTAATCGTAACTCTCAATTAGTGGTTTTATTGCCTTGTGGTGATGTGCCATGGCCATTTTCTGCTTGATGTTTATGATATTATCTTGAGCACTCTTTTAACCCGTGTTGGTTTCTATTGGAACAAATGGGCAAGTCTTTTTCAGTTTTTGTAGAGATCTCTTGAAAACTTGTTAGTTTCCTGGTTTTTTGTTTTTTACAGCAGTGGATACTTTTTTAAAAAATAGATTTGAGCAAAATATTTTAGGCTCGAACTGAGTGCTTCTTTTACATGCAAATCATCATTACCTGTTTGTCAGACACTCATACAGTCATACCTCACATTGCTACACCCCCCCACCACCCCAACCACGCACACGCACCTCACAATTTTTCTGGTTCAGAACAGTGTCAAGGTGTGGTAATGAGTTCTTATTCATGTTCAATGCTCACTTAGAAGTTCCTAATAAAAAATATATATATATATATATGGGGTGAGCAGGTTGCTAGAAGAAGATTTCAATCGAGGAAAGGTGCATCCTCCTTCGGATGGGTTTATTGTGGATCACACAATTTCAGTGAAGCTGCATGGGGTCGTCAGGTTTCTGGTTTAAATGACAAGAAAATCAATGGAAATAAAAGTAATTCTAGTTTAGGTTCGAGACTTCATGTCTCTAACTATGAACTAGGTATCTTATTCATTACTCCCCCTCCAAATGCTGAAGGAAAGACGAACCAGAGAACAAACTTAGATGATATAGTCTTACCCTTTGTTGTGCCTGCACCAAAATACAGACCGGCAGACAAGCCTGCTACCCCACAGGAGATGAGGGAGGCTTTGATCGAGCAAACTAAGTGTTGGAGAGATGTATGTGAGGCAGCAAAAGAGGCGGACGAATTGATGCAGGAAGAAATTCCTGAGGAAGAGGAAATGATTGAGGCTACTGACTTTGTTGTTAAGGAGAAAGAAGATGAGAAAGCTTATGCAGAGAAACTATGGGGTCAAGTTGATTCATCAGAGAACAGTTAGAATCTTATACCAAGCACATTCAAGTAGTATAATGTAGGACTAGATATACTGGGGCGTGCTTGGTGCAAGCTATTATGATGATACCAAAATTTAACCTCTCCCTTTCTTATTACTTTAGGGGGCACATAGAATATAAAAGTTGTATGATTATTGTCGAAAAGGAGAATCTTTAGTAAGATGTGAAAGTGTATGATGTATCATTGTACTTGTAAAGGTAAAGAAAAGGACAATGTATAAGTCATGATTTATGAACAGAAAATAAAAGAGAGAGTTTGGACAACTTTCTTTTGATTTTTCTACCATTGACTTAGGATGTCAAATGTAACAATCTGGCACGTTTTCCTCAAGTTTGGTACTGCAGAATTCTTCAATTTCATTAACCTTGGAAACTCGGAGATATTTTATGTACAACTATTGATTTTAGTTTCTTGGATTGGTTCGCTACAGTTGACTTTCAGCACCAGTAATACATACTCCCTCCGTCCCAAAATAAGCCTTAGTTCATCCACCTCGTTAAGAGAAATAATAAATAAAAAGTACAGTGAGAAAAAAAATATTAATTTTTATCTTAAATTTCTAAAGTGGCAATTTTTATTATTCCTTTCATTTCAAAAAGAATGACCTACTTTTCTTTTTAGTCCGTTTAAAAAAGAATGACCTCTTTCCTTTTTTAGAAACACTTTAATTTCAATTTTTTACGTGGCATGTTTAACACCACAAGATTTAAAAGCCTTCTTTATTTTCTTAAACTCTGTGTCAAGTCAAACTAGGTCATTCTTTTTGAAACGAAGGGAGTATCTTTTTTTTGGGGGGGGGGCTAAAATGACATTTATTTTGCGAAGGGAGCAAGAAACGAACTCCGGTTTAGGTTGCTTTCTTCTTGACCAAAATAAATGAACCAAGACAAAAAGATTCTTGTTGCAAGCAAGTAGAATGGTCTAGGACGCAAGGAATTTTGGCAATTTGATAGTACTATTATGCAATTAATAGATAAAATATTAAAACAGTACAAAGGAAAATCGTTTGACATGGGAAACACGAACTGAAATTAGCAGAATTACAGTGTAGATGATGATAATAAAAAGTAACATCATGATGTTAAAACATTAGCATGAGTATATCTTTAACCAAAAAGGCCAATTGAATGACCGACTCCTTTTGTTCACATGCTTAACACTTAAAAATAAAGGCAACTCGGTGTATTTAAGTTTCTCGCTATATGCAGAATCTGGGAAAGAGCCGAATCACAAATGTCTATTGTACGTAATCTTACCTCGCATTTCTGTCAGAGGCTATTTCTAGGGATTTATTTTACATTTCCTGAAATTTGTTTACACTTCATTTTGATTTTAATGTCAACTGCTGCAATTATTAGCTTTCCCTCTAATGTTTTGATAAGAAGAAAATTGTTTCTATTACACAAAATGAACCCTATTCATGCACCTTGCTCACGTTTTTTTGTCTTGACTTCATCAAGTCAAAAGAAACAGCTCTTTTCTTCGACTCGAGGTGGACCAATAATGGCATGACACACAGGATGGAAAGAGAGAAGCTTTGAGAAAGAGGATTGACACTAAAATTCTTAAATTAGGAATTAGTGAGTATATCTTAGTATACCTTCTTTTTTTTTGGTTTTCTTTTTTTTATATATATGTGAATTCTTGGAGGAGTATTATACCAAAAAAGAGAAATATCTTTAAGCGTTCACGTACTTGCACTATTCAATATCCTATTATGGAAGTTATGCCTAAGTCTATCTAAAGCACGCTTGTTACTTATCCAAAAAAAAGAAATTGGAAACAAGTTGTAATCAATCAATCAATATATATATATATAAAGAAAAGTTAGAAATTTGCTTATGTGGCACACTTTTAAGGCCACTATTCTACTTCATTTTTTATTTTATGTTTTGGCAATTTTTCCTACATTTCTATTTATTTATTGTTGTACAAAAATAAATATATTAATTAATACTCTCTCCATTTATTTCTATTATTTATTGTAAAAACTTAATTGTTTTAAAATTTATTACTCCACTCCTATTCTTTGTTAAGAAATTTGAATGGGTGCAAGTCTTTTATTTTTTAATTTAATTGTGCATTGGTTATGCAATAAAGAAGAACAATAATAAAAGAATAACAAGAGATTCAGTTATCTTTTTTCTTAATATTTTAGTATTATCCTATTTTTTTTATGGTTATTAAAAAAATCATCTTCTTTTATGATGATTTTATTTATTTATTTTCTTTATTTGTACTAATTTGTATATATATCTATTTATATATCAAAATTAGGCAAAGGAAGAGTATCACCTCTCTTTGTTTGAAAAACTTTTTTTATTTTTTGGTCATCTTTTAATAATGAAATGACAAGATCTCTAATATTTTAAGTTTTCTATTTTTTTTATTTAATGCATTTACAAGGAATAACTACTCATAACTTTCATAATTTTCATGTCCATAACCCCCATAATTTAATTTGTAAGTTTGTAATGTCTTATGGTATTCCTCTATTTTACCTATATAAACTCATATTTTATTTCATGGAAGCTCTCATTCAAAGTCATCCTTTCTCTTCTTCATTACTTTGATTTGTGATGGCAAAAAATATTTGCTCTCAAGTATTTCTTTTCATATTTATGTACTTTATTATGCTTTCTTATTTTTTCGCATTTCTTTTACACATATTATCATCCTCCAAACAAGTATGATTGAGAAAATCTTATGAATTAACATGTAACTGCAAAGAAGTTTATGAAGGCAAGAAGTATTTCGCTCTCAAGTCGTCTTTTTTTTTTGTGTGTGTGTATGTATTGCACTTTTTTAAGTTTAGCATTTTTAATGTATTATCGATCTCGAAGTCTGATAAAAAAAATTATCATGAAAATCAATCACTATATAATATAAAGTCCGGTATTAGAGAAGTGATGTGGCACCTCTCTTTGGCCAAATATCCTATTTATTTATTTTTGACAATTGCCCTTACATTTTTATTTATTTATTACTGTAAGAAAATAAATATGCCAATAAAGAAGAACAATAAATAAAGAATAACAAGAGATTCAATTATCTTTTTTCTCAATATTTTAGTATTATCCTATTTTTTTATATATGTTATTAAAAAAATCATCTTCTTTTATAATGATTTTATTTATTTATTTTCTTTATTTGTACTAATTTGTATATATATATATATCTATTTATATATCAAAATTAGGCAAAGGAAGAGTATCACCTCTCTTTGTTTAAAAAACTTTTTTATTTTTTGGTCATCTTTTAATAATGAAATGACAAGATCTCTAATATTTTAAGTTTTCTAATTTTTTTTAATTTAATGCATTTACAAGGAATAACTACTCATAACTTTCATAATTTTCATGTCCATAATCCCCATAATTTAATTTGTAAGTTTGTAATGTCTTATGGTATTCCTCTATTTTACTTATATAAACTCATATTTTATTTCATGAAAGCTCTCATTCAAAGTCATCCTTTCTCTTCTTCATTACTTTGATTTGTGAAGGCAAAAAATATTTGTTCTCAAGTATTTCTTTCCATATTTATGTACTTTATCATGCTTTCTTATTTTTTAGCATTTCTTTTACACATATTATCATCCTCCAAACAAGTATGATTGAGAAAATCTTACGAATTAACATGTAACTTGAAAGGAGTTTATGAAGGCAAGAAGTATTTCGCTCCCAAGTCGTCTTTTTTTCTTTTTTATGTATGTATTGCACTTTTTTAAGTTTAGCATTTTTAATGTATTATCGATCTCGAAGTCTGATAAAAAAAAATCATCACGAAAATCAATCACTATATAATATAAAGTCCGGTATTAGAAAAGTGATGTGGCACCTCTCTTTGACCAAAGATCCTATTTATTTATTTTTGACAATTGCCCTTACATTTTTATTTATTTATTATTGTAAGAAAATAAAATATGTCAATTATTAATCCATCCATTCATTTTTAGTTTATTGTAAAAACTAAAATTCTCAAAATTTACTACTCCAATTATTCCTATTCTTTAAAAGCCTAAGTATTGATCACAATCAATTTGCAAACAAAAATTCAAATGAGGAGGTAAACAAATATCAACATTCCTATAAAGTTAGTTGCTCAGACTTATTATTTTTTTATTGAGATTTCGTGTTCATCTTTGTATTCTTATTTCTGTATGTTACATGATTTTATTCAAATCGGGCTAAAATAAGAACAGTTGTTAGTGTTTGCAATTTATATTGTTAAATAATTCATTGTCACCATGCATAAGACGAGTTTCTATGAATTTTGAAGTTATTCTTCTTTACCTTTGTTCCTTTTTTCATTTTGGTGTTTAGGAGGAAGACTGTTTAAAAACCAACAAGGAATAAACAGGAATTAGGACTTAACCCAAGTAATTTTGATACTTTTATGAGTTTTGGTGTTGGTTATAATACTAGAATCACTTGGTGGTATATATTAGAATGTAAGTTTTCTATGCGCATATAAATTTACTCATTGATTTATTTGTTGCTACCCTTTGCATAATGAATGTGTTGTAATTATTTACGTGTGTTTCATAGTAAGATTATACTATCTTCATGTGTATTTCTATTGAATGATGAATTAATTAGGCTATGCGTTGTTTTGATTTGTTTAGACTTTTAATTTATCTTTTTAAAATTTTAAGTTTTGTAAAATACACAGAATTTATAAATATTTAATTCATCTTGTGAAAGAAGAATTAAAGAAAACTTTAGATCTTAAAAATATTTTTTGTGATTATTTACATATTCGGATATCAAAAAAGTTAAATTATAAAATTAATAAAGTTTTTGATGACTGCGCAAAGCGCGGCCAAATTCACTAGTATATGGAAAAGTACAAGTTATAAGAAGCACGTAAAAGAAAAACAATAAACCTCAAGATTGCATATAATATATCTTTGTGGTTTGATTTTTTTTCGAACTTTATATATACCAAAAATTTAGTACATCGAAATATATGTTTTTTTTATCGTTAAAAAAATGCTTATTGAGAAATGAAAATGGACCTATTTTGTCCCCTCTGGAAAATATGAAATTCTTTGAATCCTAAGCAAAGAAGGCATCCTTTCCGTAAGCTTCTTTTTCTCCTGTCTTATGTCTAAGGAATTGCGTGCACCTACTGGATTCTGTGTATTATTATATCATATGTCCATCCCTATTCATACAACTAGGGGTGGGCATAAAAACCGGAGAACCGAAAAACCGAACCGAACCGAATTAGTTCGGTTCTTCGGTTTTGGTTCTTCGGTTCTTCGGTTCTTCGGTTTGGTGTTGGTTTTTTTTTTTGGTATTTTGGTTCTTCGGTTCGGTGTTTGGTTTGAGGGTTTCGGTTCTTCGGTGCACCGAAGAACCGAAATACCAATTAATTAAATTTTTTTTAAAATATTTATATTACATTTCATTTTCACATTTATATTAAAAGAAAAACCCACTAGCACTAGTTGTCAGGCCAGACCCATATATTTCTATTTTCTACAATCTACCCTAATTCCTTATGCACATTTACATTTCTATCTTCTGACTTCTGTTAGTCTGCTGCTGCTATGTTATTATTAATATTTAGACTGTTGTTGCCATATTATATTAAGACTTTAAGTATAGCTGCTAGTCTGCTGCTGCTACTGCTATGTTATTAAAATACTAGTATGACTGCTGGTGCTAATTTGCCATGTTTTTGGATTTTATAAGAAATTGTGGATATATTTTGATATTTTTATTTCTCACTTGCAACTTGCACCAAAAACCGAATTAAAAAACCCGAATAAAACCGAACCGAAGTTCAAAAAACCGAACCGAACCGAATTAGTTTGGTGCGGTGTTCGGTGCTCATTTTTCCAAAACCGAAAACCGAAGAACCGAACCGAACTTTTAAAAAACCGAACCGAAGAACCGAACGCCCACCCCTACATACAACCCCACCCCTTACCCTCTTCTTCTGCTGGGGTCCTTTACTTGAATGATTCAACCAAGTTGGATTAGGCATCATAATTGTATTAGAAAAAAAAATTAAAACAATAATTGAAGAGTAAACTGTAAACAACACTCAACTGTGTGATCTGATTATAAAGATTGTTCAATCCATACAACAACAAACAGCAAAATATTTAGTATATTCCCACCAAGTGGGGTCTGGAGAATGTGCAATCCTTAACAAAAATTTCTTTTTTGCCTTTATAAGTTTTGATACATAAAAACTCAGAGCTACCCACTATATATATTAGCAAGAAAACATAGTAGAGATGTACGCAAGTGGAAATTTTAATACCAACTTTTAGTACCCAACTAGTTAACTATCTGAACTTTTACTTCGATTCCCACCTTATAATACCCTCCTATTTCTCCTTGCCGCTACCGCCATTTAAAAGGGGGAAAAATGCATGCAAGTAGCTCAAATGTTAATTAACAAAAAATAGTTAAGAATTAAACTAAATAGACAGAAATGCTGCATATTTCAAAGCCTAAAATTTACTTTTGGTAAAGAGGTTTCAATTATTGTAGATTTTAAAAGTTGTATAGTTTAATATTATTAGTAAAACCATTATTATCAATTCTTTTTTGTTTATATAATAAGACACAAAAGATAATTTGTAAACAGGAAAACACAATTTGTACTCTTTTTCTTTTATATAAAAAAGACAGGCTTGGGCATATTGATAGAAAAGTCATTTTTCCTAGGCACAGACTCTTTTGAACATAAATTTAACTCATTTTCTCCCCCTTTTTTTCACCAAAAAAAACTTGCCTTTAACGTGTTGTCTTCTCCAATCTCCAAATTCCAACTCTCCCTCCTCCTCCTCTATGTTTTCTTATATATAAAAATTACACAGTTTCTAAATCCTTAAAAAAAAAAAAAACACTTCATCTTCCCCTTTTGACTTTTTTTTTTCTTCATCTTCATCATTATTTTTTTTTTCTTTTTGCTTGAATTTGTAGTTGTAATTTATATTTTGCTGCAGCTTTCGCGCACCTGGACTAAATTTTCTTGTTATTCTTGAATGGAGTTATCTTGTTCTTCTCCACTTTCTGTGAACTCCACAATCAGCTTCAATCGCTATGTTTCTGTGTACCCTCATAGAAGATGTAAAACAGTTTTCTCTCTTTTCCCATATTGCCCTTCTTCCACCTCTCGTATTACTGCTATTGCCACCACAGCTTGTAGTACTAGCAGTTCTACTTCTACCCTTTTTGGAATTTCACTTTCTCATCGACCCTGCAGTTCAATTCCACGTAAAATGAAGCGTTCTTTGTATATTGTATCTGGGGTGTTCGAGAGATTTACTGAGAGATCGATTAAAGCTGTGATGTTTTCGCAGAAAGAAGCAAAAGCTTTGGGTAAAGATATGGTGTTTACGCAGCATCTTTTACTTGGTCTTATTGCGGAGGATCGGAGTCCTGGTGGTTTTCTTGGGTCACGGATAACTATTGAGAAGGCGCGTGAAGCTGTTAAGAGTATATGGCATGATGATAAGGGGAAATTGGGTGATCAGGAGGATTCGGGTTCTGCTACCTCAGCTACTGATGTGGCGTTTTCGTCGAGTACTAAACGGGTTTTTGAGGCTGCTGTTGAGTATTCAAGGACTATGGGGTATAATTTTATTGCTCCTGAACATATTGCTATTGGTTTGTTTACTGTTGATGATGGCAACGCTGGTCGTGTGCTCAAGAGGTATTACATATAATCACTTCAAGAAAGTTCTTTTTTTTTTTTTTGGCTACTACTTTTGTTTTCAATAGACCCTTATGGTTGGCCCTTCCCCGGACCCTGCACATAGCAGGAGCTTTAGTGCACCAAGCTGCCTTTAGTACTTTTGTTTTCAGTATATGAAGTGCTGGATTTTTCATTGGGCAAGAAAGTAGTGAATGATGAGTATACGTAAGAACAAAAATAGTAGGCTTTTGATCTTGGGATCAGGAAAAATTCAGCTTATGTTGCTTATTTTGAGATCCAAAACAGCTTCTAAAATTGAGGAACGGAATGTTGTCATTGACTGTTTGATAGGAATCAATCAATTTATTGTACAATTTTAGGAACATGGAGTTTGGGGATTCGGTAGAAGGTCGTCATTGACTCTCTACTGAATGGAGCCAAAACAGCAATAAATGGGAAGTGTATCCAGAATGTAATAGCAAGCAAGAATGGGACCATAGCTTAATGTTTTGACCTCCTGTCGATAAGCAATTTCTGTATTTTTGATGACGCATTATGCATGAATCTGCTTTGCCTCATGTTTTTTTCTCAAAGCTGCGAGTTGAATATTGGTACAACATTGAGTTATTACTTTACATGCAAATATGTTTCACCATACTTTTGAATGCAGAATTAACGTAGTAGAAATCAATCGGCTCTTGAGACGCTGCATGCTGATCTAGTTATCGATAAACGGATAAACAAACAATGCATACTGATTTCTTGTTGTAAAATTTATATTTTACAAGACAACCAGCTTGGTCAATATCCCTCTTTACCTTCCTGGTTGAATGTAATATGCTTTCTGTCTTGCAATATGATTATCTTTCTGTGGTCTTTACACATAATGCATATAAGACTTGCATGGAGGTTTGACTGACCTAATTTTAGGTTAGGAGCAAATGTAAATTATCTGGCAGCTGAGGCAGTTTCCAGGCTTCAAGGAGAGCTTGCTAAAGATGGTAGAGAGCCAATTTCCTTCAAAAGGTCACGTGAGAAATCCTTTCCTGGAAAAATAACCATCGACAGATCCGCTGAGAAAGCAAAAGGTATGGCCAGTTCCTCTCACTCTCTTGTTAGCGTTTGTTTTGGCATACTGTACTCAAATGAGTTTGTTTCCAGCAGATAAAAGTTCTCTGGAGCAATTTTGTGTAGATCTTAGTGCCCGTGCAAGTGAGGGCCTTATAGACCCAGTAATTGGCAGGGAGACTGAAGTTCAGAGAATCATTGAGATACTCTGCCGTCGAACTAAAAACAATCCTATTCTGCTTGGTCAAGCTGGAGTTGGGAAAACAGCAATAGCCGAAGGGCTGGCGATAAACATTGCAGAGGGAAATATTCCTGCATTCTTAATGGTGAGTTTTGCAATGAGTTCATATTCCGATTTTTGTTTTTCTTTCTTACCCTTTTTTGGGGATTCTTTGACCCATTTATCCATCTAATATGCATCTCCTATATTCTTGTTCCACTAGCTACTGCACCAACTTAACTAGTGGTTTTCTGCTATGTACACAGAAAAAGCGGGTAATGTCTTTAGACATTGGTCTATTGATTTCAGGTGCAAAGGAGAGGGGTGAACTAGAGGCGCGTGTGACTACATTAATTAAGGAGGTAAAAAAGTCAGGTGAGCATAAATGGAAGTAAAATTTGGTCAAATACTTTGATCATCGGCTAAGCCAAGTGACATAATTTGCAGGCCAGATCATTCTATTCATAGATGAGGTCCACACCCTTGTTGGTGCTGGCACAGTTGGACGGGGAAATAAGGGCTCTGGTCTTGACATTGCTAATTTGCTAAAACCGCCACTTGGCCGGGGAGAACTGCAGGTAATTTCCTATTCTGGTTCCCTGCACTACTCTATGTAGTTGCATTCATAACGGTGGGCTTCCATTCTTAGACGTAAAAAGTGTGACGAACTAGTCAAATAAACTATTGGTTAATCTGTAGATAGGGGAAGAAGGTTTCTAGCCATTGATGCATGCGTATTTTCTTCAGCGATGCTAAACTAATTTTGGCGTAACTCTGCTGTATTCTTTGAGCATATGTTCTTTTATCCTCGTTTTGTCCCTTGACCTTCTTGTCCCTCAAAGTTCCAATCAAATATTAATCTCTTTCAACATTAAATTTACAAAACAGAGAAAAAAATCCTGCACCGATTATCCTTTTACGTAGTTTCTGCTCCTAAGGTTCTTCCTATGCTTTCTCAACAAACGCATCAGTGCCTACACACACAAAAGAACACAAATATGTTTATACTCATATGTCTTGATATGCATTTATACATCTATAATATGTTCTCCATCTATGCATATCCCTTCATATTTAGTTGTTTAAATTCAAATGATCATTTGATGTTTAAAATCTGAATTTTATGGACTTTGCGCTTAAACTTTTTTTTTTTTCCGCAACAGTGTATTGCATCTACCACCATGGATGAGTTCAGATTACATATTGAGAAAGACAAGGCCTTTGCCCGAAGGTTCCAGCCCGTCTTGATTAATGAACCTAGTCAGGTGAATAATACTGTTACGTATATGTATGCACAAGTGGGTATGTAATGTCCTAACAGATGTTCCTGTTCCTAAATTATATAGGCGGATGCTGTCCAGATACTGTTGGGGTTGCGTGAAAAGTATGAGTCACATCATAAGTGTAGATACAGTCTGGAAGCCATAAATGCTGCTGTGCAACTATCAGCAAGATATATACCGGATAGGTATCTTCCTGACAAAGCTATTGATCTTATTGATGAGGCTGGTAGTAAATCTCGTATGCAAGCTCACAAAAGAAGAAAGGAACAGCAGATATCTGTACTCTCACAACCACCAAGTGATTATTGGCAGGAAATTAGAGCTGTTCAAGCCATGCATGAAGTGGTAACTGTGCTTAAATGTTACACAATCTCCCTAGATTTTGCATGTCTTTAAAAATTTGAACTTCCTTATGTGATCTAAATGCAACAACCTATGCCCCCTCTACAAACAGATCCTGGCAAGCAAGCTGACTGGAAATGATGATGAGTCTCGTTTGGATGATGGCAGTGAACTTCATTTGCAGCCAGCTTTGTCTTCTACATCTGATGAAGATGAGTATGTATCTGCCTCCATGTTCCTGCAAGGGCATTATAATAAAACAAAGATCGTCTGAAGTCATAAATTTAAATCATAAGTAAATTAACTTAAATTCTTTGATTTTACTCTAGATCCCCAGTAGTTGGACCTGAGGAAATAGCAGCAGTTGCTTCACTCTGGACAGGCATTCCCCTTAAACAGCTTACTGTTGATGAAAGAATGCTTCTGATTGGTCTTGATGAGCAGCTTAAAAAAAGGGTTGTTGGTCAGGATGAGGCTGTTACATCGATTTGTCGGGCTGTTAAGAGATCCAGAACAGGCCTCAAGGACCCAAATAGACCAATTTCGGCGATGCTTTTCTGTGGTCCTACTGGAGTTGGAAAATCTGAACTGGCTAAAGCTTTGGCAGCATCTTATTTTGGTTCTGTAAGTATTTTATTGGATATAATAAGCTGTTTCACATTATTCATCAAAAAGACATGTCTCTAGGTTAAACAATTGAGTAGACATATAAACCTCTATAATTGAAATTGCTTCCACATGGTTCTGCTCATCTAAATGTAGAACATATTGATCAGGATTCCTGGCTGCATAATTTGGTCAAACAAAGTGCCTTTATTAGTTTTTCTGAATTTGAGAAGAATTATGATAGACAAGAAATCTGATTTAATCTTTTCATTCTAGATGCATTTAGTGTTCACCAGACAGTCACCGAGTTTTTGCCACTGAAGTTAATTTTGTTAAAGAAGTTGCAATGCAGCCACTTCTGTGGCAATGGATAGGTATTGCTGATAGCAGTAAATGTTCTTAGGACCGTTTTGATGCTGATGGATTTTCTAGGTTGCTGGTATTGGTTATTTGGGTAAAGAAAGTATTAAACTATGATAGTATGATCTGGTGATTTTGCTTTAGCTGGTCCTGGACACACAGAGTAAAAAAGAAAAGAGAGAGGTGAAGGGTGCTGGAAGCTGTGCTGTGTGACCGTTCTAGGTTTCTTTGGCTATTACGTGAAGTGTTGGAGACACCACCAATTAATGTTGTTGGAGTAGGGCTTCAGATTATTGGTGGCCACTAATAATTTTTTTTTTTTGAAATGGTAACTGGTGGCCACTAATAATTACTTCAAGTTTAGACATACTAATGGCTCTATTACTGGACTATTTCAATCTCTTTTTCCGTTGCCTGGATCAGATTATTCCTTCATCCATTTCAATAATGAAATGAAGTCGAGCATTTTGATGTATCTGAAAAATCCGCTACATTAACTAGAGCTTTGGACCACCGTCCCTGACCCCAAAAGAAAGAACAGAGGAAGTCTCTAATCATCTAATCTGTTAAAAACGAAGTCTCTAGTCACCTGGAATGGATACACGTAATTTGGAAAAATAAATCAAAATTATTGAGCGAGCTCGAGTATAAATATGCTTTTAATCTTGTCATTACTTTGATCTCTTGGCTCGAAGCAGTTTGTGACTTTAGTGCAAAGATTTAATCAAACAAAATTCATCTGAACAACATTCTCAGTACAACCTTTTAGATTAAATAGCGGGTAAGATTTCATCAAGAAGAATTTCATCATCAAGAATTATACATCTACATTTTTGAGTTCATCATCAGGTTGCTAGAGTTGCATCTGTTATCTTTGGTTTTGTTCTGTTTCAAGGATCACTTGGTTTTGTAGATTCTATATACTCATTACTCACTGAAGTATCTTCTGGTGTTGCCCAGGAATCTGCAATGCTAAGATTGGATATGAGTGAATACATGGAGCGGCATACTGTGAGCAAGTTAATTGGATCGCCTCCTGGTTATGTAGGCTATGGAGAAGGGGGTACTCTTACTGAAGCTATCCGAAGAAAGCCCTTCACTGTTGTGCTGCTAGATGAGATTGAAAAGGCTCATCCCGACATATTCAATATTCTCCTTCAGTTGTTTGAAGATGGTCACCTAACAGACTCTCAGGTTTGATTTTAAATATTCTACAAAATAGATTGTAAAACTTGTCTCAAAAAAATTCAACTGAAGTATTTCTTTATCCTTGGATTTCGGCATTGCTAATTATGTAACTTGATTCAACAGGGAAGGAGAGTATCATTTAAGAATGCCTTGATAGTTATGACTTCTAATGTGGGTTCGACAGCCATTGTAAAGGGTAGACAGAATACTATTGGCTTCTTGCTTGCTGATGATGAGTCAGCCGCCTCCTATACTGGTATGAAAGCATTAGTGTTGGAGGAGCTCAAAACATACTTCCGCCCAGAGTTGCTAAATAGGATAGATGAAGTAGTGGTATTCCGTCCACTAGAGAAGCCCCAGGTTCGTATCATATACCTCTACATCTTGTAGCCCTATTTGATGACCTCTAATTTGATTCAAAAAGTTGCATTGATCTGAGAACAGAAATGGACCATAGAGCAATCTTTTCTTCTAGCACATTTCTTTGGAGAGTAATTGGCTACTATGAATAACTGCTTTGCATTCTTTTCATTTCAGATGCTCGAGATACTAAACCTGATGCTGCAGGAGGTAAGGGCTAGGCTTGTTTCGTTAGGAATAAGTTTGGAGGTATCAGAAGCAGTAATGGACCTAATATGTCAACAAGGATTTGACAGAAACTATGGTGCACGCCCTCTGAGGAGGGCTGTTACTCAAATGGTTGAAGATCTCCTGTGTGAATCTGTACTTTCTGGGGATTTCAAGCCTGGTGATGTTGCTATGATTCATTTAGATGAAACTGGAAATCCTGTTGTCACTAACCAGTCAAGCCAGAGTATCCATTCGTCTGATACGAACGGAAATCCAGTTGTCACCAACCGATGAAGACACCGTTTCCATTTATCTGATACATCTGTACTGTAAGGTAATAACAGTACGATATAGCTCCCTGTATATGAGTAATTTTTTTGTATAGTTTTAGATATAGCTGATTCATACATGTAAAGACATGCCACAGAATTCTTTCAACAATCAACAATGTATAAACTCTTATAATAATTGTAGTATATTGACGATAAAGTATTTACCGCTACAAAATTTATTCTGCTAGAAGATATAGAAGCCACCCATAGTTCACCTTATTTTGTTGATTCTCTTTTATTAAGATAAGACATTTGTTAATCATGTGAAACTGTGAATATGAATCTTTAACCAAGATGATGGCTTTGGCTGTCGATATCCTATCCATCCGCGATGTGCTTCGTTAATCAGCACCAACTTTCATTTACTTCTATCAGATAATCAGATGTAAGAAAGAAATAGAAAAATTCAAGTCTTACCATACTTTTTTTTTGTTTAATACAACTTTTGACACACTAATTCAGCTTTTTCACCTGATGCTATCCAGCTAAGATTTGATAAACTTGGCAGCTATCTAAGTCTTTTAAAATCAAAATGCAAGAAAAGGTCCAGTAGACAGCAGAATACAATGGCTTAAGTTACATGAATTAACTAATCTCCCTCTCTTCAAATAGGAGAGCCCCAACACAGATAAACCGCGGATGACTGAACGGTACTGGCATCTGAATGCTCCAACTCAATTACACATTGACCTTGGGTGTCTACTCCTGAAAGAAGAAACAGGCAGAGAAAATTAGGTTGACATGAACAGTACCATGCAGTTTCCTGGAATACACAGTGAAAGACACAGGGCAAAAAAATAAAAGACAAGTCTACTAATGCAATTAGGCGTCAAGTTGGGAGATCTATAAATTAAACAATCAAGGAACGATTCTCAAAACCCTGCTCACTGCTCCAAATTTAAGCATGCAACAGTTATGTAACTATGTATGTTGACTCAAATGATATTCTTCTTGTAAGCTAATGCAAATACAAACCAGTTCCAGGCGATAACCCAGAAATCTTAAACAAAGGAAGTATAACATAAGAGGAGAGGACGTAGTCGTTAAATTTTTATTTAGAATAATCCGCACCTGCTCCATATCTGTAGGACCATCAGTTTCCTGTTCGGGTACATTTTCCTCCGCCTTGTTAGCTTTATCATCGCCATCTGTTACCATCTTGTCTTCTTTGGCGTCTTCCTTTTTAGCGGCAACATCGTAATCACCAATATTTAAATCTGCAGGAAGCTGGCCCGACTTCAATGCCTGCACGATTTTACACATCATCACAAGTTTCACAAAATGATAAAGAAAGAGAATATGAGCAAGGTCTTCATAAGAGGAAAAATGGCAAAAATGACAAATACACTAATTTCAGTAAACCAAAACTTTATGTATCACCTGTTCAAGTCTAGCTACCTCCTCAAGAGTTTGGGAATTCACAATGGCAGCCTGCACATGCAAAGAAGAACATTTAATTGAACCGGAAAAAGGAAAGGGCTGTTCTATTCACTTCTGGATTTGGTCTCTTTTTCACAATCCGTGATAGGTGAGTCATTCGGCATGCTTCAATTTACCAGTACAGTTCCATAATCTAGAAAATTCATGCATATACCAAATTCAGTTTCATAATTAATGAGAAAAGCATAATGTGTCAAGGCCAATAAGTATAAGCTCCTTCTAGCCTCTCTTTGGCAACGGTTCATTGACATAAGCAAGAAATTTCAGTGGACATGAGGTGCTCCTATTAGAATAAAAAGGCTAACTATTTGATTCTGACCCACAAGTCACCGCAAGAGTCTGATGACTTTTCTAAAAAGGTTGCGATAAGTAGCCCCCATATACAGAAGGTACTGTGCTTCTATGATTCAATATGTAGCTTTCTTTCTAATTGTTTCGCTCTATATGACCTATAAATTATAAGTAATAAAGATTGCTTTTGTTAACCAGTGTGTCTTCTTAAAAAATATTTCATTTTATGTTTGGTTGTTTTGCTGAAACTAGTTGATTTGTAATCTTTATAAGGGCAGCGAATTATTTCATAAAGCTGTAGAAAGAGAGTATTTTTATTTTGTATGTGGGGGGGCTGGGGGGGAGGGGTGTGTGTGTGGCAGTTGCAACTGAAGGCTAGCCAAAAACACAACCGAAACATAAAGCGGATACTGAGTAGTTGACCTCTTGTACATAGACAGTGAATACGTTGGTCCTATCCATTTTTTTTAAAATTCAGGCAGGATGGTCCTATCCATATTTCATAGGACCAATTGCCAACCTACCCAAACAATCTGTTCCATCATCCTAATCCTTAAAATGCATTCAAAGACGAGGAAGAAAGAATGGGTAAGAAGAAACAGCAACTGATAAATGATATGTTGTACCTTAATTGCTATAATTTGCTCGGGTGTAGGAGCAACTGACTTAGGTGGTTGATCTTCCTTTGGTTCCTCGGCAGGAGCCGCAACCTCAACAGGTACAGAAGTCTTCACTGATTCCTTTTTGAGCTGCTCTTCAGCTTCTTGTGATGCAAATAATTTACTTGCTTCCAATCTCTCCTATAGCAACAAAATTAGATCCGACGGCTCAATACACAGCTGTTCAAAGTAACTTTCTGGGTGCTTCCTCTCCCACCCCCAATCATAAAGGAGAAAATGTAACATTTGGATTTGTTTATCATAAAGCCATATGCAACACCAGCTTCTATAGCATGGCGTACAACAGCAAGGTTTATATACCACACTTAAGACAAACTAAAGAACATGCCCTAGAAATTCTAGCATGAAATCAGAATCAACCAGTTAACTATAGAGCATCCGTGAATGAAGAGATGAGCGAGTATACATTTTTTGGTGGAGAAAATATCTGTGTTAGAGAAGCAAAAGAGTGTGTATTAACATTATACATGTCAACATTGTGCGTCAAATCCAGAATATCTCAAAAAAGGAACATTTAATCACTGGCGACCTCATAAAGCAAACAACCACAGATTAAATTCAAGACATGTAAGCGAAACTGTTCTAACCATACATTTAACAATAGACATGTACTAACATCCATATGTAGAGGGATAGTCATGTCCTCTGCTTTAAGATAAAAATTACATACTTTTTAAGAATAATAAAATTTCATATTAAGAAGGTCAAATATATAGACGGCCACATAAACCAACACTATTTTTTTATTTTTTTTGAACTTGGTAACTTTCCCCATAAACTACACTATTGCTCATTTAGGTACACCTTATCTTGGGGTTTGACCTATTCAAGGAGGGTAATGTCTGTCATCCCCATTTCCATTTAAAATTCTAGCAAACAGATTTTCAAGGTCTTGTCATTTATCTACGTATGCAAGCTTGGTGCTATCTTATGCAACTACTTCAGACAACATGCCAAACACCTCCCACTTAATTTAAGGAGCCTTTGCAAACAAAGAAGATAAGGCTTAATGGCTTATAACCTTCTTCATGGTTGGGAACCCATTCAATGTTTCTTTTTTAATTCGACTGCAAGATATGTAATTAATTTATACAATGTCTTGCAAATTTTGGATGGCAACCTAGTTCAATCCAAATAGAAGGACAAAGTTAACTAAAACAACAAGCTGAACTACGAACATGTTTGAAGAGTTCCTACATCATTTAAATGAAGAGATGGAAGGAAGGAACGAGCAAACCAACCTTTTGTTTGACTTTCCTGAAATCCAGCAAACGCAAGGACTTCAATTTGTGAATGACATAAAGGCGATAATTTGGTCTCTTTGTGATATTGTTATCAAGCAGACTAAGAAACTTCAGCTTTGGGAGAGACGCAAGCGGATCAATTTCAACCAAATTTGTAAGTCTGTTGCTAGTAAGAATCAAGGTATGCAATTTTGGCAAAAACTCTGCAACACGAACAAATAGCTCGTTATATAAGAATCCTAATAAAATAAAGAGTGAAGGGTCAAAAACACGCCTAAAGTATCTCTGTTTTTCGAGTTACATACCTGAACTACTATCAAGTGTGTGAGTTTCCTACCTGAACTATCACCAACTCTTTGTCAAAACATACCTCAACTATCATTTATTCATTTTTCCTACCTGAAATATCACCCTCACTCAGGTAGGAAAAGTGAACAATTGATAGCTGAGGTGTGCTTTCATAAATAGTAAGTGATAGTTCGGATAGAAAACTCGCACACATGTATGAAACTCAAAAAACCGAGATAATTTAGGCGTGTTTTGACCATTAACTCTAAAATAAATAGACTTACGATTAAAGTTGAATACTCCAACATTGTAATGTCTCACCTCCAATGTTGGGATTGATACGCGTAACTCTATTGTTGTTCATTAACAAAGTTCCAAGTCGATTCAGATACGGAAAATTCTCGAGCTTAACAATTTCATTATCAGATAAATCAATCGTATCAAATTGATCCTATAACCAAAAAAAAAAAAAAAAAAAACAAATCAACTTCCCCATAACAAAAAATCTTAAGCTCAAAAAAAAAAAAAAAAAAAAAAAAAGTAAACCAACCTCGGTAGCACCTAAGTTCTCAATGACAGGAATCTTATTGCCTGTGCATAATTAACAAAGTTAAAAAAAAAAAATTAAGTTTTTTTTTTTTACCTTCATAAGGGCTAAATTGGAATAGAAAGAAGAAAAGCATTAGGGTTAAGGTTAACCTCGAAGATCTAACTCGCGTTCGCGAATGGCATTGAAGAAGTGTGGGCTTTTCCATATTAGGTCCGCCGTTAACCGAACCATTTTTGTGCTAACTTCTTCTTCTTCTGCTTCTCTTTGTAGTAGGCGATACAAAGAAGAAAAACCCCAATGTGTCACTTGCTTAAGGTTTATGAAAGTCCGCTTCTGAATACTGGAGAAAACTAGGGGACCTTTACTATATTGCCCTTCGTCGGACTACGTCTCGTTTGGCAATATTTTAATTCTTTTAACAATAAGGAAATTAGTGCAAGATATTCAGAAAAAAAAGAATAGTAACAGTAATGAAATAATGTGATACTCTCTCCATTCTTTTTTATTTGCATGTTTCTTTTTCGAGAATTAATTTGATTAATTTTTAAAGCTAAATTAGATTAAATTTATTCAATATTTCAAAATTAAAATTTGGATTTTCAGAATCTATATGAAAAGTATTACAAGTTATAATTTTTCTTTTTTTTTAATATGATCAAGAAATACTCTTTAAAATGTTGGTCAAATTTTATATTAAATTCTGTGTCGATCAAATAGTGTCACATAAATTGGGACGAAAGTTTTAATAGATACATATCAAAAAGGAAGAAACTACATATACGACTAATACAACACAAACATGGTGCTACTAAATAGAACCGTCAATATGGGCTAGGCCTGCTAGACCGGACTGGTTCAATCTGTAATTTGATAGAATTGGGCTAAGAATTTTGCAGTCCATTTAAAAACAAAGTTTTTTAGCCCAACTTGAATAAGCTCGCTAAACCTAATATGTTTGTCACAAGTTGTTCCATTGCAAACAAGGTTTTTTAGCCCAAATTGAATAAGCTCGCTAAATCTAATATGTCTGTCAAAAGTTGTTCCATTGCAAACAATGGAGGAACTACAAAAACTTTGGTTTTATCAAAAAAATTTCATTCTTGCTCCTTCCTTTACTAGATCATCATCAATTACTAATAATAATCAAATGAAACACTCTCATAGAGGAAATGATGAATCAAAAGATGGAAATTGAGGCAGTTGATATTGCCCATATTTTTGAAATTGAGGACAAATTCAACCCGCAGAAACTTGTAACATCTTATTTAAGAGAGTCTAAAGAGCCATTGAATAAAATGAAGGAAAAATCACAAGGTTTACAAGATGAAATAATTATCATTGCAGCAAGTGAACCTTGTGAGATTCCCTTCATTTTTTTCAAGGGCTCTCTAGACTCTTAAATAAAATGTCATAAGTTTCTGCGGGTTGAATCTGTCCTCAATCTCAAAAGTATAGGTATCAAACCACCTCAGTTTTCATCTTTGAATTCACCTCCTCCTCTATGAGAGTGAGTTTCTCTTTTAATTTTCATGGATCTAATAGTTTGGTTATGAGGTATTAATGGTAAAACTTTTTTCGAAGACTTTGATGATTAGCGATTTCTCCCAGGGGCATACAATCGTAATTTTTCTTTCAAGAAAAAATCAATAAATTCCTCATCTGGGTCATTTAATGAGAGGCTTGGTTTAGAAAATCTATAGCAAATGTTTCAAAGTTAAGGAGAATTTTTTCCTTAATTTTTTAGGAGAGTCCTCATCTATTAGGTATTCATTGTAATCAGGTGGCTCTGACGGTATGTGGGTGGAGGGATCTGTGCTTGGTGGGGCAAGTTCGGTCATGATTGAATGTAGATTGGTGATTAGTGAGATAAGAATTTCAGAGAGAGGATGGTTTTAACTTTAATACACAGAACTAACAATGTCCCACTCTTAATTAAAATCCTCTCACATTTTACTTGCTATAAGTTAGCATTATCTTTTTGGCCAAACATAATACCTGCAAAATAAATTTCTCCAAGTAAATTATGTAGCAAGTAACTGCTTTCATGAAAAACATTCATACCAAGCACAACCATATCGCTTGTGAAAATGACTTCCTTCTTATGGTCATTTATAAATTGATATAAAACTAAAAATCTATTTATGAAAGATTATAAAACTAAATCTCCCTTTTCTATTTTTCATCTGATTATTTCACAAATGAGACAGTCTTTTAATACGATTAACGAGTTAAAGCTTTTTATCTTTTGGATTGAAGCAAAAAGAGAGTAAAAAGGGAAAAAGAGAGAGAATGAAGAAGAGGGAGTGGGCATAAAATGGTCTTCTGGATTCACTTGAGGATACAACATACCCGGGGGGAAAAGACAGTCTTGTGCGCTAACGCTCTCGCTACACACAGGGTCTGGGATAGGGCCTAACTACCAGGGGCGGCTCAATATACTTAGTGGCCTAAAGCGAAAAGTCAAAATGAGGCCTTAAAGAAATTTTTATATATATATTATTTTTATTTGAATTTTATTGTATAGCTTTTGGAGATACAAAATTATGAATAAAATTGTTTATAATCGATTTCTCCGAATAATTCCTTTTCAATTGATAGTATACCTAAATCATTCAATTTCTCTCGAGATGTTGCTGATCTTAAGTAAGATTTTTACACTTTTAATTTGAAAAAATTTCTTTCAACTGAGACACAATTATTATAGGAACTCTATATGCAATATAAGCATTTGAAAAATAATAAAACCTTTTTATCTTATTGAAATTTTTCTTATCTTTCTACTCCCTCCATCCCACTTTAACTATTGTTTTAATTTTTTTCACGTCCATTAATTAAAAAAAATAACAAATATAAGGTATAGTTTACTAAATTACCCCTATTTATTAGATGATTTTTTTAGAATAGAGAAGTATTAAAAAGAAATCTTCTTTAATGTTTAGGGTAAAGTTGAAAATAATTGTCAACTTTAATCTTGAATTCCTAAAATGATGTGTTTTTGAGCTAAAGTGACATTAAAATGAAACAAAAGAAATATTAAAAAATACTCAATATTTTCTAATGAAAAAATCTATAAGATTATAAACCTATAATTGCTAAAAAATGAGGCCCCCGAAAATTGGGGCCTAAAGCCTTAGCTTCAGTGGCTTTAGGCTAAAGCCGGCCCTGCTAACTACAAGAGTTTATTTTACGCAGCCATAATTACATTTCTGCAAGAAGCTGTTTCCACAGCTTGAACCCACAAACTCCAAGTCACATGGCAGCAACTTTACCAGATACTCTAAGACCATTTGAGGATAAAACCCAAAAAAAAAATCAAGGAGAACAAGAGAAAATAAATGATAGAGAAGCAGGTTTAAGTTATTGTGTCTCTAATTGATATTTTAATTTCAAGTCTTCCCAGACCATTGAAATTTTGCTATGTAGAATTTAGACCTCACTGTCTAAGCTTCAAAATTAACCAAAGTTTCTAAGTAGCTAATGAAAACACAAAACATTTCTGTGACTCTGCTGCTAAAGAGACCTAGATGAATCACTCCTAGGCTGGCTATAATACAAAAAGAGATATTAGACAGTAATGCCTACCCAAGGCAAAATTATCTGGGCCAGTACAAGTAGGACGAAAGATGCGCAGAGGCAGCAGATGGAACAGCATCAGCTGCTCACAAGCCACTGCTCCTGTAGAGTTCACTTGCTCTAACAGTATCATCAAACTGATAGGGGTCAGATGCAGACCTCTGGCCAGTAACATCAGCGGGTATGGTGTTTGGCAACCCCCTGGAGCCTTCCAAGTATGATGATGGCCCATAAGTATAGCTGTGGGAGGGCAGTCTGTCGTACACGGGTACATCACCATGCAATCCATATAGTTGACAAGCATGACTTCCTGTATACCCAGGTGTAGCATCAACTAGAGTCCTATGACCTCCAGCATATGAACCTGCTTGCGGAACAACCTTTGTGCCTGCTGACACACCTATCACAATTCCTGCTAGAGAACCAACATTGTCATGCATCGAGCCTCCAACAGGTCCATGCAATACGGATGGGGACAGAGAATAACCATACATGTGGCCAGCAGTTCCACCTTCTAACAAGGTGCTGTTGCTATCAACATGATTAACAACTCTTTCCTGTTGTAGCCGTGGATTTGGAAAATGTGACCATTTTGCTTCTTTGTTGCTGATCCTTCCAGATGACTCAGTTTCATCAATTTTTCTCTTTTGTGCCATCTTCTTCTCATCTGCTGCGATTATTTATGTCAGACATACATAAACCAGTGTTAAGCAGGCAGATAATTAGCAACTACGACAAGGTATGAAGAACTGCAAAATGAATCATATTAAGATATAATCACATATAAGGCTACATCTCCGAAACCACGAACAACAGAAACAATCAGAAGGTTGACTGTAAGTTCAAAGCAGGTATGAGGCTGAACAAGGGTACTTGACTTGAACTTAAAGTTGCACTAAATTGAAATGTTGCCCCATAGAACGAAAAAAGAAAGAAAAGGCAAACATCCTCCTGACCCAGTATTGGCTGCTTGTTCCTGTCCATAAGATTTTCTGTTTTTTTTGGTTGGGACCATAAGATTTTCTATTCCAATCATTCAGCTTAGTTCATTTTCTATCCAATAATGATGCGAAGAGATAACCCAAATGCTTTGATATTTTTTTTTTGGGAACCCCCAAATGCTTAAAATTTTTCTTAAAATTTTTGTTATTCAAATTCAAACATGAATATCTCTCCATTCCGTATCTGTGTGTCTGAGTTTCAGGTAACATTAGCATGACCCTCCACCCTGGTCCTTGGCTAAACATTATCACCATCAGATGCACATAAAAGTACTTATTCATACTAACAACCAACTTATTCAACAGTGTTATTCAAAAACTGCAGACAAACTTCTTGTTCTTTTTCCTAAATCAGGAAAAAAAAACTGTATACAAACTTTTAATTCTCTACTTCACCTGAGGTAGTGGTATGGACTGCGTACACTTTACCCCCCCCCCCTCAGACCCCACCTGGTGGGAATACACTGGGTATGATGATGATGATGATGAAACTTTTAGATTCATCGAAAATAAGCTCAAGGGTCGAGTGGCTTCTAATATTTACGAAGAAACAAAAGTAAAACAAATGAAGAAACAACAAGCGCATTAGATCATCTAGCATCACCAAAAGTTATGCCCTCCTAGTCAACTAGCAACTCTACAATACAGTACTATTAAGCCCGTTCAATCTTATCACATACATTTGAGTCAATAGTTTTGCGTGATTTGTTGAATTTTTGGCCAAAAACATCCTTGAAGCATACCCTCAACTTAAAATACATCATTCATGCATCTCCATGAACAAATAACATCTTTAATGTTTTTAAAACTGAACGGGTTTCATCCTCCAGTAGCCTACCGCTGCAAAGCATGGAAAGCTAAAGCTCCCCAGTTAGATAAACAATTATTAACTCAAAAGAAAACACACACACAAAAAAAAAAAAAAAAAAAGAAAAGGCACTATGTTGGTTATGAAGCAGTAATTTGTCACCGTTTTTGAGTAGTGAGAGGTATGAAACTGCTTTTTTTCAACTGTCAAGCAATATTTTCTCCAAAAAAAAATAATAATTAAAATGTTAGCCTTTTCTTTTTTGATTTATGTAGTTTTTCCTAAATATATAGAGCCTGGTGAATGGTCTTTATCAAACTTGTAACAAGGAATCAGAAAAAGACCTCGAAATATGAGATTCAATGGTGATCCCCACAATACTCCATGAGCAATACTCAGGAGAAGAAATGAACAGAGAAGAGAATAATTGGAAAATGAATCTCATCTTCCTATGGCAATGTGCAACGCAAATATATAAAAGTGTGTATGCTAAGCTGCTGAGCTTAAGTAACTGACAGCCGTCAACAACTAACCTAACAATTTGAAACTACTAAACATAACTGACTATAGCTACTAACACTAACCACTAACTGTACTCTAACTGCCTGCTAATATGGATATGGAAAGAAAATAAATACATACTAATCTCAATAGGTCTAAAAGAAGAAAAGCAGAGCAAAAGAAACAAACAAGGGAAAAAAGAAACAGGAAATTAAGGAAAAAAAATCTGTCAGATTATTTGCAGTTATAGCTAAAAAGGTGAAGTGATGAGTCATATTTATATGTGCATTTATGACTTTTCTCATGTTTGAATTATTGATTTTTCCGTATTATATGATGCAATTCCTCACATATTTATGTTGTTTTGATGATATGCAATGAAGGAGATAGAGAGGAAAGACTCAAGCGAAAGAGATGCAAGAAATGAAGAAAAATTGGTTGAGGAATAATTGGACACAAAACAACCCCGACCGTTGCAGCAGTCAAGCTTTGGTCGCTGCAACGCTCCTTCAGAATTGTTAACCAGTCCCAGCTGTCGCAGCGGTGGAGTTTTGGTCATTGCGCACGCCCCCTGTGTGCAAATTTTCAGCTTTATAACTATTGGGGTTGAGAGGGATATAAATAGGGACTTTTTGAAGACAAATAGAAGGGGGGAGGCCGCACACTTTGGACAGACGAATTCTTTTGGGAGAAAAAAGAGAAAACTCAAGATTTTCAAGAACTCAAGAGATTTAGATTTTCTTCTAAACCTTCCTCTTCTGTTAATGTGTTATGAACATGATGACTCTTAACGTTTCTATGATTATTTTTACTCTATTTATAGAGTGACTTGCTCATAGTTGAGTTTTGATGAAACCTACGGTTTTATTTAGTGATTAATTAACCTTTCATCTCATGTGTTTACTTGATTCCTCGAGGAGTTTATTGATTTATTAACCGCAAGAGATATATCAATTTATCCATTGCTTGTCTTTGGGATGAGGTAAGAGGTTGTATTAAAAGGCATTAAAGAGAAGCTAGAAAGTTACAAAGAGAATAGGCTAGAACTCCAGAAATGCAAAAAAAACATTAAAAAAATAGAGATGTGGGAGTTAAAACCTATGGAAAATAACTCAAAGTTGTTAATTTCTCCATTGCTTTGAATGGGTTTAGGATAGTCTTTTGTTCAGCATTCATTCTATTCGCGAGAAGGAATTAGTAATTTAACTTTAGAATTGTCATATGGATATTTGAAAGAAGTTTATTTTCCTATGATAGGGAATCATTAAACACGACTTTTGCATCTTTATACGTCTTTTTCTCTCTATTAGAGGGATTAAATCAATTTGCGAGAAATGGTCATACTTTAACGGGGATTAATGAAAGGCATTGAATCGCTAGTTATTCCATCGGTGGATTCTTGACTCAACTCATTTATTTCCTAGAGTTATAAGCGTTTGTTCTAATTGTGTCGGCTATTTCTTTCTCCTGTCATTATTAATTTTAAAACCATATTTTCAAAACTATCGGATTTCTCAAATAGTAATCAAGCAATACCAATTAGCATATTATTTGGTGTGTTAATATCTATTGTTTCTTGTTCCTTTACCATTTCTTTTCTAGCCTGTTTTTGTCTTGAGCCGGGGATCTATTGGAAACAACATCTCTATCTCACTTCTGAGGTAATGGTATGCACGGCGTACACTTACCTTCCCCAGACCCCACTTTGTGGAAATATACTAGGTATGTTGTTTTTGTTTTTTAAATCACATCTTCAAAGGATGATAACATGTGACTATTGTGGTGGAAATCACCTCATTCATGAATGGCAAGAAGGAAACTCATGTCCCTATAGTTCATCATCTGTACAAGCTTACTTATGTCTCTTGTCCTTACAGGCAGGATGATTCATATGGTTACAATAATGATTCGTAATGGAATGAATACTCGAATTATGCTTGGAATCAAAGTGACGTGAGACAACCACCTCAAGAGGAGAATTGAAACTTTCGAGAGTTAATACTTGGATTAGCAAGCAAAACAAAAGAAAACTATAAAAATATAGATAAATCATTGGGCAACATGCTCACTTGAAAAATATGATGACTATTTTATCAAGTGAAGCATACGATGTAGCACCCAATAATTCTCTTGAGACCTCAGAGGTTCAAACTAAGACCATATCTTCAATGGGTGGAGAAAATATAGAGGAGCTAGTGTCATGTGAGAATGAGCCGAGTAATGAAGAAGAAATAGTCACACGAGATGAGATGATCGAAGCTATCACTCAACTTGAGGAGCTCTATCTAATCTTGATGGCAAATGAAAAAGATTTAGTAAATTCTACTTCTACATGTGATCAATGCATACTCAAATATTCTTTAATGCATATCCAAATATTCTTTCTTTTTTTTAAGTAAAAGTATTTTCATTCATAATCATGACCAAAAACGGTCATATACACAGGTTATACCAAAAAATCAAGACTCTACAAGATATGATTCTCTACAAACTCCTTCCAATCCTCTAAGTAACAAGGAACTTTTTGTTTACACCAAAAGAAAATAAGGGAGCGGAGGCTACTCCTCAACTGCAAGAAACTCGACTCTACACCTTCAAAAGCTCTCTTATTTCTCTCTCCCCAAACTACCCATATTAATGCAATTGGAACCATGTTCCAGGCCCTTCGTCTTCTCCTTCCTCTCCTACTCTTCCAAATACGCATCAGATCTTTCACAGTTCTTGGCATTACAAAGGAAGTGTGAAACCATCTAAACATATCCCACCATAATCTCATGGTAAGCCCGCAATGTAGAAGAAGGTGATTCACGTCCTCGCCTGTCTCCTTGCACATGAAGCACCAACTAACACATACAACCTTCCACTTTCTAAGATTCTCTGCTGTCAAAATCACCCCTTCAGTGGCTAGCCAAGTAAAAAAGTATACCTTCCTCGGGACACGTGGAGTCCATATAGCATTACATGGGAACTCAACCTCCTCTCTAACCAAAATTTTCTCATAGAAAGACTCCACAGAGAACACTCCATGACTTCCAAGATGTCACAACCACACATCGGGATTATCTACCATATTGATTTGCCTATGGAGTAAGTCTATCAATCTTTAAAACTCACTCACTTCCCAGTCCTGAAAATCTCTTCTAAATCTCAAATCCTAAAAAATCTCTCCACCTTGTAACCTCCAAATTTGTTGAATTGTCAAGTCTTGTTGACAAGATATTCTATACAAACTCTGAAATTCATCTTTCAATATTATATTCCCACACCATTTATGCCCCTAAAAATTTACTCCCCTCCCATCTACGACCTTGAATGAGATATTTTCTACAAAATAATCCCATCTTTTCATAATATTTCTCCACAAACCACACCCGAAAGGCAAAACAATATCTTTAGTTTTCCAACCCCCATCCTTAATCCCATATTTATCACCTATCCCCCCCCCCCCCCCCCAATAAAGCTTGTACCTCCATCCCGAACCTCCACATCCATTTGCCCAATAAAGCTTTATTGAAGATTTTTAAATCTTTAACTCAACCTCCCCATTTTTGGTGACCTATGGCAACCTCCCACCGCACTAAATGAAACTTCTTCGCCCCATCCGCCGCATCCCAAAGGAAATCTCTCTGAATCTTTTCCAACTTTTCAATGACCGGAGTTGGAGCAAGAAACAAAGACAAGTAGTAGATGGGGACGCTAGATAGTGTGCTCTTTATAAACATTTCCTTCCCACCCTGCTAGTCTTTTCTCGACCCTACATACTCAAATATTCTTATCCATATGAATCTCTTAACTTGACAGTTAGTGAGGGGGAAGTGGTCATGAATGAACGAAAAGGATAAATATTACTCTGACCATTATTCTTCATTTCTTATGTTCAAGATGATCTTGCGGATTTTGTTGTTGAAAATTTCCATGGAAAGGCATGGAGTGGTGATCCTTTAACTTTAATTTTATCCTTATTGAGTCTCTCTTAAGAAGAAAAGTTAACTAAAAAGTAAGCATTAAAGTAATTTAATAAACATAACAAAGTTTTCTCTGATCAAATAGTATCACATAAATTGGGACGGAAAGAGTAAGAGATAGTATCAAAAAGGAAGAAACTATATATACGACTAATATAACACAAACATGATGCTACTAAATGGAGCCGTCAATATGGCTAGGCTCGCTGGATCGGACTGGTCCAACATATAATTTGATAGGGTTGAGCTAAGCTATTAGCAGCCTATTTTAAAAGAGGGCTTTTTAGCCCAATTCGAATAAGCTCGCTAGACCTAATATGTTTGCCCAGAGTTGTTCCATTGCAAACATGAAGGAGCTATAAAAACTTTGGTTTTATAGAAAGAAAAAAAAACCTTCATTCTTGCTCCTTCCTTTACTAGAGCATCATCAATTGCTATTAATAATCAAGTGAAACACTCTCACAGAGGAAATGGAGAATCAAAAGATGGAAAATGAGGTGGGTTGATATTGCCTATACTTTTGAAATTGAATCAGATTTAGCCCTTAAAAATTTGTGACATCTTTTTTACAAGAGTCTAAAAAGTCATTGGAGAAAATGAAGGAAAAATCACAAGGTTCACTTGCTGAAAATCACAAGGTTCACAAGATTAAATAATTACCATAGCAGCAAGTGAACCTTGTGATTTTCCCTTTATTTTCTTTAATTGCTCTTTAGACTCTCGTAAAAATGATGTCACAAGTTTTTGAGGGATAAATTTGTCCTCAATCCCAAAAGTATAGGTAATATCAATGCCTCAATTTCCATCTTTTGAGTCATCATCTACTTTATGAGAGTGAGTTTCTCTTTTAATTTCCATAGATCTAATAGTTTGATTATGAGGCATTAATGATAAACCTTCAAAGACCTTGATGATGATAGATTTCCAAAGGGCCATACAATCGTAATTTTTCTTCCAAGGAAAGATTAATAGATTCGTCATCTGGATCATTTAATGAGAGGGTTGGTTAAAAAATCTGTAGCAAATGTTTCAGAGTTAAAGGAGAATTTTTTTCTTAACTTTTAAAGAGAGTCCTCATCCATTTGACATTCATTGTAATCAGGTGGATATGGCGGTATGTTGGTGGAGGATCTGTGCTTGGTGGGGCAAGTTGGATCATGATTGAATCTAGATTGGTGATTAGTGGGACAAGAATTTCAGAGAGAGGATGGTTTTAACTTTAATACACAGAACTAACAATGTCCCACTCTTAATTAAAATCTATTTCTCACATTTTACTTGCTATAAGTTCACATTATCTTTTTGGCCAAAATAAAGTTCTCCAATCATATTTCTTGTGGCAATGACGACTTCTTATGACCACTTATAAATTGATATAAACCTAAAAATAATTTATAAAAGATTATAAAACCAAATCTCCCTCTACTAGCTATCATCTGATTATTTCACAATGAGACGGTCTTTTAATACGATTAACGAGTTGAAACTTTTTACCTTTTGATTGAAGCAAAAAGAGAGTAAAAAGGAGAAAAGAGAGAGAGTGAAGAAGAGGGAGTGGGCATAAAATGGTCTTCTGGATTCATTTGAGGATACAACATACCCAGGGGAAAAGGCAGTCTTGTGCACTAAAAGCTCTCGCTACGCACGAGGTCCTGAGAAGGAACGAACCACAAGGGTTTATTGTATGCAGTCTTACTTTACATTTTTACAAGAAGTTGTTTCCACGACTTGAACCGATAACCCCAGGTCACGGTTACTCCAAGGCCATTTGAGATATGACCAAAAAAAATAAAGGAGAATGAGAGAAAATTAATGATGAGAAGCAGGTTTAAGTCATTTTGTCTCTAATTGATATTTTAATGTAAGTCTTCCCAGACCAATGAAATTTTGCTATGCAAGTTTAGACCCCACTGTCTAAGCTTCAAAGTCAACCAAAGTTTCTAAGTAGCTAATGAAACACAAACATTTCTCTGACTCTGCGTCTTAAGAAACCTAGAGAAATCACTTCTAGGCTAGCTATACTACAGAAAGAGATATTAGACAGTAATGCCTACCCAAGGCAAAACTATCTGGGCCAGTACAAGTAGGACGAAAGATGCGCAGAGGCAGCAGATGGAACAGCATCAGCTGCTCGCAAGCCACTGCTCCTGTAGAGTTCACTTGCTCTAACAGTATCATCAAGCTGATAGGGGTCAGATGCAGAGTTCCGTCCAGCAACATCAGTGGGTATGGTGTTTGGCAACCCCCTCGAGCCTTCCAAGTATGATGATGGCCCATAAGCATAGCTGTGGGGGAGCAGTCTGTCGTGCACGGCTACATCACCATGCAATCTATATAGTTGACCAGCATGACTTCCTGTATACCCGGGTGTAGTATCAACTAGAGTCCTTCTATGACCTCCAGCATATGAACCTGCTTGTGGAACAATCTCTGTGCCTGCTGACACACCTCTCACAATTCCTGCTAGCGAGCCAACATTGTCATGCATCGAGCCTCCAACAGGTCCATGCAATACTGATGGGGACAGAGAATAACCATACATGTGGCCAGCAGTTCCACCTTCTAACAAGGTGATGTTGCTATCAACATGATTAACAACTCTTTCCTGTTGTAGCCGTGGATTTGGAAAATGTGACCGTTTCGCTTCTTTGTTGTTGATCCTTCCAGATGACTCAGTTTCATCAATTTTTCTCTTTTGTGCCATCTTCTTCTCACCTTCTGCGATTTCTTTCTCCAAACTCATTATTTTCTCATTGATTTTCCACCCAGGAAGAAGTTCTGAAAGGTCAATACCATGACGTCTCAAACATTTGGTGACAGATCTCAGAGCAGCCAAGTGCTTCTTTTTTGCTTCATTCTGTACGAAATAACAAAATGCACAGTTAACTTGAGGAAATCAGGGAGAGAGAGCTATCAGTGCTGGAATAAGATTAAATAATCACCATAGCAGCAAGTGAGCCTTGGGATTTTCCCTTCATTTTCTTTAATGGCTCTTTGGACTCCCGTAAAAATGAAGTCACAAGTTTTTGAGGATTAAATCTGTCTTCAATTCCAAATGTATAGGCAATATCAACTGCCTCAATTTCCAACTTTCCATTCACCATCTCCTCTATTATTTCTGTCACACATACATAAACCAGTGTTAAGCAGGCAAATAATTAGCAACTACGACAAGGTCAAATGTAATATTTGGGACAGAGACAAGGTATGAAAAACAGCAAAATGAATCATATTAGAGAGATAAGATGTATATTTTTTTTGAATCATATTAAGATATAATCAGATATAAGGCTACATCTTTGAAATTACGAACAACAGAAACAATCAGAAGGTAGATTGGAATTTCAAAGCAGATATGAGGTTGAACAAGGGTCCTTGAACTTGAACTTGAACAACAACAACAACCCAGTGAAATCCCACAAGTGAGGTCTGGAGAGGGTAGAGTGTCGTAGACTTGAACTTGAAGTTGCACTAGATTGAAATGCTGCCCCATAGAACGAAAAAAGAAAGAAAAGGCAAACATCCTCCTGTCCCAGTATAGACTGCTTGTTCCTGTCCATCAGATTTTCTATTTTTTTTATTTTTTTTTGGGGGGGGGGGGGGTTGGGACCATAAGATTTTCTATTCCAATCATTCAAAAAACTAGTTCATTTTATATCCAATAATGAAGCGAAGAGATAACCCAAATGCTTTAATTATTATTTTTTTTTTTGATAACCCCCAAATGCTATTTTTGTTATTCAAACATGAATATCTATCCGTTCCGTATTTGTGTCTCTGAGTCTCAGGTAACATTAGCATGATCCTCCACCCTGGTCCCTGGCTAAATATTATCACCACTTGATGCACATAAAATTACTTATTCATACTAACAAACAACTTATTCAACAGTGTTATTCAAAAATTGCAGACAAACTTCTTGTTCTTTTTCCTAAATCAGGAAAAAAACTGTTTACAAACTTTTAGATTCAATGCAAATAAACTCAAGGGTCGAGTAGCTTCTAATATTTACCAAGAAACACAAAAAACCAAATGAAGAAACAACAAGTGCATTAGATCATCTAGTATCACCGAAAGTTGTGTCCTTCCAGTCAACTAGAAACTCTTCAAGACAGTACTACTAACCCCGTTCAACCTTATCACATACATTTGAGTCAATGGTTTTGCATGATTTGTGGAATTTTAGGCCAAAAACATCCTTGAAGTATACCCTCATTTTAAATTACATCATTCATGCATCTCCATGAACAAATAACATCTTTAATGTTTTTAAAACTGAACGTGTTTCATCCTCCATTAGCCTACCATTGCAAAGCATGGAAAGCTAAGGTCCACAGTGGGCTAGACAAATATTAACTCCAAAAAAGGGCACCTGGTTGGTTAGGAAGTTACTAATTTGTCGCCGTTGTTGAGTTGTGAGAGGTATGAACCTGCTCTTTTTCAACCATCAAGCAATATTTTCTCAAAAAAGAAAAAATTAAAATGTTAGCCTCTTTCTTTTTTGATTTATGTAATTTTTCCTAAATATATAAAGCCTGGTGAATGGTCTTTATCAAACTTGTAACCAGGAATCAGAACAACAAACAACAACATACCCAGTGTAATCCCACCTGGTGGGGTCTGGGGGTAGAGTGTACGCAGTCCATACCACTACCTCAGATGAAGTAGAGAAGTTGTTTCTGATAGACCCCCGGCTCAGAACAGATAACAATAACAAACAAAAACATAGAGACAAACAACAAACGGAGATAACACATCGCTAGAGAATAAAAGAAGCCAGACACCTACAAAGTAATATTATAGCCTATTCATTCGGAATCACAAACATCACCAAAACAACACGAACAAGAATCTGCCAAAAAAGCAACAGGCATAGAAACAAACAACACGAACAAGAATCTACCAAACAAGCAACATACATAGAAACAAACAAACACTCCTTCCTACTAATACGGACGCCTTCCTACCCACTAACCCTCTACCCTAATCTGCGTCCTCCACACCTTCCTATCGAGGGTCATGTCCTCTGCAAGCTGTAATTGCTCCATGTCATGCCTAATCACCTCCCTCCAATATTTCTTCGGCCTACCTCTGCCCGGCCTAAAACCATCCACAGCCAGCCTTTCACACCTCCGTACTGGAGCATCCATACACCTCCTCATCACATGCCCGAAGCATCGCAACCTCACTTCCCGCATCTTGTCTTCCACCGAAGCCACTCCCAACTTCTCTCGAATAATATCATTTCTAAACCCTATCACTCTTGGTAAGTTCACACATCAATCGTAACATCCTCATCTCCGCTACCTTCAACTTTTGGATGTGAGAGTTTTTAACTGGCCAACACTCCGCTCCATATAATATAGCCGGACGAACGGCCACTCTGTAGAACTTACCTTTAAGCTTCGGAGGCACCTTCTTATCACACAAAACTCCCGAAGCAAGCCTCCATTTCAACCATCCTGCACCAATACGGTGCGTGACATCCTCGTCAATCTAGTCATTCCCCTGAATCATAGATCCCAGATACTTGAAACTACCCCTCTTCTGAATGGCCTGGGAGTCCAGCTTCACTACCACATCAGCCTCGTGCGTCAAATCACTAAACTTACATTCCAAATACTCCGTCTTAGTCCTGCTCAACCTAAACCCTTTAGACTCAAGGGTCTGTCTCCAAACCTCCAACTTATCATTAACTCCTCCCCGAGTCTCATCAATCAATACCACATCATCAGCAAATAGCATACACCAAGGCACCTCCCCTTGAATATGCAGCGTCAAAACATCCGTCACCAAGGCAAATAGAAATGGGCTAAGAGTCGATCCCTGGTGCAACTCCGTCAAGACAGGAAAGTGCTCTGAATCCCCTCCTACCGTCCTCACACGCGTCTTTGCACCGTCGTACATGTCCTGAATCGAACAAGTGTACGCCATGGGCACACTTTTAGCCTCCAAGCACCTCCACAGAATCTCTCTGGGGACTTTGTCGTACGCCTTCTCAAGATCGATGAACACCATGTGCAAGTCCTTCTTCCTCTCTACAATACTCCATGAACAAGATCTCTACAAAAAAACAACTAACCTAACAACTTGTAACTGCTAAACATAACCGACTATAACTACTAACACTAACCAATAACTGTACTCTAACTGCCTGTAAATACGGATATCGAAAGAAAATAAATATATACTAACCTCAATAGGTCTAAAAGAAGGAAAGGAGAGTAAAAGAAACAGGAAATTAAGGAAAAAATCTGTTAGATTATTTGCAGTTATAGCTAAAAAGGTGACGTGATGAGTCATATTTATATGTGCATTTATGCCTTTTCTCATGTTGAATTATTGAATTTTACGTATAATATGATGTAATTCCTTACATATTTATGTTGTTTTGATGATAGATATGCAATGAAGGTGATAAAGAGGAAAGACTCGAGCGAAAAAAATGCAAGAAATGAAGAAAAATTGGTTGAACAATAATTGGACACAGAACAGCCCCGACCATCGCAGCAGTCAAGCTTTGGCCGCTGCGATGCTCCTTCAGAATTTGTTAACCAGTCCCGACCGTCGCAGCGGTGGAGTTTTGTTCGTTGAGACGGCACAACCTTGTGCGAAAATTTTCAGATTTTTAATTATTAGGGTTGAGAGGCATATAATAGGGACTTTTTGAGGACCACTAGGAGGGGGGAGGCCGCAAACTTTGAACAGGCGAATTCTTTTGGAAGAAAGAAGAGAAACTCAAGATTTTCAAGAGATTTAGAGTTTCTTCTAAACCTTCTCTTCTGTTAATCTTCTGTTATGAACATGATGACTCTTTAACTTTTCTATGATTGCTTTCACTCTATTATGGAGAGACTTTCACGTAGTTGAGTTTTGATGAAACCTATGGTTTTATTTAGTGATTATTTTACCTTTCATCTCATGTGTTTGATTGATTCCTGGAGAGAGTTTATTGGTTTATTAATCACAACAGATATATCAATTTCTCCATTGCTTTTTTTGTTTGGATGAAGTAAGAAGTTGTATTAACAGGCATCAAAGAGATGCAAGATAGTTACAAACAAAATAGGCTTTAACTCCAGAATTGCAACAAAAAAAAAAAAATAGAGATCTGGGAGTTAAAACCTATAGCAAAAAACTCAAAGTTGTTTTCTTCTCCATTGCTTTGATTGGGTTTAGGATAGTCTTTTGTTCAACATTGATTCTATTCACGAGAAGGAATCAGTATTTTAACTTTAGAATTGTCACATAGATATTCGAAAGAAGATTATTTTTATATCTATAGGGAATTATTAAACATGACTTTCGCATCTTTATACGTCTTTTTCTTTCTATTAATTGTATAACCGAAAGGAGTACAATTATTAGAAAAGTATTAGAGGGATTAAATGTATTTGCAAGAAATGTTCATACTTTAACGGGGATTAATGAAACGCAATAATCGCTAGTTATTCCATAGGTGAATTCTTGACTCAACTCATTTATCTCCCAGATTTATAAGCGTTTGTTCTAATTGTGTCGGCTATTTCTTTCTCGGGTCATTATTAATTTTAAAATCATAGTCTCAAAACTATCAGATTTCTCAAATAGTAATCAAGCAATACTAATTAGCATATTAGCAACTCAATCCTCGTGGGATCGACATTATCTATACTATCTTTGACAAGCACAAGCATTAGCTTTTATACACTGATTTTGTGACCCTCCAATTTTGACGTTGCAGGGGTTAGGCAACATATATTTGCTAATTGGTTTTGTTACTATTTTGAGAGTGTATATTTTCTTTTGTTTTTTAAATCACATCTTCAAGATTTCTTTTCTAGTACTTGACAAGTGTTAAGAGAGGAAGACCTAAAGAAAATATTTCTAAATTTGAACTCAACCCAAGTGCTTCAAAGATGATTTACAACAAATCCAGAAAAACAACAGCAGAGCTGATAGCTTTTCAAAGGATGAGAACATGTGATTATTGTGGTGGAGATCACCTCATTCATGAATGGCAAGAAGGTAACTCATGTCCCTATAGTTTATCATTTGTACTATCTTTTGTCTCTTGTCCTTACAGGCAGGATGATTCATACGATTACAATTATGGTGAATTATGATTGGAATCAAAGTGACATGAGACAACCACCTCAAGAGGAGAATTGAAACTTTAGAGAGTTATTACTTGGATTAGCAAGCAAAACAGAGGAAAACTACAAAAGTATAGATGAATCATTAGGCAACATGAATGCTCACTTGAAAAATATGATGACTATTTTATCAAGTGAAGCATATGATATAGCACCCAATAATTTTTTTGAGATCTCGGAGGTTTAAACTGAGAATCTTCAATAGGTGGAAAATATAGAGAAGCTAGTATCATGTGAGAATGAGCCGAGTAATGAAGAAGAAATAGTCACATGAGATGAGATCATTGAAGCTATCACACAACTTGAGGAGCTCTATCTAATCATGACGGCAAATGAAAAAGATTTAGTTAATTCTACTTTGACAGGTGATGAGTGTATACCCAAATATTCTTATCCATATGAATCTCTTAACTTGAAAGTAAGTGAGGGGGAAGTGGTCATGAATACCAACGAAAATGATAAATATCACTCAGACCATTATTCTTTGTTTCTTATGTTCAAGAGAAAATTTCCATGGAGAGGCATGGAATGGTGATCCTTTGGAAGAAAGCAAATTGGAGTTGAGGATTACCATGCATGAATATTTTGATGCTCATGAAAAGGTCAAGAATGCAGAAAAAGAGAGAAATGTGTGTAGAAAGAACAAATTTTATGACACGTGTGGCCAAATGAGCTCCAAGAAAAACCTTTAAGGAGCAAGGAACTCAACTATGTTCAGAATTAGGGGTTGAATTCACAAGCTCTAAGAGGAGGAAAAGCACAAACTTTTGTCCGTTGGGATGGTGGGAATGTGATTATCTCGTCGTTATAGGGAAGTTTCATTTACCCTTCCTTTTCATTAGTTTGTTTGTGATGCCTTGGGGACAATGTTATAGTTAAGTGTGAGGGAGGGGATAAGGAAATTGGTAATCATGTATTTTCTTTGTTTTGCTTTTATCTCTTCTTTTTTTAAAACTAGTATAACTTCTTGGTGTGCCCTTACGTAGATTTCTTTCGAGCTTCAGTTCTTTGACATGGTCGTAACTCTTTTTGAAACGGGTGTCTATTAGATTAGAAAGAAGGTTAATGTTTCAAGGAAAAAAGAGTTAAGTTTTTAAAAGGCAACCAATGCTGATAATCTCCATTACGCCATTGAACTCCCTTTTCAAGTTTATACGTGGCATATTGAAAAAGTGAAACTGAGTGATGTTTGAATTCCATATGACAATTGTGTGGTGAGGATATTGTTATATTCTCGTGTTTACAAGTTAGATCTAGAACTTGTCTTGCTTGTTGTTTGAGGCAAAATCCTAGGACGTTCTCGAGTTAGGAAAGGATTGTAGGCCTTCCTTGTTTAGCCATATTTAGCCTAAATTGATCGACCCTTGATTGTAATTATCCCTTGTCATCCCCTTTGTGTCCTAATGAATTATTTTGTGTTTTTCTTAGCAGCCAATGATAACCTTTAGTCAATTTTGTGTGTTTCTATTGTTGTCCCTATTCGCTTGGGCACACCTTTACTTGAGCAAAGTGAGATTCAAGTATGGGAATTAGTGTGAAAAGAAAAGAAAAAAAAGGCATTGTAAAAGCTACAAAAGAAAAAAAAACCTGAGAAATGGTTTGAAAGGAAGAAAAAGTAGAAGAAAAGAAAAAGAGAAAGAAAGAAGAAGAAAATGAAAAAAAATTGCAAACAAAAGGAGAAAGTCAATTTGGAAAATATAGAAAGAAAGAGTTTGAAAAAAATAAGTGTGCTTAAGTGTCGAGTAATTATTTTGCCAGAGGGAAGTTAGTTCACTCTTGCCCATATTACCATACCCGACCTTTAGCTACATCACAACCAAATGAAAAAGTCCTACTTGATCTTTACTTCAGAACTCATACATTAGTGGAAAGCGACAAAATAAGCAAATACTCTTCATCAAATTCTACATTACACTATTTTCTACGAGATGCTGGTAATCCCCTGTACCTTTTCCCAGGGGATGTTTTTTAATTACTGCCTCTTAGAAAGAGTAACAAAACGATAGGACCAGACAGGTGCAGGTAGCTTGACCTCCTTACTCGTCATTAAAACACAAGTTGGAGACATAGAACGAGGAGGCAAAACCCCCACCCCTTGTTCTCTTTTTATCCTTGAGGATGAATCGATGTTATCCAAAGTGGAATCGTTCCGGTAGTATTGGCCATTTACCCCACTTTCCTCCGGATTTCATCAAGTAGTCATGCTAGAGACATAAGAGTCCTAGACACTTTTGGAAGCAAACCTCAGAAGAAAGATGGAGGGGGCACTACCTGCAGTTAGAACAGACAAATAAGAGCACATAGCTTCACTTACTGGGATTGTCGAACGGCAACGCATTGAGAATTGACTCTCTTCCCCATAAAGGAAATAAGGTAATTAGGTGGCATACCATATGTATATGTGTTTTAGAACTCCACTCTCCTTTAGCTAGATAGGGACGTAAGTGTAGAATTTTCATAATATATGGAGATAAATATATGAATTTTAAAATATAGGGATTGTATTTAAAACTAGTCCTATCACTGTACTTAATTACAGCTATAGGGGTGTAAGTATAAAATTTTCATAATACATGGAGATAAATATACATAATTTTAAAAATATAGGGACTGTAATTGAAACTAGTCAGATCACTGTAATAAAAGGTTAGTGTAACTAACCCTAATCAATTTTCACCCTGATGATAAAACCAAGAAGAATATTAGAACTAGAAAAAACACAGAATTGCAAGAACAAAAAAAAAAAATTCTCATTCTCTGCTCTATTGCTAATTCTTCACTTTTCTACTTCTACTCATTACTCATTTGATGGCTGAACCTACGGAGACTGCCACCGCTGCGACGCCCCAGTCACCGCTGTCACCGGCCATCGAAGTGGAAACTCATCAACAAGATGAACAAGAAACAGTGAATGCTGCTTCACAGAATGTCATTCAACAGTCTGGATTTCAGCAACCACCAAATGACTCAATTGCCTATTTTCGCAAACTGTCAGATGCCTTTTCAGCATTCCAGCGCTGTTTTGCGGAGTTACAAAAACACATTGGTTCAATTCAGACGTTAATCGACTCTATGCGGCCATCGCCCTCGACAGGGGGAGTGGAAGCCACAACAGCAGCACCAGTGGCATAACCGTCTTCGGAATCTGATCCCTAGGAAGAAGAAGAGGCAGAGGGTGTGGAGGTGAAATCCCCGAAATCCCCTGGTACAGAGTTGAAATCTACTCATTCAGAGGTAGAAAGCCTATGTGAAAAGATGGACGGTCGTGGTTTACGGAAGTATATGATAGTGCATCTCGAAGATATAAATGAATTGGTTAAACAAGTCTCTAAGGAATTGAAACTCTCGCCTAATCCGGCAAGGCTTGTATTGGATTGTTTAGGGAAGTTTTATTTGCAAGGGAGTAAGGCTTATGTTAAGGGTTCACCGATTGTTAACGAAAGGAAGGCTTCTATATTGGTTTTGGAGGGCTTTTTGTTGATGGGAATCGACATGGGTGTTCAAATTGAGAAAGAGGTGAAAGAAGAGGCGGAAAAGGCAGCTTTTTTATAGAGAAAGAGGTTGATTGCTAAAGGAGGTGTACGAAAGGCTTATGACATGGATGTGCAGGGTTTGCTATTGCTAATTGGGTGTTTTGGGAGGTTGCAGGTATTTGTGAAATTTTCAGAGGTGGCATTAGGCCAGTTACTAGGTGCCACCAAATAAAAATTGGCATCTCATTTGGGATAAATGGACAGGGTGGGAGCTCTTGGTGTCTTTTTGGGTATGATAAGGAAAAAAGAAAATGCCTTGAAGCTATTGACATGAATAAAAAGGGAAGGACTGTACCAGGAGAAAGCAAGCAACATCAAATAGTGCAAGACACCAGTAAATAGAAGGGAAGGTAAACCTTCTTTTTAACCATACATTTTTCCAAAAAAGCAGCACCAAGCAAGTGTTGATGGTCAGATTTGTTCTCATTTTAAGTATGCAAAGAGTGAATTCCATCATAGGTCAAAATTATTTACATTTTTTAAGGCAATCCTGAGCTAGACAAGCTTCATGTACATCAATCCAACCAAATCAAACCATTTCTATTGGCAATCTTGTTCAATCAGACTAGTTAAAGGGCACCAAACATCTTAAAACCAAGCACCATTTCACATGAATAGCAAATAGTAATGATTTATGCAAATGTAGCTTACAGACAAATTGAATTCATGATAAAAAAAGGACCTGGAATCTTTTTCATGAGGACATTTGATCGCGTGAGAGCACCAGACATATTCTTCTTAAACTGACTTGCCAGAAGCAAATCCCTGATATCCTCATTACTAAATTTTCCTGGAATCCCAAAACATCCAATTAGCAATAGCAAACCCCGCGCATCCATATCATAAGCCTTTCGTACACCTCCTTCAGCAATCAACCTCTTCCTCCATAAAAAAGCTGCCTTCTCCGCCTCTTCTTTCACCTCTTTCTCAATCTCAACACCCTCGTCGATTCCCATCATCAAGAAGCACTCCAAAACCAATATAGAAGCCTTTCTACCGTTAACAATGGGTGAACCCTTAACATACGCCTTGCTCCCTTGCAAATAAAATTTCCCGAGACAATCCAATACAAGCCTCGCCGGATTAGGGGACAGTTTCAATGCCTTAGAAACTAGTTCAACCAGTCCATTTACATCTACGAGATGTGCTATCATATACTTCCGTAAACCACGTCCGTCCATCTTTTCACATAGGCTTTCTACCTCTGAATGAGTAGATTTCAACTCTGAACCAGGGGATTTCGGGGATTTCACCTCCACATCCTCTGCCTCTTCGTCTTCCGAAGGATCAGATTCCGAAGACGGCTCCACCTCTGGTGTTACTATTCTGGCTGCCACTGCCGCTGCCGGAGGCGATGGCCGCATAGAATCGATTAACGTCTGAATTGAACCAACGTGTTTTTGTAACTCCGCAAAGCACTTCTGGAATGCTGAAAACGCATCCGACAGTTTGCGAAAATCGGCAATTGAGTCATTTGGTGGCTGTTGAAACTCAGACTGTTGAGTGATAATCTGTGAAGCAGCATTCACTGTTTCTTGTTCATTTTGTTGATGAGCTTCCACTTCGATGGACGGTGACGGCGGCGTCATAGCGGTGGCAGAATCGGCTGGTCCAGCCATCAAATGATTAATAAGTAGAAGTAGAAAAGTGAAGAATTGACAACAGAGGAGAGAACGTGAGAGCTTTTTGTTGTTGTTGTTGTTTTGTGGTTTTTTTTTTTTTTTTATAGTTGTAATATTCTTCTTGGTTTTATCATCAGGGTGAAAATTGATTGGGGTTAATTACACTAACCTCTTATTACAGTAATAAATATGACTAGTTTCTAATACAGTACCTGTATTTTAAAATTTATCTATATTTATCTCTGTATATGTATGAGAATTTTATACTTACACCTCTATATCTGTAATTAGTATTTAAATATAATAATTATTAAAAAATAAATTAAAACTATGAAAAAAATATTTTTACAAAGTAATTTTTATGAAATTTTAAAATAAAGATAAAAAGAAATTTATTCAAAGAAAAAGGACAAGTATATTTTGAAATATTTATTTTTCGAAGTTCATAAATAAGAAATGGGAATATAGATTATCGAATAAAGTACAACAACTATTAATAATAATTTTCTTGCACTTTAATTACTAAGTTATTTGTAATTTTTTTTGCTATTGGACAAATCTATCCTCTGAGTTTCTTTCTTGGTGGCAATGTTTGTAATGAGCTTGATAATAAGATCTATTCTAGATTTTACAATAACAACATACTCAATATATTTCCACCAAGTGGGGGCTGAGAAGGGTAAGTGTACGTAGCTCATACCACTACATCAGGGTGAGATAGAGAGGCTGTTTCCAATAAACCCCCGGTTCAAGACAAAACAGTTTAGAAAAAAAATAGTAAAGAAACAAGAAACAATAAGAATTACCTCACCCGATAATAACATAAACAAGACTCACCAACTAATACGACAAACGATAACACACTCTTAAACAATACTAGTACTATAACTACTAGCACGGATAATAAAACAAAGTCCTCCTTAATAGCAATGACGCACTCCTTTCTACTATCTTTCTACCCTAATTCGCCTCCTCCACACCTTTCTATTTAAGGTCATGTCTTCGGTAAGCTGAAGCAGCTCTATGTCATGTCTAATAACCTCTCTTCAATATTTCTTCGTTCTACCTCTACCTCGCCTGAAACTATCCCTAGCCAACCTCTTACACCCCCGCACTGGGGCATCTGTGCACCTTCTCATCACATGTCAGAACCATCTCAACTTCACTTTCCTCGTCTTGGCTTCCACCGAAGCCACTCCCACCTTATCTCGAATAATCTCATTTCTAATCATATCTTTCCTAGTATATCCACACATCCATAACAGCATTCTCATCTCCGCCATCTTCAGCTATTGGATGTGAGAGTTATTGTCTGGCCAACACTCTGCCCCATACAACATAGCCGGTCTAACCCCCACTCTGCAGAATTTGTCTTTGAGTTTAAGACAGTGGCGGATCTATGTATCACCTTGGGGGTGTCACGGCACCCGGACATCTCGGTTGAAACTCTATAAATACAAGTGTATATTTATAAGGTTTTGTATAAATGTTAAGTTTGGCACCCGCAGTTACAAGTGAAGGCATAGTGCCAGTGGCAAAGCGTGAAGTCCTGCTGCCTAAGGTTATGGTGGGTCGAATCTCTGTGTTGGACTCTTTTCGCCAAACATTTTTTTTAAATGTGGTAAATTATTTGAAAAAACATTGCAGTGGAGGAGTATATTGAACCCTTACCTTTTCGTTCTGAACACATAGACAAACCAACAAGCCAAGTTATGCCAATAGACGAAGTGATGATAACAATTATTTATTGAGTATAGCCAAAGTTTTAAAATCAATCTATTTTGAAAATTATTTTTTTCAAAAGTTCTTTTCAAAATAAATACTTTTGATGAGAACCAATTTGTGTTTGACCTACAAATTTAAAAAACATTTTTAAGCAGCGATTAGTGTTTCACCAATCTTTTTAAAAGTATTTCTAAGGGCAGTTTTCTCAACAAAAAATATTTTTTTAGAAAAAAATAATCCTTGCTACTCCCAAAAATATTTATTTTCTCCAATTAAAAAAAAAAAACTTGGTCAAACACCTTCCTGTTGTTTTTTTTAAGAAATAAACACTTTTGGGGCCAAACATGCTATTAGTCTTCTCCTATGTAAATATTAAAATCATCCTACTATTCATAGAATGTGGCACCCGGAACCTCAAAATCCTGAATCCGCCTCTGGTTTAAGAGGCACCTTCTTGTCACACAAGATCCCGAAAGCGAGCCTCCATTTCATCCTCTCTGCCTTAATACGGGGAGTGACATCCTCTTCAATCTTTCCATTCCCCTAAATCATAGACCCAAGATATATAAAACTGTCTCTTTTTCGGATGGCTTGACTAGCAAGTTGTACAACCACATCAGCCTCATGACCTCGCTGAACTTACACTTCAAATATTCCGTCTTAGACGTACTCAACCTAAACCCTTTAGACTCTAGGGTTTGCCTCCAAACCTCCAACTTAGCATTAACTTCACCAATGGTCTCGTCAATCAAGACTATATCATCTACAAATAGCAAACACCAAGTCACCTCACCTTGAATTTTCCAAGTCAAAACATCCATCACCAAGGCAAATAAAAGAGGGCTAAGAGTTAATCCTTGGTTTAACCCCATCAAGACAGAAAATATTTTCTAAATATGATATATCTATGTAATAAATAAAAAATATATTTAAAAGCAATAAATTTACAATACATGAATATTTAGCATAATTAACCCAATTGATAACGACTCCAAACTCCAAAGCAAGCTCAGTGCGGCCAATAAAGTTTTCTTTTTTGGGAGTTTTTCACCCGGTGTCCGGTATCTACATTGGAGTCCGACTAAATCCGGATTCATGCCGGAAAATCTCACATTGAGGGTAAAACGTTCTCTAACAAAGGCGATTCCGTATCCAAAAGGACTCGAATCCGAGACATCTGGTTAAGGATAAAGGAGTACCTACCACTCCATCACAACCATTGTTGGTGGTCAATAAAGTTTTCATTCCCTGCTACTACTCATATGACAACATTAAGGACCCGTTTCGCCATATATTCACTATATTAAGGAATACTTATTTACTTTATTCTGAAATACTTGTTTAGTCATAAACAAACCAAACAACTTGTAGTTGTATTTGAGAATTTGGAAGTGTTTTCACAATATTTTATTTTATTTTTTTCATTTTTTCAAAAAGATTTTAAATTTTTTATTTTCATAAAATAATCCCCATTTTTATAAAATTCTAAAAAAAAAAATTAAATTTGTTTTCAATTTTTATATTTTTTTAAAAAATACATTTGAATTTTAAATATTATATTAACTCTAAAATACTATGGGCAAACACAACTTTAACTTTATTTTCAACTTTAAAAATTTCAAATAAAGTGAATACATTTTTTATTTTCATGGCCAAACGCCTAATAAGAGCACCGATAGCCACTTTTAAGGCGACATTTTGTAATATATTTAAAATATAGCCACAAGTTAAAAAAGAACCATAGAGATCCGCTCTTTCAATCCACTCCAAATACCAAGAAAATATACTACTCAATTTTGTGATAAATTATTGAAAAGCAATGTGTAACAACAAAATTTTAAACATTACTATGCTAAGCCTATAAAATTGGCGACCAGTAAGCTAACGAACACAAAATTCTGAGACTACCTTAAGAGACGATATAGAAATCACTTCCAGAAAACCATGACTGCCCAAGGTAAAACTATCTCCGCCTGTACAAGTAGGATGAAGGATGAGCAGACGCAGCAGATGAACCAACATCAACTGCTCGCAAGCCACTGCTCGTGTATAATTCATTTGCTGTAACAGTATCAGCAACCTGGTATATATCAGATGCAGAGCTCTGGCCAGCAGAATAACCAGGTATGGCGTTTGGCAACTGCGTAGAACCTTCCAAGTATGGTGGTGGCCTATAAGCATTACTATGCATGGTCTTTGGCAACCCCGTAGAGCCTTCCAAGTATGGTGGTGGCGTATAAGCATCATTATGCGTGGTGTTTGGCAACCCCACAGAACCTTCCAAGTATGGTGGCCTATAAGCATAGCTGCTTGAGGCATGTCTATCATATACAGCTGCATCCCCATGCCGACCATATAACTGACCAGTATGACCCCCTATTTGCCCTGGTGTCCTATAAACTAGACTCCCTCCATGACCTCCAGCATATGAACCTCCTTGCTGAACAACATCTGTGCCTGCTGATATACCTGCACGAATACCATCGGCACTTGCTGATATACCTGATCCAGCTCCACCCATGGCCACGCCTCTCACAGTTCCTGCAAGTGAACCAGCAACATTTTCATGTATCGAGCCTGCAGCAGGTCCATGCAATACCGATGAGGACAAAGTATAACCATGACGGTGGCCAGTAGTTCGACCTTCTGCCAAGGTGTTGTTGATATCGACATGATCATCAACTCTTTGCTGTCGTAGCCATGGCGGAGAACGTGAGCTTTTTGCTTCTCTATTTCTGGACCTTCTTGACGACTCAGTTTCATCATTTTTTCTCTTTCGTGCCATTTGCCTACCTGTCTGCTTATCAAATCCACCAATTTCATTCTCCAAGGCCATTATTTTCTCATTGATTTTCCACCCAGGAAGAAGTTTTGAAGGATCAATATCGTGGAGTTTCAAACATTTGATGACAGATGTCAGCGCAAACAAATGCTTCCGTTTTGCTTCATCCTGTAAAACATCACAAATGCATGGTTAACTTGAGGAGACCGGGAGCGAAATCAGAGGGGGGCTATCAGTGTTGGAATGAAATTGAAAAATTACCATAGCAGCAAGTGAACCTTTGTTTTCCTTCATTTTCTTCAGCGACTCTTTGGAGTCAAGTAAAAATGATGTCAAAAGACACTGAGGATTAAACCTGTCCTCAATTCCAAAAGTATAGGCAACATGAACAGCGTCAACTTCCATATTTTGCTTCACCATTCCCTCAATTATTTCTGTCACAAATTTACGTAAACCAGTGTTAGGAAGACAGATAAATTAGCACTACGACAACGTCAAATGTAATACTTGGGATAAAGAAAAGATATGAAAAAATGCAAAATGAATCATATTAAGAGATAATCACATAATAAGGCTTCATCTCTGAAACAACAAACATCGAAAGGCAGATTGTAACTTCCAAGCACATCTACGGTTGAAAAGGGTCCTTGAACTGAACTTTAAGATTCCTAAATCGAAAAGTTGCTCCATAAACTGAGGAAAGAAAGAAAAGGCAAGCATCCTTCTGTCCCAATATTGACTGCTTGTTCCTGTACATAGCAGTTTCGATTTCAATCATTCAAAAAGCTTAGTTCATTTTTCTCTCCAATAATGATGCTGAGAGTTCCCCAAATACTTTTAATTTGCATCATTCAAATTCAGACATTGAATATCCCTTCAATCTGTATTTGTGTCACTGAGTCTCAAGCAAAATTAGCATGATCCTCACCGTGGCTAGATATTATCACCGCCAGATTATGCTTTGGCCTATAAACGAGTCATTTCCACATTAAAGCATTTATTCACACTAACAAACAACTAATCCAAGTGTTATTCAGAAACTGTAACACCCCGAGTTTCCTAAGCCAAGATCCGACCCATTTATCGAAGGTGTATAGACCCGAACCTAATGATTTCTAATGGTATATAGGTGTTAAGAGCAATTCCTTGTGTGTGAAGAGATTTGGATATGAATTAAGGTCCTAAGGAACCTCTAGCACAAAGTTAAGTTGAAAGCCTCTTTACCGATTGAATTTCCGTATACGATTTTACTAGGGTCAACTTTCAAAGGAGCATAACTCCTAAAATATAAAGTGTTTTGTAGCTCAAGACCCACCAAATGAAAGATCTTTGAGTCTTCTTTCCAACGCATCCAATTTCTCCTTAATCCGATACCGGAGTAAAAAGTTACGTTCAGTTTACCAAAAGGGTGTCTGCAGTCAAAGTGTGATGACCCGGGTGACGGACCGTCGCACCAGTGACGGCCCGTCAGGCTTAAGCAGTAAGACCAGTTTTTGGTCATTTTGTGACGGTCCGTCACCCAAACCGTCAGCCGGAACTGTTCTGCACTGTTTTAACATTTTCTAAGGGGTTGTTTGGTCTTTTCCCACTCTTGCATCACCAAAACTACGCCGTTTAAGCTATTATAAGGCTGAAATAAAATACCAAACACCCCAATAATCCCCATTAACTCAAAATTCATTCGACACTTAGTCATAAACAAGAGAAGAGGCGATTTTTCCCTCCTCTTCGGGGCAAATTAGGGTTCAAGCTTAAAGGCTAAAGGATCAAGCTTTCCTCAAATTTCTTCTGTCAAAAGACATGTTTGAACACTCCCTATTTCAATTGCTATTTTAATACATGATTAAGATTATTATTATTATGTACAACTACAATTGTTGATGTTTTGAAATTGGGGTTAATGTTTAACTTACGAAAAGCTTGATAATTGTTCTTTTCCTCTTGTTATAAATTGTTTTCTAAATATTTAAAGGAGGGTTTTGGAGACTTGAATATATTATTTGAAAGGGGGAATTCCGTTAAATGGGTTTACAAGGTTAATAGCCATGAGTATGAAAAGTATGATTCTCAACCCTTTTCACAAGCTTTTTTTCAATGACGAAATTACGAAAAGTATGATTCTCAACCGTGTTATGAAATAATGAAAGGTTTAAAGGACACTTATGAAAATCGTGTTATGGCTATGTTTATGAATTAAATGACGGAACTTAGAGTCTAAAATGTTTTATGATAATAATTGGGCATGATATGGATGGCTTGCAAGTCTTAGTAAGACGAGACCAATAATGTTCTTCAATGAAAGACTCTATGAATGAATAAGATGAAAAATGTTTTAATGTGGGCTTAAAGGGAATTGTGTAGTACACCGAGAAGGGGTAGGATCGGACGGGGGTCTATCGCCTGAAACCTATGTTTGCCGACGTAGGGGTGGTTCGCTCCCAATGGGACGACCTCATGATGTCGTCCTCAATGAGGATTTTATGATGGTCAAGTTACGTTAATCTCAGTCCATGCGGCTAACATGGATTGGGGGTCCCGCCGGTTGGGCGTGATACCGGACCTATATAGCCCATGGGTTACTAATGTCGGTGCACACTACACAGTTCAGGCTTAAATGTTTCAATGGTCACAACTTTATGTTTTCAAGTGTTTATTCTTGAGTTTATCTATTTATCTTAATATTTGAACTCCCTATATTATTATGTAAACTACTTTGGTCCCTTTCCTTGGGTCGCATGCCAGTACTCATCGTACTGACTGTCCCCAGACACTACGTATTTTCATGATGTAGGTTCTGAAGCCTTTGCTCGTGACCCTGCCCAACAGTGGACTATTCACAGGACAATAGTTCGTAAGTGGTGAGCCCTCCTTCTTTCGGAAGGCATTATGTTTATCTCTTTAGACCTTTATTTTGGTTTTATGGTATTACCGGGGCCATGTCCCGGCTTAGGATTTCCATTCATAATGTTAGAGGCTTCATAGACTGAGTTGGATGTTGTTTTGATATTTCATTTGGAGTTTTGGATTTGATTATTCTTCTAGTTGAACTTCCTATTATGGGTCTATTTCCGCACTTTATTTATAACTATGCTTATGATGTAATGCTAAGGGGTTTCTCAGGCCATCATTGGTCTGGGATGCCCATGGCGGCCAGGGCCTCGGCTCGGGTCGTGACAAACTTGGTATCAGAGCACGGTTCAGGATCCCAGGGTGTTTATGAAGCCGTGTCGAGTAGAGTACTGTTTATGGGTGTGTAGGGCGCCACACTTATAAACGGGAGGCTACAAGACAATTAGGAATTGTTCCCTTTTTCTTCATATTCTAAGTTCGTGCTAGAAAATCTAGTTCTAAGAAAATTCTTCTGACTCCTACTTTTCCACATTTCAAATCATGCCTCCACGAAGGACTAACGGCCAAGGAACTCCTGCTGAAACCTCTGTCCCCGCTGGGGAAATGCTGAAGAGGTTCTTCCTACTCATGGGATGCAGATTCGTAATGAAATTCGTACTTATGGCCCGACTGCTCCTGTTGAGGTTCCACCAGTCCCTCACGAGTCCCTCAAACCGGCACCAACCCCACCCAGGCTTGTCAGGGTGAAGTCTCCAATGCCGAGTTCAAACAGTCTATTCAGATGCTTGCTCAGATTGTGTCCTCCCAGGCTCATCAATCAGGTAGTGGTGGTTCTGCCATAAGTTCTTCCGATGCTACCCGTGTGGGCCAGTTTATGCGACTGAATCCACCAACTTTTACTGGGTCCAAAGTTGAGGAGGATCCTCAAGGGTTTGTGGATGAGACGAAAAAGATTTTCAGGGTAATGGATGCTAGCGATACTGAAGGGGCGAAATTTGAAGCTTATCAATTGAAAGAGGTAGCTTATCAGTGGTATGATGAATGGAAAGAACTTAGGGGTGAAGATGTTGAGCCTGCGGTTTGGGAGGACTTCTCTCAAGTTTTTCTTGATCACTTCTTTTCTCAAGAGTTGAGGGAAGCTAAGGCTGAGGAGTTTGTGAACTTGAAGCAGGGAAAGATGAGTGTCAAGGAATATGCTTTGAAGGTCACTCAGCTGTCTCGTTATGCTCCGGAGTTGGTTTCCAACATGAGGTCTCGAATGAGAAAGTTTCTTTCTGGCCTTAAGGACGAATTGGTGCCGGAATGTAAGGGTGTAATGTTGAATAATGACATGGATATCTCCAGGTTGGTGGTGTTTATGCAGCAGGTAGAAGATGAAAAGAAGAGGCAGGCAGAAGCCGAAGATAGACAGAATAAGAGAGCTAGGCCGGTAGATCATGACGCAAGTCAGCAGTATAGTGGTAATGGTAAGTGGGGTAAAAGATGGCATAAGAAGAAATCTTGGGGTAATGTTCAGTCTTCAGCTAGTGCACCTGCCCCTAAGCCTTCGGGTGATCAGCGATTTCAGACTTGCAATGGCCCCAGGATGCAGCATACTCAGTCTCAGGCCAGTGTGGCTCAGTCGACACAATCCATTCCCCCTTGTGGCACTTGTGGAAAGAAGTACCGCAAAATTTGTCGAATAGGTAAAGGTAGGGGTGGGCATAAAAACCGGAGAACCGAAAAACCGAACCGAACCGAATTAGTTCGGTTCTTCGATTTCGGTTCTTCGGTTTGGTGTCGGGTTTTTTTTTTGGTACTTCGGTTCTTCGGTTCGGTGTTTGGTTTGAGGGTTTCGGTTCTTCGGTGCACCGAAGAACCGAAATACCAATTAATTAAATTTTTTTAAAAATATTTATATTACATTTCATTTTCACATTTATATTAAAAGACAAGCCCACTAGCACTAGCTGTCAGGCCCAGGCCCATATATTTCTATTTTCTACAATCTACCCTCCTTATTCACATTTCACATTTCTATCTTCTGACTTCTGTTAGTCTGCTGCTGCTATGTTATTATTAATATTTAAAGTGTTGTTGTCATGTTATATTAAGACTTAAGTATAGTTGCTAGTCTGTTGCTGCTATTGCTATGTTATTAAAATACTAGTATGACTGCTGGTGCTAATTTGCCATGTTTTTGGATTTTATAAGAAATTGTGGATATATTTTGATATTTTTATTTCTCACTTGCAAGTTGCACCGAAAAACCGATTTAAAAACACCGAATAAAACCGAACCGAAGTTCAAAAAACCGAACCGAACCGAATTAGTTTGGTGCGGTGTTCGGTGCTCATTTTTTCAAAACTGAAAACCGAAGAACCGAACCAAACTTTTAAAAAACCGAACCGAAGAACCGAACGCCCACCCCTAGGTAAGGGTGTGTGCTATTTGTGTGGCCAGGTTGGTCACTTTCAGAGAGAGTGCCCCACGGCTAAGGGGACTTTTAGGGGCAATAAGGCCCAAGTTACTGCTTCTTCAGCCCCAGCAGCTAGGGGTTCTTCTTCGGGACCGGCGGAGGCCGTAACTAGTTGAATGCCCTATCTACTGGTCAGGATTCAGAGGCTTCCCCAGATGTGATCACGGGTATGCTACAGATTTTCTCCCGTGATGTTTATGTGCTACTTGATCCCGGATCCACTCTATCTTATGTGACCCCTTATGTGGCTGTGAATTTTGATTTTGGTCCCGAAAATATTTCTGAACCTTTTTCAGTATCTACTCTTGTTGGTGAGTCCATTATTGCTAGACGGGTCTATAAAAATTGTGTGGTATCTATTTTTCATCGGGACACCATAATGGATTTGGTAGAACTTGATATGGTGGATTTTGATTTAATTTTGGGAATGGATTGGCTCCACTCTAGTTATGCTACCTTGGACTGTAGAACCCGTAGAGTCACCTTTCGTTTTTCTAATAAGCCAGCTATAGAATAGGAGGGTGATTCCTTAGCACCAAAGGGCAAATTTTATTTCTTATCTTAGAGCCCGAAAGTTGATATCTAAGGGTTGTTTGTACCATCTAGTTCGAGTCAAGGATTCTAACGTTGAAAGTCCCTCGCTACAGACCATTCCTGTAGTAACTGAGTTTCCCAAAAATTTTTCCGATGATCTTCTTGGTATTCCTCCCGATAGGAAAATAGACTTTGATATTGATCTTTTGCCTAACACTCGACTTATTTCCATTCCCCCTTATAGAATGGCTCCGGCGGAGCTAAAAGAGTTGAAAGATCAGTTGAAGGACCTTCTTGATAAGGGCTTTATCAGCCCTAGTGTCTCTCCTTGGGGTGCTCCAGTATTATTCGTGCGAAAGAAAGATGGGTCCCTTCGTATGTGCATTGATTATCGTCAGTTGAATAAGGTCACTGTGACAAAAATACCCTCTTCCTAGAATTGATGATCTTTTTTACCAGCTTCAGGGTGTTAAGTGTTTCTCCAAAATAGATCTCCATTCGGGTTACCATCAGCTGAAAATAAGGGAAATAGATATTCCCAAGACTGCTTTCCGAACCCGGTACGGCCATTATGAGTTTCTAGTTATGTCCTTTGGTCTGACAAATGCACCTACAACTTTTATGGATCTTATGAACAGGGTGTTTAAGCAGTTCTTGGATCTATTCGTCATAGTCTTCATTGATGATATTCTGGTGTACTCCCAAATTGAGGAGGAGTATGCCAATCACCTCAGAATTGTACTTCAGACCCTTAAGGACCAAGAGTTATATGCCAAATTTTCTAAGTGCGAATTTTGGCTTAATGCGGTGGTTTTCCTTGGTCATATTGTTTCTAGTGAACGAATTAAAATGGATCCCCAAAAGATAGAGGAGATTAAGAATTGACCTAGACCGACCACTCCGACTGATATTAGGAGTTTCTTGGGTCTGTCGAATTATTATAGGAGATTTGTGGAGAGTTTTCTTCTATAGCTGCTCCACTAACGAAGTTGACTCAGAAAAGGTAAAGTTTTTGTGGTCTGATGTTTGTGAGGGTAGTTTTGAGAAGTTGAAGGATTGTTTGACCTCAGCCCCTGTTTTGACACTTCTCGATGGTACGGAAGAATTTGTGGTGTATTGTGATGCGTCTCGGGTAGGACTTAGTTGTGTACTTATGCAGCATGGAAAGGTTGTGGCTTATGCTTCTAGATACCTTAAAGTGCATGAAAAGAATTATCCCACTCATGATCTTGAGTTGGCGGTTGTGGTCTTTGTACTCAAGATCTGGCGTCATTATTTGTATGGGGTACATATGGATATCTTTTCAGATCACAAGAGTTTGCAGTACATTTTCTCTTAAAAGGAGCTAAATCTCAGGCAGAGGAGGTGGCTTGAGCTGTTGAAGGACTATGACATGAGCTTACACTACCATCCAGGTAAAGCTAATGTTGTTGTTGATGCTCTTAGCAGGTTGTCCATGGGGAGTCTTTCTCATGTTGAGGAAGAAAAGAGAGGATTAGTGAAGGATATTCACAGGCTTGCTAATTTAGGAGTCCGAATGTTGGATTCCGAAGATGCGGGAGTGATTGTTCACGAAGTGGCTAAGTCTTCATTAGGTGCTGAAGTCAAGGAGAAGCAGGTTAATGATCCTATACTTATGCAAATCAAGAATGATGTTGGGCATCAAAAGGTTTTGGCCTTCGAGATTGGGGGAGATGGTGTTTTGCGGTATCAAGGGAGATTATGTGTTCCAAACGTCGATGGGCTACGAGAGAGGATCTTGGCCGAAACCCATGTCTCCAGGTATATTGTTCATCCCGGCTCTACTAAAATGTATCATGACTTGAGGAAGATGTATTGGTGGAATAATATGAAAAGAGATGTTGCTAATTTTGTTGCTAAGTGCTTGAATTGTCAACAAGTTAAGGTTGAGCATTTGAGGCCCGGTGGTACGTCTCAAGAGATAGCCATTCCCATGTGGAAGTGGGAGATGATAAATATGGATTTTATCACCAGTCTTCCGCATTCTCAAAACCAGTATGATTCCATTTGGGTCATTGTGGATAGGATGACCAAATCTGCTCACTTTTTGCCTGTGAGGACAAATTATTCGGGAGAGGATTATGCTAAGTTATATATTCAGGAGATAGTTCGGCTACATGGAGCACCTGTGTCCATCATATCCGATAGAGGTATGCAATTTTCTTCTCAATTTTGGAAATCCTTTCAAAAAGGTTTGGGTACGCAGGTGAACCTTAGCACCGCTTTCCATCCTCAAACAGACGGGCAAGCGGAGCGTATGATTCAGACTTTGGAAGATATGCTAAGAGCCTGTGTCATTGACTTCAAGGGTAGTTGGGTGGATCACTTGTTTCTCATTAAATTTGCTTATAATAATAGTTATCACTCTAGCATACAAATGGCTCCTTTCGAGGCTCTTTATGGTAGAAGGTGTAGGTCACCGATTGGATGGTATAAAGTGGGTGAAACCCGATTGTTCGGCCTGATCTTGTTCACCAAGCAATGGAGAAAGTTAAGGTTATTCGCGAGAGGCTTAAGACTGCTCAAAGTCTCCAAAAATCCTATGCGGATGTGAGGCAAAGAGAGTTGGAGTTCAAAATTGACGATTGGGTATTCCTGAAGGTCTTCCCTATGAAAGGGGTGATGAGGTTTGGAAAGATGGGCAAGCTCAGCCCTCGTTACATTGGTCCTTACCGAATTATGAGAAAGAATGGGAATGTTGCATATGAGTTAGAGTTACCAGAAAGTTTGGCATCGGTCCATCCCGTATTTCATGAAGTCCATGCTCAAGAAGTGTGTGGGTGACCATTCCTTGGTGGTTCCCGTAGAGGATATTGGTGTGAAGGATTCTCTATCTTATGAAGAAGTTCCCCTAGAAATTTTGGATAGACAAGTTCAAAAGTTGAGAACCAAGCAGATAGCATCGGTGAAGGTGTTGTGGAAGAATCAAAAAGTAGAAGAAGCTACTTGGGAATCGGAGGAGGACATGAAGGCTAAATATCCCTTTCTGTTCTTGAATTCGAATAAAGTTGTGTAAGGTACCCATCCTGTACTCATCTTTAATCTTCTCGTATTCATTCCTTAGTGTTTGTACGTATGTAGAATCTGAGAACCTAGTAGGTCATGTTTAATTGATGGGTCGATGTTATCGTGGAATTTCCCCTTGATGTTTAAGAGCTTAAGATGAGTCTATAATGTTAAATGCAAATCCTTACCTCATGCTTATAGAGTTCAAAGTCCTTAGCCATCATTGGAGGACGAATGATCCCAAAGGGGGATATTGTAACACCCCGAGTTTCCTAAGCCAAGATCCGACCCATTTATCGAAGGTGTATAGACCCGAACCTAACAATTTCTAATGGTATAAAGGTGTTAAGAGCAATTCCTTAGTGTGTGAAGAGATTTGGATATGAATTAAGGTTCTAAGGAACCTCTAACACAAAATTAAGTTGAAAGCCTCTTTACCGATTGATTTTCCGTATACGATTTTACTAGGGTCAACTTCAAAGGAGCATAACTCCTAAAATATCAAGTGTTTTGTAGCTCGAGACCCTCCAAATGAAAGATCTTTGAGTCTTCTTTCCAACACATCTAATTTCGCCTTAATCCGTCAGGGCAGGCCATCAAACTTAAGCAGTAAGACCAGTTTTTGGTCATTTTGTGACGGTCCAAGTGACGGTCTGTCACCCAAACCATCAACCGAAACTGTTCTGCACTGTTTTAACGTTTTCTAAGGGGTTGTTTGGTCTTTTCCCAGTATTACATCACCAAAAACTACGTCGTTTAAGCTATTATAAGGCTGAAATAAAATACCAAACGCCCTAATAATCCCCATTAACTCAAAATTCATACGACACTTAGTCATAAACAATAGAAGAGACGATTTTTCCCTCCTCTTCAGGGCAAATTAGGGTTCAAGCTTAAAGGCTAAAGGATCAAGCTTTCCTCAAATTTCTCCCGTCAAAAGGCATGTTTGAACACTCCCTACTTCAATTGCTATTTTAATACATGATTAAGATTAATATTATTATGTACAACTACAATTGTTGATGTTTTGAAATTGGGGTTAATGTTTAACTTACGAAAAGCTTGATAATTGTTTTTCCCTCTTGTTATAAATTGTTTTCTAAATATTTAAAGGAGGGTTTTTGAGACTTGAATATATTATTTGAAAGGGTGAATTCCGTTAAATGAGTTTACAAGGTTAATGGTCATGAGTATGAAAAGTATGATCTTCAACCCTTCTCACAAGCTTATTTTCAATGAGGAAACTACGAAGTTTATTTCGTCTTTTGAGCCACACGTGTTATGAAATAATGAAAGGTTTAAAGGACACTTATGAAAATCGTGTTATGGCTATGTTTATGAATTAAATGACGGAACTTAGAGTCTAAAATGTTTTATGATAATGATTGGGCATGATTTGGATGGCTTGCAAGTCTTGGTATGACGAGACCAATAATGTTGATGCCTTAAATGAAAGACTATGAATGAATGAGATGAAAAATGTTTTAATGTGGGCTTAAAGGGAATTGTGTAGTACACCGAGAAGGGGTAGGCTCGGACGGGGTCTATCACCTGAAACCTATGTTTGCCGACGTAGGGGTGGTTCGCTCCCAATGGGACGACCTCATGATGTTGTCCTCAATGAGGATTTTATGATGGCCAGGTTACGTTAATCTCAGTCCATGCGGCTAACATGGATTGGGGGTCCCGACGGTTGGGCATTATACCGGACCCGTATAGCCCATGAATTACTAATGTCGGTGCACAGTTCAGGCTTAAATGTTTCAATGGTCACAACTTTATGTTTTTAAGCGTTTATTCTTGAGTTTATCTATTTATCTTATGGTTTGAACTCCCTATATTATTATGTAAACTGCTTTGGTCCCTTTCCTTGGGTCGCATGCCAGTACTCATCGTACTGACTGTCCCCGGACACTACATCTTTTCAGGATGTAGGTTCCGAAGCCTTTGCTCGTGACCCGGCCCAGCAGTAGACTATTCGCAGGACAACAGTTCGTAAGTGGTGAGCCTCCTTCTTTCGGAAGGCATTATGTTTATCTCCTTTGACCTTCATTTTGGTTTTATGGTATTACGGGGGCCATGTCCCGGCTTAGGATTTCTATTTGGATGTTGTTTTGATATTTCATTTGGAGTTTTGGATTTGATTATTCTTCTAGTTGAACTTCCTATTATGGGTCTATTTCCGCACTTTATTTATAACTATGTTTATGATGTAATGCTAAGGGTTTTTTTTTTTTTTTTTTTTTTTTTTTGATTTGCACCGGGTGTCCGAGTCTCTTAGAGCCCCGACTAATCCCGGGGGTGCACAGGCCCTCGGCACCATCATTGGTTTGGGATGCCCATTGAGGCCAGGGCCTAGACTCGGGTCGTGACAGAAACTGTATACAAACTTCTTTTTCTTTTTTGGATAACCGTGGTATACGGGCCAGCTTGCGCTCACATTGACTAATTCCACGGGATACAAACTTCTTTTTCTTGTTTTGATCAGAAGAAAATGAATACATGCTTTTAAATTCATTGAAATTAGCTCAATTAGTTGAGTGGCTTCTAATACTTACCAAGTAACACAAATGAAGCAAATGAAGAAACACAAGAAACCGTCTACAAGCTTTGATATTAGCTCAATTGGTTGAGTGGCTTCTAATACTTACCAAAAAACACAAATGAAGAAACAACAAGAAACTGTATACAAGCTTTGAAATTAGCTCAATTGTTCAATTGGTTGAGTGGCTTCTAATACTTACCATGAAACACCAGTGTTTTAAAAGGCGATCTCGGGGCGAGCCTCGAGGCGAGGCGTTGACCAAACGCACTAAGGCGTTGCGGGAAGGCGAAAGTGACGAAAGGCGAACGCCCCAATGTGCGGGGCGTTCGCCTAAGCGTGAGGCGCGCCTTTTTTCCCCGAGCGTAAGCCCAACAAACTTTGCAAATTAAATATTTTTTTCCAGTTGATGAAGAGAACTTATTTGATGTTGATGTTATTAAAATGGTACCAGTTACTCCATATGAGGATGACCTTACTCATGAAACTATGGTTAACATTAGTAGTGTTAAAGACACAGACAGATCAAGCAAAAACCAAAGAGTAGCTGAAACTTCCGGTAAGTATAATATATAATTATATATATCATTTTTCTGGTTGCAACATTTAACATTGATATGGAATATTATCTTTTTCAGTAGTATATATTGGATGTATATTATGGTTTTGATTAATTTTTTTCAGCTGAAACAATTTAGATGAATTATCCACTTACTTTTTATAACTTTGATGCAATTTTACTTTTTTTGGTGATTTTTCTCTTTAAAAATATTTATTTATATTTATATTAATTTATAAAATATTTAAAATTAAATAATCCATGAGGCTTACGCCCCAACGCCTCGAGGCTTATGCCTCGTCTCGTATCAGGTAAAACGCCTCGCCTTACGCCTCCGCCTTTAAAAACACTATGAAACACATCCAAATCAAATCAAAAAACAAATGGATTAGATCATCCAGGATCACAAAACTTTACAAGCATGATCCATCCAGTCAACTAGCAACTATTTAATAGAGTCCTACTATTCGAGTCACTGCAAGATTAGAAAGGGACTTCACTTTTGTTTTTCTGCTTGCCTGTACATATTTCATAATTTCAGCACTTTCTTGATGCTGCAATTTCAAAACAATTACCATTTCTCAACCCAAAAGAAAAATCTTTGTAAAATGTTCTATGCATGAGATCTTAGCCAGGAAAGATATGAATTAAAAGAATGACAGTTATGTTCTTATACAAAAAAATATATAATCATCACTGTGGATTATGATTCATTGTGGACCAACTGTAGGAGGACCTTAGAATATCTGGGGAACTGTTGTCCTCAAAGGCCTATGTATGGTCCAAAAGTACTAGCAGATGGGATTCTGATTCTCAGACAACTGTTTGTGAAAATCTCAGAGGTGTTATTAGGCCAGTTACTAGGAGCTACCAAGTAAAGATTGCTGTCTCAGGTTAGTTAAATGAAAAGGGTGGGAACTATTGGTGTCTCTTTGGGGCATGATGAAGGAAAGGAAAAACGCCTTTGAAGCTACTGAGCTGAATATAAGAGGGAAGGACAGAACCAGGAGGAAAGAAGCAACACAAAATAGTACAAGACACTAGTAAATAGAAGGGAAAGGAAAACCTGTTTTTTGTTTGATAAGTATATTACTCTTTGTTTGGATGGTTGTTACATATTGTTTCATAATGTATCATATTGTATTGTACGGTATTGTGTCGTAACAACTAAGATGTAATGTGCATCCCTTCTCAGGGGATATAACGATACGGATACAATAAAATTTAAGCAACAATCAAAACAAACATTGTATTAGAACGGCACCAAACTTTATTTGCTGCTTCTTGGTAACTTTGTTTCAATCAGACTAGTTAAAGGGCACCAAAAAAATTAAAACTTGCACCCATCTCACACGAATAACAAATGATGAAATGCAAATGTAGCTTACAGACAAATTGAATTGATGAAAAACAGACCTGGAATCTTAGCGATGAGGACATTTGATCTCCTGAGGGCACCTTTAATCTGCTTGATGTGACATACGTGAAGCAAATCCCTGATATCCTCATTTGTAAATCTTCTTGGAATCCCAAAACATCCAATAAGCAATAGCAAACCCTGCGCATCCATTTTAGTAGCCTTTCGGACACCTCCTTCGACAATCAATCTCTTTCTCCATGCTGACGCTGCCTTCTCAGCTTCTTCTTTCACCCTTTTCTCAATCTTAACACTCTCGTCGATTCCCATCATCAAGAAACACTCTAAAACTAATATAGCAGCCTTTCTTCCTCTGACCATGTGTAAGCCTTTAGTATAAGATAAGCTCTTCTGAATATAAAACTTCCCCATACACTCCAATACAAGGCTTGCTGGATTACGCGCGAGTCTCAATGCCTTGGGAACTTCTTCAAGCAGACTATTCACATCTGATATTCGCATTACCATGTACCTCCGAAGACCACGACCATCCGCCGATTTGCAGAGGCTTTCCAGCTCTGAACAATGAGGGCGTTGAACCTCTTCACTATGATGGAATTGCACTTCTTCACTATGAGGGGATCGTACTTCTTCACGATGAGGCGATTGCACTTTTTCTTCTTCTTTTTCTTCTTCTTCTTCTTCTTCAGAGGGGTCAGATTCCCAAGATGGTTCGGGTTCGGGTTCTGAGGCTGGGGGCACTGTTGGTGGCGGAGATGAGGCAGGTAAAGGAGTGGTATTAGTTGTTGTAAGTAGGGGGAGCACAGAATGAATTGTGGACCGAATGGAATCGATGTGTTGGTGTAGTTCAGTGAAGCAGCGTTGGAAAGCTGAGAGGGAGTCGGAGAGTTGACGGAGATTGGCAATTGAGTCATTGGAAGGCTTTACAATTTCTTGTTTGTGCGGGTGTTGAGATTGCACATTGACATGGATGCCCAGTGATGGCGTGGACGTTCCACCGGCATTTGCCATTATCGATGAAGGTGTAATCGACTTGCCCGTTTCGGACGCTTCTCCCGGCACTCCTCGTCGCTCCATAGTCATTGTTTTTGTGTTTTATTGGAAACTGCTAATGAATCCCCAGTCCCCACAGGTGACCAATAAACTCACAAGTAAATTGCCAGATTAAATCTTTTAATTTTGAACAGTAAATTTGAATATAGAATTTTTAATGTTTGTAAAATAAAATTTACTACTATATTTACAAGCTCACATAATTAACAAAACAAAAATGTGTTTTGACTCTTGAAATTAAAAAGGTGATCCATCAATTGGGATGGATGAAATATATTTGGAATGCAATTAGAATTTGGAAGGTAAATGTTTACTACAAATCAATTCAAATTATCGTAATTAACTAATTAATAAAATTAAAAGATGAAGCAGTAAATATAAGATCCGCGTACATTCTATCCTCTACAGATTTTATTTGTGAGATTACACACGGATGTTGTTGATTTAGTGCTACAATTATATGCAAATATTTTGTATTCATTAGTTTGTCAAACCAAATCCGGACTTGTTTTTCTTTCTACCTTGCTCACATACAAGCGGGGGAGAACTTAAAAAAGGAAAAAGGAAAAAACAAAACTCAAAAGAGGGTCATTTTATTGAATTGAGGACAAATAATCCCACCAAGAACTAGTGCTAAGAAATAGATACTCCTTCCGTTTCAAAAAGAATAATTTATTTTTCTTTTTAATCCATTTCAAAAAGAATAATCCTTTCCTTTTTTAGCAACACTTTAATTTCAACTTTTCACATGTCATGTTTAAGACCACAACATTAAAAGACATTTTGATAAATTTGACATAACTTTAATTTTAGGCCACAAGATTCAAAAGTCTTTTTTATTTTCTTAAACTCCGTATCAAGTCAAAATAGGTCATTATTTTTGAAACGAAGCGAGTAAACAAACTCTCCAGAATGACACATCAATGAAAGAAGAACAAACATTGGCAAACACTCCTCCACAACTTCACATCCAATATCAACGCTATTCAAAATTAAGAAGGGGCCGAAGCACCGAGTACAAAGTCTGTCAAGTAAATTGTGTATCCAAGAAGCTTGTATATGTGCTATCGCCAAGAAAATTGTAGATTGCAATTTGTACAAACACTGCAAGTTAACACATGCAGCCCAGTCGGGAAAATATTATACTTCCCATATGTGGAATTTGCGCCAGTCCTACCAATTAATAGCCCTTATTTCCACGAATTCGAGCTCTCATGTCCACCTGAAAGAGAAATGTTGGTCAGACGGTGTGTTGACAAGATGCATGTCAATATCACAGCGCAAAAAGAGAGTATCGGATCAGGCTGACAAGAAGCATGTAATCTTATTTAGGCTCAAGGGATCCAACCATGCACAAGTAACTGTGGTTCCCATGCATTATTTACTTTGACAATCACGTGGCATATCAGATCCTCCACCATAATAAAGCTGTATTAGTTTTACTTTTGATAAGTCAACACAAGAATGCTATATCATCAAAATCCAGTATTAACTCATAAGAAGAACAAAGAATTCGTCACTATCTAAAGACTGAAGTACTTGAACACCTTCCTCAACAGTGACACATGCCTTAGTATAGACACCTAAACAAATCCATGAGATACCACCAAGGCCAAGAAAAACAATTATAGCATGCACGTTCACAACATTATACCAAATTCATAAGTCTCAAATTATTCCAAAATGATCTCTTTCTCTGGCAAACAAACAGTAAAAAGCAGTACAGTTCTAACTTCTAAGTTCAAACGGCAAAGACGAAGTAAAAATTGCCAGCATAACAAACAACATCATATCTGCAGCTAGATTTGAAATTTCACATAAATGATTTATTTATTTATTGATACGTATATATATGACTTATTCTCATCTGGTATCTTGGTTGTCCAATACCTAACACCTAATTGTGTATAAAATGCAGGGGCAATTATAGGCACCACTTTAGAAGTGATTATCACCTAAAGGTCGGGAGAAAAAAGGTAATGATAGCAGAAGACCTTCTATTCAGCTCAAATGCTTAACGATACAGACAACTCTATAACTACAACCCTGCATACAGCTGTTGAGATTGATGTAACATCATTGACGTCCTGAATCTGATGAAATTAGGTTGAAGAATGAACTGAAATAAGGAACATTTAGTTCACAAAGATTTCCAAACATGAAATCATTTCCAGAATTCCAGTTGGGATTAAATCTAGCTACATAAACTGAAATTTACCCGTTACTATTCTCTTCATCTTAAATTTTTTACATCAAGGGTCTATGGAAGGCTATAAAGTTACTGCGATAATCCCTTATTTTGTTATTTACTAGCCATATTCCCTATTTCTTAAACCAATGTGTTCAGGGACCATGATTTATACCTCTAATGTGGTTAATAATTTCCCCAATCAAATCAGCTTCATTTATCATAATCAATGTTTGGTCATTTAACAACAACATTCCCAGTATGATCCCACTGGGGAGAGTGGGGACCTTACCCCTACCTTGTGTGAGGTAGAGAGATCTAATACAATGTTTGGTCATTACACGCTAAAATCAGATATCTACCTAATTCACACATAATTCTCCAATAAAAGTAACCAAAACAAAACTGATTATTCAATAATCATAGACAGACACTTTCTGAACTAACCAAGTTTTTACTTTAATTAAGCATCTTATCTCAAATTGTTCTTCTAATTCAATTTGAAGCCAAAGACATTTTTAGTGGCTCCTGCATTAAGAGTTTGTCAGCTCTGAAGCTCTTAGAAGCCATGCACTTCAAGAATCACCACAAAGAACAACATGTGATTGCAAATAATGAAATAATAAAATATTATTACTTGATCAAAAAAGAAAAAGAAATGATCACCCAGGAGAGCAAAGTCAAAGTGGTTTCGACCAACTTACAGGAACAGAGGAATACCATTAAGGTGCCACTTGGAAGCACCTTCCATGATAGTACCCCACAAGGTGCTCAGATTAATTCTTGGATTTCTCCAATCATGGAACTTTCAGAAGTAAAATCTTTGAGGGAAACTCAACAAACTGACTAGCTATTCCTATTAATATAACATAGTGAGAAGCTGCTGTCTACCACAAAGACTGCATTGTCCAGATCCAAATCAAACATCACAATTATTCTTTCCGTTTCAAGTTGAACCTGCTGGTTTTTACTTTGTGGTACATAACAATGACTTCCACTCTCTTGAAATGGAATGTTTCTCATCACTTTGTGTTCCTATTTATGTGTCCAACTTCCTATCTTTGTTCACTCCAAAATAGTGTATTTTGTCAAAGGAAAAGGTTTTCCCTACACTTACGAATATTTCTCTAATTAGTAATTACTATTTGCAAAAATGTGTTTCACCTACTCTTTTTTTTTTTTATTGTTAAAATGTGTTTAACCTGCTCCCACACCACCAAAATTCAAAGTTATGATACAAGGATATTTGATGTTCAAGTTTAGAAGCAGTTATATAATCATAGAATAAAGTTTCAGTTCTTCCCTCAATAATTGCACTGCATCAAACGAGACCCCCTAAAATATTGAAAAATTAACTCATATAGCCACCCATATAAGTTCTAAACTTAAAATTGCCATACTTTATTTTGAAAACCTCATTATAACCAACTTCCACATGTTGTTTACTTTTATTAGTCTGTCTACATAGTTTGATTAATAGTTTGATTAATGGTAGGATTTTGATTCTATCCACGTATTTGTAGGACTAAGGATATGTATAAATCTTATTGTATTTATATTCCTTTAAAAAAGGTAAATTAAATAGTTATAGGCCTATATTTAGTGTATAATTAATGTATCGATGTTACTTATAAACATTATACATAGTTATATAGTCTATAGTGTATAATTGATGAATAATCACTGTTTAATCTATGTATAATCTATATGTATACCTTATACATTAATTATACACTTATTATATGTTATATATAGGCCTATAACCATTTAATTTGCCTTGTTTAAAGGGATATAAATATAAATAAGATTTGTACTCATACTTACAGTTGCAAATACGTGATTAGAAATAAGATTTGTATATATCCTTACCCCTACAAATATGTGATTAGAATCAAAATCCTACAATTACTCAAACTATGTAGACTGACTAATAAAAGTAAACAACATATGGAAGTTGGTTATAATGGGGTTGTCAAAATAAAGTATGGCTATTTTGAGTTTATAACTTATATGATCGGCTATTTGTGTTGTTCTCCCTAAAATATTTTAGTTAATCTTATTTTAAAACTGTCCAGCACTTTTCTAAATTAATGCTCACTTTAATCTCCAACTCTATCAATCACACAAATTCAATGTACCTTCAAAAGGCACAAAAAGTTAAACAAGAATCACATCCGAAATACTAGAGCAGCAATGCACAAATTTGAGGACTAGTTGAATTTCTTGAACATGAGTTTAGGTAGGATCGTTTAGAATTTGGGGACAAGTTTGAATCAAGCTGTAAATGTACTCCATGCGTCCATCAATAGTTGTCCACTATTGACTTGGCACACATGTTAAGAAATAGTAAATGATAGGGGTATTTTTACCATAGCACCCTTTGAATATAATTAATTCAATGCTTTGAGAAAGGTATTGGGTAATGACTGTAATTAATAACTAAGGGTAAAATGGGTAGAAATAGGTAAATTATCCATTGGTTTTCCAAACTGGACAAGTATTGTTGGACATCTATTTTAAGTATAGTGGACAAGTAAAGATGGACGGAGGGAGTAATAGATATTCAGTTATAATTTGGAGAACAAGAGTTCAAGTTTGAAATCTTTTTTTTTTTTTGCAAAACAAATACACATATATGAATGAAGTGGGAGGATAACTATGAGAGGTCTCAAGCTCATATCTCAGCGGAGGCAAAAAGCACTAGATGATTTCTTGCCATCTGCCTAAGCGTTGGTTGGCAGAGTTACTCGATAACTATACTGGTGGGAGGTAACAGTCAAGGTGTTCATATGTGGTCCGGACGCCACCCAACCACTGTCGTAAAGAAAAAAGGGAAGAAGTGTTTCACAATGTTGTTGAAAACACTCCTATTAAGAAAAATAGAGAGTTAATTCAGCATGGAAAGAGTAAGTGGGATTGTGTGCAAAATTCCTGTAGCTTTATATACAGGAAAAGATAGGCAAAGGGTGATATATGACCAGTAGGGTTAAATTATTCAAAAGACCTAGGGAGAAGGGAGGAGGAATTGATGGCAGGGATCTATTTGTTAGTAATATACTTCCAACAATCATCAATTGATCATAATCAATAATGCTTCAATCCCACGCTAATTGGAATTGACTATATGAATCCTCTCTAGCCACTGCTTAATCATTATTTCCCCATATAACACATGATATTTCTAGAAGCACCTCGTAACTTTCCAAAAGAATAAACATTTTCCAAGATCAAACTAGAGAAATTAATTGCACTACGCGATGAAAGCAAATGACTAACTATTCACAAAATCAATAGTGCAGAAGCAAGCAAGCTATACAAGACAAGTTCATCAGATCAACGAATAAATGAAGAGCCATAAAGATAACACATGCCAGGTGAAAAAAAGGTAGTAGTAATAAAGAATACCTGTCCTCTCTTGCAATTGAAGTAAGTTTCCCTAAGTCCAACACATTCACTAGGAATACATGGACTCTTTTCTTTCGCGCATTCCCTATAACTCTTCTTCTCAACCTAAAACATCATTCCATTTCAGCAACTACTCAAATTAATAGTCGTACCAATTTATGTGTCACTTTTCATTTTTCGAAAGTCAAAACAGTTTAAGTTTGATTTTTTTGAAATAAAGTTTATATCCGTAAGTCACAATTATTGACAATTCAAAATATTTAAAAAATATATGAAAAATTATGGTAAAAAATAAACTCGTTTGAATCTCGAACTATGAAATGCGACACATAAATTGATACGGAGGGAGTACTAAATAATTAACACAATAGGTGAAGAAAAAAAAAAAGGAAACCTTAACGCAATCGGATTCGCTGAGGCACTTGACCAATTCCATAGCAAGGCCCTTACAGGACTTGGCCATTTCTACTAGTCTCTTCTCCTTCTTCAAAAACCCGCCGTGCTCTTTTGATGTTTCCGGTCAATAAAGGGCCAGGCCGCCAGAGACTTTGTGAAATTTCTAATTGGGCTGCCGTTGAACCATTTATATAGAGTACCTGGGCTTGTAACCAGTATCGGGTCATTTGCACTTTTGCCCCAATTTTGCTTCCTTCTGAGTAAGAAAAAGATCGCGGGCATAATTTATATTTTTTGCATTATAATAGTCCACGAGTTATATATCTTACCCTTGAAAAAATTATATTTCTCATTCTTAAAGAAGTTATGTTTCACTAGGCATAAGTTTAATTTTAAAGACAAAGATCAGTTCTTTTAAAAGGTAAATCTACAATTAAATGAGATAATTTGACTATTTGACCACTTTCTAACCCAAATTTTAACATTCAGCCACCAATTGAGATGCAATTAAAAGTAAGGTGAATTGTGTGATTTTGTTTTTCTGGAGTTTGAATCACACATTTTAAACTGTAGTAATTTATTTTTGTAAATTAGAATAACGATAATATGAAATTAATTTAAATTAAAAAGTGAAAATTTATATAGGCAATTTATCTTGTTTACGATTGAGACGTAGTTGTTATTGTTATAGCTAAGGTGAGCTTTATTGAAATTTATTTTCACATAAATAACGACTAAACTTTAAATAATTTTAAAACATTGACTAAAGTTTAATTAGCATTCCAAAGGGACAATTAAGTAGTCTTCAAGAAAAAAGTTTGGAAGCCCCAAAGACAATTAACAAGTTCTAAATAACAAATTTCAGTTTTGTTTTTAGATTTGGCATTCAAGAAAAGATACTTACCTAAAATGGGATAGAAAGAACATGTACTATGGAGAAAATTTTTATGGTGCAAGAGGCGCACCACGTCATATTTATGTGAGGGTATCCATTGTATGACACATGGAGCTATGGAGCCCATCATTTATCATCATTCTCTTCCTTCCATCCTGGTCTCATCTCATTTTTTTAAATCTTCCCCACTTCATCATTTTATTAATTCCTCAAGTTTGCTTTAATTTAACAATTTTCTTTTGGACGCGGGGAAAAGGTAGTAGAAATCAAGAAAGGAAAAAAATAATAAAATAAATAGACCGTAATTATTCAACAAGTGCAATTTCAAGAAAATCAAAAATTATAGTTTCGGATTTGGCTCCTCTCCATCACACCTTTCCTTCATTTACTCAAGTGCATATTTAGTAGGCATTTGGCCATAAATATTATTTCAATATTCTGGAATACGTTGTCACTTTATTTCGGAATATTTGTTTGGTATATAAATATTTTTGAAAAACATTTTCACAATATTTGAATTTTTGAAAAATTCCTCAAAGGTGTTTTCACTATTTTTGGATTCACTTTATTTTACTTTTAAATTATTATTTTTTCAAGAAAATTTCATTTTTTTGTTTTCATAAAATAACTCAATTTTCATAAAATTCTAAATTTTTTATAATTTATTTTTACTTTTTATATTTTTTTAACTTAAAAAATACTCCATTTCGAAAATATTATGGTCAAACGCAACTCCAACTCTATTTTCAACTTCAAAAATATCAAATGTAGTGAATATGTTTTTTATTTTTACGGCCAAACGAGTCCTTAGATAAGTGATATTTGTCATATTTGAAAATTAAAGGCCTATATTAAATTAATTTAACAAGTCCTTTAACCATAGTTAACGAATAAATTAGAAAAAAATTCTTCAACTTTGGTAAGAAAATCTCATCTTTAATTATATTTTCTGAATAACTTTAACATATAATATTATTTTATTTTCATTGAAATCTTGCAAACTATATTTGACAGCAAAAAAAAAAATCTTTAAAAATATTGTATATATTTTTTAGAATATTTCACTTTGATAAAAAAGTTAAGTATTTATATTTTCTTAATTATTTTACTATTTCTTTGTGTGTGTGATCCCATTACACCTTTATTTTTGGTTTAATTTGTTCAGATAAATAAAAAAGATGGAGATTATTTTTAATATTATTTTTAATTACATTAAGATTATGGAAATGTAAAATATATATTATGAAAATAATGATATTAATGAGGAGCCAAAATTTGTGGTAGATTGAGATTTTTCTTATCAAAGTTGAAGAATTTTTTTCCTAATTTATTCGTTAACTATGGTTAAGAGGTTTGTTAAATTAATTTAATCTAGATCTTTAATTTTTAAATATGACAAATATCACTTGTCTAAATATGTACTTGAACAAATGGAGGGGAGGTGTAATAGAGATGAGTCAAATTCGAAAATATAATTTTTGATTTTCTTGAGATTGCACTTGCTGAATAATTGCGACCTATTTATTTTATTATCGTTTTCCTTTCTTGATTTCTACTAAATTTCCCCCTCGTTCAAAAAAAAATGTTAAATAAAATCAAATTTGAGAAATTAATAAAATAATGAAGTGAGAAAGATTTAAAAAAATGAGATGGGATGAAAGGAAAAGAATGATGATAAATGATAAGGTCCATAACTCCATGTATCATGCAATAAATATCCTCACATAAATATGATGTGGTCGACCTCTTGCACCATAAATTTTTTCATACTATGGACATTAATTTCCAAAACGATAATTTCCAGCGAAGAGCAGATATTTGTATCATATTCTAGCACGTGCTCTTTCAAAATCAAAGACAGAATAGAGATCAAAATGCGACACGTCATAGGAGAAGATAATGAACGGCCCCATGTATGCTAGCCAATAGTGTCACTATTATTAAGACCCTTTTAGTGGGAAAGTAAAAGTTGAGGATGTAATTTAAAATTTAATTAATTGAAAAAAAATGAGTACTTACCATAAAGATGAGGAGGTAATTTAAAGAAGATAGAGATATAGATTTTTATATTTTACATTCACGCACAAAAATAATAGATATATTTTGGAAATTTATTTTATAAATAACTAAAATTAATATCATATCATTTTATTCTTCAATTGTATTTATTACTATTTTTCTTTCACTTGAGTTATTTTTACCATTATTGTTATCAGTATTTTTTCTTGTTTATAGTATTTTCACCATAATTTTTACTTTTGTGTTTGTCAAATCTGTTTTTTGGAAATAGAAATGAGAAAGAGATGTTTCAATCTCATCCAAATTATAAGTTTTTTTTTACATTCATATGATGTAAGTACTAAAGTAGAGTGCTATTGACCATAAAAGCAGATCTTGGGTCTATAGAGTCCCAAGAAGGTAAGATTTCCTCCTGTTGATGCTTCTTCGGTCAATACGATATACAAGTGGGACTGCACTATAAGCAAGCCATGCAATTTTTTTTTCGGCTCTGAAACAATTTGTGGGAAATAGGTTTTATCGAAAAAATATTGATTTTTGAATTTTCATTATTGATTACTTGTTGAGCTACTAGAATGGAATGAGATAAGAATCTCTAGAGATCTTTCCTCTTCACTTACACGTAACAGACTTTTGAAAACACTTTTTCTTATTTATGTAGTATAAAATTACAATCACACCAGACATATTGTTGCAATTTTAAATATAAATAATAAATATTTTATAGTAGGCGAGATAATACTAGGAATGAAGATATCTGGACAAGGTAGGCGTAACCTCGATAGATGACAAGATACGGGAAACAGAGCTGAAATGGTTCAAACATGTGCAGAGGAGATGCACGAATGTCTTAATGTGGGTGTGTGAGAGGTTTGACTATGAATAGTTTCAAGAGAGGCAGAGGTTGAAAGCCGAAGAAGTATTGGAGAGAGGTGATAGTCAGTACATGACACAATTTCATCTTACCGAGGACGTGCATAACCTTAGATAGGAGATTATGACGGACACAAATTAGAGTAAAAGGTTAGATAATTAATCATTGTCTCACTTATTCTTTTGGTACTATTAATCATAGTATTACTTTGGCCAAACACATTGGCGGCCCCCTAAATTTGGCGCAAACTTTTATTTTGGTATCTCAACTAGCCATTGTTCATTTTAGACACATCATGTAAGGCCCTGGTGTGTCATAATCAGCTAAATATATATGGTGTGTGTAACACATTCATCGATGACGTGTCAAAGGAGCGAATTAAATGAAGACATGTGGCATATATACAAAAAATAATTACCAAAAAATATATTGTGAGAAAAATTCATTTTTAAAACTATTTAGTTAATTATTTTTTTTAAAAGGAAAACGAGTAGCTCGAGGTTTGTGAAGGGTGTTTCGCCGGTGGGATCGTGGTGGTCAATTACTGGGTGTGTTAATGGAGTTAAAGGTTTCGTGATGGGGTACCAGTGGTTTGTCGGTGGAGGAGCTTGACCGGCGGTTATTAATAGAGGTTGAGATGGTGGTGTTAATGGAGAAGTGTTTGATGATGATAATGGAGGAGAAAGAGAGTGGGTGAGAAAAGTGTTTTTCAGATGGGTTAATGGAGGTGTTCTTCAGGCCACCATCTTCACCCTCCACCGGAAAACTTTCCACTGCCGTCACTCCACCAAAATTCATTCAACAAATGAACACCAATTAACAAAGGAATCAATTTCCGACACACAATTTTAAAATTTCAATTTTTTACCTTAAAAATTGTTTCCTAAGTCTTCAATTATTTCTTTCAAATTGTGAATTTGATAGATGAAGGTGGAGGGAGAAGGGGTGAAGAAGATGAAGCAAAAAAAAAAAAAAAAAAAAAAAAATTTTTTTACAAAAATAAGTCTCCTCACGCGCTTAAGGTGTGTATATTACACTCACTTTACCATGTCAGTGAAAGGTGTCAAAATGACACAGCGGGATACTGGTTTAGGTGTTTAAAATGAACAATGACTAGTTGAGGTACCAAAATGAAAGTTGGTGCCAAGTTTAGGGGGCTGACGATGTGCTTGGCCTATTAATTTTGTAGTTCATTGTCTTTTTAGTTTGGTTATTCTTAGGGGTGGGCGTTCGGTTCTTCGGTTCGGTTTTATCAAATTTCCCTTCAGTTCTTTGATTTTTGATTTTGGAAAAGTTCGGTTCGATTTTTCCAACTTCGATTCGGTTTAATTCGATTTTTTTAAAATGATTTTTTTTGTGCAAATGAGAAATAAAATGATAGGAATAAATTATCAAAGTATTAAGACCAAATTCTTATTTTTCCAAAAAAATAAACATTTTCCAGCCTACCAATCACACCTTCATGTCTAATCTTTTATAATATGATTATGTAAATCTTTGTCCGTGACATCCACAGTACAAATCATAGATTTTGTTGTACATTTGTAAGATTGAAAAAAATTGAAAAGAGAAAAATAGAGGGTCATTCAGTTATTTGTTTGAAAATTAGGAAGAATAAAGAAGGATCATAAAAGCTAAAAAGTGTTGGTTAAAGTTATATATAATTTAGATTTAAAAATAATTCAAAAAAAAATAAATTAATAGAAGTTCGGTTCTTCGGCGTCACCCTTAAATCGAACACCGAACCGAAGAACCGAACTACCAAAAAAAAAAATCAAAACCAAACTGAAGAACCGAACTAATTCGGTTCGATTTTCGATTCTCTGATTTTTATGCCCATCCCTAGTTATTATATGTTATTTTTTATACTTCAATTATTGCTCTAGAAGCACTTATGCAGCTAGTCCTTGCTTTGGGACAATCTTGTGAATACTGTTCACGTTGATATATCGGGTTATTTATGGTATTTTGATACGATTTTTTTTTTTTATTTCTTTCTCTATAATACTTTGGACTGATTTTTTTTCTTGAGCTGAGGGCCTATTATTTAACCTCTTTACCTCCGAGACAGGAATAAGATCCTTGTACAGTTTACTCTCTCCAATCCACTTTATGAGATTATATCAATCCATATAACATTATATATGGCCAGTCATTATAATTATTTTTGACGAGCAGCCAAATGAATAACTTTCCCTTACAAGATTTTTAAAAAATATGTAATATTTTTTTTTAAAAAAGAATAACTAAAAAGATGAGGAGGTAGCTTTGAGGATCATTCATATCTTGCCCATTTGTTCCCTGCCTTGTCTCAAGACAATCACAGCTTCACACTACAAAAAGGTGTGAAGGGATTAGATAAAACTGAAGTAAATTTATAAGGCTCAGCTTTCATCAAGAAAGACAAACAAGGCCCATAATTTTGTAACCTTCCACGTATATATTATAAAGACAGCTCCCATTTATAATGGCGGATATTACTAGAAGAACAAGCAAGTTTATTGCTTCTTCTCTTAAAATCAGCTGCTTGTTTTCTTGTGTTTCCATTTGCGTGTTTCTTTTTGGTTCCTTCCTCTACTAGTATACTATTTCACCAAGAAATCCATAGAGATAAAGGCACAAGTTTTTTTTATTACTGCTACTAGTTTTTTGTTCAAAGCTTTTTAAAGATATTCTTGAAAACTTAAATGGCTGTGCCTATGGCTTCTTGTGGGAGCATTGCTGGGGTTTATGCTAACTTAAATGCAATTGAGAAAATACCCTTTTCAAGTCCATGTCTCTTCAGGGGTTCTTTTGGTCTGGATCATGTACAGAGAATAAGCATCATTCCTAAGAGGTAAGTTTCTATTTGTTAATTGTCTGTTTCTATCTTGAATTTGCTTAATTAGTTGCATTTGTAATACTGCTTGATGACTTGATGTTAAATTAATTCTGAGCCTACAGGTTGTATTATGTGTTCTTAAGGAATTTAATCCCCTCACTGTTGCCGAAGGTTTCGGATTAATCTGATGGTTATCTGTTATGAGTCTTAATTTCAGAAGTATTGAATTTTTTTGTCTTGGTTGTTGTAGATGATTTTTTAGCAGTGGAAAATTTGCAAAATGATTATGACTAGAGCATCATCCCACTTCATTAAAGTTCATAAATTTACTTTATCCTGGAATATAATCTACATGTTGTGTTCTTTCAGATTAGCTTTTTCTGAGAGTACAATTATTCCAAAAGCATCCTCAACTGCAGCTGTTGAGGTATCGAACGTATACGTTAACTCATTTAAATAACATTTTCCCCTTGTTTTGTTTACTTAATATTTGTTTTTTAATCATGGGACTTGGGAATCAGGATGGAAGTTCCCAAGAGACTGTCCCGACGCCCAAGGTCATAATAGATTTGGATTCGGATCCAGAATCAACTGTCGTGGAGGTTACCTTTGGTGATCGCCTTGGGGCTCTTCTTGACACTGTAGGATTTATTATCTTCTTGATTCAACTATCAATGTTAGTGCTGCAAATTCTGGAGTCGATTAGGCAGAACTTTTACTGAATGTGTTTACAGATGAGTGCACTGAAAAATCTTGGACTGAATGTTGTCAAGGCTAATGTCTATCTAGATTCATCAGGGAAGCACAATAAATTATGCATCACAAATGCGTAAGTCATGTTGGATTCCTTTCTGCTTTTATGTCATTTCTTGATCTAATGTTTTATCTTTTTTAAACTTTGTCTATGCTAACTGAATCTGGAAATTCTGATTGTTCTGTTATTGGAGATTTTTTCAGTTCTACAGGTAGAAAGGTCGAGGATCCAGAGCTGCTAGAAGCAATTAGATTGACAATTATCAACAATTTGATGGAGTTTCATCCGGTAGCACTGCAATTTCAGCCATCACACACTGGATACTTGTTAAGAGTACCTATGTGGTGTCTTTTATGGCTGCTTCTTCTTACTGCATAATTTCTGGTGCAGGAATCTAGTTCTCAGTTAGCTATGGGTGAAGCCTTTGGTGCTTTTCAACCAAATCAAAAGGTTGTAAATCCTTTTGTTCTGGTAGTCCATAATTTTCCTAATAAACAATTTGCCTTTTTTTTGGAATTACTTGCATTTACATCCCACTATGTTTTGTGGGGTAGAGAGATTTTTAAAGAGATTATATTCCTTTAAGAATTACTCTGTATAACTAGTGATGCATCTTGAGCAGATTCTACTTGTTTGATAATTGAGAGAAATACCTCTACCTAATGCACATGATTGATGCTGAAATAGTAGTCTTAACTTTTTAATCTAACGTTAACCATTTATGCTTTGTTGTTTATCGTGCCAATTTTCAGCTTGATGTGGACATAGCAACCCATATCTATATCTACGATGATGGTCCTGAACGAAGGTCTGATTATATTAGTCATATTTATTGCTTTCAGACTGATGTTGATAAACAAGTAACTTGCCCATAAGATATACGTGCATAACTTGTAAGACCGGTAGTAAAACATTGCTGTTGTGCAGCTTACTTTGTGTAGAGGCAGCAGACCGACCTGGATTAATAGTTGATCTCGTCAAGATCATTACTGAAATAAACATTGATGTTATATCAGGAGAATTTGACACTGAGGTCAGATTTTTACAGAGTTGTTTAACACATTCATGCTTTAAAGATGATGCTACTCCCGGTGATAATTCTTAATTAGCAGCAGCGTAGAATAATGCATCAATTCTGTTACAGGGACTGCTAGCTAAGGCAAAATTTCACGTAAGCTACAAGAACAAAGCTCTCATCAAGCCCCTTCAACAGGTACGCAACGCTGTTGTGTGAAAACACTTTTAATTGTCATATTTACCTATTTGTCTTCAATTACATTTAGCTTGATATAAAATCGTTAACAAATTTCAATCTGTAACCTTTCAGGTTCTTGCAAACAGCCTGCGCTATTACTTGAGGAGACCAACAACTGAAGAGTCAAGTTTCTGATAGACCGCAGCATGAGAGATAAGACAATCAATTGGTTTAACCATGCACTTTTAACTGTCGCAACAAAACGTGTGCTGAAACATGCATGAAATCTGGAAAATATAGTTTCATTACTGCTCTAACATTGTAAAATGCTACCATCTATACATCGTCTTTGAATAAACATTTCTCCAAAATGGTAAGAGCCATTTATCACTAAGCATCAGTTAAGGCTTATCGCAGCCCAATTTCTTGAATTTTCAGCTATTTGACATCACTAAAATAACAATAACAACATTCCCAGCGTAGGATGTATGCCGACCTTACCCCTAGCTTTGTGGGGGTAGGGAGACTGTTTTTGATAGACGCTCGGCTCAAAGGAAAGTAAAATAATTAACTTGGTTAAATACACATTTGATGGAACTTACTGAGCTAAAAAGGTACTCCTCTATCTCCTTTTGCTTTATGAAAAGGCCAAACTGTAAGCAAGGAAAAGTTGGAAGCTTCAAGTTTACTTACCTTTCATCATTTTCCTTTAGAGTAATTTTTAAGCTATCTTGATGTGACTTTCTACTGGCCGTTAAGAAATACACATTCGATTCCTTTTTACTTGTCATGTTTACTAAAATCGTTATTTCAATTTTTGTCCCTTTTTAAAAACAAAAGAGAATTCTAATTTTTGATAGGGTCCATACCCATTTAATAGAAAAGGAAAATAAAAATGAATAACAAAATACAAGTAGCTTGTGGGCAACAACACTTGTTTTTTGGTAGGTGACAATTTGTCAACTTGTATAAACTTGTTGTGGGTAGATTTGCAAATTGTCAAGTTGCACAACTTGCAATAAATCCAAGCAGGATTTGCAAATTATCAAGTTGCACAACTTGCAACCAATCCAAGCAAGATTTGCAAATTGTCAAGTTGCACAATTTGCAACAAATTCAAGCATTTTGATTGGATGATATGTTGGCCATCTTTCCTATAAATAGGAGGCATCATTTCCTCATTTGTATACACCCCGAAAAAACAACAACTAAGAAGTAGTTGTGGAGAGCATCTCATAGAGAGTGTGAGAAAATAGTGTGTGAGGAAAAATAGAGAGTGTGAGCGGTATTATAGTGAGGTGGAAAAATCAAAAGAGGGTTATTTCTTTTGAGTGTAGTGGTTCCTAGAGTATTTACTCGGACCTACAAAGTGTAAAATTCCTTATTATAGTGAATTATTTTGCTCCTCTCGGGCCCGTGTTTTTTTCCCTTATTCAGAAGGGTTTCCACGTTAAAATATTTGTGTCCTTGTTATTTCTTTTTTGTTGATTACCGTATCACGGTGCTACGTTATTATTCCGCTGTTATTACCGCAAATATTATTTCTGTGGCGGAGTTTATCCCCAACAACTGGTATCAAAGCACAGGTTCTGCTTATTTACGAAAATAATTTTTTTTTGCGGTGGATCGTACTATACTCGGAGAAATAAAAATGTCAGGAGTAAAGTATGAGGTAGCAAAATTTAATGGTGATAGCGATTTCTCAACATATCAGAGAAAGATGAGGGATCTGTTTATCCAACAAGGATTACACAAGGCACTAAGTGACAAATTCAAAAAGCCTGAATCCATGAAAATCGAGGATTAGGAAGAAATGAATGAAAAGGCTACTAGTGCAATCAGGTTGCACTTAACAAATGATGTGGTCAATAACATCATCGACGAAGATAGTGCATGTGGCATTTGGACAAAGTTAGAAAATCTATATATGTCCAAAACACTGACAAATAAATTGTACCTAAAGAAGCAATTGTACGCCCTAGATATGGGTGAAGGTACGAATTTTTTGTCATATTTAAATGTGCTCAATGGACTAATCACGCAGCTGGCTAACCTCGGAGTAAAGATCGAGGAGGAAGATAAAGTCATTGTGCTCTTGAACTCGTTGCTATCTTCTTATGATACTTTGGCAACAACCATCTTGCATGGTAAGGACTCTATTGAGCTGAAGGATGTCACATCAGTTCTTCTACTTAATGAGAAAATGAGAAAGAAGCCTGAAAATCATGGTCAGGCTCTCATCTCAGAAAGTAGAGGCAGGAGTCACCAGAGAAGTTCAAGTAACTATGGTAGATCCAAAGATCATGGAAAGTTCAAGGTCCGATCTAAATCAAGAGCCAGGAATTGCTACAATTACGATCAACCAGGTCACTTCAAAAGAGATTGTCCAATTCTAAAAAGGGGCAAAGGTGAAAGTAGTGGCCAGAAGAATGACGACAACACGACTGCCACAGTGCAAAACAATGATAATGTTGTTCTCTTCATAAACGATGAAGAGGAGTGCATGCACTTGGCAGGTCTAGAGTCGAAATGGGTAGTTGATACAACATTATCTTACCATGCTACACCTGTAAGGGATCTATTCTGCAGATATGTAGCAGCTGATTTTGGCACTGTGAAAATGGGTAACACAAGTTACTCAAAGATTGTGGGGATCGAAGATATTAGTATCAAGACTAATATGGGATGCACATTGGTTCTGAAAGACGTACGCCATGTACCTGATTTGCGGTTGAACTTGATATCGGGAATTGCTTTAGACCGAGATGGGTACGAGAACTATTTTTCAAATAAAAAATAGAGACTCACCAAAGGAGCATTGGTGATTGCAAAAGAAGTTGCTCGTGGCACATTGTACAGGACAAATGCAGAAATATGCCGAGGTGAATTGAATGCGACTCGAGAAGAGATTTCTGCTGATTTGTGGCACAAAAGAATGGGCCATATGAGCGAGAAAGGATTGCAGATTCTCGCCAAAAAATCACTCATCTGTTTTGCCAAAGGTACGACAGCAAAACCATGTGACTACTGTTTGTTTGATAAGCAACACAGAGTCTCATTTTAGACATCGTCTGAAAGAAAGTTGAATATACTTGATTTGGTATATTCGGATGTTTGTGGTCTAATGGAGGTAGAATCAATGGGCGGTAACAAATATTTTGTTACTTTTATTGATGATGCTTCACGAAAATTGTGGGTTTATATCTTGAAAATCAAAGATCAGGTGTTTCAAGTATTTCAGAAGTTTCATACTCTGGTGGAAAGGGAGACGAGTCGAAAGCTAAAGCATCTCCGCACTGACAATGGAGGTGAGTACACTTCAAGGGAATTTGAAGGGTATTGTTTAAGTCATGGAATCATACATGAGAAAATAGTTCCTGAAACCCCACTACACAATGGTGTAGCTGAGCGGATGAATCGCACTATTTTCGAGAAGGTGAGAAACATGCTCAGAATGGCTAAACTGTCTAAGTCATTTTGGGGTGAAGCAGTTCAGACGACTTGTTACCTGATCAATCGCAGTCCATCAGTTCCATTAGAGTTTGATATTCCAGAGAGAGTTTGGACTAATAAAGAGGTGTTCTACTCACATCTGAAGGTGTTCGGTTGCTGAGTTTTTGCGCATATACCGAAGGAGCAGAGAACAAAACTGGATAATAAATCAGTTCCCTGCATATTCATCGGATATGGAGATGAAGAGTTCGGGTATAGATTGTGGAATCTTGTAAAGAAGAAGGTCATTAGAAGCAGAGATGTTGTATTCCAAGAAAGTGAAGTCGGAACTGCTGATGATCTGTCAGAGAAGGCCAAGAAACGGAATGGTATAATCCCTAACCTTATTACCATTCCTTATACTTCTAGCCATCCCAGAAGTACAGAAAGTACAACTGATGAGGTTGCCGAGCAGGGGGAGCAACCTGCTGAGATTGTAGAGCAAGGGGAGCAACTTGGTGATTATACCGAGCAAGTGGAGTACCCTAAGCAAGAAGATCAATCTCAACCTCTGAGGAGATCAGAAAGGCAAAAGGTAGAGTCATCCAAGTACCCTTCCTCAGAGTATGTCTTTATCAATGATGAGGGGGAGCCAGAAAGTCTTAAGGAGGTGCTGTCCCATCCAGAAAAGAACTAGTGGATGAAAGCCATGCAAGAAGAGATGGAATCTCTACAGAAAAATGGCACGTACAAGCTGGTTGAACTTTCAAAAGGTAAAAGATAGCTTAAGTGCAAGTGGGTCTTTAAACTCAAGAAAGATGGAAATGGCAAACTGGTCAGATACAAAGCTCGATTGGTGGTAAAAGGCTTCGAACAGAAGAAAGGTATTGATTTTGATGAAATTTTTTCACCTGGTGTCAAAATAACTTCTATTCGAACCATTTTGAGCTTAACAACTAGCCTAGATCTTGAGGTGGAGCAGTTGGATGTGAAAATTTCATTTCTTCACGGAGATTTGGAAGAAGAAATTTATATGGAGCAGCCAGAAGGATTTGAAGTAGCTGAAAAGAAACACATGGTGTGTAAACTGAATAAGAGTCTTTATGGGTTGAAGCAGGCACCGAGGCAGTGGTATAAAAATTTTGACTCATTCATGCAAAGTCAAACTTACACAAAGACCTATTCTGATCCATGTGTATACTTCAAAAGATTTTCTGACAACATCTTTATTATGTTGTTGTTGTATGTGGATGACATGTTAATTGTAGGACAGGACAAGAAGCTGATTATCAAGTTGAAGGGAGATTTGTCCAAGTCATTTGATATGAAGGACTTGGGCCCAGCACAATAAATTTTGGAGATGAAGATTGTTCGAGAACGAGTAAGCAGAAAGTTGTGTCTATCTCAGGATAAGTACATTAAACGTGTACTCGAACGCTTCAACATGAAGAGTGCTAAAGTTGTTAGCACACCTCTTGCGGGTCATATAAAGTTAAGCAAGAAGATGTGTCCTACAACAAAAGAGGAGAAAGGTAATATGGCAAAAATTCCTTATTCTTCAGCGGTCGGGAGTTTGATGTATGCAATGGTGTGTACCAGACCAGATATTGCTCATGCAGTTGGTATTGTTAGTAGGTTTCTTGAAAATACTGGAAAAGAACACTGGGAAGCAGTCAAGTGGATACTCAGGTACCTGAAAGGTACCTCTGGAGACTGTTTGTGTTTTGGAGGATCTGAACCAATCTTGAAGGGCTATACCGATGCTGATATGACAGGTGACCTTGATAATCGAAAATCCACTACTGGATATTTGTTTGTCTTTTTCAGGGGGAGCTATATCATGGCAGTCGAGGTTGCAGAAGTGTGTTGCACTATCTACAACTAAAGCGGAGTATATTGCAGCTACTGAAGCTGGCAAAGAGATGGTATGACTGAAACGGTTCCTTCAAGAGCTTGGCTTGCATCAGAAGGAGTATGTCATCTATTGTGACAGTCAAAGTGCAATAGACTTGAGTAAGAACTCCATGTATCATGCAAGGACGAAACACATAGACGTGAGATATCACTGGATTCGAAAAAAGTTAGAGAACGGATCTATGCAGGTCAAGAAAGTCTCTACAAGTGAGAATCCTTCGGATATGCTGACCAAGGTGGTGCCTAGAGACAAGTTCGAGTTATGCAAGGAACTTGTCTGCATGCACTCAAACTAGAAGCTCGGTGCGTTCTCCTTCCGGTTAATGGGTCTGGAGGGGGAGATTGATAGGGTCCATACCCATTTAATGAAAAAGAAAAATAAAAATGAATAACAAAATATAAGTAGCTTGTGGGCAACAACACTTGTTTTTTGGTAGGTGACAATTTTTCAACTTGTATAAACTTATTGTGGGTAGATTTGCAAATTTCTAAGTTGCACAACTTGCAACAAATTCAAGCATTTTGATTGGATGATATGTTGGCCATCTTTCCTATAAATAGGAGGCATCATTTCCTCATTTGTATACACCCAAAAAAATAAAAAAACAACTAAGAAGTAGTTGTGAAGAGCATCTCATAGAGAGTGTGAGAAAATAGTGTGTGAGGAAAAATAGAGAGTGTGAGTGGTATTATAGTGAGGTGGAAAAATCAAAAGAGGGTTATTTCTTTTGAGTGTAGTGGTTCCTAGAATATTTACTCGGACCTACAAAGTGTAAAATTCCTTATTATAGTGGATTATTTTGCTCCTCTCGGGCCCGTGTTTTTTTTCCTTATTCAGAAGGGTTTCCACGTTAAAATATTTGTGTCCTTGTTATTTCTTTTTTGTTGATTACCGTATCACGGTGCTACGTTATTATTCCGTTGTTATTACCGCAAATATTATTTCTGTGGCGGAGTTTATCTCCAACAATTTTGTCCTCTCCAAAAATATGAAGAGAGAATAATGAGATGGAAGCAAAGATAATTTAGTCCAATATCATTTTGATCAGTAGTATTTTATCAAGAGATGCTCAAAAGACAAACGTAACAAGTAAAAAAGATTGAAGGGAGTAATACTTTTTTTCTGGATCTTTCTTTACACGGTGGAGGGAGTTCACTGGAGGGGAAGAGTGGATGTAGATAGAGAATTTCAATAATTGAGTGGTAGCTGAACTTTGATGTTTGAAATTCACTGATTGATAATTCATGCCATCTAGGCTAACTAAATAAGTCTAGCGCTTCCTATTAAGTAGATTTCGACTTTAACTTACAGTACGTTGATAAGGTATGATTACAATAATGACAATAATTATGTCTCAGTTTCAAACAAATTAACAGTGCATAATTGTCTTGTTAAATTAGGTAAATGGATAGGGAGAGATGAATTTTGAGAAGTTGAGATAAGATAAGGAGTGCAAGTTGGACCAGTATTTTATGGAAAAAGGATAAGGGATTGCTTCACATTGCACACAGATAGTAGCCTTCATATATAATTTAAGCAAAATAAATAGGAACTTTATTTTATTTTTGTTGAAGATATCCATCCAAAAGGGCCTAATTTAGAGGAACTAATTAATAATGTGACCCAACTACCTAATGTTCAATCATTGTCCCAATTCCATGGCTATCATCGTAATTAATATGTTTCTCATTATTCATAATCATCAATTATCGTCATTATCATCATCTTTTTCTTTTTTGTTGATCTTTGAAATTTTCAGTTGTTTTTCGTATGGTCACTCAACATATAATTATTATATCTTCGAAAGTCACCTTTCTTTTTTATTTCAATTTCATTCAATAAGAATTTATTTTTTTGCGATAATAACTATTAATTGAGTGACTCTCCAGAAATAAACTCACAATTTGATCAACTCATTGATTTCAATATAATGGAGGGGGAGGGAAGGGGGGGATTATGTCTTTTTAATATGGTTTATTACTAGGTCCGCCGTCCACAAGCATTAGTAGACATGAAAACATTGAAGTCATGTTTGGTCCATATTGAATCCGTCAATAAAATATGACTTGATTTTATTTTGTTGCGTTTTATTCAACATATTTTTGTTTGACTAAAGAAATTCAATTATCTTATAACTTAGCTCCGTAGTCCATCGAGTCAATTACCAAAGAGCTGAGGCACGAATTTGTCTCAAACAGTGAAATAATAATGAAAGGAAACATATGTTAATGAGATTTTTTATAATGTTCAAACTGTGAAATAATAATGTGTATTTTTCAAACTTAGGTGTGAATTTGGCATACAAAAAAAAAGGGTATGAATTTGGCATTTAAATCAAACATTGAACTTAGATAGAAATTGAACTTTTGTGGGACTATATCAGACAAGTCTAATCTCTGTTAGGATTTTTGGAGTCTGCTCTATCCTAAATTCTAACTCACGCCTATATAAAAGACAACACATTCTATTGAAGAGGCTTTTCAAAATTTCATAAACTATTGAGATCAAGACATGGAGGTTCAAATCACATTATATTTGAGAAATACGCTTAGAAAATTCAGAGAGAAAATTAAATGAGGAACAATATTATTCTCAAAAATATTCATCAACAAAATTACTTAATTCGAATGATAATTTGGTCTAAGCAAATAATTTGTAAATCGCATTTCTGTTGGTGATTTGGGTTTCCACAATTGCATTAATCTGCTCCATATACTTGTAACAAATATACATATGCAAATAAATGTTCTCTTGTTTCAGAAGATAGGTTGCATAAAATACAAGACCCATTTGCATTTCAATTGTCAACAACCTATCTGTTGGGTTAGAATTCGGTGGGCGTTATGCAGAAGCTAATTAATAGTTGCAAATTAAGATGGTGATAATTCAGACGACATATTAGCTATACTAAAGAAAATATTATTGAATATGGTTTGACCAATTAGCATACATATGAAATGCTAATATGAAACGAAGCATAAAAACTATGAGAGAAAATCTCCCCCTAAGCAAAACTCTCTAAATTACTATATTGTGGATGTTATTGTGTTATGGAATAAAAAAAAGGATCTCAGTTTATAGAGGTACAAAATCTTTCTCCAAAAAAAAAGTTAGCCAAATATAAAAAAGAATCTCAAATTTAATAAAAAAATCAGGGCAAAAATCTAACACTATCAATGATAAGTAATTTGCCCACGACTACAACCGCATAACCACATAAGTCATAATGAAAGTAGCTTTTTGGATCTTTCTATATTGTGATACATTAATTTCTCTGCATATCATTGTAGGTAGATCACCTAGCATTTCCATATCATCTTGCTATATACTATACCCTACTACTCGCTCAGTTTTATTTTATTTAATCCATGTTATTAGGTTTAATCTTTAGGAAAGTTCTCATTAAGAATGTATTTTACTAGACTAATCCTATTAATAGCGTTTTGAAATTTTCAATTTGATTATCAGTAGTCTATCTAATTACTATTTAATATTAAGAGCAGCATAAAAAAATAGTAATAAATCTCTTTTGGACTATTAAAATGGACAAGTAAAAAGAAAATGTAATTGTTAGTACAACTAGAAGCCAAATATAATGAAACGGAGGGAGTAGATTATTCCTGATTTGTTTTCTCTTTATTTTTATTTTGACAAAATAGAAAAAATAAATTTTCTACTTAATTAGATGAGTGGCAGGTGGCAGGTGGCAAATGGCAACCTGTTGTCAACCAGCAGATTTATGTCATGTCTGGAAGTCTACAATTTTCAATGTAATGTCAATTGAGCAACTTTTTCCGACTAAATTTATAAGGGGGGCGCTTGATTGGGAACTAGTTATCTTGGGATAATTAATTTCGAAATTAGTTATTCTATTATATATATGAAATAACTTATTCCATCACAATAGTATAAATGGTGGGATAAATAATTCCAGAACTAACTAGTCATATTACAGAACTATTGCAAGGCCGACTACTAGTCAGGCTCCAAAATAAAAGTAGTAAAGGTTTGATCATTAGAGAAAGTTTTACATTCCTAATATAAGTAGTTCTTAAAATGTCTGTCCAGACATCTTGCATGGCATACATAGGAGGAACTGCAAAAAGTCTGATGTTTCCAAAAAGTTTCTTCTTTGCTCTTTCTTTTCCTAAGGCATCAGCTACTGAATTTTTGCCCTATAAAGCAATGCACTACTGTTGGCCTCCCTATTCTTCTCAGCATAGACCTGCACGCATGAACAATAGGGTCATAGTGTAAGTTACCATTTTTTAGCATGAGGATTACTTCTTTTGAGTCCACGTTTATTTCTGTTGGATAAAGTTTTTGTTTTTCCATAAGGGTGAGACTCTCTAACAAAGCTATAAGCTCCATCTGGTTGTTAGTGGATGTAGGAAAGCCCTTGCAAAAGCCAAGAATCCAGTCTCCTCTGCTATTTCTAATTACTCCACCTATACCACCCACACCAGGGTTACCCAGGGATGACCCATCAATATTAAGTTTATACACCCCTTCCTGAAGAGGGTTCCATTTCAAAAAATATGGGGATGGTGTTAGCATCCTATTGAGAAACAAAGTTACTCAAGTGAGTGCACTCCACAGCCTCCCCATAGGCATTGTCAAAAGAGGGAGTGGCAGTGATATTATTGAATAAGTTACCATTCCTGCATTTTCAGATGTGCCATAAACAAAAAGTAGAGAGAGTATGAAATGATATGATGTTATCAAAGGGCTTGTTATTTATCTAGTCCCATATCTTTGACCAACCATCAATGCTAAAGGAGTTGAGATCAGTGGGGAGAGGGTTACCATACCTATTAGCAAGACAGTTCCACATATTAGAGGCCTTGGGGCAGTTCTAAAAAATATGATTTATATCTTTATTTTCATAGTGCAATTGCACCTTTAATCAACATTAAGACCCATCCTATTCAGAATAGAATTGCAATGAAGTCTTTCATGATGAACTAACCAGAGGAAAAACTTTAGCTTATTTGGGATTTTCATCGACCAAATCCACCTTAACTACTTCCCATCAGTAAGCGTAGGGTGCTTATGGTTCATAAAACTGTAAACATACACTTCTACTAGTGAAAGACCCATTGCCAGTGAGTCTTCAAATGGGATAATCCTTGCAGATTTTGGTTGAAGAGAAAGGACAATGGTAGAGGGGAGGTCAAAGGAGGGAGCATACCAATCCATCTACCCTCCTTCCAAACATCAGAAACTTTGGTATTAAGATGGTGATTAGGCATAGGGCCTTCAACAAGATTCTTGAGAAGGTCAAGGTTAGAAATGTATTTATCAGTCCAGAAGAGTACCTTGTCACCTTATGCACTATCAACTAAGAAACATCCCTGCAGATTTTTTGTCCTTTTGAGACATTTTTCCAAGTCCTAGACACAATGTACTTAGGATTGGAATCGGTGTTGGTGTTCTTGTTGGTAAGAACCCTGACCCAAAGAGAGTTAGGATTTTTGGACAATCTCTAGGCAAAAGCAGTGTGCATAGTTCTATTCTTAATATCAGCTCCTTGAATGCCTAGACCACCCATAAATTTAGGTTTAGTAACTTCTTCCCAGCTAACCATGTGTATTTTCCTTTTATGATTTGTGGTGCCCCATATGAAATTCTTTTGGATTATGTCAATTTGCTTGAGGATTTTCTGGGGAATGTTAATGTACTGCATGACATGATGTTGTAGAGTAAAACTTTGGCTAAGGTTGTTCTCTAAGCCAATTCAAAAATTTAGTTTTCCAACCAACAAGTTTGGATTTTAAGTTGTCAAGGATGAATTGACAGTCACTATTAGTGGGGGCCTTATGGAAGATGGGAAAATCAAGGTACTTTCCAAATGTGTCTTTTGATTGGATATTGAGGTGTGGTGCCAAAATATTGATGGTTTCAGTAGAGCAATTTTTAGAGAAAATGACTTTTGATTTGACCATATTAATTTTTTGGCCAGAGATGGAACTAAAACTAGTAAGAATGTTATTAATGGTCTCACTGTTCTCAGTGTCAGCTTTAGCAAAGAAAGTAAGATCATCAGTAAAGAACAAGTGAGAGATTTCTAGTCCTCCTCTGCAAATAGTTATAGGGGTCCAGTTGGTGAGGTCAACTTCATGGTCTATCCTCCTTGAGAGAAGTTCTATACAGAGGATGAAGAGGTAAGGAGAGATAGGATCTCCTTGTTTGATTCCTCTGGAAGGCAGGAAAAAGGTGGTTCTGGAACCATTAACCTACAGGATGGAAATAGAAGAGGTTGAAATATAAGACATAATCAGCCTGATGAGCTTAGGAGAGAAGTTAAAGAAGCGGAGATCTTGTCTAATAAAAGACCATTCAATTCTACCAAAAGCTTTCTCCAAGTCCATTTGGAGAATCATGTTAGCTCTTTTTCCTCTCATATTGGAGAAATAGTTGATGTACTCTTGGACAATGATAGCATGATCAGAGGCCCTTCTATTAGCAAGAAAACTAGTCCATCTAGGGCCAATAAAGAAGTAAATATTCTTTTTCTTGTGCATCTATTATTGAGGCAAATTGATCTATAATTTTCTTTTTCTATGGTGAATTTTTGATATTTCAACCACGAGTCCTTTCCTTTTCAAACAAAACATTTACTTTTTGATTTGTTAATACATCTCTCGATTTCATGTTTTTATGTTGTTTAGTACTCTTTTCCTTTTCTTTTTACTTGCACAATTGCATTTTTGAATTTGTTAAAAATAGTAATTAGAATTTTATTTTATTAGTTTACTTTTAAAATTTAAATTTGACTACTGATATTCTAAATAGTCTGAAAAATAATTACTTAATCATAAGAATAAAATTTAAAATAATAATTAATTCTTTTATTATTTGTAAAAGTGGAGACCGAGGGTTGGAAGTTGGACCCAAAAGCTCGAGCCTCAATGGAAGGTAAAGGAGGAGTGGGATTGAGCAAAGGGTAGTGAGGGTTGGATGAAGTGGGAAAAGATGGACCATTCATAAAAATTGAGCTAACATCTTGTTTTGTCAAATTATTTTGGGATTGAGGCGGATCATGACCCCAACTCATTTTTTACCATAATTTATATCCCCGGAGATTCTTTGATTTTTGGAACTATGATGTTTCTATTGCTGAAGTATTTTAACTTTGTTACCAACCCATTTCATCCCTCATTGTAGGCGTTTTGTGGTAATATAATTACTGACTTGTCCTTTCCCTTAACACAAATGACGGAAAGAAATCTACCTATTAATCGAGTTTCTGGGACAAATAGATATATGTCGAATAGTCCTTGAAACATCAAGATTTATTGAGGAGGTTAAAGGTGTTATTCGTAGAATGTGTAGGATTAGAGCGATTGGACCAAATGAGATTCCGATAGAATTTTGAAAGAGCATAGAAAAGGCAAATATGGAGTAGCTGACTAAATTGTTTAATATCGTTTTCAAGATAGGGATGATACCCAAAGTACGATGATGAAGTATAATGATCCTATACTATACAAAAATAACAAACAAAAGCTCCGCCGAAAGAAATCCACTAGAGAGAAGAGTCCTCAGTTAGCTGTCTTGGGAAATATGTTTGATAGCATTTTTCAAAATCTCGTTGCTTTTTAACTTTCAAAGAGGATGAGGATACTTAGCAAATAAATACTTGTAAAACTATTTTTGGATCTCATATAATTTCGTTCAATTCTTCACCACCCGTCGATTCTCTTTCTCCGTCACCTTCCATATTTCAAGTTAGTAAATTAGTCCAACCTATTTATTAAGTCAGTTCCTTTAACATGTTAAAATTCAACAAAATTCACTTATTTAACACCTCTTATTTTAATATACTTGACGAGTAAAAGAAACGGAAAAACTACTACATTCACGTTCACATTTAGATCTCCGACTATAAACCTAAATCTGTTAAAAGAGGGAAGAAAGAAAGTACCATAGTTTATTGGTTAATAAAGGAAAGTTAAAACAATTGATCATGAAAAATATGCTTCAGAATTAATTTTTGATATTTGACTAAATATAGAGACATTGATGAATGTGAAAGCATATTATAAAATGAATAAATTTTAAGCTAGAAATTCTCAGATCGTAACCTATGCATCTATGAAGTTTGAATATTGAGAATTGAGAATTGAGATGGATAATTAATAACCCCACGAGGACAACGAGCCAAAATCATTGCACATCTTTTCTTTATCTTTGCACATGCACAAATAATTCTTTCACTATTTTTTAAAAGTGAACAACCACCTTTTTTTAGTTGACTTGCTTTTGATCGTTGGTCAGTATTCTTTTTATTTTAAAATAGTTTTCATATTTCACTTATCGAAAGTTAATTTAATTAATTTTTAAAGTTTAAATTAAATTAATATTTTAAAATCAAATTTGAATATGCAAAAATTATATAAAAAGTATTATAGATTGCAATTTTTCTTATTTTAGTATGATGAAAATACATTTTAAATTACTGATCAAAGTTTATATTGTTTGACTCTTAAAAAAAAAATTATGACAAGTACAATGAAACGGAGGGATTATATCTTTTTTTTTTTGTAAAACAAAAACTTTACCAGATCAGTAGTACATTTTCCTTTTTTGGACACGAGAAATGCATTTTCTTCTCTTTTTAACGATATACTTTTTGAAAGAAGTATTAATAGTGTTTTTATTTAATCAGCGTCATTCAAAGTTTTAAATCATCAACCTATTAATGGATGGTGGAGGTGCTCAATCGTTGAAGTAAACCTTACTTGTCAATTCGACCGAAATCTCTATTTTGTTAGTTATTTTAAAAAAAAATTGTTTTTTACTTTGTGATTTCTCCAACTTTTTTTTTGCGACAATAATATTCAATTTACTAGTTCGACTAATTTAAATTTGCTCCGTATAAGACTCAATAAAAGAAAAAGTATTTTTATTTTCACAACTTATATCCGAGCCCTTTAATTAAGAGTTAAAAAAAAATTATTCATCCCATCAGGAACTTTGACGGTGAAGATTTCTCCATTTCTCCATGAGATCTGATCTGCAATGACGTTATTAAATTTCAAGTTGGAAAGACTGTTCAAAAAATAAATACGATTTACTCCTAACTGGTATACTTTAGTAATTTCTCTATTAATAAATGACTTGAAAAGTTCCACAAAATGCCTAGCTGATTTTTATCAGACTCGAATATTCGTATATATACTCATGATTATGATTAAGAAGTGGCAAACAACAGCAGGGTGTGAATAATATATTAATTAACTTTAATTAAGGTAATTGTTGTGTATGTTCCAACATATGTCATGCATTCATTTAGTTAATGTAAACATTGGTTTGAATAACTTTTCAGGCGATGAACTATATAAAAGCTCTATGAACTATTGAATTCCATAAAAATAAGATCAAATTGATTGTTGACCTGAATTAGCACGGTAAACGAGTATTACTTCAAAGATTTAAATACTTAAACACATTAACTAGCCAGTAGTCACGTTTTATTAATTCCAAAAGCAATCATGCTTTCTTTTGATATATTTTCCTATTGAAAAATTAATTACACCTATAATGTAGCAGTAACATTAGTTAAATGAAATAAATATCTCCTTCGAGATTGAATGTAAATTCAAGTGCTCATCGGCCATCGCTCAATGTATTCTTCCGTTTAATTTTACTTGACCCACGTTGACTTAACAAATATTTATAATTTCAACACTAAAAGAATCTTCCAGAGAAACTTTTACTGAGATGCACCAAAAGTCCAGAATACTGAACAGAGAGTAAGTAAGACTTATTTTGGTTTGATCAATTTTAAGGAGCAATAATTTGGTTTGATCAATTTTAAAGAGCGGCAAATATTAAATGGGATTTTAAGGTTAATAATATGTAAAAAAATATATCTAAGAGTAAAAATGTAAGTATATGTATATGATAATTCTTAACGGTTTATTCAATAAGAAATTTGAGTAATTTGTCCCGCATAAATAAACCGTTAACTATTAAATTTTAATCAGTTTCCCAGCCGCTAATGCGACAACCCAATACCAGTTAGTTAATAAGTCAAATCTGCGGTTGGTTTATCGGTTACGATTCAGATTTAAACAATCCTAGTATTATATATTATTTTTACCTCTGACATATTTCTTATAAAGTAGAAAATATTTTCACTGAATTATTCTTAATTAAATAGTACTTACTACCTAATATTTAATATAATTTTTTGATTACATAAAAATTCATTCATATAAATAAAGATAAATCTGGCAATAATTTAATATATTATTATGTAAAAAGTTATTTATTTTGAATTAAATGCAAAATTTGATTAGACCATATAACATGAATTGGATGAACTATTAAAATAAGAGTATATTTCCGCGATATCCTTTAGAAGGATATCATAAGTTTCTATTTAAGCACTCCTCAGAATGTACCTTATTCTATATTGATTCTTTTTTATTTTACTAGCATTCCAAGAAATCCATCTCATTATACTCTATAGTAAGACGTCACAAGATGAATTAATAAACAATCCAGCTACTTTTATTACCACCAAATCTATAATAAGGCAGCAAAATAATTATCATTTAGATCTAACCTGGAAAGACAACTATTGATGAGCAGGACAACAATTATTAGTAATATTCTTTTTATGGAAAAAGGCCTAATATATCCTTCAATTATTGAAAATGGTTCTAAAATACTCCCTTCCACCTTTTAGCTCTAAAATATCATTCACATCCACCTTTAGGCTCTAAAATACCCTTCACATCTACCTATAAGCTCTATTTTACCCTTTTCACTTAACAGAAATCTTAAAAATAATAATTAACATTTTTCATTTAATACGTGACAATTTTTTGTTGGTTGAAATTTTAATTAATTAAATACTTAATAATCCAAAGCCCAACCCGGATCCCACTTAAAATTACTCGACCCAACAACCCAAATCCAACCCAACGACCTGAATCCTAATATCTAAATGGGAAAAACCCTTCTAATCCGTAAAATTCACTCGCTTCTGTAATGTTGATTTTCTTGAAATAGAGTCCCAAAGTTTGTATTTTGTGTCTGTGGTAACAAAACGTTGCTAGGTGGATTTCCCGTGTAATTGAATTGGAATAGTGGATTAGATGAAAAATTTGTGGTATAAACTCCTTTTGATTGGTTGAAAATTTGAAATAATGAGATTCAACATTTGGCTGAAGAAAGGATATATTGTTAACTTAAGCTGACAATTTAGTGTTTATTTGGTCCTTGACATGTTTGGTTCTTAGGACATGGATTTAATCCTAATTCAATAGTGAAGAAAAAATGTATATCAACTTTTGTTGGAACATTGACTTTAAATTTTGTATTGGCTAAGCTTTTGATTATCTTGACAAAACTTGTGGCAAAAGTTGTGTAATTGAATATAGGGAGTGTTGGTTATAACAAAGGAAATTTGTTGGTCTTATTGGTGTTAGTAGAGGGTTGATGATATTCTAAGATGCCAGTAATGGTTGAATTGTCAAAGGAAGTAGGGCTAGTAGCGTAAGGCCGGAAGAGGACATCGGCATGTTGGACACTCCATCTTTATAACCATCCATCTTTGCAAATGTCGGCAGCTGGTGTAAGAGGACGTCGTTGGGTTAGATTTGGGTTGCTGGGTCGAGTAATTAAAGTGGGATACTAGTTGGGTTTGGGGATTATTAAGTTTTTAATTAATTAAAATTCTAACCAATAAGAAATTGTCACGTATTAAATGAAAAATGCTAATTATTATTTTTAAAGTTTTTGTTAAGTGAAAAGTGTAAAATAGAGCCTATAGGTAGATGTGAAGGATATTTTAGAGCCTAAAGGTGGATGTGAAGGGTATTTTAGAGCCAAAAGGTGAAAAGAGGATATTTTAGAACAATTTTCAATACTTGAATGGTATATTAGACCCTTTTCCCTTCTTTTTGTTATTGTAAAACTAATAAATGTGAATGTCCACTACTCTAGAGATTTACTCCCACTACTTATTTCCATTACTTTCCTTCTTTACGAAGATAACCTCCACCATTCATGATCATTATTCTTGTAACCTTACACCTCTATAACCTCCTCCATTATGTTCATGGTTAATCTCATTTTTATGACAACCCTTTATCAGTGACGGATCCAGGATTTTAGTGTTATCAGTGCTGACCTTCCTTCAACGTAAAGTTGCTACCTATCATAAAATATAAGAGCAAAATTATCTGAACTCAAAAATGTGATTTTTCCCTTTACAGATACCTATCTTTTGCATCTATCTTTCGAAAACTTTTGATGCTATTTTTTCAAGAAAAAAAAAGTTGTCGTGTGTGAGTCGACTGGACACACGTTTGACGTTGAGGAGATTACACGTATAGAGATTCAAAAAAAATTGATCCGATAATTAAAAGAAAAAAAAAATAACAAAAAAATATATAAAAAAAGAAGCTGAAAACTCAACAAAAATATGAACACAGAAGGTTAAAAAAAAGAGGAAGAAGAATAAAAATAATTATATACAATGAAGAAAAAGTGAAAACAACTTAAAAACATAAGAATTTCCAAGTTAAAATCAAATTAAAATAGAAGTTAACAAAACTAAAAGAAAAGTCAATAAATAAAAAGTACTTTCTCCATTTATTTTATTGTCCAGACTTTGCACGTCCTTTAGGAAATAATAATTGATATTAGAATTTTACTATAGTTTTCATATTAATTGATGTTTAGTAGTATTGTATTAGGTCTTAGAAAAAAAATTGAAAATAAGTAAATAATGTCAAGTAAAACACGAAAAAAGTAATTATCTTTTATTGATATGTTGAAAATGACAAATAAAAATAAGAATATATTTTTAATATAGTGGATAAATAAAAACGAAAGAGAGTATAAAAAAGAAAAGGACCGATGTATGGGAGAGAGTAAAAAAGGGAAAGTAATAAAGAAAATGAAAATGAGGAGCTCTTAAAAAGAGGCGTGTTCCCTTGAGGTATCGAAACTGCGACCATCCACAACAATGATTCTTTAATGTCAGCTCTTAACCAAAGCACTTGCGCCAACTTTTGTTCACTAGGTGCTACTCGGTTCTTATATCCCAATTTAAAGAAATTTTCATGTAAGGATATATAGTTTTCGTCCCGGTCAATGGGTGTTCGGAAATCAAATATTATTGATATGGATTTATTATTTCTAACAAATATTGTCAAAGTATTGTTGGTTATTCAAATGCAGGAAGATTATTTGATTTACAATCAATTTTAATATCATGCAAATGAAAGTATCCAAAACTTGGTTGGTTCTTCGAACAAGTTCAATGTGCAAGTACTTATGACGATGAGGTCACAAAATAAAGTGATTGTCAAGAATGTTTTTGGCTGAGTTCAAAGGCTTAACATATCCAAGAAACAAGAAAATGATATATCAAGATGAGTTTAAGAATGCAACATATTCATGAATGTGATTATATTACAAAAACACTGTCAATATCAACATTTGAAAGCTGACATATAAGATTGGGATGAGTCGTCTTTGAGAAGTGAAATGATGCTTGCATCAGGGGGAGTAAAATACGTGCTGCACTCTTTTTTCCTTGACCTAGGTTTTGTCCCAATGAATTTTCCTGACAAGATTTTTAACGAGGCAGCAAACAATGCGTATTATAAGATATGTGGACTCTTTTTTCTTCACTAGAGATTTTTTTCCATAAGAGTTTTTTCCTAGTAAGAATTTTACGAGACACATCATCTACGAACACCCAAGGGGGAGTGCTGTAAAACTAATAAGTGTGGATGTCCACTACTCTAGAGATTTACTCCCACTACTTAGTTCCATTACTTCCCTCCTTTATGAAGATAACCTCCACCATTCATGTACCTTGTCTCAAGTGGCGTCTCGAAGCATCACTTCATCAATACTTGGTATAAATTAAAGTATTGGATATAAATATAAGAAAATTATACATTACTTATAATTATAATGACTTATCATTTGTTCACTTCTTCAAATATCAATATTATTTGCGTAAAATTATGAGTACGTTGATGCTTTAAATCTTAGTGTATGATTATAGAATTTGAAAATTTATCTTTAATCATCTATTTGATTATAAAATTTGATTAGATTTTAGAAACTAAAGTTTTGAAATACTAGTCTGAGCTAATTTTGGGCGAAATTTCATCATCATTTTCAACTCATAAAACTTCAAAAAACTTCCAAATAAATACATGTCAAAATATAACCTCAAATTTCAAACATCACGTTTTAAAATTTTACATCACCGATCCTTGAATTTCAACTTCAAAATCTATAATCAAACGATAGCTCAATACACGTATTTTTTATGAAAGGCCAAAATGACGAATTATCGCTATTGTAATTTGTAGGTTAGTATATATCAGTAGGTGAGAAAGGCCTCCGTCCATTGGCCATCAGCAAAAACCCCGTTCTAGCAAGTTGTGGTAGGTGAAGAGCCTACGCGGAAAATGCTCAGCTTCAAAATGTCAACTTTGATTTCTTAATTTTGACCAAACACCCTTTTTAACGATTTTTTTTTTAATCCCAATTACCCATCATCACCTAACCATAATGACCTCAATTCCCAGTCACTAAACTACTCTCACCAACCACAAAGAAAAAAAAATTGAAAAAAAACAAGAAACAAGTTTCCAAGAAAATGCCCCTAAACAACCCTTAATACCCATCAACTCCCTTTCACCTACCACACTCTCTTGTGCCATTTGTTTCATATTTATATTCATCCAACTATCAACATTCATCAGGACACCACAGCTAAAAAAGAAAAAAATCTACTTCCCTTTTAGCTTTCAGCGTGCTCCCAATTTTTCCTTTTGGCTCTCGCGATTCGAAATATTCATTCAAGATGCCGATGGAAAATGAAACAAATCAATCAGGAGATTTAATCTTCCGATCTAAACTCCCTGATATTTATATCCCTAAACATTTGCCGTTACATTCTTATTGTTTTGAAAACATTTCCGAGTTTAATTCCCAGCCTTGTTTAATTGATGGTGCAAATGACCAAATCTATTCTTATGCTGAAGTTGAACTGACTTCGAGAAAAGTTGCTGTTGGTTTGAATAAATTAGGGATCCAACAAAAGGATACGATTATGATCCTCTTGCCTAATTGCCCTGAATTCGTGTTCGCATTTATGGGCGCATCGTATCTGGGTGCGATTTCCACAATGGCTAATCCGCTTTTTACTCCTGCAGAGGTTGTTAAGCAAGCTAAAGCATCAAGTGCTAAGATTATTATCACGTTAGCTTGCTATATCGGGAAAGTGAAGGACTATGCACTTGAAAATGATGTGAAGGTAATTTGCATCGATTCTGCACCGGATGGTTGCGTCCATTTCTCTGAATTGACTCAATCAGACGAACACGACATTCCTGAGGTGAAAATCCAGCCTGATGACGTTGTAGCACTGCCGTATTCGTCAGGGACTACGGGGCTACCAAAAGGAGTGATGTTGACACATAAAGGATTAGTCACGAGCGTTGCGCAACAAGTTGATGGAGAAAATGCAAACTTGTATATGCACAGTGAAGATGTGTTGATGTGTTGCTTGCCTTTGTTCCATATTTACTCACTCAATTCTGTTTTGCTAAGTGGATTGAGAGTTGGAGCAGCCATTTTGATTATGCAGAAATTCGACATTGTTCAATTTTTGGAGTTGATACAGAAGTATAAGGTGACAATTGGACCATTTGTTCCGCCTATTGTTCTGGCAATTGCGAAGAGTCCATTAGTTGATAATTATGATCTTTCATCAGTAAGGACAGTCATGTCTGGTGCTGCACCATTAGGAAAGGAACTTGAAGACACTGTCCGTACCAAATTCCCTAACGCGAAACTTGGTCAGGTAAATTTTTTTTTTTTTTCCTGACCGTTTATTCCATTACAGAGTTAGAATTTTGAATTTCACAAATCTAAGATATACGTCAAAGTTATTGTATTAAAACTGAATTTTAATCGTTACGTTCTTATCCTGAAATACAATCCATGTGCTGATCTTACCTGCAAGATCGAAACGGATATTGATGCACATGAAAGTTGATGATTTGCTGAATTGGGCATATGCGTTACATTCCCAAAAAATATATTTTTAAAAGATCCACAGAATCCAACGTACCCACTCAAAAGTTTTACTCTGACTTTAGACTTTGCACGTATTTTAAGAAACTGATTGATATATTCTAAAAGTTTATTTTTAAAATATCGGATCAAAATGATTTTAATTGCACTTATGATTTTCCTAATTTAGGGGTTACAAATGAATTTTGCTTGACGAAGCAGATTTTGGTGGGTAAATGTCTATTCCCTTAAAAAAAAAAAAATGTGTAGAACACTGCACACCTTTGTGGACATCTTAATTTGGACTTTTTACAATACATTTGCTTTATGGTTATACTTGATAGTGACTAGCTAGCCAGAATATGCTATAGTATTTTATTCTTTTTGAATAAATCTTCAAATTTAAATTCATTGACTAATAAATAAATTTATTAATTTTAAATAGGGATATGGAATGACTGAAGCCGGTCCAGTGCTGGCAATGTGTTTGGCATTTGCGAAAGAACCCTTTGAAATTAAATCAGGGGCATGTGGTACTGTTGTGAGGAATGCTGAGATGAAAATTGTGGATCCGGATACGGGTTGCTCTCTGCCCCGTAACCAACCCGGTGAAATTTGCATTAGAGGTGACCAGATCATGAAAGGTACGCTTATATTATCGCAAAATTATAAGTCATTATTCTTTACTAAACTTTAGTTTCGTGTCAAATTTAGTATGTACGTGTTATCATTTAATAAAAGATTTGGTTGAGTTTAATTGCAATTCAATTATGAGAACGAAGGATAGTTAGTCAAATATAAACCAAGTTTTCCGTTGGTATTCTATGTTAGGTGACCATACAAATTTAGTTCCAAAGTACACGTTTTTCTTTTACTGTACCAATTTTCTTAGGTACGTGCATATACAATGTATTGAGAACAAATATACCAAATAGTGGACCTAGACCAAGATGCATTAGGGGCCATTAATATATTCTCGTATACATTTTTCAGCCTATTGTTTTGGCCACAGAGATGACAACACAACAGAGTAAAAAACAATGTTGATTTGAATGATCTTACAAACGCCACGGAAACCTCACCTACCCTCTCTGGATATAGGCCGAGTATTGGAAAACACGGCGATATCAAAATCAATCTCTCTAATAGCAAAAATTCCGAACGTTCTCTTACCATTATTTAAAAAAAGCAAAATATATCTTTATTTTATTTAAGTATTCATCGGTGGAGTGAATCTATATGTTTTGTGGTGGTGAGATAAGGTTTGCTTGCTGATGGCTTGGTATTTTATTTTGATCGACAAAGATGAACTAGATTTAAATCGCAAAGAATGGATGTGATCAATAACCCCGTTTCGGTATACATTGTAGAGAGCCAAATACAGGCATTTATGTGTGTGCATAAAAAAAGTATATGATGTTACTTCCGTAAATGTGGTTGCATATAGGATAATAAATAGTTAGGAAAGTACAATCACTATCAAGCTAGTTCTAGTAGTTGTACTTGTAGGATCCATTTGGTCAGAGATTTTCCAAGTAGTTATTGGGAAAAAACTTGGCAAATAGTATTTGGCCATATAATTTGTTATTATTTGTCAAATATTTTTGAAAAATAATTTAAATTTTTAAATACTAGAAAATACTAGTATTTGGACCAAATTTTATTTTACTTTTAAAAGTGAAATATATTTCTCAGATACTATGGTCAAACACATGATGAAACTTCAACACCAGCCTAATGTAATGTAACACTATTCTATGAGTACCTTTCTAACTATTGTTGGAAACTTGTCGGGCCTCTTGCTATAAAATGATTTGAGCACAACATTGTGAGAGCTATTCAGTGTATTCATCCGTCTACCCAACTAACTTTTGGCTTTGGTCTTTAAAGCTTTTCCCTACCACTGTCAATTCTCTAGCTCCCTTTTTTTTTTTGGGTTAAACAGACTAGTAGTATTATGACAAAATATGTTTACAGGGAAAGTTGTTGTGGCCTTGCCACTACAGGCATACAAACAGTAGGGGCTACATAATTTAACCTGAGAACTAGTAGAGCTAATAAATTCTCTAGCTCAATAACCCCCCAAATCTTTTACTTATACACCTTCTGACCCAAGTTAACTGTCTCAGGACATATGATATTTAAGAAATAAAGGGAGATTCTTTGAATTTTGTAGTACACTTAAGCTATAAGGTAAAGTGTGGGTTCAGACGTTCAATAGGTAAACCTTGTAGTTTTAGTGTCTAAACGGAAAAAATGCACAAGTTTAAGGAGCCGCATATGTATTTCACCTTTTTAAAATTTTATTATCTTAATGTCATATAGAATGTTGGATTTCATAACGTACTAAATGTAGAATGAGGACAATCTTTTTAGGATAGACCAAAAATAAAAGTGAGACACTTTAATTGGGGTGGAGTTAAACTAACATTGATTACGTAAACTTTATTTATTTATTTGAAAATACATTATTGACACGTATAGCCATTTCATTCGAATGTAGAAACTTTGTCGGCTCTGATACCATACTAAAGTGTGTGACCTATATTTCTTGTAAAAACTTTAGTTGTTAATGAGAACATACTTTTATTTCTTTTTTTAATTACCTCTCCAATATAAATTATTTTATTGTAGGTTACTTGAATGATCTTGAGGCCACTGCGAGAACAATAGACAAAGAAGGATGGTTACACACTGGCGATATAGGGTTCATCGACGATGATGACGAGCTTTTCATCGTGGATCGATTGAAAGAATTGATCAAATACAAAGGATTTCAAGTAGCACCTGCTGAGCTTGAAGCACTTCTTGTTAACCACCCCAACATTTCTGATGCTGCTGTTGTACCGTAAGTTGGTTATAATTTTTGTAAAGTACAACTATAAAGGCCTAATGTACAATGTGGTTAGCTAGAAAAATGGTCTAAATTATTCTTACGATTTGTGCATTGTGTTGTGCAGAATGAAAGATGAGCAAGCAGGAGAAGTTCCAGTGGCTTTTGTTGTAAGGTCAAATGGATCAGCCATTACTGAGGATGAAGTCAAGGAATTCGTCTCTAAGCAGGTTAGTTTCAATTTGTTCATTTTACTTGACTGAAGTTGTAATATATTTAATTTGAAAAACTGATATTGTTCCTGGAACACATATTATTATTACTCCCTCATTCCATTTTTATTTTTCCATGTTATTAAAAATAGATATTCAACAGAACTTATTCAGTTTGGAAACAAATGGATAATTTACTCATTTGTGTGCATTCTAATCTTAGTTATTAACAATAGTCATTATCCAATACATTTTTCAAAACATTGAATTTCTTATTTTCAAAGAATGATATAATAAAATTACTCCTATAATTTATTATTCTTAAGAGATGTGTCAAATTAATAGCGGACAAATAAAAATAGTCGGAGAGAGTATTATAAAAAAGAAAGAAACAGGCCTACTTCCATTCAATTATCTCCTAGTAGTGTGTACTGTATTGTTGTTCCCAAAATCTATAATTAAAATATAGGTGGCTGGGTGCAGTTGAAATCATATACTCATGATAAAATTACAATACATGTTCGAAATCACATGTTTTGAATATTTTTTTAAACTTTATTTCAAGTCAAATTTTGAGTCCGGTTGGGTTAATTAGCTGATAAAAATAGCTGATACGCATTAACCGCTGAAAAATACCTTCAACTGTTCGAAGCTGATTTTATAATATGTTGAAACTAATAATAAACAATATCAAACCTATTCGAAAGTATTACCATCTTTTTAATAAAGGTCACATTATGATATAGAACAGCAAGTGATTTTAGTTTTGTTTTTTCAAATTTCGCAGGTGGTATTCTATAAGAGAATAAAGCGTGTATTTTTCGTGGAGACGGTACCCAAATCCCCGTCAGGAAAAATTCTGAGAAAGGACTTGAGAGCTAGACTGGCTGCTGGTGTTCCAAATTAATTGATTCCTTTTGACCTTGAGCTTGGTATTTGATGTTGCCAATAACCAAAACAAGCTTCACCATTTTTAGAGATACTGTATGTTGTTTGAATTGTACCTTATTAATCACCCATGTGTTTCACCATAAAAAGAGAATGTGTTCGATCAGTATAATTGCCAATTTGGTAACGGGCGAAATGTCTGTAAATTAATTTATAAGACTTCTTTATTCATCTTTTGATATTATTATGTGATGATACGGTATCAAACGTAATTATTTTGTGGAAAGAGTATTTATCAGTGGGAGGCCAAGTATATTTGCGTATGCATCACATAGGTGATTTTTAAGTCAGAGAAAAATTGTTATGAGTACAGAAAATACTCAGAAGTTACAGAACTTACAGTTTGATTATGTTGTGCAAGCTAATCAGTAACCTTGCTTTGCTCCCTATATATGTGCTCGACGCGTCGGGTCATCCAACATTCTCAACAAGAATCTGCAATCATTTAGAAGTGTTTGTAAGGAAGAGGACGTTCAAGTAACATGTGAAGATCCTATTTGTGCAAATTGTACCTGTCAACTTATCACAATGCTTATCACAATCCGGACTTGGTACCAACAATGTGAACAAACTCCCATGGGAGTAGAATAGTTTATTGATTAACGAATACAACAACATATATGTGAGATTTGGAGAGTATAGAGTGTATGCAAATCTTACTATAGAGTGTATGCAAATCTTACTTTGCCTCGTGGAGATAGATAGAGTTTCCGAAAGACCCTTGGCCTCAAGTAATGCATATCAAAGTAGTGATTGATGAATGCAGTTTGCAAGTAGTATTTTTGCTATGCAAGTATGCAAGTGTCGTTGGGTTCTAATCTTGGTGGTCCATCTATAGATTCATTTGCAGTTGAGTTTAGCATGTTCTCCGTTTCCAAATCATTATAATCTTATGAATCGCCTTGAATTTGTCTATTGCATCTTGATTCTATACTGCATGTTTTTATACTGTCAAAAAATGAACAATGAAGTTGACCTATGCTTTTTCCTGTTCAAGCCAGAGCTATCATAACTCTCTCTTTTCTCCTATACAACTTATTGAAACGCTCAAATTTTCACGCACATGAACCACCAAACACCAATTTGCATATCTGATTCTGCAATTTGAAAGCAATTGCTCTGTGCTCTAGTTTTTGCATAATCATCTAAGTTGCGTGGACTCTTCACTTTGGATGCTGCACTTGTGTCGAATTTTCCAAAAATACACTACTTTTGGCGAATCCGACACGCACTCGTTGACATTTTTGAAGAGTTAGTCTTCTGAGCAACATAGATAATCATTGTTTCTCCACTTTTAAATGTTTCAATTAAACATCACAAGAACGGTGCAACACATGAAGAGAAGTTAAGTTTCTAGAATAATTATTAGCGCATTTGTGGACCTCTGGTAATTAATTTGTTTGAATTTTCAAATATAGATTTGGAATTTTCTCTTTAAGTTTTTGCAAACTCTATTTGTTTTGAGTTACATAATTTTATTTTTTTTCCGAACACTCGATGGCAATCTGAAAAACCTTGTTTATAAATTCAGTTTTTGCAAAACCTCAAACAAGTGTATTATACCAATACTGTAGCTAGTTGAGATCCTCAAGTAAGATTTTATATTATATGTAATTATGTATACATATTTCTCTCTTTCATCTTTGGGTCAGTCACTGTCAGTGGTTTGGTAGTTTATAGATGATTTTTTCATAAATTATCATGGGAAAACCGACTTGATTCAGACTTTTTTGGGTGTATTTAGTTCCGTAACCGTGTTAACAATCCAAAATAATATTTTCTAGATCGCTATGTCTTGGTCTCTCTGATAATATAATCATGTTTATTAGCCTGAGGTAATTAGCAGGAAAAGGTTAAAATTGCTAACATGAAGTGCTTACACTTTGCTTGTGTCACATAGAGCATCAATCTTCCTAAGTATTTTCTGAGTAACTCTTTGATGAATACTTAATTATAAACAATTAGACATCGTTCTCCAATACCTAATAGGAGGACTTTATAAAACCCTTTGCGTATGCATCACATAGTGCAACAAAAATCATCCAACTCAACCGGTGACAAATTCCATGGCAGACTATACTTCATCAGTATTCTTTGATGATGATGAGAATAGTAGTACTGCCATATTATCAGATGGCGAGTGCGCAGAGCAACTGCAGCTCCAAGAGGTTGTTGAAGCCTCTTTAGAAATGCATCATCTTAGCATTTCATCAGCCAAAGTTTTATGTGAGATTTGCCTTGAGACAAAAGGAACAGATGAAATGTTCGAACTAGAAAACTGCTCTATTCATTCTTTCTGTTCTGACTGCATAGCCCTACATGCCCAATCGAAGATACAAGAGAAAAACTTCCCTGTAACTTGCCCAGGTTTGAGATGTCCTGCTATAATTGAACCTGCCTCTTGTAGGTCAATCATTCCTGAAAATGTTTTCGCGAGATGGGAAGAGGGCTTGTGCGAGTCATCTATTCCTACGCATGAAAAAATTCGTTGTCCTTATAATGATTGTTGTGCGCTGTTCTTTTATGATCATGAAGAGATCATAATCGAGTGTACATGCCCTCTGTGCCAAAGACTGTTCTGTGCACAGTGTCATGTCCCTTGGCACGTTGGGCGCGATTGTGACAAGTTCCAAAAGGAAGAAAAAGACGTAGAAGATGATTTAAAGGTTGAGACGCTTGCTGAGAAATTCAAATGGATGAAATGCCCCCACTGTAAATCAATTGTGGATAAAGTTGATGGCTGTATACACGTAACGTGTTTGTAAGTTTGTTCTTCAATCTATAATTGTACGCTTATATGTATGGTTCCTATTAGTGGGAGGCCAAGTATCGTTTAATTTTCTTTAGAATCTTATACCATGTGTAGTTTAGTTTAAATTAACAAATGTGGCTTAATTATCCTGTTTATGTATTGTGGATTCAGGTGTAAAATGGAATTTTGCTACATCTGTGGAGGAACATGGAGTGAAACACATTGGAATTGCCAAGAGTAGTTTAATACTCTATATAATCATGATGGATTGCCTCTTCATATCAACGGGATGCAGGATACATGGCTTCTTGTTAGAATTTTGCCGATGATCAATGTGTTCACATCACTTTATATGTTGTTTAGTGATGTCAGTCGTTGATTTCGTCTAGTTTCTCCTTTTGTATTGTATATCATGTACGCAAGTACTTCTCTAGCTTCCAAGTTGGACCTTGCATATATATTTTGATATGTTTTACTTGAGTTGAACATATTTCATGTATGTTGTTGTATACTTTCTCCGTTCCATATTAGTTGGCCTTTTTACTAACAAAAAAAATAGTGGTTTCACTTTATTTGTCCAATTTATGAAATCAAAAGAAGTTTATCATGTTCTTCCAATATTATCGCTATCATTTAATGACTATATAAAGTACTCCCTTCATTCCCTCCATTTTATATTAAGTGAATTGTTGAGGTATGACACACCCCTTAAGAAAAAAAAAAATTAAGAACATAAATCGTAGACTACTTTCCACTGCAACCCTTTTAATTATTCTTAAATTATTCTTCTAGAAAATGTAAACCTCATTAAATGAAAGGATAAATATGTAAACAAGTTTCAACAATTCTCTTGGACTTTAAAAAATTCATTTATTTTGAATTATGAAAAATATCTCAATAATTCACTTAATATGGAATGGAGAAAGTATTAATAACCAAATTTAGATTTTTAAAATATAATTAATAAGATTAGTTTAATAAAATAAATTCCTAACAAATATTTTCCTGCCAAATCTTGGAGTATATGTATCATTCACCTATTTGTGCTTAATAAGATGTTGGAATTGGATGTGTGTGCGGAAATTTGTGCTTAATAACTATTGGTCATGAATTTTAAAGGTGATCTAACTATCATTGATAATTTAGACTTCAAGTAGCGCTTTATATGAAATTAATCTAGAATAACCCGTAGCAAATTTGAGTACAAAAAAAAGCCCATGAAGCTAATCCTGGTTCGGTGATTGTAGGGTTTTCATTCACCGACGATCGACATGAATCGTCTACTGCCTCCGCCGCCATCTCGGCCGCCGGAATCGGAGTCTCCGATGCAGACGAAACTTAAGATGGACGAAGAAGATAGGGATTCCGTAAGTTCCAGTGACACGATTTTCAGCGATGAATTGAATGATACATCCAGTCCCATACGACCTACTATTTATAGCCAGTATGATTCCGAAGAAGATTATTGCCCATATTATCCCCAGAAAATGGATAAACCTGTTTGGGAAAAATACTTCCAGCAGCTCAAGGAGAGCGAGGTGACCTATCAAATTCTCATTTAGCTTTTTGAGCACCAATTTAACTCGTTTATCAAAATTTTGAGGCAAAATTAGCAATTTTTTAAGGTGATTTTGGAGACTGTAGTATGCTAACGACATGTATATGAAAATTTTGAGGCAAAATTAGCAATATTGTAAGGTGATTTAGGAGGCTGTAGTTTGCCTAACGGCCTATATATGAAAATTTTGAGACAAAATTAGCAATATTTTAGGGTGATGTAGGCGTCTGTAGTTTGCGCAACGACCTGTATATGAAATTTTTGGGTCAAGTTTAGCAATATTTTAAGGTGATTTAGGGAGGGGATGAGTTATGGAAGAAGCTGATAGTTGTAAAGTATGGGAAAAAGATTACAGGGTACCAGGAACTGTTGTGCGTTATGACACCTGCAGGTGTGAGTATGTGGAAGCACATTAGAAGTCTCTAGTCTTGGTTCCATCAAAACTTGTAATTGGAATAGTCTCAAGGTTCAGTTCTGGACAGATCTACGGTTGTGGGAAATGGACAAATCCCAGTTTTATGTGACCCCGTCCATAAAAATGTTTGGTACAGTGGCAGAAAGATACTTTAACTAGGGCTGGCATATCAGCTTTAGAAGAAATTTCAATGACGGGGAAGTGGAAGAAATTAGTGAGCTGTTGAGTTTATTGGATAACAACATCATTGACATAAAAGAATGGATTCTAAAGTACGGACTGCTAGTAATAGTAAGAAATTTAGTGTGAAGAGTTGTACAAGCTACTGGAGAGGCAGATTGATTTGGTGGAGAATGACTGGCTATGCGAGATGTTTTGGAAGACTATAGCTCCTCCTAAAACAGCTTGTTTTGGATGGATAGCAGCCAAGAATGCATGCCTCACTCAAGACGTGTTGCAAAGAGAGGCTTTTGCTTTATGCAATAGATGCTTCCTACGTGAAGAAGTCCAAGAATCTGCTAGCTATCTGTTTATTCATTGTGGGCAGTGTAGAATCTGAGACCCCTTTCTCAATCTATGTGGGGTGGAATGGACAATGCCTTTCAATATGAGGAACCTGTTGGACTGCCTGCAGCACCAGAGGGTTGACTCTGGAGAAAAGGAAATCTGGAGAACTATCCCTTTATGCATAATGTGGACTGTCTGGTTGGAAAGAAATAGGAGGTGTTTTGAAGACCAAAAAGTCATATGTGTTGTCAAACAATAGATGTTTGCTGAATCTTCTTTTTTCTGGTGTAAGGGTAGGACAACTGATAATTTTTGGCAATATCTAGATTTCGTGGATATGCTTAATTGAAATTGTAATAGCTGTCCTTTTAGCTTTCTATGGAACTGACAACCATTTTGAGCCACAAAAAATTAAAAGTGACACAAATAAGCTATTGATTTATTTAGTAATCAAAATAGGCTACACGAAATTAAAAATTCCGTTTTATGATATTTTGTTAACGTCCCCATTAACTGTCAAGAACAGTGAATAATTCAGAAAAATGGAGAAAAAAATTTCGAGTTATAAAACGGAACTAAAAGTTTCGGGTTTTGAATTAATTTATTCTTAACCCGAAACTATTTGTTCCGTGTTATTTTTTTTTAAAAAAATAATACCTAAAACGGAACTTTTTATTCCGGTTTGTGAAATAATTTTTTTTTTTTAAAAAAATATGGAACATGGAACAATTTATTCCGTTTTGTTAAATACTTTGGACCACGGAACATTTTGTTCCGTTTTAGGTATTTAACTTTATCATCATTCCAATCCACTCCACAAAACCCCATTTTCCATTCCAATCCGGATTTGAGATTGAAATTTTCTGGAAATCTTATCATCTTTCTTTCATGACAGTAGAAAATATTGAGAGCTTCTAGTTTTTATGTGAGAATTCATATAGCCAACTTCAACTTGTTTGAGAAGGGTGTCCATTTTTACCTGCCATCCCTGAGTTCAACTATGAAGGCTATAAGATATGAAGCCTCACTTTCACCTATTGTTTTTTTATTTCTATTATAGGCCCAAAAAAATGAAATCTCTATTTCTTGATTGTAGCATTGTACATGAACAGAAGAAATAATAAAAATTTCTGAAACTTGAATACATGTGTTCCACCTTCTAATACGAGTGATTGGAATGGAAAATGGGGTTTCTGTGGAGTGGATTGGAATGATGGTAAAGTTAAATATCTAAAACGGAACAAAATGTTCCGTGGTCCAAAGTATTTAACAAAACGGAACAAATTGTTCCGTGTTCCATATTTTAAAAAAAAATAAAATTATTTCACAAATCGAAATAAAAAGTTTCGCTTTAGGTATTTTTTTTTTAAAAAAATAACACGGAATAAATAGTTCCGGGTTAAGAATAAATTAATTCAAAACCCGAAACTTTTAGTTCCGTTTTATAACTCTGAATTTTTTTCTCCGTTTTTCTGAATTATTCACTGTTCTTGACAGTTAACGGAGACGTTAACAAAATATCATAAAACGGAATTTTTAATTCCGTGTAGCCTATTTTGGTTACTAAATAAATCAGTGGCTTATTTGTGTCACTTTTAACTTTTTGTGGCTCAAAATGGTCGCCAGTTCCTTTCTATGTATCAGTGAATATACCTCCGTCTTATTAATAGAATTATCTTACCTTATTTAAGAAAAAACCTCTACCTCTAAGGTAGACTTTAGGTCTGCGTACATCCTACCCTCCCTTGACTCCACATCTTGGGATTACACTGGGTATGTTGTTGTTGTATTGAAAAAACACCATGTTATTTGGTAGTTACCAACCAATATATCTTTGGATACTTGCCTGATAATAGGTTCTGCAATTGTTTTGAAGGTTAACTAATTACATAGCAAATTGGATGAAATAGGTCTCTTATTGGTGGGATGTACTTTTGCAGGGATTTGATCTCACAGATTTTCCTGGACAGTGTGTGATGACAACCGTCTACCCGATGCCAAACTACTTGAACGACCCTAAAAATGCCGACATGATGAGAGATTATGCTGGAAAGGCACTCAAGCTATACAATGATGAAAGGTTATACTGTAGATGCACTCTCCTCGTCTTTCCTGGTTGTCCTTTTCCTTCGTTTTTATTTTAGTATCTAAGAAAATTACCTCTACTGATTTTTAGGGCACCAATTATGAGGTCAATAACGTTTTGACGGTGAATGGAGGTGGTTGTCGTGACTTCATTTTCTATATTACCTTTTCTGTTAAAATGCATGATGGTAAGCATGACATTTTTCAAGCAAAAGTGGTGCGAGATTTAAATTGTCGTTTGCGGTTTCCGGTGATCAGGCCGAAGGTAAAAACTTTTATTGGTTCCGTTATGACATTCATTCTGTTTCTTCTGATATTTTTAAAGTGTGGTGATTTCTTCAGATGCTTTCAGCTTGTTTTATTTCTTCAGACGCTTTCATCAGGTTTTATTTCTAACCAGTCGTAATAGAACCATGTGTTCTACGAGATTAGGTGGTTGTACCACAAAATCATGGAAGTTAGTAACTCTCTTGTTGTATTGTGTAGCCGAAGAAAGGTTCGGATATGCAGTGATTAAAGTACGTCCTCCGAAGTCTCCTTTTGGTACTCAGCAACAGTTTTCTTGCGGTTATCACTGGACAGGATTATTGCTGGCTTTTTTTTTATTTAAACGCTCTTGTAAAAATATTTTGCTGGACACATTAATGTAGTAGTGGAGAGCAGGCTATATATGTGATGGTAAAGAAAGTCGAACAGTGACATTTGATGTTATAATTAACTTAAGAGTGCACTCTTCATGAAGAGAAAAACACTTATATGACTGTCCGTCTCTATTTTAGATTTAGATTGATGTTCTACTAGTCTGGCGTTGGCAATAACATACAGTTGATTGTTGTTCTGTCGCTCATCATTAGTTTTGTGTTCACTTTTAGATCTCTTGCTACTGAGAACTTTTCCTATTCCTCGTGTAGCACAAAGTGGGTCTTATAAGTAATAGCTTCATCATGATATAAATAACTCGAATGTTCACTTTTGTTGATGGAAAAGAAAATAATAACTAAAATAACAGAGTATGAAATTTATGAATAACATAAAAACTTCAAATGGTTGTATCAATGAAGTTAGTTACTCTAAACAGCCAGTTGAACTAATACGATAAAATTGAGAATCACTATAATAGTTAATTTATAATGGGAAACGATAATTTAAAGACTGCACTACGTTCAATTTTGGCATATCCTTGATAACCCCATTGCATTCCCCAACTGTTTTTCACCAAATAAAACTCCACGCCTTCCTCTTCACCATATCCGATAATTAACATTGCATGTTTTCCGACTAGTTGTCCTTCCATTTCTTTCTTTCTTACTTCAGTCATTTCATTTTCGGTTGGGCCCATGTATACTCCCTGTATATAGGTTAAAAGTTAAAAAAAGATCTATTAGTTCACCTTGCCACTATGTGTCTGAAGACTTGGAACATGAAGAGCAGCGCAAGTAATAGGTTTGTTGCGTAATCAACTTCTCTATGAATTCCTTTTTATCCAACTTCTCTTTTGCCTTTTCGTCCAACTCATTGATCAAATCCGATACTCTTTTAAATGCATGTATCTTTATAGCCCTCTACATAAATATAATGAAATTAAAATATCATGAGTTCTAATTGAAGAATAAGAAACAAAACTAATTACTAGTTAGTAAATCGAATGATGATTCTTACCATTTCAGGCTGGCAATCACATTCACCCCTCTTCCATAAATGGATATTTAGTTTCTACAGTTATGCCATAATCCATAGCAAAACTGTATGCCTTGTTATAAGAACATGGAAAACAATCCTTCTCTCCCAAATCATCAAAATGCTTAGGGTTTTTTATACTTAGTGTATATGCAATCAATTAGCTGTGGCTTTGAGAGTGTAACAATCTCTCTGTTATTCTTAAGGGCATGTGCCGCTGTAATAGCTTCTGTCGATGTGAAAGCCCAACAACAACCTTCAAATAATAAAGAGAAACTATTTTAAGGACTAGTAGTGAAAAGTAATACTAGTATTATACAAAAAAACTGAAATACGTACAACAATGGGTTTGATCATCGATTCCTAGAAGACATTTTCTGCCCACCCAACGAAATTTAATATTCTGAGTAGACAAAACAATTTAAGATTTTGAGTTAATTGAAGATAATACTCAAGTCAGCCAAAAGTTGGAACAAATTTCAAAAACACATGAACAGGTCGTGTGACGCGTACCTCTTCTTCTGGCATCATCCTCCCCGTTGGTAAAATGCTTGACATCGAAACTATCAATGAAACGTTATGTTAATTAGTGGTAATGAGAAATAATCTCACTTATTAATTACCAATACAACTGTTGATAATACAAGATCAGGTTGTCTGTAGAGGTTACATGAAACCAAAACTAGCATCCAAACTGCAAAGAGTTTCTACTTCAAGTTTTACTTCGTTCGTTTTGTTTGAAAAGTTTTTTTGTAACTTTTATTGTATTGGAGGATGTCCAGTTTTAAAGGTAGCGTCTTGTGTTGTATGATTTTGCTTGTAAACTCTTTTCACTGAGATTGAGAAGACAATCATCCAACACTAAGCTCCTCTATTTCATGTCTTATTGTCTTATTCAATATGTCCCCCTAGTAAGGATGTTACATGAGACTTGTAACTCTACCGGTAGTTTGGTAGATGAGATGGGATTAATAATCAGAGATATCTAATGGAACTATTTTATCCCACCTCCTCAGGATTATCTAATACCTCACACCAAACATAGGATAAAGTTAATCTCAAATTTTATCTCAGGATTATTATACTTATCTCACGTACCAAATGACCCCTTTATAATGGTTAGTGGACAACTTTATTACCTAGCTTAATATATATTTTTTTCCTGAATGAAGCATTTCTCTTCCAATTTTGGGCGTCAGAAACAAAAACTAGCAACAGAGTAAAGAACACCATATATAATAAGGTAATGGATTCATTAGAACAACATATCAGAGACTAGCTAGGACTATTAAACTATACAAACAAAATGTACTAAATAAAGGAAATATATCAAGAAGACAAAAAGGAAAAATCAAACCTTGTTGTCTTGACAATGGCTACTAATCTTCTTGTGCCAACTGCAATCTCTTTTATTTTTAGCTATGAAATAGCTGGATATATATAGAGAGAAGGGAGTACAGTACAATATACTAGTACTATATATTATCCTTTTTGGTGCTACGTACAATTTAATGCTCCCCAAGTTTTGTTTTCTTTTCACAGCTGCATGTTCAGTACTGATGATCAAATGGATAGACGGATTAACTTTGGCATAATACATAAACGTGTCTTTTCACTTGGCCTCAATTAACATTTATGCCCTTCAATTTTTGGGTGTGCACAAGTAGGCACATAAACGTGTATAAAATTGAACAAATAAACACATGCATCCTATGTGGCGTCTTATATGGCAATTCGCGTCCTAGTGTTGTCCGACGTGTATTATACCACATAGGATGTGTGTGTCTACTTGTTCAATTTTATACAAGTTTAAGTGACTACTTGTGCTCATCCATAGTTGGAGAGCATATATGTCAGCTGAAGCCAAGTTAAAAGGCACGTTTATGTATTATGCCGATTAACTTTTCTGCCGTTAAATCATTCTTGTAGTGATATTCAATAGGCCATTTTTGTGCTAAGATTTAATTTATGCACCAAGTTTTGATCCAAATTATATATGCCAAAATTTTCCATGAAGGGTGATTCACAGTTTTCAATGAATGAATTTTTAGAGATCAGTACTACCATCTTAGCTTTATTTGATAAGTGTAGTGCTTTGATATTGTGCGGCTAAAAGACATGCGAAAATCAAATTTAAATCAAGAGCTGTGCATGCAGGCTGCAGCACATACTATATCCTATAAATGGTACTCCCTCTGTCCCAATTTATGTGACACACTTTCCTTTTTAGTCAGTCCCAAAAAGAATGACACATTTCTATATTTGGTAACAATTTAACCTTAAAATACTCACTTTATCCTTAATGAAATGATTTACAACCACACAAATATCTATGACTCATTTTAGACCACAAGTTTCAAAAGTCTTCCTTTCTTTCTTAAACTCCGTGCCAAGTCAAAGTACATCACATAAATTGGGACGGAGGGAGTAAAACTTTTCTTTCTCTACGTGCATATATCATATATGTACGTACTAACTATTTTTGTGAAAATTTTAAAAAACTCCATTATATTGTATTTGTATCAATCAATTAAGGGAAAAGGGTCAAAAATATCCTTCTACTTTGATAAATTAGTTAAATTTGCCCCTCGTTATACTATTGGACTAAATATACCCCTGTTGTTATACTATAGGGCCAAATATACCCCTGTCATTAGCAAAGTTATCAAAAATATCCCTCTTTTTAACATTTCTCCATCATGGCAAGGTGTGAGCCACGTAGCGTGACATTTGGCTGAGATGGATGCCAGGTGGCATGCCACCTCAGCATCAGATTTTTTTCCTTCTTCATTTGAATTTTTTTGCTTCAAATTTTAATACTTAATTATTTATTTAATCAATTTTTTTAAATAAATAAAATATGTGAGTATTTAATACACAAAAAAAGAACTAATTACCGATCACTAATCACTATCACTGGTAATAAAACATCCATGGCGGTGTCAACTTTTTCTCACATTTTGCTAACCTTAAACCCCCATTTTTCCGGCACCTCTTTACCGGACTTTTCAAAATCCACCACCTTCTATGGAAACTCAGTTCCCAAACTCGCCGCTTTTGCTCTTTACAGCTCGACATGTGGCATATCGTTTTCTTCCACCGCCTTTGGTGATGGTTCTCTTCCGTTTGGTGAGGAAAGTTCGACATTTATTAACAATGATGGTTATTTTATTTTAAATAAATAAAATATGTGAGTATTTAATTTATCAATTTTTGTAAATAATTAATAAAAATTGAAGCAAAAAGTTTAAAAGGAAAAAGGAAAAAAAATTATATTCTGAGGAGACATCAGTCTGACCCAAATGTCATACCACGTGGCTCTCACCTTGCCATGATGGAGAAATGTTGAAAAGAGGGGTATTTTTGATAACTTTGCTAATGACAGGGGTATATTTGATCCTATAGTATAACATCAGGGTATATTTGGCTAAATAGTATAATGAGGGACAAATTTAATCAATTTATCAAAATAAAGGGGTATTTTTGATCCTTTTCCCATCAATTAATTGAGAAGGGCAAGAATTAATTGGTGAGATCTTTTATCCAGAGATATTTCTTTCAAAATAAGTTACACTAAAATTTTCACCATATCTTTGACCAACTTTTGTCTGCTCAGCCAATGAAAATAAAAAACGAGTTGAGACATTCTGCATTGAAATTGCCACCCAAATAAATAAAATAATTATCATGCACCCTATGTTTGGTACGACAGAAAAATATTTTTGTTATAAAATAAAGATAAAATATTAATATGAAACTTAAAAAAAAGAGGTAACTTTAGAGAATTTTAGTAGTACTTTTGTTTTCTACTTGGAACTATATCTCAATATATACAAAAGGGTGGCTATTTATAAGCCATCAAACTTGCTCCCTAAGCATGTTAAGCTTGACATCAAGTTGACAATTTGGCCAATTAACTTTGATGTTCAAATCCAATTTGAATAAGTAACTCTTGGTGTTCAAGCTCAATTTGGCTACTAACTCTTATCTCTTATTAATGACATTCACATATATATATGTCACATGACATCCAAATTATACAACAATTTTTCATTTTTGGTGTTTATTAATTAGTAAGCAAGTCATTTAAAGAGTACTTGCATATATTCATCAATGAAAAATATTACCTTTGCTATTCCAATTTATGAGGCATAGTTAAAATTTCGAGATTTAAATTTTTGTATTTTAATTGTGAATTCATATAGAAGCTTTAAGTTTTATTGATAAAATTTATATATTTGAAAATTATTAAAAATTATTATAAATCACAATAAATAACAATATAAAATATTTAACATACATAAAAAAAAAAATCAGTCAAAAAGTTATTTAAACTCAATCTATATATAATTGTGCGCATACATGTATGGTAATTCCTAGCGATCAGTGGGACACCAAGTATCGTTTAATTTTCTTTATAATCTATGGTAGTTTAAATTGACAAATAGATGTGTTTACATGTGGCCTTATGATCCTATGTATTGTGGATTCAGGTGTAAAGTGGAATTTTGCTACATCTGTGGATGAACATGGAACGAAACACATTGGAATTGCCAAGAATAGTTTAATACTCTATATGATCATATTGGATTGCCTCTTCATACCAACAGGATGCTGGATACTTTGTTGTCAGAATTTTGCTGATGAATGTGTTTGGTGTGCATTATGATGTCGTTGATTTCGTCTGATCCTTTTATATATTGTATCATGCATACGTACTTCTCTAGCTTCCAAATTGAACCTAGCATATTGATTTTGATATGCTTTACTTGAGTCGAGGGTTTATTGGATTTTAAAGGTTTATTGTAACATGTTTAAAACTATTAAATTTAAAAGCTTTTATTTTTTTCTATAAACACGATATCAAGTAAAATAAGTCATGTGAATTGAAATGGCAGGAGTAAGTAGGTATTGGTCATGAATTTTAAAGGTGCTGATCTTACTTTTCGATTGCAAAAATATACTCTATTCCTTTGTAAAATCGGGTAGGTGTTGTCATCTTCTCAGGTCAATAGGTAGTTCTACATAGCTTTCAATATCTGAAACAGAGCAAAAGTCTTCCTTGTATAGATTCTGCCACGAGTCCATTACACCCTACTTTTGAAGTCACTTACAAGCCTCCAATAATTTTAATTTTAAATTAATAAGATAATTCATAAAAGAAATACTTGAACTCCAAGAATCATATAAGAAGATGGATATGGGGTTTACAACAACAACATACTTAGTTTATTTTCACAGAGTGAAATTTGGAAAGGATAAAGTGTACGTAGTCCATACCACTACCTCATCAGTAAATAAATTGAGTCAAAAAGCTTGATCCTGTTTTAAATTCTTTTTCACACTTGGCTTGCGTCACATAGAGGATGAGTGATGACCTCAACTCACCAGTCACCAAGTCTCCGTGTTCCCTTCGAGGAACTTTCTAGCTAACTCTGAAGTCTGACCAACCAAAAATTCATTCTAATGTGAAACCAAACAACGTTATTATTTTAAGAAAAAAGAATTATGTCCAAACAGACCCTAGTAATTCAGCATAAATACCGTTGAATATTCTCCATATAGTACCAAATAGAAACACAATAGCTAGAATGGCTCTGCCTATCCTGATATCGGATGCCAAATTTGCATATGAACTGCAGAAGCAGTATGTTATTGGAGGCTCTTTACGAATATTTGCAAGGTGGGAAGAGGGCTCGATCGAGTCAGCTATACCTAATCATGAAAAACTGTATTGTCCTTATAAAAAATGTGCAAAGTTGCTAAGTCATGATCCTACTGATTCTGATGAAGAGATCATTAAGGGCATATGTCCTTGGTGTGAAGGACTGTTGTGCACTCGCTGCCGAGTCCCTTGGCACACTGGGCGTGACTGTGACATGTTTCAAAAGGAAGAAAAAGATAGAGAAGATGACTTAAGGGTTAAGCTGCTTGCTGAGGAATGCAAATGGAAGAATTGTCCTCGTTGCAATTCCCTTGTTGACAAGGTTGGTGATGGCTGTATGCACATCACCTGCAGGTTAGTCTGCTACTTTTTGCTAGTAGTAATAACGGAAATTTGTACCATTAAATCATTTTTACATGTTGTAGCTCGTAAGTTTTTAATCGAGCTCATATTTTAAGAAGGTTTACCTGTAAATATATATCTGGTGAAATTTCTTTAGACTGATGTTGAATTTATATATATTGCGGATTCAGGTGTAAAGAGGAATTTTGCTACGCATGTGGAGAGACTTGGAGCGAAAGGCATTGGAATTGCCAGACTCGTTAATCATATTGGAACAGGAATGCTGGATAATATATGTTGCAGAATAAAATGAGATCAACTAAGTTGCTTTTTATGTTTTTCTTAAAGCTTAAGTTTACACAATCAACGTCCTTAAAATGTGAGATTTGAAATTTTGAAAATAAGAGATCAAAATGCCTTGATGATGTAATATTATTTAACATTTATGTACACTCTTTTTAAATTATGTCGTTAAAAAGAGTAGCGTACGAACTTGTGCCTTGCATAGCAGTCACTTGTTGTGCCTAATATGCTTGAATTGAAGACGGAGAAGCTAAGAGGTGTGCATTTATTTTTCTTTGTTGTCAAAAGCTATGAAACTTTTAGTTCCCTCTCTTTGTTGTCAAAAGTTTAATATACTTCGGGCAGAGAATTAAAGGCGATCAGTTAATAAGATATACTTCAATGTCAAACTAATGGGACCAATCATGTGAACAATCTATATCGACTTGACTCATTGAGTTGCAAAAACTTAATTTGATACTCCTTCAGTCCTATATTATTTATCCAAATTACTAAAATAAAAACATATGAGTCAACTTATATATTACTTTATGCAGAATAAAAGATAAATTAATAACTAATACATAAATAATTAATTAAACCTTGCATAATTAAACTTTGCATATATTTCATATAGCTTTTCACTCATTTGTCTTTACGTAGAAGTAAATTCGTTAAATTTATTAGTCCTTTCGTTTCAATTAATATGTCTTAAATTTGGTTAGAAACAATTTACGAAATAGAGAAAAAAATTAAAGTTATGATTTTAAATTAGAGTCATATTGTGTAATATATAAATAGCTTTTAAATCTTGTAATTTACTATATGCTATGCCAAAACTGAAATTAAAGAATTATTAATAAAAATGACATTATTTTTAAACAATTTTTTTTAAAAATACACGTTACTTGAACGAAGGAAGTACCCATAAACAAAAAGTCTTCACATGAGTCGAAAGAGATTGCAATGCCTACGGTTTATTTATTTTTTTTAGTTCATCCAATCCTCTGGAGTTGTTTGGTAGAGTCATGGACCTACTAGTTTATGTCGAAATTAGTGTGTATAAATGAGTTCGAATCCGCAAAAGCACCGTCTAAGCAAAGAAGAAATTATTCTCACTGTACTAAAAATAGTTATATATTTTTATTTATCTAATTTAAAAATAAAAAATAATTTATTACTTAATTCTAATTTATTCTTATTATTAACTACAATTATTTCTTAAAATACTAAATTTATTATATTCAAAAAATAATATAAAAAACTATCATTCTATTTATTGATCCTTGTGTCAAATCCAAGTTTGACTCTGATTAGATCCTTAGTGCAAACGCTAAGTAAGCAAGCAAGCTATCGCTTCGTGGGGTAAAAACCGATGTAAATGTTGTTTGAACTTTTTGCACTTCATTAAAAACTTCTCAATAGACAAAATTGTCTTTTTATTATTTTTCTCAAATTATTATATCATTATCTTTATAATATTTAAAATTAAGGAGTACTAAAATAAATGGTAAGACGAAAATATATTTTAAAACTTAAGAAGTCATAAAATAAATGATAAAAAGAAAATATATTTTAAAAGTTAAGAAGTCCCAAAATACTTGTAAAAATCCTTATATTAAGGACACTAAAATCAACATACGTACAAAATTTCTTGTATGACTAAAGTACCATAGCAATAGTATTTAGAACCAAATATACGAATATTTTAAGGACCAAACATGAGAATATTTTTACCAAAAATTGATATTTAATTATGGGTGAAAGATGACGTTTATGTGTTAACTTAAGAATAAGATTATTACATAAACTCTAATATGTCCCATTTATGAGCAATATTTAAATATTAAAGGCAGTTTATAATGAAATGCATTGATATTTTTGGACAATCCTTTAAGGACTTTGATTAAGGACATCATGTATTCAATTTTGAATTGGATCAATTTGTTCGGAAAGTCAAAATAAGACTTTAAATTAATTTCAAAAAACCAACTAAATATGTTATTAAATCCTCAAAATCATAGGTAAAAGTTTTATACTAATTCTTATTTCTCTTCCGTACATGTCTTTTTTGGGTAAAGTTTTCTTCATAATATTTGCAACTTTTCCTGTCTGGTTATTTGATCTAGGTAATAAATCATACTTAATATTAAACACTTCTAAATTAATTAGAGTTTCTACAATTCTATTTAACTAATATTTTGAATTAAATTTTACAAGAGACATAGGCTTCTTCTACTTTTTCTTCTTATTTTGGTTTTGATTCAAGTTGTCTTCTTGCATTCATTATTATCATCTTTCTTTATCTTTATTTTTTTTTAGTTAATAGCTTTAAAAATTATATATGAATTATACATAATTAACAATTGACAATGAATTCTCTCCTTTTGATAATTTCTCGTGTTTTTATTTTAGTTGAAAATTTATGATCGAAAAATTAGAAGAAATAAGTATATTGCCACCGAATGAAGTAGCCAAAAAGATCAAAGGTTTATCTCTTTGCCTTTTGTTTTCTCTCTTTGTTTAATTGTGACTTAATTTTAATTATGTTATTTAACCATATTTTGAATTATTGTTCTTTAGTATTATAGTTGATTTTTTTATTAAACTTATTAGTTGAGTCGAAATACAAGATTATAATTACGTGTAGAATTTTGATATACAGAACTTTTATTTGAATGATGAATCCATAAAATTAGGTGTTGCTTGGTACAAGGGATAAGGAAAATAATCCCGATAAAGTTTGAGATTAACTTTATCCCAAGATTGGTATAAGATATTACTTAATCCCTGCACTATTTTATCCCACCATTTGTACTAAGATGTTCATTTATCCCATATGGGATATCCCAAATTAGGTGTACCAAATCATGACCCTAGGGTTATGGTCGACTCTTTTAATTTGGGGCTAACTAATTAAGTTTGAAGGCAAATCAAGAGTGTTATTCACTGTAAATCAATGTTAATCTATCTATCTATCCACCTATTATTATATTAAAATACGAATATAAATGTTTGTTAATGGCTTCCGTGAAATTAAGCTTTATGAATTTGCTTATTTACTTATGTGTTGCTTACGCAATACTCATTAAAAATTTAATTCATTTGATTAGCGTTTAGTTTTTTGAACTTTGTGCATGCACTATTTCATGACATCTTGAATACTTTCATTCATTCGATCCCCCTTTGATGAAAAATTATATTATTTATACATAGTAAAATTATTTTTTTTATGTAAATATAATATGTGTTGAATCCCTTTTGGCTTCTTCAGAGGTTTAGTCTTTTATATTTTAAACTTCTTTAGTGAAATTTCTAGCTCTGTAACTGTCTGTCATGCTTTATTCCATTGAAAATAATTAAGATCAGATCTGCTTTGGCTTTCAAAACCAACCAATTTTAACTATATTTCAGTTATGAATTCATCCTTTGAGGCTATTACTTAAATAATTTTGCCACATCCATTAGCTGAATCTATTTGTTTTATAAAATTGGGAAACTTTAACGCGAAACGTTGATCAATGAAATATTTCTCTTTTATTTACTTTAAAATTAATTTATTATTTCTTCAATATTCGTTGAGTACGTATTTGGAGATTAAAAGATCCTTGAACATATATTGAAGAAAAATATGTTAGAAGTTGTTGCACAAGAGGTGTTTTTTTTTGTTTTTTTTTTTAAACAAGTAATTGTAGTAGTAAGTTTTGACTGTACTAGTGAGTTAAAATGGACTAAAGTACTAGAGAAATACAAGGGCCCCGGTTTTTGTCCCGTGTGGCGCGAACGACCTCCAACTGATAGCGTTCCGATCAGGAGCGGAGCTAGCATATATCAGGAACCCCTTTCGACGAAAAATTACACTATTTATATAAGATGAAAATTATTTTATATATATATATAATAGATGTTAAACCCCCTTTAGCTAGTTTATATGTGCACTTTAAACCCCTTAATGAAAATTCTGGCTCCGCCACTGGTTCCGATAACGCCCAACAACAACAAAAAGCGTGTGAAAATTGCTCGGCTAATATTGCTTGTTTTAAAGTTGTAACGGCTCTACCAATAACAAAACTAAAGGCACACAATTCTTCAAACAAATGGCTCTCCTTAGAGTTCCATTGCTCTTCAACTTCACCCCTTCAGTTCCTTTTTCCCCTTTTAAGCAATTCCTCAATTACTCTTCTCTCTCTGTTCGTTGCTCCAGTAATCAACAGAGTGATGAAAGCAGAGATTCCGATCAAGATGCACCGAAGAAGAAGAAAAGACTATCTGAACAGTCGTCATGGGAAACAAAAGATTCTGAAGGCAATGATTATCTTTACAGGCTCGGTGCTGAGGCAGATAATATGAATATCGCCGTTGGTGCTAGAGCTGGTGTCATCGACAGCCTCTTCGCCGGAAATTTCCTCGGAAAAGACTGTAAAAAATACTTCAATTTTATTTATCATTATCGTAATTTATTAAAATCGTGTTGTGTATTTATTTATTTGTCTCTGTCGTTGTTATTTCAGCGGATATTGTGTTTGATTATCGGCAGAAGGTGACTAGGTCGTTTGCTTATCTTCAAGGAGATTATTATGTTGCTCCCGCGTTTCTGGTACATGTTTCTTTTAGTGCTTCTTGCAGTCTTGTTCCGTTGAAAATTAATCAATTTGAGTTCCTCATCCGTTTTTTTTTTTTTTGTTTGTTTGCTTCATGTGAACAGGATAAAGTCGGTAAGTTTCACTGCCGCCATTCTTTTAGTCTTTTCAACAGCTCATTCTACGCGATCATTGTACCTTGTGTAGGAGTACTGGTGTTTTGCTCTGACAATATGAGTTTGATTCTAGCATTTTTAGCTTCCTTTTGAATCTTTCCTACTGGAGTCAATAGTAGAGATCAGTTTGTTTTCTGATGCCCTTTTTGTTTATGGATTAATCATTGTTCTATTTGGCTTCTCTTTACAGTTATTACTAGTAGAAAGGCAACCGTTTCTATTGTAGATTTTCTTTTTTGGGTTAATTCTGCAGAGAGCTTTGGGCAGCCCGGCGCACTAAAGCTCCCGCCGTGTGCGGTGTTTGGGGAAGGGACCACAAGGGTGTATTGAATGCAGCCTTACTTTGCATTTATGGCAGTGAGCTTTGACTAGAGTAATCTTTTGACTTTTGATTGTTCAAAAAGGATAAAAATCAAGATTTGCTATGGTTACATTTCATATAGGCGTTTTCACTTTAGCATCCAAGGTAGTACTCAATGGGAAAATTGAAATTTCCTTTAGTAATGGTCTGTATGTAAACTTGTCTTGATGGCTAAATGTGGACTCAAACGACTAATCTACATTTTCTACACTTGGGACATAACATGTTTTCTCACTATCCTCTTTCCTTTGATTTGGATGTGTATTATAAAATTGGTACAGTAATTCATGTGTTTGGAGGATTAACACCTACACTTCTATGCAAATTTTAACATGTAAACTTGTTATTTCATCCCTGCACCTTTTATGCTGTTATTGCAAGTAGAGCTGCCTTATTTAAACACATTGGTGATAACCTTTCTTTTCCTGGCCCCCTTTCAATGATATGTGGAATCTTATCCCTGCAGTGTGTCACATTGTGAAGAACTACATTTCTCATCTTTTGAACGCCAAAGTGCCCTTGATTCTAGGCAAGTATTTTCTCTTTCCCCTTCTGTTGTTAGAAACTTTAGGATCATACAAAATGTACCTTAATCTACGGTAGTATTTCTTGTATAAGTTTGATTTTTTTGGTAGAGAAGTGTAAGCAACATTTTCATGCACTGCTTTTCCTTTTAGAATAAATCTGTGATGCTTCATATTTTATTCTAGTTTAGGACTATCTTCGACATTTTGACTCTTCTTTTATGTTTCCTGAACGTGATAATTGCTTTACACTCAAATTCAATCATGAAATGCCAGACCAAAATATAGTTGTTGTCGTGCAGTACGGTAGCAAGCATGATCTTGATACTCATGAATGCTGTTAGTTTTGCTGCATAGGATTTTGTATTATGCTCAATCAACTTTTAAGCTGAATTTTAGGGGGATTTGAGAAGATATTGTTAAGATGATATTTTTGTAACAGGTGTTTGGGGAGGAAAAGGGCAAGGCAAAACATTTCAGACCGAACTGATCTTTCAGGCAATGGGAATTGAACCTGTCATTATGTCTGCAGGAGAGCTGGAATCAGAAAGAGCTGGTAGAATTATTTCTTTTAACAGTATAAATTGCTCAAGAATGATGTAGATAGGAATACCCCATGTGTTGGAACTTATTGACTAAACTTCGAACTGGAGTATTTATCATCATCCTTGGATGAAGAAACAAAAAGAAAAGAACCCTTTGCGACTAATAATTCTGAACTGACAGGCCAGGGTGGCAATTTACACTATGGATGTACAAAAATGGCTTATGATATCTTTCTTTCTGTGATATTTTCTAGTATGAGTTGAAGAAGAAAAATTAATCCTGTCAATGTTAGATCTGTTTGATGTTTTTTGGTGCAAGATGTGGACACAAAACTGACTCGTGGTCATTCCTCCTTGATAATGCTCCCACTGTCATATCCGGAAAGAGTCTGTAAAAAACTTTGACTACCTATTCTTAAAATTATTTCTGTGATATATTATCACGAGGTTATGCCTAGTTAAAGCAAGAATTTTCATAAGGAACCAAGATTTACTGTTGATGGTTCAGAAAAGTATAATTGACTTAAATGAGATAAGCTAGAGATCGCTCTCATCCAACAATTTTATAGGTTAGTATGGTAGGTGACATTGCCGCAACGAAACACAAAAGATTACATGCATAAACTCTTCCCAACTCAATTTGAGGACTCATATTGTGACCATCTAGGATGGCGGTCATATTTATTTCCTTTTTTCTGATTACCTCCAAGTGAAGAGCAAAATTTTCCAAATCCAGAATCTATGTTTTTTTCTATCTTTTTTTAAAAAAATTTATTATTTCTAGTTCTTACTTGTACATGAGTTATTTACTTATTTTCCTTTTCATCTTTCCCCTAACAGGAGAACCAGGAAAGTTAATACGTGAGCGCTATAGAACTGCTTCTCAAGTGGTTCAGAACCAAGTTAGAAGCTTTACTGCTTTTATTACCGGTATATGTATATGTTTGTATGTCTGGGTCCTGTTATTCTACATAGGTTATGCTATGATTTATGTTATATGCTATGACTTGTTCGCTTTAGTTTTGACACATATTTATTCATTTTCTTGTTTCCTATTGTCCGTGACAATGGTTCATAGGTAATGGATCACTCTCTCTGTTACTTTTTTCTGTGAATGGAAATTCATAGAGAAGAATAATTGTAAACAGAAGCTTTCCCCCTATTTAATTCCTTTTTTTGTCTCTGTTCATCTTCCCCTTCCCCCCACCCCGTGCTGACACGTTACAATCCAAGTCAGTAGTAACCTGTTATTGGCTCTCATTCTGGAACTTTCTTGTTCCTTTCTTCTTCTGTCATCTTCCCTTTTCTCCTTTTGTCCCTTTGCTGCGCTTTGCAAAACATCCTCATTTTGGGTATCGGCACCAACTGCCGCTTTTTTCTCTGTCTCCCGCCCTTCCACCCCTTATTAGTTATTTTATACATCCAATCAGCACTTCTTCCATGCCTCCTGTTTTCCTTTCCTTCTCAGTGCACGGGTTTCTTATTTCCCCTATCCTTAATCAATCATTCTTTGACTTTCTGTTCTTTCCTAAGATTTGCATTCAGGCCATCTTCTACAGAAACAACTTCATTCAGTTTCAAATTTCATTTCTCTCCTCCTCTTTTGAAATGCTTTTCCTTGCCCACGACATCAACACTCTTCATTTTTGCCTTCTTATCTGGCATTCACTTTTTTCTGCTGTTGTTCACGCCGGCTGACTTTACGTCTTCTTTTTCTTCTTCCATGGCCATATTGTCTCTTTCCTTTTCTGACTATCAAAATTGTTGATTTTTTTAAACCATCAAAACTTAAAATATTGTGTTTCTTTGAGTACGTTTTCTTTAATATCTTAATGGAAGAACAATGTAGCAACTAAAAATATAAAAAGAGTATTTCATGCCCCCCCCCCCCCCCCCAATAAAACAAATCCAAAAAGTGGTTTAGTCCAGTTGTGTGTGTTTCTGGTGCATTTTGCTTTGTTTATGTAATAACTAGCAAGATCTACTGTTGACTTCTGTCTAAAATGTTAATAAAGTTCCAAATGGATATATTATCAATATGAGGGCTTCCGATATTGCAGAACATATATTCCTTCCTTTAATCCACAATAAGTTTCATTATCCTAGGTGAAAAAGAAGCAAAAGTGCACCATCCGCGCACACACACACACACCAATTTTAGATTGAGAGGCAGATGAAAATTGAAAACAATAAGAGAATAAGACATCCATGATATTCCATATTTTTGAGAATGTATACTTAGTCCACTGGAAAAAGAGTAGCTTCACAGCTTAGCACATGCATGCATTGTATGTTTCAGAAGAGTAGCTTCACAGCTTAGCATATGCATGCATTGTATGTTTCAGACTTTCAGTCATGAAAAAGTGTTACAAAAACATGCATATTTAATTCTAGGTTCAAAGCTATAGCATTACAAACCCTTTCTCTCTCTACTTTGGCTTTCTTAGCTTAAAGAGGGGTGGGGGGTGACGGAATTTCCTACTAATAGTTGCACAGTAGAATGATTAATAAAAAGGTTGTGAAATTAATTATTATCCCGCATATAGCAGAATTTTTTCCAATTCATCTATTTGGGTCACTAAATTGAAGTTTATGACTTTTGTTCCTTGCTGAAACATTGTCTTTATTCCTGCAATAATTCTCTTTGGAGTCTTCCAAAACGTTTAAGTGAACTGCTAATGAACTATGGATGGTTCCTATTGCTTAACAGGGGAAAATGAGTTGTTTGATGATCAATGACATTGATGCTGGCCTTGGTAGATTTGGTAAGCTATATTATTTTTACTTGGATGACAGACGTACAAATCTACTCTTGTTTTTTTTTTTTTCAGTTTCCATCAAGTGTCTCTTCGGTTTAAATGGTTGTATCTCTTTCAGCTCTCCTTTTGACCAAGAAATAAATGAACTGACATTCTCCACTAAAGAGTTTGTTTTTTTTCCTATGAAGGTAACACGCAAGTGACAGTCAACAACCAAATTGTTGTTGGAACTCTGATGAATTTGTGTGATAATCCTACAAGGGTAAGCGTAGGGCAGGAGTGGAGACAAGGAGATATAACACACAGGATTCCCATTATAGTGACAGGAAATGATTTTTCAACAATGTATGCTCCCCTAATTCGTGATGGGAGAATGGAGAAGTTCTATTGGTACGCCCCCTTCTTTCTCTTGCTTGCCCTTATCGTTCGTTGGCTTCTTTTCTTGAACCTTCGGAGTATATATAGGAGTCACGGGAATTACAACTAATCAGTTACCGTAGGTTTGGTGCAGTCCTGTCACCTCAAAGTTCTATCTTTCCTGGATTTAATTTTTACTTTTGAACATGTGAGGTTAAGTTTTATTATAATGTCATCAGCATCTCCAAAAACAAGAGCAGAACTTTTCCTGTCTAACTTTGCAGTAACAAGGTCTCTACATCATTTATAAGGTCCATAATACAACAGAAAACTAGGGAAATCGTTCCTGGATTTAATTTTTGGGCCACATATTCAGACCATAGTAAGGGTAGAACACCTATTTGTTTTTATGAACTACCTGATGGTCCATTTAATGGACACAATTTAACTTATTACTTTCAAGTTTATGAAAAAGACAATGCCACTGAAGGTAATATTTGACAGTGATTAAAGTATTTTTTTTTTCTACAACAACAACAGCTATTTTTCTGATCACGAAAAATAGTGATTAATGTTTATCCTTTGGCTGTTTCTTGTTGATTTTGAATCATTATAAATTTATGCTTAGACTGAATAAAGATTTCTTGATCAATCAAAAATAATAATGCCAATTGAGAAAGGGGCTAGTTTCCTCTTCCCTTTATTTAATAGTATTATTTAGTACTCATAGTATTTTATTCTTTATTTTTACTACTAGTTGTTGCTTCATTTGTTTTGTTTATCTTGCTATCTTGCTGTCGTTGTTTGGCTTTGATTACACTTCTTTTAAGCCGATGGTCTATTGGTAAGGTCTGCGTACATCCTACCCTTCCCAGACCCCACCTGTGGGATTTCACTGGGTATGTTGTTGTTGTTGCAAATGAGTTTAGATGTTTTCGTAGATAACAAGAAGAAGTTCTATATTTCATGGCGATTAGTAACTATTTTCTCTTTCATGATATAGGCAGCCCACCCAAGAAGACATCGTGAATATTGTTTGCAGAATGTACGAGAAAGATGGCATAACAAGGGATGAGGTTGCGACTATTGTTAATATATTCCCAAATCAAGGTGACTTGCCATCCATGAAAGTTATTTTATTCCATTCTCATGGCGCATATACAATTTTTTTGATATTCTTTTGCTGGCTCACACTCTACTCTCTCCCTTGTATCTCCATAAACAAACACTATTTATAAGGTATAATCCTTGTTTCAGTACATAAATTTGGAATATTTCAATTTTTATCTAATAGATGGCCCAAGTATGGTGTGTTTAACACCCCTCTGACAAGAAGGACTTACAATCTACACCATCACATTGTTACATATGTTATTATGTGACTATGGATTGGCTGAGAATTGGTTAAATATTACAGTTCATGATCATAGACTGTTTATATCGCTTGATTGTCATATAAATACAGCGCAATATGCAGAGGTGTGAAAGGCCTTTTTCCTCTCATATTTCTTGTTCATCTCTTGGCAGCATTGGATTTTTATGGAGCTATGAGATCTAGAACATATGACCAGTCCATCCTTAAGGTAATATAATTTGAGCAATGTCACTTTACTTTATTCATTGCCTCTTTAACCTATAAACTACTACTCTATCATGTTTCCTAGGTACTCTTGAGCTTTTTCTTGAATTAATTGGTTAAAGAACCTTCTCTCATTTTGTCAGAGGACAGAAAAGGCTAATGTTGCTAAAAGTTTCTCTTTATCGAAGTCATTGGAAAAAAATCAAGAGTTAATTGTCTTCTTAATTAGCACTTAGAACTAGTTTCAGATGATGGAAAAAATGTAATTTGGTGAACAATGGCATTATTATGTCTGGGGCAGTGGACAAAGATGGCAAGTTGCTGAATTGTGATCGTTGCGTCTGTGTTCCTGTAGCCAAGTATTCTACAAGATGATCTTCTGCCAATAAAAATAAATAAATAAAAAAGTTCATGGTAAGCTCAGAAAAACAACATTCCACATTTTCCTTCTACCCTGAAAGACAACTAGATGACCATGTTGAGGTATAGATAAAAAGGTTCGTGCTTGTTTGTATTTGGTTTTCTGGTTGTCCGTAGGTTCACATGGTGAATCCTCTAAGAAAAGGTCACTATTGTTGTAAAAACTTATCAGGAGACAGAAATATGTATAAATTACTCATTCCTCAACTCCTATACATTTACGAAGTTTGAGTGTTCTTTTAATAATCCCTAGCAGATTCACATGGTTCTGTATGTATAAATTCTTTTCTCTTCAACTTTTCTCAATTTACAAAGTTTGGGTGTTCTTTAATGCTTAGTAGAAATCTGGAAGCTAAAGTGGTATGACCAATAAAGTCTCTTGGGATTGAGGTGTAGTTGTTCTCATTATTTTTGTAGAGTAATGTTTATCATTTTTCAGGAAAGTGAAGAGCTACAGAACAAGTGAGTTCACGAGAACTTGATATTATATATATTAGGATTATTTTGAATTTATAAAGGAAGTTGGGATTTTAGTTATGGATCGGTCATAGAACAATGCAGTAAGAGCCTTGCTAGTCTATTGCAGTACCATAGGGGCAATTCTCATTGGTTTTGGAATCAGAAGTCACAATACAGATGTTACCAAACTCATAAGGAGGTTGTTTTAACTAGCGCTTAAGATAAGATACAAATTCAATATCTATAGTATTCCGCTATGATGACTGGTTCTCGGATTTGTTAAACCTGGCAGCAAGCATTGCAACTTTTCAAGCTGGTATTCCATTCCACTTTTAAGGTTCTCAAAAAGGTTTATAAAAGTAACCAATTCCTTAATGAACACATATGCTTCATAAACTGTTGTTGCTTATTAATGGTGATTACAGCTAATTATTTTGTGTTTGCATCTTTTCTACCACATTGCCATACAAATTTCTATTCTAACACCAACTTTCGGAGGCTTGATTAAAATTTTAGTTACTCTTTTGTGTTTTCCACTTTTATGTAGTGGGTGGAAGACTCTGGAGGAGCTGAAGATATTGGCAGAAGATTTCTTCGACAAAGAAAGAAGGGAGAACTCCCAATTTTTGTTCCTCCAGAGGTAAGGAATTTTCTGCTTCCCTTCCTTTTTCGTGACAACTATTAAGGCAGGGGCATTTCTGATTTTAATTTTTCTTAGTAAAATTTTACAAGTAGAATATATGCTCATTTTTCGTGTTTGTTGATTTGGCAGAAAAATTGTTTGGAGAACTAAAGAAATCCCTTTTCTTACATAACAAGAAAAATGAGAAAAATAACCTTCATTAGGTCATAAGGATAAGGGGCTGAAGGAATTAGTGGGAAAGCGGGATTTAAAGAAGTGTTATGTAACGTCTTAGCTCATGGAAAATGAGAGGTGCTTTTACTGTAAGTTATGGGGACTTGGGAAGAGGATACTCGAAATCAAGAGTGGGCAGAGGGGAGTTGGTCTTGAACGCATCTGCTATCATACCCAGAACACTGATTTTTCTGGTAGAGTCACAGATGTAAAATGTTGGGGGGAGAATAGGGAAAACAGGTCTAGTCACTTCTCCAAATAGCCGAAATGAAGCACCTTATTTGCAAAATCATTGCAGCCAGTCATACAGTTTTGAAATACAAATTTAAAGATGAATATATGGTAATATAAGACGAGATTAAATGAGATGAAGTTGCGTGAGAAGGTTTGTTCATGTCCTAAGAACATCTCTAACTGCACCAGTCTATAGGTGTAAAACCATGTAGATGAAGGTGTTAGAAGGTGCAAGATATAGTTAAAATCGCATGGAAGGAATTTGTCTAAAAAAAAACTACTATCTTTGGAACAATTACAAAGTAGAGAAAAATAGAACACAGTGGAATCAAAAGATCCATTTGGGTGATACCAACTGGAGTAACTTATTGAGTGCTTGCTTAGGTATTCACATAAGTTGGGTTGAGAGGACTACTCTCTTAGAAGTAAATCGTTCACTTATTCTGCTGGTTTTATTCTTGTTGAACAGCAAACGGTGGAAGCTTTACTTGAATCGGGACGCTCTCTTAGCAAAGAACAAATGCTGATTATGGAGAGCAAACTTTCAAAAGAATACATGAAGAACATGGATGAATAGGACGGGGTGCAACTATGTGAGGCTTCAGGTTGATTAATTTTTGTGTATATCATTGATTGAATAACAGTAAAATATGTTATCCAATCAGGAGTACTGGAAAATGAGAATATAAATTTTTCTTCTTCTATATTTTGTTGCAAAGTTGAATTTTTCCCTAGCGAAATGAGGAATAAAACACAATTTTTATTGCTCACATTATCTAAAGTCATTGGCTCGTTACATATATTTTAGCTGGTTGGTAAGAATAACTGTGTTTGTAATCTTTTACAAAATCGTTTTTAGTTTTTTGTCTTTTTTACGAGAGATCTTTATTTTTGTACACAAGAATCTTGAAAGATCATTTTCTTTTGTTTAGATTGTAAGAGCAATACGGTGTGTCGATAAAGAAAGCACATATTCATTTCTTAAAGGCCAAGGTCCCCTATACTGTAATGGGAGTTAAGTTAGTTTACAAATGGGCCATTTCCTTCATCTTAACCCCACAGTTTGATGAGGATAGAATGATGCTAAATTGCCAACTATACTTAGTACTTTTGGAATGTAACCCTTCTTTCGTTAGGCTCACTTTTTTTTTTTTCATAATCACCAAGTATTCGATATCCACTTACGTGATAAATTTGAATTTATGCCGACTTGTTAAAGGGGAATCACAAGATTCAAATAAATTTTTATTTGGTTGAGTGAAGGAATTTTATTTATCCGCTATGTCCCGTAGTGGTCCTTAGGCTCACTTCTAATATTGTAATAGGGGTTTAGATAGCTTACAAATGGCCAGACCATTTCATTTTTCCACAATTTGATGACGATAGAATGATGTCTAATGTTAACTAACTTATGATAGGCACTTTTATGATGCATGACTACATATATGGATATATTTGTTTGATAATGGTCTCTGTGCTTGCGGCCAGACTCAAGCGCCAGTGAAAGACGTGGTAAGAGAGCGAGTTCGATTTGTGAACAATATCGATTTTTTTCACCATTACTATTGCGAGATTGGTGCTTAGCGGCTCACGAGCAACATCTAGATTAAGGTTGGATCAACCGATTTGGTTTTCATGAGCGTTGGCGGGTTCCGGCCGATTGGGTTTTCATGAGGGTTGGTGGGTTCCGAAGTGCCTATCAAAGGTGCTAGTGCATACCCTAGAGTGATCATCGTCATCTGCACTTCATATTTTGGCACAGTAAAATGTGTAACTCACATACTGTTGAGAAACTCTACAAGAACAACAATAATAATGTTGCAATCTCAAATAAGTTAAGATCAATTATATAAATTATCATTTTTTGTGTTTAAACTCAACTCGGTAACTCTCATTAAGAAAAATCACATTACAAGCCTGGTCATGTCATACAACATAAAGTTTAAATTTCTCACTGGTGCTAAAATTTCAAACATACCTAATGAACAAATAGAATTAAATAAGTAAATATTAAAGAATGACAACGAGATTAATCAAATCAAAAGTCCATATTACCGTTAAAATACTATAATCAAAAGAAGTCATAAATATATAACACTAACATTAAGATATTTTTATAATTGTGCCAATTAGCTTTGTCCTTAATTAAATCAATCGAAAAAGAACGGCTCTTATTATGACGAATTTGAGGACCGTTTTGTGTACATCATTCATCATGCCCAAAAAATAATAATACAATCGCAATGAAAGAGATGCCAAAGGCATTATAAATTGGTAGAGGGACAACAAGTCAAAATTCAATTGATTTAATGCCAAGACTTTAGCATTATAGTTGTGCATTTCAGTTTTCAATGACTTTGAAATGTAGGGTCTTCTTCAATCCTTGGCATATAAAAAGAGTTCAACATGTTTAATTTATATTCACTAACGGTATAAAAAAAGCTTCTCATTATCTGGTCATGTTTATCTATTGTAGCAAATAACTTTGTCTGACTTCTTTTTAGTAGTCGTGGTGTCTAAACCAACTAACATGCACTTGGACTTATTTTGCAAGGTATCTGATATCATCGACAGATCGAGAGGCTTGCGTACGGGCTACATAAACTCAGTAACTTCTGCCCAAATCATGTATGCATATGTTTAGAAATCCACTAAATTAACATGAGGTCACAATAGGAACCCATAAACTTCAAATGATCTTAGATCTGCGTTTGTCTACTATCTCCCACCAATAAAGGTATCCGACAATTTTGTGCATTAAAACTTTGGACATATATAAAAAAAAATCACCAAGTATTTTTTGACCTTCGCTAAAATTTAAACTTGAAATCTCATAATTCTCAATCTTGTGTTATTTTCAAACTACAAACCTTACTTTTATACAGGGTTACCCATAAATAAATATATCTTGTGTGACTTGATAGCATATTTTCCTACACCATCGATATATATAATAAGTTAAAACAAAGTTTGTCGATATCATTTATATATATAGGAGTAGTACTTAATTAATATTGCATAAAGAAAGTCCCTTCTTAGTGTGGTGTAGGGTTTCTTTCAAAGTAGGTGAGCCAGTGTTTTCATGCTTCATGAAATTCCCACTTCTAAAACAGAATAGAGTGGTCCATTTTGCTAATCCATTACTTAATATCAAACTATTTTCAAAACCTAACAAAGTGCTTAATTAATTTTTTGCCTTAATGATAACCTAGAGCTTTCACTTTACAAATATTTAAACATACAATCATCATTAGTCAAGAATAAAACCACTAAAGTAGTTCATTTTAACAAATTAATTATATTCCCATCCTTCCATGGAAAAAGAAATCTAAAAAATAAAATCAAAGCCACGGTCCCTTCTTAGCCACCATCTAATTGGAGATAAAACTATTTTATGGAGTTAAAGTATTTATTAAAGTTGTAGAAGAATAAAGTTTTAGGTGCTAATTAAGAGGTTTCTAGCTTTTTGAATAGTTAATACAAAAAAGTGATAATATTTGGGTCACTAATACTGATAGTTTTTTGTCTATCTTTTTCTTTACACTTTGTTTTCTTTTTATTTTCTTGTGTTTTTTGGGAAAGATTCCTACCAATAGTTGTGCTTTTTTCAATTATTAACTACTAATACATAATTCAAGAATATATGTAACACAATTAGAATTAACTTTGTCCATTCAAGTTCATTATTGTACTGACTAAGTACTATTGGACAAGACGGGAAACAAAAATTTAGTTGACTTTACCTTTGAGATGAAGCTTATCATGCAGTAGGGTTTTGATTATAATGGCTCTAAATTATAGCCAATTGAAAAAAATACGGTTATGGATAATACTTTCTATCTTCTCTATGAATTCGTGATGGATTTATGATGAAATGTCATCTATCTAAATTAGAAATGAATTTAGTTAGTTAGTCACAAAATATTAAATGTACATAATAAAGAGAATCCGTTGTGATGGATAAAAAACGGATAAATTTGTCACAAATTTTGACATCCAATTCGATATCTACGTCAAGATCTAATCGTAAAGGATAATATATATTGTTTCTTTACATATTGTTGCTTACTTGAGGTTAAATAATAAAAACAGCCCATAGTAATTAACCAAGCGACCGTCGTTTGACACTTCAATTACTGTATGTTAACAAGTAGTTAGAAGGTTAACGTAGCCTAAATATATCTTAATATTTTTAAGACGTAAAGTTAAGACAAGATTAAAACCAATATAAAGTAGAAAATAAAGGGAGAAATAGACCAAAATATTTGTTTTGTCACTTTTGAATCTTTCAAATTTCAACTGTCCTCATGTAATTGGCCCAAACTTCTTCTTCCCTAAAACAAAAGCTAACTCCTTACTTTTTAAAAAAATCATAATGATACTCACATTTCGCTTCTCCAGAGTCAAACTGCATGAATTTGAAAATTATAAGAAAGATTGTAGCTTATTTTTTTTTTTGTATAATTTTCGATATCTAAATTTAATATATTGAATTAGTATAATCTAATTCAATTTAGCTCCAACAATTAATCAAAGTGACTTTATGAAGTGAAACGTGATAAGTAAAATTTAACGGATGATAATTTATTTCTCTGTTTCAGTTGATTAGTCATTTTCTTTCTCAACAATAACCCTTAATTAAGAATCCAATAATTACTATGAATTTAAAATCCATTTCCAACTAATTAACCACGTGGTCCAAACGCCTGCCGACACTAGGAAATCCTCTCTACGATATTTGATTTGAAAACATTATACTAAAGTACTATTTTTTACTGATTTAATTTGACTCTCTCACTATAATTGACTTTTTCTTTTTTCCTTCAATCCTTAGACTTTAAATTAAATAAATTTTCTACTCTACCAGTAATCGGTATGAACAGCTTCCTGTCACCATTTTTTTTTTGGGGACAATTTGGTGGAAGTCGTGGTTTGATGTTCTATAATTTTTTGTTCACTGTGTGGAAAAAAAATAAATAACAAGCTTGAACAGCATAATATGATAACATGAGTGACGACATAATAATCAACCTCTCTATTCCACAAAGATAGAACTAAGGTATGTATTCACCTTACTCTCCGTATACTCCAGCTTATGAAATGCTTCATCCTATCCTCTTCAGACTCCATTTGTGAATCAGAACTACACTAAATATATTGTTCTTATCCTAAAGCTTCAAATTTAACAAGTAAAATAATTAGTTGTTTGTTTTTACTTTTGTCCTTAGTTATAAATATAGAGAGATATTGATATGATGCAAAAGAGAAAAATATTAAATAGAGATGAGTAATGAATAAGGATAATATTTTTTTTAAGAGGCGTGCAAAACAAAAATGTGACAAATATTTAAGAATGGAGAGAGTATTATAGTAAGTTGAAATTAGATGCGCTTACGGGATAATACATTTCAAATTTTGAAGCGTTAAATAATTGCCCATTGGTACTGATTTAACACTTTTAAACAAACAAAAAAAGTACTCCCTATATTTCAATTTATCTAGCATATTTCCCTTCCTAAAATTCAAACAAGGTAAGTTTGATCATGAATTTAGACATGAAATCTTTAATTTTTTTGAAATAAAATTTATATATTTGGAAACTACTTAAAAAGTATTATAAGTCACAATAATTGACTATTCAAAATATTTGAAACATATATGAAAAAATTACGGTCAAACATAGACATGTTTGAATTGCGGAAAGCGAAATATGCCAAATAATTTGGGACGAAGAGAGTATGTAGTAACACTTTTTTAAAGAGAAAATACATAAAGTCTCCCTCAAACTTGTCTCCAAAACTCACTTTAGATTTGTAATTTTACGAACATTTAAATTTCCCCCTAAAAAACTTTCAAGTGAATTAAATACCACTTTATATATGCAATACCAGTTTCATTGTTGAGAGGTGATATACACGCGCGCCATATAAGCACCACCTCAACAACACCTCAGATAGTGAAGGAATTCACTTTCCATTTCTTTTTTCCTTTCCCATGTCAATTTTTTGTTCTTATTTTTACTATTCACGCATCTTCTTCATTATTCCATCTTCATTATCTCAATTATCTCAGTACAATACAAATACAAAGGTAAAAGTTATCCTTGGCAAAAAATCTAAGCCCACAACGTAGTTTCTAGTAATTTAACTAAGGACGTATGTAAAACAGAAAAAGGGAGGAATACAGATATCATCATAATTGGGATTGGGAATATTGGTGCTACTCTTTCTCATACTCTTGGCAATGTTTTTTTGTTTTTTTGTTTTTTTGCTTTCGACTAACTACTTTCATAAATCTATTTGCAAGTTCCTTTAAAAGCTAAATCTTAACAATCATACTTTCTCTTTTCGAGTTAGTGAAGAACAACAGAAGACTATTTCAACGGCGATTTCCGGAGTTAAAGCTCAAAACACGACAGATCTGAAGGTTTTCAAATCGTTCACGGAGGTTTTCGAGTTAGCATTCAAATATATTTAAATGTTCATAAAGTTAAAATGTTAAAGTAAGTTATGAGGACAAATTTAATGGGTACGTACTTTATGCATTTTTCATTTTTTAAAAGGCATAATTCTGAAACTCCTATTGCATTGTAAGTCTAAATATCACAAGGACACGTTTTAACTATATTTCGCGCTTACTTTCTTTCTTTGTCGTTTTATTGTTTTTATTTAAACATCTTCTTAATTTCTCTATGTAGACACTAAACAATATGGAGTCCTATTGTTTATGAAGAATTGTAAATCTAATCAAGGAGGGAGAAATCAAACTCGATTTTGAATACCTTTGTGTAGTCTACCCAAACTTTAGGTTCGTACGTTAGGTTAAAAGTAAGATTAAAAATTCAAAATTTTTAGCTTATAAACTTGAAAGATACATTTATTTATATTCCGTGCAGTCCTAAAAACGAACTGAGATGGTGAATATTGAATTGTCAATCATCAATATGAACCCATGGTTAATTATGATTTAGAAAAAAATTAGTGGCATGTTTCATAAAACAAATAAGTTAAAACTTTATCTCGAAATAGAAATTTGTCCTTTTTTCTAGTTGATGTTAGTCGTGAAAATAACGTGTATAAATAAAATTTTATTGAAAAAAGACTCAAAATTAGGAGGAAACATTACCCAATTCGATAAATCTGAAGCAGCAGATCTGCAGGACTCTATCCTTACGAAACTTTAATCACTTTTAAGTTTCACTTTAATCACTTTCTTTTATTTGTCTTATATACTTCTTTCATGTATAATTATTCACTCAAAATTTCTATAATAATAGTGATATTAATTTGTTACAACAGGTATTAGATCACTCGACATATATGTGCAACGGGCGTGAATGTCAAATTGTCAATCGTCGATATATGAATGTTCACCTATGACTAATTGTGATTAGTGTTTTTTTTTTAACGACATGCTTGATAAAAATGAATAAATTAAAACTTTGTCTTGAAAAGGAATTTGTTTTTTCTAGCTGAGATGTATCATGAAATTAACGTGTACAAATAAGTTTACATTGAAAATGTTATACAAAATTATAAAAAGAAAGCAAATATTGCTTTACTTATTTTTTCAAGTTCATGTACTGTGATTTACCTATTGTGGATTAATGAACTCATCAAGCTGACAATCAACTTGTAAAATGCCTTCTTTTGTCCATTATTTGCTTTTGCTTGGAGTTTTTACAATGTTGGTTTTCCTTTTACCTATTTATCTTCCTCATCTGACATGAAACAGTGTTATGCAAGCTCTATCGAATTAGTTCTCACTCTAGTTTGCTTCATATGAGTTATTTCATTTGGTCATTTTGCTTAGTCATATATTTATACTAAGCAAAATGACCAAATGAAGAACTCATATGAGTCGTGAAAATAACGTGCACAAACATGTTTTTATCAAAAAAATTGTCTCGAAAAAAGAAATCTGTCCTTTTTTTTTATAATTATTGTGAGTCGTTAAAATAATGTGTATAGATATATTTTTTTTTTGATATGAGTCATGAAAATAACATGCGCAGACATGTTTATATCTAAAAAGCTTTATTTTAAAAAAAAAAAATTATTTACTTTTTCTAGTTGATATGAATCGTGAAGATAACGTCTGCAGACATATTTTTTTACTGAAAAAGCTTTGTCTCGATTTTTTTTTTAATCCTTTCTAGTAATTATTTTGAGTCGTAAAAATAACATGTACAGACATGTTTTTACCAAAAAAAGACACAGGAAGGATGAAGCACATAATTCGATGAATCTGCATGATTTTGTCTTATGAAACTTTAATAACTTTTAAATTTTTATATATACACACTTTATCCATCACTCAAAATTTATACAATAATATTAATACTCTATTATTTTGCTATAGAAAAAATTAGATGATTCGGAATATACGTGCAATGCATGTGAATGTCAAATGTTGATATAAATGTTTATCCATCGTTAATTGTAATTAAAAGAACTTTAATGACATATTCGATAAAAACAAATAAATTAAAGATTTGTCTTGAAAAAGGAAATGCATGACTAAGCAAAATGACCAAATGAAGAACTCATATGAGTCGTGAGAATAATGTGTATAAACATGTTTTTATCTAAAAAGTTTTGTCTCAAAAAAAATATGTTTCTTTTTTTATAATTATTGTGAATCGTTAAAATAATGTGTACAAATATGTTTTTATCGAAAAAGCTTTTTTCTCGATAAATGAATTTTTTTGTATGTCGTAAAAATAACGTTTGCAGACATATTTTTATCTAAAAAGCTTTTTCTCGAAACAAAAACTATTTGTTTTTTTCTAGTTGATATGAATCGTGAAAATAACATGTGCATACATGTTTTTACCCAAAAAATTTTATCTCAATTTTTTTAATCCTTTTTTGTATTTGAACCCTGAAAATAACGTGTACAGATATGTTTTTGTCGAAAAAGACACAAGGAAGAAACACATAATGCGATGAATTTGCACCAGGTCTGCATAACCCTATCCTTATATATATATATATATATATATATATATATATATATATATATATATATATAATTCGAAATATGTGTGTAATGCACGTGAATGTCAATCATTGATATAAATGTTTATATATATATATAATTCGAAATATGTGTGCAATGCACGTGAATGTCAATCGTTGATATAAATGTTCACCCATCGTTAATTCTGATTAAAAAAACTTTAATGACATTCGATAAAAACAAACAAATTAAAGATTTGTCTCGAAAAAGGAATTTTACTTCTTTTTTTTTTTCTAACTAATGTGAGTCGTGAAAACATCGTGCCAAAAATTTTTTATTTTAAAAAAACCCACAAAATTAGGAGAAGGAAGCAAGACCTGATTCAAAATTAGTAATGTTGATATTATTTTGAAATAGAAGTATTAGATGACTCGGCATATACGTGCAATGCACATGAGTTGTCAAATTGACAGTCGTTGATATAAATGTTCACCTATAATTAATTGTGATTAATTTTTTAACAACATTTTAGATAAAAATAAATAAGTCAAAATTTTGAATTCTTATCAAGGACGAAGAAGTCAAATTTGATTTTGAATATCTCACGTCTACCCAAACTTTAGGTTCGTTAGGCTAAAAATAATATTCAATTCAAAGTTTTAAATTTATAAACTTGGAAGATAGTGGATACCAAATTATCATTCGTAGACATGAATTTTCATCCATGGGTAATTGCGGTTAAAATCTTTTTATTTTTTTCTATTAATATATTCAATAAAAAAGAATAAGTTAAAACTTTTTGTCGAAAAAGAAATTTGTCCATTTTTTCTAGTTATTGTGTCATGAAAAAAAGTATACAAGCATGGTTTTACCGAAAAAGCTTTATCTCAAAAAAAAAAAAAGTCTATTTTTTCTAGTTGATATAAATCGTGAAAATAATATGCGCAAAAATATTTTATCGAGAAAGCTTTCTCTCAAAAAGAAAATATCCATTTTTATTAGTTGTTGTAAATCATGGGAATAACACGTACTAACATATTTTTATCGAGAAAGACACAAGAAGGAAGAAGCACCCAATTCGATAAATCTAAAGCACTAAATCTCTATGACTTTGTACTTGTGAAATTTAATTTACTTTTAGGTTTTGATTCACTTAAAGAAAGTAATATATTGGTCCTTTTATTCCTTTTTTCTGATTAATCCAATCACAAATATTGAATATATAAGATCCTTATATTCTCTTCATACTTCATTACTACGAGTATGTTGTTGTTGTTAGTGTTGATTAACCCAATTACAAATGCTTTATTACCACCGACAAAATTGTAATTTTCTTATTTTTGGAAAACGTATACTAAACTATGTTGTCTACTTTTAAGTTAATCTAATTAAAATCTTCACATAAAAACTGCACAGTCAAACCGGCCAAATCACCACAATTTCTGTTTACTTGTTGCTTTCCCACATAGACATGTCACGTTTTTTGTATCTACACAAGTCAAAATACTTGTTCCCACAAAAAGATAAAAAAAAAACTCTCATTCATTTTCACTTGTATGCAATTAGTTTTTCATAATTTTTTTAAAAATAATAAATAAATATATATTTTATTAATTAACGTATAATCTTTGTTGTATTATTTTTAGTGGATTTGAAGATATAATTTGAATTGTCTAGTTAATATTAAAGCTAAAATATGGAAAAACATTATCATTCTCTTAATATGCTAAAAGTGATAAGTAAAAATAAAAATGTATATTTGATATGCTAAATAAGTAAAAGTGAATGAATGAAGTATAGTACTCCCTCCTTTTCATTTACTCGGTCCCTTTACTAAAAATAATTATTTCAATTTACTTGTCCAACTTATGAAATTAAGAAAAATTTATCATTTTCTTTCAATACTACTCATATTATTAAATGACTATATAAAATAAATAGTCAATTTTAAATTTTTAAAGTATAATTAATAAATTTAGTTTAATAAAATAACCCCTTAATAAATGCTTTCTTAAAGTAAGTATCAAGTCAATAATATGAGTTAAAATAAAATCAACTGGAGAATTAGAAGAAAAGAAAAGACAATCAAGAAAAAAGTAAGAACAAAATCCAACACCTAAAACAACCACGTGTCATGAAATAATTTCATAGTAATAAAAAAGTAGAACACTGTCACGTGTCGGCGGGTTTATTCTTAATCAAATAATCAAAAAAGAAAAACTTTGAAAGTGGGAAAAATGGTCATTAATTTCCACTCCATATAAAAGTAGCAAAAGTGGCATTGAGCCCCTTAACAGTATTCCTCATTTTTTTCTACTACTTGTTTTTCTGTCGAAAACTAACTAGATAAAAGTGCGTGAAACTAATTTTGTGTTCAATTTTTTGAAGAGAAAAAGAAATAGGTCTGGCCGGGTTAAGGATTTTGCTGAGTCGATTAGGAAGAAGGTATGGTAGGAAGAAATTGAAGACGAAGAAAATCAAAGTGATGGATGATTGGTGGCATAAAATGGTGTTTCCTGTAAGGCGTGTTTGGTTTGCTGTTTCTGCTCGTGTTAAAGCTCGTAAAAATGGTGACTTCTTTGTTTCTCTCTACCTCTCTAGCAATTGAAAAAGGATCATTGGTTAATTCATTTATTGAATTCATAGAAAATTCTATTTAGTTTGTTACTTCTTCATTTGAATTTTGCTTACAAGGAGGTGAGATTTGAGAATTCAAGTGGGATTCCGCGTTTCTGAGTTTGGACCTGCAAAGGAGTACATGTGCATGTGCTCGTTTCAGCGGCGGAACCAAAATTTTCAATGCTCGTTTGGTCATGAATATTTTTCTTTTGGAGTTGGATTCCGAAAATCATGTTTTACCATAAAATTTCGGAAAATTTCACAATTCAACTTGAAATTAATTATGGAATTTGAAAAGTATTGAAAAGTTGTTTTCATTTTTTCAGTCAAAATCACTGCAAAAATTCAAAAATAATTTTCATTTATATTCATGGTCAAACACAAATCCAATTTTCAAAATACCATTTTTCTACTTTAAAAACAAAACTAATTTTTTTTTTTTTCAAATTTCATAATTTTCATGGCCAAACAGTCCTTAATTTATGGGTTCTTACCCGATTTTGAATAAATTATTTATATATTAAATATAAATATATGCTTGAGCCAAAATTACTGAATTCTGTTAAACCGTAACTCAAATGAGATGAATTATAGTAAGTTTTTTTTGCTTTGCACATATTTGATATTTTTTTTTTATCAAAGAAAATTTTCATCTTTATTCATTTTTCTCATCATTTTAATTAGTGGTTTTGCCGGTGCGGTGCCGTGGGTGGGTGGGAGTTGTGAGGTGTAGTTGTGAAGATGAAGGAGAAATATGTCCGATTAATTAACTCAACATGTTAATATCTATGCAGGTGGAAAATAAAATAGTTTTTTTTTTTTAAAAAAAAAAAAAAGTTTGAAAATTAATTGAAGGGCATAGAAAAATATAAAATTGCTTTCATAATTGTTGAGTTGAGAAAAAGCATGATGTATGTGACCTTCTCAACAAATTTAACTTTATATATAAATCTTTTTTCTTTTTCCGTTTATGATCATGTGGGGATAGAGGTACGAACTGCGTACACTCTATCCTCTCCAGACACACATTGTGAGGATACACTCGGTATGTTGTTGTTTGTTTGTGTTTCCGTTTATCATCAATATTTTCTTTTTTAATAAAGAAAAAAAGGAAATTATTGATCACAAACGGAAAGGCCACATCCAATTATATTAATCATATGCATTTCTGTAAGTGAAAAATATATACATTAGGAATATTCCATAAATTCATAGAAGTTTAGGCAAACGGCTAATTGAAATTCATTGAAGTTATTGTTTCCTCTTTTTTTTTTTTGGGTAGTGGGGGGAGGGATGTGGCCATGTGGGGATGGAGTGTTTATCTACATTCCTAGTTGAACAATGGCATAGCTACGTAGAGTGAAATTGAACATCTTTTTAGCGAAAAATTATACCAAGTATGTAAAATATTATGCTATGTATATAGGTTAAAGATTGTTTTTTATACATATATAATAAATCTTGAGCACCCTTAGCGATATTCCTAACTTCGCCAGTACTGTTGTTGAATTGTGTTTAGAATTGTGCAGAAGATTCCACACATATTATACAAAAATGATTTATATGCTCAAATAGAGGCCAAAAGAATGATAGGCATGCTTTATCCCACAAGCGAGGTATGAGCGGGATAGAGAGTTTGTTTTTGATCGACCTTCGACTCAAGAAAAGTGTTTTTAAAAATAGGTTTAAACAATGCAAGAGTGATGAAGCAATGATGAAAATATTGAGGAAAAGGAAATATCTAAAGTGTTAGGCATGTTTGTTTATCTAAAATTGCATTCTCATCTTAATTGTAAAAAGCACTGAAACATACCAAATTTGCAAACAATTCAAATCAACGTAGTCCATTCATGTCTAAAGTAGCAAGTAACATTTCTTTAGGTCATGACTCATGAGCACTTCACATATTATAAAATGGCAAGCATATTTTCTAGGATTGTATTAAGTGGTTCCTTCCATCCACTACCTTAGTGCCATCACAATCCACTCATCTTATTTCTGTTAGAATATATTTTCTAGAACCCAAAGTTCTTAGTTACACACGTCTCTACCAACCAATATGTGCTTTGTTTTGTCCAATCTTTTATCCATTTTTCTATTGCTAACCGTGAAGGGGAGCCTTGGAGTAACCGATAAAGTTGCTGCCATGTAACCAAGAGGTCACGGGTTCAAGATTTGGAAACAGCCTCTAGCAGAAATGCAAGGTAAGGCTGTGTACAATACACCCTTGTGGTGGGGCCCTTCCCCGGACACCGCGCATAGCGGTAGCTTTAGTGCACCGGAATGCCCTTTTTCTATTGCTAACCGTAAGTGTCTTCATATACTCTTAAGCAAAACAACATCGAAATGTCACTTTCTGTGTTATTAGTTTTTCCTGTTCAAGATAAGCAGATAGTAATATTCCAGATTCTAAAAACATGGCCACATAGAGTAGCCAAGGTATCTGATTCTTCAATGGTCCAATCTCAGAGTTTCAACACAAAGCATCTACCACTTTATATGTCTTTAGCTAAAGATGATGTATTCAAAAGTGTGAACAAGATAATTGGAATTACTTTTCTGCAGCATGTTTCAAAAAGTGTGATATATTATGTTTATCAATATGAAAGAGAAGCTTACGCGTTTTACATCTCCGCCAAATATGAAACATGATAAGACAAGGGAAAGAATGATGAATATTGAATGTTCTGTGAATAGAAAGAGTAGCGTTGAAGATTCACTTACGCGTTTGTACTTTGTTTTCTTCAGGTGCTGGGCTTTTGAAGCTTCATGACGATATACAAACTTGTGGGTATGAGGATGTTCAGGTTATGTGGGAAATGCTTAGAAAAACGGAGACACAAGTGACATCTCGGCACCATAAACGCAAGCGCCGACCATTGTGGAGGATATTTGTTTGGTCCAGTCATAGTTCTAACTCCTCATCCTTCTCCTCAGAACATGCTCATCAATAGACAACTTGCTTCATCTTCAACAATAATAACAAGTGTCTGGAGAGTCAAGGCATGTATGGCAACTTCGATTTCTTGAACCCCAGAGGGTGGTTATCAGCATAGGATGAAGTATATCTGTTAGACCTCTATAGCTAGCATGACCATAATGAGACTTATCTATGATGGTGTCAGTTTGTAAATATACCATCTTTGTGAAGAGCTCCATGATCATGTTTCAGCATTAAACAGAGAAAAAGAACTGTGAAGAGCTCAATTTTCCTCTGGGAGGTTAATTTATGCTTTCACATATCCAATATTTACAGCTGAAATGTACAACAAAATGAGAAGTGCTACTAAGATGGCTTGCCATTTACTAAACGCTAGTATAATATCGGCGTAATAGTACATAAACACACACTCAAAGTTGGCACCAAAGTTGTCCTGATAAGTAGCACTTGATCAGAACTGTTAAAACTTGTTAGCAGCTAATACAATGAAAGAGAACAAAAGTCATTTACTCTATGCTCAATGAGATATGCAAGAGGACAGTAGGTTACAGTTAAAATATTTTAATAATTGAGCTGAAAAGGGTCAAAAATACGCTTAGGGGTCGTTTGGTAGGATGTATAAGAATAATATAAAATATTATGTATTAGTAATAATGTAAAATATTATGTATTAGTAATACTTGCATTAGTAATGCTTGCGTTAGTTATGCTTGCATTTTTCTTGTGCAGTGTATGGTTTGGTGTATTAAAAATAATATGAATTGCACAATTTCTAAGAAAAAAATAATTTTTTTTACAAAAATACCCGCATAAATATGATGGAAAGGATGTGGACAAGATTTTGAGGGACAATTATGACTTTAACCATACTAATATAAGCATTAGAATCCATTGCATTACTAATACCATGGATTTCCATGTATTAGTAATACACTCCTTAATACCAAATAGAGTGTATAACTAATGCAATCATTAGTAATACATAGGATGAAAAAGTGTACCAAACAAGATATTAGTATTACACAAAGTTAATGCAAACATTATTTTTTCTAATATACTCTTCCATACGACCCCTTAATGTATTAGAAAAGGCTCAAAAATACCCTCCTTCCACCTATCTCCATCCACCTATTTGGATAAAAAATGCCCTTAAGGTAAATTTCAGCTCTAAATTGCCCCTCCTTTTAACATATGGAATAAAGGAATTTTTAAATAAAATATGTGGCATTATTTTTATTGTTCCACATATAATTAGACTCAAATTCATCTACAATCCTACCCATTAACTAAAACCCAATTAAAAGACCCACACGAGGCATGTTTATCAGAAACCAGTTAGTAAAACAAATTTTAGCCACAAAGTATCCTTCCTGAGATTGAAAAGTTTCAATCTTTGTGCCCTTGAGTCCAAATTATGCAAATTTATATCTATCAATAAATAAGTGAGCAATTTACAAACAAGAATCCAAATGGGTCACCTTATATACACTATATGTTGTTTTTCTTTTTTACTTTTTTTTAAAAAAAAATAATAAAAATTGATTGTTCATATGTTTCAAATCTAGTGGATCTCCAATATTCCCTTCATACTTTTTTTATTTCAACGAATATAAATGAAGTAACTAAAATAAGGCAATACCTGGTTTACGAAGAAATTGTCAAAGAACAAATTTTTAGAAGAGGAAAATAAGGCAGGAAAAGAAAAAGGTGTTGAGAAACTAAGGGTTAAGTTTCATTTGAATGTGAAAGAGGGAGAATGAGAATTGGTATGAATTAATTTAGGAGTATGCAGAAATACAAGGGCTGTAGCAAACATAGGTTGGAGGAAGTTGGAGAAATGGTGGGTCTTTTAATTGGGTTTGGGTTAATAAGTAGGATTGTGAATTAATTTGAATCTAATTACATGTGGACCAATAAATATAATGCTACATATTTAATTTAAAAAATTATTTATGCCACATCAGCTTTTGTTAAAAGAAAGGGCAATTTAAAGCTTAAATTTAACCTTAGGGCATTTTTGATCCAAATATACGGATGAAGGGGCATTTTTGAGCCAATAGGTGGAAGGAGGACATTTTTGAGCCTTTTCTAATACTTTTAAGGTATTTTTGACCCTTTTCCGATTATTGAGTCACTTAGAATCTCAACTACATATAGAAAGAAACTAAGGGCAGGGAGTTGTGGCCTAAATAATCTAATCATTCAGTCACTTAAATCTTAAACCTCTACGGTAGGAAACATTTAGCAAGAGGGCAGAGAAATTCTGGCAAATGGAAAAGGCTTTGAATTGTTGAAATGAAGCTAGGATCCGATACCTATTTATTCTAAGCTGTTATGGTATCTTTAGGACCAAGAAATTTGTACCTCGTTTCGACAAGGCGTGGTATCAATTCCCCAATACGAGCCAATAGAGCAACTATGCAGCACTCTGGCATACCAACTTATAGACGACTCTTGCACTGCCTCAATTTTACTTCCTCCGACTTCAGTTAGAAGTTCTACTCGAGTGGAATAGTTGTTGGTACTCTCTTTCCTATCCTCATGTTGGTGATTGAGCTCTTCCTTTCAATTCAGGAAGTGAACGTCCTTGTTGGTGACAGTATGAGTAGACGGTGTGTTCTTCTCTTTCCGGGTTCATAATCAGTGCTATTGAATCTGCAGTTAAGGGGAATATCGCCAGCTGTGGATATCCACGTCTGTCCTGGATGCAAAGCATAAGTTTAAGTAGGACTTAGCTGATCTATATAGAAAGAAACAAAGAAATGATATCAAAAGTAGAAAGGGATAATCAAGGACAAACAATTGCATGCAAGTTGCTAAGCTCATTTCATGCAAAATCCAAATACTTCTTTTTCTTTCAATCAGAACTCAAATCCACAGGGAAATTGTGATGCAAAAGAACTAATCCTAATCTACATGCCAATTTAAGGAAGAGAAGAAATTTCACCAAATTGAAGAAACAAGTAATTTGCCTAGCCCAGGTAACTTCCTTGAGCCATCTTTAAAATATCAAGAGAACTTTGTATCCTTTCTGAACCTCTGCAGAAGTTACGAGGAGAGCGTTAAATCACTCAACATCGTCGTCCTCCTCGGAGCAAGTAGAGCGATCCAGGATTTGAAGTTATACTGATTCATACATAGACCTCAAGTTAATATACAATAAAATGGGTTCATGGTCAAATATATATAGTTGATTGCTTAATTAAATATATAGGTCTGAGCAAAAGCTACTGGGTTCACGTGAACCCACCTAGAAGCAAGAACAGGCTCATCAATGACTGTTGTAATCTACTATTACATGGAATCAGAACTGAAGAGAAATACTTGTACATGTTAAATCACTGAATATAGAGGTTAAATCCTATTCGAAAGTTGAATATCAAGTGAAGCATAAAATTGTAGGTTTCCACAGATACTAGCTAAGATTTTAGAGGCTCCCAGTCATTTAAACCCAATAGAAATCTGATCCACCTGGAAACTAGCCAGAGTAATCTGATTGGAGAATAATTCTGCATCTGCACCTACTCGATGCTACATAACTTATCAAATCCATGTAAAAAATAATATGGGCCTGGATTTCCAAGCTGCTTTGAATGAATAAACAGGGCATGTTTTGGTTGAATTTGTTGACCGACATGATCCAGTAATGATGGAAATTGAAGACATTGTTTGTCGGAGCATCAACAACTTCTACCCACTATAAATGTATCTGAGGTAACTGATCAGCATGCTTTCCACAGCAGGCCTAATCAACTACTGGTGGTCTTGGTCATGCAAGAAAGTGAGGAAGTTGCGAGGACTCTTATCAACAGTGATGATATTATTCCTCGCCATCACCCAAATGAATCGGGGAAGCAGATAGTTGATCTTGAAGAGGATGACCTCTGGCATGTAGACCCATTGCTGACTCACTGGAGACTCAGATTGAGAATTCTGATATAAAAGCATCATTGTGGGTACATAAAAATGTACTGGAAATGAGCAAGCAATATGTGGCGGATTTCCGAGACTCAGATGGAAGCTCTATCTCCCTTCATGAAACTGTACAAAAGAAAGCAAGATAAACGAGCAGAAGTATGACCCCCAAAATGGAGAGGTATGAAGGAACTAAAATTCTGGACTTTAATGTTAATTACATGGACAGCAGGACATGAAGCAAGAGAAATTCTCATACGCTGATTATCAATGAAGCTGAACATCATCACATGGAATGAAAAGGGGCCAAATAGCAGGACAAAAACGAAGGATGCTGAAGAGTTTAGTTCACAATGGAAAGCAAACATCTACTGCTTTTAGGAAACGAAGCTAAGAAGGAAATATAGAAACTTCTGTTAAACAAATGTGGGCAAACATATGAGTGAAATATGGATGTTTAGAGGCAAATGGTAGACCAGGGAATTTTGATAATATGGGACAGGAAGGTGCAGAAAGGGGATGTAATCTATACGGGGGAACACACACTCACTTGAAGTTTGGTCTCAGTTTTTCTTGGTACTTACAGGGGTCCACGGACCAAATAGCAGGGTAAATAGGCAACAGTAAAGATGGTTATTGCAACATGGGTGGTGTGTAGGGATTTCAACACCACTGGATTTATATCAGAAAGAAGAAACAATAACAAAGTCATAAGGGCCATGGAACTCATGGATCCTCCTGTGGAGGTACTCTCACACGACCAAGGGCAATAATCAGGAAATCTCATCAAGATTGCACAGAATATCATTTTCAAAGGAATGGGATGAAGAATTAGAAAAATTAGACAGTGTGTGCTGCCAAGGATATCTTCATATCACACTCCCATCTCCTTACAGTGTGGGAGTTGGGAAAACTCAAGTCATATTTTAAGTTGGAAAATTGGTGGTTAAGGGTTGAGGGTTTCAATGAAAAAGTACAGACCTGGTGGTCTTCTACGGTATATTGTAGACCAGATGATTTGCAAGCTCAGATTACTGAAAATGAAGTTGGAAGAATGGAACTCCACCAATCATGTCAATCCAGAATTGAAGAAAATATGCTGCTAAATCAACTAGGTTAAATGGATACGATCCAGGAATAAAGAAGTTTAACTGAATGCAGTTACTGACGAAAGCAAATGTGCATGAAATTCGAGTAGTTAGCAAGAAATGAGAAATGTGGATACAAAACTCAAGAGTACTGTGGCTGAAACAAAGGGATAGGAACACAATTCTTTCAAAGAAGGGAAAATGTTGACAGGAGAATAACACAATTGACAGAAGTTTCAAAAAAGAATAACACAATTGACAGACTGGTCATTAATGGATATACAGTGGAAGATCTATGAACTATTAAAGGAGAAGTTTTAGCTTTTCATCAGAACCTATATGCTGAGTCTGAATAAGGGATGCCAAATTTTAATATCAGAGATTGTCCAAAACTCATTGAAGAAGAAAACTAATAGATGCAAAGACATTTTAATGAACATAAAGTACTGGAAAAAATTAAACTATGTTCAACTGATAAAGCTCCTGGATTTGATGGTTATAGCATGGGCTTTTTCTAGCTATCATCTGGTATTGGAAAGATGCAAGAAAAGATTAGCCAGATGATTAGCCGTTTCGTTTTTACTAAACAATGTGCTTGATTCTCTACCTACATATGCGATGTCATTATTCCCCATACCAACAAATGTTGAAAAGAGAACAGATGCTTCTGAAAGGAACTTCATTTCGCGAGGAAATAGAGAAATGAGATGTTTCCATTTGGTCAGATGGAGTAAACTCACTATCAGTAAGAAAGAAGGATGTCAAGGCATAAGAAACTTAAAGCAAAACAGAGCTTTTTGGCCCTCCTTAAGTAAGAATGTCAGTCTTAAAGTGCGAATGTGAAGAGAACTTCTTTCTGAGGAGACAATTGGTTAATACAGGGTTTCTAAAGCATTTATTCCTAAACATCTTCAACCTAAGTAAAGTCAGTAACAAGAGGGCAACTGTTAGCCAAATATGAGGTCAACAGGGATAAAACCGGAGCTTTAAAAGACTACCAATTGATTGGGAAATCCACAGATTGTAATGGCAGAGGACATAGCAAAGGCAACTATACAATTAAATCTACCTATTATGCACTCACTCTTATAGGAGAACAGGTTAGTTCTTGGATCTTGAAACACTTATGGAGACTGAAATTCCTTAAATAGTGGCTTGTTTTGTTTGGCTTGTTGCCAAAGAAGCCTGCCTGACCCAAGATAATTTGAAGAGGAGGAGGATTAAGCTAGGTTCAAGATGTTATTTGTGTGGGAAGGAACCAGAGAAAAACAGTCACCTTTTATCGCACTTTGGAGTCACTGACCAACTCTGCCAATTAATTCTTAACTATGAAAAGAATCAAATGGAAATTTTCCATGACCAACAAAAGACCTATTGGCATCTGGAATAGCTCTGGCCACCTTATCAGGCAGAAGCATAGATAGAAAACAATCCCTGCTTGCATATGGTGGACAATTTCGGGGGAAAGAAACGCAAGATGTTTTATATACAGACGTAGCTCTATTCAGAAGATCAAGATGATCCATCATGCACTTCACAAGTGCCTTCTTTCACTTGGGTGGTAGCCCGAGAGGCTTGTTTAACCACTTCCACATTTTTGCACAATCCCCGTAAGAAGAACAAGGACACACTTTTGTTGTTTTTAACTGTAAATATGGCATTCAGCGCTGCCTTTGTGCTGATATATATACAAGTTGTTACCTTAAAAAAAACTTCCCAACTACCATTGATATCTCCCCTACCCTGAAGGCCAACAATGACTTCTCAGCTTGACTTCCCTGATGACTCAAAACGCTTAGAGGGGGAGGATTCCTAGCACTAGCTACCCCAAATCAAATTTCTTCTAGAATTACCAGGTGACTGCAAATCTCTTCTACTATGACTAATACATGAATAAGTTATTGCAAAATCAAATGGAATTTGACAGACAAGTCCTTAACTCGGAAATGCACCCGAAGACACAACAGCAATAGTGGATGATCATTAGAAGGCAGATTGGTGAAACTTCAAATATCCAGATCCTACAACTTTGCAATAATTATATCAAGAAAAAATTCCAGTTGTATAGGACAAGTACACAGAGATAATGCATGAACCACATAATCTTAAAGACCAACACCAAGAGCCAAGCAATAAGGAAGAGATAACTTACAATATAGTCAGATACATGAAAAACGAAATATCAGCTCCCAGAGAAGATATGCATGTGTTCAGTTCTTAAAAGAAAATTCAAGTGGTCAAATTAAAAGACATTTTCTTAAAGAAAAATTCAAGTTTTTGGAGATAAAAGACATCTAGGTAGGGAGATAAGGAAAGAGATTAACGTTCTTCTGACCTTTTCTGCTTTCCCGGTAGGTAAAGTTTGTCTTGGGAAGAAAAATCATCAGCAATCTTCTGATTTATTTCCAACTTTTACTCCATCTTCAGAATAACCCGCTTTACCTGTATGTTGTTCATCTTTCCATTCTAGGAACACCACCACTGCCTCATTTCCTTTGAATGGGTCACTGAATCTTCCAGCCCAGGATAGGATATGAGCTCATTTCTTTCTTTTTTATTTTTATGTATAGGATTTGAACTCATCTTTTAGACCAGCTCAACTGTCTGATTCTCTGACAAAATCAACCACTTTAAATATAGCAGTAATTACGCATCAATGAAACCGAAATTAGCCAGAAAATAATGAAACCAAGTGATAAATACACCGGTATCATATAAATGCACATTAAACCTTTCCTGCTATATCATTGACCATCTAGTGCATGAACTTAATTTACTTTTGTTAAAAAGTAAAAAAAAAAAAAAAAAAAGATTAACCATCTAGAGCATGAAAGAAATGAGAAAGTGAACTTAGTCAATGAACCTAATGAATAAAACAAAACATTTTCAGATCTTCTGGGAAAGAAAGAAAAGACTAAATGAGGCAGCAATATACTGCCAGAACTTAATTGAACTCGTACCAAAGTTTGAGCCAATGGGGAAAAAAGGAATCTTGAACATCTGCCAAACCACTTCAGGCTATTTAAGCAGTACCAAAATAATGATATTGCTATCAGTAAGGAAAAAAAAGGGTGCACACGTCATATTAGAGTTGGACCCTTTATTGTACTAGTAAAAAGCTTAATCATTTTTCCATCAAGATCCGACATTAATCCTCTCATACCTACTAATTGATGTACCTGAATGCATTTCCTCTAGCTCCCGAGAAAGACATTATATGAACTGGATTAAAAGGGTCAGTCCTGAAATCAGGCACATTACCTAAATGGAAATTGGCACATACAATACCCCCAATCGCTTCTCGTGGATTTTCATAACCTTGCTATGCAAAATGGGATATGCAGTTGAAATGGATGTCCAAGTTAAAATATATATCATGATTTCTTTGATCCTATAAAGCATGTTCAAAAATAACACATCATTGACAACACACGCAGTGCGAACTATTGATCACGGAATTCAACAATTTAATTACCACTCTACATATAGCATTATGGTTTATGAGAGAGGGTCAAATAATCAAACTGTTCTGGGGTATACAATTAACATAGTAAGAAAAGATAAAATACAAAAGTGGGCGATAGACCCAATGAACATCAACCTAAAACTAAAAAATCATAAGATATAAACCTACTGGTGAAAACGTGTTGTTAATATCAATTTTGATGTTGAAGATACACTGCAATTCTTGCATCATCTAGTTTCACCTTTCTACTGAAGTCCTAGGCTACACAATTATTCCTGCAAAACTTGTGCCAAATTTACTCTTTACTGTAAATTACAGGAGGGAGAATGCAGAAATTATCCAGAAAGAATTATGCTAATCATACAACAGCACAACCGATGCGGGTGTCTTCCTTTCTTCAAGTCCCTTTCAGTGGTTGCTAATAAATGGGGCGTTTCGGGGCAAAGTTAAGCCCTGTAGCAGGTGAGACAAAGATTTCGGGTTCCATGCCTATCATCTTCAAGAGACAACATGATCAAAAGAGCTGTTGAACTGGTTCAAAAGGGACACAAAAGCTGTAATGCTGCAGCTGCAAAGAAGCCCTGAGAGGAACGGTGCCCTTAGATCTAGTAGGGACCACAAATTCAACTGGAACATAACAAATTTCACATACAGCTTATTCGTCAAATGCGCGTGTACATATTTTTTCTAGCAGCAATGGCCAGTCTTCGCCAAGTTGCCGGGAGTTCAGCTCCATGGCAACCCTAAAATCTTGCAACGATATCAAGTTATTGGGAGCATGTTCTTGCACGACTTCTGAAGGTCTACCACTACTTATCTGAGAATGAAGACCGGGTCTGAGGCCATTGACGAGCTTCATATGGGTCTGCTGCTTTTTGGTGTTGTTTTTCATAGGCTCGTGCCCTGACCTTGTCCCCACAAGTTGAACGCAAGATCGAATTAAACCTCTTAAGTAAGAATCTAATCCGTTGTTCAACAAGTTAGCACAACCGATGGCCACTCCTTCAAGACCTTGTCCTGCAGCAATCTGCTCCATGCGTTCCCTCAGTGATACACTATCCAACAAAGCACCACAACTAGAAGAGGTAACACATTTACTATCTGTTGCCAAAGGCAATGCTTTACGTGCTCCACCAACACTAACAGGGCAAAATGGAACCCCAAGTGGAGCTTGGAGCTGACTCCTTGCATGCATCTCTTTCTCGTCATCTCTAACCTGGCCTTTGTTATATACCGAAACTGGACCTTCCTGTGATCCTTTTATTACAGAAAATCTAGCAGTTTCTTGACCAGATGCCTCCCTTTCGTCATCAGTCTGCTGCAAGAGTCCTTGATAATGCTGCACAGCTCTCCGTGCATCAGGGGAATTAATATCCCCATTTTCCATAACATCAAAACCTGATTCTGTCGCTGTCGGTTGTTGAAAAGTGAAATTGGTTTTCCCATTTTGACCAAGTGCACTACGGCGATCCCCAGTCCTACGATCACGAAAGCCTGTTCTGACCTTTCGAGGAGATAATGGGAGCATATCCCCATTAGACAAACCTGGTTGACTTGAAGCCTGGCTTGAGGAAACATGTGATCCATTTTGCTCATAAGCATCATTTGGGGACGCATTACTGCCAACTGCTGCACCAGGCTTCAAAACATCAGTCTCATGAGTTGGCGGTGGAACTTTTGCGCTGCAGGCATTTCTCAAAATGGAACGAATGAACTGATTATGCAGTGGAATATTCTCTCTACCCAATATCCTAACACAAAGCTTATTGAACTCAATCTTGCTTATTTTCAAACTCAATAACCTATTTAAGTAATAAAAGTACTGTTTAGACCTCTCAGGTCCAAGTTTCCTCACTATCTGAGCTTTCAATTCAGCAAGATTGATTCGCGAATGCTGATGTGGCGGTTGCATCTCTGTCAACACATAAATTCCATACACAACAAGCAAAGAGTACAAATAACAAGTCAGGGTCAGTAATCCAAGTCCCCCCACTAAATTAGGGTTTTCCCCCAATTCCAAAAACCCACGGTGGAAACAAGATTGCACTCTTCCAACAGCAATTCAGGCAATGCTGAATCAAAACCCATCTCCAAAATTCCAACTTGCAAAAGTACAACTATTCCAGGGGTTAAAACCCCAGCTAGAGATCCATAATTCTCAACTAACTCTCCCTCCAAATATCCCAATCCTCAAAATTTTCAAAATTCCCACTCCAAGAAAACTCCCAACTCAATACCCCAGCTCAAGAAAACCCTCAATTCCCAATTCAACAATTTCAAATTACCTCATAAATTACAGAACAAAAACCTTACACACACCAAAAATGCCACCTTTTCCCAAAAAGTAAAACTTCAAGCTTCCCACTTCAACTTCAAACACACCCCACACAAAATTGGTATCCAAAAGAACAGATTTTTAAGCTGGAGGGGAAAGTAAAATTACAAATTATACAAAACCCAAACGGGCTATAATTCGAAAATTCAGATTCAAGAAAGTAACAAAAAAAACCCAAATGCTTTTCAACTCTTACTTGTTCATACAAAACCCAATGCTACAAATTGCTTTGCATTTCAATTCTTCTCCACAGCTATCAGAAATTACCAAAATTCACAGCTCTGAATCAGAAATTACGAAAGACCCACTTGCCATACACTCTCTCTGATCTCTCTCTCTCTGTAAATCGGACTCTTTTTTCGTTTTTGTGTCTGATCAGAAATAGCAAATTCTATTTCTGTAAATTTTCTACGTCTTCTAATTTTTTTCTTTTTCTTTCTTCCCTCCATACCAAACACACCCTTAATGTTTCTTATTTTCACGCGCTCATTCTTCCTCGTTAACTCTCACGCGCCTAGTTATTAACTCTTCAAGTAGAATTTGAGTTTCACACATACGTAGTGCGCGTGGGGGTTTTTGTTTATTAATTATATTATGTCATGGAAAAATAAAAAAAGAGAACCTTTTTTTTTTTTTTTTAAGATTGTAAGTTGTTAAAAATGTTTTTTTTTTGAGGGGGAAATGAAAAATACAAAGATGTTTGCATGGTATGTTAGTGATGATCATTGTACTATTCTTTTTCCTAGATTTTTGAAGATGATGATGTAATTGAAAAGTTGATAAAAATGACAAGATGTTGTATAAAAGGAAAAATGGAACAGAATTTTATGAATAACTGAGAGCAGATAGATTGTCAAATAAGGAAAAGTCAATTTGACATTCTATTTGGAAGGGAAATATGATTCTAGGTTGTTTGTTGTGTATGATAACTTCCCCTTCTTGAGTACCTAGTACTAAAATGTAGTTATGTATTCTTCTAAATGATATGGTTCTCCCTTTCCTTGTCTCTTTTGTTTATTGGGAGTACTATTATTGTCGTTTGCATGAGCTTGCTTATATTGTAACAATTCATTATGTAAATATTATAAATTTCTTGGCGTAAACTATGAAATCTTTTTTACGTAAATTAATTGTACAAAGTTTATTTATTCATACAGTCGATGCAATTTTGGGATCTTTATTTGCTTCACAAGAGTTGAGGGTCTACCGAAAATCTTCTTTTTAGCGTTTCAAGTTAGGAATAAGGATGCATATACACCACTCTCCCAAAATCACACATGTAAAATTACACTGGGTATGATGTTGTTTGCTCCACAAAGTCAATTAATTTTTTGTAAAATGTGCATCATAAACTTAGAATCTCGTTTAATTTATAAACACGTGCAATCATATTAACAATTGAGATCTTTTAACCGATCTCATCCACTTGAATATTTATGTAAAAGTTACTAATATGATGTAGTTAAAGAGGACTTCACTAATCATAATAAAGTTGGTCTCACCTATATCCGTGGGAAATGAAGCATCCAATTAGGTTTATTCTGGATCCATGCTATGAGCGTTCGAAATAGAATGAGATCTTCCTTCGTTTCAGATTTAAATATTAAAGGTAACAGTAAGTTGATAGCTAGTGTAAAATTAATTAACTTTTACCCTTTAGTAATTGAACTTATGCCTACAATGTCCCTATCTAGGTGCAGGAGTGTCCAAACAATGAGAAACTTGATTTTTTAGACACTAGACTTAGAAGAATACAACATATTAAAATATCAAGGTAGTGATACATAAGTTATTTAGAAATTAAAATCATGTCCAGATATAACTTATGGAATATTATGATATGAAAATATGAATTTATGTCCTACAAAAAAGTTGTTTGCAATGAGTTTCATAAACTAAAGGCAAAATAAGAGGGGGGGAAATACAAATGACCCTAGTATCTAGGTATCAATTTCAAGCTAATGAAACAGAAGTGGTTGAAATCTGCTTGGACCAAACCCACCAACTTTGCTGTAGCATGTCCAGTCCAAACAAGCCCAAATATACATGGCATGTGGCTCCATCATTGACACACAACTGCTGGTACACCATTCGATCCACCAGACTGCACCAACGACGAAATATTTAGGAAAAAATGTGGCAAACTCAACTTGGTAAAAGTTCACGGGTACATAACGGGACACAGTGCCCGTTTGGATGGGCTTTTGGCTTATTTTTTAGCATTTTAAGTCAAAAGTCATAAGTTAGGATTCCTAATTTAAGGCTTTTGGCTTATTTTAAGCATTTTAGCTAAAAATCAAGTGCTTATAAGCACTTTTTAAATTTACCCAAATACTTCAAAAGTGCTTGAAAGCTATTTTTATCTTAAAAGCACCTAAAATAAGTCAATCCAAACTGGCCCACAATTGTTTACTGCCTCCATACTTAGTCATATAATTTGTTTTCATGCCCCTACGAAAAATATTAATTAGAGGGTAATTTGGTTAAATTATTTAAATTTATTACTCATCTATACTTAATACTTCTCTCTGTGCATGGCTAAGAGTAAAAATGAAAACATACAACTAATTATGGGTGTGTTTGGTATGAAGGAAAATATTTTCATGGAAAATAAGTTGTTTTCTTGCTTATTTTCTCATGTTTGGTTGGTGAGTGGAAAATATTTTCTCATGTTTGGTTGGCGATTGGAAAAAAACATTCCCCAGAAAATACCTTTTAGTGTTTGGCTAGAAAGTAGAAAATACTTTTTAGGAAAATAGTTTCTGATCCCGAAAAACACCTTCTTTTTTTTTATAGTTTCTGACCTCGAAACCAACCCCGACGATCGATCCAAGACCGATCCAACACCTGAATCGGGACCCAACCTCGACCCCGACTCTCCACCCGGGACCTGACCCCGACTCCGACTCTCGACTTGGGATCCAACCTTGACACCCAACCCCGACTCGAGACTCGGGACCCGAGCCCGACACACGATTCGAGACTCGACCTCGATTTTCGATCCGAGACCCGACCAAGATTCCCAACACGGGACCCGACCTCGATTCTCATCCCGGGATCTGACTCCGGCACCCAACCCGAGACCCGACATCAACACCGACTCTCGACCTGGGACCGACCCCGACACCCAATTTGAGACCCAATTCCTAACCCCGACTCAAGACTCGACCCCTACACACGACTCGGGACTCGACCCTGACACCCGACCCCAACCTCAACTCCCGATTCGAAACTCGACCCCAACTCCCGACCTGAAACTGACCCCGACACCCAACCCAGAACCTGACCCCCAAACCCAACCTCGACTCCTGACATGGACCCAACCATGACACCCGAATCTTAACTCGAGACCCGATCTGGACTTCTGACCCGAAACCCAAACCCGATTCCTGGCCTAAACTTGACCCCAAATCCCAATCCTGTATTTTGGATCTGGGTTGAGAGTCGAGAGTCGGGTGTTGGGGTTGGGTGTTGGGTCTCGAATCGAGTTCAGGAGTTGGGTCCCGAGTTGGGATCGGAGTTAGAGTCTGAGGTTGAAAATTGGGTCGAGATTAGACCCTAATTCCTATCTTGATGTTGGATCCCAAGTTTGTGTCGGGAGTTATTCTCGGATCGAGTTTAGGGTCGGGTCCAGTCTTGGGTCCCGTCAGACATCCGAACCCAAGTCAGTTTTTGGAGTCAGGTCTCTCGTCGAGGTCGGATCTCAGGTCATGTGTCTTAGATCAGGGTCAAGAGTCTGGTCTCAGGTTGGGATTCGGGTGTTAGGGTTGGAAGTTAGGTCTAGAAATTGAAGTCAAAAGATGGGTCCCGAGTCGAGAATCGAGAGTCAGGATCGGGAATCAGATCCTGGATTATTGTCAGGAATCTGATCTGAGACTCAGGTTAGGGTGGAAAGTTGAGGTTTGAAGTTGAAAAAGGGTTTTGGAAAATCTATTCCTTACTTTGAGAAAAATAAATTCATTTGAAAAACATTTAAGCCAATCAAACATGAGAAAATTGAAAAATATTTTCCTTCATACAAAATACACTCTATGTCTTGATTTTTTAAAATTAGAATTATTAGAAAATATTTATTTTTAATAAAAATAACAAGTAAGTAGTACTTATTTAAGAACGAAAAGAGTAATATTTATCCAGTAGTTACCGAGACACGACATTTCAGAAGTCGTCATAAAGTACTGAGAAGTGCCAAAAAAGTTAATCTAGGACATACTTAAAGACTGACACCAAAATTGGGTAACCGTGCTAGTGTATTACTCACTTCAGAGCTCTCATTTAGCTACTTCCTCTTCTATTTCACATAAACTATCACACATTTTAGATCCTGTCTTGTACTTAAACTCTTTCTACCATGACTCACCCTATATATCTCAAAATTTGTTTGTTAGCAACATTCAGTTTGGCTATCATCATAATTTTGGAATCTCAGCTACATTTTATTATATATAGAGACAAAAGTGGCAGAATCAATTTTGTCTGAATCTGACGTATAAACCATAATAAATAGCCAAGTTGTTAATACTTAAAAAGTAACAAATTGCAGAAAAGTCTTTTCCTCCCTCAGATAATCTAACGATATAAAAAAAACATTCTTTGAAAAAACATCCCTATTATTGATGAAAGTTACTTGTGACAAGAATTTGTCCTAGTGCTTGGTGGAAACTGGGGAAGGTTGATTCTTTCCTCCATATAATTCCCTTTATTTTCCTTCCCTACTCTTGTCTACGGCTGGCTAAGGAGTTGTACAAAAGCATAACTATGGAAATTTTACCAGGTTAGTACAAAAAACATTTTTCCTGAAATTAAAGAAGCAATTCTTGAAATTCATTTAGGATTGGTTGGTTTTATTATAGGAGCAAGAGAGCATCTTTTGGCATCGAATGGGGACGAAAATGGATTTGAAGGAAACCAAGAAATCAAGATTCAGGTTAGGGGTCTTACAAAGGTATCGGAAAAGGGTGTGTGTATATTGAACAATGTGAACGTTGACATACCCAAAGGTATAATCATGGGTGTTATAGGCCCTAGTGGTAGTGGAAAATCAACCTTCTTGAGATCACTCAATCGATTGTGGGAACCCCCTTCCAATACTGTGTTTTTGGATGGTCAAGATATATGTGATCTGGATGTGCTGGCTCTCCGACGTAAGATTGGCATGTTATTTCAGCTTCCTGTTCTCTTTGAAGGTATGATGGAGTGCTCAAATTATGCTAGTATTATAGACAGATCCTTTTTTTTGGTGTTGATGTTTTGTCCATCAGATGTTTGATGTTAGAACTTTCTAGTTTTTATTTTTTGTTGATAACCGTGGTGTTCGAACCAGCTTCCGTGCATCTCAATTAACTAGACGAGATACGTGTCACTTCCTCTGTCCACCAAGCCTAGGACAGATGGGAAGAAATTACCTAGTGGTTTTGTTTGATGTTAGAACTTTCTATCCTCTGATGTTTCATCTAATGGACTGGCATGCTTCTGACTTCCACTTAATTATAAGTCATTCGTGCTACAAGGTTTCAGTGGTAAAAGCACACCGCCTGATGTAGGGGTTAGCATGGGCGGAGCTAGAGTTTTAGCTATGGGTTCGGCAAAATCAGTAGCTTGGCCAAAGTCCGGTATTTGTATTAAGAAATTCACTTAATGTGTATAAATGATCTATCTATATACCAATAAATTTCTGTGGTGGACAAACTCAGTATTTCAGTGAGGACGGGTAGGGAGCACTGAGCAGGGCATTATCCACCGACTGTCGTTGATTTCTCGATCATTGAAAGGGCATTCTTTTTCAACATATATTTCCAAGTTGTAGTGACTGATGCTTGATTAAGTGATCTTTGTGGAAAATTATTCAGGCACTGTTGCTGATAATGTACGATATGGGCCACAATTAAAAGGAAAGAAACTAAGTGACAATGAGGTATACAAGTTGCTGACTCTAGCTGACCTGGACCCATCTTTCTTCAACAAGTCTGGTGGGGAACTCTCTGTTGGTCAAGCACAGAGAGTTGCACTTGCTAGGACCTTGGCTAATGAACCAGAGGTAAGTTTAAACATACCAAGATTTAACCAGTTTTGGTGAAAAAAACTTCACTCGATGGACGTTAAATTTGAAATAGGAATCTGACCTTATGTTCCAAATTTTCTGGAAGGTTCTGCTGCTGGATGAGCCAACAAGTGCACTGGATCCAATATCAACTCAGAATATTGAGGATGTTCTTGTAAAGCTGAAGAGGGAGCAGAATATGACCATTGTGATGGTTTCACATAGCATCAAACAAATAAAGAGAATAGCTGACATAGTATGCCTGCTTGTCAATGGGGAGATTGTAGAAATTTTAAAGCCTGATCAACTCTTTGAATCTAAACATCCCATGGCTCAAAGATTTCTTGAACTCAGCTCCTAAAAACGTCTCACAACCCCCACTCCCTCTTTCGGGATAACTTATGTTTTGTGTATTTGATCTTGGATGTGAAGTCCATGAAACCAATTCCAGATATGTAATAGTAGTTGATCTTTCATAAATATACCCTTGTGTCACCACTGTAATGTTGTGCAGATTTGAGTAACAATTGGTCAAGCAGTTGAGACTTTCCTTGTTCAAAGAAGTGTCTAAGATATATGTACAATGTATAGGTCCAGCAAGCTTGTTTTGGTTGCTGATTGATACCCAACTGTCAAGACTATCTTTGATATTTTGTTTTAGCAAAGCTCAACATATTGAAGGGGTTACTTGTGGCCCTAGCTGTAATGCCCTTCCCACGGAAGAACATCTTGAGTTGAAATATATGTGACAAACTGTAGCAAGCCTAATTTTAAGTGATGGTTTGTTCTACTTTATTTGAATCAAATCTTGCTATTGGTTGGCTATGTAGCAGTCCTTTGTGCGTCTTACTGATATGACTGGGTGACCATCCAAAGCCAGAAGAAGCAGCTTAACACGAACAGTGTAGCTGCCTTACATCCTTGGTCTAATTTGATTAATCGTAAACTATACACTTGCTGTTGATCGAATTTGTGCAAATTGAACAGCAATGGGCCAAGCAGGTGGAATTTCCCCTGTTTAAAGGCGTGTCTAAGGTAAATTTACAACGTTTTCAGCTATATAGTTCGAGCAAGTAGTGCTTGTCTTTATAGCAGATCAATTCTCAACAGTAAGATTATTTGTGTGATGTCTTTGTTTAGCAAAGCTCGATACATTAGACAGAAACATATATATATATTGATAGAGTAATAAAAGAACTACTCATAAAATTACAAATGTACCACTTATTGAAAAGCAAATCTTGCCCGTCTTTGAAACTTTACAATAATCTCGCAGCTGAGATGACATTTGCCTTTTACACTAACAGTTCATTTTTGCTGGAAGTACAATGATATATAGCTTATATTCTATATCACGCTCACAAATAGATTCTACATGTAATGAAGCATAGACTTGTAAAAGAATCGTTGGAAGACTTTCTATATGGACTGCGCCACAACTCCAAACCCTTTAGGTTATGAAGGTGTGTTTTGAAGAATAAGAGACAAATGGTATCTCTATGTTGAATTATACAAAGGTTTCAAACCATGCTTTAATGCAGCCTCCCACACAACATCAATCTGATCAACGTCGATGGCTCCAATCTCATGGTGTGTCCAACCTTCCAGAAGATGGACTAACCCACCCGCGTGACAAGCATGAACTATGCCTCTTCCAATTGTATACTGGTGCAGTACAGAAAGCACTGAGAATTCATACAAAACATGTAGAAAATAAAAAAGCAGAGTGGTGCACTTAGCCCCTGCTATGTGCGGGGTCAAGAGAAGGATCGTACCACATTGGATCTATTGTACACAATGTTACCTTACATTTCTGTAAGAGGTTGTTTCCACAATAAGAAAAGTAACAAGAGGTAAGATATTATCGAATTTGGTAGTTACTAACAGTACTATCTGAAGGGGAGCCTTGGAGTAACTGGTAAAGTTGCTGCCATGTGACCAGGAGGTCATGGGTTCAAGCCTTGGAAACAGCCTCTGGCAGAAATGCAAGGTAAGGCTGCGTACAATACACCCTTGTGGTGGGGCCCTTCCCCGGACATCGCGCATAGCGGTAGCTTTAGTGCACCGGGCTGCCCTTTTTTTTTTACTAACAGTACTATCTGCCTACACTTGGAGTTCGCACAAACTTATTATCCTGTTGGCTTACTGTTTGTCTGGTTTTCTAAGTATCTGCAGACACAAAAAGAAAGAATGACATATCTGAAGTATACCTCACAAGTTCCTAGGCCAGTGACATCTTTTGGAAGTCTCATTGCTGATAACTTGGCATAGGTACAGTCTCTGCGAAAGGGAATGACAGGAGGAACCACAAACTGATAAAAATGAGTTCCTGATGGAGCCCAGCTCTGCTCTCTAGGGCTAGACCATTTTCCAATAAGCCAAGTCTGTCATGTTCGAAACACAACAAAAATTAATGAGCAGCAGAAACTGCAAACTCTGCATTGAACTGAAAGGCGTCAGTTCTGTTCACCAAGTAATAAACATTACAGTTTTTTCTAATTATAAAAATTGTTTGTTATCATTCTCTCTTAGAACATATGAACTTGGCCTTTTGCTTTATGAGTTAGTGGAAATATTTACATTCGAAGGAGTTCGATTCCACCACACAAATATTCTTTTGGTGGGCAAATTTTGATCTTAGCCTTTGTTCAGATTTTGCGTAAGCAGTTAGCAGAATTATGAAAAATCATTCATTTGCTCCCTTAAAACTATTAGTAAATGATTGTATACTGCCTCTGATTCCCAACAGTTAGTGGCACACATTTATTTCCTAGTTGGTTTCTTGGAAAAACCTATTTATGGAATATACTTGAAACATTACCTTGCACTGTTTAGCTGTTCGGTACTTTGTCACTTGAACCAGATACTTCTGGCACTCAACAGGAGCTTCTCTTTGAATTTTCATGAACCTCTCAGTAGACTGAGTGAGCATCTGCATTAGAAAAGTACTCTTATTACAATGGAAATTATAAAGCTAATTATTGAAGAGAAAACTAAAGTAGGACAACCATAGATGTACTTCTATAGCAGCTCATTTTTTTCCTTTTACTTTCTTTTTCTTAATTTAGTTCAGCATGTATTTAGCTATTAGGTATCATAACATGGACAACAACTTCATACTGCCTATGGAGCTTGCAATAAAAAGATGCACACATAACAGAGAGAATGTTTAGAACAGAGGGAAGATCCTGTTAATGTAATCTGATGCGCTTACTGCAACAATTTTCTTGCGTAGAAGCCTGACAAACCTCTATTGATAATGCAGAATTCAAACAACTTTGATCATTTAGTAATCTTACCAGAACCCTGACTCTGCGACGAGCAAGGTAGAGTGCGATGGCCCTTCCAAGCTTAGAAGTGGCACCTGTTAAGAAGACCTCATTTACATCTCGAGGAATCTCATTCAAGATTACAGCAGCTGTCAAGGTGTTTCCATGGACTACTCGGACTCTGAGATTCGGATGCTTGTTGACAAAGAGTGTTCCACCACCATTTAAACCTTCATTCTGCAGTAAGTATCTTTCATAAACAGCGTGAATGATAAATGTATATCGAAACCACTGCTCCCTCGAGTCTTAAAAATACATGGAAGATCCAAGCAATGCATTGGTCTACTAACAAAAGTAGTTACAAGCTGTTCCAATTCTGAACAGACTATCCTATTCGTTAATTTTGAAGGTTTTTCCAGTCTAAAACCACTAGCGAAAAGGCTTATATTCTAGCAAGAAACACGTAATACAATGTTGTCATGTAGATGTTCATTGTACTAAAGTAGTCAGCGAAGACTATGAGGACTCTGAAATCATTAAACGTCAAAAAACAATAGAAAATTAGAAACAGGAAAGGAAATGAGACTGACCTTATTTAATGCAGCAAGGCTGATGACCTTGACACCGATTCTATCAGCCCTAAGAATAGCTTCTTCAATGAGCTTATTTATGCCTTCTGCAGCAAAGGGCAAGAAATACTGCAACACAATATATGTTTTAGATGCCAGAAACAGAACGGAAAAGAATCAAACAGCTTAGAGATTTAGCTAGGCATTATCTTTGAAACATTTCAAGAAGTCAGAGAAAGGAACCATTTCTTCTTTTTTCCTTTGGCTGACAACTTGTTACTCGCTCTCTTGCAGATAGAGACATCTGCTTTTAGGTAAATCACTTCTACAGGTAGTATAAGTTTCATCATTGTTGAAGACTAATTCAAAGTTAAAAGTAGGAAACCAAAATTGTATTTAGGGTTTAATATTTGTTAGTTTCTTTAAGTCATGTCTAAATAGGATTTGTAGTAATCAAAATAATACTCCACTGGAATAGGTTTTGCTGGTTTCTAGTTAAAGTAGGTTTCGTACTATTATAAATAGGAGTGCTACTAGCTATATTCTGAGTGAAGAGATGTGGAGAAGAGTGGAAATTATTCGGAGATATATTGGAACATTGAGAGTACAAATACATTATTTCCGATCCTTCAATGATGAAAAAATTATTTTTTGCAGGACCTTGATGCTCTTCCATAGAATTTCAAAAGTCTGAAAAACCACTAGAAATTAAACAGTAGCTCGGAGAAAAATCCAATTACCTGAAAACCAGCCCTGGGCACAACCCAAGTTTGGTTGAGTTTTCCTCTTATATTGTAAAAACTGAACAAAAGAGTCTTGGACTTCAGCCACATAGTAAGCACGACCACAAAGGTAAAAGGCCACATTGGTAACAAGAAGAGCTGTGTGGAGAAAGGCACTGAGCTGAATGACCGGAACACAAATGGGGCATGCATTGATGACATAATATCAATAATATGTGCAAGAAACACAAGATCTGGTGCTCTTTCATCTGTACCTTCATGAAGGGAATCCACTTCAGAAAATATAAAAGGCCAAATAAAATATGAAAACCTACTTCTACTCGTAAATTCAAGGAAACTACAAAACCTAAAACTCACTTGTCCTTGAACTTATTTCTTTTTGAAGGCTCCAAGAAGCTGCATTTAAAGTATTTCCCAACATATCATATAGAGGCATGAAGAGGCAGAAATTTGTGTTCATTTCCTGATGGTGTAGACTGTGGTATCTGCAACAACGGTACATACTTTAAATTGACGTAAGGCAAAAGGAAGCACAACAAGAAAGTGAAACTACATTGTAACTTGTCAAACATGATTGGAAATAAAAGTTCATTTGAAAAGAAACAGAATAACATGAGATTTCTTAATCTAGATGCTGAAGATAACAGATATTAGATGTTGCATCAAACAAAGTCAGTTAAATGTAACTTACGTTGGGCAATAAATAACATATCTAAGTAGTGGAACGCGCTGGTAGAGACTATGAGGAAAGATTTCGACATTGCTGTGTCCCAAACATCTTAAGAAATCGAATGCCACAATATAACTGTACATAACACTTATTGATCCGTAACCAATAAATGCAGTGCCCAGGGTCGGAATTCCAACAACCACGCAGAGCAAAAGATGTTCCAGAAATGTTGCATGCCCAGCTGCACCAAAAATCAAAAAACTACCAGCATCAAATGAGACTGCTAAAAGATGTCCCTCCGTCCCATTTTAAGTGGCGGTGTTTGACAGGGCACGGTGTTTAAGAATAAGTAGGTATGACATTCTTTTGCGGACAGACTAAAAAGGAAAGTTTGATATGTAAATTGGGACCAAGGGAGTGGTTATTTTACCAGTAAAGGGGTGTGTAACTTTAGACTCGTGGTGATGCCAGTGGTATAGCGGAAAGAGATGAGGGGAATGCAATAATCTGTGCATCCAATAGAACAGTGGCTCTGAGATGATTATATGAAGTACGAGACAAGAAATAAGCCCTCTTACATCCCAGAGGGGAAGATTGGCCAGGGAAGGGAAGTTCAAGTAGGCGAACGATCCCACAATTGCTTGAAGAATAAGAAAGTTGTCCCTGTTGGAATTCAATCACAAAGAAAACACACAACATTAATCCCCTTCTGAATCTGCATAAAGTGATAAAAAGTGTGGGAATAAAAAGAATTCCTATAATACCAATGCCATTCATTATCAATTTGCTCATAATCTATGCCTTGCTGAGACACCCTTCGTGTGCGATTAAGATACAACATATTACTATAAGTGCTCCATAGCTGATGAACAAGGCCTCTTAGAGCACACAAGATAAGAATATGCAAGCACCAAATATCCTCCATGCTCTCTTTCCAGTACATAGAATATATGAATTTTGCAAGAAATGGTCCATATAACAAATACTGCACGACACATATGAAAATCATAATCAAGATTGATAAACATACATTAAATATATTATAAGTAGTTGCAAAGAACAAAAAGTCCATACCTTGTAATTTCCCAAGTTCTTCCATGGCCAAGAAAATAAAGCTGCATCTGTTTTTCTCGACAAACTATTACTTCCATCTTCCACTACTTGAACTCCCTCATTCTGTTTCTCCATGGTATAATTTATTGCTTTAAAAGAAATAAAGAATATAACAGTATCCCAACTGATTGACAAACGGTATATATAAAGAAAGACCAATTTGGAAATGAAGACAAAAATAAAGTGAGGAAAAACTCCTCCTATTGGATCCTACTACGCTTTCCTTATCTACGTCCTTTTTGTTTTTACTCTTTTAACACTCCAAACTTTAGAGAATTCAAGTATAATATCACTCCTTCCATAGTGATACCTATATATATAGACCCCGAAACTTTATAGCCAAACACTCTCCGAGTTTAAAAGCTGGTCAAACTAATATATAAGCATATTTTGGCTTATCTATGCATTTGGTGAATACTCAAAGCGTTTATAAGTCAAAATCAATGAAAAGTCATAATTTGATCACCTTTACCTTGTGGTTTTTCATCTTATATAAGCACTTTTAGTTGTTTAAAATTATAAAATTAATTTCAACACTTGATGCTTATCAGTTATTTATAATCAACTAATCTAAACTTGCTGATAGTTGCATTTCGCAATATAAGAAAAAAAGAAACTCCTTTGTTTTATGCAATTAATTGGCACACAAGAGTGATTGAAATTTAAGAACATTTAGATGAACAAACATAGAAGAGAACCATAGGGCATATGCCAGACATACAGAAAAATTAATTAGAAAGAGATATAGAGAACAAAAATGGTTAGGAAACAGGTGGTGGATTGCAGTTGGCAGGTAGCTTGTCTATAATTATAAGTTTAATTATCTAATGACTTTTTAGCTACTTGATTGTTGATTTGTTGTGGACTAAAAGTCTCAAACACACTATGTTGCTTAAACAACTAAAGTAATGATGTGAAGGCAGTTTGATTTTTTGTTCCATTTGTATCAATTTGTTGTTTTACTTTTCTTTTTAATCCCGTTATAAGAAGAATATCTCTTTTCTTTTTGGTAACTCTTTCACTCAAACTTTTAACATGTCATTTTAAGACCGCGGGATCAAATGTCGTTTTGATACTTTCTATATATCCTTCGTTTAAAACTACAATGTTCAAAAGTCTTATGTACTTGTTTAATGTTGATGGAACCAAAATTTCACTAGGGGAGTTCAAAATATAAAAAAGCAAACAGGCGAAGAAGTCAAAGGGGGTTCAATACCTACTATATATGCATAATAAATAATTTTAATCATATATAAATAATATAATTTTCTCCCAAAGGAGATTTGGATGAACCTCTTGACCATATTTATTCTTTATCAAGTCAAAACCAAATAAACAAATTAAAAAAGCGAGTAATTGATTTTGTACGTGTAGATGTAAAGGAGGGGACCAGAAGCCTAACTGTATTTTCTTACCTAACAATCTCACAAAAGTTGGGTGCTTTTGTAGGATGATGTTTTCCATAATAGAAACGTGTAGAAGAAAGCAACAGTGGCATGGTGGATTCATGGGTATCGTATGCCACATGTCCTCCTCTAGTGTTTATTTTTAAGGTATTCAAAATGCACTAATCATATTAATTTGGATTTATATAGAGAGATTAATTAAGAAAATATAGGGCAGATTATTAAGAAGGTTTTTTATTTTCAAGACTCGAATAATTAAATACTTCAATCAAGAGTGGAGAGATTGGGAATGGTCCATGCATGCATCACTATTATTTGAGGCTAATATTAGTAGCGTTTAGAAAGAAAACTTTCCCATAATAATAGAGTAGCACTTGGCAGTTGCTCACTGGTTCCAGCACTTGAATCTGGATAATGCAATCTATTTAAAATGATTCAAACTAATCTAATATTTTCAAATACTCCACTCCTTTTATTTTATTTTACTTGATTCCTTTAAAAAAAAAATATATATTTCATTTCACTTGTTCATTTTAGCAAAATTAAAAAGTTTTATTTATATTTTTATATACTGATCTTAGTATTAAATAACTATATAAAGAGTAGTAATTAAATTTAGAGTTCTAAAGCATCACTAATAAAATTAATTTAGTAATATGAGGTGTGTCAAATCAACAAAAATCAAGTAATATGAAATGAAGGGAGTATAAAATATAAAGATGAAGGTAAAAGCTCACTGGATTTATTTTATAAATATTACATTTTGAATGGAGTATTGCAATGTATTTAATATTAAGAATCTATCAACAAAGATTGTGGTAGAGTGGTAAGCATTCTTTTATTCTTAATCGGAGGTCTCGGATTCTAGTCCTCCTGGGTATGGAATCGCCTTTGTTAGGGAGCGTTTTATCTTCTAATGTGGAACTTTCCAACTCGAATTTGGATTTAATCGAGCTTCAAAGGATATCGAACACCTGATGAAAAAAACTAAAAAAATATTACGAATCTTAAAAGTACTTAAAACTCATCAACGTATCATTTGGGATATGATTTGATAGCTAAAGTCAATGACTCAATTCTAACCATTTATTATAGACATTTTCTAACTTGGATTATTTCCAAGGTTATTATCAACAGTATCATATCATTATACTTCACTCATACTATTCTCATAGAGCATTTACCATTCGTGACGACTCAAACTTTTTTTTTTTCCCTGCTTTTATTCATTTCATTTTAGCCCTTTCAATTTGTGGTCCCTAGAAATTTAGAGGTATTGATATCCCACTCCTATTTATTTATAATTATTCTGGAAAAAGGTGATGGTACAAAAATTTCACTTCTCATGTACTACTTTATTTACGGATCTTTTATATTATTTCATACTGATCTCCTGTGAAAAAAAATATATAACTAAAATAATATTTATAAAAGACTACAAAATCACGCGAAGTTTATTTAATTATCCCCTCAAGTTAAATTCTGACCTTTACGGTGAAGTACTAGTATCAGGGACGGACCTATGTGCAATTTTATGGTGCTCAGAAACCCTTAACCCAACGCAAACTAAATATAATTATATAAAAAATAGTATAAGATTTAGAAGAGCACTCTGAAAACCAAGAAGATAGATGGATGCTTCAATTGTCAGGCAGAACCTTAAAACCTTGCGGTCAATATGTATGTCCAAAACTCCTTGACATCCACGACCCCTAAATACTGGATTTGTCACTGACTAGTTTAAAACATTTTCCAGCAGATTATTATAGGAATTCTCTAACATCAGGAATAGTATGGAAGGACATGGAAGTAGGGAGGGGTGAATTGAATTACTAGCCCACGGGGTGGACTAAGGCCTAACCACTACCATGGCCATTTAAGATTTGAACTCCTTAATAATGGAAACTTTATGTAATACCATCTTAAAAAAAACCATTTCAAATTTTTAGCATTACTTTTAAATAACAGCTAGCTAGCGGCTAGGAAATAATTAAGTTTTCGCATAAATTAAAACATTTAGGGGTGGGTATTCGATATTCAATTTGGGTTCGATAATTTGATAATTTATAGTTGATACTTGATAGTAGACACCATATATCGATTCAAAAAAGTTTGGTTCGATAATCGGTAAATCAAAATTCGATGTGGTACGACATTCGATAATACCATATTTAAGTTGGAATCGGTTGTATTATAAATTTAATACCGTTCCTCAAGAACAATGAGCCATTCAAGTAATCCTGACAAATTTGTATAAAAAGGCAAAGCCATTCTCACGTGAAAATTTTCCATGTTATTTCAAACAACTTGGAACAAGCAAATGTTTAGGAAAACATAGCTCATAGGGATTAAGGATTCTTTGGGCTGACTATTGATGGGTCTATTACTATATATTGGGTTACTACAAGGAGTGGGCTTTTATTCAATAAATAAAGAGAAGTTTTCATAAATATCAAAAATTTGCAACATATTTACATATAATACACTACTATAATTTTGATAATTGCACTACGTGGCAAAAGTTCTTAAATTGGCGTTGTATTTCAGAAACAGTCTTCTGAACTTCGCGTTGTATATCAAATACAACAAATACAACCTTCTGAAATTCTTGATACAGTAATTTCATTGTATATGTTCATTCAAATTCGTTGTATCTATTTATTCAATTTAGTTGGATACACCGTACCTATATCAACACTTTCTCAATTTTGCTAGATACAGTAATTTTAGTCAAATCACTTTGTTTGCAACAAATTTTAATTCATGAAAAATAAACTTTAACCACAAACAAAATATGATGAAACATAGTTTTATGGATAAAGAATGTGGGTACAATTCTGTTCCTTCCTTGATTCTTCTCTCTTGATTTTCTCCGTAATTCGAGTGCCGTTAGTAGCGTATTTCTCGAATATAGGATGATCTCTTTGTGAATATCCCATGATTTTGTGGGATATTGGAGATATTCGAGATACCTTTTTAAGGGAATATGTTACCCTTTAAATAGGCATAATTTAGGGTTTAGGGTAAAGTAGCCTCCAAGAACTCTAACAGAATTTGGATTCGTCTTGTAGAGTTCCACAAAATTTCGATGTCTACAAATGCCCCCTACTTCAAGGCTTGTCGGCGTATAGACTTGATGAATCTCAAAGACGAGACTTGAAGTACTCTTCCATCTTTCTAATTTTCTGGCTCTAGATTTGTGAGAGAAGACATGAAGGGCAGATTTGGTCCCACTGGGCGTGCCAATTTGTTTGCAACAAATTTTAATTCATGGAAATAAACTTTAACCACAAACAAAATATGATGAAACATAGTTTTATTGATAAAGAATGTGGGTACAATTCTGTTCCTCCCTTGATTCTTCTCTCTTGATTTTCTCCGTAATTCGAGTGTTGTTAGTAGCGTATTTCTCGAATATAGGATGATCTCTTTGTGAATATCCCATGATTTTGTGGGATATTGGAGATATTCGAGATACCTTTTTAAGGGAATATGTTACCCTTTAAATAGGCATAATTTAGGGTTTAGGGTAGAGTAACCTCCAAGAACTCTAACAGAATTTGAATTCGTCTTGTAGAGTTCCACAAAATTTCGATGTCTACACACTTCATATCAGTTCATACAGTTGTATATCACCAAAAAATCATCACAATAAATTTATATCTAAATCCTAGATATAAATCCGAATTGAAAGATGTACGAACGAATACCAAGTTGGATGGCGATTTCGTGAATGAACCCTCAAAACATATCACTCATGAGAATTTAAAGCTCCTAATTTTCATTTCAATTCAGTTCCATTCGAACACATATGTCTTTTCATCCACTTGCCTGTGAATAATGCCTTTATTAATATTGAAATTATGGATGACAAGAACAAAGATAGCATATACTCTAGTGTATTTCGATGCACAGATCTCGCCGGAGAAGAGAAGAAATCGGAACAAAGGCAATGGGGAGGGTCGAAAGAGGGGCAACGACGACAGGGAGAAAAAACTACTCCCTCTGTCCATTTGTCCCGTAATAGAATGACAATTTTACTAAATCACCTGTTTTAATAGTATATATCAAATATTATATGTATGTGAATTGTATATTTATTACTATAATACGGCAACTATAATATTATTATAGCAATATATATTAAGTAGAACGCATGTAAATTTTATATTTAAAATAATACTTCAAATGTAAACGGCATAGTAGAAACATATATTACGCTTTATCTTCTTCATAAGGTTTTGTTTTCAATTTTAACAAAATCTAACAATAGTATTTCAGTTTTCTCCAACCAAAGCAGTTTAAATTATTAAGGATGGACAATATAAATCTTCAATTTTCTAAGGCATATATATCAATATTATGTTCTTTATTTTTAGTTATGTGCTCATGATTTATTGGACGAAGAAGGAAAAGGAGGAAGGATGAGAGGGAGGAAAGTTTTGGCAAAAGCTTAATAATGCTAAAATTTTGTTAACGAGGACAAAATTTAAATGTGTGTCCTTCGGGTGTTCTCCAAGCATAAAAACTTCAATATATTTTGAAAGAATTTCAATTTTGCTCTTGAATCCAATTTTTTACTGAATATTTCAAAGTATGTTCCTTTCTTAAGTTACTTTAAGATTTTTTCAGAGATAGCCTCCCATTCCTAAATCTACTTGACAAGAGGGAGTTACTCGAATGGTAAACACCCTCCACCAATTGTAACCACCCTCTATCTCCGACTTCGAGGTTGTGAGTTTGAATTACCAAAGAGAGCAAAAAAGGTGGAAACTCTCAGAGAAAGGGTAAAAAAAAAACAAAAAAACGTACGCCTTAATTCCCTCCACTCTCCGCGTTCTTCTTTCTCATTCATCTCATTTTTGTGTTGTGTCTCCTTACTTAATTTGATGTGTCTTCTTCCTAGTTGTATATATAGTTCATCTTTTTTTTTTCCCCTTTGTCTAAAGTTTTAGTATAAATTAACAACAGCTCAATTATCAATGGATTGAATTTCAGATATTCAGTTTTAACCGTTCGAACATCAAACTAGTTTGAAGTTAACTTGTAGTAATTTTGAACTTCATTATTTGTGAGTGATTATCTGGTCTTCGATTAACTTCGTGATAATTGTTTTCATTGTGTAAATCTTATCCTGTAAAAATGTATCAAAGTTTTGAATGCGTTTTATGATTCATTTTGTAAGTTTCAAACAGTAGTCATATACCCTTGAGGGGATTTAATCAAGGGTACCTCTCAAGTCTTGAATTAAAAAAATGTGACCTTAGGTCCACCATGATTAAGTGAATGGAAACTAATAAGAATTATTAAAGTTTTGGGAGTAAATAACAAATATCAGTATTTTTTTTAAAAAAAAATCATAATAAAAAAATTTAGAATTTTTAAAATTAGTGTCATTTAATACTAATATCAAAAATACCATCTCAACCTAATAAAAGAAACTTGAGTCACTCTTAATGTACTAAGCCACTTGGATGCCAAAAAAACGTGGTAGTCACTTGGATTGGGACCTTTAAAAATTCTTTATCTATCTTATTCAAACTTTAAAATATTAATTATAGTGCTCATTAAAAAGAATTAATTTGGATTGAGACCTTTAGAAATTCTTTTTCTGTCTTATTTAAATTTTAAAAATGTAACTATAATGATCATAAAAAGAATTAACTTGGATTAGGACCATTAAAAATTCTTTGTCTATCTTATTCAAATTTTCTAGATGTTAACTATAAGTAACATACCCAGCATATTTCTATAAAGTGAGGTTTAGGAAGGATAGAGTGTACTCAGATCTTACCTCTATCTTCAGGATGAGGTAGAGAGGTTGTTTCTGATACCCTCAGCTCCTCTAAATACTAACTATAGTGCTCAAAAAAAAAAATAGAATTAACTTGATTTGGGACCTTTAGAAATTCCTTATCTATCTTATTCATATTTCAAAATATTAACTATGTTGCTTGAAAAATTAACTTGGATTGAGATCTTTCTTGGTCTATCTTATTCAAATTTCAAAATATTACCTATGGTGCTCAAAAAATAATTAACTTGAATTGAAACTTTTAGAAATTCTATGTCTATCTTATGGAAACTTCAAATGCTAACTACAATGCTCAAGAATAGAATTGATTGGATTGTGACCTTTAGAAATTCTCTGTCTATCTAGTTCATACTTCAAGATATATATTAACTACGGTGCTCATAAAAAAGAATAATTAACTTGAATTGAAACCTTTAGAAATTCTTTGTCTATCTTATTCAAACATTAAAATGTTAGCTATGGTGCTAAAAAAAAACATTTATTTGGATTGGGATTGGAATTTTTAGAAATTCTTTATCTATCTATTTCAAAATTCAAATTAAAATGTTGACAATGGTGCTCAAGAAAAGAATTAACTTGAATTGAGATGTTTAGAAATTCTTTGTCAATCTTGTTTAACATTTTGAAGTTTGAATAAGATAAACAAAGAATTTCTAAAGGTCCCAATTCAAGTTAATTCTTTCTTAGAGCACCATACATTTTGAATAAGATAGACAAAAAAAATTCTAAAAATCCCAATTTAAATTAATTCTTTTTTAGCTCCACAGTTAACATTTTGATGTTTGAATAAGATAGACAATAAAAAGGTCCCAATCTAAGTTAATTCTTTTTATTACCATCATAATTAACATTAAGAAGTATGAATAAGATAAACAAAGAATTTTTAAAGGTTTCAATTCAATTTTTTTTTTTTTTTTTGAACATCATAGTTAACATTTTGATATTTGAATAAGATAGACAATCTAAAGGGCACAATTCAAGTTAATTCTTTTTTTAAGTATGTCACGACCCAAAATTTGGACCGTGATGGCACCTATCCAACCCTCCGTGATAGGTAAGCCAAGGACACAATCTCAAATATAATATCCCAAATGTATAGAAGCGGAAGAAATAAGAGCAATATAAAACCCATATAATCTCCCAAAGTGGATTAATAGAGTATTGTAGTCGAAATATAGATAATCCCATATCTGGTAGTCACTAATACAAGCCTCTAAATACCGAAATCAAAGAAAAGTCTTGAGTATCTTAAAATGCGGAAAAATGCATAAAGATAAGAGTGGAGGAGATTTCAGTAGTCTCTGAAATCAATAGCAGCTACCTCGAATCTCCAAAGATGCTAACACTGAAGAAACCAAACTAATCAATGCCCAGAGGCCGTCGGATCGGTACCTGCACGGAGGGTACAGAAAAGCAAGGGTGAGTACGAAACCACGTGTACTCAGCAAGCATCGTCGACCGACCCTAATTCAAAGGGGTGACGAGTGACACCACGTCAAACCTCTAAAACTACCATACAACCTGCACTCAGAAAGGCACTCTAACCCCACATAATAATCAAGTCTAACAGTCATAAGGATATCATAACACAGTCCAAGAATTCTTTAATACAGTGAGATCAAGAAACAGATATTCAAGTACTCATTAACTAGTACAAAATCAACATTTACACCTTACTCAATCTGAACAAGAAAAGGATGAATGCAATGCAATGCATATGCTTTGTACACACCTACCGAGCAATGGCTTCAAAGTCAGGACCCATGGGGGACTCACAAGGTCCATGTACTGTGCAGGCGTGCACTCCGATCCCAATAAATATATTGTGCAGGCGTGCACTCCGACCCCAATAATAAATAATAATGTGCAGGCGTGCACTCCGACCCCATATGAAATGCAATGCATGATGTGCAGGCGTGCAACTCCCATCCCGAACCAACAATAAAATTAAGCAAAGCATTTCATGTCTTATGCCATGTAGATATCAATTGCAAAATCAACTCAACTTATCCAGCAGGAGTATTCTCCTTAGCTAGCATTTTCAATAATTTATTTACAATAGCAAATCAGCCCAATCATGCTAGCAAATAAGAAAAAACGGTTCAAAACAGGCCATGAAATACTTTTAACCCTCAAATAACACCGGTACCCGCATAAATGCTCGTCACTTCATCTATACGGGCCCCCCATTCCCCATTACTCCCATTACACATAACTAACACATAAGCACTTCGAAAAAGAGTCTAAGAAAGTCTCAACTTGCCTTACAAGAAGACCCACGAAGTAAATCCCAGACCGAAAGAATTAAATGGAAACTTTATCGTTTTGAATCACCTCTGACCGAGCCCAATCTATTCAAATATGAATTCTACTCGTAAGTAAAAGAGTCCAAATTTATAATCAAGTTCCAAATCATGAATTCTATTAATAGGTAAAACCAAATATTTAATTACATATATCAATATGTCAAAATCTAATCATAATGTAAGGGTAATAGGAAAAATTCGAAATTAGAGCTAAGTTATACGAAACAGTACCTAAACTACAAGTTCAGTACTTAACCAAGAATCAAAATTGCAGCCACTAGCCTAATTAAAATTGACCTATACTAACTATAATCTTCCCTAATTACCCAGTCATGGCACTAATCATTTCAATCATTGGTTGCATTCCTCCCCAAAAATAAAATATTCTCCACACACCAAATTATAAACTCCACGTTAGAGTAATACCAATTTGCCATAATTCTTCTTCAAATTTCCAGTTTTCCACAATCATTATTATCATTAACAAGTTACTACTTATTATTACTTAATCATTACAATTCCTACTTATTCCACCATTCCTTTTCATCATTCCCAGCCCTTGCGTCGTTTTCCACTGAAACAATGAAAACACAATTTCTTTTTCTTCCAATATCCAATTAACACATTGCTGATGCATAAACATACAACACACCTAGTAAATATAAGTGAACACGCAAGAAACTTTGGTGTATTTACCTGAAGCCGATGTCTTCAATTAACTTCTATGTACTTCGTCCGTTTCTTTCTTTTCTTTTCTCCGGAGTTCAGAGAATAAACTACCGCTCCTAATTAATTTGTACCCTAATCTTGTACATGACCAATAAAGGAGTAGTGGGTGTGGCCCACTTCTAATTTAAATAATAATAAAAATAATTATTATACTTCTATTAATCACCAAAAAGTTAATTTAATTATCTAAATTATGCATCATTTAATTCTAGTGCTCAAAACGACATAACGGGTTGTTACAAAGTACCATGTCAACATTTTGAAGTTTGAATAAGGTAGACAAAAAAATTTTAAAGGTACCAATCCAAGTTAATTCTTTTTATTAGCATTATAGTTAACATTTTGAAGTTTGAATAAGATAGACAAAGAATTTCTAAAGATTCCAATTCAAGTTAATTTTTTTCTTGATCTCCATTACAATTTAAATAAAATAGACAAAGAATTTTTATAGGTTTCAATTCAAATCAACTTTTTTTTTAAGCATAATAGTTAAGATTTTGAAGTTGAATGGTCTCTTCTAAACTAAAAGCGCCTACCATTTCATAGACAGAGAGAGCCCCATTGACAATGAATCTGGAACTAAGGAATTCAACTGGATCTCGAAGCTTAAAATCCCTAGCAAACTCAAGACCTTCCTCTGGCTCCTCTAGCATGGCAAGCTTCCACTAGTTATCACCTCCATTGCATTGGTCTAGACATAGACCCTAAATGTCAATTTTGCAACACTCAAGGTAAAAACATTAACCACTTCTTCTTCCAATATCCAAAAGTTAGGATCTTCTGAAGGAGGGTGGCATAGAAAAACAACTCGATCTGTAAGTGATATTGACTCTACCTTAATGGACACAGACAACTGAATTATCACTTCAGAGTTACTTAAACAGATCGCTTCAATCATTAGATATCTTGGGATACACTCAACCCCTTTAATATGTGGGGTATATGGACTAACAGGAATGATAATATACTCAACAAGAACAAGCATCATATCCAAACCAATCACATCATTGATTGTGTAATTGAATACCATCTCATGGAAAATGGTAGGGATAGGAGGAAACCAACCACGATCACCATCTAGGTTAAGCGGGAACATTCAATACTAGGCAAATACAAGCTCAATATTGATGGTTCTGCTAGCAAAAAATCAGGTCTGAGAGGTATTAAAGGAGAGATTAGAGATCATGAAGGAAAATGAATCTCCGAATTCATGAAAACACACGCACATGCAATTGCTAACTGTTAGCCATCACATATGGGCTAAAAATGGTAAAAGAGAAAAACCTTATGTCCATGAAAACCAACATTGACTCAACTAATGATAGCTCTCAATGGATCACTTATCATACACTAACATCATCTTTGAATGCAGGTTCTTGATGCAGCAGCTGGGAATAACAATACTCAAGCACGTGTTCAAAGAGCAGAAGAGGATGGCACATGTCCTAGCTAAGAAGGGTGCTAGAAGTAGGCTTTTTGATGAACCAGAAGTTTTAGAAGTTCTTCCAGTGTATGCCGAGAATGAAGTAGAAGCAAATAGACACAGCTGAAACTTTTTTTACAAGAAAAATTCCTTTTTGTAATATTGATACCATTGCCCAATCATTCCCATGTTAACTCTTTAATTTATATATATATATATAAATATAAGTATCAAGTTAACCAAAAAAAAAAACACAAATAATTTGTAAAAGGTCCGCATTTAAGTTAATTCTTTTTTTGAGCACTATAATTAAACTTTTGACGTTGAATGAGATAGACAAAAAATTTCTAAAGGTCTTAATCCAAGTTAATTCTTTTTTTAGCACCATAGTTAATTTTTTTAAAAGTTTATTTATGGCCTTATAGTATTCAAGAAAAGAATTAACTTGGATTAAGACCTTTAAAAATTCTTTGTCAATCTTATTCAAACTTCAAATGTTAACTATGCTCCCAGAAAAAAGATTTAACTTGAATTAGGATCTTTTGAAATTCTTTATCTATCTTATTCAAACTTCAAAATGTTAACTATAATACTAAAAGAAAAATTAATTTGAATTAGGACCTTTAAAAATTCTTTGTCTATCTTATTCAAAGTTCAAAATATGAACAATGGTGCTCAAGAAATGAATTAACTTGAATTAAAACCTTTAGAAATTCTTTATCTATCTTATTCAAACTTTAAATTAATTTTTTTTTATAAGGAAAATATTTTATTTATTTAAAACATAGTAGGCAGTACATCTGGGATACTACTGTTCTCCAAACTTCAAATTGTTAAATATGGTGCTCCTTAAAAGAATTATCTTGGAATGGTACCTTTAGGAATTCCTTGCTTATCTTATTCAAACTTGAAAATGTTAACATGATACTCAAAAAAAAGAATTAACTTGAATTGGGACCTTTAGATTGTCTATCATATTCAAACATCAATACGTCAACTATGATACTTAAAAAAAAAAAAGAATTAATTTAGATTGAGAATTTAAAATTTTTTTTGTGTATCCTATTCAAACATAACAAAATGTTAACTGTGGTGGACATAAAAAGAATTAATTTGGATTTGGACTTTTAAAAATTCTTTGTCTATCTTATTCAAATTTCAAAATGTTAGTTATAGTTCTCAACAACAACAACAACAACAAAAAATGAACTTGAATTTGGACCTTTAGAAATTTTGTCTTTTTTATTCAAACATCAAAATATTAAATATGGTGCTCCAAAAAAAAATTAATTAATTTGAATTGGGACTTTTAGAAATTCTTTGTCTATCTTATTTAAACTTCAAAATGTTAACATGGTGCTCTAAAAAAGAATTAACTTAATCAATTGGGACCTTTAGAAATTCTTTATGTATCTTATTCAAGCTTCAAAATGTTAATTATGGATCTAGTCAAGAAAAGAATTAAGTTGGATTGAGATCTTTAGAAATCTTTTGTATATGTTATTCAAACTTCAAAAAGTTAACTACGATGCCAAAAAAAAAAAAAAAGAAGAATTAATTTGAATTGGGACCTTTAAAAATTCTTTGTCTATCTTATTCAAATATTAAAATATAAATTTTGGTGCTCAAAATAAAAGAATTTATTTGACAGGAATTTTTGAAATTCTTCATCTATCTAATTCAAACTTCAAAATATTAACACTGGTGCCCAAGAAAAGAATTATATTGAATTGAAACCTTTAGAAATTTTTTGTCTATCTTATGCCAAATTCAAAATGTTAACAATGGTGCTCAGATAGAGAATTAATTTGAATTTACAAATTCTCTATCTATCTTATTTAAATTTTGAAATGCTAATTATGATGCACTAAAAAAATTAATTTGAATTGGCATCTGTAAAAATTTTTTGTCTATCTTATTCAAACATCAAAATATTAATTATAGTGCTCTAAAAAATTAACTTCAAATTGAGAACTTTAGAAATTCATCTAATCTCATTCAAACATCAAAATGTTAATTCTGAATTTATGATACTCAAGAAAAGAAATAACTTGGTTTTGGGACCATTGAAAATTCTCTGTCTATCTTATTCCAACTTCAAAGTAACACTATGGTGCTAAAAAAAGAATTAATTTAAATTGGACATTTAGAAATTCTTTATATATCTTATTCAAACTTCAAAATGTTAACCATGGTGCTTAAAAAAGAATTAATTTGAATTGAGACCTTTAAAAATTCTTTATTTATATTATTCAAACTTCAAAATATTAACAATGGTGCTCAAGAAAAGAATTATCTTGGCTTAGTACCTTTAGAGATTCTTTGTCTATCTCATTCAAACTTCAAAGTATTAAAAAGAATTACTAAAATGGTACCTTTAGAAATTTCTCGTCTATCTTATTCAAATTTTAAAATGTTGACATGGTACTCAAGAAAATAATTAAATTGACCTTTAGATTGTCTATCTTATTCAAACATCAAAATATTAACTATGATACTAAAAAAATAATTAATTTGGATTGAAACGTCTAGAAATTCTTTGTCTATCTTATTCATACTTCTAAATATTTACTATGGTGGTCATAAAAAGAATTAACTTGATTAAGACCTTTAGAAATTCCTTTTCTATCTTATTCAAACTTCAAAATGTTAATATGATGCTCAAAAAAAGAATTAACTTTAATTGGGTCCTTTTGATCGTCTATCTTATTCAAACTTCAAAAATGTTAACCATGGTGGTTATAAAAAGATTTAATTTGGATCGACACTTTTAGAAATTCTTTTTTTATCTTATTCAAACTTTAAAATGTTAACTACGGTGCTCAAGAAAAGAACTAATTTGAATTGGTACCTTTAAAAATTCACTGTCTATCTTATTCAAATTTAAAAATGTTAACTGTGAATGCTCAAAAAAAGAATTAACTTGAATTGAAATCTTTAAAAATTCTTGTCTATCTTCTTCAACCTTCAAAATATTAATTATGGTGCTTAAAAGAGAATTAGTTTGAATTGAGAACTTTTTTTAAAAATATCTTATTCAAACTTCAAAATATTAACAATGGTGCTCAAGAAAAGAATTATCTTGGATTGGAATCTTTAGAGATACTTTGTCTATATTATTCAAACTTCAAAATGTTAAATATTGTGCTCGTAAAAATAATTAACTTGGATTATGACTTTTAGAAATTCTTTATCTATCTTATTCAAACTTTAAAATGATAACATGGTACTCAAAAAAAAAAAAAAGAATTAACTTGAATTGTGCCCTTTAGATTGTCTATCTTATTCAAATCAAAATGTTAACTATGATGCTCAAAAAAATAATTAATTTGAATTGAAACCTTTAGAAATTCCTTGTCTATCTCATTCATACTTTAAAATGCTAACTATGGTGGTGATAACAAGAATTATATTAGATTGAAACCTTTAGAAATTCCTTGTCTATCTTATTCAAACTTTTAGAATTTTTTTGTCTATCTTATTCAAACATCAACATGTTAATTATAATGCTCAAAAAAAGAATTAACTGAAATTGAAATCTTTAAAAAAAAAAATCTATTTTATTCAACCTTCAAGATGTTTATTATGGTGCTTAAAAGAGAACTAATTTGAATTGAGAACTTTAAAAATCTTTGTATATCTTATTCAAACTTCAAAACACTAACAATGGTGCTCAAGAAGAGAATTATCTTGAATTGGAACCTTTAAAGATTTTTTATCTATCTATAAACTTTAAAATGTTAACTATGGAGCTCGTAAAAAGAATTAATTTGGAATGAAACTTTTAGAAATTCCTTGACTATCTTATTCAAACTTAAAATGATAATATGGTACTTAAAAAAAATTAAAAAATAACTTGAATTGGGGCCTTTAGATTGTCTATCTTATTCAAATCAAAATGTTAACTATAATGCTCAAAAAAAGAATTAATATGGATTGAAATCTTTAGAAATTCATTGTATATTTTATTCATACTTAAAAATGCTAACTATGATGGTCATAAAAGAATTAACATAGATTGAGACCTTTAGAAATTCATGGTCGATCTTATACAAACCTCAAAATGTTAACATGAACCTCAAAAAAATAATTAACTTTAATTGGGTCCTTTTGATTGTCTATCTTATAATTTAAAGTTCAAAAACATTAACTATGGTGATTATAAAAAGAATTAATTTGGATTGAGACTTTTAAAAATTCTTTATTTATCTTATTCGAACTTCAAAATAATAATTACGATGTTCAAAAAAGAATTAATTTGAATTGATACATTTAGAAATTCTTTGTCTATATTATAAAACTTCAAAAGCGTTAACTATGATGCTCAAAAAAAGAATTAACTTGAATTGAAATCTTTAGAAATTCTTTGTTTAACTTATTCAACCTTCAAAATGTTAACTTTGATGCTCATAAAAATAATCAACTCGGAATGAGACCTTTGAAAATTCCTTGTCTATTTTGAAAATTCCTTGTCTATCTTATTCAAACTTTAAAATATTAACATGGTACTAAAAAAAGAAAAAACTTTAATTGGGACTTTTAGATCGTGTCTATCTTATTCAAACATTAAAATATTAATTATGACGCTCAAAAAGAAATTTAATTTGAATTGAAATCTTTAGAAATTCTTTGTCTATCTTATTTATACTTCAAAATGTTAACTATGGTGGTCACAAAAAGAATTAACTTAGATTAAGACATTTTAGAAATTCCTTGTCTATCTTATTCAAACTTCAAAATGTTAGCAAGATACTTAAAAAAAAGAATTAACTTAAATTGAGACTTTTTTATTATCTATCTTATTTTAACATCAAAATGCTAATTATGATGCTTAAAAAAAAAATTAATTTAAATTGAGATCTTAAAAATTCTCTATCTATCTTATTCAAACTTCAAAATATTAACTATGATACTCTTAAAATGAATAAATTCTAACCAAAAGTAGATCAATGTTGTCGGCCAAATGATGCACATGACGAATTACCTTAACTCCAAGCAGAAGATGTGTTAAAAGTTGCATTAGCTCTTTTATTAAGGAAGAATTATCGGAAATAATATAATTTGTATTAGGATCATAAAGCATAAATTCCATCACTTTTGGAGCTAATTACCACCTATTCTATCTTTTTTTAATATTACTAAAAAATTTAAAAAATCTGAAATTTCGTATACATTACTAAAATCTCGAATACATTATGTTGATCCCGATATATTACGTTGCCCGAAAATCAAAAATATCGGATACATTACTCTATCTCGAATATATTGCGTTTGTCCCGATACATTATGTTTTATTCATGATACATACTGTCTCGGATATATTACTTAATTTTTTTTGAATATATCCTGTCTTCAATACATTACTTAAAATACGAGATACATATAATTAAATAAAAGATATAAGATATTGTGTAGATATAATAAAATAATTAGTATTGTGATATAATTTTTTTATATACTACTCCCTCTGTCCCAATTTATATGACACACTTTCCTTTTTAGTCAGTCCCAAAAAGAATGACACATTTCTATATTTGATAATAATTTAACTTTAAAATACCCACTTTACCCTTAATGAAATGATTTACAATCACACAAATATTTATAACTCATTTTAGACCACAATTTTTAAAAGTCTTCCTTTATTTCTTAAACTCCGTGCTAAATCAAAGTACATCACATAAATTGGAACGGAGGGAATATTATTTTTGAAGATTTCCCTTTTTCCAAAAGACAGTCAAGCTGGCCCATGGGCTTGCGCAACAGTCACTGAGCTGTATATTCAAACTGGTACGCGCTCCTCATTTGATATTCGTTAGCGTTTGGCAGCTATTTAGAGTTATGAAAATATTGTTCTGTAATATATGAATTTATTATGAGAAGATTCTTTATATTATTTTATTGAGATTAAATGTTTTAATTATTTCACCTTCTATATAACATAAAGCAATATATAGGTTATCTCATAACTTATATATGTATTAATTTCTAAACTATATATATTTAAATTTATTCATTTTGGACTTTGCATGCTCTTTAAGAAGCAATAATTGATGTGAGTATTTTACCATATTGGTTATATCAATTAATGCTTAGTATTAGGTTATAAAAAATAATTTGGTGAATAAGTATTTAACTCTAAGGGCAAATGACGTAAAAAAAATAATTTTTTTTTGATATATTAAAAATAAAAATAAAAATTAAAAATTTATTTTGAAATAATAGACAAATAAAAATAAATCAAAACAGCATTACTTATGCGAAATTTAATACCAACGTTACTTGACTCCAAACCAGCTACCAAACGACTCCTAATAGTGGCGAAAAGAATCCTAAATTGGAAGATCCAATGGTACCCCTTACGCCTCATGAAATCAGATACGTGTGGAAAGGTCGAGTGTTAACACAACAAGTGGCGGGATTTATGCAATACAAAAAAACAAAAGAAAACTTTCTCCCTCTCCCCCGTTTGTTGGAGCGGCGATCCGATAAGCGCGCTTTCTCTCACTCACGAGAAAACGGACAACACAATCATCCATCCTCTTCCTTTCTTCTCACTCTTCCTCCTTTTTTTTTTTTTTTTTTCCATCTTTCAACCATTATACTTGCTTTAATGACAGATATATTATACAAGAAATAAATTGTATCTTTTTTGAGATAAAGATACATCATAGTTACGGTTGCTTTGGTTACCATATATTGCTTTTTTGGTATATTAATTTATTTATTTAATGCTGTCCATGGATCTGAACTTGATACCCGTGAGTTTTCTCCTTCATTTTTTTCTTCTTTCTAAAGGCTCTGTTTGTCTTGCTTTTTGATAAACATTGAATTACTGTTTGATTTTTTCGTGTTTTTGTGATTGTGATTAGAGGAGTTTGTGTAGAATTCGGATTTGTAGATCGCCAGCGAGCTGCATTTGTGTGTTATTTGACGTTCAGTAGTCGAAGGATATACATTTGTTCGTAGTAGCATAGCGCAGGGGATTTTGAGATTATGGAGAAGAAGAAGTATCCGATTGGACCGGAGCATTATACGCTGTTCGAGGAGGTAGGGCAAGGAGTCAGTGCTTCCGTTCATCGTGCTTTATGTATTCCTCTCAATGAAGTTGTTGCCATCAAAATCCTAGACTTCGAACGTGATAATTCCGATTTGGTAAACAATTCCTTCTATTTCCTATTCTGCACATTTTGTATCTCTTTTCTCTAGCTTTGACGGCCCCAAATTCTCATATTTTGTTGCTTATGAGAAAGAAAAAATAAAAAAAATTCGACATTTCTAACACTGGAATTGACCATCATCCTCTGCAACTTTGATTTTGAATGACATGAACTTACATGAATCATGGACAAGTTACTTCCTTGCTTGTTACTGTTATTCCTGCAAAACCAGAAACGAGAATACTCATAGGAAAAATAAAGTTTCAAGCCCATAGAAAACTGTGTTTCCTTAAAGAATTTAATCCCCTCACAATTACTTAAGGTATGGATTAATTCCTCCCAACATAGAATAAAATACTATTCTGCAATACTCGCAATAGAAAATGCAGAACTTCAGCTAACTCAACAAACAGAGTAAATCATACTTGTTGTTATTTCTTTGAAGAAAGATGCGCAGAAGTTGAAAGAAAAGTTCTGTCTACTTTTTAGTAAGAAGGTAGATTTTGTTTTTCAGTGTATGAAATGAGGTGAAGCCTCTGAAAATTTATAGTCACTAACAAGTGCAAACTTACATGTTCGGAGGAGATGTGTTAGTTGGAAACAAACATACTTGTACAGAAGAGAGGTGTTGTTTGTGGGAAAAGAGATGTCTGTTCAGTACAGACATGCCTGTTCACGAAAAGAATAGAAATTTAATTCCGTGAATTTTAAATAATTCCGCGAATTAATATTAGGAAAAAAAATTAATTAGTGAATTAAATTTTATCCAAAAAAGTTTGTCAAACAAATCATTTGCCAAAGCCAAGCGAACAGCGTTGACGACACGAGGGGGACTTTTTTCTCAATGCTTTACTAGCTAGAAGAAGTGTGTATTACTACCAACGAGGGAGAAATGACCTTTCATTTCATTTTCCCTTCATTCAATTACCCCACATTTCCCAATCTCTTTATACCGACATTTCTCAATTCACACCTTAACACAAAACCCAACAGTTACAAAAATGTATTTAGTGGAAATTGATGCCAAGTCCTCTAAGTAAATGACTCAACATTCAACCAAATAAACCATTTAACCCCCTTGAAGCATAGGTGCTAGTAGATAATATTATACCAATTTTAGAAAATATATACATAAAATACCTAATTTTACTGCTTGGTTTACACGCATTAAAATATATCCATGCAACACACTAGCATTCCGTGAAAAAAGATTTGAGACACAAGAATTAGATAAATCAATTCAATAGGTTGTTTGCGGTAAATTGTCTATGAAAACTCAAGCAATTTTTTTTCTTATATAACTATTATTGTCCGGGCTAGCTTACGCGCACCTTGACTAATTTCACGGGATATCTGGCAAGTGCCAACTCCCACCAGCAGCAGGTATAGGTAACTCTGTCCATCAAGACTAGAATAGATGGTAAGAAATCACATAGTGTTTTGTCCCTGGGAATTGAACAGGAGACCTCATGGTGCTCAACCCACGTCATTGACCACTAGGCCACACCCTTGGGGTGCAAAAGTGAATTTCCTTTTTGCCTCAATTCTTGCTAGTTTTAGCTGATACTTAGAAGCTCAGGTTATCAGTAGCTTCTGAAAATGAAGAGACTAAAACTAGATACCTACCAGAAATGAGTAATTAACTGCTCTGGCATTTTGGTTGATGATAATCTGATTATATATATATTTTTTGAAATTGATGATAATCTGATTATATGATCAAGCAAATTTCTGATTCCTTTTCGCACTTATATCCAGAATAACATCTCGCGTGAAGCCCAAACGATGGTCCTAGTTGATCATCCCAATGTTCTTAAATCACACTGCTCCTTTGTTAGTGATCACAACCTATGGGTTATTATGCCTTACATGGCTGGAGGTTCCTGTCTCCACATTCTGAAGGCTGCTCATCCAGATGGCTTTGAAGAGACTGTTATTGCAACAGTATTACGGGAAGTTCTAAAGGGTTTAGAATATCTTCATCATCATGGCTTCATCCATCGTGATGTTAAAGTAAGTCCAATTGCTGCATAAAATCCATTATTAATTTCCGTGCATTGGCTGATCTTTTTTATGTATTAGATGACAGAACATATACATTCATAAGGTTTCACTTTTACAAGTCTTATTTGATGATATTCATAGGAATTTTGTGTTGGCACTTCCATTGACACATGCTTCACTAGTCATGATCTGTATATAGGGGCGTTTGACAGTTTTAGTAAATGTCATTTTTGTTCTTTCGAGTTGGAACATTCTTACCATTACCATGCCGAGGTTGATATCACGTACTTATGTGATTATTGCAGGCTGGAAATATTCTCATTGATGCACGAGGTGGAATAAAGTTGGGAGATTTTGGTGTCTCTGCTTATTTATTTGATTCAGGTGATAGGCAACGTATGCGGAACACATTTGTCGGAACTCCTTGTTGGTATGCTCTAACCCGAGAGGATGCTTATGAAGTTTTTATTTAAGTTTTCATGATTTATTCAATGGTTGATAAGCTTCGAACTTTTGATCTATTTTGGTACTAATTATTGTGGACAGGCGAGAATAAGTGCGTACATAAAGTGTACATCTAAAAACTATGATGTTAAAAATATTGATGAAGATTTCGCTCATATTACACCTTATTGTTTTCCATAATTTAGATTTCTTTTACAGGATGGCACCAGAGGTCATGGAGCAATTGCATGGTTATGATTTCAAGTAATGCTTCTGGTTAATTATTTACTGTTTTCATCCTAAATGTGTACTTCTATCTGAAGGAAATCTTTTTTTATTTTTTTCCTTTTTTTCTTTTTGTCCATTCTCATTCACAGAGCTGATATTTGGTCCTTTGGCATAACTGCTTTGGAGCTCGCTCACGGCCATGCTCCTTTCTCAAAATATCCTCCAATGAAGGTGAATATTGTTAGTGATTCTTTGTTGCAAGTCCTAAATATTAAATGTAAATGCATTCAATATTCTATACTTATCAGGTCTTGCTAATGACGTTGCAAAATGCACCCCCTGGCCTTGATTACGAGAGGGATAAGAAGTTTACGAAGGTAACTGAATAGCATTGATTATTTACTGATAATGTTGTTGGCACATTGCTTATACTCCTTTTGCCTTTTGTAGTCTTTTAAGCAAATGATTGCTAGTTGCTTGGTGAAAGATCCTTCAAAACGACCTTCAGCCAAAAAATTGCTGAAGCATCCGTTCTTTAAGCAAGCCAGGTCCAATGACTATATAGCTAGAACATTGTTGGAGGGTTTGCCAGCACTTGGAGATCGCATGAAGGCATTGAAGGTGATTTGTTGTGCCTCAATCCGAGTTTCCCCACTTTAGAACCACATGATACTTCATCCAGATGATAATATTGCATCAGCATTTCTATTCTAACAAGAGTTTTTTTTTATAACCTAATTGTAGAGGAAAGAAGAAGACATGTTAGCACAGAAGAAGATACCAGATGGGCAGAAAGAAGAAATATCACAGGTTTGCTGTGTCATAACCAATTTCACGAGAAAACTGAGATTTTGATATCTGTATAACATAATGTCTTTTATATATTGCCTTATATAACATAATGAGTACCTTACATGTTTACATTAAGCGTGCATTAGGCAATGAGATGGTTTTTTTCTTTTAATTGCTTATCTATGGGAAGTAAATGTGACAAACAAGAAAGGGTAGGCGATATTTTCTGGAAGTAAGTAATTCATATGACTAGATTCACTGGTTCACAAGAAAGGATAGGCAGTATCTCCTGGAGATAATAAGTAATTCATACGACTAGCCTCACTGGTTCATCCCAGTCGACTTGTCATATGTCCACTGCTTTTTAAATTTGATATACAAGATTGATGTAGGAAAATCTTTTCAAGAGCTTAGCCACATACAGGGTACTAGCAGGTTGCAAGGGAAGAAGTGTTTTTGGAAGAATTTTATTTAGTTAACCAGATAACATCTTGAAATGTTTTTTGACTAAGGCAATGCATTTTAGCATAGTTTCAAAAGATTGACTTGTTAGATCCGAAGAAATTTACCATTTGTGTTGATGCTGCAAAATTGAACTCCCTATAATTTTTAGGATAGCCACCTTATAGGAAATTTCTGAACTCCGAGGTGATTGTTTGATAAGATTGATCATTAAACCCCGAGACAAGTATCTTTGTTTTCTTGGGAATAACTACTCCAAGTTTAAAAGAGAAAGAAAAGAAATTATTCTTCATCTAGCAGGATAGCAACACACAATAATTTTTTCTTAAGGTTGATACATTTTTTTTGAAGTTTTTTCGTGTCATGTTTCCCTTACTTTTTTTGTTACTATTTTTGCTTCAAATTCTTTTTGCAAACCTTAATTTTGCTACATCATTTCAAAATTCATTTTTATCTTTGAAAATTAGATCTTACTGTGCCTCAATATTATATGCAGAATGAATATAAACGGGGGATTAGCAGCTGGAATTTTAACCTCGAAGATTTGAAGGCACAAGCCACCTTGGTACATAGATCTATTTTCTGATGCACATGTACCACAGTATTTTCAGTCAAGTGCTAGTTTCTTAATGTGTATAAATTGAGATTCTTGGTTAATTGGATTGTTTCTCAAGCTCAATTGTATTGGCCTCTTCAAATGATAGTTGTGAAACTTGCTATGAAATGAAGAATTTCAGTCTAGAATGTCCACATTGGAAATCTTTTCTTAATCAGCGAAACAAAAGCAAGTTCTGTATAATTGTGTTTAGTTTTTCTTTTTATATTGTTTTCGCTTTTAGATTCCAGATGAGGAGATCATTGGTGACAAGGACCTAGGTGGGAGTTCAAATTCGCTTTCTGGGCTTGACATTCCAGGGAAACAGCTAAATAGGTTTCAGCATCAGTTCTCCTTCTCAAGTCAATATTCAGATGCTACTGAGTTTGTATGTCGTGATCTCCTTTATTCTATATGATATGTTGCAATTTGGGGTCTTTCCTCTAATATGATACATCTTTCAACAGGACAGTAACAATCAATCTGCTCCTACTTCACCTGCCAACCAGAATGTGGTTCATGGCATGTATGTCATCCATCCTATGTTGAGAGTTATCACCATTACTCTTCTATCATGTTTTCGTTATGCTAAATATCAAGAATAAGAGCACATCATTATGTTTGCTAGTATCTGTAGCTAAACATTCCTTTTCTTTTTTGAACATTTCAGAATTAAATCTGAGAAATCTGATGATGATTTAAGTATTGCCAGTTCATTTCATGATCCTCAAATTTCACAAAATTCTACGCCACTCTTTGACAATCGCGTGGAAATGAATTTGGCGGGGAAAGGTGAACAAGTGGCTGATGCAAAGTCATTTGAGGGCATGCCTATAAATTCTCGTCAAAGGTATGACGCAATTTGCTCAATGACTTAAGACATTTTTTGAGGTATTTGAATATACTTATAAGTTGTTATTTGAATTACTTTTGATTTTTAGCCCCGTGAAGCATTACTGCACGATGTCGATATCCAATGTCTTGACATTTTCTTTCACTTGTTAAATTTAGCCTTTCTAGCTCCAAGCAAATTCTTTAACTTGGATTTATGTTGTTAGCTAATTTATTTGTTTTGGTAAGGATATAGTACTCTACTTGATTTTTTTCTTGTGGATAGAAGTCCATAATTAACTTCTATGGTCTGATTAAAAAGGAAATGAAACTCGACTTTCCAAATTGCTTCCTCCCTCATTTGGAAGCTGTTACATTTTTGCAACATTTGATATTCCATTTGGGCCCTTATTAATTCCAATTTTTTTTGTTGTTACTTTTGGGCCTCGATGATCTCTGACATCAAGCTTGTATTAAGAAGTTGTTAGTATGTGTCATTATTCATTTGACAAGTGAGACTGAGAAACAACCTTGAATAATATTGTCATTGAAGAAGAAGGTTTCTGCCAGGAATTTCTGAGAAAGCATAAGGCAAGCCCAGCTAGGTAAACTGAATGAGGAAAGAGGAACCTAATCAAAGAACCTTTACATTGAAATGTGCGCTTGTTAACTGGAGCTCTGTCTGCCTTGTGGCTTGATTCATTTGATTAAAGTTTGTTCTTTACTAACTCAGAGAATTTCAGGGCATTGTCAAATGTGTGTTAGTAATTAAATCGCATAATTGACTTCTGACTTTCCTGTATCTTCTAATAGCCAACATGCTTAGCTAGTTTGTTTAACAATCCATTATTTAAGCAGTGCCATGTTTTTCACCAAGTTCCTAAATTTGCTCTTTTAAAATTTTATTTTTTTTAATCTTTGTGATTAGTGATAAAAGTCAATTCCAAAATGTATCCAGTTGCAATGGGGCATCTGTTCTTCAAACAGGAGATGATGTGCCACCTGAAGTAATCAGTAAACATAGTAGAACCTCAGGCAAGTATCGTGATTGTACATGGCTCTTGATTTTAACAGATAATTTTCAGTATATTTGTTTCTGGAAGAAATAGTTTTTCAACATATTCTGTTTTTGTTTGTTTTGTTTTAATATTTTCTTGCTAAATCAACTGTATTTAGCAGCTGGCAGTGAAGACTTTGATGAGAAGACTAAGGGTCATGTTGTTCAGCAAAGAGGACGTTTCAAAGTTACGTCAGAAAATATCGACTTGGAAAAGGTGAATGCATAGCTTTTAGTTTTCATTTTGCAATATTTTTAAGATACTCCACCTATGTGAGCTTCGCCAAAAGCACAACCAGTCCTAAACCCAGATAAAGGAGGACAATTATGGTAAGTCTATTGCCAACATAAAAATAGTCTAATAGTGATGTTTTAGATACTGAATGAAATAGATTCAGAGGTTTTACATGACCAACCACAACTAGCTTTTTTGAATTGTGATGTAGTTGATTACTATATAATATATTATATGCACATATCCTGCCTCACAAGAAATAATTTCTTCCTACAGGTAGGTGCATCTCCAATGCTACACAAGAGTCAGAGCATGCTGGTTGGTTTCCCTAATTTTTCTAAATACCTTTCTAACGGCTGGACATATTTCTTTTGCTCACTAAGTGCTTAGCTTGTAAGCTAATTCTTTATTTCCTTTCGATAGCGCTTAGCTCATACGTATGCCATAACATTGGCTAAGTAGACATTGCTATGTAAATGCTGTATCTCTTCGGTTTTTCTCTTTTTAAATTTCCATTGCAATTTCTTAAACAAATGTGCTGTATCATTTAGGTGATTCCACAAACACTTGCTGCTACTCTGCCATTACCACCTGATGCTACACCACCAAATCTTCTTTCACCATCCCATTTTCCAGCATTACAGAGTATTTTAGAGGCAAATATTCTTCAAAGGGTAAGAATGGACGTATAATTATGACGCATTAGTTTTTCATATTTTGTTTATCCAGTGTTTGTTTTCTTCCCACCTAAACAGGAGTGTATTCTCAGACTGATGAGGCAAGTGGCCCTGGGAGACACAACGGGTATGAACAATCAATGCCTACTGAAATTTATATATTGTATCCCTTTGTGTTGGTCTCACTTTTATCTTTTCCTGCCAACCTTGCAGTGGATGCTGGATGCATGCCATCAATTTCACCTGGTGTGGAGAAATCCGTGGTATGAGCTTGCATTAGTCTTTTCAACATCCGTTTGCAATAGTAACCATTTAAGTGACTTTTGCATCTTTTTGGTATTAGTATAACGTACTTCCTGGGTTTCTTGTAGTTGGAGGTTGCTCATGACAAAGAGAAGGAATTTATTAGTGAAATCGCTGAATTGCAGTGGAGGTATCATCGTTACCCAATAACGCTATATGCCTATATTGAAGATTATATCTGCTGGCATTGAAACTAGTTTTTCTTGATATACAGGCTGATCCGTGCTCAAGAAGAACTTCAAAAATACAAAGCAGAAAACGCTCAAAAATAACTCTTGATACTACATAGGGGAAATCATAATCTTTATAGTTCGAATACAGTCAGAGTGTTCAAGTGGCATAAATTGAAGTTAAAGAATACAATATTTAGACAAGGAGTAGCTGACATTGTAAAGGAGAAACGATAAGTAGCAGATTATAATTTTGATTTGTACAGTATGTTTATAGTAGGCAGTGAGATGCTGGTTATATTATCTCTGTTTAATATTACTGCATTTACTCGACTGATTCTTGTATATGTTAGTCCAAAGTTTAGAGCACTCAGTCCTCGATAATACCAACTTTCATATTTGAATGAATCAAGAGGTAGTACAACAACATCATACCCAGTAAAATCCCACAAGTGAGGTCTGGGAAGGGTCTTCCGGAAACAACCTCTCTACCTCCCCAAAGTAGTGGTAAGGTCTGCGTCTTTGAAGTATTTTTTTACCCCTTCCTAGGAGCTCCCACCTTTTTGCTCTCTGGATGACTCGAGCTCACAATCTTCGAGTTGTAGACATTGATGTCATTTTGGCCACCTTTTTCCAGCTCATTAAATACTTCGACTTACTTTTAATGTAACCCTTCTGAGAAGTCGTGGCATAACAAGTTATTAGTTATGTTGTTTGACGAAATGGATAGAGGCATAGAGCCCATACTATTTATTTTCTAATTAAAGCGAAAAAACAAAAACAAGATCGTATAACATCATTTTGCTGTCAGCTGGAGTTTATTCAGTATTCACTCTCATATTTGATATATTGTATTCTTGACTGTGTTGGAATCTTAATTCTTGTGATTTGGTTCGATTTATCGAAGATGTTATTTCCCTTTAATTTCATTCTTAAAATAAGTAAAAAAAAAAGTTGTTGTTTTGTTAAAAATAGCGGAGTAATTCTTTGTGTAACACATTAATATAGTCATATCAACTTTTGCATATATAAATCTTTGCATGATTAACAATTGAAAGTGAATGGAGAGAGTATTACTCAAGTTAAAAGCGGGTACATAAGAAATAAAAGGTGGTGGGACATACTCCCATTCTATCAAATGAGACACAGAAACAGTTGTTTTAATACTCCCATTCTATCAAACCAGACACAGAAACAGCGGCCCTAACTAAAGTACGAGCAACTTGATTAGTTGATTTTCTAATTAGAGAAACGGACACTAACTAAAAATCCTTTATTAGTGTCTTGCAATCGCAAACAAGAGAATCAAAATAAAAATTATTTAAAATACTTCCTTCAAGAGCTTGACAAACTAGCTAATTATCTGTCTCAATTACCACACGACTATAAGCAAAACCACCCTTCAACCAACAAAGAGCTTCCCAAACACCCTTAATTTATGCAAATAACATGCTAAAGTACTTTATTTAAAAACTTTACTTTCCCGCTAATAAAATTTCCACTCTGGCAAAATCGCCATGAACATCAAAACTAGCATATATATTACATTTAATTTCATTCTCATTCGATTTCTGCCATTTAGTCACCTGATTTTCAGTTGAAGAAACATCCCATGATGATAACACCTTCATCATCGGTAATGCTAAAAAAAAATTATGATATATAAAATTCTCAAAAATTTCATTTGTGCAAATAAACAATAATAACACATTCGATGAATTTTCATACAGTGGGGGTCTGAAAAAGGTAAAATGTATGCTGAACTGCGACTACCTCAAATCACCCAAACAAATTCAGGTCTTGGAAGGTCCACTAAATAGGGTGGCCCATATTCACCTCTTAAATGGGCCGATCAGTGATCCTGCTACTTTCACTTGCAGAAAAGTCACGTGTAAAACACGCGCAGTATATATTTGTTATGAGAAAGTGCAAAAATTCTCGCATTTCTATATTCCAAAAACTTGGAAAAGCAAAGAGCGAAAGCCGATCCAACATTCACAATTTCTAGGGTTTCGTATATTTTTTTTGTTTCCTCAGAGAGAGATGAAGCTCACTGTAAAAACTCTCAAAGGCAGTCACTTTGATATTAGGGTTCAGCCCTCTGATACGGTTAGTTTTTTTTGTATATAATTTTGCAGTCATTTACGAATTTTCGCTTTACTTAATTTCTCATTTATTTATTCCTTTCGTGTGTGTGTTAATGTTCATAATTACAACATTGAATGGGTAAAAAAGGAATATTTTTAACTCTCATTTGTCCTGTTTAGAACTTACTAATTACTACTACATTGGTTATTTGCTTGGAGGTGTTTATGGTGTTGTGTTTGTGCCTTACCTGATGCCTGTAAATATGAAAAGTTCGTAATTTTATAGAATTTTGGTTGTTTAGATGTGTATGGTTTACCCTTTTTTTAATATCCCTAGGTTAATTAAAGCTAATTGGTTCGTAAAGGGCCCAAAATCGTCCCTTATGTTTGGACATTGAATGAAAATAACTCCCTCCCGTTTCAATTGGTTTGTCTGGTTTGGTTTTGACTTGGAACGGAGTTTAAGAAAGTTTAGAAGACTTTTGAATCTTGTGGTATTAAACATGCCACGTGGAAAGTTAGAATTAGAGAGTTGACTGAAAAGTAAAAGAGGCATTCTGTCTAAAACATACAAAAAAGGAAAGTAAGACAATTAAATTGAAACAAAGGGAGCAGTATTTACTATTTAGAAGTGGTGCATTTTTAGTCTTTAATAACTTTTTCCGTCAAAGACTTAACGTGTGTGCCCCAGTCCCAAATACTTAAATAGAAACAATCCATCTTCTAGCAGTGGCCAGGTTTTCTGGCGGAAAGGATGGTGGATTTAACCATGGATGGAATAATAACTTAGGATTAATGAAGGGCGAAATGGGTGATGGAAGTGGCCAAATCTTAAGAAATTTCGTTTCGGTGCTACCTCATAAATTTTATACCTTCCTCTCATTACCGGTCTCTATCAATGCGTTTTGGTAGATCGGAATCATTTGGATTTGGGTTCTGTTTTCTATATTCAAAGTGTTCTTATACTGGATATTAACTTCTGCTGTAGGAAAGTATAGTAGACATAGCATGACGAGGCGTGATTACTTAGTATTTCTTGGGTTCATTTGTGACAATAAGCAACCATCTTCCAATAACGGAAACCAATAGGGCTACGGGAATTCAATGCCCATGATTTTATCCATTTAGTAATGTCGGGAATCCAGAAAAAGAAAAAAAATGTCCGGAATAGGAAGACAACTCCAGCTCCTTGAATGATTTATTTTGTTTCTTTGCAGCAACAATAAAAATAAACCAACTTGATGAATTGGAGAAACTGTGACTAGTTTTTTTGCTTATTGAAATCTGTGAACCTTTCCAGATAATTCTCATGGCTAGTACTCCCACCAGTTCTTTCTTGTTTTAAAAAGCTTGGGAACAAGACATATGAGTCAAACATGTTCTCTCCATTAGCCTTAGACAGAAAAGATCGCCAATGACTGCATGTGTCCCACTTCTGTATACTAGGAGGACTATTAGAGCTCCACAAATATATAAGGGACTATTTTGATTCAAAGCCTGAACTTGGGGACAATTTTGTGTTTTAACTTGTTCGTATAGCTTCGGAGTGCATTGCATTTATCAAAACCTTAAAAGTCTAATTTCTAGATCTCAGATCATGTAATTGTTGAGCTATAAATAGTGGGGCTACTCCTAATTTTTTGGTAACCAAAAAAAAATTAGTGGGGCTACTCCTAATTGGTTAGTCATTAAAAGATATTATCTATGTTATATAATGGGATAGCTTGTGATTGTAGATTATGGCAGTCAAGAAAAACATTGAAGATGTACAAGGAAAAGATAATTACCCATGTGGGCAGCAGTTGCTGATTCACAATGGTAAAGTGCTGAAGGATGAAAGTACACTATTGGAAAACAATGTCTCTGAGGATGGTTTTCTCGTTGTCATGCTTAGCAAGGTATGTCTATAGATCTTTACATTTACTTGTAGAATTTTCAGCTTATAAGTTTGCACTTTTATTGCCCTCAATTGATTGAGTTTTGATATCTCGAATGCTAAGTTTGCGACTTCAATTGAATGTATTTCTTGATCTTATATCTATTTTATGTGTTCTTTGCAGAGCAAAACTGCTAGCTCAAGTGGGACAACAGCTGCTCAGGTACTAGTTCAAATAACCATTCAGGATTTCATTCAATGGGCAGTTTTTGTTTGTCTGGTTTCTGGTAGTTACCTTCTTAATTCTTTCTTTCAGCAGCCAGCTGCTGCAGCAAATCCTACTACAGCACCTGAAGTGACTCCGCCATCACAGTGAGTTGCAACTTTCACCAATTACTATTGTTTATGTTGGATCTGCTCTTTCTGATTATGCAAATGATGTGTAGGGCCCCAAAAGATGTGTCAGCTTCGGATGCTGCGACTGCAAGGTAACAAATTCTGCCCATATATAACAAATTTGTTTCAATTTATTTGCCTTAGTTTGAGACGGCACTGAGTTTAAGAAAATAAAGAGGACTTTTGAATCTTGTGGTCTTAATCTAAAGATGTGTGTAATGTACGAAGATGCCATTTGAATCTTATGGTCCTAAATGTACCATTTTAGATGATGGCTGTAAAGAGTTTACCTAAATAAGAGAGAAATTTTTTAACAGTCTAAAAAGAAAGTAAGACGAACTAATTGAATCGGAAGGAGTATCTTTTTTTGGGTTCTTTTCTATTCCTGTTTTCTAACAGGAATTCATGGAGAGAGATATTCGATTCCCTTTTGTCAAAAAAGATTTATTCAATTCCCACATTAGAGGGGAATTAATACATCTTTTGCATTGCTGCAGTCTTCCAACTGATGATTACAGTCAAGCTGCATCAAATCTAGTTGCTGGCAATAATCTCGAGCAAACAATACAACAAATTATGGATATGGGCGGGGGCAGCTGGGACAAAGAGACAGTTACACGTGCACTTCGAGCTGCTTATAACAATCCTGAAAGAGCTGTTGATTACTTATATTCAGTATGTTCCTGGTCTTTCTCACTTAAAAAAGGTGGAAAGCATGCACAAGTTTGCTCGTCTCTAGTGTGTGCTCTGACAAGGATTTCTTTTTTAAACAGGGAATTCCTGAAACGGCAGAAGTTGCTGTACCGGTGGCCCGGGGTGGAGTTAATCCTGCTGCTGGGACTACCGCAGTGCCTACTGCTCCTTCTTCTGGCGCTCCTAATTCTGCTCCTTTAAATTTGTTTCCTCAGGTCTTCCATTTCATCGCCTTGATAATATTATTTTGTCTGTCTTCTCCTTATGTGATTATCTAAAGCTGGGGCTATTACAGGAGAATGTTGCTGGTGCTGGCGGTGCTGGTCTTGGATCCCTTGATTTTCTCAGGAACAACCAACAGGTGGGGTTCTGATCATTAGGTTTTCATTTTTGCGTTTGTTTCTAGTTCTCGCTTTTGGACTCCTGATTTGGAGTAATGAGATAACCTCACGCCTCTTTCATCATTCCTAGTCATAAGTTTATTCTGGATACTTCCCATGTCTAAGTTGCTCTACATCCTTAAACCTCTGCAACTCATTTTTCTTTTGTTTTTTGTTTCAGTTCCAAGCTTTACGTTCTATGGTTCAAGCTAACCCACAAATTTTACAGGTAACTACTGTTCTTCACTATTTTCTTTTGCTTAGTTTCTTGTGTTGTCGTTGTCTAATGTACAAGTTGGATGTTGTATTGCAGCCTATGCTTCAGGAACTAGGAAAGCAAAATCCTCAGCTTTTAAGATCTATACAGGAGCACGATCAAGAATTTCTTCAGTTAATCAATGAACCTGTGGATGGTTCTGATGGGTTAGTTGCTCACTATTTGCTGCTTGCCAAGTTAGAGTTAGAAACATTATTTTTATATATTGTCATGATCTCCTACCGCTTCTCCTCTCCAGTTCAGAAAATATTTGATTTTCAATTATGTCGTGGTCAAGGAAGGATTTTTATCATTTTGCGGTCCTAATTCATGTTTTTACTCAAAAATCTTAGGGAATAAGAGAGAGCTCTGTTTTTGGTTTGAGATTAATAGTACTAAGAGGTCAAATCTGCTACATATGAGTTATTTTGAGTGCTTTTTCAATGCCTATGTTTTAGGGACATGTTTGATCAGGCTGAGCAAGAGATTCCCCACACAGTTAGTGTCACTCCAGAAGAGCAAGAGGTGATTGAGCGGGTACGAGACATCACTTTTACCCTAGTGGCTCTTGCAATTGCAGCTGTTCATGGATATTTGTAATGTTTGGTAACTAATTTGTTTGCTCATTTGCAGCTGGAAGCAATGGGTTTTGATAGAACTCTCGTCATTGAAGCTTTTTTGGCTTGTGATCGCAATGAGGAACTGGCTGCAAATTATCTGTTGGAGCATGCAGGAGATTACGAAGATTAACTGGCAAAATTTCTTAGCAGTATTCTTTGGTACACACCAACAGATTTTTAGCTGTTTTTAGTACTCGAGATGGTTTGTAAAGGAGGTTTTACTTAAAATTATTGGATCCAATTGATCTTCCCAATTGGGAAGCTTAATTTGTTAGCTTTACTTTTCGTTTGCACTCTGCAGGATCAAAATCTCATGTTTTCTAGACGTGACTCGTGCATTTCATTGCAAGTTTGATGAACCTTGCCAGTTCTTAGAGCATCTTAGCTAATGATGACTTTTGCCCCTCTAATATAGAGTAGGATCTTGTGATCAATGCTTCAGAGAAAATTAGGATTTAGGACTTGATTAGAGGTTCAGCTTGATGAAATGGCTCCAGCTATCTTTGGTTATCATTAAAGATGGTCAATCCTTCAATAGGTGAAGCGTTCAATTCATCATGCTTAACCATTTAATATTCAGTAGGTTCCAACAACGTTTACGTCTCAGTTCTCATATTGTTTATTTGTACCGTAGACATTTCTGTTATAAGCTTCGACTCCGTAACTAAGTCTCTGACATGTCCTGTTTAATAAACAATTAAAAGATTTTACACAGCACATAATTTTAATGGTTAAATAACTAAATCGATTTTGTACACAATATCCTTTGAACCATATAATATTATTTTTTATATTATAAATTATTATGTTGTCTTCTTTGAACTTCCATTTTGTTTCTAATTTTTTGAAAAAATTATAGAATTCCGCGTGGTTGTTCAACTTAATACGGCATTCCTTGGTATGTAAAATGTTCTGCCGCACTTCCATTTGAAACAACCCTGATTGCTTATGGTATAAATTTCTCTAGTTTGAAATTTACTATTAGATAATAATAATAAATTAAAAAAAACACATGTAAAAAAGCACGCCCATGTTTATATCCACACAATTTGGATCTGAATTATACAGTTGAATAAGAACAGGCAACTTCTGACAGTTGCACCAAGTAGGTGTTCGTCAATGAAAAGGCACCCTGGCATCGTCTAACACATTATCCACATGACAGAAAAGGAGCATCGAAACCCTTGCATTAAGGAAGTCCTGTTCCTTCTAAACATAGTTCAAAATTACATAATTATTGTAATATTCATTCCTTAGATTTGCTCAGAACTCCCTGTCTGGAAACAGTATTGGAGCAACCTGAGACCAGATAAACAAGGCTGCAGTTGCCCACCCGGTCACAATCCTGACCCAGACAGATGGCCACCCAACGTCCACCAATTTTCCACTCTCCCCAACAGAGGTTGACCAACCTGTTAGAAGCATTGCCGAGTACATACTAGCGAGAGAAAAGATAAGGTGGAAGAAAGAATAGGAGTATGTGACAGGCTTAGCTCTCTCTTTTTCTTCCTCCTCATCGACCTTGTCCAATGGTAGCAAAGGCTTCCCCGCACCTTCAACAGAAGAAAGAGGTTTTTAGAAATGATCCACACATTAGCTGATCATACTCCTCCCAGATCTATGGAAATGGCACCAATGGAGCCAATATGTAAAAACTAAAAAGTAAAAGAATAAGCCAGAGACATGATTCACAATAACAAACTGCTCCGCCAAATCAAGTGACAATGGTACAGCTGATTTACAAAGAGATCCTACCTCTAAACATATCTATTGGGTCAACTAACTGCTAAACCAGTAGCACAGGTTAAGAGTAACTTCCAAAGAATAATATAAAATTTACCAACACAACCAAGCGTAGAACAAGTATAAGCCACCAGCTAACATAAGCACGCCAAGATGGACAATGAAAGGTAAAATTAGAGTCCAATAACGGTCCAGCTCTATCAAATGACAGCAAATTTAACTGACCATATAAGGATTCAGGAATCTTATCAGGTTTTAAGGACAGAGTTTGGGGAACATAACATACACAGTTCCTACCAGTGAGAATGAAAGAGCTGTAACATCTTAATACAGTAAAGCCATCTGAAATAGTGGAAACTAACCTGCACGTGGTGAGCTTGGAGGAGAAAGCAGAGTTGTAGATGAGCCAGCACGAACAGCAGAGTAGACAACAGATAGAACTGTTGTTAGCAACCCTAATGCAAGTGTACCACTGGAAACAGCCTTGGAGTGCTTATGTAGACCATTGCACTCATAATCCCTAGGTTCACTTGCAAGTGCGCTGTAGCAAAGGTATGTACAGTACAGAGATAAAACTGATGCAGGTAAAATACTTCCACCTACCTGCATTAAGAAATTTGATCTCAGAGAAAAGGAAAAAGATCCAGATTATGGAACTCATATTCCGACAAAAATAATGGCAGTAATCTTCGTAGTGAGACAAATATTTCATATTCAACAGCTGGTCATTCAGAGGCGAGCTTAAATACCTCAAAATAAACAGATCATGAGCACAGATCTACATAACCTATTCTTCTCTTTCAATAGAAACTCGGACCTAGTGTGTCTGGATGATTTAACAGTCAAAACAGGTATTCTTTTCCCATGCATCAAATAATGGCAAAAAGTTGCGCCTCCAGGAGGAACATTTTAATATCACACCAAATTTATTACAACTTTAGGAGTTTATGTTATTCATTGGGGATGGGCGAGTTGGGGGAAAGGAGAATTTTAGTGACAGAGATGGTTTTGACGGAGCTGCCTGGAAAGGTTGCATCATCTCAACACAAAGATTTAGAAATATACCAAGCTATGAGTCATTCAAGAGCGAAGTATTGGCAAATGGCAAGAGTTAGCAGCTAAATGTCCTTGTTTAAGCAACTCCACTTAGACCATACATGTAGGGTGATTCTTCAAAATTAAAGTGGTTTCCTAGCAAAACAATATGTTACATGAACTTGAAGGGTGTGATGTATCGAGGAAAATATTTCCAAAAAATGTTTTCTAAATTTCCGAAGTTTGGTTGGTCAAAACTCAAAATGCTTTGGAAAACATCTCTCTGGGAAAACAAGTTCCTTACAAATGAGGAAAACGACTTTCCTAATAAAGTAGGGAAAACAAGTTCCACAAGTGACATTCCAGGTTCATTGCCGCCTCCCACCGATCCAATGCCCCCAACCCCCACCCCATCCACCCCCATGGTGTTATGCTAGATTACATATAAATGTTCATGGGATAAATTTTTTTTTCTTACCAAACATCAGAAAATAAGTAAGAAACCCATTTGTTATCCGAGAAAACACTTTCTAGGAAAATATTTGCCATGGAAAACATTTTCCTCCATACCAAGCACACCCGAAATCGAAAAAGCAGACAAGCCTGCTATTTCGAGATACTCTCCAGCTTCAGATAAAATAAGCTGCTCTAAAGATTTAGGACCAAGATTGATATCCTGTAAACAAACCCAAAAGAAAACTAAACAAGCACAATATGCCAGATTTTTTCAACAAATAACTTAAAGTTTTGAGATTTTGGAAGAAACACATGAGACATCACTTTATTTGAAATTTAGTCTTCCACTCTTCCTTATCATTGAAACTAGCAATAAACCTAACTGTTTTCTTCAAATTGCTTAGAAATAAACATTTTCTCAAAGATTTAAAGAAAGCATAAAAAAAATTCATGAGAAGACATGCTGAAAAAAATGCTATCATGGAGAGAGATAATGCAGCATACATGGAGAGAGATAATGCAGCATATGTTAACATAAAAGCAGAGTTTTCTAGGTTCCACGATTTGCAGTAAACTCAACTACCAAATTTACAGATCTGCTTTTACTAGTAAGCCACATTTGTGATATTGCAATCATCACATAAAGAGGGGTAACAGATGAGAAAAGCAAATGCATGTTTATGAAGGTGGCATGTTTGCCAGCAAAATTTAGGGCTAACAAAAGTTTTAAGAAAAAGGAAGTATCGTGCAACAACAAAGAAATAAATATACAAAACCTACCGATGGATGCAGCGTAACAACGGCAAAGACAAAGATCAATATAAGGGTCATCACTATAAAGAAAGTGTTAAGCCCACAGTCCTGTCCAGATGGAGTGAAAAAGTGGAAGAGCAGTCCGCTGAAGGCAAAGCTAGTCACATAACATACAAGTGAAACAACAAGCAATGCCACATACCTGTAAAACAACACAGCCAAGCAAGAGCACGAAGAGAGATTAGAGTGAGCAGGATAGAGAGAACAGCCAAAGAACTATGCAATACATGATAAAACTAACCAGAACTGCTCATCATATCCCACCCATTTGTCATTCCAACTATGCACAAAATCCAACAAGAGCACAACTTGCACAAGGAGAAATAGTCCAGAACCAAACTTGGAAATTGACTCTGTATTCACAAATAAATACTCATGTGCAACTTCTCAGAAAAAATACTCTGGCGCAAATACACGTGCACGGAAAGAGAGTTTGGAACTTTGTATAATAGTTTTAACACATTAATTTCAAAAGGAATATAAGAAAAAATAGCTCATCTTACCATAGAAGCTGATGATTCCATTTGGAAGGAAAAACATAAATATTACCATGAGGCACCAGCAAATGATTTTCATCATCCAACCACCATGGTGCATGCTGTCACGCGGGTCTTTCTGGTTCTTTACACCAATCATTAAGATTGCTAATATAGTGAAAAATAGGAAGTTTCCCAAGCTAACCCGAAGCACAGCATCTGTTTCAAACCACTCTCTATTTGGTGTCGAGTGAAAGCTATTAATCCCTGCAATATAATCAATGTGTAAAGATTCTTGGAAGATTAGACAAGCCACTAAAAGTAAAACTACAATATCAGCCAAACTATATAAAAATCAAGGTTGTGGAATTAAGGCGCGCTACCAATAAGCTCACAATATCAACGCAACGAGTTAACTGGGGCTGAAAGGGACTATAGGGAGTGAGAAATAGACACACACACAAACATTTCAACCTATTACTCAATGATCAGACATTAGCACTCAAAGTACAGCTTGCCAAAGCTTCACTTTAGCTAAACAAATAATTGAAGACCCACAAACTCAACACCAGGAAAAAATCAGGAAAGTAAAGCCATCAAGCCAGAGAGTTTCTGGCCATTTTCGTCCATTAAATATGTATATTTACTTTTACCTTCATTTATTTTCCCCCAAAAAAAAAAAAAAAATCACCATAGGTTAACAAACGACAAACTAGCTCTGTTTTACATCTTTATTTTAACTTCTTGACTTCTAAAATCCTTACCAGTGTGGGACCTGACCATTATAACCTTTGAGGAAAATTCCCCAAAGAAAATGCTCTAGTTTTCATCACCTCGCTTTCATTACTTCTCAATGAAGATAACACTGTTAGACGGCATTAATTATAACAGCTCTTCTGCTTCAAAGGTTACCCAAGCTTGCAGATGCACACAACTATGTGCCGTTTTCCATTCTTCATCATCATATAACATTCCTAAATACAATTGACAGTTTGCATTGCACTTATCATTAATGCATAGGCCACTTTTCCAGGTTGAACTCATATGACTGAGAATCAAATCATGGGCTGACTTGTTCTACCAATTCAAAATGTTATCTAGCCCGAAAATAAACAAATTTTGATTAGTAGAGGGGGCTACAAATCTTATTTGGTATTTCAATGTTTAAAATGAGTATTGACTACGTTCCTGTAAAGTCACTAACTTTCCGAATTAAAGAAATCGCTCAGTGAAACTTTGGGAACAGAGTTAGATGAAGATGCTTGAAGCCAATCTCACAAGAGGTAAACATAACAATTAGCAATTTATATATCAGGGCACCAAAGTTAGATTTGAAGTTAAAACGCAACACTTGAAAGAGGCTGAGCTGATAGTTCCAATGGGAGAAGACAAAGACAGGTCATTGATTCAAGGTCATTGCCTTAATCAATGAAGGAAATTACATCCCTGCTGTAAAATTTGATTGTTTACAGCAGTCTGAAATTTACAGGATAGTGTGACTGCATCCATTGGTCCATTTATGTTTAACGGACTTGCAGTAACCATCTTAGCCTCTTTGTACATTAGTTTAAGGACCATTTACGCTCACATAATTATAATTATTAGGATCAATTTAGGAGTCACGACGAGTGATCTTAAACTTGCAAGACCAAATTGCCGAACAGTCAAAGATAGAAACACAAAGATGACAACAATAGCATACAACAGAAGAAAGACCTACTAAGAAAAAAAAAATTTTATCACAATTGAAAAGAAAAGAAAAATCTTACATGGTATTTTCTCCATCAGAGGAGCAGCCACCTCCCTAAGAATCCACGAAACAATGAGCGACAAAGCAAACAGACCACAATAGGCAATCCTAGCAGAACGCCGGCTGATCCCTGACACTACCGTACGGCAAGCATCACAAGCGCACGCCGCACAGCATGACGCAAGGCAAGAAGCTGCCCACATCTTCACCAAATTCTAGCTCCTCTTCAACGATTATCCAATAGAAACCCCTGAAATCCCAAAACTAAAACCCTTATCATCCTTTTTTGTCCTTAAAAATTCCATCTATCAATAAATAAATTGAATCACAATTCATGTAGAGCAATACTTAAGAGAGCAACAAGTAAATTAACCAAGGAGATCATCGATCAATAAATGAATTGAACTAAAATTCATGTAGCAATAATTAAGAGAGCAACAAGTAAATCAACCAAGGAGATCATCGGTCAATAAATAAATTGAACATCATCGATCAATAAATAAATTGAACCACAATTCATGTAGAGCAATACTTAAGAGAGCAGTAAAGTAAATTAACCAAGGAGATCATCGATCAATTAAAGGAATTGAACAACAATTCGAGTAGCAATAATTAAGAGAGCGGCAAAGTAAATTAACCAAGGAGATCATTGATCAATAAATAAATGGGATGAACCACAATTCATGTAGTAATACTAATAATTAAGAGAGCGACAGGTAAATAAACGAAGGAGATCGATCATCTTTATAGTAAACCCTAAGTACAATAATAATTAAGAAAAAAGGGCAAACGAGCAATAAATCAATAATCAATTTGCGTTACTCTGATGATTTTACCGAGAGCTTGTTACGCCGGAGAAAAGAGATGACGATGATCGCGTTTCGCAAAACGAGCAACTTTGTAGGGTGTTGTGTAGACGAATACCGAAAAGAAAAAGGAAAAAATGAAGAAGATGCCTCTCGTGTTGTCTTTGGGTGACGAATGTTCTTTGTTTGGGTGCGGGGCTCCACGCGGGGGAAGTGCACAGATGGCTAGCCAATTTGAGTATACATCCTATTTAAGACACAGCCACATAGCATCAATTTTTGTAAGTTTTTAGCCTCCTCGAAATTAACTCGGAAAAAATAACTATTAAACATAACTTAGAATTTAAAAATATTGATAATATGCTAAAATGGGAGATAGTTCATGCAGCTCGTCTTCATCCCACTACTAATTTAGGGTCTGTTTGAAAAATCAACTACTAATTGAAATTAGTGTAATTACTAGGGTAATAATTATCAGTCTAGTAATTACACAATCTAATAATTAAGCTCACTTATTTATTTGCCACAGTATAATTACAAGTATATTATTTGGTTGCATAAGTGTAATTACATGGTTATATCCAATTTTTAAAGTAAAAGTTAATTATCAAAAACTAAAATTTAGATTAGACAAATAAGTGTCTTTATATATATATTGTCTTTTGAAATATATTAATTAATAAACATATGTTGTTATAAAAAAAATAATGGATTTATATTTTTCAAACTAGTATATTTTAATTAAATTAATCATAAAAATATAAAGTACATGATTTTTAAGAACATCATGCATGTTTGACAAAAGGATTAATATTATAGTAACATAATGTCATAAAAATATTAAAACATTTGACAAAAAGATAATCTATCAATTCTACCTAAAAAATGAATGGTTTGCAATATGAAATATCATGTCAATACTAGTAAAACAAATAAATTGAAAGTGAAAATATAACATAGGTTCAAAATTCAAAAAAAATAATAATACTCTTATGTCAAGTTTCAACATAACGTAAATATGATTCAAAAGAAAAGAATTATGCTAAATGAAAAAATAAACATAAAATAAATTTAAAAAATAGATAAACGAAAAATTGCATAGAATCACAAGAAGTAAAGGTTGGGAAATGAGAAGGAAATGAAATAAATAATATAAAATAAAAATATTTTTTAAAAAATATTAGAATAATAAAAATAGAAAGAATTTAAAACAATAGAAATTTAAAATAAATTAAATGAAAAAATAAAAATAGAAATAAAAGAATAAATTAAAAAGTAATCAGTTTGTAATTACACCATGTAATTACCAGCTATTCACAGTTCCTTCCTAAGAATTGGAGAGTGTAATTACCCCCTGCCAATTACACCCAATTACCTGCTGACAAAGTAATTACCTGGCCAACCAAACATACCAGATAGTGTAATTACACTCAATTACACCCAATCCAATTACCAGGGTGGCTTTCCAAACATGCCCTTAGTGTGTTTACAAATTTAAATATAACATATGTTGTATAACAATTAGTAGAAGGTATTGTGATTCCACCAATTGTACTGATTATGTTTGTGTAATATCCATAAATTAAATTACAGCTGAAAAAAATAAAATGTACAACAAATATATCCAAGCTAAGACTCGGATATCTCCCTCTCTTTAAGGAGATTCAAGTCCATTGCAGTATAATCTATACAGATTTTTACATAATTAATATCTTTTAATGCATTTTATTACTGTGTATAGTATAACTTTTAATTTATTAACACTTATAGCTTACCTTTAACTTTAATAACAGATTTGTCCTATTATTTTCTTTTACTTCTTCACATCTTCTTCTTCGTCTCTCCCCTCCCCCGTCCTCATCTTCTCTAGCGACTCACAACACCGGAGTACAATCAACACCACAACAACCGACTATTTCTCTCTTTTTCCACTGCTCCGGCGAGGAGCTTCAAGCTCCGATGAATTGGGGCAAACCAACAACAGCGACCAGTTTCTTTTCCCATTTTTCCATGATTTTACTCTGTTTTAGGTACGATTTTGCTCAGGTTTAGGTACTATTCCAGCAAACATGTTGATTTTTTCAAATCTGACCAAAAAAATTCATTTCAATGATTTTAGTCTATTATCGGAGTTTTAATCCATGGAGAAAATGGTGTGGAGAGGTAAAAGGGGAGGGGGTTGGTTCATCGTTGTTGGTTTGCTCCAGTTCATCGGAGCTTGAAGCTCCTCACTGGAGAAAATAGAGAAGACGAAAGATCTGGCAACAGAGTGGGTAGTGAAGCTATTGCTTGCTCCGGCGACGTGAGTTCGCCCGAAAAGAAGTGGGCGGTTTGGTTGACTGTTGTTTGGTATTGGTTCGCCGGAAAAATGAAATAAGGGAGTTAATGGGTTTGTTGATGGTGATGGTGAAGCTTTAGTCGGAATTTGGTGGTGGTGATGGAAAAAGGTGGTGGCGGTGTAATTTGTATTAGAATTGTATTAAACATAAAGGATCGGTGTAATACAATTCGAATTCAATGTTATACATTTTTATGAATTCGAAAGTTGTTATTTCATAACAAATATAATACATTTCTAACAACGTAAACTGATTTAAATTATAATGAAATGTTTACAACAACAACATACCCAGTGTATTCCCACCAAGTGTGGTTTGGGGAGGGTAAAGTGTACGCAGTCCATACCACTACCTCAGTGAATGTTTAAAATTCACATATAATACTTATAATACATTTGTATTAAAAATATTTTAGTTATATATATTCACCACGTATATTGAAATACGTCTTTAATACATATAATACATTGAATCTAAAATGTATTAAAATTATTGTTTATTTTTTTTATTAATGATGTTAAAACTGTGTTTAAACTTTAAAATGTACTTTATATGTATTTAGCTATTTTTTATTTTAAAAAAAGTTAGATTATCATCTATAAGAATAAAAATATACTGTAATTGGTAATTAAAATTATATATTTATACTATATATCTAAATGACCCTAATCTATACTAATCTAGCAATATAACTCTTGATTTGTCCCTTCTCATTATTCTCTATTCTAAACTCACTACACACTACAACATTTTCTAACACTTCTCACTATTCTTAACTTCTCTATCTTCAATACAAAAGAAGAAAGCATCCTTCGTATAGTTGTAGGATCTCTTCCACAAATAACTGTAAAGAATGTAGATAGTCGTTTGAGGATTCGTGAGACAACTAGTATGAGATAATGAGGAGAACATGTTATTGTGGGATTACATGAGTTACAAAGTATTATGGCACCACCATCTCCACTTTATGTCTACTAATTATCATGCACTTTAATATTTAAGTTTAATATCAAAATGTAATATACACCAATAGATTATAGTTTATAAATTTGTGATATATTAAAATAAGATGCCAATGATCACATTGGTAGAATAAAATCGTCCACGCTCATTTCTTTTCAGATCCCACTTATAAAAATGCACAAAGTATAACATTGTTGTCATTTTTGCCGGTAATCACGTCTTGTAGGATGTTAATCAGATATCAACACTAATATTTTGAAAAGACTACTTAGTGCCCGTTTGGATTGACTTTTGGCTTATGGCTTATTTTTAACATTTTAAGCCAAAAGCCATAAGTTAGGATTTCTAACTTATGACTTTTGGCTTATTTTTAACATTTTAGCTTAAAATTGAGTGTTTATAAACACTTTTTAAATTTACCCAAACACTTCAAAAGTGTTTAAAAATCATTTTTGACTTAAAATCACTTAAAATAAGTCAATCCAAACGGGCACTTAACACTCTAATTTAGCAAAGCGCATGGATGCCTTACCTTCTAATTTACCATTTGAGATATTTTAATTACTTACCCAAATATCTTTTGCCAAGTCACCAATTTCTCCTCAACCACTTGATCAATCAATATTAGCTACCTGAAATCACGCCTGCTAATACGCATAAATTGCTATCAACTTCATTTACGTATACATAAACGAGACAAGTTTTTTTTAATTTGGTTTTCTTATGTTTTTGGTATGCCTTTTTTTCCCTCTAAAATGTGGAACAACAATAATTTATTCTATTAAAGTTGTCCAAGAATATAAATGCGTGTACACGATTTTGTAACAAGTCTAGACTTGAAAAACATAACTTGTAGTTTTCTTTGCTTATAAACAATGTAGAATAAATATATGAAAGAAAATTAGAATAATATTTTCTCCATATCATTATAACTATCGCTTTAATTTAAAAGAATTGTCTCAAATGAATGTTACTTTAAAAATTCAAGATTAAAATTCACAATTCTTCTCTCTATTCTACCTGTCTTGTTTAGACTTGACATGCCCATTAAGACAACAATAATTGACATGGTTATTTTACCACACCGTTCATATTAATCCATATTAATTGATGTTTAATATTAGGTATTGAAAAACAATTTAGAGAATGAGTTATTAATGATAAGGGTAAAACATGGGAAAATAATTATCTTTTCTTGATAGGTGAAAAATTATTTTTGAAATTAGACACGTAAAAGTGAACGGAGGGAGTAATTCCAACTATGCCCTTAACATTAAAGTAGTAGTCTTTTTTTAAAATTGCTCAATTTTTAAAAAACATCTAATAAATGAGATTAACTTAAAAAGATATCCAGTCAAGCCTCTCTAAAATTCGGTATAACTACATTTCACCATTACAACCTGATTTTCTCCAAAATTCATTTTTCATGTTATATTTCACTTATCTTTAGTAACATTCTACATATAAAAAAAATGACATAAATTATAACAGTACACTCTTTGTAAAATGATCCTTTATAACAGTCATACTCAAATATTATATAATATTAATATTTTATAAAAAAAACACATTATGTATTTAAAATATTTATGGTAATCATCATAATGTTATGCACATAATAAATTTTAAGTATTTATATCTAAAAGGAAAAGAATTATATTTATATGATGTCCCTCAGTTATGGTCATAACTTCTCGGGGAAAAAGATTAATGATTTTTGCCTTTTTACACTATCTAAATTTGCATACTTTTGTCTATAACAGCTAAATGAAAGCTAAACGTCAAATGTCAATAGACATGTATAACAACACTTTAATATAACTGTCACGACCCAAGTGGTCATGATAGACACCCATCCTAACACTATAGTGGGGGGGACCATCTAAACCAACTCTTACCAACTAAGTCAGACCCTTCACCAGTCTTTTTCATAATTTTTTTATCTTTAAATTACTAAAACACAACAATAATCAACACAAATAAAATATAACTTAATCAATAGTCAAAACCAAGAAATAAAATGTGGAACATCTCTAATTATTATAATTTTCAGGATTTGAAGTCACCGTACAAAAACATCTAATAATATCCAAAGACTAAATTTAACAGATTATCCAAAATACGAAATTAGAAAAAGTCTTAGTCTTGAACAAAGGACCTAAAAGACCTAAGGAAGATCCAATGGCTATCCGGTCATGGTGCTCACCCTTGAATCGAAGTCTGAAATCGTTGGCTAAAGTCGAGGTCTTGTCTCAAACGTTGGAATACGCTCTGCACTCAATAAGAAGAAGAGTACAAGTAGCATCAGTACAATAACTGAGTACTGGTAGACATCATCAGCCGACTCAACTCAACACTATATAAATAGGCAAATCAAATACATGTAACAGTGATCAAAACACAACTTATAAATTAGACAACTAAGAAGGAATATGATGAGTGCATGCATGCAAGAGGAACATATCATCACCATCAACATTATCTCAACAACATCTCAACATCACAATATCATTCTCAATATCATCCCAATATCAAATGTATATGCATGATGCAGTCAATAATCACAAGTAATTCCCGAAAGTGAATCACAAACACCCAATTCACGTATAAGCAAAGAGTCAAGCAAGTCTTTACTACAATTAAACCATAACGTACCTCAATTCTTTGCTCGAAACCACTATAATGCCACAAACTTGCCCTTCCTTTCGATTTCGGTTCGTTCTTGATCTATACACAATAATTATACAACTCTTAATACAATATTTCACCTTTCCTAACCATTAGGAACTTACATTTACCAACTTAACATAGGGAATTGCCCTAGTTCATCATCTTAGGTTTTCTACCCTTTAAACCTCATGAATTTCATATAATTAAGCTTAATCAACAAGAATTCTACCATAGGAAGTGTTTTCTAACACCCTAGAATCAATAACAACTAATAATAACCAAATCCCCACCAATTTTCACCAGCTCATAAATTAGGGCTAAACTTCAATTTCTATCATGAACAAGATTCTTGTGATTTCTAAGAATTTAAAGAAGGAATTCAAGTTTAGAATGTAAAGAAGCCATACCTCAAAAGATGAAAATCCCAAAAATTATAGAAAATAGCCTTTCTCTAAGTCCTTGAACATTTTTTTTTTTTTAGAAAAGTGGAAATGAAGACGTGTTTTCTGATTTTTAAAATTGAAATTCTGTATTTTTACAGCTGCAGCGGCCCTTAGGCCAAACGGGTTGCCGCCGTTGCGGTACTTCTATCTGATGAAGTGGCACTTCTATCCGCTGCAGCGGGCCCAAAACAGTAACTCGGGACTTGATCCAAGTTCTAGCCATTCTACAACATACTTCCCGAAATCCAACATCACGAACTAACCCTTTTACGATAATCGTTATAACCGGAGTTTTACAAATTCGTTTTATGTACCGAAAGTTGTTATGGCTTCCTAAACTCGTCCTCTAATACAAAATCAAATCAAAAACACCAACAAACACTCAAATCACTACCAGATTTTTCTATACCACCACACCCTCAAAATATGTCTAAGACTAGGCCAAACCTGATCTTTCAATTTTTGTTCTAAGGGAAAACTAGACAAAGATTCTCTTCTCTATTTCAGCGTAACGACGATTTGGATCATTACAATAACAATCATAAAACTTTTTGATAAGCGTTGTCACTATAGAAATGTTTGATTGCATGCTATTTTTTTTAACGAGCATGAAAATAACTTAACAACAATTAAAATAAAACGAAAAAAGGATAATGTTAATTGTTAACCATGAATGCTTTTTGACTCTATATTTATCATATGATAGTTCTGGAAGGTGTAAGATGGTCAATCTAATCATAAATCTCGCAAAAAAGGTCAAATTATCTTCTCGAAATAGAAGAGAAAAAAAGGAATAAAAAAAAAACAATCTTTTTAAAAGGATACATGGAGCGCACCACAAGGAGTATACAGGATGCTAAAACGAAGATCCGACCCTTGATCATCCCAAGCGTCAAAATATAAAAGGATAAACAACAATTATAAATTCCACCTTCACCTAAAAAAAAATCCCAAAAGAGATTACAATTATAAAGTGCCCATCTCTTGTACGCGTAAAATCCCAATTCCATCTCTCTCATGCTCTTTACATCGAGAAAGTGCGTGGCCGCTCCGTGTTGTCACCGGCACCTCTCTTCTCATTGACGGAGCTCCACTCTTACATTGCCGGCGAGTTACTGTTTTGCTCCGATCGATTCGACGGTGCGGTCGTTCAATTTTTGTTCTATCGTAAGTATCGTCCTTTTTCGTTTTTGGATCTCTATTATGTGTATGTATGTGTTTATGTTAACCTGCATTGATAGCGGGATGTTTTTGCAGATCTGAGGTGGCTTTGTTTTTTTTTTTCTTCTTTCGTCGGAATGTTTTTGAGCTCTCGATTAATTTGATAATTTGCTTACTCGTACGTTAGTGATATAGGGAACATTTGATTTTAGGTTTTGAGTTGTTCGATTGACTAACACGATTATAAGTATAGGCTATTGAATTAAGATCTGTGTGATTAGAGTGATTCTGTGGAATTAAGATGATAGGAGTTGGAAAGTTTTGTATATGAGATGTGCAGGAGCAATTGCTTCACAAGTTGCAAGCAAAGTGGTAAAATTGTGTACGATTAACCTTTTAATGTGAATATATTTGAAGTCTCAGTGAATGATACATTACATGCATTGCATTATAAGCCTTAGCTGTAACTTCTGCTGACTCTACTGTCTCGTAAAACCAACCAGCTGAATGCAACAAAGAAAATAATTTTTTAAGATAGTAACTATTAGTTCAATGACCATGTGAGAAATCAACTCGCAAAAGCTCATAGTGCAATTTCACTGCTGGAGAACATGTTGGAAGCTAGTTTGAATTTCTGCGATTGGGTTCATCACTCTGGAGAGAAGTTGGTTAAAGTTCCTTAAAGGGAGTGATTGAACCTGGCTGGCCTATTTCCGCAATTCAAAGTTGGTCTTTGCATTGGCATCTGCTAGATCTTTGTTTTTGTTTTCTTTTCCCTAGTGGTTCCATCATGCACTACTATCATCTTAGCATAGTTAAACTGGTGAAGGATGTAATGGTGGGGAGGAATCTCTTTTGAGTCATTTTCATAATTCGACAGTGATATCACTTCAGTCGAAGTGGCTATGAAATACAAAAAGAAGAATAATTCCACCTAATTTCCCATATCATCTCAGTTATAACTTATAAACAATGTTTCTGGACAGAGATGGTTTGATTTGAACGTTTGTGAATTATGGGTGCTATTGAATCAATTTACAAACTTTCAGCTACTATAGTGTTATATTATTTTTGGCCAGCACATTCTTCTTTTATTATTGATCAGTCTGATGGTATTGCTTCATTTGACGTATTTGTCATGTTAACCTCTCCCTCCCTTAAAAAATAGACGATGCTTGGATTTACACTTGGTAAACTAGATCTTGAACCAAGTAAAATACAAATGGAACTCATATAAACCATGTTATTATTAAAACTAGAAGCGATAGAAAGCTAGAGCAAGTAATGATCTTTTATCCTGTCTTCTCCCCATTTTTATTCTTCCGTATTTCATACTTTAATATCTATCTTTTCCCCGGTCTCACTCCATATACAAAAATGTTAACACATGTAACCACTTTTGGTGTAAGAAGGACGAAAGACATCAGCATGCCTAGTTGTTGTCAGCCTTTGTATTTCCCCTTTACTTTACTTCCACCATCACCATTTCTGTAATTTCTTGCCTTGTCATAAATTATTCATTCTGTTTTAGTTATTATATTACAGCTCTCTTGTATTATCTACGTACATTAGGGGTTGCTTGAGAGGCACCGTACCAGGCAGTTTATAAGTAACATTTACTATGTTGTTTTTCTCCACGATCGTTCCCCATTCTTTTCTCTTCTCTCATGTTGTACTTGGGGTGAGTGTCATTGGCTATAGATTTTTCACTTCTGTCTGCAAGTCGTGAACACTTATAGATGAATTATGCTTTCTCTCGATACTCGTAATATTTACCATATTAAATTGGTAGGTGCAGGAACCGTTGTTGGCTGCCAAAGAATTAGCTGTTTAAGTTATGGCTCTTGACAACATAATAACTTCTCCTCATAGGAGGTCACAGACACAGACAGCATTTTCATCTACCGATCAAAAGAAGAGTCAGTACTCACGAAGTAATGAGCTTGGGAGCTGTTCAACAGTACTTCAGCGCCACCAGTTTCTTCTAACTGCACTTGGCCTCCTAGCTTTTCTCTGCACAATCTATCTTTACTTTGCAGTTACTCTAGGGGCTGGTGACACCTGTTCGGGCTTGACAGGGACTCAAAAAGCAGCATGTTATGTGGAGCACGGGAAAGCACACATGGGCAAAGGAAAACTTAAGTTCTTTTAGCAAATTGACGTCTGCTGGTTTATATTTTAGTACATGATATTTCTTTTTCTTCTTAGGGGCAGAAAGTGCTATCCAAAGTGTTTCCGTAGGTTTTTTGGGTCTATTGGGAGTTTGATTGTATTCTTGAAAATGTATAATTTGGTTCTGGGAAACTGTTTAACATCCGTGAACAGTTCTCTTTATCGGGATAAACTCAACTCATGGATGTTGGCGAGGTCCGGCCAACTGTTAAGTAGCATTTCTCGCGGACAATGAATCTGAAAGAAAATGTGATTATGAATGTTTGGTGAAGATAGAATTATTAGGTGGAAATGAAAAAAAAAATGAATAGCAAATTTGTTGTATAATATGGATGTCATGTGACATATATGTGTGAATGTCATTGATGAGAGATAAGAGTTAGTAGCTAAATTGAGTTTTAACACCAAGAGTTATTTATTCAAATTGGATTTGAACATTTGTCTAAATTGTCAATTTGATGTCAAGCTTAACATGTTTAGGGAGCAAGTTTGGTGACTTATAAATAGCCATTTTTTTTTTACATTTTGAGATATAGTTTTAAGTAGAAAACAAAAGTACTACTAAAATTTTTTAAAATTATTTCTTTTCTTTGAGTTTAATATTGATATTTTATCTTTATTTTATAACAAAATTATCATTCTTTGAGACTTCTGGTACCCCGTGGCCGACAGCTTGTTTGTCTTACTTTTGGCATCACTCCATCCTTTGCTTGTGAGTTTGGCTTTTGCAATATCATGCAGCTACTTTTTCGTTCGGTCAAAAGTTCTTGTACTATTAACGTGTTATGACTTATGCCCTTCTGGACGCCATCATCAGTGGACAGTGGTTCACCGACTCTTGCATGTGACGAGTGTGTCGTATTTTCTAGGGGAGCTTGGGACTATTTAGTTGAATCTTAGAGGGAGGTCTTTGCTTATTTTATACTATAATCAACAAGCAATCTAACGTTGAACCCCGTACTCATCCAGGATTTTCTCCAAAGGAGATGCTCTGTTGTTCTTAGATACTGAAATAAAATGATGCATATATTTCTTGGAAAATTTCTCTCGTAATAAGGCCAATTCGAAACAAGCACTAAAAAGACTCCTCCTGGACACCTTCGGGACGTGCGTAACCTTGGAAAATTCCCTAGCATAAAACCGTACTCCCCACTGGTCATCTATCTTGATGGCTATGCAGTGCTAAGTTAAATTGTACAAACAACTACTACCCTTAATAAGTGAGTATGTGAAAGAGCAACACTGAAATAGTTCATTTCTAATTTTACTTGGTAGGTGTCCTACTTAACCAGGCAAAGTGCATGGATCTTGATTTTTACTTCGCTATTTAACTTGTGTCCGCTTTTAAAAGCTTTTTGTATTTTTAATGTATATTCACTTCGAGATAACTTTAAACATACGGTATTTTAAGTTAGTCTTGCACATTTTGATTAAGTTTAGAAAAATGACTAACGTCTGGCAGAAATGATTGAACTTAAATTATATCTACATGAACTTTAACTATACGAAACCAGTTAGACTTTGTTAAGACTAACTTCAGATATTGTATTTGAGGTTTCATAGAGTTGAAGTTCAGGTACATATAACTGAAGTTCAATTTGTTAAGTCTAACTTTAGACATTGCCGCACTTTGTGGGAACACTAAGTATGTTGTTGTTGTAACTTTAGACATCACATGTCTTAAGTAGAATATGTTTATATATTAAATGCCGATGTTAAAACATGTTACGTGTAAAAAAATTTACCAACGTAACGATCCTATAAGCAAGGAAAAACTACATAAATAACCAAACATCTTTACCATAACTACTAAATCTCTCTCTATTTTAAAACAATTACATAATCTCTCACTACTTAATATTTTCCCACCAAATTTGGTGAAAAATCTCAAAAATTCATTTTCTCTTTCCTCTCTCCCCCTCCCCACTGGATGAAATTGATATTGAATACATGCTTTCACAGATACATAAAATTATGAATCTCATATACACAGCATATAACCATGTATCCGGATGCATTAGCTTCTATACTAGTGTGTTTTGTATTGTTTTGCCCAAGAAGCAACAACATGGCAAAAGCCCAATTGAGCCCAACTAAACTTAATCAGACAAGCCCATCAAGGTCCAAATACGGAAGCTGGAGCCCATAAATTGTCAGTTTTCCAAACTTAGCCACGCAACAACCGCCCCCTGTCCTGGCGTTCCCATTTCTGTAAATCAAAATAGATCTTTCTTCTGCACTCTACTATCTGCAAGCTCTGATCTACTCACTGCTAAAATTCTTCATCAAATTTGTATACTTTTATTCCAAACCATGCCGGATTTGCTCAGAATTCAACACCGTAAAGTCGAATACAAGCGTCTAATTCCATCATTTCTGTTATCGCATCACACTCTTCTTAGTCTTCTCTGGATCATTGGATTTATTTTGATCGTAATTTGGCAAAGAACTGCGGTCGAACGGCTTCTGATATATCGAGGTTTGGCACCACCTCCTAGGCCTATTCCTAAGCTACGCCCTCTAGTTTTCAATCTATCTGATTTCGGAGCTGTTGGCGATGGCGTTACTGTAAATACCAAGGCATTTGAGAGGGCAATCTCGGAAATTAAGAAGAGAGGTGGTGGCCAGCTTAATGTTCAGCCTGGTTATTGGCTTACGGCGCCGTTTAATCTTACTAGCCATATGACGCTTTTCCTCGCTGAAAATGCCGTTATTCTTGGAATTGATGTAAGTGACATTTTACTTTGTTTGTTGAATCTATGTTTGAAATTAACGAGAAGGGGAGCCTTGGACTAACAGGTAAAGTTGCTGCCATGTGATCAGGAGGTCACGGGTTCAAGCCTTTGAAACAGCCTCTGGCAGAAATGCAAGGTAAGGCTGCGTACAATACACCCTTGTGGTGGGGCCCTTCCCCGGACACCGCGCATAGTGGTAGCTTTAGTGCACCGGACTGCTTTTTTTTTAATGTTTGAAATTAACGAGTATTTAGAAAAAGGAAAGTAGTATGCGCTTTAAATGGACTAAAAAGGAAAGTAGCACAAACAAATTGAAACAGAAGGAGTAGTGATGGATTTCGTTTAGTTCTACAGAAGATATAGAAAGAAGCACTTGAGCTAAAAGGTTCCCTGTTTTAAATTAGTCAGATGCATTGCGTGTTAAAATTATCCTTTAATAGTATGATTATTGAAAATTTAGTAACTAATTCTAGAAAGCAAGAGATCTTTCCGTGGCCTTACTAGTTACCTCCTATGTTTCAATTTGTTTGTTTGGTTTTGACTTGACACGAGTTTAAGAAAGTAAAGAACTTGTGGTCTTAAATATGTAGAATGTACCAAAATGCCCTTCAATCTTGTGTTCTTAAATATGCCATGTGGGAAGTTAGAATTAGAAAGTTGCCAAAAAAGGAAACAAACAAATTGAAACGGAGCGACTAGGGAGTATGAAGGTCCTTCATGTGGAAAGTTATAATTAGAAAGTTGCCAAAAAAGGAAAGTAAGATAAATAAATTGAAATGGAGGGAGTATGAAGGACCATGGAGCTATAATTTTTGTCATAGTTCCATGTTGTCACACCATGAATGAAAGGGATTCTAGTATCGTTTGGTGTGAGGTATTAGAGAAAATAGTAATGGGATAAAATTTTGGTGTCTTTTAAGCGGGCGTTTGGTGTGAGGGATTGGATTATTTATCCCATCACTTTTGCCTTAGTGATGGGATAAGTTATCCCACATACATTGTGGGATAACTTATCCCAGGATTAGTTATCCCGGGATAAGTTGGATCCCAACCAAACGACTTAAGTGAATAAAGCACACTAAGTGAATAAAGCCCTGGCGGTAAAAGGAGTCATTTTCATTGTACTTCAAGTTCTATTTCCAACTGAAAGCTTGATATTCACCCCTTTAGTGTTCATTGCTGGGTTTGGATAACAGTTATAGGGTCGCCTATAACTCAACATGCAATGGTATTTACTGCAAAGCTCTGTGCAATTTTGTGTTACTCAAGGATACTGGGGAATTGCAATAGGAGGAATCTAGAAAATATTAAGATATAGCATAGAGGTTAGAACAGGTCCTAATAGTTATTCCCCCTTCAGTATGCGTAATTAGGAAAGAACCTGCCTTTTTCATTCCTATACTAATCACAAGCAAAGCTTACTGCCATTCCTGTACCGTATTCTTATTTTAGCATAGGGACATAGTTCTGGCTATTTGTGGCAGTTGTAAGTGTAACTGCATTTGTTTTTTCCTAGATACATGACTTTCTCGTGTACATGCATATAAAACAAACATTTTGTTAGCATCTGCTCTTGTTGCTTACTGCCATTCATATTCTCAATGTCTATAATGGTTTGTCTTCCAAGAGAAACTCAACCGCCATTGGACTTTCGGCAACACTTAGACGTGAAATCTTGTCTCCATTCATGTCTCAAAGTTAATTTGATTTTTGAAAGTTTGAATCGATTACTTTTCGAAGATTTTAAGAATGGGTTCATAAATTTTCATCCTTTGATAGTAATTTCCAAATATGTTGCTTTGTCACATTCCAACAATTATTATTACATCTATTATGAAACAACAACTATGGCATTGCCAATATTTTCATTAAGGGAATTCAAAAATACGAAGAAGTAAATACACGACGAAGCTAAGGGAATTCAACATCTACTATATATACATAAAAAATAGTCCTTATATATACCGTGTAATTTTCCAGGTTCAGATGAAACCCCTTGCCCCTACCTGGCTCTGCCCCTGTACAACAGTATAGGCAACTGGCAAGTGTGTTTGGTCAGAGTTGATACATGTTCTGCTGCTAACTTATAAAGGTTTAAATGCATGCAACAGGATGAGAACTATTGGACACTAATGCCTCCTTTGCCATCATATGGATATGGAAGAGAACGCCATGGCCCGCGTTATGGAAGTTTAATCCATGGGCAAAATCTTAAGGATGTTGTCATAACAGGTAAAGTAGTAATATCTCATAAATTAAACAGCAATGTTGTATTTTATTATCCCTTCAGTTTTGAATTGGTGCTACCTTTTGTTTCTTCTTACTAATTATGATAAATAACTATATGATTGAAGATTTCCCGAGTTATCAGTGTGACAGTTAATGCTGTTGAGGAGGACCCACTCCTCTTCAAGATTTGTGCACATGCTAATTTATTGAGTTTGTCAAAGGTTTTCAATGTTTCTTGTGAACAAACAGGTTCAAAAGCTTAAACTAGTAGAACTACTTTCAGGCATGCTGTTCTGCCACGTGTTCTTTATGTCTATCTCTCCTTTTAGCTTTGTTATAGATTTAATTAGTTATATGTCTTGTTTTATGATACTTGCAAGTTGCCTCTGAACATGTTTTCTCATATAGCAAGTTAGTGGCTCCCCAAACAAAGTACATATTCAAATGTGATTCTGAAAAGGTGATTGAGAATAGTGTGAACCTTCCTTTGATTGTTTATAAACAATTGTGCAACAGGGCATAATGGCACCATTAACGGACAAGGCCGATCATGGTGGGAGAAACACCGCAAAAATCTTTTGAATTACACGAGGGGCCCACTTCTTCAACTCATGTGGTCAAGAGACATTCACATTTCTGATGTTACATTTCGGGATTCTCCATTCTGGACTCTTCACCCTTACGACTGCCAAAATGTTGTTATAAGAAATGTAACAATTCTGGCTCCATTGACTGAGGCCCCAAACACTGATGGAATAGACCCCGGTGAGTTCTCCTGATTTCTTATTCAACTGTTCTTGGAATTTGTTCTTCATGCCTTTCTTGATCACTTGGCTTATAACTGTAAGTTGGGTGTTGGTTTTTTTTTTTCCCGCTTCATCACTTTTCATTTAAATGCTTACATGGACCTGCTCTGTAGGCATTCTATAGGAAGTGCTGTACAGGAATACTTTTAAATGATTACATATATGCTCTATGAAGTGCTTTTTCCTCACTCGTGAGTCGTGTAATATCAAGAATAGTTGTCAAGAGTTATATAGGAAGTGCTGTATAGCAATACTTTAAATGCTTATATATGCTCTATAGAAATCGATTTTTCCTCAAAAAGTTCACTCGTGCAATATCAAGAATTGCTGTAAATAGCATAAATCCGCTCTATCTCATCCACAGCTTATTTCCTTCTGAAAGTAATCCATTCGGGGAAAGTGTCTCAAAATACCTAGGTTATGATTTATGTGCATGTACCAGCAGATTTACCCTCACCTGTTGACTTCCAAGGTACTGTTTCATTGAGCACGAGTTCCTTAAAAAAACTACTTACTTGTATACATGCTAATAGTATTTATTGTTTGGTAGTAGCTTTGATGTGTTTTCTGAAGATTTACTTTCTTTTTTAATAAAGGGTTAATGATGTATCATCTCCCTCTAGATACAGAATCTTAATTCTGAAATGGGTCATCATTTTTGGGAAAGACAGACTTGGGTTTGTGAACTTGGAATACTTGGTCATTTGCATATGTACTCTATTAGTGCATATTTTTTTCTGTTTCATCTTTTTAAGACGATTGATCTTATGTTGGCAGATTCATGCGTCGATATGGTGATAGAAGATAGTTATATAAGCACAGGGGATGATGCAGTCGCAATCAAGAGTGGCTGGGATCAGTATGGAATTGCATATTCCCGTCCATCTTCCAATATCACTATCCGTAACCTCACTGTGCGCTCAATGGTCAGGTAATAATTGTTTCCCTATTATGTTAGATTATGTAAGTATGCTCCTCACTGCCAAAAGAAATTCCAATTACCTGTTTGTATTACCTCTCTGGATCTGCCCAAAAAATAAAAAAGATGCATAATCCATGCTGCAATAAATCTATGCAGTTTTTTTTATCTTAGGGTTTTTTACTTATATACAACTCTGTCTTCATTAACTTAAGGTTACAATTTTATCTTAGTTTTCTCAATTTAATTGCCAGAGAGCGTGTGTTTGAGTGTGCGTGTCTTTTGGTTTTTAATGTCAACTAACTTGCTCATTATCAACAGCGCTGGAGTATCAATTGGAAGTGAAATGTCTGGTGGAGTGTCAAATATAGTAGTGGAGAACCTCCTTGTATGGAACTCAAAAAGAGGAATAAGAATTAAAACTAGTGCTGGTAGGGGTGGTCATATCCGACATGTTATATACCGCAACTTGACCCTACAGAATGTTCGTGTGGGTATCGTAATTAAGACCGACTACAATGAACATCCTGATGAAGGCTATGATCCAAATGCTCTTCCAGTTATTGAGGATATAAGCTTTACTGGTATTCGTGGGCAAGGAGTTCGAATACCAGCACGTATTTATGGAAGCCCTGAGATTCCTGTCCACAATGTTACATTTCAGGACATGACTGTTGGAATTACATACAAGAAGAAGCGTATCTTCCAATGTTCTTTTGTTCAAGGACGTGTTATTGGAAAAATCTTCCCTGCTCCATGTGAGAATCTTGATTGGTATGATGATGAAGGAAAACTACTTAGGCAATCATCAAAAAAGAATACGAAGGACTTGGATTATGATGGTTGAAACAGAGGTGCTTTATTCCTTCTACAAAAATGTTGGTACAACAGCTGATCCCTGGCGTGACATTTGATCTTCTTGGCTCTTCAATCAACAGTCAAATGCTGGGAGGTTAGAGCATGTTAAAAAATATTTGCAGTTACACTAAATTTGCGAGAATGAAAGAGTACATGGATGGAGTAATACCCAGATTGCCACCCATGCAGCTTTTAGGAGGCACACTTTGCCTCAAATTTTCCCCCGGGGTGGGGGGTGGGGGGGGTACTCGTTTGGTTGGCGAGGCTGCAACGGTGCAGTAATACCCAGGCTGGTTCGGCCTAATGCCCCTAATACAAGGGCACAAAATATCATGGTTTATAGCAAAAGTTGAATGTGGATGTCTATTCTTGGAGGGTGGGGACATGACGGGACGTGCTCCCCATCTCATTCATATTTGTTCTATTTTTATTTTGCTTAATCCTCTGGTAAATTTGTTAATACTGGATTGTGGAAAACATAGTGTAGGCGGTCTTTGTAATAGGAACTTCAGTTCCATTAAAATATGAGAGAGCACATCTGTAACAGGCTAACAATTGTTAAAAGTTTGTAACTGCATTTTGCTAGCAGTTTCTTGTAGAACAACTGTGACAACATTTAACGCAGTATATCTAATACATGTAGAGCATATACACTTTATGCACTTCTATATATGCTGGAAATGAGAAAGGACAAATAGAGATGGATAAATAATGAACATAGCGCTTGTTATCCACAGAACTAAAAGCTTTTCCACCAATAAAGGCAGAAATGGATCGATTCACTATGAAATGGGAGGACAATTTTTACATTACAGTGAATTGATACAGCAGCTCTCATATCATATACATCCTCCAAAACAAAAACAGAGGGCCTCAACAATAATAATATATCAGGTACCCATTATATCTTAGACTATTTTTAGTTCTTTAAGCCATGCAGTATGTAATGGGCATGGATCTGGTTTTCCTTCTGCGATTGCCTTCTCAGAGAGTGAATAGAACCATCCGTTTCTCCATTTGAACTGCATAAGGGATCAGACAAATGGGATGGTTAAAGCAGAGGATTCAAATAATGTCAATTTCGAATGGGTAAAACGCAGGATTCAAAAGATTTAAATCTTTACCTCCTTGACAGCCGTTGGAAAGTGCGCAACTGCTCGTGAGTAGGCGCAGAGCCTATCCTCCATGGCATCCTCAAAAACTAGACCTTTCTCTGCCGCTGCTGCAGCTGCAAGCTCGGCAATCAGTTCAGACACCTGAAACCAGCGAACCTAGTTAATACCGTCCTGGCATCTATCTAATCATCTGTACTAGCTGCAAACATTTAGAAAGCAAGTGAAGTATCCAACTTTCAGTTCCTCCTAGTATACTTGAGTCATCCTATTACTTCATACAAGGAGTCGCTATTTAGGCTATAGCAACAAAAGCAATACAAATCAGCGCATGTTCTCTGTCTCTCTCACTTAAAGGTAGCTTCTTTCGATCTTTTTTTTAATTTATCTTGAAACTAACAATAGTCTTGATTCTAAGACCTGAAACAAGAGAAATAAATAGTGCAACCTAATCTTTCAAAAGAAGATTAAAAGTGGATATTTTTCAAATGTTTCATAGACGAGTCACTTACCTCAGAGCGGTACCCCTTTTCAACAGCTCCTACTGTTGCTCCAGGATGACGAGCTCCAACAAGCATGAAAGCACATATCCAAATAAGCTTCTCCAGCATTTGCTTCTGAAAAGGCTCCTTGTCAAGTACCTGGCTTTCACAAAAAGTGAAATGCATTATAGATATGACTAGCAGTCTATTGCAAGCTACTATAAGGTGCAGTGCTGAAGGTAAATAATGGACTTCCTGGACCTTGTAACCTTGTAGTGAAAATTTGAAAACGATATGCCATCTTTGAAGATTACACTTTGTAAGGTTCATTCTTTACCTTGCAAGAGAGTCCTCCAGCATGCAATCTTGCAGCAACTGCATATGCCCATTTTCCATAAGCTGCAGTCAATCCTTCTGGATTTGTATCAGTTTTCCCATCTGTTGGGGGTTCACCAAGCTTCGATACTGCAAAATATGCCAAAACTTGGTCTGCATCACCGAGGCCTTTACTTTGGAACCAAGGTTCCAGCATCCCATTCTGGAAAAATACCAAATCTGCTACATCAAGATTTATTACAGGGTCACATCATCCATTAGACATAAATAGTCATAAACTACAACCTACGGAAAAAAAATCTAAGAAAACAGGAAAAATGCACTATCTATTCATGAAAAAAGACAATAGTGCACTGTCTATTCATGCCAAAAAAAAGGAAATAATAATGTCTATACATGAGAAACAAACCAAATATCACATGAACAAAAGTACAATTGTTGTGGACATCGCATGCCTGGTAAAATTTCAAACTAAAATGACATTCATACATAATCTTGATAGTGGACTGAAAAATATTTTTTGACGTTTGTCATGCTCTGCCTAGTGACCAAATTCAAGTCCAACATTTGACAGCAGAAATTTCAGGCAGCGCCAAAGCTCAGCTTCAACTGAAGTATGTGGTAAATGAAGCTGTGGATGGTAGTACTCCTTCCATTTCAACTTATGTGAACCTATTTGGCTTCACACGGAATTTAAAAAAGATAAAAGCTTTTGAAACTTGTAGTCTTAATACACGTAACATTTGTATAACTACCTCGAATTGGTTTACCATTTACCTAAAGCACATAATTGACAATTTAAAGTTGCACATGATCCTTTCGTGCAATGGATCTGGTGGAAATAGGGTTTCTAAATTTACCTTACAGGGTTGACATGACATTAGATGATTCGTGCATGTGATGAGGAGATACACAGATGCCCCAGTGCGGAGGTGTGCGAGGTTGGCTATGAATGGATACAGGAGAGGTAGACTGAAAGAAGTATTGGAGAGAGGTGATTAGACAGGACATGACGCAGTTGAAACTTACCAAGGACATGACCTTAGATAGGAAGGTGTGGAGGACATGTATTAGGACAGAAGGTTAGTAGGTAGGAGTGCATTGTCCTGTGGCCTTTACTAGTTGTCGTAGTACTACCCTTGTATCTTTTTGCTATTTGATTTCTGCAACCATCTATTGTTTGTATTTTGTTGTAGGATTGTTTGATACTAGTTTTGTTATTATCTATTGTCTCTTGTACTTACATTACGTCCTTTTCTAGATTGTTTCTTTCTTTAGCCGGATGTCTATTGGAAATAGCGCCTCTACCTCACCTCTGAGGTAGTGGTATGGTCTGCGTACACTCTACCATCCCTAGACCTCACTATGAGGGACTACACTGGGTATGTTGTTGTTGGTTGACATGACATTACAGCTCTAGTTCTTAGTGACGAGTTCGAGCCAAACCCACCCCCTATCTTACAAAGGCAGGAAAGAATGCCCACCAAAGTTGAGAATTTTGAAACTCATGGTCCTAAATATACTACAACTTTTGTGTAACTAGGTAAAATGAGAAGTTTAAATTAAATTAAATTGTCTTGAAATGTTGAATAAAAAGGGTCATTTTTTTAACACTAAAAAGCTATGTTGCTCGAACTCTTCAAAAATACTGACGAGTACGTGTCGGATCCACCAAAAGTGGTGCATTTTTGGAGAGTGGGAGCAAGATAGAAGTAAATATGTTCACATTAAATTAAACAGGGGAGTAGTAATACTATAGAGTAACAGTGTAATTGATGAGATATCCAGCATACCGCTCCAACGAGATTTAGGAGTAGCATCAAGTACAGCTTCAAGATCATCATTCCTAGTACAAACCAATATTGGACCAACAAAATCAATAGGTACAGGTTCACCCCTTTTAACCAAAACATCATCTCCATTACCCAAATCTTGTAAAGCTCTTCCTACACGTCCACCTCCAACTATAATAGCCGGAGCTACTACCTTTGTAGCCATGTTGGTTAATGATGCTCTAATCTTGAAATTTAGGTTGATTCTTGATGTGGGTTTTGTGTAGTGATGCCAAAATGTTGAGCTACAGAGAGTGACAGTGTTGGTCATTGTTGCCTTCATGGTGAACAGTTATTGGGGCCATGGTTTGGTTTGTTGTTGCTGTTATTAATGGAAAAAAAAAAAAAACTGGGTCAAGAAGAGAGCCACTCGTTTTCACTTATCACTTTATCAGTGGCAGTGGCATAGGCGGTAGAAATTGGGATCCGGTTTGATGCAAGTTCTAGTCGGGTATCTATTCGGGTTGCTAGTTGTTAGGCTTGATAGTTATTGGGCTTAGTGAGCCTAAGGCCCAAATCAACCTGGGTGTAGGTGGCAAGCTTGGACTTATCCCATTTCGAGACCCACCATTTATTGGGAAAAAAAAAATCAAAATATACAATCTTAGATTGTTTATTGCAAGTCATAGCACTGTTTCTTAGATTGCAAGTCATAACAACTTTTTAAACAAAAAAAATAAAGAAAAAATGAATTTTCTATTTTTGACCACCCTTGAAATAAGACATCGATTACCAAAAGATATCAATCACCCCTAATTTCTCTCTTAAACGGTTTTTTTTTTCTTATTTCAAATGAAAGTTGCGTCTTCTTCTTCTTCAAGACTATTCTTCTTCTTATTTCTTCAACAAATCAGCAAACATATACTGATTGAAACACAAAATCTCACAAATAATTTTCATATTGCAGGTTATAACCGATGAGAGAACAATACATCTAAAATACTATCCACCACAATTTATATAACTAATATTAACTGCACAAAAGGAAAAAAACGTTAATCACAATATTATCTATACAAAATAAAAATGTTTCATTATTTTTAATGATTTTTAAAATTATATATATATATATTCAATTTTTAATATTTTAAGAATAATTTATATATAATTCATATACATATCACTTAGAATTTTTTATGCATATCACTTGGAATTTTTCTCAGAATTTTAGTGTATGAAACCTGTATAAAATCAATATGAAAATATCAATATTCCGCTCAAAGCTTACTTAGACATAATTTAGTGCATGATTTGTGTATAAAATATGATACATTTAATTAGCTTAGGTTTATTTTTATTTGATACGTGCCTAAAATTTATATATAAATTGGCGTATCTTTATTTATTTATTTTCGTTTATACATTTTTGTTTGTAAGAAATTTGTATACAAACTGATATGAATCATGAATGCGAAATTGTTCACTGAATTTGCTATTTCATTTTTAAAAAATCATGAATATATACAAACATGTTTTGTGTATGTACTGTGTCTAAAATATGCTAAATTTAACTAGTTTAGTTGTACTTTTATTTTCTGGGTTCTGAATTTTGTATAAAAATTAGTGTATCTTTCGGCATTGTTATTTGCTTATCAAGTTGTATTGTTCGTTAATAAATACACAGAAAAAAGGTATAAAACATGATTTTTCAATAAAACTTCAAACAACAATTTTGTATCAACTGTGTATGAAAAGTTATTCATTGAATTAACTATTTCCTAAAAAAAAAATATTAAAAAATCATGAATGAAACACATGAAATTCACGTTTGACTAATGTATAAAATTTGATTCACACAAAAAAAATAATATTGCAAAGAAAAAAGAAAAAAAATAATATTAAGGTATGAAAATACTAAGGATAAAATATGAATTTCAAAAATCTGATAGAAGTTTATGCGATGGAGGCAATATAAAATAATTATAGAGATTAATGTCAAAGAAAAGAAAATATGAAAGAATTAAGGAAAGTATATAAGAGAAATTTATGAAAAGACAACACTATTAAAAAATTTGAAAGGATTAACTAATATAAAAAAATATATTATTTAAGAAAATAAAAGAAGGAGAAATTTAGGATTTCTTATAATCCTTTTACCGTATTTTATTTTTTTTAACTTTGTTAGGTGGAGAATTTGGGGGGGGGGGGGATTACCCAGTTAAAAAAAAAAAAAAAAGAGTAAGAAACATTAGAGAGAAAATTAAGGATTTGTTATCAATCCTTTATTTAAGGAACTAGGAGAGGGAGAAAATTAAGGATTTAATTGACTAGGTTTTACTCCTCTAATAACTATATACACGATAATTAAGGTAAGTGGGAAAGATAAACACAAATATTCAAGAAAGATTATAATTGATATATATCTATTAAACAATTTTTTTTAAAATAACTTTTAAAAATATATTTGAAATCTGTTACAACTTACAATTAAAAATTTAATTCAATAATTACAAAAAGTACTGTTACAAGTTGCAATAAACAATCTAAAAAGTATATATAAGATAATTTTCCCATATCTCTATAGGACGTAAAAGTTTATGTCCATCTAATTTGGAATAACTCTAGATATGCGATGTCAGATAAAATGTCTGAAATTTCATAAGGTTAAAGTTCAACTATTTTTTTCTTTCAACTAGAAATGTATGAACGTTAACTGTTTTTACATCAACTTCATATACATATGACTTAACTCAATTATTTGTGCACGAACTTTATACACCAAATAGCTAGAGTTAATTCCTCTTTACTTGAACTTTAGATAGAAATGCCTAGAATTTAAACATTGCATGTCTGAAGTTATTGTAAGGTAAGAAACATGCAAAATTTAAAGGTTGGGTACATGTTAAATAGAGGTATCTAAATATGGTATCCCGTAAATTTTTTACTCATTTTCTTCCATCGTTTCAATATATATGACTCAAATTTGATCTGAAAAGTAGTTTAACAAATACGGAGAATTTTTTTAAACTTATGATCTTAAATATAATATTTCGTTTGTGTGGTCATAATTTTGAAATTTATGAACGTTAAATAACACAATATTTGTGTTGTTATAAAAAAATTTGTCAATTGGAGTAAAATGACATGTTCAAGTTAAAATTCTTTCTGAATTTAGAAAAATATCACCTTTAAAATAAATTAATAAAAAATAGTGTCAATCTTATTTAGTATGATATTTTCAAAATGTCCTAAACTATTGCGCTTTCATACAACTTCCATGATTTTTTTCTATGAATTTACTAAACCACTCACATGTTACTATTTCAATATGTTTAAAATTATAGAAATTCTTAAACATTGTGTTGTGTACAATTAATTATTTTCACATAAAATAGAAGCAGCATTATTATATTCTTATGGTGGCTTATAGACATCTAAATTGTAATCATTAACTGAATATTATAAAGTATAAACTGTGGTTAATAACAAAAAAGGGTTATGATGAGAGTCACATAATCATGGAAATGAGCCGTTATTTTCTTGATCACCAAAAGTCCAAAAAAAGGCAGAAAGGGAATGATTGCTACTCCTTTAGGGCCATTTTACTTGTAAAAAATAAATGATTCAAAATAAAATTAAATATGAATTATCATTTTTATCCTCACTTAATACATATAGAGATAAATTAATATAATTAAAAAAAGAATTAAATTAGAATGAAAAAATAATTTACTTACTCAATATTTTTTTAGGAGGCACAAGATGTAATGATCTATGAAGTGGGTTGAGATAGACTTACATGATATTAGTTGGTAGTGGAGGGTCAAATATATTTAGTATATTTAATTGAAATATGCAAAAATTAATCCAGACACTACCGTTATCAAAAATAAAAAATTTGTAGCTGCAGGTGCAGGTGCAAGTGCAGGTGAGTTTATTTGGTTCATAAATTTTGTTTCAGACAAAACGTTCGATAGAAAGTATTCAAATCTATTTCGCGGCAGTACTATTCAAATCAGCAGCCGACAAAACTCCGGCGACGGGCCCACAAATATGACCCGATCAAATTCCTTATTTTACCGTTACATATTTTTTTATATAAATATGACCCAATGTCCAAAGTTTTTTCAAATTCAAATTTGTGTTGTTACCATCAATGTCCTTTGGCTGCAAACACAAGATAAAGCATAATCTAACCACTCCCCTGCCCTTCCTTTAAAGCACAAATAAAAGTACTCACTCCACTCGTATTACTCGGCCCCTATTAATCTGTCACATTTCTTAAAAATAACTTTAATTAAAATTATTTTCTCCATCTTATTTTACGTTACACTACTTTTTTTAATTCATTTAAAAAAAATGTTACTTTATTCTAATGAGAAACAATCTAATTTTAAAAATTTTCTTTAATTTTTATGAAATAATTTACAACCACACAAAATATCTAAATGTTGTTTTAGACTATATATTTTAAAAATGTTCATTTTTTTCTTAAATATTGTATCAAGTCAAATGATATCACATAAAATAAAACAAAGAAAATATCACATATTTTGAAACTCTAAATTTGTTATTTAATACGTAGTAAGGTAGGTTAAATAAGTAAATTAAAACAACTATTAGTACGGGTGGAGTACTATAAAACGGAGTACTCCACAACAGAACAAAGAAATCAAGAATCCTATTTATATAACCTGTTGTTCTGCTCTCTTTACCAAATTGGATGTTCAAAATGTCTGGTTTCAAGAAAACTACAAACCCACTTCGTCCTTCAAATTCATACAATTCCCTTTATGATAATCCTTTGAATAATGAGCTGAGACAAAACCGTAGCAGCAGCAATGGCAGCAGTACTATAGGTGAAGCACTTGGTGTTCATTTGCTTCAGAACCAACTAGTTATATCTGATAATAAAGAGAATGCTGCACCACATAAACCTGAAAAATCCAATCTTTGTGATAAAGAAAATGTGTTACACTTTGATTGGACTAGTAAGGTTGTGAACAACGACTTTTCATCAGCCACGAGGGATGATGTGAAGCCGTCTTCACTTCAGTTGTGTATACAGAAACATGAACCAGATTCCAAAATTGGGTTGAAAATTTGGGAACATGCGGATACTGAGACAACGCCGAATTCAACTAATATTTGGGATTATTCTGATTCTGAAGCTGCTCCAGCTTCTTCTTGGTCTACACTACCTAATAGGTTTGTATCTGTTCTTTGATTTAGAGTTAAAAATCAGTTCTTTGCTTGTGATCATGGATGTGTAGATGATGGTAGTATTTTGTTTTTTTGCAGGTCATTGTTGTACAGGCCTTTGCCAATAGACATTGGAAGATGTACTTGTGTGATAGTGAAGGAAGCATCTCCAGAAAGTAGGGATGGAGGGACTTTTTACTCACTTTATACAAATGTAAGGATTCTTGATTATTTTCTTTAAGGTTGTTGAAAACCTGTAGCAATAAGCATTTTCTGCTATTCAATGCTTTGGTTGTAGTAATAGGCGAAGCCAAGATTTGAACTTTATGAGCTCTGAATTCTAGGATAATGATATCAGGTGTTAGAAACTAGGTTCTGATTTCTAAATTCAAATATAGGGCTTGAAATAGAGATAATGGATTTGACTGAACCCCCCTGTATATCAGCTTCTAGCTCCTCCCCCCTGGTCGTAGTTCTTTGTTCATATGAAACTCTTTCCATGAAGGGCCAAATTGGCCCATTTTCCTGGCTTTGGAGCAAACATAGGAAGAAGGGTATTTTGAGCCCAAAAATTGTAACGGAGAGTAAAACTGACCCATTTTGAATAGTTCAGGGGTATAGACTCGTAATGATGAAGAGGGAATTCCAAGTTCCAACTAACTGGAAATTGTGGATGGGTAAGTAACTTGAAGTAGTAACACATTTACAGTTTATTCCCAATTCTAAATACAGTGGAGATTGGATGAGATTTAACATATGGAGAGGGACAATAGACCAAATTTTCCTTAGTTTAAAAGGCAAGATAGAAAGAAAATTAATGAGAGACAATTTTCTACTACCATTTTACCTAGAAGAAGACAACCAGTGACCAAAAGAGATTTATCTCAAAACAGAAAATAGTGTTCTACACCCTGTATCCTTCGCTTGGTAGCATATCCATGGGACGGTTACTCAACTCCGAAATACTTGAGGTTTTCAGGTTACTGCATTTTGCAGAAAGATTTGCCAACTGTGACATTCATCTCAATCATATTTGTGCATTAACCTTTGTGTCTTTGTAGTATCTATTGACTTTGATGTCAATTACCTGATATGTCGTACTGTAATTTTTGAAAGGCCTATAGGCAGTATGTTGAATGGTAGTCAAATTCCTATTTTGAGCAAGCCTGATTGAGTTTATGCAAAGATTAACCGATGTTGGAGTGTATAATAGCATACTACATTTGTATAACCACAGAAATATGAATATTATGAAACAAGATAGATGTTTATATCATCATACTGGATAATTTCTATAAAAGATTAAATCAGCTCCCAATTAATATTACATTGAAAACAGACGTGTGATTTCAAAAGTAGCTTCCTAATTCCATTAAAAGTATCTAGCCAGCTGTCACAGAATAGATTATGTTAACTAAGAGGTTGCTAAGAATATAGAAGTCACTAAGTATTTAAATGGATGATAATATCATCTTGCATCACTGAGCATCAGGCAAATCTTGAGCTTTTTTGCAAGTCATTTAAAAATAGAAACTCTGGTGCACATAGTGTCCCAAGAATTGTGCTTGACTTGAAAATTCTTTTAATGCCAAGCTCGTTGCCATCCACTGTTCGACATTTGTGAGTTTTACTGCTTCTTTATGGAGTCATCAAACAACTGTTTGTTAACTTTTACGGACAAACAGCTGTTTGTTAACACCATCATATTCAGTTAACATCTTATCCTTCTTTTGATCAAAGACAAGTGCTAAGGCGTTTGTCTCACCCACTGCTAGTATTCTTTTCTGACAGTCTCTTTGTCCCCCTCCTGAAAGCTGGTCCATATTTCACAAGGAATTTTATCTTTTGGTAGATTTTTCTTTCTCTTGTAACTTGGAATTTCTATTCAAAATATTGTCACCCAAAGTTTCCTCAGACGCATTGTGTGTTGAATTAATAGAGAGATAAAGTTGAACCCTCAAGACTCTTGCAGATTCCAGTTTAATTCAGAGCTTTAATTAGTTAGCATGCTTGTCTATCGTTATCTTCTGTTCATGACTATACCTTTTGGTGTCTGCAAAATATTTTCTCTAGCTAAGGGAGGGAGCAGCGGGTTCTATTCAGAGCTTGCTATTGCAGAACATGACACCTGTACTGATATCTATTTTTTTTGTCTTATTTTAAACACGAAGGAGGGGCAGGGACGTCAGAATCGGAAACTTGCCATAGCCCATCACAGAAGGCGTAACGGAAAGTCTGAGTTTGTAGTTGCTCAAAATACAAAGGGAATATGGGGAAAATCTGATGACAGTTTAATTGGACATGTAACAGCTAATCTTCTGGGATCAAAATACCACATATGGGATCAGGTACATTTTCTTATAACACTATGAGATAAGACATCTATGTTTAAATGGCATCCGTCCTCTGAGATGTGCTTGATTAACTAACTCTTGCTGCTGCATAACCGATTTATTTCAGGGCCGTCCTAATTCCACAACTAAACAATCAAAATTGTTGGGCGTTGTAACGTAAGCTTTTGTCTCTCTAATTCTCATCCGAAAAGTGTCTCTTTAGACCACAGTAATCATAATATCATAAGCTTTTTCCCCCTATTGTCTACAGATTCATGCCTACAATTGCGACCTGGACTGGAAGCTACAGAAGGATGAAAGCATGCATACCAAAACACCAGTCCATGCAGTTAAAAAATACAACTCAGCACATCAATGGACTACCCACAGACTGGGAGGAGCATATGGACAGATTGAATCAGTTGTTTTCGAAGATTCCTCATTACAATAAGGTATAAGTACTTGTTTTAAATAGCGATTTGAAAATGTTTTAAGTTTGTCTCCTCATTTTTAGCACATCTCATATGCAATTATTTGGTAAACATGTAGGTCTCAAGACAGTACGAGTTAGATTTTAGAGATAGAGGAAGGGCAGGACTCCGAATTCAGAGCTCGGTTAAGAATTTTCAGCTGACTATGGAGGTATTGAGTTCATTAGAGAATTTTAACAATATTAAAATATACTGGAGATAGCCTAGTTTAGCAAACATTAATATTTGATTGCCCAGTATTCATGCTTTAACTGTTTTGTTTTATGATTGTCACTAGAAGAACGGAAGGCAGACAATTCTACAACTTGGTAGAGTGGGGAAGGCTAAGTATGTGATGGACTACAGGTATATATATCATGGTTTCTTAGTATAGTCAAACCTCTTTACAACGGTGTCGTTTGTTTGAATTTTATCGGGTCGTACTGTGAAATGTTGTTCTAGAGAACATCTTATATATCATGAGAAATCGGTTTCACAGTAAACTTGGCCATTATAATGAAATGTAGTTATGGAGGATAGCTGTTTTAGAGAGGTATATTGTACTTAAAGCGGAGTACTTGAGAAAATTTGACAGCTAGAACTAGAATCATCCCAATGAGCAGAGCAATCCGATCAAGTAATACTAAATAACTTGAATTTTCGTGTTGATAACAGGTACCCGTTGACAGGTTATCAAGCGTTTTGCATATGTTTGGCTTCTATTGATTCAAAGCTGTGCTGTACACTATAAATGGGGTATCTCCAGAGCTTTTGCTGTTCAATCTCTGAACAGAAAGTCACTGATTTGACTAAGTGCAATTTTGTTCAATGCATCATGTGAATTTGGAATAGGAATGTTGTTGAAGGAGATAATAGTACATCTTCTATTCATTTGTCCTTTTTGTTAAAACAACTTCATGCACCTTGGTGGAAGATTTTGTACAAGCAACTAATTAAGTGCAACTTCATAAATTAAGACATGTTCTGTCTAATGTAATACTCACAGCATTGTGCACTTAGATAGTCTTCGCCTTTGCTAAAAAAGGTTGTTCACAGCATACTATATGACTTTAGATTGTGACTATTTTAGAACAGTGCCTATTTCGGTGAAATAAATTCGATGAATCCTGTGAACCATGATTGATTTAATTCTTCATAGAAATAATGATTTTTTGCCGTAGAGAAATCTTTTATGTATAACTAGAGCCAACTAGATGATGCCACATTTCCAATGAAAGAAAATCTTAAAGCAAGATAATACCCTGCACCACAACATGCAATTGGGTGAAAAACGTGGTTTGTATATCGAGGACACAAAAAGTCAAGTAGAAACCAAATACATAAGCTAACAAATACATCAAGGACAAAAAAATAATGACCTTCGCATAATTGTAGAACTCATAACTTAACAAAGAATATTTTTCAATTACAGATCTCCAAAACCAAATACAATATTGGGAAAAAATCTATTAATAACCATTAAACAAAATACTGGAGAAAAGTAAATAAATCATTATAAAGGAAATAATCAGTTTCGATTTTCCTTTTTTGTCTAAGTTGCCTCCCCAAACTCTCATTAACATAAGAATTGTATACACAAATAATCGGTATATCTGACGTCCGAAGTTATTGATCAATACTTCCAAGATCCATATGATGATTAAATAAGCTCCGTTAGCTATCAAGCTCACACTGAAACATGGGCAATGTTAAAGAATCCAAGTCACCAAAAATAATATCATGCTCCTCAATGAAGCTACTTGATTCTTGGCCATCAAAGTAGGTCTGAATATCATCAGGGAAGCTCCGCCGTGGTCGGTCTGGCTCCGGTGGAGTTTCTGGGGAATCAGCCACCGTAGTTCTTTCAAGCATTTCCTTGAACTTTGATGACTGTAGCAAAAGACCTAGTGCTGATGATGCCGCGGCTCCGCCTGCTGGATGTGGCAGAGTCGCTGCATTTGCATCAGCGCCGGGGCTTTGTTGTTGTTGTTGTTGTTGTTGCTGTTGGAGGAAGCTAAAATTCATATCCACTTTGGTGTTAGGCATGAAATGAATGTCATCAGTGTTAGGGCTAGGGTTAGGCACAGTAGGGTTGTTAATGGAAATATTATTAGTTTGGTCAGAGGGACGCAGCCACTTAATGTAACGGCTAAGATCAAAGTTTGTAACGGCATTAAGTCCACGGTATTCTATAGCTGCCATATCATATGCTGTTGCTGCTTCCTCTTGAGTAGCTGCATTGTATCGTCGTAGCATGTCAGAAAGATTGAGAATTAATAAAATTTGATGTAAATGAGTGCGGAATAAAAAAAATTTAACAAACGAAATAAAAAATACAAAAGTACCATGACTAAGATTTGAACTTCATGCAATTTTAGAAACTACCTTTATTATTAATTACATTAGAAGTTTTTCTATTATTAACAAACATTCAACAATCTGTACATATACAAATAAATTATCATTACCCAATGTCTATGCATTACATTATACAAAGCGGTTTAAAATATAGGTTTGAAAAAGAACACAGAAATGTTGAGGGGTACTTTCGGAAATGATAGGATTATAATATATGTAGTATTAAATTCAAGAAGCTTATTTGCATGACAAATTTGGTGAGATGTTGAAAAATTAAGACATGGGTCATGGGTTTTGAAATCTTAAATAGCAGACCTAGCAGTTGAAAGTTGGTGATCTATATACCCAACCACCAACTATATTAAATTTCTTTTCTTCCCTAAACAAACTTCTTAGCTGCTTTGCTCACTTATTTGACTTGTTTTCTGCTTCCATGCCCATTATACTTACTGCAGTAGACTATAGTAATGCTAAAGAGGCCCTCAACGTTCAACTAAACTTAACAATATTCATTTGGCAATAATAATACCGACAAAGAAGTACATTCTTTAGACTACACGTAAATGACAATGGCAACAATCGAAGAATAATATGACAACAAGACTTGAATTGATTTAGGGACGGTGCTTTTGAAAATGATGTTTTTGTAAGGACCAAAATATACTAATTTTGGAGCATTAATCTCAACTTGGAAAACTTAATTTTGTCTGCCTGACCTATTCGAAACATCAAATATAGGAGGAAGGACTAATCAACTATTTTCCCCATTTTGTATGTTTTGAGTGTTCCATCAAATTAAAGATGAAGAGATTGGATGAAAATTCTAGCAGATAAAGAAAGTAAATAGACACTAAAACTTTTCAGCTTACAAGAAGTGTTAGTAAGAATTTCCTACGTACCAAATGTTCCAAGGTAGAGATATTTGTTGCCAAACACCCTTCCAATGCGAGCCTCCCATCTTCCATTGTGATGGTGCCTACAAATCCCAAGTAAATGACAATGAGTAAAACAAAATTCACCATTGAAGACATGAAGACTCCAATAAAAGCAAGACAGTTGATCAATGACATGGGTTACGAAGATCAAGTTCAGATTCTAGCAAAGACAAAAAAAAAAAAAGATAAAAAATTTCTTCTCATTTGCCTTAGTAGGGGCGGAGGGAGAGTGTCAGCTACGGAGCCGATTGAACTCAATATATAGTTTTAGTTCAAATGCTATATTAGATTTATAAAATCATTAAAGCTGTTGTCATGTGACCAGGAGGTCACGGGTTCAAGCCTTGGAAACAGCCTCTGGCAGAAATGCAAGGTAAGGCTGCGTACAATACACCCTTGTGGTGGGCCCTTCCCCGGACACCGCGCATAGCGGTAGCTTTAGTGCACCGGGCTGTCCTTTTTTTTTTTTTTTTTATTAAATATATATTGATCATTAGCTTAGAACCCTATAATATGAAAAAAAACACTAGAATCTAGAACCAATAGACTTTAAATTCTGGCTCCACATCTGTTCTTAAGCTTTGTTGTTACTAGGTGACCATATTGGTGGGAGGAAATAGGTATCTAATGAAATAGTTGAGTTGAGGTGCAACCAAATTGAATTTAAATACTAGAAAATATCAATTTTTGTAATGAAATACATAAATCTTGAAGAACCGGAGGTGTAACAAGTGCATGAATGGAAGAAACGTGAAGCATTTAAGAAGAGTAGCTGTTCAACGTCACAATATAAATAATATACGACACATGTAGATGGCATAGTACCACGAAGGATGGGAATAGATGAAGACTCATAAACAGTCCACGGTTGAGCGGCATGATGGGTATCTCAATACAACTACTTACATTTTCAAGCTTCATTTATGATTTTGATTGTTAATTTACAAAATGAAAATATGTATTGGTAATTGGTAAACCTTCCTAAAAAAGAAACTTATAATCTTGAAAATAAATAAATTGTTCGTTGTAGTAATTTATCTATTATAATAGGTAAAAGTGATTTGATAGGCTGAGCTAAAACATCCTTTCAAAAAATAATTATTCCCCACTATGAACTTTGTTCGCCTTTTAATAAACAATGATTGATATGAGTATTGTACCGTCACATACATATTAATTGATACTAAAACAATGATGGCTATTCTCTTAATGTATTAAGAAGACAAGTAAAAACAACTTTATTTTTTAGAATTAGAGCTAAGTAAAATGAAACGAAAAGAATAGTAAATAAGTAAAAAGGAATGGAGCGAGTACTATTAGCTATTTAAGGGGTGCCAAATAATCCCTTTTTTGAGGGGGGGACCAGGGGTTTGAGCTCGTTGTCGCTTTAATGAAATGCAGCATTTTTAGATCACCAACATTTTTGCAGCAAGTCTTAAGGTCAAACATTTCTCGAGTAAGCTCTTAGCTAAATACTCCACAAATTTAATGATATTGTACTAATCATTCAATGTTATGAAAATGAACATGTAATTACCTTGCTACGCCTCTATATTTTGATACTCCCCTTGAAAACCCACTACTTTTTCTGCATACATATCACAAAAAACAAAAGAAAACATTAATTGACTAAGTAAAAATATAAAGAGCAAAATAAACCATTCTTTATTTGGGTGCCACTATACATGTACCTTCTCAAAGAACCAATGTACTCTTCTTTTGATTGATCTTCCATTTCCTTTAGCTCCTTTTCATACGTCGTGACCTATAATTTAAAATAAAAGATAAAAATGCTATTGTTATAACTTTATAACTTTAGAACTAGATACGTGATCATCTATACAATGTTTTTTAATAAAAATATGAAAACTATGAATGTGCTAACACGAAAGGTGAGAGTCAAAATTACAGGGAAATTAAGGATGGTATCTTGACCCCAATACTTCAACGCCGCCAAGTCATATGCATGTGCAGCAGCTGCTTCATCATCATAGGCTCCTGCGAAAAAATAAAATAAAAAATCTTAATTTTACGTATAAAATTTTTAATTTGACAAATGGAAACATCGCGTTCGTTAATAAGTTAGTGGGCCAAGTTATTGAAAATGAAATGCTAATGTGATAATATTGAAAAATATATAAATGAGAAAGATAAAGATATAGAAACTTACCCAAATAAACTGCATTTTAATCGGATTTTGTTATAAGCACGATTTGCGCCAGCAAAACCAATAGAAAAAGTCAAATCAGTAATGTAGTTGAACAACATCACATCTAATAATAATCAGAACTGATCACTAACCAAAAAATTATTAAAGAAATGAAAAAAAGGGGAGAAACTATGAACCTTGTCTTCCTTTTTTGTTCTGCGATTCATTCCAGCAATTTTTATCCCATAAATGAGCCTCATATCGACCTGTCCACCGGTGCCTATTAATTAACGATCAGCACATTAATTAGCCTGAAATTAATTGTCACCATAAGTAACAAATAATTATTGTGCACTGCCCTTTTCCTAGCCCGGGAGCTTTAGTGTGCCGGATTGTTTGAATAATAATTGTAGAGAGAATAAAATACCGAGTGACTCCTCTGTAAATGGAGCTACGTTGAGGAGGAGAGTCTCTAGGAACGCTCTTACGTGTTCGTTTCGCTTTGCCAATGACATTGCCATCACTTTTGTTGCTAGAAAAAGAAGAAGAAGAAGTCGTAGCAGTATTCTTCTGATTCGACTTTGATGTTTTCGCCATGATATTATAACTTGTATAAATTAGAAACAATTGGTCCTCCAATAAGAAAGGAGAGTTGAACAAGCGATATATATGAAAACAAAAAGCGAAGATACAACAATATAGTAATAAGTTGATTTGGAATAAGGAAGGTGGCAAAATAGAGGAGAAAAGCCGGCGGAAGAAATGGCTATGGACGTTTGTGTTTATATAGGAAGTGCAGCAGGCCCTGGCGCTTTGGTCCTTCTTAATTTTGTGTGTTAGCTAACTTTGTGCTTGTTCTCACTTTCTCTTTGTTTTATTTCTTGTGTTTCTCTCTCTATTTGTGTGTAAGTATATTCTTGAGATTGGATTTGGCCTTTCCGTTTTTTCTGCCTTGATTTATATATATGCTTTTACTCAATCAGACTTCCCGACTCCTATTTAATTCTTTCTTTTTATCCCATTTTAATTTTCCATACGCCTCTCTAATTTTAGGTTATTAATTACGTGCAGCATTTTCAGTTCCACCTTATTCTAGTACTCTTTTTTCAAGAGTGTGTATTCCATTTCTAGATTTAGAGTTGACCTAAAATAAATTTGATTTTTCGATCATTCTGCTTTGTAATATTAGAATAGTTATATTTGAATGAGGAAAACCAATACATTATTATAAAGAATGAGAAGCGGTAATGTCAAATTTCTTAAATATATTTTTCTAAATTTAATTTACGTGATTGAAATAATAAACACTACTTATAGGATAACAATATATATTTGATGAGATAGTTAAACACTCCCTAAGTCCTATATCAGTTATGAGAGAGCAACTATATCTTTGTATAGTTTTTAGATAATTTTCATCTTAAAGCCTTAAATTATGAATTAGTTTTTTAAGTTGAGTAGGCCTAAAAAAAATGTTCTTATCATGGTGTTGGGAGTTATAATTTTCCAGATATTTTAAAAGGTCAATCATGGGTGAGGTGGGATTGTTGAATTATCAAAATTGGTCGTGGAAGAAAAAATTGGTCTCTTCATATGTTTAGAAAAATCATCACCTTATAAACTAATATTACTTTTAAACATGGAGAGGAAAGATTGATCTTTTCATATGATCTTGAACGATCATCATCTCAAAAACTACTATTTTTTAAAATAAAATGAAGTTCACAGTCCATTTCTTACCGCTGCATGAACAACCATATCTCACACTTGATTTTGAAAAAATAAGTAAAGGGAAAAAATGATTTCATCTTTTTTTGAGAAAAATTAAAAGATAACTTTTGGAATGGTAAATTTGAAATATTCAGAGCGTATCGAAAATCGAAATCGGTTGGTCATAATATGACGGTCCAATTAACATTTTTATTGCTTCAGTCCACTTCTTTACTAAATTAATGTTGTAGTTCGTCTAGTTTTCCTTTCAAAAATTTCCTCAGAGTATTCCGTCATTTTTATTTATCCATTATATTAAAATATATCCATTTTTGCTTATTCAGTTTATAAAGTTAAGATAATTTACTTTAATTTCTAATTTAGAGTATTAACTATAGTTAATTTCTAATTCATTTTTCAAAATAATGAACTTATTATATTCAAAAAATGATATAATAAAATAATCATTCTATTTCCTTCTTTAATGGATATCCAAGTCAATACTAGCCAAATAAAAATAGATGGAAAGAGTATCATTTTGTGTGAAAGAAAAAAACAATCTCATCCAAAGGGAAAGCAAATATTACTCCCTAGGTTCATTTTTTACTTTTCCATAATACTAAAATAAATTCTCATTTTTAAATTCGATAGAATTTATATACCAATTAATATATAAATTTTATAATAAAATATATACTTTTTTTTTTTTTAGAGGAACTTGTATCCATTATGAACTAGTAAAATTGAATGGAGGGAGTAGCAATTAAGGATATGAAAGCAAAATTCAAGAAGCATGAAAATATGAGGACTAAATTTGATACAACAAAATCAAGAGTACCAAAGATATTAAGATCCATTAATACGAGTTAGTTGTAGAGTTCGGGGATGTTAAGTAAAGTAGGAGCACCTACTTAACTAGCCACTCTCTATTAATTCCGCATAACTCCTGAATTATTAAATTATGGATTAGTAGCTTAATAAATCTCTAATTAACTAAGATTTTTGGGGACCACTTGGCTTCCTGCTGCTATAGGTTTGATATTATGTACCAGATTCTATTCTGAGCTAAGCAAGGCTATAAAGTCCGTGTAATAAATTTTACACCATCAAGTTATTTGTATTTGTTATGTTATAGCACGTAACAATACAGTGATTGTGATACAACAATTTTCAGAAAAGAAAGAAAAAAGAGGCAAATTGTGTTGATAACACCTTATACTCGTTAGTATATTTCATTTAGACATATAATAAAGTATTTTTATTAGACATTTCTGGTTCAGATATTGGAAAAGTTTTGTGTTCACATTCTCAAGTGTTCATTACATAAAATAACTAACCACCTACCTAAAATATATTATCTCTTTTAGTTATACATATTAGTTTCAATAAATTATAAAACCGCAATCCTATTTCTATTGAGGTAGTGATGAGTTTCACGCTGCCCATGCTCGGCACTAGAGAAATTTGTTTAATTTGGGCTCTTTTTTGATGACCATAAATGGCCCGTTGGTAAAAGGTCGGCCCATCAGAAGCGGTATATGTGGGCGGTCAAACGGATCATTAATGGTCGCGTTAGTAGCGACGCTCCTTTAATGAGTAGACAAAAAATGGGCATTGGTCATTTAATAAAGTAGACGTTTAACTGAAGCACCTAACTATTCTCTAGGGTTCCCAAATTCTATATCTTTTTTAAAAAATAATACTATAGTCTTTTAGTTTCAATATTTTCATTTTATACTTAATGACATTCTCTTCTATAATTAATAGACTATTTATGACATAACAAATTTAAGATCATAAATTTAAATAGTATTTTTAAATATATTATACATATCTTAAATTTAAGACAACAAAATAAAAAATATTTTTTATTTTCTTAAACTTCATTCTAATCAAACATATAGTTTGCTCCGCCAATCTTTGGGAAAAAAAAACTTTTCTTAATTTGTTGAAAATGATAAGTAAAAATGAAAATCAAATTTAAAAAATAATGACAAGTAAATGAATAGAGGGAGTAACTCAATAAAAAAAAGAGGTAAAAATAAACTGACTAAGAGGAGGATAAAAAAAAGGAGCACCCCCTGCACTCGTGCTATATGCAAAATTCGAGAAAGAATTTAACCATAAAAATTTATTATGTACAGTCTTATATTATAGAGAAAAGACTGAAGTATGTCATTGAACTATTAAAAATAGTTTATTTATGTCATTCGTTATAAATTTGGGTCATTTATGACACCGTCTTTAAAAGTTTGGTTCATCTATGACACTATCCGTTATAAGTTTGACTTATCTATGCCACCACCTTTAAAAGTTAGACTCATGGTATCGTGGACTTCTAATAAGAGGCTATGTGGTAAAAATAATTTTGTAGATCTATTGTTGCAAAATAATGATATGAATAAACTTTTTTGTAATAATAATGATATAAATGAGTCAAACTTTTTGTCGTCTGGCCCAGTTGGCCCAACTGGACTTAACCATTTGACTTCTGACAATAAGAGGAAGAGAAGCCCTCTTGAGTAAGGGCTCTTGAGTTAGAGTTCGAACTCATCTTCTTTCTTCTATTTCATAGCCTCTTCCGTATTCTCAATCCGAATAGCCAGGCCAACAATTTTTTTCTTTTATTAGGAACCGAATCCAAAAGAGACGCAAGACTGAATTTTTCACCTTCTCGTTCATTACATTAGGTTAGGAGATCTAACCAAGCATGCGAAATGAGACATTGACTCAAGAAAGTCAATAAAAGAAAAGTCAAACCTTGGAGGTCGGTACAGTGCCTATTCCTTATGACTCTTTGATTGCTTTTTATGAAGTCGCACCGGGAGCTAGTGCTTGCTATCTAAGAATTGCTCTATGGATCTCATCGGAAATGTTTGATGCCGACTAAAATACAACAATCGCGATCTATTTTGATTCAAAAAAAAGGCGAAGGGTTTGGCAACAAGCAAACAACTTTCTATCATAGTTGCAAGGGTTTCAAACCGTAACTACTTAAGTACCAAAGGCTTGCTTTCGGTTGGTTTCATAATGGGGCTATTCACTACAAGCTATCAGCGCTGTCTTAGATTGAACGTTGACTTATCTTATTATCGTTCAATCTCTAAGACGGGTTTCCACTGAAAACGGAATATTGTTCGTGTCAAGTCATTTCTAGTAGCCTTTTCCAATATTAGTATATTTTTATCGAGGCTATTTTCCCTATTTGAACCTTGAACTTCCAGGAGGCAGCAACAACTTTCTCCGTCACTCGCAGGGTTCAGAAAAATATATTTTCTCCTCACCCAGTAGACTTAACTTTTAACTCTATGCTTCAAGAATGTGAAAACCGAGGGAAGAAGGAAATAAACTTTTAACTCTATGCTTCAAGAATGTGAAAACCGAGGGAAGAAGGAAATATAAAAAAACTTATATTTTTCTCCTCATGACTTCTTCTTTACTTGATTTTCCATTTTTCAATTCCCGTTGACCTTGACTCTGCAACTACTTTCATTTTTTGATCTAGATCTTACTTCCTTATGCAATTACTCAATAACAATTAGTTGAATAATGGACCAAGAAGATGAATTTCCATTAGAGGGGCAATTTTACAAAGTCAACAACCAAAAAGATAGAATCTTGGAACTGTTTTTTAAGCCATATTATTGGTTTAGAATGCTATCTGATGAATTACACTGGAGCTTTGTGTCTGGTGTGGTTATTATTTATGGTATTAATCAAGGAATGAGTTTAGGCTTAAGCAAGATTAGTACTCAGTATTATATGAAGGATGAGCAAAAGTTACAGCCTTCTGAAGCTCAAATTTATTCTGGAATAATGCAAATTCCTTGGATTGTGAAACCCCTTTGGGGCCTTTTAACAGATACTCTTCCTATTAAAGGATATAGGAGAAGGCCATACTTTGTTCTTGCTGGTATGTTTCAACTTTCAAGAATGTGTTTTTTTGGGGGGCATTATGAGTCAAGAATGTATTTTTTTGTTGTGTTTGTATGTATCTTTGTTATTTTATGTTTCTTGAAGGGAATCATCATGTTTGACTGTGTCATTTATTTCATGTCCTTTGTGTTTTCGATTTCTATTTATATGTATCTCTCTGTTTTCATGTTTCTTTGAGTTAAATCATTTCTATGCAATTATTTCCTGTCCTTTTTTTGGCTTTTTGTGATTTCCAAATTTGGAGATTAAGGATGTGTTCTTTATGAAGGAATATGTTTTCTGGTAAAATAAGTGTGTTTATTGCTGATATTCTTGCGTTCAGTACGTAAGTAAAAAATGTTATGCTAAAAGTATTTTTATATAATCTAGAGTTTAGACAAATACCATGGGAGGTGAGGGTGGGGGATAGGATGTGTAGTGGTGGAGATGGGAGATATGTGATGGGGGTGAAGATGAGGTGTTTTGGAGAGTAGGGAGGACACAATCAATGTGGAATGCTATTTGTGGAAACTATTTCCGCTAGGAAAGTCATTTTTTCTCATTTTTAAGGAACCTTTTTCCTAGAGTATTTTCCAAAATTTTTGACCGAACATGTGAAAATTGAAAAATATTTTCTTTACTCCAAGTGAACGTACCCTAAGTTATGAACATTTAGGTTTGTTTGCTCAGACCAATAGCTTCTTAATGGATATGTTGAAACATGTCTCCCCCTAACTTATAGGAGTAATGGCCTTTTCCCAATTCAATTTCTTCTTGTTGAAGTCAAAACTTCTCATTTGTGACTTAAGAGTGGTGACAATAAAAAAAAACACTGTAGCCTCTTATAAAATTCTTGGCCAAGTGGGGTTCTTTTGATGGCAGACGAAGCCTTGTTTGAACTTTGAATCATTTAGTTGAGCTTTTAATCTATATAACATATAGGAATAAACAGGGGCGTCTCAACCATATCGGGGGCCTTAGGCGAAACTCTAATGAGGGGCTTTATCTTAAATATTATACATTAAAAAAAAAACACAATATATCTTGTATAATATATTTTGACTCTTTTCTCCCTTAAAATAGTATTTTGTCAATTGATTTTGAGCATATGAAGAATGAGGATTGAAGAATATATATATATATTAAAAAAAGGGCAGCTCGGTGCACTAAGCTCCTGCTATGCGCAGGGTCCAGGGAAGGGCCCGATCACAAGGATCTATTGTACGCACCCTCACCTTACATTTCTGCAAGGGGCTGTTTCCAAGGCTTGAACCCGTGACCTCCTGGTCACATGGCAACAACTTTACCAGTTACTCTAAGGCTCCACAAAATATCAAAGGAAAATAATCTATACACTGATATGAGAATGCCTTTTTTTGGCCTATAGTAAATAATGAGTGTTGAAAAAAAGCTAAAAAGGTAAATATAAAGTAAAGAATAAATGTAGTAGCTATATTTTTGGTATACGATCCCGAAAAAGTTACAGTTTCCACTTTTTTCTCCGTTAATTCTTTTATTTTCCGCTAATTCTTTTATTTCTCATGCCCCAAACGGTCACAATATCATTGTAATAATATGTTGTTCCTTTTTTTATGCTATGAAAAATTCCAGATAAAATTCTATTTAGATTTTCTTTTTTTTGAAAAATATGAGCTTTTTTTTCTTTTTTATGCTAATAAAAGATTTTAATAATTTTTTATATATATATAGTATATATAACTATTTTTACATGAAAATATGGGGCCTCCACAATTATGGGGCCCTAGGTGATTGCTTAAGTGGCCTAATGGACGAGACCCCCCTGGGAATAAAACTAAATGTTAGTCTTCATCGGTTAACTTTCCATTAGCTGTGGTAACAAAGGGATATTCAAACATTGTTATTTCTCCACTCCTTAGTTTGACTTACTCAAAAATCTGAGCTAGAAAATATTTGTTGGCAGTGTTATGTAAACCAGCTTAACAGTCGTGAATGCTAAAATATTTGATTGCTTACTTTCATCATAGCAAATGTAGTTATAAGGAAGTTGTTTTGTTTCTGCTAAAAATTGTACTGTATTGCTTTTTTCGGTGTATCTGTACTTCTGTTGGGATGATTTCATTTAAGCAAAGAAACATGGAAATAAACCTGCTGGAAAAATCTGCGTAAGACGCTGCATTTGACCAGCAGCGAGGTAAATGTAGAGAAAGGAAACAAGACAGTGGTTGATGGAAGATAAAAAAATTTATGTTTAAGGAATACATTTAGATTTCAAGAGAACACCAATTCCGTAATGTAAGAGAATGAAATGGATATAAAGGATTCCTAATTTGTCTTTAAAGACTTATTATATAGTATTGGAATGAAATTAGCCCAAATAGAATAGAACGGATACAGAGGATTCATATAGTTGACCTCAATTAGGTTATCGAGGCATAGTTGACTGATACCCTTTAATTGGTTTGAAGAATTATAGTATCCAATTTCCAGATGTCGAGTAGTCAAATAACAGACAAAAAAGTAGTCCTTTTGACTTACCTCCCTTGGTTCTTTAGGTTTTTTTGGTGCTTTTGCCATGCTGAGTCTGTCACTCAACCACAAATTACAACTCGCATCTGCTTTGTTGTGCTTAACGGGAGCCAGTGCAGCGCAAGCAGTAGCAGATGTTACTATTGATGCCTGTGTGACAGAGAACAGCATAAGTCACCCTTCTCTTGCCAGTGACATGCAAAGCTTGTGTGGAGTGAGCTCTTCGGTGGGGCAACTGATTGGGTTCACTATCAGTGGCTTTTTGGTTCATCTAATTGGATCTAAGGTTTGCTATCTCTGACTTATTTCAGTCATTGTCAATAGACTATTCCTTCTGCTTTAATTTGCATTTTGCTAATGGGCTAATCATTTATCAAGCCTGAGGATTTGTTCTTGATTTTCCAATGAATCTTCTTGAATGGTTTTTCCCTGTTAGATGAAACCACTGGATATTATTAAGATATGTTGATTTGTTAATAATATCAAAATTAAGGTACTATGCACATTCAAATTTGGGGCCGTGCGTTTGTATTCATAAGATTTTATGGCTTCATTAATCTTTTTGGTGTCTTAACTTTATGCTGCTGCTGCATGAGTAGCCTGAATTACTGGTCATTTCCTTTTGTCGCTTGGTATTTCCTTGTATCCTTATAGATTGGTATCTGGCAGGGGGTGTTCGGAGTTTTGAGCATTCCAGCTGCGCTCGTCATTTTGGTAGGAATGATGCTGCACGAACCCTTTATACACAATGTTGCATACAGACAGGTATATTTGAACCTCGTACTTCCCTTTCCAGAGTTTAGGATACTTCTTGATTGTTTGTACTTGTTTTGTTAAGGTATGTTACTGCAACAGGTAGGTCCAAAGTTCTTGGATGCTTGTAAGGCTATGTGGATGGCACTAAAATGTGAGAATGTGTGGAGGCCATGTCTATATATGTACATTTCTCTTGCATTGAGTTTGCATATTCATGAGGGAATGTTTTACTGGTATACAGATGCAAAGGGTGGTCCATTGTTCTCAAAGGTATTTGAATTTTAATATTTCAATTTTGTTTTGCAAAAACCTTGTTATTCAAAATGATTCAAGACCTGACTTCTCTAGCTCTAGATTTTGCAAATCCCTTATTTGCTACTTATGCAGTTGAAAAATAACATCTTCACCACAGAATATAAATCCATTTCGACCTTTATGCAGGAGATTGTAGGGACCATATCCGCTGTTGGGGCAGTAGGCTATCTTCTTGGAGTTCTCCTTTACCAGAATGCTTTTAGAAACCATCCTTTTCGTTTCGTACTTTTTTGGTCTCAGCTATTATATGGTGCTTCAGGACTGTTAGATTTGATATTGGTATCACGAGTAAACTTGCAGTTTGGCATCCCTGATTATGTTGTTGCTGTATGTGATGCAGCAATTTCTCATATGATTGGGCGACTCAGATGGATGCCTCTTCTTGTACTCAGTTCAAAGCTTTGCCCTTCTGGCATTGAAGGAACTTTCTTTGCTTTGTTAATGTCAATTGATCATGTTGGCAGTCTCGCAGCAACCTGGGCTGGAGGCCTGTTACTTCACACCTTGAATGTCACAAGAACTCAATTTGACAACCTTTGGATAGCAATAGTGATCCGGAGCTTTTCGAGAGTCCTTCCAATTGGCATTCTGTTTTTGGTGCCAAACAGTGATCCCAGTGCTTCTATTCTACCAACTGAGATGTTGAAGACAAAAAAGTGTGACGATGACTCAAAAAAGGGCGACGATGACTTGGACACTCAAAAACTGGAGATGGCTCCGCTAGTGACCAATTTCGATCAACATTTAGTGGATTTATGAGTGCAATGACAGGGAAAACATACTCCCATCATTCTGGTGTCACAACGTGTTTCTGTGCTGCTAGTTTTGTAGCAGCATGACAGAGATTGTACAAGAAAGATGAATCTACAGAGATGGCAGACCAAGCAAAGTTATATTTATCTGGTATGGCTTTAGCTTAGTTTGATATTTCAAATGACCTTGTAATATTTTTTTTTTGAACTGATTGTAATATCAAGTTTTAGGCTGGCTGCCAGCCTGCCGTAACCCTCTTCCTTTATCGGGGTTTGGGACCAGCAACATGAGTGAACTTAAATGAGGTGGAGATTCATATAGCCGATCCTAACTTGTTTGGGACTGAGGTGTAATTGTTGTTGTTGTTGCTTGTAATATCAAGGAATCCAGCTCAAGAACTGAATGTGCTAATATGAGGTTGGCTATGGCCTTGTTGTGATTTCGAGAAAAAGGAATCATTTTGTGACTGGTGGGCTTAAGATTAACCCACTTTAAATCTTATTTTATCTCTTTCTGTCTTTAAAAAATTAGTCTTATATGTTCGTTTTCCTTATGTAAGGACAGGCTCGGTTGTCGAGACATTCCATTGTGGGCCTGATGCCTGTTTTTATATGCTTGTAAAGAATATGCCAATTTGTAGTCTTTGCTGTCAATATTTTCTGAGTCACACAACAAAATTTCATTATCTTCTTCTCTTTGTGTACGTAGAACCTAGCAGTGTTGTTGTTTCTCTTTCTGGAATACTTTGGACTGTTTTTCTTGAGCCGAAACGTCTCTACCTAGGTAGGGGTAAGGTCTGTGTACGCTCTACCCTCCTCAGATCCACTTTGTGGGACTTACACTGGGTACGTTGTTGTTGTTCCTAGCAGTGTTGTTGTTATAAAGAAGTCTGCATACATACAGTAGTTCATTTCCGTGAAACAATCTTGTAGTCAATATACTGTTTTCACAGATTATAAAATAATTGGTGTTACATCATGAAGAGAAATTTATGGGATATTTTACACTTAATTAAACAGTCTTAACAATAACTGTCACCCATAATATCTGTTCCTTCCTGCTTAAATAAAGCTCAAATAGTTATCTATGTTAAGCAAAATATATGAAGATATCGCCGCCAACGAGTCATTATTGGCCTTATATTTTTTTCTGTCATCTACATGAAACTGCAGGTTTCTTTTGCAAATCCAACTTGTGACTGCTTTGTATCATATATGACCCTTGTGTTTCTCTGCTGAAAATTTCCAATAATTCCAGTCTCATCTTCATATTGGAGGCTTGCAAGTGCCAAACAGACCTGAGATGCATCACTCTTCGCAAAATAGAAAACCCCAGCAACATCAACTTCCATTTCAGCACCACCCTCAAAATATAATTTTATGGTGGGAATGTTCACTTCTTCATATGCAGAGAGATCAAAGCAAGTGTCAAGAATTGAATAACCTGGTAGTGAAGGGTAACCTGAAAATTGTTTCAAGAACTCAGCCTTGACAGCTTTGTAAATGGAAGGAGGGAGCCTTGTAATAACAGTGCCCGAATCAATGAGAAATCCACTTTTGCCAAAACTTGAATCTTGAACAGCAACCCCACCAATGGCCATCCCAGTTAGATTGAGGAAGTAGAAGCTAAAAAGCTGTGGATTTGGAACCATTTTAGTGTAAGAGATTGGCGTGGAGTTCTTGAAAACTGAAGCATCACCACCAAATACTAGTGAACCAGAGGACTCTGCCTCAGTTGAAGGCAAACAATAGGAGAAAACACCTCCAAACACACCAGAAGATTGAGATATCAAAGAGAGATCACTCCTTCCAAGTCCCATAAGACCTGAAGCTAAACCAAACAGGCCTCTATTATTCCTCCCACACCCGAAAACAAAATTGTCAATTGAACTACTTCCAAGAACCAAATGATCCTGGCCAAGCTCACCTTTAGTGTAGGATCCATCTCCATAACTTACAAGGTAACCACAAGTTTCACTAGTCCCACATAATCCTGAATTCCCGGTTGCAGATTCAAGAGACAGACAGGCTGATGAATTGCATGCAACTGATTGAAAAGAAGGAGAAATAGAGGGGTTGAAAAGGGGTTCTGGCTGATTGTAACACAATCTACAAGGTTGGCATTGAACCCATGTTAGATCACTTCCTGTGTCCACAATCACTGTCATGTTTCGACCGCCTAATGTCACAGTGACAATGTAATTTAAAGTCTGCAGTGAGACACCTGAATTGATAGGAATTTGAGTAGTGGTCTGTGATAAAGGCTCAACATGTTGAGAACTGATTTTCTTGATATGGGATTGTATCGAATGAACTCGAATATCATCAGCTAGTAACCTTTTCTGCAGCCTTTTGTTCATGTCACCTCTTGATCTAAAGCAGTAATCTTTGTGCTTCATTTCCAGTATTATTGCTCCATTTTCACTTCCTGGAAAATTGGTCACATACTGTTTAGTCTATAGGGATTGGAGAAACAGTGAAAAGTAGCTGAATTTATGATAGCAGATCCCAAGAAAGGCCTATAATAACCATATTGCTAGGATAATATTTAGCTAAACTAACAACCACTATTACTGATGATAGTATAAAATATGACTCTCTCAATATATATGCACAATGTTGTTTTTGCAATAAACTTACTTGATTTTTGAGATGAACAACTTGGCTGATTATGGCTGTGCTGTATCTTTTGAAGTGTTTTGAGTGGGAGAAATAGTTCTTCATCTCCATGACCAAATGCTCCTACAAAAAGGAGAACAAATACAATGGAATATTGACAAAGTGACATTGTTTTAAGGCTCTATATTTGCACCTTTATTTTTTTTTCAAAAAAAGATGAACATACAGAAGAAAGTTTTTATAATAGTTATGGAGTAAGTTAGGAGGAGGAGAAAAGGCTAGAGCGAATGAGATTCTTAGGAATTGGAGTTAGGCATGAGAACAAAAGGAGGGGGGCTAGAGGAAGGGTACCCCACAAATGCATGAGAAATTATTGGGAATTCACGTGCAGATACTTAGGGGGGGAAAAGAAAGTGATTTTTGTTAGGAGTTGTGTGTTTTGTGGACAATTGGGGGGTGGGTGGGGGGGTTAACTTAGCTTTCATGAGGCTTGTGAATCAGAAATGAAATATTATTGGATGGTCCATAGACATCTCATGGATAAGGACTCACCCCTTTGAGAGGGAATCAACTGTCACAACTTACCAAACGTACTGACTACTGGTTGTGACCAAACGTACTGACTACTGCATATAGTGCATACAAAGCTAAGTGGCTTCGTTTTGGATGATTTTTGGGTGGACACAATGTGGGGGCTCTCTTTATGTCCAAATCATTCACATCTATGTTGCTTGAACTCTTTAAAAATGTGGTTGGATGCATGTCAGATTCTTTAAAAATAACATATTTTTGAAAAATTCTACATGCGTGAGATAGTATTTTTGGACAGTCGGAGCAACATAAATTCTAAGTGGTTTGAACATAACAGATGAATTGGAATTTTTGCAAGATGCTACATGCTGCGACAACATTTTTGGAGGGTGAGCAACATATATAGCTTAGGGCACTTACAGTCTGTGGGTAGCTTTTTTGCAAAGTTTTCCTCGCATATTTTTGAAAAATTCTACACGGGCGAAATAGCATTTTGGAATAGTCGGAGTTCATAGACCCTAGTGGTTTGGACATATAAGAGGAATTGGGACTTTTGAAAGATATTACACGGGTGAGAAAATATTTTTGAAAGGTGATTAACATATATAGATTAGGACACTTACAATCGATCTGTGGGTAGCCCTTCTGCAAAGTCTTCTAGTATGAATAGGCAAAAATTGATTTTCAAACTTGGAGTTGTAGCTATTTATTGTTTCCATTTAAGTTATAGTATACATTAGTGTACTTTAATTTTGTTATATCAAGCAAGTTATTAGTTATCCATCAATATACTACTAACTATAAAAGGTGGTTATTAATCAATATACTAGCCAAAAGGTCACTCTCTAATTGTTTGATTGAATTTTCAAAATCTGTTTTGAAAAGTATTTTTTGTTACAAATGATTTTGAAAAAGTACCACATTATAGTAATGTTTTATATTTGACTATTTAATTTAAAAAACACTATTGTTAATATTACACTTGCAATTTGTGATTAGCCAAAGGTCTCCAAGTGCTTATAAGAACAAATTATTTCTTCACTTCTGAAAAATAAGTTTTGCTGCTATTCAAAAACACTTTCTTAAAGCTTTGTCAAACACCTTAACTCTTTAAAATAGGATTTTTTTAATATATATACAAAAAAAAAAAAGGACTTTCAATTTTTCAAAAGTTTAGTCAAAACAAGCTATAGATAGTCGGGTATCGTCACGGTCCTCTTATATTCAATCTCATTAAAGCAAAGTACTAGGAATGTAAATAACAAAAAGTATAGTAGACTTTCTTGCATCAAATTGACCCCCCACCCCCCAGCCCCCACCCCCACGCTTTTTCTTCTCACTTTGCTATTCCAAAATCAAATGAATTGAGTCTAATCCAGATAAGTTTTTAAACTATAGTTCCATTTTCTACTAAATTATAGAGTCCAAACCCCACTCAACTATACAGACCCCGACAGAGCACATAATATTATTATAGAAAAAGAAATGAAAGCAAATAAAGCTGTACCCAATAAGGCAATAATAATAAAACTTGACAACTTGAAAGATGTCTACATTACTTAAAGCAACTTGCAATATACTATAAATCATCAAACTTTTTTCTTTTTCTTTTTTGGCCTTTATATAGCGGTGTGAATTCACGAGTTTGAACACGTTATTATTTATAATTATTATATATGAAGTTTTTTGGAATCAGGCCTATATGTTTACCATCATGCAAGGCTTGGAATTCATTTACCATTTAGCAATTCAACATTTCCATACTCAAGAGGCATTATCATTTTACTTTCATTATGATGTTGGTGATTTATTACGTTCACTATAGTTTTGTATCGTATTTAATTTACTACCTATTTGCTTGCGTAGGCGAATTCAAAATTTGAAGGAAGGACTTCTGATCGTACAACTAAAAGTGAAATTAAAAAACTCAGAATGCATGCATGCGCAACAATTGAGATTTGAATTACCTTGGTCATTAACCAACAAATTTGACCAGTGGCCCAGTTAACTTTTGTGTTTTATGATGTCTAATCGGATATATTATCGTCTTCAATATATATATATATAGTTTTTGAAGTTAACAAGGTCTAGTGGCCCCTCCTTTCCATGTAGGTCCACCTTTGTCTGCTTATAGTGGTTAATTGGTTTGGTTAATTATAGTTGAGCTAAGAGATCAAGGTCGAAACGAAAGATTATTCTTTCTCGATTGACTTGTTAATCATGATTTTTTGAAAGTTTCATTATTTTACACCAACTCTCTCATCCAATAATTACCTACTAATCCTAAGTTTGCTAGCATTTTGGACGCATCTCTAAGTTGCTATCATATTGTTCTAATAACAACTAGATAACTTACATCTTTCGCAGTGTCATTATGGGTCATGTTGACTCCATCAATAATAAAAAACGACTAATTCAGAGAGTCTGACTATAAAACATTTGTGTTTAGGCCCCCTTCAGAGTTTTATCCTTATTTTTAAAATTTGTATAAATAATTATTCTTAGCAAATTTTTTGTATAGCCGCATAACAATAACAAGTTTTCTCTAATGTCATACCAAATCAAGACCTTTCCTACAAGGAAAGAAAGAGCCTGCATGTCCTCTCAACTCTGATACTCGAATCTCCTTTTGTTTGAAGTTTATTGGACATGAATGAACCCAAATGGACGTACCCACTATTACTCCCGGGACAATGTTAGATTCATGTCTAATTTTACTCATATATTTCTTAACCTTAAAAATACAATAGTAAATCGTTGTCTAACGTTTACAATAACTTATAAAATTTTAGATCGTAGTACATCGTTTCCACATATGATTTCAGTTTTCTAAGAAAAGTACTAATCATAATTTTAAACTATAGTCTAGAAGGAATATGTAAGTTGCAACAGAAATAAAAAAGTGGTCCTTTACTAAATAATTTTTGGGGCCTTGTGAAAATTTGTAGTCAAGTATAGAACAGAAGAAAACTTGCAGATGTTACGAATATGGGCCGGTAAGGGAATCAATGGGCCACTCGGAGAGGCTTTACATTTTTGCAGCCCATTTTAGTGGCCCTGCCCTGTTGTGTTTGGATGGTTGTTACTTGTTACCTAAAGTATTGTATTGTTAGTTTAAATATCATGTTTGTTTTGATTATTACTTAAATTTTATTGTATTATATCGTAAAAAACCATCTTCAGGTAAATTCCTCAGAAAATATCTTTATAAGATTTTAAATTATTTTGCTAAAGTCTCTATATTCTAGGACACCATATATATATATATATATATATATATATATATATATATATATCATATATTACAAATTTGTTTACAAGGGTAAGTTTTCATGCATGTACATATTTTACATAGTATGTGCTATTCGGGAACGTAGTATGTATGGACTTGTTGATGTTGTTGGTATGAAATCAGATAAAGGAGAGAATCAAGGAATCTTCGTAGTACGGATTTAAATACATCAACACGATCAGTTATGACTCATAAATGGTTTGAAATTGATGCATAGCAATAATAGTACTCCCTCTGTTTCAAAAAGAATGATCTATTTTGACTTGGTACGGAGTTTAAGAAAATAAAAAAGACTTTTGAATCTTGTGGTCTTAAATTAAAGTTGTGTCAAATGTACCAAAATGCCCTTTAATCTTGTGGTGTCAAATATGCCATGTGGAAAGTTGGATTTAAAATATTATCAAAAAAGAAAAAGAATTATTCTTTTTAAAACAGATTAAAAAGAAAAGTAGCTCATGTTTTTTAAAACAGAGGGAGTAATAGTTGTTGTATATGTGCAATTTGGGCATTTCAACTAGTTTATAATCAATTTAGAACCATCTGTTTGCTTTCTGCCCAACTTGGTAAAGGGCAACTAGGCCAACTTGGGCAAGCTGTTAAATCTTACTAATTGATAAGACAACGTGATACGTGCTTTCATATTATATTCTGTTTCTTTGGTACTACTATTTTTTATGATAAAAAAGTAGTGAGAAGAAAGAGATACTATTTCTTTATTTTTAGTGAGAGAGATTGAAACCTTAAGTTAGAGTTAAGGTTTATGTCTTGACAATATAAAAATACTAACAAAAGAAAATTGTACTTCCTCCATTTTAAAAAGAATGAACTAATTTAACTTGACACGGAGTTTAAGAAAATAAAGAAGACTTTTGAATTTTGTGGTCTTAAATTAAAGTTATGGCAAATGTATCAAAATGTCCTTTAATCTTGTGGTCTTAAATATGCCATGTGGAAAGTTGGAATTAAAGTGTTGCCAAAAAAAGAAAGGATCATTTTTTTTGAAACAGACTAAAAAAGAAAATAGATCATTCTTTTTGAAACGGAAGGAGTATATGGTACTACCAAATACTCATCCTTTTATTCTACATTCATTGCATTCCTTTAAACTTTTTAATTAAAGTGAAAGTGGCATGTGAATGATGGAGAAGGAAATTACGAAGAGATATTGAAAGGGAAAAAACTTATTCAACATTCGGTGTTTACATCAATTACGAGCTTTTCCAATTAATATAAGAAAAGAATTTTTAAAAATGAGTTATGGATTAACAAAGAAATGTACAAATATTAATATAATTAAATTACGATAAAAGTTCAGTTGCATATGATATTTATATCAAATCAATCAATGGATGTATAATGTGTATTTATACATAAATTTTTAACATTTAATGTCATAGTTAATTAACATGTATTCTCATCTCATTAAATAACTTAACGGAGTAATATATAACTTTATATAATTTGGTGTAAATATCCATTGTCAATAAATATTTTCCATCAATCAAATCACATAAGTAAATTTCTATAATAAAATGGAAACTAACATACTATAATAGGTAAAAGTCTATTATAAAATTTACATTATCAGATTGTCAGTAATATTAACACACGCAAATCACTTGTATAATAAGTAAAAGTGAAAAAAAAATATCAAATATTATTTTATTACTTTATTAGAAACTAACTCGATATAATAGGTAAAACGTTGTTAATAGTTCAAAAAAGTTGCATTGTGAATATATACTGATAAATTTTCTTCCAAAAATAAATGAAATGAGTTGTAAAATCAAGTCATAATTGGTCGTAAAAAGACAGCGCGTGAATTATAAAGCCGCCGTAATATGAATATGAAAGGAAAAAAAGTTGGAATTAGGTACACGCGTGTTTATTCCGTCATCCATAACCCGACAAAACCAAAAAATATTACACGTTTCGTTCCATTTTACTTGACACGATAGTTAAAAAAAATAATTATGATATAAAATACTTTTTGAATATTTGTGTAATTATAAATTATTTTATTAAGTTAAAATATGAATTTAAAGGTAAATTGTTTCTCATTATAATAATAAGGCTATATTTTTGGGATGAAATAAAAAAAATAAAATATTACATAAATTGAAACGGAAAGAATAATTGAAAACTAAAAAGCAATAAATCCAAAACATTATCCATTACGCAGCCCATCCAATATATCCAATTCAGCATCTTACGTGTCATCCACCGTTAGATTCCTCCACCTGTCACCGTTACCCCATCGCAGCCGTTCCTACTAGCCGAATACCGAACCTTCCCGAATTTTTGCCTCGTCACGCATTTTATCCAAAACTCACTCCAGAGGTACATTACAAGCGCGTATAATCGACACGTGGTTTTTATTTGAATAATATTTTTTCGTCCCTAAATAAATGATATTTTAATTTTTATAATTTTATTTCTAGCTAAGTAATGTTTTAAATAATTAAATATAAACATGCTTATTAAGGAAAGAAGTAACTATAATAATGGGAGCTTCATTGTGATTTATAATTACTTTTGTGATGTAATTTAACTTAGTGAAGGGTTTAAAATAAATGGAAACATTATAGTAATGTTTCAATCCAATTTGGTCAAATAAATAGGACCAATATGAAATAAATATTAATAATATCATTAAATATTTACTAAATAAGAAAATGTATCATATATAGGAGTAATATAAATAGGGACAGGAAGCTTCGTTATCAAGGGAGCAAGTAGTAAAAAGGAAGATTGATTTCTCGAGCTCTTTTAGATATTTTTGGTTGGACCAATTCTTGGTGTTTTCAACTATGGTACAATTGATGAGAACTGGCATGGAAGATTCGCCGGAGTTACAGTGGCATAAGGGGAAGACGACGGCGGTGAAGCTGGAATTTGAGGATGATTTAGATGAAGCGCACGGCCCACTCAACAAGCGATCCAAACTTTCCTCTTCTCTACAAGTCTGTTTTCTTCTCTTTGCTTATTTTGTTTTTTTGGAGATGCAATTTCTGCTCTCTACAGATTCTGCGTTTGTGCAATTGTGCTTGGCTTGCTATTTATTAGCACGTAATAACAGATGTATATACTAAAAGGATTTTCCAGGCATAAGTTTAATATAAATAAGGGCAATTAATTAGAAAATAGGATGTTAAGATTAAGGATTTAAGTTAATTAATTAAGTAGGTGATTTACCTTTTGTTATATGTTATCAATCAATGGTTATTAAATAGAGTTACTTGCAGTGTCCTCTTATGTGACTTGATGGTGAAAATTTTAAGCTCATAGATTTAGGATTTAAGAGTGTATACATAAAGAAAGGTGTAGCAGATCAAATAAGGAAGAGTTTTCATATAAAAAAGTAACAGAGAGTATCTTAAAAGTTTATGTAGAAAGTGATTATTGACTGAATTGGGTATAAGGATTATTGCTTAGGGTGATTCCTATGAAGTTTATTGTATGATTAGTTTAGCTGAATCGCACATCTTTTTTTCCTACAGCAGCAATTGGTTTTAGGAGCTGATGGTTTTCCAGTACCAGCTTCGCAGTATAACCCGCTGGATGAGCCCAGTCCATTAGGTTTAAGGCTAAGGAAGAGTCCATCACTGTTGGATTTGATCCAGATGAAGCTTTCTCAGGGGAACAACCCCAAGGGGAAGAAGGAGCAGAAGGGAAATTCTGGAACTATTGAAAAGCTCAAGGCCTCGAATTTTCCTGCTACAGTTCTGAGAATTGGGAGCTGGGAGGTAATATTGATGTCTTAGTTTTGAGTATAATTTGTAATCTTAATCTACAAGTTGAAGTTTATAAGTGCTAGAAGTGATTGGAATTGTGTTGTTGTTGCAGTATAAGTCAAGATATGAAGGGGATCTAGTGGCAAAATGTTACTTTGCTAAGCATAAACTTGTTTGGGAAGTCCTTGACGGTGGTCTCAAGAATAAGATAGAAATTCAGTGGTCAGACATTATGAGTTTGAAGGCAAGTTACCCTGATGATGGTCCTGGAACTTTAGATGTAGTGGTAAGTTTGTGATGGGCCATCTCTTTTGTTGTTATTATTGTGAAACTGTTTCCTGCCACTGAATTGGCAAATGTACTTCCTCAGTGCTCTAATTATTACCTTAAAGGTGATGAAAGTACTAAAGGGTTCTTGTATTGCAGCTATCAAGACAACCTCTTTTCTTCAGGGAGACGAATCCACAACCGAGGAAGCACACTCTGTGGCAAGCGACATCTGATTTTACCGGAGGACAGGCCAGCATACACAAGTATGTTTCTTGTCTTATTTTTACTTGTTGGCGATTTATCTTTGCTCTGTTTATGCACCAGCAATTACACTAGTTGCCTTTACTAATTTTCCTTGTTTTTTCGGGATGCCAAATCCTGATTACGTATCTGTTGCTTTTTTTCTTAAATAACATGGTGTCCGGACTACATGTTACCTTCCACTAGCACCAGCACCAGCACCAGCAAAAGTATCGAATAACTCTGTCACCAAGACTCTTAACAAATAGGAAGAAATTACTTAGTTTTTTGCCTCAGTTAATATTTAAACTTGAGACCTCGTGATTCCCATCCCACGCCATTGATCACTAGACCACTAGACCACACTCTTGAATGCCTAATCTATTGCCTATTCAACCCGTTTGCTAGAGGTGTCAAGGTAGTAACTGAAAACTATTTTGCCCAGAAGCCCACTCACTATTGCTTAATCTGGAATTCTTGGAGAGTTTTGCGGCTTATCATGAACTGCTTTGGTGTTTTCACCCCTAATGTCTTGAAATTTCTCTGTTAGTGTTGCGGTTGTTCTACCTCTACTTTTTCTCAAGAAATTAATCTTTTTTTTAAATGATGTAGTGACTGTAATTTGTATGTGCCCAACACTAGATCCCTACCTAAAGATCCACTTTTTCTTTTGTTTATTTGTTGGACATCACTTAAGAGTGTTAGTGGGATTTGACCGTCGATCTTGTCCTTGGCAAGTTCCTAGGTAGTAGTGCACTACAGGATTTATAAGCATAAACTGCTCTTTTTTTTTTTTTTTTTGAAATAGCTGCACCTCCTGTATTACAGTTAGAATACTACAGTATGCAAAGATTTTTTACACAACTAATGTCTTCATGGTAGGTTTGGTCATCAGAAATTATGAAGTAGAGATTATCCGAGGCTCTATAAATTATTTAGATTTGTCAATTTCTGAAATGGCTTCTCCAATAGTTGATGGTTTAGGGTCCACTTTCTGTAAAAATAAAATAAAATAAAATAATAAATCACTCTTGGATCCCCGCGAGGCTGGGATAAACCTCAGCTGCGGACCCTAACCCCCATTTGTTGGGGCAGCAGTCGTCTGGATTGGCCTTTTGTCATTTACTTTTAAGTAATTGTATGAGCTTGACATAATGGTACTGCTGTTTTTATGCATGCTAAATAAGGCGTTAGACCTATTTATGCTTATATGCTGGTATTTCCTTGATTATAATGTCAACGTGGCTCAGTTTTGGTGTTACAACTCTCCTCCCTTTTTAATTCTCTCTGTTATTGTTTGCTTGTAGGCGACATTACTTGGAGTGTGCACAAGGCTTGTTAGGAAAGCATTTTGAAAAACTTATCCAGTGCGATCCCCGCCTTAACTTCCTAAGTCAACAACCAGAGATTACACTAGATTCTCCACATTTTGAATCCAAAATTTCAATATTTGAAGACCCAAATGTGTCCGACTCGGAATTTAATCTGAATAATGAGAGAAGTACCACCTTTCTCAACTTGCATGGCGCCACTTCACCTTTAGGAGCCCATTGTTCTTCTTCAAACGGGGAGCAAGATTTTGTTAGTAGACGATTGGAAAACATTCATCCGGAAACACCTTCACCAAGCTCAGGTAATTATATATTAATGCTCGTCTGGTTAGGACTTTGAGCTTTTCGATAAGTTCGATTCTTCTGCTTGGTATATCTTGGTAATTATATATTTTTTGTTGCTTGGTGGAAGGAGCATTGTGGTGGTTATAGAGATTACATTTCTTTTCTGCTGCTACAGTTTTCATTGGTTTCTTGAAATTAGTATTCAAGTATATCTTGAGCAATTGCAGTAATCAAGGCCATCAACAGATCCAAATTACTATAGTTGAGGTTTTATTGCGCGTGATCGTGATATGGTCCAACTGATTCTGAATCAGTCTAATTGCCTTCCCAAAACTTATGTCATTGTTAAGGCTTGCTGTTCGTGAATGTCTTTTAATTAGCTGTACTGTCATTTAACCTGCAGTGATGGATACAAGGGCAATTCAAGATGTCAGTAGAGGTATGGAGCAATTGAAAGGCCTTGGTAACCTGGATCAGCTCCGAGTGCCTGGTCTTCATCCTTCCATGTCAATGAAAGATTTAGTGAGCCACTTCGAACAACGCTTTTCCGAGCAGGGAACATCTGAAGGTGTAAACCTGTCCAGTGATGAGAGGCAAAGCTTGGAGATTCTGGAAGAAATTTCGAGGTGCTTGTTTAGCGACACTCAAAATATGCCAGCATCAGATGAGAAATCTCTCATGACAAGGGTCAATTCTCTGTGCTGTCTTCTTCAGAAGGATCCTGCAACAGCAGTTCATAAGAGTGAGAATTATGGTGATGTTGCTGTTGGAGGGAAGAGAACTGATGAATTGATCAGTTTCTTTCCACCAGCAACAAGTGGAAAGAAGGTTGGGGATCCTCCAACAGCAGACGTTAAATCAAATGATCCAGCTCCGTCAATGTCAAGAAAAGACTCAATGGGGGATCTGTTACTGAATCTGCCAAGAATTGCATCGTTGCCTCAGTTTTTGTTCAATATCTATGAAGATTCCGATTACCAAGCTAGATAGAATCTTCCTAGTTTATCATCATCCAGAAAAGGATGTCGAAGTTGCTCTTGTATATAGCCAGGTATAGCGTCCTTCAAGACACTGCTTAGCTACAGTGTCCAGTTTAGGATTTGACTTGTAATCAAAGCCTTCTAGATGTGTTGTGCGGGTAGTATATATAGTCTAATATTTTAATTTGTGCAATATACAGTGTCCTCTTAAGTCTGGATAGTTTCTTAATGACATTATTTCATGAATTTTGCGTCAAAATGTACCAAAAGATGCATCTAACTCCTGCTTCGACCAGCATGATTCTACTTAGAAGAGGATAGCTTTGTAATCTAATACCAAAAGCTTTGGCAAAGGCTAAAGGTTGATGGTGAGATTTCAAATCAACTTATCGTTCATAGCAAGATCTCAAATCTACTTGGAGATTTTTAATCTGCTTATCGATTTCAAATCAACTTATCATTTATTAAATTGAGGATAACTGAAATCTTTGGTAGGGAGCACCTCTTTACAATGGGTGTTACGAGGCGCAAATGGCTGATTAGTCCGTGTAGTCGAATTAGCCGGATTCCTATCGAACACTGAATGGAGAATTGTTGCCATTCACAGTAAAATTCGTGACATTGTTAAGAGCGGTGACAAAGCCAAATGTAAGAAGGTTTGAGGACATTGTCCACTTGCCCATTACACTAATAGATCAAATAAAAGGAAGTACTAACATACTAACATCTTACACACGGAGTAGCGCTTTTAAACAGTAAATAATATTGCGAATACACTGGTGGCATTCGCTCTATTTTACATCTTGAAAGCACAATAACAACCTTCTTCTATATCTGTCCTATTATCGTCTAACGGAATCTACAAAAGAATAAAGAAGCAAACTTATTAAGAATCATTTGTACCGTCATCATCAATGTCATCGTTCTCCTGAATCATGTTCATAAGCACATTTATCTGGCTTTGCAGCATGGCATTTTGCCTTTCTACATCGGCACGCTTGCTTCTTTCTTCTAGCAGCTGTATTTGCAGATGTTCCAGGCATTGAGCATCGGCTTCTAACTGCTCATTCAGACCATCGATTTCACGATCCTGCAGCATTGTCATATGTAAGTGTTTCTGTTGAATTTGAACTGGGAAAGACATAAACTTGAACACATATAAAGAGGTGGCAAAAACAGAACAAATAGATTAGAAAGCAGACAAATGGTAATTTTGAGAACATCACCTTTCTGTTCATTTCCTGTAGAGCGACTCTTCGCATACTTTCAACCACGTCCACATTGACAAGCTTACGTCTCTTTCCAGCAAGCCAACCTTTGGGGTAGCATGCAGCGTCAAAGTCTGGTGGGGGTAGCAAAGTTTCAGCTGATGGCCTTCGACCATTTGCATTCGTAACCGGTTCCAATGGTTCAAATAGCGCCTTTCTACGCTCAGAAAGTTCAGTAGAGGGCTGGGATTCCTGCATCTTTTCATCAGCTGGAGACTCTTCTTGCTTTTGAGGTGTTTCCTCAGCTGTATCAGTGACTTGGTTTTCCAAGTTCTTCACACTAGCTACTAGGTGAATTATTTTCTTAGCATGATGAATGTATTAATATACAAAATATGAATTGTGTGAACTGTGTACTGAATAATATGTTGCTTGGACTCTGCAAAAATGCCGACTGGTGTGTGTCGGATCCTTCCAAAGAAGTGCACTTTTGGAGGATCTAACATGGGTGCGGCAACATTTTTGGAGAGTCCGAGCAACATATGTATTGATTGGGCTTATAGGCATCACTCTATTATCTTTGCGGAACATGACATGCAACAAGACTAAAATTTGAAAAGTATATTCTCCAAACAAAAGACCAGCACAACTATAGTATGGTCAGAAATTGTCGACTGGTTCAAGTTCAAATATCGCGAACCACTCGTGTACAAAAATAATATATTCCATGTGCCAATCAGAGATACTGGTACTATAGCATTTTAATCAGCTACTTTCCTTTGTTCCATTGCCTCTCTTTCCCACGATTTTTAGAGATTTGACAAAGGTCTGATAAGCTTAGTCGGCATTTAAATAACATGTCATTGGAAAAGCTACTCCAATTTAGAAAATTTCCATATACAAAACTCAAGAGCTCACTAACTACAAATCTTCTACGGTTGATCAGGGAAGAAACAAGTCTGCTATTTGAAATTCATGGAAACACTATCAAGCATAGGCAAATTCAGGATTTAAACTTTTCTAATTCGAGATTCTACCTCTAACACATTTGTTTAGAGCTCTATAATTATGGATGATTATATAGTCTTCAATTATATATAATATGCTACCTTCCTCAAAAAGAAAAAATGATCCCTTTTCTTTTTAATTGGACAAATCAAAGCTAATGTCTTTCTAAAGCTTCGAAAGGCATCTTCTAACGCACCTCGAAGAATTTCCAAATAAATTAAGGAGTCCACTAAGGGTAAAAAAGAACATGTGTACATTTTAAAAAATATACAAATACAAAGTCAAAAACCAAGGGCTAAGTCACTATTTCTAGACAAGATCCGTGTGGAAAAGAGTAGTCTTTCAAAATTAAAATATTGTAACGGAATTGGCTGTACCTTATACAGGCAAATTCCCTACTTAACAAATAAGTGAAAATTTTGCAGAAGAAACACACTCATCACAACAAAGACAACCAAAATCACTAAAAAAAATTAATTTATTAATAATATAACTAATAAAATAATAAGCTACGGAGTATTTTACAAAAAATTGTTTTTTATTGAAATATCAAACTTTGTGTATTAGCTAGATATTAGCAATGACGTGTCGGTAAAGTCGCCACCGAATCTAGCTATTATTGGACGAAACTACCCTCTACCCCCAACCATTTTCTTGGCAGGGGCGGAGCTAGATATAGCTCACGGGTTCAGCCGAACACAATAACTTTGGTCCAAATTCGGTATTTATCGTACGAAATCGGTTAAATATGTACAAATTATTTATTCAGAACTCAATAACCCATAAACTTCAAATCCGGACTACGCCTATATTTCCTAGTCATTTCCAGATAGAGATCTAGTGAAGTGCATGCAACCACAAAGAAATCAACCCCATTTTCCAACTTAGTTCCGTCAAAAGAATACATGCAATCAACAAGCTTATATACTACTCCCTATTAATAATATTTAGTAGATCGAATATTAATTTCAGAGCAAAGCGGGGAATAAAGAGAAGCAGTACCAGATCGTTTCCTAGACTTCCATAAAACAGGAGTTGAAGAAACTGGTGAAAATCCCTCAAGAATCCCCTCCATTTTCTGCTGCTTTACCTCCATATACAACTTTCAACTTCCAAAAAACAGAGAGATTAATAAAGGAAATATCTTATCTTTCTTCTAATTTAACAAAAAACAAAAGATGAGCTACAAAGAGAGAAGGAGAGAGAGAATTGATAGCGTAAGAGTTGAACTTAGGTGTGTGTATGTAAGCAAGAAAACGTTTGTTACCCACCTATTTCCACACAAATATTGAGGTGAGGGCCCTTTTTTGTTTTATTGACAAGTAAAAGATATGGTTTAGGAAAGAAAATAAAAAAAATAAGAGGGTAACGAATTTATCAAGGCTTTTTATTGAACGGACCTGATTTTGTTGTTCTTTTTTGTTTTGTTTTGTACGGTGATGTTTGATTTCTTGTTTTGAGTTCCTATCCATGTGGGACCCCAGAGCTTATTTTATTGTATTTTCAATTTTGTTTTCGAATTGGGACAAAATGTTACCTGGGATTTTGTGATTTCTCTAAAGACACCCGTCCTCAACGGACTCCAAACAACTCTTTAACCAGAGGATATACTGGCATCTATTTTTCTTGCTTCGCTTATCACATTATTTTATTTTCATATAATTTATTTATCAATGTATCATGTATTGCTCTACATTTCATATTATTTTATTTTTATTACTATTTTCTTCATTTAATAATACTTTTCCACTATAATAAAAAATTATTGTCTTCAAAAATGCATTAAGTGATGAATAGTATTTAATAGAAAGAGTAAAATACATTAAAAAAAAAGGGTGAATTATCCATTGATTTTTCAAACTGGACAAGTATTATTGGACATCTATTTTTAGGATAGTGGACAAGTATTGTTGGCCGGAGTGAGTACGGCGTAAGAATAGAATTAGGATCCACTCTATCTCCCCAAACCCTACTCATAAAATTACACTGAATATGTACTCTACTCTCCAATCTCCATGCTTCGGGGATGGAGATGGACTGGGCCTTCTTGTGGTCTCCTTTAGGCCCAAGATGATGGATTGGCCTTGCGCCTTGTTATTCTCTTTGCTTATTTTGGATTATTTGTAGTAGGTGTTGAAGTAATGAGCCGAGAACAATTTGCACTCCTAAATTGACACATCGGAATATATAACAAGACATTTCAATGGGTCTGTCATACCTCGACCTCATCTGAGATCAATTTTCTGATTGTAGAAAGACTTATGTGCCCGGACCACATTATCTCTGTCTTACAATAAACGTAATCTAGATGGAAAGCTTTGGAGCAATAGTAGTTGTGCAATAAAATCAATCACATTTCGGGCCTGGGTGAACACAAAATACTTTGGGGATCGGGCTATCCTTTACAACACCATTGAGAAATCAAAACCCCACCAAGGACAGCATATGATTTCTACTTCTAACACTATTTACACTGAAACTCGAACGAGTTTAACTAGGTGCAAGAATCATCAACTTAACTGACGATCTTAAGACATACACTCCTAATCAACCAAAGGAAAAGAAAATATAATACTTGTACGATTCGAGAAAAAACAAGCAAAGGTAAAACGTACCAAATGTACCAACAGATGCACAGGGGATCATCAAATACCTTCTATTATAGAATCAGAACCCGATCGTCTCAGTCATTGTTTAAGAGATCAGCTGTAACTTGTAAGCTCCAGTTTAATATCATTCACAGGAGGGTCAAAATGCTCAGTTTCTATATGACTTTACATAATGGGGATAATCTCTACCAATGGGAGGGCCCTATTTGTCACCCCACCTCCTATATGTACAGTTCCACGAACTATACCCTAATCCTTTACAAAAAACGGTTGGGAGCCCTTACATTCTCGTTCGCAATGCCAAAATTACAAAATTTAAGCCCCCACCCTTCCAAAACAATTGAGGAAACGATCACATTATGTTTCACCTAAAGCGCAAGGTATGCAGGGAGGTTCTTTTGACTGGTCTTTTGGTGTGATAAGCTCCAGGCAGTGGTCATGAAATACATGCCCACAGGGAAGAACAGCAACGGGTGGTGGAGCAGCAGGCCGAGAAATAGGGCCTTCAGGATTGAACGCTACATCCCTCTTGCATAGGTGGCACTTCACTCCAACGGGTTGAGGTGGTTCCTCCAATCCTGCTCGAAAATTCGAACACTATATTATTAAATGCTGTTTCAATGGCAATATTTAGCAGTAAAATGAGTATAAAAAAACATTATTTATATCCTCACACAGAAATTCAAACAAAATATAGATGTGTTCAATCTTGAAGACCCGGTTCATGTCATTTATACTATTGCTTAACTGAATCGCACTCTCCATGAAAATAGATGAACAACAACAACAACAACAACAACATACCCAGTGTATTCCCACCAGGTGGGGTCTGGGGAGGGTAAAGTGTACGCAGTCCATACCACTACCTCAGATGAAGTAGAGAGGCTGTTTTCAATAGACCCCCGGCTTATAACAAATAATCCATGAAAATAGATGGAGAACATAGATGGAGAACATGAAAATAGATGGAGAACATAAAAACAATCAACATGTAACAAAGCTAAGTTGGCATTCATGACGCAGTTCGAAGAACGTCTAAATACGGATGTTCTTCTTTAGTGCAAAACTTAACTGATTTAGGGTGAGTTGCCTACAGGTATAATGGGGAAACATAAGTACACGAAAACTTTGCACTTGTTTGATGTAACTGGAGTAACTCAGAACTTGTACCCATCCCTATTCCGAATCCTGCCCTATTCTGAATCCTATAATTTAGATGACAAATCCAACATATAAATACATATTTTACTGTGTACCTACACCTGGCTGTCTGTCCATGTAGTGCATTGGGGATAATTTTTATGACATTGGGAGAAAGTATTAAAACATTCGAAAATTTCACATAATTCATCTTTCTCTTCTCGTTGTTTTAAAATTTCTTGAGAAGATCTGTGATGAGAGACTTGTAACACTAGAGGGGACTATGCAGTCCGTCCGAAACAACCATGAATTATTTAAATAACTTGAGAACAGTTTCGGGTTGTTTAGTTCAAAAGATCAGGAAGTTGTTTAGATATACTAGAAATTGTTTAAACAACCAGGGAATATTTTAATATCCACCAATTGTTTGGACGCGGACGAGGAGGAGCCGGAGCAGGAGGATGGGCAGAGAGGAGCGGGATAGAGTAGAGCCATTTGTGTAAATAAGAAAATACTGGGGTTTTAAAAATGTGTCATTAGCACTAATTAAAAAAGAACCTCCTTCGCATTTCTTAAGACTTGAGTCTTCGACACTTAAATAGAAGACTCAAAAGTCTCTTATAATTTTTGGTCTCCAATCACATCTGTGGTGTCAAAACTTGTAATTTCTTGCGATACAGATGCCTCAACAAATAGAAAGACAACAGTGAAGCAGTATTCCGACATAAATAATGCAGCTAGATGAGTGATCAAGTCAGAGTACGAGGCAAAAACAATGACATTCTCTGATGAACATGTGCTAACAAACAATCAAGTTGTATACATATCCATGGTGAAGAAACAGATGCAAGCTAATACGGAGACTTACAAAACAAACCACATGAAAAGGGAAAGCACCAGAAACAGTATCTTGTAGAGATCGACTAACAAACTACGTTACAAAATAAAGACAATAGAAGCATGTGAGGTAACTCGAGATACCTTGCTGTTTTACAAGGGAAGAAGGAAGAGAAGGAGAAGATGCAGGAACTGGAGAATTAGTGATCTGCCTTTGCTGTGCTATCAGCTGTTGATTGCTATGTTGAGTCAATGTTCTCCTTCTCTGGCACGTTGGAGGAGTTGGAGGGGCTCTACTTGCTCTTCTTTTAAGGGAAGTGTGGCCATGAATATATGAAGCCTGAGGGGTTCCATCAGCCTTTGAAATTGAAATGCCTTGACCTTGGTGTAACAAATATAGTGAGAGCACAAATCAGGAATCAGCACATTTTGGTTCTAAAATGTGCATGCCACCAAAAATGCAAAAGATAAATATTGTCAATGAAATAACACTACTAGAGAGTTCCTTAGATTTGGTTTTGTGGCATACCAGCATGATACGGGAATCCACTAACATTAAACTTGGCTGGTGAACCACCCTGAGGACGACCTAGATGACATCAGAACAATCGCTTCAGATACTACGTAGAGGTCAAGTTACTTTGAATGCATACAAAGGCAAACTGGAGCATTTATCTGATATGAACAAAGTTAGTACATACCCATAGCAAAAGGGGGGTGAGAAAGTTCAGTGGGTTGCATTTTAGGTCCATGATCTTGAGACTGATACGAGTTACCTACAAATGATAGCCAAAGAAAAACAAAAAATGAGAAAAGCACCAAAGAGAAAGTACAATGTGAACTGCTCAAGCTCTGCAATGTTCTAATTTCTAGGTTACATGGATTCCTTTAAGAGTACGTATCCAGTATGGGATAGAGGAAGTATCTGAAACGGGTGCATCCTCTTTTACTGTATTCTGAAGAATCCACACAGAATACCTACACCCGTTCTACATGGGTACGTCAAAGCATATCAAAAATTCATGTAACACTGCCCAATCTGCCACACTACTTCAGAAAGTCCAAATAGGTATAAATGAAGTCAACCACTTTGACTGGTGGACAAAATAAAATCATCATCCTCATTCTAAGTATCATCTTCCACTTTATTTTTAAAAGCTTAATCGGAGACCATTACACTTCACTTTACTGTGCCTGACTAAAGATTTCATGGAAGCTTAATATATTTCTGGCTTCTTTTTTTCCTTACCCCTTCCAATTTGCTGGATGCCAACCGTCCCAGGAAGAACACCTTCTCGAGTAGCTTGAGAAATAGCCCCGTCATTAAGCTGGACACCTAGCCTCTTAGGAAATTGATTGCCAGGGGCAGGTTGGATGCCACTCCATCCAGCAATTTGAGCCCCCATTCCTTCAGGATATAGGTTATTCCCCCAAGGATGCGGAACATTAACAAAAGATTGCTGACCTGAAGAAATTTGATGGTAGCAGAGTTAGGCACCATAGTAAGTCAACAACCAGCATAGAACCCATGAGGAAAAGAGTAAAACTACATAAGAGAAACTCATAAGATCTGTGCATGTAGCTGTGAAATGAAAAGGGAGAACACCTAATCAAACTCACATGTTGATACCTCACATCCTCTCACCCTAATCATGAAAAAATTGGCTAGTAGTAAAGTACGAAATGGATAAATTGATAACTGGTAAATTCAGGAAACAAAAATAGAAATTCATAAACACACCTAAATGGTCTTGCCTCACTCTGCCGCCGCCACCATGAGTGAGAATAGGAGATCCCATGAAAGATTGATTCCTGGAAATGTTTGCATACAGGTTGTTCTGCAGATTAATAGTTGATTGAGCTGCTACCCTAACAGGGTGAGCAGATTCAGGAGCTGCTGCCATTCTACCAAATCCAAGATGAGGGGGTAAAGTTGAATTGCTGCTAAATGGAAACGGAGGAGAAGGCAAACCACCTTGGGAGTACTTGAGAGGATCAGGTTCAGAGAGTCTTAGATCAGCTTTACCAACAGCACCTGAATTTCTGGTGTTAGATGAGTTGAGTCGCGCATCTGGTGTTGCATACATAAACGGAGGTGCACTGATTCTAGAGCCTGGAGCAAGAACACCCGAATTCATGGCTGAATTTGGCAAACCACCCATATCATGCTGGAAATTAGTAATGCCACCAGAAACACCGTGAATTACACTTGGGAAATTTCCTCTCATTTGTTGGACAGGAGACTTGTTACTTTGTGGTAAAACAGCTTCTTCCAGTTTGCTGCTGACCTCTTTGCCGCTGAATCTAAGGTTTGATCTATCCTTTATATTACTTCCTATTCCAAGGGTCAGAAAACTACCATCAATGTCTCCTGCTGAAGGAAAAGGAACAGGGTTGACCTTGGCATCTTTATGAACTCCTGTTCCGACAATGCTTTTAGTATTCTGCATGTTATACCCTATGCCAAAAGGACTTCCACTTGCCTGGAAGCTATTTTGACTAATACCTGTTGCTTTCCCAACCTTCTCAAAACATCCAGCTCCACTGCTTTGCATAGGCATAAAATTCATGCTGGCCCCAAGATTCTGGATTCCCTTGGACAAGACACCTTCACTCATGAGACTATCTGAGGTCGGCGTGTTGTTATTCATATTCGAATGGTTTGTCTTTGCACTATGTGGCATTTCTGATGGACTCGAAAAGCTGGATGAAATATTCCTGACATTCATCAAATTTGGTTCAAGATGGTGATGATGCAAGGTATTGAGATTCATCAAATCGACCATCTCAAAGTTGTTCATCTCATTAAAATTTCCTGGAAGAGGACGGACCGCAGGAGAAGATACAAAAGGGAAGGATGTGGCATTAGCCCCTGAACTGAACTCACCATCGTAAGATACAAAAGGGAAGGGTGTGGCATTAGCCCCTGAACTGAACCCACCTTGGGAAGACACAAAAGGGAAGGATGTGTCATTAGCCCCTGAACTGAACCCACCTTGGGAAGACACAAAAGGGAAGGATGTGACATTAGCCCCTGAACTGAACCCACCTTGGGAAGACACAAAAGGGAAGGATGTGACATTAGCCCCTGAACTGAACCCACCTTGGATAACACTGTTATAATCAGCAGCTTCACTTTGTCTGATGCTGAGGGAAAGATCATCGTCAACAGCGTGTACTGAAGTAGGGTCTGGCAGGTTCGCTGTTTTGTCACATCCCATTGAATAGCTTGAATCTGGTCAATTAAATCAAAAGGTAAGCTGCTTAGCTACTCCCATTCACATAAAGATATATACTTCATAAACTTAGGAGATGACAATGACAAAGAAAAGCATAATAAAATAATACTTAAATGCTCCTCCAGTCTCTTCATGACTGGAGCTGATGTTGTAATTGCACATAGAACAAAACAAAATCTAAACTATCCTAGAGATGAGCAGCCGAACAAAATCTTGGGGGGGGGGGGGGATTTCCACCTTGGTGTCAAAGAACATAGTACTTTAGATACAAAACAAACATCATGATTCAGAGCAATTTAGAACAATCACATTTTCACCAGACTGGCACAGCAATAAAACAAGAAGAACGGGCTGAGTATACACAAAAAAATGACATTACATCAAACATTTCTATATGAAAGGCTGCAAGCAAAAAGGGGATGAAATTCACAGAACTCCTCGAGACTGTAGAAATAAAGAGCGCCAAATTCTTTGAGTCATTTTCATTTATCCAGGCCGATTAAGCCTCCCTTCATATACTATTAGATTGGCCAACAACAACCCAGTGTAATCCCACAAGTGCCATCTTTAATTGACCACTTTTCCAAATTGAGATATACGCGAAAACAACTTTCTGGTCATCAAAACTAAAGTTTAACTACTTAGAGCAGTAGACTACACTTAATGTGATCCCACTCCAGCCTACCGGAACAAAACGAAATCTAAATCAAGAAGAACAAGAATATCATCAAACACCCAAATAACAAAAAAGCAAAACCATGAAATCAAACCGACATACAGCGAGAAAAAACCAGAAACAGCAGATAAATTTCTACCCAGTAAGCACAACACACAATCGTCTCTATTCCCACACCTTGAGCGTTACGAAACCCTAAATGCCATTTCTCAACAGTCCACAAGACTTTAAAAAACCCAGAAAATGGACCAAAGCTGATACACATAAATTCCTGTTTGTGATTATTACAAGAATCCAATAACGGAAGACCATTTTTAATTATTATTTTAAAAAAAATAAAAAAAAATAAAAGTTCCACAATCCAAACAGTACTACTGATCAAAAAATATATATATTCACAACACATTAATTACACACCCAACCAATTTTCTCTTTTTCAAAATCAAAAAATAAAACAAAATATTTATTCAAGAACTTTACAGCCACATCAACAAGAAAAAAATTCAAATTAATGGAAAAAAAATTCTGTACGAGTTCTTACCAGTGAAGAATTGTAACTGATCGGAAAATTTTAGAGAGAGAAAGTGAGGGGTTTTAGAGAGAGAAAGTGGTGGTGGTAGGGTGGTGTAATGTATATGTGTGTGTGTTTTTGGCGCTTATTGGGCTCTATAAAGAGTTTTTAAAGGGTTCGATGTGGGGTCCATTTGTTCTTTCCTTTGTGCCACGTGGAATAAGAAAGCATTGAACTACCCAGATGACGTGGCGCTTTTGATACGGTGTGAACGTTTGAGTTTCGAGTGTGTTGTATCCCACCAATCGCGTCGTTTGATGGAGGGGTTTTTCGTCTTTTTGGGAAAAATGTGAGGGTAGTTTTGGAATTGATGAAAATTGGAATATAACATGGCGTATTTAGAACGCACTGCGCTCGCGGTTTGGGAGTCTAAAAAATGGACAAGTTAGCTAAATTTAAGTGAATTTAAAGAGGAAATGAAATCTTTGACCAAAATTTTAAATTGAACAAAAAAAGAAAATAAATATTTTTAGATCTCTTATGTGTTCTCTTCGTCCTATATTACTTGTTCATATTACTATAAATGATTGTCTTAAATTAGTCTCATATTAGTTATCCACGTTACTATAAATAATTGTCTTAAAATATATAAGTTCAAAAATTAATTCCAAAAAGGCTTCTTAAGGGGTTAGTAAAATTACCGTTCTTATTTATGATTTCTTAAGAGGCGTATAACAGAGAAAGTAGACAACTAATATGGGATGGAAGGAGTATAAAATGAAGATCTTTTATTTTAAAAATATCATAAAAAATAGTGACCTACAAAATGAATTTCCCCATTAAATGAATTATAATTTGTTTGTTTATGCTTTCGTGATTTGTTTAATTACTAAATATAACAAAAAAAAAAGTATTTTATTTTATTTTTCATGAATAATTTGGATTTATCAGTTGTTTTTCATGAAAAGTTAATACGTTATTTGATACATGTGATAAGAATTTAACTATTATGAAATTATTATGCTTATCTCAAGTACCAGACGACATGTTACTTTTTAAGTTTTGATAAGTTTTGTTAATGGTTAATTTGAACTACATTGGTTATACATTTTGGCTTAATCAGCCTGCCTTTGAATTGGTTGAACAAGCTACATTTTCGTTGTTTGATTTCGACATTCTTATCGGCTTTTGACTCATTCTACTACTAGAAGAAGGGGCAATAGATATATCCCTCAAATTAAAGTTGGGTAGTGTTATTAACTTTGTGATTGCCCTTTCTAATTAATGGTTTACAATTTAATAAGGGGGGCAAAAAAAGAAGCAAATTGTAAGTGAAAGAAGAGAGAAAATCCAAAAGGAGACAAAGACAAAGGCAAAGGCAAAGGCAAAGACATTTATAAGTCTTTGGGGCCATGTCCCCACTTCAGAAGAAAAATAATTAAATTATCCATTGCACCGCACAAGTGAGATTCAAGAACAAGACAACATAACATAACAATGTATTTGTCAGCAGTAAAGATGTCACCACCCTCGTGTCTATCCTACGTCTGTTGACAAGTCTTCGTTGCCAAGTAAAATGGGGGTTGAGTGATTGTCAAAACTCAAAAAGTATACAAAAGTCGGGACTTTTTCCGGACTCTGCGCATAGCGATTAGCGGGAACTTTAGTGTCGGGCTGCCTTTTTTTGGTTTAGTTAGCCTAATAGGCAAAGAAAGAAAAACTTCAAAGGTGGAATTTGTTTCAAAAAGAAAATAATAGAGGGAATCGTTAGGAGTCTAAACGATTCCTGGATTTAATATTAAACTATCAAGTGGGATGGAAATATATCCTGGAGAGACATGTAGAGTTCCTCAACAAAGGGAAAAAGGCTAGGAATAATTCGAAGACCCCACAAAAGTTAGGTCCTAATTCTGAAAGTCCAAGTAGAGATGGCAATAAGGTGACGAACAATAAGCATGGATATAGTAAAAGCAATATTGTGAAAGGAAAGGGAATATTCAGAAAGCATAAATAAGTTTTGCAACTTGCTAGCAACCACAATTGTCCAGAGAGAGAGAACGTGTGCAAGTCCCTACAGCATGTTGTATTTACAAGTCCATAATATCAAACTTAACGTGTGCTAATATCCGGGAATCTTATTGAGTTGCTAGATCAGGAGAGGAGGTAGCAAGAGTCAAAAGAAATGGTGGATGCTAATACCATCATGTATATGTGAAATGGTGGATGCTAATATCATCATGTATATGGTGGTAGTTTGGATGGAAAGAAATGGAGATGTTTTGAAGATAGATCCAATTCCATTCATAAGGCTAAATGGAATTGTTTAGTATCTTTACTTTTTTGGTGTAAACAACTTTGTATAGAAGACGAGGATCAGATTATAGACTTGATAGGAAATTTGTAACTGACACTTTTTGGAGGTGGCCAACATACCCTTAATGCTGAGGAATACAACTTTACTAGTTTAAAAAAAAAAATCCGGAAATCTTAGTAGTTCAGTTGATTGGCAACCTGAACTTTCACCTTTCTGATGAGAATTCAATTCTCCACCTCGTACGCCCCTCCCACTTCCCCTTCCCCCTACCCCTCCACCCTGCAAAATTATTCTTCTATACAAACTTCATTATCTCCTCTTGACCGTCTTTCACAATTTGCCAAAAAAATAACTCTCAAAAATGAACTATACTTCAAAAAAAAAAAAAAAAAAAGATTAGTGAATTTAGGAAGAGAGCAAAATTGGATATCATATTTCACTGCAGCTGAATAACAAAGGCCCAACTTCGTCCCAAGACTATTATTGTAGTATCATGGGCCTTCCTTGGCTACTTCTCAGAAGCTAGGCACTACTCTTCTTTTAGATGCTGTGGGCGGTTACGGAAGAAAATGCAGCCCAAGGATGCCACAAGCCCCACGAGGTAACCAGCTATAGCTCCATAAGTCGCACAGATAGGCCATTCCTACATGCAAATACCAATTGCCCGTGAATGAAAATGAACACAAGCCACTAACAAAAACATTTTCCAACACCGTGGAGAGGTCCGCAAAATAGAACTGAAAAGGACGCCCCCCCCCCACCCCCACCCACCCCACACACACAACCTCACTTGTAAAACCTAGGAAATGAAAATGCATATGAAGAAATTAGCAATCAAACACCAATGCATCCAGTAAATCGCTGATAACTGTGGCCCTTTAAACTGGTAGTAGCAGCAGATTATTTCGTATTTTTTTTTTTTGAAACTGGTAACTTGGTAGTAGATGCAGATTGATCAAGCAAAAAGACTACACGAGAAATAAATAGTAAGTATCATTTAACAAGTAGCTGCAACAGCTACCAGCTGGAACATCTAAGATGGTAATTGAAAATCACCAAGAGCTAACTAGAACTAAGACGCAACTTGATAAAAACAAATTTGTGAAACACTCTTGGTATGAAACTACTTCTTCCTCTTTCATGTTTCACCTTAACTTCTAGTGTTTCCATTCATCTCACACGTTAATGATTTAAGTTTTGATGAAATTTTTTAGCGAGGAAAAACATAAAAGGACATTATGATGGAAGATGCATGCACTCAGGTTGACCTAGTACTTAATTAGCTTTATTCTAATTTACACAGGCATACCTCAAGCAAGAAAATAATTCAAATTTCATACCTCCATAATGGACGTATATGTTCAAGTAACAAAAAAATAATGTGAGAGCATATCTTGGGAACTCCTTCAATCAGGATATAGCACAAGCTGTTTTTTTTTACTTATAATGTCAGTGTGGAACATGGAGATCTTGTTAACAAAGCAGACTTAAGTGGTTCCCTTATTCGAGCAAAGAATTTTACAGATGGCAAGCAATCTGATCTTACCCCAACAAAAAGGAGCCACATAGTGCCAAACCTTTAACCTTCTCTCCTTTTGATCACTTTATCTTTTGCATTCATACTGGTATAGCACTATAGCAGGATATAATACTTCATTATGGTAAAGGAACTATTAATCTTTAAAAAGAAATCATCGAGCAAATTCCCAACAACTCTCATTCAAATATATGGTTCTCTTGGAAGTATCCAGAACAACACAAACAGGTTTTCAGCAGTTGTGTGTGTCTTCCATAAGGGTGAGTGATACTAATCTGGGCTGAGGTGGAAACCTACTACAAGGAAGCGCCAAAAAATTGACACAAGAACAGGACAAACAACTTCATAGAACCCTCATGGTATCAAGCAAATCAGCAAATCAAGCCACCAGAAAGATAGTGTGCAAAAAAAGCCACTCCCCGAAAAACTCTTTCGTTCTAACCAAAATCACCACCACAGAAAATTAGGAATGGCTATCAGATGCTTTGCCTTCTAGAAGAACTGGGTATCCTACTTTTATATGTACAAGTTTCATTAAGGTGAGCAAGGTTCATTGAGATGAATCTACTTTTCTTAAAAACAATTCAGAGAAGAATTGTTTAAAGGGAATATAATATGAACAAGGTCATGCGGAGTAACTTTTATATGTCTTTCTATTGCAGGACTCTCAAAAGATCTTAAATTGGACTACTGAAGCTGTAGTGAATGCAATTAATGAGTCTGAAATTCAAATTTCCATGAAATGGACTACAATCTCTATATTTTGAACCTCGAATCCTTGACAATCAGGTAACATACCTGCCATGGCCTTTCCCAATCAAGTGGCATTGGCCAAGCACCAAACCACGCTCCAATAACAGCTCCATGAGCAGGCAGACAGATCATATAGTCTGTGGACTCATTTGCCCTGCAAGAACAAACATACTAAATAAGCTCTAGGATACCTCTAACATAGAAATATCAAATGCCCATGGATGAGAAATGGAAATTACTTTGTTCTAGCAAATATTCGGTGCCAATCAGTCCATGATGAGCCAAAAACACAAGCTGCTGGTACAAACTGCCAAACCAACATTTCTGTAAGCATGAGATGAATCCACTAAACTACAACTGTTGTAATATTATTGGTAGCTTAAGAGCCAGAGATATCTTTTCATGCAGTAAATAGCAAGTCCTAGCTGTTAACACTTACGGTGAGTAGTGACATCAGAAGAGACCAATTAAGGGTCTTGGGGAAATACCTGTGATAATACAGGATCAAGGACTAGTTAGGGTAAGAACTAGTGAATTTCAGAAGCTGTATAAAGAGAAAGTAACAGAAAACCATTATATTTTGCATTAACATAGTCCTAGTTGAGGTAGGATAGGACGGAATAAAATGACTCCTATGTTATCCGAGACAAAAACTCAAACTGATCTCTGGCACTTTTCTGAAACATAGAAGCCTTTAACATGTTTGATGATCATCAAAGACAAATCCGGGATTTGAAATTTATGGGATCGATTTTGGGATTCTACGACAGCTCATTTGTTACTAGTTTCGAATCAATTATTTATACTTACTAAGTGAATTTTTTAAACACGTATAAAGGGTCTGAGCCAAAGCTACTAGGTTTGAATGAACCCATAACTCACATTCTACATCTGCCTCTGATGATCATGCAAGAACATTGTCATAATCTATGTTCTACGATAGATCAGTTCCATTGTCCTCCCAACCTCAATTAAGCCTTCAGGTTTCAGTATAATTATAAAAGACTAGAAACGAATGGACACGATTACATACTCAAAACCAACAGGTGCTCCTAATATAGTAGCTCCGAGTGCATTTACTACGGCCCCTACAAACATGATATAAGACAATTCCTGAATATTAGTATGTATGAATTTTTGACAAACAGTTTTAAAAAAAAATAAATTAAAAGACTAAAACAAACCGGCAGGAAGCGCCAGCAAGCCTCGTCCTACAGCTTTGACATACTGTGAAGCCACAAAAACCGAATCAATTACAGTAACAATGTAAATTGAAAAAAAAAAAAATCAAATAAAAACAAGCCGGGAAAAGGTTAAGGATTACAGAGCATTGGTTCCTATCATGTCGAAGGTGACTGTAAAGAAGAATCACAACTGGAGCCAGAAACACCTGAGAAACTAAATTCGAATCAAAATAAGGAACATGTAAGAATACAAACACTCACTCAGTTTCAATTTGTTCTTCTGAATTTGACTTGACACAGAATTTAAGAAAGTATCAAAGAATTTTGAATCTCGTGATCTTAAATTAAAGATACATAAAATGTAGTACCAAAATGCTACGTTAGAACTAAATAAGACAAACAAATTGAAAGGGAGAAGCAGATAGTGAAGGCAGATGGTATTATAAGTGCTTCGGATAGGGATATTTATACCGAAATCAGACGAAGAGTTTGGGATGGATGAGTGATGATATGGATGGAGTAGATGTGATCAGCTACCCAGAAAGCTGAAACTAACCCTAATCCACATATTAGATGAAGGGTAAGAGCTTTGAATGGTGATACAGATAACAATGCAGCTGCATTTCCACCTTTTGAATCAGTCTTCTTCTTCGCCATCCTCTTTCTTCTTCAATTCACCAACCAAACCAACAAAAACGTTCTGTTTTTCACTCCTTTGAATTTTATTAATTTTATTATAGGACACGAAGAAAAAGGGAAGTTATTTGGGCATAAGCATACATAAAATTGAATAGATTTTTTTATTTTTTGGGGGGGTAATTTGGTAAATTGAAGTTATTATAGTTACTAGCTACGTATTACTTTTTCAGTTTAAAATAAGTGACTTTTTAGTTGTTGTTTTTTTTTTTTTTCTATTCAAAACAAATACATAGATTTTTTTAAAACTCGAAAAGGTTATTTTTAATGGGTTTTCAATGGGAAATCTTAGTAGTTTAGTTGGTTAGTTACCTTAACTCTCACCTTGTTGGTGTGCGTTCGATTTGTTTAAAAATAATAATTTAATTTTTTAAAAAAAAAGATATTTATTATAACTTTTATAACATGACTTTGTTCAAATTTCAGGACACAATAATAAAATTTTAATTAGTTAAAGTTAAACTTTCAAGGTATTATTCTTTAATTCAAAAGAGATATCATGAGTGAATACGATTAAATGTACTTATTTCACTCATGAATCTATTGTAGTACTTATATAGTTCATTATTATTTTTCTCATGATATCTAATTTATCAGTATTTTACTCATTGTTCCTATTTCAAACTTTATGAGAAGTTCCTACAGCTTGAACTTTTATAAGTTCAAACTTCATAAATTCTTTTCGGAAATTGAATCTTTTCAAGTTTAAACTCTAGGAATCATTTCTAAGAATTTTCGATATGTAAAACAGATTTATTGGGCATATCTCTAATATTCTAGCACAAATAGGATCTTTCATGCGATATTTAAATGTCATTATAAAAGTAAATTCGCGACCACAAATTGCTTAGAAATAAGCTATAAATTTGCTAATGAATTTCAATGGATTGTCATAAAATTTGTTTGATTGCCTTGTCAAAAATTCTAACGATCATCATAAACTTTTCACCAAAACACAATGATTCGATAAAATTGTCACAAAATCCATTACATTATCACTAATCTTGACAATTGCTATAAATTGGTCATCATATCTCGACACAAACAATAATAAGTAAATAACAACATACAAGTATATTTATATCTTGACGATTCCAAGAAATCACTGCAAAGTACTTGTGTAGAAATTTCAGCTACGTGTTTTTGCTTTAAAAGTGATTTAAATTGGTCCAATTCAATTTTAAAAAAAATTTAAATTATTATATTCAACCTTCAAATACCAATTTCAACAATTTCTAACAGTTAAATTCAAGAGAGAGCCTCATAAATCAATGAATCCATCATGTCTTCTTTTAAGTATCAAGCTCAATAAAAATCTAGAATAGTATTTTAAAGTTTTGTCCAATCAAACCAATAAAAAAAGTAACCACAAATAATAAGTAAGAGGCCTTCCATTTTCTAAAGCACGTATGATGAAGATGGAGACTAGGACGAACAAAAATCTGGTACTCCCTCCGTTATTTTATTTGTCACTGTTTCGTTTCTTGGGGTCAATCTACATAAATTTTAAATAACATTTTAAGATGTTTTTTTCATCATATTAATATGAGAAGGATTGCAACTTATAGCATTTTTCGTATAGTTTTCGACTATCTAAATTTAAAATATTAAATTATACATCTTAAATTATTGGTTAAAGTTTTATGCAGTTTGACCTCGAAAAGCAAAATAGTGACAAGTAAAAATGAACCGAGAAGTATTAGATTTGTAAGGTGGTCAAATTCTAGTGAATTTTTTTTCAAGCTGACTGTTTTACTTTTTTTGTTCTGGTCGGTGATGGGATCTCGTAATCCTCTTGCTATTTTGGATCTCGTAATAATGATATGAACTGCATACACTTTACACTCCCCAGACCCCACTTTGTGGGAATACATTGGATATGTTGTTGTTGTTATGCCACATATAATCTGGCTTGGTAAGGTAATTTCCAATTTTCCTTCATTTTCCTTACAACGTATCTCGAACTATTCCCTCCTTCTCCGAATAGCTGTCACGTTTTGCATTTTGTAAGTAAAACATGACTAACTTTTAAAGCTAAATTAGATTAATTTAATATTTTAAAAAATAAAATTTAGATATTTAAAAATTAAATGGAAAGTGCTACTCCCTTCGTTCCATTTTATGTGACCTACTTTCCTTTTTGGTTCATCCCAAAAAGAATGTCACATTTTCTTATTTGGTAACTTTTTGATAGCACAATTACTCTTTTACCCTTATTGGTCCCACTTAATTAAAAAGTGAATGTATTACCTTTTATTTTTTCAAGGATAACATGGTAAACATTATCAAGTCAAAGCTTATTTCTTAAACTTCGTGTCCAGTCAAATTAGGCCACATAAAATGAGACGGAGGGAGTATAAGTTATATTAATATGATCAAAATTTATATAATTTGACTTTTGAAAAGTAAATTGTAATAAGTATTTTGGTATGGATGAAATATCATTTTTGCCTCTTTAGACAGCTAAGTACACTGGCCTCAAAATCTACAATTAAATGAGTGCATGTTATTAGGCAACATGTACAGTTTGAAATGAAGTACGTAAAATTCAATGTGCGCTGTTATTTAACATCACAAATATCATATCACATCATTTTATTGAACTTAATTACAATTCGCACAATACCCAATATAGTAAATTTAAGGTAAGAATTTAGTAAAAAATTTAGTCGAAATACCTAATAACATCACACTAATAGATACATGTCATGTGTTTGCTAATAGACTATTATTATTACTTATTATGATTAAATAATATATATTTTTACCCTACAAGATCAAACTTCATCATGATAAATTGATATAATTGGTGTAAATATTGAATACGGATAAATATTTATCCTAATTTTAATTTAACACAAGAAAACAATCCGAAACAACCCTTAGGAACATAAATTAGTTGAGGACTTGAGCTGCGTCCAAATTAACCTGAACATATATTAGTAAAGTAGTACTTATTCTTCTGCCTTAATTTATGTGACATATTTTTATGTATAATTAGTAACAACTTAATATTAAAATATTCATATTACTTTCAGTGAGATGATTTATAATCACACAAACGTCTATGACATGCTTTAAACCACAAATTCAATTTTTTTTTTCTTAAACTTCATGTCAAGTCAAACTAGATCACAAATATTGGGACAGAGGGAGTAAGACACTAGTGTATTATGTAATAAGAAAAAAGGAGAAAAACTATAGGCATAAGCCACATGCAACAGCCTCACACAAGTCACAACCCATTTCTAGTTTTTGCCTAAAGTAGTGCATGTGACAAACTGTGACAAATAATATTAGGCATATACATACTGCCATTATTTCCTATCTGTCAAAATTGTTATTCACCATTCATTTCCAAAACTGCTGCATTGAAAGCAGATGAAATATACTTTACCATATTTAGTCACCACTACTAACAACTACATTCTCATTGACTTCTAACAGTTAAACTGAAAAAAGTGTTAGAATTTCCAAGTTTATATATTTACTATTATATCATACGTTGTTAAAAAAGACCGCATGACCGTTATTCCAGTTAGCAGCATTTTTGCCAACTTGTGTTGTGTTCCTCTCTTTCAAAGAAAACGCGGCCCTTGGCACTTGTTGTTCCTCATTATATATATTTTTTTTATATATATATATATATATAAAAGAAACTAACCTTACCCCAAACTTGTTTTTATGTAAACCCTAATTTTCTTCATACATTTGCCTGTGTAATACATACCTAAAATTCAATTTTTAAGTTGGATTTTCTTCCTTTGTAGATTACCCTAATCTCAATAACTCCCAAAATTTTCATTTATATACTTTTTGCTTGGATTTTGAGGGAATTGAAGTTGAATTGTAGTGGAGCAAGGTATGGAAATAAAGAAAGAAGGTGAAAAATTTGGTGATGGAGTTGCATGGTATAGAGGAGCAATGGTGGGAAAAGGAAGTTTTGGGTGTGTTTATTTGGCTACTTCAAAGAACCCCGGATTGAATTACAGCTATTTTCCAGCAGTTATGGCTGTGAAATCTGCTGAGGTATCGGTTTCGGGTTCGATTCAGAAGGAAAGGGAAGTTCTTAACAATATCAAGGGTTGTCCTTACATAATTCGTTGCTATGGTGATGAAACTACTACGGGTCAGAATGGTGCTATGGTTTATAATTTGTTGTTGGAGTATGGCTCTGGTGGAACCCTAGCTGATAGGATCAACAAATCAGGGAGCGAAAACGGGTTGTCTGAATTTGAGGTAAGGAATCATACGAGATCTATGCTTAGAGGGTTGCTTTATATTCATACGGTTGGTTATGTTCATTGTGATATGAAGCCTGATAATATCTTGCTTGTCCCGAATTCGGGGAGTGTTGAATTTAAGGCTAAGATTGGTGATTTAGGGTTAGCTAAGAGAGAAAATCAGAGCAAGAAGAGGAGGTTAGAGCCTTACTGGAGGGGTACTCCGATGTACTTGTCACCCGAAGCTGTTGCTGATAATGTACAAGAGTGTCCTGCTGATATTTGGGCTTTAGGGTGTATTGTGCTTGAGATGTTAACTGGAAAACCTCCGTGGGATAAGGAGGAGGATATGGATGCTGAGGATGTCCTTAGAAAGATTGGGGGAGGGCACGAATTACCTAAAATTCCAGGCAATTTATCGAAGGAGGCAAAAGATTTCTTGAAGGGTTGTTTCGTTAGGAATCCTAGGTATAGATGGACTGCTGAGATGTTGTTGACTCATTCATTTGTTGACGGATTAATTGATGATGAAGGAGTTGAACAACCACTTGAGGTTGAGGATATAAATGTAGTTGATTCTATTCTATTGATTACTGAAAGTGATGATGAATTCGCCTATTATTCAGAAGATTGGAGCTGTGCATCTGAAGATGATTCCCTTGGTTACTGGTCTGAGGAAGCTTATGAGGATATAGAGGATGAAATGACATCTTATTTTGCTGAAGAAGGGTTATTTAAAGTAGAAAAAAGTATTACTGTTATAAGCTCCACTATTGATGGTGGTTCTGATCATATAATTGATCCATCAGTTGAGGTCCCTTCTGGGAGTCCATCAAACAATTCGCCGAAATGTCCATTAAGTATTACCATTCCTGCAGGGGTCTAGCAATAGTTGGCAGGATGGAGACTTAAGCATTGAATTATACATTAAATTCATTGATTCGTTACTAGATGTAGCGATGTAGTCTGTATGCAGTCCAAATTGGTTGAGATTAAATGATAAGATCTGTTATTCTTTTTAATTTGTTGCTTCCAAGGCTCTACCTTTACATTTTGCTTTTGCAGAACTCTCTAACTGTAAATTTGTGTTTGTTGCTCCATGTTTCTTTCATTCTTTTGGAACAGGCTGAACTTTGACAACTTTGGATGGATGTTTTTAGTGTTGGATGATCTATTAGTCCTTTTTGTGGTGTTAAGCTAGATTGCCCTTTACATTTCTGAATTAGGGGCTTTGTATATCCATAAGAATTTGTATGTTAGCTCACTTTCAATCTGTAAGCTTTCTAGATAGGTCGTAATGATGTGTTTTGATTTAAACATTAACAGCAAGCAGAAAACATGTCATCTCTGCTCTGTCATAGGAACTCTTAAGTAACCATGTGATTGCAATAGTATTGTAGGATACTCGCTAGATTATGTTTGTAATCGGAAATCTTGGAACCACTGTTGTCTTCTTCATCACTGTCTTCTTATCATGAAATTCATGAACCAGCTAACAAACTAGTGAAGATTTTAGTCAACAGTCTTTTGAGTCCACTTCTTTCTTACTGGAAGAATGGTTAGTTCTCATAGTTGTCTTATCTCAAATTCGAGATCCCGAACTTTATGCTCCTTCATGTTGTTGTTGTACATACTGTATTCCTGTCTATCTGAGGTCAGTAATTAAATTCTCTGACATTTTAACTTAAGGAGAAAAAATAGAGGTACAAGAGGGAAACCCTTGGTAGTTATTTAATTCTCTTTTTTCACAAAGATAAGAGTGTTCTATGGATCAAGTTAACAGGACAACCCTGTATCAAGTTAACAGGACGACCCTGTGTTTCAAGGCTTCCGTTAGATGAGTTTCAGGCTCCTGGATTGGCATCTCTTGTTTTAAATTTTATGGCTTCATAAGACACCATAACATGTGCAACCTCTTATTAATAAGTCAATTCATATTTTTATTCTTACTTGCGAATGTGCTCATTGCCAGATAACGTTTCAGGTATGGAAAAAGATGGCTATCCATGAAGTTGTTTTTGAAGCAGAGGTGGCTTGCAAGCCTGGAAATGAAGAGCTGATTATGAAACCAATGCTGATGAAAAGATAACATCACTTTAAGGTATGGTACATAAACACATTGAGTAAAGAAGTTGCAGGTATCGCCATTTGATTTTTGTTTCAGGTTCAGAAAAGAGTTAAAACACAATAACACTAAGCGTTCATTTCCTTGTTTCCATTAATCAACGTCAAAATAAAACCTCTTAAAAATCACCAAGGTTTCAGAAACAATTCTTTGTATGAAAAAAACTTCAGGAAATTCTTCTTCTTATTTCGTTTGGATTCAACTTATATACATGGATAATGTAACCAATTTTTCACACTATCATTTTAATTTAACATATTATATCAAGCTGTATGCACTTTTTTTCATGTTAATAGTTTCACTTATCATGAACGATTACCTCTAGTCATCTTTATAAATAATCAAAATACTAACAAAGAAAGAGGAAACCTAAGTGTGTTCTTTTTGTTTTCCAAAAGAACACTTCTTGGTTGATGAAGGAATCCGTGTTGTTTCTTTGTTTACCACTGTTGATATGGGCGGCGAAAAGGTCATTGATAAAACAATCATTTAAAAAAGTGTAGGCCAGTTTGCTTGTAAGTTCAACTCGGTATTCATTTGAATCAACATTGACCTAAAGATGGCTAAGTACATTATTATTAATGAAAATAGCTGGATTCCAAGAAAGAGGCAAAAAAACACATGACATTGTAGAGTCAATATGGAGTCCATGGTCGTAGAAAGTGGCTAGAAACTTCAATTAGTTATCAATTTTGAATCCTAACTCGCTTTTTAAGTACTGATTATTAGCATAATTTCTTTCTGCTTTATGATCTTGCATTGTGATATCTAGCTTTTAAGTATTGATGGGAGGTAGCTCGGTAAAATAGTTGTACAAGCTAGTTCAGACACTATTGCTATTTATAGAAAATATACGTATTACGACTCCCTCCATTCCTTTTTAAATGTCTCCTTTCCTTTTTTAGAGTCAAATGATATAAATTTTGACCAATATTTTGAGATGTATTTTTTGATCATATTGAAAAAATAAAAATTGCAACTTATAATACTTTTCATATAAATTTTGAATATCCAATTTTTAATTTTAAAATATTAAATAAATCTAATCTAATTTAGCTTTGAAAATTAATCAAATTGAGTCACGCAAAACGAAGCATACAAATAAAAAGAAATGGAGGGAGTAACTAATATGAATTCAAGAGAACTCATACGTACATAAGTTCGGGTTCAATCCATAACCTTATAAAAATATAAACAAACATCATTATCCTTTAAGTTACGTATTTCTCATTTCTTTGGTATAACGTTTTGCTTGTGACAACCAAAAAGCAAAGTAATTAAGATAGAAAGATGATCACGCCATTGTTGAGGATATTCTATTTCTGTTATGCCATCAACCCTCCTATAATTGCTTGCAGCTTTGGGTCTCTGCTTTACCACTTTACGTATGACATAAGATTTCCAATCTTCTAATAAAGAAATTCATTTATTCTTTCCCTCCTAATTAGTCCCTATTTATACTACTACACTTTTTAGTTTTTACCCATGAAAATATCCATTAAAGTTGAATTAAGAAGACTAATTTCTTCCCATCTGTTATAGTCTTGGTGGATAGAGTTACCTGGTACCTGTTGCTGGTGGGAGGTGGCTGGTATCCCGTGGATTTAGTCTAGGTGCGTGCAAGCTGGCCCGAACACCACCACGGTTATAAAAAAAAAAGAAGAGTAATTTCAAGTTTTCTCTTTAGTGCTTTTAGACATAAAATTTTGTAGCAAATTGTAGTGATGGAAGTCGAGAGGGCGAGAAAGGAATTCGATAAACAGTAAACATGAGAATAGAAATATGTATAATGAAAATTTACGGTGCGATAAAAATGTGTCGCTTGTTCGAACTTTCGAAAGCAAACTAATGCGTTGTACACCTACCTTGTCTTACATCTCATTCAAATCTAATTCGAGTAAATAATACTATCTCTAGAAATATGATATCAATTAGCTCTAGAAATGACTTAACAAACTCTTTTCATTTTAGAATTTTATGTTCAAATTATTCGCTTTTGTAAATGAAAAAAAATATATCTAGCTATTATCTTTTTGAATCCCAATCTGAATCTAAATTTTAGACTTGATTAATTTATTAGAATTGGTAAAATTTGGAGTTCATAACAAAATTCAGTTTATATAACATATTCAAATTATTGGCATTATTATTATTGATCGACAGAATTCGAGAAATAAAATAAAGGGGAAATTATTTTATGGTATAAAGGAAAATAAAATGTTGAGACTTACTTAAAATTTAAAATTGCACAAAATAGACTATTTCTCTAGCAGAGATATGAAGAAATATTTTGAGACATCAATGACTGTTGACTTATTTGTCAAAAACAAAACAAAGATCATGTTATAAAGAACTAATTAATCAGTTGGATAACATTCTTTTATAGTACAGTTTTCCCGTATAGCATATTTTAATTTAGTCACCAAAAGGAAAAATATTTTCCATTTTAAATGAAAAATAAAAAGAAAAAAAGATTTCATTTTAGTTTGATTTGAAAAGAATGATTTACTTTTTAATTTAGAAATTATTTTTTGTAAAATAAGAAGTCTATAGTTATCAATCATCTTATTATTGATATCTTTATTTATAAGTGTCATCCATGGGCGTAATCCTGACCTCTATTGTGGAGGAAATTACGCCTAGTGTCCTTCAAAGTGTTTGGTTTTGAATTTTTGTTCTTTAAATCGTCCGTTCTTGAACGTTTATTTCCATTTGATAAAAATTTTACAAAATTCATTGTGAAAAATTTGTCCCCACTTAATAATTTTTCTAAAAAATGCCGCAACTTTGAAAAAATTCGTTGGGAAAAGTTTATGTTGCCTATCATATATAAGTTCTAACATTTGTCTATAAGAAAGAACTTGTCATCAATTCAACAAATTCACTGTCTTGAAATATCCTAAACATCTGTCGTATAGGTAAACTTATGTCTGATGGACAACATACCTAAGTTCTAACGTTTGCTTACAAGGTAGAATTTCTGGTCAATTGTGTAGATTCATTGTCTTAAAATGTTTTAAATATCTGCTTTATAGATAAAACGTATTAAACGGGGCCAAAAAATCAAGAACGCCTCTTATAGAGATTATTTTTGTATAAGATTTTTCTTAGGAAAGACAAAATATCAAAATTGGCCCATTTTAGGGTCACTTCTAAACTTGCCCCCCTGCTTATATTACCTCCAATAGTTCATGTAAAATCCTGGGTACCAATGCAAACCCAACTTTATAGATCAAGCGCAGGCCCAAGCCCACAACGTAATGCGAACACCTCATCAGCTTCCCGCGCTCTCCAGAATTTTCTGGTACGTATCCAACTTTTCAAACCCAGAATTCTCTGGTGCAATCAAGTTCCTTCTCGCCGCCACAACGTGTTACTTTTTCCCGAACCCAGTAGAACCTTTTTCCAATACCTATAAATAATACCCACATCACCGTATACTTTTCTATAACAAAAAACAACAACAACAACAGAAAAAATCTCTGTGAACTCTCAAAAAAAGCTCTCAATCACAAAACAAACTTCCATTTCTTGAAAAAAAATCTTTACTAATGGCGAAAGCTGAAGGTAAAGCTATTGGCATTGATCTCGGCACGACTTACAGTTGTGTTGGGGTATGGCAAAATGATCGTGTAGAAATCATCCCAAATGATCAAGGCAACAGGACGACTCCTTCCTACGTTGCTTTCACAGATACAGAGCGCCTCATCGGCGATGCAGCCAAGAATCAGGTGGCAATGAACCCCCAAAACACCGTTTTTGATGCTAAACGTTTAATTGGTCGGAGATTCTCCGACCCTTCTGTCCAAAGTGACATGAGGCACTGGCCGTTTAAGGTGGTTGCTGGTCCTGGTGATAAACCCATGATCGTTGTTCAGTACAAGGGGGAGGAGAAACAGTTTTCTCCTGAGGAGATTTCGTCTATGGTTTTGGTTAAAATGAGGGAAGTGGCGGAATCTTTCTTGGGGAGTGCCGTAAAGAATGCTGTGGTTACTGTACCTGCTTATTTCAATGATTCTCAAAGGCAGGCTACTAAAGATGCAGGGGTTATTAGTGGGCTTAATGTGATGAGGATTATTAATGAGCCTACTGCAGCTGCAATTGCTTATGGTTTGGATAAAAAGGCGTCGAGTAGTGGCGAAAAGAATGTGTTGATCTTTGATCTTGGTGGTGGAACTTTTGATGTTTCGTTGTTGACTATTGAGGAAGGGATTTTTGAAGTGAAGGCTACTGCTGGTGATACACATTTGGGTGGTGAAGATTTTGACAATAGACTTGTCAATCACTTTGCGCAGGAGTTTAAAAGGAAGCATAAGAAGGATATTAGTGGCAACCCGAGGGCGCTTAGGCGATTGAGAACCGCCTGTGAGAGGGCGAAGAGGACTTTGTCATCGACTGCTCAGACGACTATTGAGATCGATTCTTTGTATGAAGGGATCGATTTCTATGCTACGATAACCAGGGCGAGATTTGAAGAGATGAACATGGATCTCTTCAGGAAGTGCATGGAACCTGTGGAGAAATGTTTAAAGGATGCCAAGATTGACAAGGGTCAGGTTCATGATGTGGTTCTTGTTGGTGGTTCCACTAGGATCCCAAAAGTACAGCAATTGTTGCAAGATTTTTTCAATGGCAAGGAGCTTTGCAAGAGTATTAACCCTGATGAGGCTGTGGCTTATGGTGCTGCTGTTCAAGCTGCTATTTTGAGCGGAGAAGGTGACCAGAAAGTTCAAGATTTGCTGCTTCTTGATGTCACACCTCTCAGTCTTGGTATTGAAACTGCTGGTGGTGTGATGACAGTGTTGATTCCAAGAAACACTACAATTCCAACAAAGAAAGAACAGATCTTTTCGACCTACCAGGACAATCAACCAGGTGTGCTAGTTCAGGTGTTTGAAGGAGAGAGGCCTATGACTAAAGACAACAATCTTCTCGGGAAATTTGAGCTCAAGGGTATTCCTCCAGCACCAAGAGGAGTGCCTCAGATCAATGTATGTTTTGACATTGATGCTAACGGTATCCTCAACGTGTCAGCCGAGGACAAGACTGCTGGTGTGAAGAACAAGATCACAATTACTAATGATAAAGGAAGGTTAAGCAAGGAAGAAATTGAGAGGATGGTTCAAGAAGCAGAGAGGTACAAGGCAGAGGACGAGTCCATGAAGAAAAAGGTCGAGGCGAAGAACTCATTGGAGAATTATGCCTACAACATGAGGAATACAGTGAGGGATGAGAAGTTCTCAGGGAAATTGGATCCATCTGACAAGCAGAAGATTGAGAAGGCTGTGGATGAGACAATTGAGTGGTTGGATGGGAACCAATTGGCTGAAGTAGATGAATTTGAAGATAAATTGAAGGAGTTGGAGAACTTGTGCAATCCAATAATTGCAAAGATGTACCAAGGTGGTGCTGGTGGAGATGTGCCCATGGGAGCTGATACTGGAGCAGGTTCTGACCAAGGAGGTTCTGCAGCTAATGGTCCAGGACCTAAGATTGAGGAAGTGGATTAAAGATGCTATGTTAATACTTCTACAGAATATAAACTTTTGTGTACTATTTTAGTGACTGCTTTGAGTGTCCAGTTCTGGTGTGTGAGAATAATCACTATAATAGCTATGTAGACCTCTATGTTTCTCTAAATAAAATTCATTTTTCATCTTAATTATTTTCCAACTCTCTTTTAGAGTTTTTGTCTATGTGATCTATCCTGCTTCTTATCTGCAATTTTCCTGCAATACCTTGATTAGCTGCTGCAGCACAACGCGAATAATTTTAGAAAAATGGTAGAATAATTACCAATAGACATGAAAGCTATAGCTCTATAACTACTTAGCTAAATTAGTCTTGCAGAGGTAATAAAGAGTTGCGAGTGGCAATACAATTGATGGATCTCTTCTGAAGAACATAAACAATCGGTAACTAAACTTGTCCCAACAAAGAAAGAGAATCTTCTCAACCTGAAGAACAGAAGCCCATTGAATGGTTGAGCACATCAGCACCAAAGGGCAGACACAGATCAATGTCTGTCTTTTCATTGATGCTAACGATAGACTGCCGAAGACCAGACTGCTGGCGAAAAGAACAAGATCAACACAAATGACAAAGGAAAGTTGAGGGAAGAGGAAGTCCAGAGAACGGTTCAAGAACCTGAAAGGTACAATGCCGAGGACGAAGCCATGAAGAAGAAGATGGAGGTGAGGACGAAGCCATGAAGAAGAAGATGGAGGTAACAACCCCGCCAAAAGCACCTCACTTGTGAGGCCCTACAGTCCTGCCTGCCTGATGCCTCTATGAGGAAACTTCGGTTAGACACTTTGAACATTTGGAAAAAGAAAGGAGAGCATCCTATTCCCTTTAAAGGAAACGTTAAGTAAATGTTGGAATTTAACCATTTATTCTCACACCAGAATATAGATAGATGCATTTCCGTATGTATTTCAACTGTCAAGAATTGGTTAATTTCAGCATTCAGAAGCATCAAAGCATAAATTTATCCTTCGTACTGCCAGAAATATAAAGAACCACTGACTAATCTGATAAGCTATTTTTTTGAGTATCTACTATTATAAGCCACCTTGTGTGCAACAACATTAGTCTTATTTTATCTTAAAAAGACAGACCTGCAACTGCACCAAAACTAAAAGGCAGATTCCAAATGCTTTTAACTATAAGATATCACATTTTCTTATAGAAGTAATGATCGATTATGCAAATGCAGACTGTATAAATTCTCTTATCCTCTGCCAAACGCGATTATGTAATTGCTTATGATTCGTTACAATTAGGACTTCAAAGTACAATCTTTATCAGCTACCAGAGTTTTTCAAGTGATTGTTCTTGAAGATATAAAGAAAAGTCACCTAATGTGTGTGTCATTGGACAATCAGTGAGTGATACTATGCCCAATTCGGATACTTACAAATTTGTTAAGCATTCAGGATCCTACTTAGCATGAAATATATAAATGTGTCACACATGGATGATCAATTAATGATGGATTCTATTGAGCATAAAATGGTATACTTTGCCTTTCAAATGCACTCCGGCTAGGTTGTTCACACGCACAAAGAAGGGAGAACTTTGCCATAGAATACAAAATGTCAACAACAACTATTTTGGTCCCATCTCCGATGTTGAGCCATATTCTATACAAAGGTGAATGAAGATTAAAGGAAAAGGAGAAAGGAATAAAAATTGAGATAAAGCAACATAACACCACCTAGAAGAAGATCCTATATAACAACCTCTTACTGTCATCAAGAGTAGCCATAGCCTTTGGTCGAAAGCTAAATAGTTCATCATTGAACACTACCCATGTCCTAATTAACTACTTTTTCTCTTTTAGTTCTCTCCTTTTCCAACAGGCTATACAGGAAGGGAAAGACTATTGAGACCAATAAAGACATTTAGATCCAAAGAAAAATGAAAATTGCTTTCTTTCCTTGTCTTGCTATCCTGTTATGCATTCTAACAGTAACAAGCAGAGCTTCTGAAATATCCCATATGTCAAGAAATAGAGATGTCCATGTCTCGAAATATCTCGTTAGTGCACCAGAAAGAAACAGTGAGAGCGCCATTGCAGACATAAGGGGCAACACCAAGAAGTTAATACCAGACGTTGAGAAAAATCAGAGGGGAAAGGGGTCAAATGGGGGTGGAAGTATTGTTCGTCAGCCACGTAATTCAGCTGTAACACTTAAGCGGCCCTCGATCTCCATGTCAACTACTTATGTCATTTATAGCTTGATTCTTCTCCTGGTTTTGCCCTTTGTCACTCCCTAAGATGTTCTAAAAAGATAGCACAAGCATTTTTTTTCTTTTCTCATTGTGGTTGTGACTTTGTGAGTGTATTATTCTGTTGGTTTGTTTTGCTAGTCCTAGAGTTGTATGTCCATCAATGAACAAATGTATCGTGTAAAATGCTAAGATTGTGATGCATAATACGAGGCTTTCCTCATCTCTTCCCTTAATCTTCCTCTCCCTCCTTATTTTTTTGTGTCCGTGTTTGCAGCAAAAAAATGATCAAATAGTCGAGCTGAATTAATCAGAGCCAAGAACTCTTTTATTAACCAACCAACCGCAGTGATAGTATTAGATTTACTACTACTTGACATCACACCTCTGTCTTATATTGAAAGTTCTGGTGGAGTGATGACAGTGATAATTCCGAGAAACACTACCATTCCAACAAAGAAAGAGAAGATCATTTCGACCCTCTCGGACAATCAACTAGGTGTGCTCATTCAGGTGGATGAAGGAGAGGCCTATGACTAAAGACAGCAACCTTCTTGGGAAATTTGAGCTCAAAGTTATTCCTCCAGCACCAAGAGGAGTGCTTCTGTTTAGACATTGATACTAATGGCATTCTCAACGTGTCGACTTAGAACAAGACTGCTGGTGTGAAGAACCGATCACAATTACAAATGATAAAGGGAGGTTAAGCAAAGAAGAAATTGGGTGGATTGTTCAAGAAGTAGAGAAGTACAAGGCAGAGGATGAGTCCATGAAGAAAAAAGTTTTGAGGCGAAGAACTCATTGGAGAATTATGCCTACAACATGAGGAATTGACTAGCTTGACAGCAACCAATTGGCTGAAGTAGATGAATTTGAGGATAAATTGAAGGAGTTGGAGAACTTGTGCAATCCAAAAATTGCAAAGATATATCAAGGTGGTGCTTGTGGTGATGTCCCTATGGGTGGCAGCAGTGCTGATCTACTTAATACAGTAAATATTTGTCTTTGTTGATGTGTTGTCTAGTATTAGTATGAAACAACAATTACTATGACAACTATGTAGACCTCTACCTATGTCTTTCTAAAGTAAAACTCTTTCTTGTTTTACTTTTTTCCAACCCTTTTGAGATGTTTTGGCAAAGATACCCTATTCTTGCTTCTTATCTGCAATTCTTACAATATCTTTGTTTATCTGTTGCAGCTCAATTGGGCACACCAATAAATAGGTTAGTTAAAGTTGAACTCAAGAACTACCTTCAGAGATTTTCATATCTTTCCCTCTAATTAGGCAAGTTTACATGAGACCCTACATGCATACTCTATGAGAAAACTTCAGTTAGACTCTTTGAACACTTTGGTTATAAGAAAAAAAAATGAGGGTATCATATTCTCTTGATTGGAATTTAACCCTTTATTCTCTCATTAGGATATAAATAGATTCTCCTACCCCCTTCAGGTTTCAACTGGCAAGATAATTCACTTCACCTTTAACAAGCATCAATACATAACAACAAATGCGCTATGCTTTTTAATAGTCTTAAAACCAGAACAACAAATGCTCCAACATGAAAAAGAAGATTCCAAATGCTTAAATTGAGATCAAAACTATTTTGGTCCCATCTCTGGGTCAATGGAGATTAAAGGGAAAGGGAAGGAATCAATTGACCCAAAACAACAATAACAGATCCTATATAACAACCTCTTATACTCATCAAGTTTAGCCATAGCCTTTCGTCTAAAGCTAAATAATTCGTCATCATTGAACACTCTCCATCCTTTATATCCCCTACTTTTGCTATTTTCTCCTTTACCAAATTCCAACAGTTATACAGAAAAGGAAAGACCAGTGAGACCAATAAAGACATTTAGCTCCAAAGAACGATGAAGATTGCTTTCTTTCCTTATTTAGTTATCCTGTTATGCGCTCTAGCAGTAACAATAAAGGCATCAGAAACTTCTCACACGTTTAAAAACAGAGTTGTCCATGTCTTGAAACATCTTGCTAGTGCACAAGAAAGAAACATTGAGAGTGCTGTTGCAGACATAAGTGGCAACACTAATAAGTTTGAGTTAGCAATCAAGGATTTTGTAACAGATGCTGAGAAAAATCAGAGAGGAAGGGGGGCAAATGGGGGTGGAAGTATTACTCGTCAGCCACGTACTCTTGATAAAAATTTAGCTGTAATGCTAAAGAGGCCCTCTATCTCCTTGTCAACTACTTGTGTCATTTCTAGCTTCCCTCTTCTACTGGTTCTGCCCTTTGTCATTCCCTAAGATGTTCCGGCAAACAGCTCAAACATTGTGGTTGTGACTTCATGAATGTGTTATTCTGTTGGTTTGTATTGGTAGAGTTGTATGTCTATTAGTGCAACTGTGTCGTGTATTATGCTACAGATTGATGATGATCATATGAATCTTTCTGATCATCTCTCGCATTTGTTTTCCTCTCCCTCCTTATTTGTTTGTGTCTGTGCGTCTTTCAGCAAAAATATGATCCAGTTCATGTATGCAGAACATAAACAAGAAGTAATGAGAACCAAGAACTATTTTACTAACCGTCTTTCAAGAATATTAATGAATTAAAGATAGTCCAGCTAAGACATTAGCACTTCCCATCTACTGCTACAATCCTACATAACAGAGCAGCTGGAAATTTTGATACCAAGTTCTCTCAGACAAGTTTAGAGGAAGTTGTTTCAGCTTTTTCTAAGTCTAGGGAAAGAACCATGCAACGAGTACGTGTACAATGTCATTAAAAATTGCTCAATGGGTTGTCCTTTGTGTTCAATCGACCCATGATTTTTATGTAATATTAATCAGAGGATCCTGTGTAGCTGTAATAAACAGGAAGAACATATAACTTCTTGTACAGTCTGCTCAACTTTGGCGTATGCAATACAAATCATGCTCCAGCGGCAATGATGCAGTCAAGTTCTTTACCACTGAAGCTGTCGTAAACATGTTGCCACATTTAAGGAAGTGAAAAAAATCGAGGTCCCTCACAGGCACAAAACACGTATATAATCCATGCATCGTAGAAGCAGAAATAAAACTGATGTCCAGGGAAACAAAAAAGAAGAAAGAAAAACCTCCAGTGAAAAAAATAAAAAGGAGTCTCTTTTACAGGTCCAGCATTGTAAGTCCGAATCGCAGCAGCACAAGAACACCGCTTCTTTCAAATGTCATACAGGAACTTCTCAAAAAGCTTCATGTGCTCCGCTTGCAGCGAGATGGCAACTGATTGACTGCCATCGTTGATCGGACTTGGCAACATAAAGCTTAAGCCTTCATAAGCAATACCACCAGGTCCCATAAATATTGGCCTACCCCAGCCAAAATCAGCATCATGGATTGGCAGCCTAGACCAGCTAGTTATTCCTAAATTCGGGCACTTAAATGTATGTGCACCGCGAACGAGTGCCTTCAAGTCAGGCTGCAATTCCAAATAATCAAGAGCTGATCTTACGTAGTCGTTGTCCATTATAGCCAATTGATCATGAATTTTACTGGCTGCATACCAAATAGGCTTCGATTGGAGATCACCAGCGACTGCAACAGGAGTGGCAGTAAATATCACATTACCAAAATAGCCTGGTGGGAGAGAAGGTCGGAGCCTTGCACGCCCATCAGTTGCTATGTACAACTTGGTTTCTTGATCCTGAGTGAGTCCTCGTGCCATACAAGTGGAGCGCCACACATGTCCTGCCAACATTTCGTAGGAGCTGTAGCTAACGGTATTTCCATCTTCTTTGGACTTGGCTTTGATGGCATTGATCTGGTCACGGGTCAGTTTGAAGATGGACACACACGTTTCAGGAACGGTTTCTGAGCTGGGGGCATTGTCTGCAGTTACCTTGAGAGTGGGAGGTGGCTGGTACTCGATGTGGGGGAACTGAGGCTGAGGTGGATCACGAGCACGGAGGAGGGTCCGGTCAATGAAAGGTGGGATGGTGAGGTCCAGACCACGAGCCATATCGGACCATGTGTTGATGAAATGAAGACCAGAAGCTCCATCTGCTGCGTGATGTTGCATGCCCACACCAAGGGAAACTCCCCCACATTTAAAATGTGTTATCTGTTCAACAGATTGATATATCAATACAAATGATCAGACAAAAATTACAGAAAAATCCCAAATCAAAATAGAAAACATGGAAAGTTAAGGTGCAAGAAAACAAGACAAATTAGTGGCAACACTTGGGGTATGTTTTGCACCAAACAAACAAGTCAAAATAGAGGTATGACATAACCTTGGGTAAGTTTTGTACTCCCTCCGTTCGCAAGTATGTTTGGTACCAAACAAACAAGTCAAAATAGAGGCGTGACATAACCTTGGGTATGTTTTGTACTCCCTCCGTTTGCTTTTATTATCACTTTTTGACAAGGCACACCCATTAAAAAAACAATGATTGGTATAGTGAGTTTACAATATTATCCTTCTTAATTGTGTTTAGTAATAGGTATTGAAAAATGATTTGGAGAATAAGTAATTAATGCTAAGAGTAAACCATGGAAAAAAAAAATTTGTCTTTTCTTGATTTGTCAAAAATGACAAGTAAAAATGAAAATCTAATTAGGAAAATAATGACAGATAAATCCAAATAGATGGAGTACCAAGGAAATTATTAGCTTAATAAAAGGGGAGGCGTAGTAAGTGAGAAGGAAATGACAGGTGGAAGCAGGGGTAGGTGGGAAAGGGAGAGATAAACGGATGAAAGTGTAAAGCCACCTAAGTTCGTCCAATCTTCAACAATAACACCAACATAACCAATGTATTCCCATACAGTGAAATCTGGAGAGGATATAGTGTACGCAGTCGATACCACTAACTAATCCTTGGCATAATCCAGTACAAGAATGCATGTATATGAAGTTGAGTCACATTTTTTACTTCTATCGTTTGTTTGTTTTTTATGTGCGAGAGATGGGAGTATGAACTATTGGAGTCACATAGTTTGACAAAGCACGAAATCAAAAGAAAAATAATTTTTTTGGAACTTGTAGTCTAAATCATGACATGAAGTTTTTATGGTTGTAAAAATATGTCATAACAATCAAAATAAAACACATTAAATTATTTTTAAATATAATAATGTGTCTTCCCTTTTATTATTATACTAAGAAAAGGATTAGAAGAAGAGAAATTTGGACCACTAAAATGTTGTGGAATTTAAAACCTGATGCCCACCAGGAATTGAGGCTAGAAGTCAATTCTAGCATTCAACTTTCAACAACTCTTCTTATTTCGAAAATGTATTCCCTAATTTAATTGTAATTTAATACTCCCCCATTCCTTTTCAGGAGGTGTTTGGCCATAAATATAAATTAGAGTTGTTTTGAATTTTTGTGAGAAAAATAGAACTTAAAAAAGTGAAACTTGTTTTTACTATTTGGAATTCTCATAGCCAAACACCAACACCAACTTGGAGTTGTATTTAGAATAAAGTGAAAAAAAAAATTCTGAAAAAAGGAAAAAATTCTCATGATCAAACGGGCACTTAATTGTCGGATAAAATTTTACACAATCCTTGACAAAAATTAATTAGGAGTATAATTTAACTTATATATTCGTTATTAATTCTTTAATTTTATTTATTTATGTGTCTCTTCATTCTCAAATAATTAATGTTAAGAGCAAAGTTTAAAAAAAAAAAAACTAATTCACTCTTTATTTTTAAAATTGACAAACATTTAAAAACAATTATTTTAATATACATGACAATTAAAAAGGAACGAAAGGGGTAAACAATCTCTACACCTCTAGATCTGAAAATACTTCGAACATGGAGCACTTGATTAATTTAAACTTGACCATCTTTCCATATGCTCCCAGATCTGACACTATTATAATTCTTCTTGTTTGGTTTAGTATATCTTAGTTCTATTAAATATAAAATTTAAGAGTATAAAAAATATTTTTAAATCTCTAAATTTAATTATAATATAATATTCTTTTATACATACATAATATTCTAAAAAATCTTTAAATTTTGTAATTTCAAACATATTATTTTATTTTACATAAAGAAGTGTCATTAAACTAAATTGAAAATATTTAAAAATTTCTATAAATATAAAAATACCACGTTGAGAAACAAATGAAGCATTCGTTTGCCTACTTCTCTTGACCTCCGTACAAAAGGGGGGACAAAATAAGTACTTCCTCCGTTTCAAAAAGAATGATCTAGTTTGACTTAGCACGAAGTTTAAGAAAATAAAGAAGACTTTTGAATCTTGTGGTTCTAAATTAAAGTTATGCCAAATGTACCAAAATATCCTTTAATCTTATGTCTTAAACATGTCATGTAAAAAGTTGGAATTAAAATGTTGCCAAAAAAGGAAAGAATCTTCTTTTTGAAACGAACTAAAAAGGAAAAGTAGGTCATTTTTTTTTAAATGAACGGAGTATTTGCGTGGCTGTATTCATATTAGCTATTCGAAGCAACGGATAGCCCTATTTCTAATGGACCATTCATTTTCTTTCATGTATCTTACTGCGATACGGCACAAAAACTAAGAAAATAAGATTATTTTTTCCCTCTTATCTTAAATTATAATGAATATAAAATAATAACAACAACTTTCAAGTGTAATCACACAAGTGAAATCTGTGGAGAGTTAAATATACACAGACATTAATGCTACCACATAGAATAGAGAGAATGTTTCTGATAGAACTCCGTCAATGAATATAAAGTAGTCAAACATTATTTCACTTGAAGTTATAATAAACACATCATGTAATATGCTGAAACCAAAAGAAAATCAAAAAAATTATTCTCTGTCTCAATTTTTATGGTTTTTTTTTTTTATGAAGTAAATGTTTCATTAAAAGCATCAAGAAGATCCAACTTAGTTACAAAAGTAGGAGCAAAAATAGTTGGGTCTGCTAGCTCTAATACAATTATGCTAAAGCTAAGGAGCTAACAAAATTCAATTTTTGGGTTATTTTTTATTTTTCTCGAGTCAATTTAACTAATATTAGAACTAATAAATTAAATTAGATTAACTCAAAATTTTAAAACTAAAATTTAGATATTTAAAAGTATACGATAAATATTATAGTTATTTATTTTCAATATAACCTTTTTACTATTGTATTTCTTACTCCCTCCGTCCCAATTTATGTGATGTACTTTAACTTGGCACGGAGTTTAAGAAATAAAGGAAGACTTTTGAAACTTGTGGTCTAAAATGAGTTATAGATATTTGTGTGGTTGTAAATCATTTCATTAAGGGTAAAGTGGGTATTTTAAAGTTAAATTATTACCAAATATAGAAATGTGTCATTCTTTTTGGGATTGATTAAAAAGAAAAGTGTGTCATATAAATTGGGACAGAGGGAGTATTAAACTAGGTTGAAATGATTTATTTGGGACGAGAATATGTCGGAAACATTATCTCCATAACCGAAAATTTATTGGAAATAATCTTTGTAATTTCACAATATAGGAATTATGTCTATGTACACATCACTCTCCAAGATCATACAAGTGAGATTAAACTACATATATTATAATCATTATTATAAATACTATAAGTTGTAGTTTTTCTCATGATAACATGATAAAATATATTCCCTCCATCTCAATTTATATGGTACTTTTCAAATTTCAAGATTTAAACAAGTCTATCTTTAAACCCGCGTGCAGCTGGAACACAACACTTCAACGTGACTTCCTTGCCACTAAGCCAACAATCCATTTGGTTATTAGGTCCCATCAGAAGATACTGATTGGTTTTAATATAATTTTCAATGTAATTATAGGTTCTACCGCAGTGGGTGTGGGTTCTCCGAAACCCTCATCCGTTACCGTAGATCTACCTCCACTTAAATTTACGATCAAATTTAAACTGTTCAACTCTCAACAAGCGAAAAATGTCATATAAATTAATTGAGACGCAGGTACCAAAGAAAAGGGAAAGTAGCATTTTAGGCATCCGGCAATTTTGGCGCACACATTTAAGTAATCAAGGTGACCAAAAACGTACCTGCAACACTAACAGAGCATACGATTCAATTCCTTGTGAGTAATCAACGGCCGGAATAAGCCGTCTGAGTTCCAACGTCGGTGCAAAATCACCAAAATCATCCACTAGACCATCAGATTCAGCTTCCACAAAAAGCACACCTTGTCCTTTACAATCAATCTCAATACGTCCATCTTCATCCCTACACAACCTCCCACCCATCGGATAAAACGGCACTAAAGCTCTACTTAGCGCATACTTAAGCACCTTTCCGTCAAAAAAATTTGCAGATCCATTCGGTCTGTAGAAATAAACACTCGGAGTATGGAAATTAGGAACCACTAAATCAACATTAGAGTTCCATAGCCGTATTTGTGGCGTCTCCGTCGCTGGCTGTACCATCGTCGATTCTCTCACCTCGATCTTCATCTCTGTAAGCACAAAAAACTTCTCCAAATTAATATTTATTCAGTTTTCAGTTTTTTCATTAGCATCATAAAAATGAAATTAATTGAATAGAAAATGAATTTACCTTGTAGAAAAAGCAGGAGCAAATAGTGTAGTTGAGCTTTTTGCCTTTTAAGTTATGGGTTACAATATGGTTGGGAGTGGTTGAGAAATACTCTACTGTAATACTTATAAATCAACAGAAATGATGAAAACCAGGAGTTTCTTATATAGTAATGGGGGAGGTGGTACTTTTATGTCTGGACTATTATTATTTACTCCTATTTATTTATTGAAATTTTTTAGAGTTGCAAAACAGACTTCACCTACCGCGGCTGTCCAACGTGACTAATTCCACTAATGTTCTACTCACATACCAACTTAAATATTTGCAACATTAGTTCCTTAATTTTTTCTCTTTAAATCTAAATATTACCCGTTCGTTCTTATGTTTTGCTTCTCAATAATCAACTTGAGTTCTTCAATCATCATCATCATACCCAATGTATTCTCATCAGGTGGAGTCTGGGGAGAATAAAGTATACACAGTCCATATCACTATCTCAAAAGAAGTAGAGAGTTTATTTTCGATAGACCCCCGGCTCAGAACAAATAACCATAACAAACAAAAATTAGAAAAACCAACAGCAAAAGGAGATAACACACCACTAGGTACGCAAAGAAGTAACTTAAGTTCTTAAAATTAAATTAAATTAAATTTTATTAATATTTTAAAAACAAAAAGTGATATAATAAAAAATTATATAAGAATTACTATAAGTTGCAATTTTTCACATGTTAATATACAGAGAAAATACGTCTCGAAATGTTAGTCAAGGAAGTATCACTTGAGTAAAAACATAACAACTATTTTGAGACAAAGGAAGTATCACTTAAGTAACCCTTCAATAAGTGAAACAACATGCTACGCAAATTTTTTGTTGGTTCCCTACCTAGTATCAGAATCTATATTGGAGCTTGATCTAATTAAAATTTATACTAAAATGTCTCATATTTGGCATAAAAAGCTCCCTAAAAGGTCGCGATTACATATCAAAGATTCGAATCAAAAATCTTTCGTTAAGAATGAAAGAGCATTTTCCTTCCACGACGACCCTTGTTTTGTTAAATATTTTTCTAGTTAAATACCACTTCAGTAATTGAAACAGCAAGGTATGTTGACTTTTTTCACAAAGCAAATATGACTTATTGTAAATAAAACATAAAAAATATTGAATCAAATTAAGTTTTATCAAAATGGCCAATAGTTGAGACAGACTAGCATAATAATCCAAGCTATGACTAATTATGTCTTGAAATATAAAATAGTAGTTGATTGCTTACGGAATCCGATCAGTTGTGATATGAATGAAAAACTAATTAAACCCAAATTATGAAACAATTGAAATTCTCTATACTTATAAAAGGGAAAGGGGCCAGTGAAATTGTGCCAAAGCAGCAGGTGAACATGCTTGCTTTTGTCACAATTTCATGGATTATTCCTTTGTCTCCCTTTTATTTTTCTTTTGTTTTAATTTATTTATCTTACTTTTTTTTAATCTGTTATATATTTAAAAAAAATAATACTGTAAATCACAATATTTACAGCTTAAAATATTTAAAAAATATAAAAAATCAATTGACTCACGAAATTATATTAGTACCACTTAAATTGTGATAAAAGAAAAAGTATTATAAATCACAATAATTAATAATTTAAAATATTTAAAAAATTTAATTGACTATTAAAATTGTATCAATGACATAAAAATTGGAACCAGAAGAGTAACATATATTATTTAAAAATTACGTAAAAAAAATATTATAAATTACAATAATTAATAACTTAAAATATATAAAAATATATAAAAAAAAATATGATTGACTATCAAAATTTAATTTGTATCACAATAATTAAGATAAAAAAAATAATTTATATTGGTTAGCACAAGCTCCTCGATATCTAGTTTCTATAATAAGTACCAACGGAAAAAATAAGTAATGGAAGCAAAAGTGGTGATGGGGTGAGGGCGGAGAAAGTTGGTGAGATGTGTGACCTATAAACTTTGGTACGTGTGACCTATAAACTTCGGTTGACGAATACTCCTCCATCCAATAATATTATTCACTGTTGATTTAATATACAAGTTAAAAAATAATAAATAATAGAAGTAATTTTACTAGATCACCCTTTAAATATAATAAATTTAATATTTACAAATACATTTAGTGATATATAGTACTCCCTCTATTTTAAAATAATTGAATTATTGAGACTTTTTTTATAGTTCAAACTAATTGAACAGTTCAAAGTTCAAGAGAATTTTTTGGATCTTTTTTCATTGTTATACTTCATTTACAACTTAATTTTCTTGATTAATGTTTTGAACTTAATTTTCTAGGTTATAAGTTCCAAGGAACTTAATGTTCTTGGAACTTTTTTACATTAATGTGGTTGAATTTTCATTGACTATGACAATGTATAACTTCCCTTCTTTTCTAATTCATTTTCATACCAAATTTAAAAAACAAAAGTTGAAATAGAATTAAGACATTTTATGAATTTTGATTTTAAAGATTCGGTTGAAATAGTTCACGATGCTATCATGAGATTCGATTGAAATAATTCAAGACACGATAATGAAAGACTTGATTGAAAAAGTTCAAAATACTATCATTGAAGAGTCAATTGAAAAAGTTCATGACTCTATTGTTGATGAAGATTCGGTTGAAATAGTTCAAATCATTAAAATTAAAAAAATTTAGAGGGAAATTAAATTTTTAAATTTGGCTCAATCTAAATTTTTAAGGTTTTACCTCCAAAAATTTATTCAATTAAGAGGTTTAGTCATTCTAAGAGCCACATTTTGAATTTTGCACTAGGAATAAATTGATCACTTAAGTGGATATTGGGAGTAGTTTTGATGATTAATGTTTTTACTTTTCAAAAATAGTTTGACAATTAATTAAAAAGGGTAAAAATAGAAAAAAAATTAATTTATGTCTTACTTTTTTTTTCCTATCTTCTTTTTCAGGATGTATTCCAATAAGAGGAAAAAGATGAAAACTTAATATGTGTGTATTATCTTAACAATTCAATTATTTTGAAATAGACGGAGTAGTCTTTAATAGCAAGAGTAAAATCTATATCTATCTCTATAATCTATATCTATATCTATAATCTATAATCTATATCTATATCTATAATCTATAATCTATATCTATAATATATTAAAAGTGTGAAGACCCTTAGAAAAGTGATTCGAACTTTTTACCCTTCATTAAAACATTCCGCTTTAGACTAAACCGTCTTTTCACTTTTTTCCTCAAATTAATTTTCTCAAAAATAAATTATTTTGACTTAAAAATTTCCCTGACACTTTCCTAACTAATGTGAATTAGGATCGGATTCTAACATTAACTAATTAATATCATGTTTATTCACAAAGTTGCAGCATTCCTATTCCATGTGAACTAGGATAGTACTAAACACCATTTTTTTTGCTATATAAAGAATTTCCGTGCTTCATATTTGTTTGTTGTAGCTTACTGATTTCTTTTCTTCTTTTTTTTCAATTTTATATTTTCTAACGTGATTTATTTTTACTTTGTAGTTTGTAGTGATTTGTTTTGCTGTAGCGTACTCTTCTTCTATGTTATTTTTATGGTATATATTGGGTTTAAATTTATTAATGTAAATATTTTGTTCTTAAGCATTACATGGATAAAATTTTACGGATTTCTTATTTCTTATTCTTGGTTATGCAATTTTATGGATTTCTTATTTCTTATTCTTGGTTATGCTTTTATTGAATTGTTTCTTAGACTTTGTTGTAGCAGTTATTCTTTTTAGTTGGAATATGAAAAAACGTAGACTAAAGTTTGATGTTAGGTTATACAATCAGTTTTCTTGATCTAGCAATTTCACTGTTTAGGTTTTTTTTCTTGCTATGCAAGTCATACATATTTTAGTCGTTGTGTTTTGTGTGTCCTCTTTGAAGTTATGGCGTTTGAACTTCAATTAATTGAGTTATTAATTGAGGGTCTATCGAAAACAACTTCTCTACAAGAGTCATTTTATGGGAATACACTGGATATGTTATTGATATTAATATTTAGATTTTATCTTAATTTTTTTAAATGTGAAAGAAGAATTTGAGTTGATAACAGTCGGAATTAAATGTATATATTGTTTGAATTTATCTATTTCATCAATATTTTAGTTTATAATTTATCCTATAAGTCTCTATTTGTTTGAGGATATTTTTGCATGACATGATTTATTTATTTATTTATCTAGCTAAATATGGTCAATATTACTCATTAAATTTTTTTTTTAAAAAAATTAATTTTAAAAAATTATTTAATAATATTTATTTAGCTATATACTCATTGAATAGGTCAACGCCTATGTTGTGAAGGATTTTAGAAACGTGATTTGAACTTTTTGACCTTCATTAAAATACTTTGCGATAGACAAAATCGTCTTTTTACTATTTTTTAAGATTTAAAAATTACAAATTCATTAAATTTTGGTTATTAAAGTTTACCTTATTTAAATTATAGACCTAAAATTTAGCTATTTTATAGTATCTAGAATTTCCTTACTTTAAATATGTGGAAGTCCTAATTGCTCGTTGTACCTAATAGTTTGGAATTTTAAATCAATTAAAATTCCATTTTATACAAATTCCTTCCTATTTGAACTAAATAGCATAACTAAATAATATATATATATATATATATATATAATAAACGTGTATTCATGTTTACCTGCAGAGGATTTGGAAGAGAAACTGGGGAGAGATGACAAGTGTATTTCTAATAATGGGAAAAAGGGTTTTGAATTGCGCTTAAATCGACTACATTACTATTAGTTGCACCCTGAACTTATTTTTCCATTCTTGGATGAGGATGTCATTATTAGGGCTTTGGTAGATATTCCATTGTAGGGAATTGTTGATCTTAATCAACCAAATGTTATTTGGTGACAAGAAGCAAAAGGTTAAATTCACCTTTGAGATTATTTTAGACTGGGTTTTCAAATTACATGAACAATGATGGAGAGTTTATAGTTTCTTAGAGGATGTCGTAATCCTTTATATATGTACTTGGTGTGTATTGCTCTCAATTTTGATGTTTTTCTTATTTTGTAGCCAAATTATGTGAAGACAAAAGTAAGTAAAGTTAATAAGTTTTTTGATCTGCGGTATTTATTCAATCATTAAACTTTATGCTTTTTTTTCTTTCCAGTTCTAATGTCTTCCTCTGCTTTTAATTGTCTAGATCAGTAACCTTTCTTTATTATATTGATATTATTAGTTATTTAAATTTTGATTCTATATCAATTTGTAATAATTTACGCTAACTATATAATTTTTTTTATATTTTTTGTACCAATTATTCTTTCGTTTGAAGAATGGAGTTCTAGATTTCATTCGAGTTCCATGCAATACTACATTGCTTCACATATAAGATATCATTCTTTACGGATAATTATGTATTTTTTGTACTAATTATTCTTTCGTTGGAAGACGGGAGTTCTAGATTCATTCGATTTCACCACTATATTGCATCACATATAAGATATCATTATTCTACCGGTAGGGGTGTGCAAAAATCGAACCGATCGAAAAATCGAACCCAAAAAAATGTTATTGCTTTATTGTTTTTGGATTTTTAGGTTCATGATTTTGTAATGGTTTTATAAAAAAAAATTATCGGGTTATCGATTCGATATCGATTTTTTAATATTGACCCAATAACCCATTAAGATTATATTATTTATTTCTACTTATTTATTAGACTAATATATAAGTGACTCTATATTAACTTATTATTTGACTTAATACTGCAACATATATTTTTCTACTTTTTTAGTTTTATTATATTGGAATGTAATTTTTATAAATAAATACACAAACCTTTAAAATAAATTGAGTGACAAACCTTGGCATTCAATTTTAAATAAAATAAGAACGTGACATGCTTTCCCCTAATATTATTCTTCACTGCTTCGCAGACCACAATTGACATTTTATGAGCATTTTCTTATCGGTTAAACTGAAAATCGAACCGTTAAGGACCAAAAATCAATAAATTAAAATCGATAAAAAATATCTTATTGATTTGGTTATTGATTTCGTGTATTTAAAAATCAAAAATCGATATACTGAACCTCTAATACATAAATCCGAACCAAACCGACTAATACACACCCCTATCTACGGGTAATTTGACTTCCTTTCATCACATAAATTATCTATTGATTAATTGTAAAGGGCTACAAACTCAAATCTCCCCAAAAAAGTACTCAAAATTTGTTAAAAGATAATTACTTAAAATAATAGTCAAATTTCTCTTCTTCTATGTGTTTCACATGGATAATTATATGTTGCAATGTTTCATATGAATAAATTTATGTTGCACTTTAAAGAAGATTATCAATATCGACATCAATTTTTTATATATATTATTAAACAGCCAAAGCAACGGAGAAGAACTTAAATTAATAATTCATTTGTAAAAAAAAAAAGTTAGGTGAGATATCACAAATCCAATATTTGTTTATATCATTAAAATAAATATAACATTTTTAACGTCAATGGTTACTATTAATAATTTCATTCTTCTTATATATAGTTTTGTTGATTGATGCGAGACACACGTGCAAAGCACGTACACTTAACTAGTAGATAGAAAAGGGTAAATTATCCATTGATTTTTCAAACTGAACAAATATTGTTGGACTTTTATTTTTAGTATAATGGATAAGTATTTTTGAACGGAGGGAGTAACTTATTTTTCTTTTTAGTCTGTTTTAAAAAGAATGGTCTTTTCATTTTCTGACAACACTTTAATTCTAACTTTTTCTGGTGGGAATTCACTGGGTATGATGATGATGACGACTTTAATTCCAACTTTTTATATGGCATATTTAAGACCATAAGATTAACGCATATTTTAATATATTTGACATAGCTTTAATTTAATATCATAAGATTCAATTTTTTTTTTTTTTAAAGTTCATATTAAGTTAAAATAAATCATTCTTTTTTAAACGATAGAAGTAATTAATTTCATCTTACATAAAAGCGTAAGAGTTGGTTCTCATAGAAATTTACTGTTTTGTGCAAATCTTCAAGTATAGAACAAGTTATGTGGGGCTTCACGGGGGTTGGTGAACTCTTAATCACTGAACACTTCTCCATCACCAACAAGATTATCATCAATGTTGGTTTATTTTTATCTTATTATAATTGTGGTGTATGAATTTATTTGCACGCATTTTAATTAATTTATTCGATGTGTAACCTTTTATCGAGATTAAATATATGAAAAAGAAATCTATCTACTGCTTATCATCTTTTATCTCTAATGAAATATAAATATAGATTAATAAATTCGTACTTAATATGGCCAGGTTTAGAAAATTTTTAATCATTATTACTAAAACTAATACGTAATCTGAGTCACTTTGTGATTTATATACTCTTCACCTACTAAAGTAATTTGATTTTTTTAGTGTAGATAAATGAATTCACCTTTTCTACCTACTCTTCTTTTCCACGTGGCTTATCTTAATGCTTTTTTGAAGGATAAGTCAATCTCTCTACTCTCCACGATTTCAACTTTTCTAACAAAGCAAACACAAGGACATGAAAGTTTATGTCCTTATTCAACGCCGTTTTTTATTTTAAAACCGAAAAATCACTAATCTCAAAGTGTGTGTGAGAGAGAGGGAAATAAATTATTTGCTTTTATAGCCACGTTGAATAATTTATTTTGCATCGTAGTCAAGAAATCATGTGAATGAACCGCTTATTTGAGGGTAATCTTATTTTATATTTTTCTTTGTTTAATTATACAGTCTGAAATCTACCCAACGAACTAACTCAAATTCACATTGAGTAAATTAATTCAAAGGAAAGTGCTCCATTATCATTTACTTCCCTTTTTTCATTTTAACTGTTATTTTAGCTCTTTTTATGTCATTAGAAAATACTCCTAATAAATACAAGTCATAATTTACTAAATTATTTCTATTCATTAATTTACATTTATTTTTAGAATTGAGCAAAAAAAAAAGAGGACAGTTTCTTCAATGTTAATGGTGTAGTTAAAAACAAATGTCAACTTTAATTTTGAATCAAAATAATACTTATTTTGGAATATTTTCTTGAAGCTAAAGCGATAATTAAAATAGAATGGAGAAGGTATGATGAGTATGTCCATTTCTAAATATGAACGAAATCTCTCGCTAAGAAAAAAAAAATACATTAAATTATTCCACCACATATGTTAATGATATAAAATTATCTTATTTTATATCACCGGTTCATTGACTCTTTCACCAACTCGGTGCATATGACTTAGGAGTATGTAACTAACGTCACGTAAACTTTTAGGCGAGAGTATATATCTTTCTTTCTTTTTTTTTTATTTTATAAGATCAGCAACAAAATTCAAAGATAAAAATATTAAATAATGCTGATAGCAAATTAAAGATAACACGTTATGCCAAAGTGCTCCACTTTCCTCACTATAGATAGCAAATTAAAGATAACACGTTATGCAATAACAAGAGATTTGGTTAGTTGGTGAAATGGGAATAGACATGAATATCTTGTGGAGTTGGCTATTTGCTCATATCATCTAGAATAAATAATGGCATAAAATGCTTTTGAAATCAATTACTAATATACTCAAATAAAATAATTTTCACATTTTATTTCAAAATTATTATCTTATCTCACCCAACAAACCACATGATGCTCTTAAAGAAAATGGAACAGTTAATTTACGTGGCTTGATGAAATAATTTCTTTAATGTTTCAAACGATTTAATGTAATCAAATGTAACAAAGTAGATATATAATGTGTAAACTATTGGAAAACAAGGGGAGTACAATATCAAATATTTTTTACTATTATTTTATATACACGCAAATTGATGTCCTAAAAATTTATTTTAATAATGGGAAATGTTACTTCAAAATTAAACAAGCCTATGTCCACAAGATCAGACGTAAAAATAACAAAATTCAAATAGCATATAACCTTTAAATAACATTGTAACCTCCTTAGTAATGTGCCGAATTTTCTTTCATTGACACGAAATTTTTTACTATGGATGACGCACAACTAGTACTAGTTGTGTGAGGGATTTTTTAATTGATATTATAATATTTATGAAATCCACCACATCAACTTAGCTTCTGCTCTTTCTCTTCAATCAATTTTTCTTCTATCCATTTTTTTTGCTCTTTTCTTGCTTCTTTCCTTTTTTTTTTTCTTTCACATTTTCTATTTTTATCTATTTTGAAATCAATTATATTGCTCCCTCAGTTTTGTTTGGTCCTCTAAATTTTATTTTATTTTAAATTTATTTTAAAGAATAAGAAATAACTATTATTTTAATTATATTATCATAATTAAATAACTATATAAGGTATTAGTAGTCAAATTTTTCAATATAAAAATATTGGGGAAATTTTTTTCTATAGAAAATTTCCAAAAACATTCTCACAGAGAAGAAACTAAAGTGAACTGAACAAAAATGAAACTCAAAAGATTCGCAACTTCTGAATGTTACAATAGAGATATGCTACATCCAACAAGTGTTTATATGGTACGAGTCTTAATTTAGGTGTTCAAGTGAAAAATAATGTCCACTTTAAGTATCTGTCAATGGGTTCAACCTACTAAAAATCACAATACTCATGTTTTCTATGTCCATAAACTAAATATTTTTGTAATTTAATAACACATAATGGTGAGTATTGACAGGGGTGGGCGTTCGGTTCTTCGGTTCGATTTTTGATTTTTGATTTTGTTAAAGTGTGCACCGAACACCGAACCAAACTAATTTGGTTCGGTTCGATTTTTTTTAACTTCGGCTCGATTTAGTTCGGTGTTTTTAAATCGATTTTTCGGTGCAAAATAAAAAATAAATGAGAACCGAATCAAAATATAAGACACTAAAAATCTAAAATATTGTAAATAGACTATCAAGTGAGGACAACTCAGATGCGTATCATTGTAGTACTCCATTTTTCATATCACAATATGGTGGTAGTATTTGTGTGAAAATTTTTAGGAATTACAATTAAAAATATAAGAATATTAGGAATTAAAATTAAAAATTAGGAAAATGTAAAAGTAATAAGGATGGAAGGTAAATGTTGATGGGGTAATTGGGTATGGGCTTTGAGACTTGATTTTGAAAAGTTTTGGGTCAAACATGAGTGATGTGAAAATAATAATTAAAAAAACTTTTAATAAAACTTCGGTTCTTTGGTGCTTTGGTGCACCAAAGAATCGTTACCCCTAAACCGAACCGAAGAACCAAACTATTGAAAAAAAAACCCGAACCAAAACCGAAGAACAGAACTAATTGGGTTCGGCACTGTTTTTCACTTCTCAGGTTTTTATGCTCACCTCAATAATGGTGTTTCAGTACGATTCTTCTGTAGGTTTATTTTTTATACATAAATTTAATTGTATTTGTATTAGAAGTTTATTTTACTAAACTAGTCTTATTAATTATGTTTAAAATTTTAAATTTGATTATCAGTACTTTATGCAGCTATTTAATTATAAAAGTAGTATTAAAAAGATATATTAATTTTTATTTGTTAAAATAAATAAACAAAAAAAATATTATTTTTAGCAGACCAAATAAATTAAAACTGAGAGAATACTAAAATTCGTTTAAAATAAATAGAAACGAAAAATGTGGAAAAAAAAGGGGGAAGAAAAATAAAAAGTCAAAGACAAAAAATGGATTGAGGAGAAATATGTTAGAAAAAAAAAAGGAAGAAAAGAGCCAAAATAAAGGAAATTAACGGAATAGAGGAAATGAAGCGAGAGGGATATTTGCTGACACTAAGGACCTGTGTCAATAAGTAAAGGATGTCTCACACAGCTATTGTTGGTTGGCCTCACCCATATTAAAGTTTTTCTATTGACACTTGTCTTTAACCTTTATTTGAGCCAATCTCAATCTTTCAAAATAGTACATTATTTTGTTATTAAATGTTAAGTACTCACTGTTACATTTGTCAATCCTCCCTTAATTTAAAACTCTTATCGACGAGTTGTGGTTTTTTGACATTATGTACACACAAGTTGTATGATACAACTCCCCAAATATTGGGTTTGCTTTTTTATTTGCTTAATTCTAAGCATATCGAAACATTTTGTACAGTCCAAAACATTATTTTAAAACTTTTGTTTGAACTCAAACACATCAAATATAGTATCTAGCTTTCTATTTACAACAAAAATGGAAAAAATAATAATAAATAAATAAATATATTCCTCTATTACCTAACCTCATTAGTATACCTTTATTTATTTTCCTTCATTTGTTCCCTTTGCCAATCAATAGTAACATACTCCCTCCGTCTCAAATTATGTGATTATTTTGCTTCTCAAAATTCAAACAAGGTAAGTTTGACATGAATTTGGACATGAAATCTTCAATTTTTTTGAAATAAAATTTATATATTTAAAAACTACGTAAAAGGTACTCTAAGTCACAATAATTTACTATTCAAAATATTTGAAATATATATGAAAAAATTAAGGTCAAACATAAACAGGTTTGAATCTCGAAAAATGAAATATGTCACATAAATTGGAATGGAAGAAGTAATAAGTATTCTTTGAACACTTTATATTGCTGAGTCAAAATGTGCTTAGTTCAAAACTTGACTCTTTTTTTTTCTTTTCCAATACTAAACATTCAAAGTATTGGATCATAATGTCAAACGTAGTTGGCCGGTTTATCTTAAACTCACTCTAAAATTTCACAAATAAAAATAAATTTTGTGGTGCTGTAACAACAATAATAATAATATACTTAGTGTAATTCCACCAAATAAGATCTAAGGAGCGTACACTCTATTTGTGGTATTTTAGAGTGAGTTTTAAAAAAATCACAGTGATATGTTTATTCAACAGTCTCATAATTGATCTAGTTTATTTAGACCACCCTTTCAAGTCAAAAGACTATAGACTATAGTTGTTGAAACTATAAGAATTGTCCTTAAAATGTGTGTCTTTAATTTTGCCTTTACAATGGTTTGCTCTTTGATATTTGCCCTTGAATAACCTAACTTATGCCTAGTGAATATAAGTTTTTTTAGGACAAAATTAGCGTATAAGTGCCCATGACCATTATAGTTAACGGAACACTACATGGGGCAACAAACATAAGTCTCTAATTATCATATTTAGCCTAAGTTTCAATTAATAGCCTCACTTCTTAATTAAATACAATCTATAGCCTCTCTCCCTACTTTCCATATAATAATACTCCCTCCGTCCCATTTTATGTGTCGCCTTTTGACCGGCCACGGAGTTTAAGAAATAAATGATGACTTTGTAAAGTTTATAAAATTGCCCCTATTAAAGTCACTTTAATGTTTCTTTTTTAGTTGTCTTTTCTTATTAAGTGGGATCCAGTGAGGATAAAATGGGGATGATGCCATTAAATAGTTGTCAAATAAGGAAATATGACATTCTTTTTAGGACAGACCAAAAAAGAAATGATGACACATGAAATGAAACAGAGGGAGTAATAAATTAGTTAAACATGGTCATCTAGGGAGCTCGAACCAGGGCCTTGCGCGAGCAGCACTTCTAAAGTGTCCCATTAGAACTTATAAGCCAACTATCAACATTGTTATATGTTCCTAACTTAAATTTCTATATGTTTAATAGAATTTTTAATATAATTACAAGGTTAATGAAAATGTTTGAGGGGTTCCCAAGAACCTCCACCCTGAATGGTAGATCGGCCCCTGCTCGCTGCCTCTGTCTCACATTCTCTCTTCTTTTTTTTTTACACACTTCCATGAACAAATTGTGAGGTGTATCAATTTGTATTTTGTTCTATAAAAGACAAATTTTATTTGTAGATACAAACTGATTGTATTCATTGATACAAACTGATTGTATTTGTATTTTATATCTGATTTATACAATCAAATTTTATTCTATAGAATACAACTGATTCGTGATATATTTTGTATTTTAAATCTGATTCATGATATATTTGTATTTGTATTTTATTCTATAAAATAAATTTACATTCGTTGATACAAACTGAATCATCCAAATACAAATGATATATTTACATCAAATGATACATTTATATTTGTGTATGATATGATTATACGGTTCTATAAAATACAAATTGTATTCGTTGATACAAATTGATATATTAGTTGCATACAGTTGTATACATTAGTTCATACAATCACTGTATTTATATTTTATATCAACTACAGTCGGTTGCATACAGTTGATACATTGGCTATGGATGATAATTTTTGAGACTTGGGCTTTAGCGACCTATTTAGCTTAAATATAGGCTACGCCGTGAAAGTTTCCCTATAGTTAAAGGCAGACATTATTGGATTGCCTCCAACAGCTATTGGATCCTAAAATGGGCCTAAAATAATAGTACTTGCTAACCTGCAACCCAATCTTTGCAATCTTTTAGTTTTGCAAAAGTGTCTTTTTTGGTCAATCATTTAAATTCGTCTATGTTTTAAAGAAAAATTGTGTAAATATAACCATGAAACTGGTAAAATATCAGACTTTCATCTAAGGGCTAAAAATTTAGATTGTGATCCAACGGTTTAACTTAAGATTTTCAATTTTACTCGAAAGAGATCTTTAGTCAGTGATCTAAAAGGTTTATAAATCGCAAAAGAAATAAAAAGAGGCTGATTAAATTTACTAAATATCTATATCTCTAAAAGGGATAAGCGACGGAAATTTGAACTTGGAAACAAGACTTACTTTTTGGGCGTCTTTGGTTAGGCAGGAAAGCATATTCTAATCCAATTTTTTTCATATTTGGTTAGTAAAAAATTCTGAAAAACATTTTATTTAAGAGAGCTGATAATTCCTTGAATTTTTTTTTTTTAGGAGAGCAAGTTTATACGGAATTAAGCTTCACAAAATGACATTTCATATTGCCTCCTCTCCACCTTTCAATGCACCCGCCCACCCTCACACTTTTATCCCACTCCAATGTTGCTAATCTTGTGTTCAAAACTTAGTAGTATATCAGAAAAATAAAACTGGAAAAATCAATAAGAAAAAACTTATTTAAAATATACAAGTTTACAATTTTCTTGTGTGTTCTTAAGTAATTTAAATTTCTCACTGTATCTTAGGTTATGGATTACTTCCTCTCAGGATAAAACGGATATACCTATTATTGGTGTAGCGGTACCTCAAAGGCCAATAACTTCGTCGAACTCAAAGTCAGCAACTAATCACATAAAGACTCAATATTTATTTGTAAGAAAATATGCAGATGAAGTTCAAAATTTTTTGATTAATTAAAATTTGAGGCTAGTCCTCTCAATTTATAGTCAATGAAGAGGTGCTTGGAAAAGTTACAACCTATCAAAAAAGTCACAACCTATCCGAAGAGCAACTCATCGAAAAAGTCACAACCATTCAAAGTGAAAAAGTGTCTTTTAACATGCACCTTTTCCTTTGGTGTCTATTCATTTCTCATTCACATCTCTTAAAAACCCAAACATCCGACTCTTCTGATATTTGAGATAAATATCGAAAAATAATCAAGAAAATTACTTCTTTTTTTTTTAAAAAAAACAAACGTGAAAAATATTTCCATTCATACCAAACATACCTTTTATTTACGTTTTTTTCGTGTTTAATACACTAAGAATAATTTTGACCAAAATGGTCATGAGTGGACCAAGTTAAGAATGATGAAATTAGAGCAGTTTAATTTGGACTATTGTAGAGCAAAATTGCAGCAAGCAACTTTCATGGGGATTAATCTGGAGACAAATATCTTTGGATTGGGATGATACATCATACATATATGGATGCTGTTGAAACTTTCGTCCTCAATGTTTTGTTTTTGAAAGTGAAGTGTCTTGTCTTATTGTTTGATAGCATACATTTTCTGAATTGGAAATTAAACTTTGACCAAATTTGCCTCAAACTATAACATGGAAACAATTCATTCCATACTAGTACTCTATATCACTATATGGTCGACCTCGCTTAGGAAAAAATTAGGATCATCGATATTTTATTTATACTCAATGTAGTAGAAAGCGTATTACTCTCTCTGTTTTAATTATGTAGCAATATTTGATTGGGGCACATAATTTAAGAAAGAAATAAAGACTCTTAAAATTTATTATTTTAAGAAATAAAGACTCTTAAAATTTATTATTTTAAGAAATAAAAAATTTAAAGTTAATTTGTTTTTAAATAAAAAAATATAACATTCTTTTTCATGAGGGAGAAAGTCCATTCTATCTTAATCTTCATATATATTACACTATCGCAGGAGGATTTTTTTTTTTTTTTTTAATGAACACTGTTACCTTTTGAAATTATTCTCTAAAGTTACTACTATGGTATGAAGATATTATCTCAATAATATACAGGTCATGTTGTAAAGGTTCTTATCAATAGCAAGTTGCAACTAGTGATATGGATATACATCATTTGGGATATTTATGTAAAAGATCGATGATCAACTACGTCTATACTCTATATATTCCGATCCATTTTTTTGGAGAAAGATAGTATTGACAATTTAAGGTAACAAAACATTTTATGCAAATGTTAAATTAATAATTAATAGATGCATTCAATGGATATCTAATATATCACTCTCTCTATAGAACACTGAACTTGTACATTGATGATGGAGACACCTTTCTTGAATGATAAGGAGTATTTAATTTCTCGTAGTAAATTATTATTTTCCATAAAATATCAGCTTCCTTTAGAGCCAAAGAAAAAAAAAATATCAATGTCCATTAAATTATTATTTTCCATAAAATATCAACTTCCTTTAGAGCCAAAGAAAAAAAAAAAAATATCAATGTCCATTCTTTACAGCAAGAATATATTATTTTAAGCAACAACTATTCGCCATCAACTCCTTTATTACATTTTCTTTTTGGATCTTTACCGTGTCAAAATAAGTGTCACCTTACTATAATTAAAAATAATTTAACTTTAAATTTTTTTTTTTATCCTTAATAAAATGATTTACAATCACACAAATATCTAATAATTATTTCAGACCATAAATTTTAAAAATCTTTCATTTTTTCTTAAATACCGAGCCAAGGCAAACAGCGCTACATAAAATAAGATGGAGGGAGTATTAATTTAGCATATAGTGCCAAATGTATCAATCAAAAGTCCACTTTCACATTATTGGAGCAAGATACTCCATGCCAAAAAAAACAAGAAGAAAGAATGATAAGTCTATAAGTTGAAACAAAACTAGTGGAATTTATATAAATTCATTTATTGATTTGTCATAATAATAATTATTATATAATTTCTCTAAAAGTTCGAAGTTCATTTTCAGTATTTAATTAAACTATAGCTCTCCTATATCTTATCATCCATTTTTATTTTTTGTGAAGTGAAATATAAGTACTCTATGTTTTTTCACGTGAAGTGAAGCTTTCATTGATTGGTTTCTAGAATTTGTTTTTAATCCATTTTTAATTTTGTGAAGTGAAATATAAGTATGTTTTTTCACGTGAAGAGAAGCTTCATTGATTGGCTTCTAGAATTCATTTTTAATCCATTTTTGTTTAATTTTAGAAAACTGTTTAAACTTTTTTTTCCCACTTTATCCAGAGAATCGATAGTGGTCCCATTTATTTTTTGATGCGAGCCATCAACCCCCGACAAATAGTTAAGGTGCTCAATCACTGAAGCAAGTTTCATTCGTCAAAATCCGTTTTAACTCACCAATAGAGATTACACTACGTATATAATTGTCCAAATAAAGCGTGAGTTGATCCTTAAATAATGATAGCAACGCAAAATTAATGAATCCAACGTGCTGCGACATAGAGATCACTCGACATATATACATAAAATGTTTTTAACAAACATATCATATTAAGGAATTTAATTTTTCAATTGCTAATGTATATAGGATCTCACACCTTGCAACCCAGGACAAGACGTATGGGACGTGCGAAATATAACATGAGGGTCCGATATGAAGTAAGCTAAGAAATTAGGATGGAACATTTATAGGCTTCGATATCAAGATAAATATTAAGGGTAACTCAACTCCCAAAAATTAATTATTAATGTAAACATTGCCTAAGAATCAGTTTTAAATCAACTACTAATGCGGGATCTAACATCTCTGTGCGCTTAATTAGATTGACCATCTAAAGCATAAATAATATAATATGATCATGGTGGTCAATATTAAATAAATCAAGAAGAAATAAATTTGCACTAATAAAATGACATACACTCAATCAAACTCAATCTTAAAATATAGCTCGTTAAATATATCCAAAGACCATTTTAAATCCCAACCGATATGAGTATCCAAGCAACATATATCATATTGTTTTTACGCCATACTCACTTCTTGCTATCTGGCCATTCTTACTTGTATTTTCTTAACAAACAAAATATTTATTCATAACAATCACATCTGTTTTATTTCTTTCTTTTTGTGGTTGGAGAGTAATCAGTCGAAAAACCCGCAACGGGAAAAGATCAAAGCATGGAATTCACTCTATTCATCTTTCCTTAAATTTTCCAATTACTATTACCGAAAAGGGATAAATATGCTCCCAATTATGGTAAATGGTACGTATATACTCTACGTCATACTTTGGGTACACATATGTCCCTACCGTTAATGAAATGGTACGAATATGCCCCTCATACTAACTGTAAGGGCATATGTGTCCCAAAGTATGACGGATGGTATATACGTATCATTTATCATAGTTCGGGGGTGTATTTATCCCTTTTTCGTTTTAATTTTTTTATTTCAAATAATTAACCAAACCCACTTTCCGGCCTAATAAACCCATCGAACCCGATTTCAAACCAACTCGACCCGACCTCTACTTTTTATTTCAAATCCGATACTCCATTTGTTTTTCTCTTAAACGTAAATCTCAATCAAATTGCAGTAATTGGTCACTCCTGCTAGTTGGTGTTTACTGATTAGAGGGAGTGGAGATTAGGCCGGAGGTGGCCGGAGCTAGGGGTGCGGCGATGATTCGCCGGTGGGGTGTTTTCAACTGGACGGAGACGATGGCTATGTGGTGTTGATCAGTGATGGATAGTGTTTTTCCGATAGAATTTCGGTGAAAATTTAAACATGATGACTTCAATTTATTTGGTGTTGTTTTTGAGTGTTATGAGTTAATGTTTTTTTTTTTTTTGAAATTGGTAGTAGTGGGTGTTACTGTACTGTGTGTGTAAATCGTTATAGGGCTAGGAAAAACGCGTCTGTTAGATAGGTGTCTCTTGGATTTTAATTGGGATCGAATCAAGTAGTGGGTTTGGATTAATTATCTGGGATAAAAGATTAAAACGAAAAAGAGACAAATATACCCCCAATCTATGATAAATGATACGTATATACTCTTCGTCATACTTTGAATACACATATATCTCTATCTAATGATGAAGAATATATACATATCATTTATCATAGATCGAAGTTATATTTATCCTTTTTCTGTTACTATTATAATCCCCTTATATATCCGTTAGGTATTATTAGGATAAATAAAAAAATGTAACGGAAAGGCCGCATCCTGCTAGGAGTCAAGTAACTTCCCCATAGTTTCCTTCTAACTTATAAACCGCGTAAATACACGTATAGTTTGCATGTATGCCACGTATCTAACCGCGTAGGCGTTACGGTTTTGTTTTGCCACGACATACATACATACATGATACATATCCAGTAAAAATTATCCAGTAAAAAATATATGTGGCCATTCACCGACGTTTATGTACACACTTCCCAAAGTGTACAAACTGGAAATTGCAGAGTGACCACATGTGATGACTTGGAAACACCTCATATGCTCTCCCTCCCATTATTTTGATTTCCTTCAACTACTAATACTATATAGATCTTCTAGTACTAGTACTGTGTTACTCTTTTCATTTTATTTTATTACATAACGTGGTCGTTTACTAAACACAATTATTGAGCATAAGTTAAATATGTGTTAAATACTCCTAGATAGTACTCTACATAAATGTCGATCTAGACCATTTAATTCAGTAACGGTTGAAGTGAAAATGTAATTACTAAGAGACAAGTTTCTACCTAAGGTGACCATTTTTGAGATGAACAAAAAATTAGATGTCAAAATAAATATAATTGAAACGAAATAAATACTTAATACATAATAGGACACTATATCATGTGTTCATATGTTAGATTCAAACAAGCCGTAGCTTGAGTGTTTAATTGAAATCTACCAATAAATTAAGGGATTATCGATGTATTAAGCCAATTAATAGAAATTTTGATAAAAACATATGGCAAGTTATTATTCATTTGGCCATCAATTAGAAATAATTATATTCGTTAGCTAAATATATACTTATGTAAAATTGTATATTACATTCGTCTGCTATTATTTGATGGATAAATATACAAAAAATCTCAAAAATATATTCACATTCAATATTTACACAAAATTAATGGAGTACATTATATGATATGTGTTTACACATTAACTTATATCTGTTATTCATGAGTAATTTCACTTTATTTAACCACTTAACATTAATAAATAATTGAGTATAGCATAAATATTAGATGAGATAACAGTTTTTACCAAGTAAATATTGTGATACTCTATCCATCTCGACTCGTTCTTTTAAAATTGCTTGTTAGTGTTTAATTTACCTTATGAATTATTATGATATATTCTTTATACGAAAAATTCTTTTATTAAACGTAAATTGACAAACTTTAAAGTAATCAATTATTTATCCTAAAGCAACTATAACGGTATTTCGATTAGATTCAGTAACCTTATGAATATATCAAATCTAAAAATAAAATAATTTAGTCAAAACATAATTTAAACTAATGGATAATTAAGGAGTCAAAAACATAAGAATCGGCATATACTTTTGAATACTACAAGATACCAAAATGAGACCAACAGTTTAAAAAAAAGTTTGGATAAGATCAAAAAGACTGGGCCAAAATGGGCCTCACTTTTTTCTCTCTCCTCTCACGTCTTTTACACCACTCAAATAAAACTAAAACCGCTCTGTGACATACACGTCACCTCGACAAAAGAGCCTGACACGTCACCCTCCATATCCACACCATTATTATCACCTCAAAAAAAGGAAAAAATTAATTAATTACCACACCATTTCTTTTTTTCTTCCTTGTGCTTATATATATCCTGTAAACCCCACCTTCTTTCTACATTCCATTTCATTAATTTTCCTGTTTTAACAACTTGTTGGTTGTTGGTGCTTCTTAACTCTATTGAACATTAGATATTTTTGTGTAATCTATACAAATTAGACATATAATTTCGTTTTCGCTTGAATCAATTTTCAATGGCTACTGCTATGGGAATGATGGGGAGTATTGGAGGTTGTGGAGCAGCATCTGCATCTCTATTTCGATTGAGGAACTCTGCGAAAAAGAAGACCAAAAACAACAAAAATGGATTTAGGGTTTCTTGTGTTTATTCATCATCTGCTGTTGCTGATCCGTATAAGACCTTGAGGATTCAACCTGGTGCTTCTGAATCTGAAGTTAGAAAGGCATTTAGAAAGCTTGCTCTTCAGGTATTTATTGAGACGCCATTGTTATCTGTTTTAAACCTGGGAATTTTTTAATTGTTGCCTATTTTAGCGAGTAATTAATATGAGTTGTTTGATTGGAATACAGTATCATCCGGATGTATGCAGAGGAAACAATTGTGGTGTCCAATTTCATCAAATCAATGAAGCATACGATGTAAGTTTTTGTGCATATTGCTTAGATCTTATGTCAGTTAATTTATTTTTGTTTTTGATTATTGGTAGTTGTAATGATAATTTGTGGATGGTATTATGTGTTAATTTCTAATTTAAGTTTTAAGTAGGATGAATTATCTATATGATTAAATATATTAGATATTAGATTTAATTACAGTAGTAGGTAAGGTTTTTCTTGGAAATCAATCAAAGTGGACCGTTGACGTGAATGAAATATGACTTTTTGCATAAACCAAAGGCTTTACTATGACCCTTTGCCCACAGACAAAGGCTTTAATTGGTACCAATGACTTTGTAGTCTGGTCTTTCTGACCAATAAAATTAACAAACGTAACGTAGTAATGTCTCTTTCACTAAAAGTTAGGTGCCAATTACCTCATGTATAATGTGTAATCAATCAACATGTAAAAATGGTCCTTTAGTTTCTTTTTTGTTTCAGGTAAACTCGGATTTTAATCGGATATCAAAGATTAGCTTAAGTAGAATGACATAAGCCATCCAACCTCACTTATTTGAGATTGAGGCGTAGTTTGGTCGTATATTTTGTCATAGAAAATCTCTCATGTTTTCTTTTGCCTGATGTGTGGTGTGATTGTGTTGCAGGTTGTGATGAGTAACTTGAGAGGTGAAACAAGGGCAGAGTTGGAGATGATCGAGGAGTATGATGATAGTAATGATGATTCAATGAGAGGAATGTATGAACCAGATTGGGATCTATGGGAAGAGTGGATGGGATGGGAAGGTGCTGGCATTCGTGATTATACTTCCCACGTTAATCCTTACATCTGATCGTGAGCTAATGTCTGGGGATTATCTTTAATCAGTCGAAAATCCAAAATTTAAAACCCATTCATCTCCTTTGAAATCAAAGATGGTTTGAGGTTTCTGTACATAATCAAGAGGGAGTTCCTTTGTACATATTTGGGATTTCCCTCCGTGTTTTGTTCTTATTAACTGTGATGATGTGAAGCATCTCATTGATAAATAAAAGATTAAATTTCTTATTATATTTGCGACAAACAGCTACAACTTTGTAGCAGCAACAATGCTGATGATACCTATGAGTACAGATATCTACAGCAAATAATCAGAGTTCATACTTTATACTATAAAGATAAAGATGATACATAAGTATTATCTCAATAATTATAATTGTACGCCCTTTAACATAAGATCGAAATTTGTACATGCTTATCCTACCTGTTTAAAAAATTAATAATTCCTAAATTTAGCATCATAGATCGTGTGGTTATCTCATCTACATATTATGTATTAAACATTTTCACAACTAGTATATTTATTTAACAGAAAAAGGACCTATTCCAACATGAAAGTTGAGAAATGTTCCCATGGTAAGTATAATCTTATACTCATTACCAATAAAAAGTTTATAGATGTTGGTTCTCTTAGACGGCAGGGGTATTTTTGATACCAAAATCAAGTGGAGGGTATAAGTGCTCCATTTTAGATAGTTCGGGGTACTTTTGACCCTTTTCCATAAATAAAATCTTCTAATTACCAATAAGAAGTTTGATAAATGTTGATTCTCTTAGGTATTGGCAGTTCCTGCACATTCAAATTAATGAATTAATATACGGCACGACCAACTGAAGCAAATCTCAGTACATCTCGCATATTTAGTTAATTGATCTGCGATTCTACATGTTTAATCTGTACTCAAGGTAACAAGAAAAGCTAAATTCCACATATGAGCATGGCAGGTTTCGCAATCTCAGTCCAAGAAAAGTTGAGAACTTCAACATGTTCAACAACAGTATACTTGAAGATAAAAAAACATAAACTATGTTATCCTGTTGTGATTGGTTTTGTATGCAATATATAGTTCATATTACACAAGTTTGTCCAAAAAGAGGCATTTATATAAGTCCTTTGGGAACAACATGCTCCTAACTCAAAAAGCCTGAATGAACTGGCACCGGAAACCTGGTTGAAGTAACCCTTTTCATTATTTAGTTGGGGATGAACCGGCAGAGAGCCTCGCACTCCGTGCCTTATCAGCTTTCTCCATGTAATCTTGGTGTGATTGTTGCTTGGAGCCTTCAAAAGAAAAAAGGGGGAAAAAGAGATTAATCAGCATTCCATCCTTCCAGATATTCACAGATGATTAGATGAAGTGGAGTTGAAGGAGCACAAATGTATTTTACGACAATAATTCACGTAATGGACGAACACATCGTGTATAAGCTCGTAATGTGGTATGATCGTCCTTTCTCAACAGAACAAGTACAAAATAAAAGCAAAAGGAGGAAAAGTGAAAGGGTAAAAAAGCTTCGGAATGGTCATATGGCAAGTGAGTAACAAAAGAACACTCTTATTAGGATCAAGAGAGCACCTTAGGGCAATTACTCACCGATTTATTATTTCTTTATGTTTGAATAGTCGCATCCAAACAAAAAAGCAATACACAATACCACTTTAAGTAGTGAAAAGAACACCTCCATAAGATGTACAATACTATTTGCATAAAGGTTGGTTCCAGAAGCTGAATTGATCATTTGAAACCGCATTAAGATGTACACCATACAAATATATGAAGAAAATAGTGACCTAGTATAATCATAGGCAAACGTTATTGGATAATCATTTTGGACAGCATTATGCTTACAGCAAACTGTTAGGATTCACATATAGCTTGTACATGGCACATCCAATTCCTTTTTATCTTTAGTATCTTTTAGTTATCAATTAATGTACAATTACAACCAACCTAGGCGCTTTCAAGTTCCCATAGATTTGACCTAAACAAATCCCACAACAATGAAAATCATAGACAGACAAAATCGGACAATAGGCTGTCCGCTGTTGTATCAGCACACTCCATAGCCTACAGAATCTTAAAATCACTGAAAACAAAAAGTTTGATGAAGTAAGATGTTATATCAGAAAGGCATCAAGTATGGATGCAGAGTAGTTACATAAGAGAGTCATGGTTAACTCCTGAGAACAAAAACTCCTTTTCTAAGTCAGGGAGCTAACCACAATTCAAAAGTATGTCTCAAAAACCAAAACCATAGTGAGGGAGCTGATGAAATCTAAAGGGCAGCCCGGTGCACTAAAGCTACCGCTATGCTCGGTGTCCAGGGAAGGGCCCCACCACAAGGGTGTATTGTACGCAGCCTTACCTTCCATTTCTGCCAGAGGCAAGGAGCTGATGAAATCTAAAAGAGGAATATGGTCTCTAAACCTCAAAGTCACTAAATTAAACACAACATTACAACTACGAACCTCTACATAATTATTTAGCTGGGATGAGGGGCGTGCAGCTATACCAATAATCTTTTTCATGAGATGAAGTTTTTTAGAACCACTACTGATAGAAATTTTATGTGCATGGACGTATGGCATCAGTTTCTCATGATTTCTCTTACTATATACATATCAACTCAGCCAGTCCACTCGATTAAATGGATTGGGCTCCTCACATCTTAGCCTTATTAGAGTGAATAACGGTCCAGAATTGTCAAGTGGAGGAGGAAAGAGGAGTGGTACATTAACTGCTGATTTTCAAAGCACCCCTAGCCTCAGGGATTTGATTTCTAAGCTATATAAAAAAAGAAAGTGTGTGTTGCCCTTAGATTTGCATTTGCACATACGTGTTGCTTCTTATATTTGCATTTACACATACACGGTTCTCCTGACATAGACATATCCCGACAGATTCTATCCATAAGGAAATCAAAGAAGAACCCTAAAGACTCCTCCCTAAGCCACCACCAAAAGAGAAAGAGAAAAAGATTCCTATCTTTTTTTTTATTAAGGTAAGGGTTAAATTGGGGAAAAAAATCTTATGTTTTATCTTCTTATGGAGCACGCTTGAAGTAACATCTATTTGAAGTAAAGCAACAAAATATTCAACAGGTGATAGCTCAAAACCAACAATTTTTGCTCATTCTACCAGCTTTGGCACATGGAAACATCAGACAGTACCATCATCATTTGCTTATTGCAACAAACAAGTAATATATGAGGGTAATTATGGCCAATTTTATTTCGTTTACTGGTAAGTGAAGAGACCACCATTATGAGAAACAATAAGCAATACATAATGAGACAAAATCCACAGCAGAGAAGAAAATGGGTGAGATTACCTAATCTCAGAATAACCAATAATCTCTTTATCTTTAGAAGTATTTCTGCATTATAAACTAAAGGAAGTAAATATTTGAATTTTGTTTGATGCTTATTACGGGAGAATCCCCTCTTTTTTGCTTTTCATGTTTTGGTAGTCCCAGATCAGTAGCAGGGTTTCGAATAAGAAGGGAATCAGATTCAATGGATGTAAATTGGATAGCACAAAATTCAACTTCCTACAGAGACGTATCCCGAATGGAACAATTGGATAATAAGGACTCATACATCAACCAAACTAGTTTGAGATGAAGCCATATTGTTTCTTGATGAATATGGCGTTAAGTCAAGACAAGACTTGATCTTTTTGGTGATTGATTTGAGGGGTGAGATACCAGTGGATGTAGGCTTATTTGCTATTCTAACGAGGCGAAAAATGCCAATGCCTTCATGAAAATATGTAATCTTTGATGATATGGATTCTGGGGAGGAACCCCAGGGTGTGGCGTAGTGGTCAATGAAGTGGCTAGAGAACCATAAGGTCTTAGGTTCAAATCCCTGCTAAATGATTCATTTCCATCTATCCAACCCTTGATAGACAGAATTACCCATGCTAGTAGCAGGTAGGAGGTACAAGTAGCTCGTGGAACTAGTCGAGGTACCCGTAAGCTGGCCAAGCACCAAGGTTATAAAGAATATGGACCTTGGGCAACTATGGTAAGTTCAATTTCTTACATCGGTAGCAGGGTAACTAATCAATTAAAGGGAAACAATCTGGATGGCCGAAAAATTGCGACTTGTTATTGCATAGTGGGACAATTAGATATGAAGGATTCATACATTTACACTAATTGATTGTAGCTATATTTCAGCGACTTGGATAAAGTGATGGTACTATAATGGGGGGAAGTGGGAAGGAAGAAGAATGAGTCACCTCGGGTCATGAAGTACCATGGAACACCAAAGAGGACGCTAATGACGGCGATGCCACCTAAGACGTGCTTCTTTTCGCCGCTATATAAGACATGCTCCAATTTGGCCCTGAACCCTCCTCCTCCGACATTCTTCTTCTTCGTCTCACTTCCTGTATTCTTCTCCATTTTCCGTTGTTGCCCTCTTCCCTTTCTCTCTAGTTTGCTTACCCAAGTAAAACCCCTTAAACCCTATCGATTTTCTTTTCCAACAACATACTCATTGAGAAAAGAGGTGGTTGGGCTTGTCGGGCACCCGCTCTCTTGATGCACGTGTTGACTTGCTCATCGTCCAACGCTTCATTTTTGTCTATTTTCCCTTCACTTTGTCAAATGTATCGAAAGTAAAGTAATTATGTGCAACACTAATTTGGGTACATAAACATATTCGTAAGTCTTAAGATTGAAAAAATAACAACATATTTAGAAAATGGAATGAGCTAACCTAGTTAAAGTGGGGGCAAATTACATAGCTATCATGTATTTAGAAAATATTTACTATCTATAGTAATAGATTTTTTTTTTCTAGATGTAACAATTATAATACATTTATATTGCATGCACATTCACTTTTAATAATTAATATAAATTTTTCACCTAACAAGCATAATATATTTTAAAACACTTATAATATATCTATGTTGCATACATAATTCACTTTTAATGCATAATGCAGTTGCTACAAATAATATAAACAAAGAACAGATTTAAAAATAGTAATTATCTATTAAAAGGTAAGCAACCAAGTAATTAATTCATCCTTAATTTTTCACCTTTTAATCGATGGGCCGGATCGAATTGGTTTTGTGCTGAAAATAATGGCATCCAATTGTAAAGTCCAGTAGACTTGTTGAGCTAACGGAAGGTTGTTTGAGCCACAAACAGTTAAAACAGTAGAGAAAAATAATGCGGTTGCTCTCTCTTGCACGAAGGCTCTACAGTGCTCGTCCCGTCACTGTTAAGCATAGTATCGGCTATCAGCATTCTTCATTGTTTTCCGCACAGCCAGAATTAAGCCGCCATTTCTTTGTGGCATTTCATCAACCATCTATCAGACACTGTTCTACTATACCGTCCAAACTCCCTTTCTTAAGCTCCAGCAGTTCCACTAGCTACGAGATCATCAATTTAGATAAATACGTGGATAAATTACGCGAAAAGTCTCATATTAATGTTCGCGAATTTGTTGGGATTGTACAAAAGGCCAGTGATTTTGGTTCTGGAGATGAAGCCATGTTGTTTCTTGACGAAGGCGGGGTTCAAGTAAACCAAGACTTGGTCTTTTTGGTGATTTGGGAGTTGAAAGACCAGTGGAAGTTAGCTTATTTGCTATTCAAATGGGGTGAGAAATGCACATGCCTTAGCGAAAATACGTGGTGTTTGATGATATGGATTCTGGGTAATCATGGTAAATTTAGTACTGCTTGGTCTTTGATCCGAGATCTTATTCAGATGTCAACAAATATTCAGGAAGCTGTTCTCATCATGATTGATAGGTAGAAAGCTAATCCCTTTTTTCCCTTTCCATGTTTTTGACGCATACCATTGATTGAAATTTGAACTAATTCATTTTTGTGAGTTCGTCTACGTGACTGCTGAGAAGCCATTGTTAACCATGCCATTGAATTTAAGCATCATTTGGTAGATATCATTAGTCTCAACGAAAAATATTATACTCTAATCTCTCTATCGAGCTAGAAAAGCTGTTTCATAGTTTCAGTTGGCCTAGTCAATCCTGTTTTTGGGAGTTGAGTTACTACTTATATAGTGATATTCCCAAAAGACTACCTAGGAAAGGCCCTGCTATAGTATGACTAACATGATAAATTGCCTGAGATGTTGTCTGACATTGTAATTCATGATACTCCAACAGATATGCTGCTGCCAATAATGCTGGTAAAGCTATACAGACATTCCAGATTTTGGAAAAGTTCAGTATGTCTCCTGATCAGAGAACATTACTGACATTCTTGAATATTCTCTGTAAGCATGGTTTTATTGAAGAAGCTGAAGAATTCATGCTTATCAATAAGAAGCTATTCCCATTGGAAGTTGATGGCTTTAATATTATTCTCAATGGATGGTGCAATATAGTGGTTGATATATTTGAAGCCAAAAGAATATGGCGAGAAATGTCCAAGTGTTGTATTGAACCAAATGGTACTTCATATGCGCACATGATTTCCTGCTTCTCCAAGGTTAGAAATTTGTTCGATTCACTAAGACTTTATGATGAAATGCAGAAACGGGGCTGGGTTCCAGGCCTGGAGGTGTATAATGCTTTGATATATGTACTGACTTGTGAGAATTGTGTGAAGGAAGCTCTTAAGATTGTTGACAAAGTGAAACATATGGGCCTGCATCCTGATTCTAGTACATACAACTTAATGATATGTCCTCTATGTGAATCATCTAAGTTGGGTGAGGCGAGAAGTATATTAGCTTTGATGGAGCAAGACAGTATCAGTCCAACTATAGAAACGTACCATGCATTTCTTGCAAGTGCGAGTCTAGAAGGAACTGTAGAAGTTCTTAACACTATGAGAAAAGCTGGAGTTGGTCCAAACAGGGAGACCTTTCTGTTAATTCTTGATAGGTTTATGAAGTTGAAGCAACCTGAAAATGCTTTGAAGATATGGATGGAGATGAAGCAGTATGAGGTAGTGCCTGAGTCTGCACATTATTCTCTTTTGGTAGGAGGACTTCTTGAGTGCAGGTTATTTTCCAAGGCGAGAGAGTTATATGCAGAGATGAAATCCAACGGAATTGATGATCCACGTCTCCGAAAGTTCTTTCAGCCAACTGGTCCAAGAGGACATGGAGATGTGTCAAATCCTGAACATACTAATAAAGGGAAACTGGTGAAACATGGGATCCACAAGGTGATCAGAAGTGAAAAACGTAGATGATAATAAGCCACTGCCTATGAGTTGCCTTCTCATTCTTCAACAGGCAGGCGGTCAGAGCCCTGGCGCCTCCCACTGCTTCGGAGCCTATGGTTTCATGTTCTATTTCACTCCCTTAAGGGGGTTCTTTTCACCCTTCCCTCACGGTACTACTTCGCTATTGGTCACCCAGGAGTATTTAGCCTTGCAAGGTGGTCCTTGTTGATTTACACGGGATTCCACGTGTCCCATGCTACTCAGGTCAGAGTGTAAGCTAGTGCTGCTTTCGGCTACTGGACTTACGCCATCTAGGGTGCAGCATCCAAGCTGCTTCGCCTAGCAGCACGACGCTTGTATTGCTCTCCCACAACCCCGTTTTCACAGTTTAGCTCATCCGAGCCTGAAGGATACCTTTCGAAGTTACACACAAACCTTTCGCAGATGCAGGATATGTAGATTGGTCATGCTGCGACCAGGTTGGTTGTCTTGATGGTTCATATAGCTGCCCTGAGTGGCCTAGTAGGGATGTGTTTTGGAGGACATGTAAAACTTATTACATGTGGTCTGCCAAAACAAAAGTGATCCAAGACCATCTTTGCATTGCCAAAATCTATTACGTTGTCAACCTTGACATTGCGTTGCGCTTCATGGGTCATCAACATCCAAGACGACATCCATACCCCTCATATCAGTGACATTTTTGTACTCAATTCTTTACATGATCTCCTTACAGTAACCGACGCCAGCACCGGGACCACGTCTTAGGTTCTCGAGTCTTTGTATAATCCAAGGGAGGTCAAATGGGTGTTGGATAAAAGACATGGGGTGGAATAACTGAGCTTGTTGAAAGTTGGTGTATTATTATCTATCCCTGCAACTTGCAACGTGATTGAAAGTGATTTTGTCCCACCATACTCGTTGAATGTGATAATGTCCCTCCCACTTGGCTTATTCAAATGGCATTATATTTTTACTATATTCTACTCCCTCTGTCCCATTTTAGTTGGACACGTTTCATTTTACACGGTGATTAAGAAATTATAAATGAAATGATGAATTTTACTATTTTACCCTTTATCCATATTAATGATTTTCATTGGGCATTCACATTGGAATTATAATTAATTGTAGGGGTAAAATGGAAAACAAATTAATTAATTCTATCTTGATTTAGTAAGTGATCAACTAACATGAGACATTTATTTTTAGTAAGATGACTAACTAAAATGAATGTTTTGGTGGTCTCCAGGCTCTTAACAAAATATTTTTAATGGCACTACTACTGGAAAGAAAAACCTAAAAACAGCCTCTCTATATATGTTGCAGAGGAAGGTCCGCGTACACTACACTACACTGGGTATGTTGTAGTATTTTTGGAAAGAACATCAAATATATACCGGAATGTAATTATTATTTATCCCCATAAAAATAACAGAGTGGATATAATAGATAACGGTCATCTAATTTGCTTTGGATCCATAAATAATAGTGGCATTGGGTCAAGTAGAGTCAAAAGAGTAGGACTTTCTCAGCTGGCTTTGCTTCTTCAACCAATCACGTCCAGCTCAGAGCCTCTATCACTTGGGCCAATCAGCATCTCTCTCAACATGGATCTCGCAGTTCTCTTTTTCCTCCTCCTCGCCGCCGTCGCCACCACCGTCAACGCGACCGACCACATTGTCGGAGCTAACAAAGGCTGGAACCCCGGAATCAACTACACTCTATGGGCCAACAACCAAACCTTCTATGCTGGTGACTATATCTGTACGTATCACAATACAAACAAGTTACAATAGTCAAGTACTGTACATATTTCACTCATTGTTTGTAGTAGAGCTGAGGGATTCATCCGAACTGAATCCGCTTGTATTTGCTTTTTCATATTTTGATCTGTTAGTGAATGAAAATCCTGACTTCGCCACTGTTTCTCTAAATTATCTTTCTCTATGTATATCGCAGCGTTTAGGTACCAGAAGTCTCAGTACAATGTGTTCTTAGTGAATGAGACTGGATATGATAACTGCACAATAGAAGGTGCATTGGGGAATTGGACCAGTGGAAAAGACTTCATTATGCTGAATGAAACCCAGAGGTATTACTTCATTTGTGGCACCGGTGGTTGCTTAAACGGTATGAAGGTTTCGGTGCTCGTTCATCCTCTTCCGTCTCCTCCGATGTCAGCCATTACCCCCAAGCATTCCTTAGAAAAGTCTGCTGCTCTGGTGGCGGCGCGTGGTTTTGGGTCACTACTGGCGATGAGTTTTGCCTTTTTTGGATTGACATTATGCGGTTCAGTTTGGATCTAGCAAGTTTTGGTCTTTTTTGTTTGAGATTGTTAGCTCGGTTGACGCTAGGTGATTTCTTTCTTATCTGTCCCAGCGTTACCAAGTATTTGTTGTGTCGGTGGGAGGTTATAATTACCCAGTAAAGTTAGTCGAAGTGAGCAACCACGGTTATAAAAAATAAAAAAATTAAAAAAAAATAAAAAAAAAAATTGTTAGCTCGGTTGAGTTCTGGAACTACTACAACCATAAGTGTCAAGTGTGTATCTACCATTTTTTCATTATGTCATTGTTTATTCATCTATTGTTCTTTAATTTGAAGGGAATTTTTTCTTGCTAGTTTTCTCTTAAAATTGTTTCTCTAGAAATGCCCTGAACTTTACCACTAACTAAAATGGCAAAATAATTTAATTACTCCATGTATGGTTCTACTTCACTCGCTTCTCTCCCTCTCTTTTCTTTTTCTTATTTGGGAAATGCTTTCCCAACTACCTTTTCTCCAGAGAGTGCATGATATAATAAAGATTTCAGTTCAAATCTCACCAGAGTACTATTAATAAACCTTTTCCCCCAAGTTTCTCTATTAAATTAAATGAAGGTACTCATATGTGAGTTGATTTACGCAAATGTCTACTTTTTAGGTGTCACTTAGATTTTGTATCTGTTTTTAAAAGTTGTCCAAATATAGTTCTTGAAATATTATTTTTTTGGACAATTTTAGATTTAGGTTAAATATTTATATACTTTCTCAATCTTCAAGATAAAAGACTAGATTATCATCTAAATTTAAAATAACTTACACAATTTTAGATCGTAATTTAATATTTTCTTGTAAGATTTTCAATCTACTCAAAAGAAATCTTTAAATCATTGTCGTCATTAAATCATGGTCCAAAAGGTGAGTAATTAAAAAAAGGGATCATTTACTAAATAGTTTATTATCACATGTTATGTGTTACAAGACATAACTTATTCATACGAACTTATATTGATACAGGCTAAGTTCTAAACTTTTGCCTTGCTACATAACTTATGCCCGAATAACTGTTACCTTGTGAAATTAAGCCGTAATTACGGATACTTCAAAAATTTTCTCACCAAATGAGAAGCAAGAACAAAAGTTAAAAGACTATTAATTTAAGGGCCAAACTCAAAAACCATCCCAAAATAGGGACAATCCTTGCAAAAACTTGATATCGGTGATTTAGTCAAGGCCCATATATTTAAGAGCTGCGTGAAGACTGAAGAGCAATGTTTTTTGACAAAATTTCAGAAATAACTAGTAACATTTTATGCAATAAATAAGGTGCTATATTTAATATTTGTGTAATTATAAAATATAGCTACAGTTTAATAGTTACTTTAGGCTGAAAACATATATAAGCCCCGAAATTTGCTTAAACATACAAATGGTTGGAGACGTATATGAGCTTCAACAGTGGAAGTATTTAATTGCACAATTTGTATTTCAAATAGGCTGGTATTCAATTTTTGTCCTTATGTCTAGCAGAGCATAAATTCTTGAAAGATGCAGGACATAACTTGTGAGATATTTTAAAGCGAAAACATAAACTTATGTCCTATGAAAAAGTTATCTGTCTTGAAGGGCAAAATTTAAAAATCAACGGGCAAAAATTGCAAATGACCCTTTTAGTGATCATCTCTCTCTAATCCATTGCAAACCATCCCATGCCTGCCTTCGAATACAAACTATTAATGTGATAGCTACCCCATGTTGAACAAGTCTCAATGCCCAGACTTGTCTTTTTCTGTTGAAATTCTACTACTGTATGTATTAATTTAAGAGAAAATGACCTTCATCCATTACTAGAATGTTTCACCCCATGAATAACTTAATTGTTGGGTGCCTATCTTTGTAAATCCACACGGCACGAGTCTCCTAATATTATTATGAGATTAATTAGACTAAAGGAATATCAAGAAAGGATTAACTAATATAATTAAGGCAAATTATCAAATAACATTTTGAGTGAAAATCATTTTCCCTTCACTCATTTTCCCTCTCTAACTTTGCCTTAAAAATCAAACTCTCCCTCAACTTTGAACAATAGTCATACTTCCCCCTTTATCCTAATTGAGTTTTTAAAATGCCCACTGTACCCTCTAATCATCAATTTTTTTCTTATTTTCTTACTTCTTTAAAATCATCATATTTTCATTTTTTAAAAATTTATATAACTGTTTTTTCATAAAATCATGAACATTATCTTCTGGGCAGAAAAATGAGAAATACTAATTAAGTATATAAGCTAATGATGCTCTATAATGAAGTAAATTAGCATAATAAGAAAATTATCCTTATTAATAATAATCAAAACTCTAATATTTATTCTTACAAGTGAAAATAATAGGTACTAATAACTTTATAAATATATTTCAATGCAAGAAATACAAAATAATTAATAAAAACAAGGCCATATTTTTAAAGATTATAGTTATTTAGATTTTAAATTATAATTTATGTAATACTCCATTAAAGACAATCATAACTTATTTATTTATATAGACAATAGATAATACTCTGTTTCTTATTACTTGACCTTCATACTAAAAATAATTGTTTTAATTTATTAGTCTAATTTATGAAATCAAGAGAATTGTATTATATCTTTTTCTTTCTACCCTTGTTATTAAATAATTACATAAAGTAGTAGTATAGTCAAATTTAAAGTTTCAAAGTATTATTAATAAAGTTAGTTCAGTAAAATATACCTCTAAATAAAATTTTCTTAAGGGTTGTGTCATGTTAACAAAAGTCAAGTAATATGAAACGGATGTAATAAGAGAGTGGTGAAACACAAAAATCTATGTACATGCATGTACATAATATATACAAACTTAGGGGTCGTTTGGTTGGAAACAAGTTATCCCATCATGTATATGGGATAAACTAATTCCATCACTGTGGTATAAATGATGAGATAAATATTTTCGGGACTAACTAATACCTCGCCAACCAAACACAGGATAAAATAATCCTGAGTTTTATCTCTGAATTATTATACCTTAGACCTCACACCAAACGACTCCTTAATACATATAATATTGAAATAATGATCTTAAAATATAACATTAAATTTGATGACAAATTCATAAAAAATATTATTTTGACTTATAATGTTAATGAACTTAAATAAAATGCTATAATATCCTAAGTTAAAAAAATATATTATAAAATATAAAGAGGTATTACATAAATATAAGATTGAAATTACAAGAGCAAAATAAACATTGTATAGGATAAAGGGAGGAATATGATTATTATTTAAAGTTGAGGGGAGAGTTTGATTTTTAAAGTAAAGTTAAGGATGAAAACATTTTTCAACCACATTTTGGATATAAAAGAATTAAAAATGCTAATAGAATCTCGAGAAATCCTTTTACCAAGACAAAATTTGGAAAGTCCATCTACCAAACTATTCTAAATACAGTTTGAACTTAACAATAAAACTGCAATGTGCATACCAGTAACACGAAAAAACCGATCTGCTAAAAAGATTTTAACTAACTAATTAATTAGATTTGTTTGAACGTCCTAATCATTGTTTATTTTACGCTAATACTCTATATACTTAGATGTCATTTGACATTCTTTTTCGAAGGATAAGAAGATAACACATGTAATAGTCAACATTAAAATTTCACTATCAATAATAAAAATATAACTAGCGAATATTGCTCACCTAAGGCATTCCATCACCCTATAGAAAGTCTAATATATTTATTTAACGCATAAACGATATTTTCTGCTATTAATAATATGTGATTATGTATAAATTTAATTTCATTCTATTTTAAAATCTATAGTCTTTTGTCCCATTCACACTCGTAAATTTTCATTTGCTTTGTGCATCTTGCTACTTTGCTGTGTTATTTTTCTTTCGATCCTGCTTTGAATTTTGATTATCTTCTTTTGAACCGATGGACTATCAACAATTTCTCTACCCTCTTCATACCTTATTTGAGTGATTACACTGAATTTGTTTTTGTCGTACACTCGCAAATTTGAAAAAAAATAAAGAAGCTAAATAAGGGCAACCGGGTGCACTAAAGCTCCCGCTATACATAGGGTCCGAAAAAAGGCCCGACCACAAGGGTCTACTGTATGCAGTCTTACTTGGCATTTCTGCTAGAGGTTGTTTTCAAAGTTTGAACTCGTGATCTTTTGGTCACATGACAACAACTTTACCAGTTACTCCAAGACTCCCTTTAAAAAATTTAAAAAAATAGAATTTTGGAATAAAGAAGTTAGGTGATCGAATTCTTTTAGAATTTATTGTGTATTAGCCCGGGAGGAAGACTTGAATAGTGGTCCTGTCTGGCCAAGGCAAAACAAAATTGTACACCAAACATGAAGTAATTGAGGAACTGCCATAAATTGTTGATATTTTTATGAAGTGGACCAAACTATCATCATAATAAAGGAAAAAAAATAATTTGAATTTAAGTCAAAGTAGAAGCTAATAATGTCTTCGGTTTTCCCTCCATTTAAAACTCTTTTTACTGTACATTAGTAAAAGAAAATAAAGGAATTTGAAATTTTAACAAGTTAGGATGGTCTGTATGTTATGTTACAACAATGTTGACTGCAGTTATTAAATCAACTTCAAGAACATTCATCATATTTACATTAAAACAACTGATTTTGAACATACACACTTGTAAAAATTTCTCAAAAAAGGAGAACTAATTTAGAAAACAAGCCTATTCTGCGCAACTCTTCTGTCGCCTTCTTGATCTGCTGAACGTTCTTGAAGGCGGGGAGGGGGAGAATTCGAAAGGGAGGGATGGTAACTCCATCTCACCTTTCAAAATCTTGACAATGTCACTAATGTCAGGTCGCAATTCGGGCATCTTCTGTAAGCATGCAAGTGCCAAGTTAATGCAAAGAGTTGCTTGGTCTTTGTTGTAGTCATCTTTTAGTCTTTCATCAACAAGTTCTAACACATTTCCAGCATGAGCTAGCTGTTTGCACCAACTTATCAAATTTGCTTTCTCGAGTTTCATTGGCGAATTAAGAACATGTAATGGCCTCCTGCCAGAGACTATAACAAGGACAAGAACTCCAAAGCTGTATATGTCAGCCTTTTCCATTAAGTAGCCACACCCTCCATATTCTGGTGCAACATAGCACAATGTACCTCTCATGCTCGTCGTGCTACTCAACTCTCGACTGAATAGATCACCACTCCACATGTCACTCCCCATTGAACGCGTATGCTTTCTCTTCCAACCTTTCCTAAAACTGAATTCTGCATCTGGAGCATCTCCATTTTGGTCCTGCATTCCGAATTTTCTCTTTCTCTTGAATCGAAAGCGTTTACCAATATCAAAATGTGGAATCTTGAACCGCTTTTTACAGTAGCTTTCTAGTTTCTTGGCCTTCTTACTCTTCTTGCTTAGTTCATCAAGATGCTCCTCTTTCCACCACTCTTTCATCTTCCTAGGCTTCTTATTACATATTTTCCCCGTTATCTCCTTCTCAGACTCTTTCTTGGGAATTTCCGGCTCTTGTTCTTGTAATGTGGTTTCTTGCACTTCCTCAAATTTACTCTGAGGTGCTGAAACATCCAAATTGTCTTTCTGAGGAGAACATTTCTTTTCTAAGTCCCATTCAGGATTAGTTGATGGGCAAATCTGGCTTCCAATCCACTCCATTACATAATCTTTGCTGCATAATTCACCACTACCATCCTGTCTCCACCACCAATCTTTACCCCATTGTTTGATATTTCTTGCTTTATCATCTCCACCACCTAAGTCCAACTCTTTCTTATGATCAACACTGCTAAGCTCCTCTTCATAACTTGCCACACCATTTTCAGTAACTGAAACTTCCTTTCCCTTGGCATTCCTAGTTGCATCATTCTCATTAAAGAAACTCAAATTTTGGGCAACAGAATTAAAGCCAAAGGTTCTAATGCTATGGAAAGTTTTACTGCCTTTGGAAGAAGAAGAAGCTTGTAAAGCCATAGCAAAATCTACCTCATCTTGACTATCCATAGGTGTCCCAATTGGTGTTGGAGTCTCAGTGCCTGTAGTCATTGCCCCTAAATTCCCAGAAAGGTCTTGACTTTTCCACAACTCTTGGCTCTTCCCCAATTCTTGACTAAACATATCCACACCAAATTCCTCATCAAGCTTCAATCTTGACAACCCAAAATCAGAAAGCTTAGCCCTGTACTCTGAATCAAGAAGCACATTGCTAGGCTTAACATCCCCATGAATCACTGGTGGGTCACAATCTAGATGCAAAAATGCCAATGCTCTAGCAACATTAAGAATGACATCAAACCTCCTAGCCCAATTCATACACAAACTTGACTCATTAAAAAGTGATTCTTGCAAACTTCTATTAGGCATATACTCATAAACTACAAGTCTCTTACTTTTCTCTACACAATAGCCAAGAAGAGAAACTACAAGAGGAGATTTTATCCCACCAAGAATATTCAGCTCATTCTGAAACTCCCTTTCACTTTGGAATGAACCAGAGTCCAATAACTTAACAGCAATCAATTTCCCATCTTTAAGAATTCCTTTAAATACAGTTCCAGATCCCCCTTTACCAATAGAAGTGGAATCACTAAAACCTTCAGTTGCTGACTTTAGCTCTTTGTAACTGAACCTGTGAAGCTTAACAAGGGGTACACTAGAATCAAAAGGATTAGTACGTGAACGATGCACCAAAGAGTACCAAAGATAGTAAAGAAAATAAAGAATGGCAAACAAGATTATAAGTGAAGCTAAGGTTGTAATGATGAGGAAAATTATACTTGACATTGGTTTTGGATTTGAAGGAATTGGCTGTCTTGAAGTCATTTTGTTTTAAGGTTCAAGAAATGGAGAAGAAAGTTGAGAACTTTAAGGATTTGCTAGGTTCAAGAGGTATTTGTTTCAGTTTTTTGAAAGGGGGGAGTGATGGATTTTGCTTTACAGTTGGATAATCATTTGAGGATTAGTACAATGTCTTAAATGGTTCTTGATGGAATAGTATATAGAATAGTAGTACTACTTACTGGTAGTAGAATAAAGAGTCTTTTGAGTTTTTGTATGTTACCAGTACTATTTTAATGATGTAAGTTTGAGTTGAAGTTTGAGGGATGATAATGATTAAAAAAGCAAAGGGGAATAAGTGAAAGTCTTTTTCCCTGGTGAAATACTGAAATAGGAGTAGTGAGTTGCGGTGGGGTGGGGGGTGTGGGGGACCCAGAAGGGCAGAGTTGCTTTTGACTAGTAGTAAGAAAGAAGAATTTGCAGTATCAAGGGGAAAAGTGACTGTGGTGTGTTGGAGTATAGTGCTCTGAGTGCAGGTTTTGTTTATTTTTGTTTGCAGGAATTTGTGGCCTACGTGCCATCTGGATTCTGGGGAGAGCTATTTTGATTACTTTTATTGAGTGCAAAGAAAATTTTTGCTGACGAGCTCAACTGAGGAGAAGAAGGGATATCATATCACTCCCCAGTATTGATGTCCGGACATCCTTTTGGATATTATATCTGTTGCACCAACTCAATCGACTAAGAAAAAATCAGAGTAAAAAGAACATTACATGTCAATATATTTTAACTCTTTAGATTAATAAAGCCAGTATGTATCATAACAAAAATCGGGGTCGTCGTTGACTAATGAGTTTATATCAACGTAGGCAATACTCTGGCAAAAGTAATTCCTAAAATGTCTGTCATATAAGCTATCCCGAATCCTGCGCATGGCGGGAGCTTTAGTGCACCGGATTGCTCTTTTTTTTCTGTCATATAAGCTTCATAAGCAAACACAAGAAGAATGGCTAAATATATAATATTATCAAACAAATTCTAGATATAATCTTACCAATTATAAATAGTTATCAATAGCTATCTGTTAAATGATTTAATAATGTAGAAACTGTTTTACATTGTCATTGTATACAAGTTAAACCTTCAAAAAAATTGGAGTACTATTTAATACTCTTCCTAATTATAGATGCAAGACTTATCTCCGATGCAACGAAGTTACTAGTGATATCTTGTCTTTGATTCAGAATCCACATATAAGTGGACGTAATTATATATAGTTGGTTAATTCAAATCTTAGTTGGATTAATTTTAAAAACTTATTAAACAATAGTCTATAGATGACAAAGTTAAGGCTTTAAAGGTAGAGCTTTTTGAAGTAAACACATAAATCTAACTTTTAGAAAAGATAAAAATCTTGACAAGTAGAGTCTCTATATATGTTGTTTATTATAAGGTGCTTTCCCACTAATTAATAAAGTGGAACGAACGACTTAAGCAGATTGAGACAAGAATGGAAAAAACAGCTGTGCATGTTATTGAGTTTGTAATATAGCAAAGCACCTTTTCAAGATTTTCAAAAGAGCAAATTAATACCAAGTTGATATTGTTTCAACTTTCATTTCCTGTTTAATGACAAATTTATTAAATATATATGATGTAAAAGGTTCCTTTCTGAAATACGTTGATAGGGTGGATGATCTTGTTATATATATGATCTTAAACAATTATTTTTCTGTGAACTAATTTTTTTAGTTGAGTTAACCTCAAAATTCATTTATTTACGAGAGTATATACTATTACTCCCTTTTAAAGATAGAATTTTTCTATGCAGATCTTTATGATTTTAGCTTGATGAGGGCCAGACACTTTAGGTGATGACTTTTTCCTTGGTGTAATTATAGCACCAACACTCTCAAGTCTGAAATTCTAAAATTGCCAGAGGAACTACTTTCATGTGAGCCTTTTTATTTATTCTCATTGGTTAGTCATAGTAATGCAGCCACGTACGATAAAATACTTGAGTGAAAGACGAAAAGAGTGTTTTATATTCCCTCATATCGATTCATGCAACACTATTTTTCATCTTACCTGAAACTTAACTTTTATAGAGTAATTATATACAATTATGACATTCTAAGATAATAAATTTTAAAAATCTTTCATTTTTTTCTTAAATTTGGTGTTAAAGTTAAACTACATCACATGAATAGAAATAGCGAAATTATTAAAATTTTGTTGTTATTTGTAATACTCCAATTTCATAGTAGTCTTATATTTTTTCACTAATGTGCCAACTATTTTGTTGCTTCCATTGTTACACTAATGGGAAAAAAGATATGGAGATGTCAGAGTTGGTCTAAAATGAGCATTGGATCCATGAATAAAGGGAGGAAAAAAAGTAAACGAAACAAAACTGTGATTTCTGGGGGGGTGGGGGTGGGGTGGGGGGTGAAAAGAAAAAAAAAAAGAAAAGATGATGGGTCATAATTGAATATCCTAAAAGAGAAGCAAATTGAAGTCCTAAAGGGCATATGGCAACTGAATGGATGCAGATGCTTTGTCTCCTTATCTTATTCTCTAATTTTGTCTATGCTATTGTGCACGTCTGTATTTGCCTAAGCCCAATTTATTTTTGCTTTTCAAGCAAAGCAACTTTACTATACTATACTATTAGCATTATTTTACTGATTGGCTTGATTAGTCCCCCTCTCAATGCGTATTACTTACTACTTAGTTTTTTTTTTTTTTTGTGTGTGTTTTGTTTTGTTGTGGAAATGAAAAATTAGGTTGTGATTGCTAGTGGCCATGTGTACCTAGGATTTCTTTGGCTCTATTCCTCTATATACTTGAAGACACACATGTGGCGGTAGGCATAATGGCAAAATCCAACACACCACCCTCGAGTAAGATGTGTCATTTTGCTGCTTTGCTAAGAGAAAAACAAGAAAAAAAAAATATTGTGTAAAAGTGTATATCGAGTACGTTGATACTGGTTGAAAATAATTCAAAGTGAAAATTAATTTGAAATTGAAAGTAAAACTTTAAAACTATTAAGACCATCACCAAAGAATGTGACAGCAACAGATGAGACTGTCTCTTTTTTAATTAAAGGACTTGATTTTAAGTCTTGGATGTGGAAAAATTATTGATAGGAAACGATTTCTTAGAATGAGCCTTACGTGATGCCAATTTAAATTTATCGAACTTTAATGCGAATAACGAATATCAAACACTGTATGGAAAAAATAAGCCTAGACTAATACATTATCACTTAAACGTCGATTTGCGACAATAAACACCACACAAAATCTTAGCGGCGAAGCTAGGGGATGAACCTCCTTCACCGAGGGCTTTTGTCCTTTCGCCTATAGACGGCGACTTAGCTTCATGATTTTGTTTACTATATATATATAAGTAAAATAATTTTTATATAACGAATGTTATGCCCTGTTTAACTTCTTTATGTGTTTAATTACTTCATTATATTTAGTCAAAATCACGGCTCGTGCACACACATATAAAATATGGTTTTTGTTTCGTAGCTTCATCATCTTGGTTCAAAGAAGAATGATATAAAGGCAGGCATGGGATTGGGAAATATGAGCTGAAAATGATATAGAACACATAGTTGCTTTCTTGTGCTTAGACAGTAGTAGTGGTTGTAAGCAAAAGAACATGCCATGGGACCATTTTCACCAGCATGAGACTATATATATATTGCTTTATTTCTTGATTTTTCTTCTTGCCAATTACTACTCTCCACTTTTTTTGTCCTCAAAATTCTCTTCTTCTTTTTGGTTTAACGTTAGCTAACTTTATGGGTGGGGTGTAAAATCATTTGTCTAGTCGTATGCACCGAAATTTGCACGAGCAAAACCATTTTGCCTTTTGCTTTATGCTTTACCCTTCAGGGAACAGTGACAAACATAGGCTTCTAATCATGATATTCCAACCAAATATATAGAGAGGAATAATTTCCCACGCTTGGTAATTACTAATTAGTAGAGGTTCGTTTCAAATTATTACCTTAGAAGAATTGTTAAAATAATGTCTAGCCCCTTCACTTGTACACATCTCCCTTTGGAATTATTTGAATTGATGGAAGCTATTGAAATTTGAATTAGTCCTGCTTTTCATCTCTCTTTTTTTTTTGTTCAGTGACTAATGAAAAGGATGTAGAAAAAAAGATTGCATTTCCTTCAAAGGAAGATCTTAATAGAGTATAGGCTAATATATCGTCTCATTTTGTTCGAGTTGGTTCGCCTTTATGGCAATTAAAAGAAAAAATGGTTAGGATATTCATATGCTTCGTAGTGGCATGAAAATACTAATTTACACACTACCTTAACAAAGTTCATTCTCTGGGAAACTCCATTTAAATTATTCTGGTGAATTCATTCCAATCTACACACACATATAAAGACAATTCCTACTTGATAACTTGAAGTTCAGTAAGACCAAGGATATTACGTTAGTTCAATGGAAGTCACTCGGAGATAACTTTTACTAATTAATGTGGAAAAATAACTTCTTAGCGGCACTTGTCATATGTATATATTCTCTAATTCCAGTGAGATTGAGTTGACTTTCAGCCATAGTTATTTTTAAGAGATTGTCTAAAAGTTGAGCGACTTTATAGTGACAAAACACAGTTTAATGACTTAGTAGGAAAAAAAGATTTTTAAGTTGGATGACATTCGAGAAATTAACTTGCCTTAGCCATTTACCAAGCTTTCAACATTTCGAGTTAAGATGCAACTTGAAAATTAGTTCGACACCTTAATACATTAGCAAGTAGCAACTATTAGAATTAGAAGTAAAACAAGATTTGAGTTTGAAGGTGGATAGTTTCTAAATAGTTCTCCTGTGACAGCTCCTTCCAGTTGCCAATCTACTTTTCTAAAACTCATGATGCATCACATTTTCGAAGCTTTCGCGAAGCTGAAAAATATGGATGACTGATCTTCTAGAAGAGCCCGCGGGTTACCCTGTTCAACCTGTAAAGCAAAAAAAAAGAAAGAAAGATGAGAAACTGGAACAATTTCAATTTTGGATGACATCCTGAACATTTTAGCATCTTAAATATAGGCTTGATTTGTACCACGGAAGCAAGGGCACCATTACCTCTATTAACATGCACCAATTTAACAATTGAAGAGTGTAGTAAGTGTGACAATGCAAAAATATTGGAGGCAGTCATTTCTCTATGGGATGCACCCAGTCAAAAATTGTACAATGTTCACCAGTGACAAATCAACATACAGTGGATGAGCACTAAATTGAGTGCCAAGGCTTGTTTAGTTGTTCATATCAGCAGCCTTAACGATGGTGATACCGCAAGTAAAGCATAAACCAAGTTTGCAATGTAAAATGACATTATTTTCTTAGGGTCTCTACCATGTCAGTGAACGATAATGAAACCATAAATATAGATGAGGCATAATTAAGCCGTTAATAATGTCGCCCTACTTTTCCAGGTAAGTATAATAGTAACTGATTACCCGAAGAGACTTAAAAATATCACTAATCGGCTAGTTGTGTTATATTCTTATAATTCAAAGTCTAGACATAGTTTAAAGGAAGGCAAGTTTGTCAAGACAGTAAGTTTACCAGAAATCCTCGATCTAAAATCAGGATATTGTCCATGTTCATAACTGTGGAAATGCGATGGGCAATTGTGATAACCGTTGTTCCCTGGCATTCAGTGGCTAGAGTTTTCTGTAGTTTTGAAGTTGTTTCAGTGTCCACATTTGCCGTGCATTCGTCCAAGCAAAGCACCTGCATAAAAGTGTAAACCTGTCAGTATTTTCTCCCATCTCTTGTACACACCTCCGTAGTAACTCTTTTTACACATTATACGACCTTGCAGGACTTGAGGAGAGCACGTGCAAGACAGAGTAGCTGCTTTTGACCAACAGAAAATGCTGTTCCAGACCCTTTTAGTTGAACATCCAGTCCACCTGCTGCTTCTACCTCCTCCTTGATATGACACTTTTCTAGGACATTCCAGATCTCAAAATCCCTGTTCTCTTGCAATGGATCAATATTTTTCCTGAGACGTTTATTATGCAGACATGTAAGGGAAGCCATATTACCAACCAATCATCATTAATATGATCACATGCTTTGGCCAGTACTGGTGTTACAGAAGGTGAGAAGGAAGGGAATGTTCTAAGACAATATGACTGAAGAAGCCACAAACTATGTCAATTACCTTACTGATCCTTCAAACAAGAAAGGAGCCTGGGGAACAACAGCAAAACTCGAACGAAGATATCTGACAGAAACACCAGCAATATTTACCCCATCAACCATGATAGATCCTCCGCATGTTGGGTAGAGTCGAAATAGGGCATTCAAAATACTTGATTTTCCTGCACCTGTTCTTCCAATTATACCAACCTGATAGGTACCAGGGCAACCTTTAATGTCAATGGAGTCCGGATTGTATTTATGTAAAACAAAGAAGTTACAATTACTTAATTCCAATCGTAATCTCTTGGGATAGTTTTATGCCATCTTATAGACGTGTGATTTTGCAAGTGTTAAAGGATATGGTAGATTATCCAAGCTAGACAAACAGACCTGTGTTCCCCCAGCAATGGTGAAAGAAACACCACATAAGGCAGGAGGCAGTTGTGGCTTGTACTTAAGAGTTACATTGACAAAATTGATCTCTCCTTGATGGGGCCATTGTGGATGTAACGGATAACCTCCAACATCTTCTTCTTGAGGAACATCCATATACTATAGAATGGGAAGTAAGAAGGAGAACTTAATTTGTGTGATAAAACTTTTATGAATGTATCTCAATTTAGTCACCTGTAGTATCCTCTCAACAGAAACCATCTCTTTTTCTGTTTCTGTGAAACTTGTTAAGAAGCTTCCAAGTAAAGATACAATTGGAGCCGCATATGAGAGAGCCAAGCCAACCTGTTCACATAGAATCAGTACATCTAATTCAGAGCAGGTTATGATTGCTTTGCAGTAAAGGGTCAAGAGAAAAGTAATCACTTAAAAACTTACCAACCCTGGAGTACCTAAATTGATGGGAAGGTACTCATGAGAACCAATAACTGCCATCACTGCTATGAATGAGACAATAAATGCTGCCAGCAACTGAAAAAAATAAATCTTTCAGTACCAACTATAGCATCTAGCATCATGATAACATCAATTTTTGAGTATCATGTTATTACGTACACTAATGAGAAGTGCGTACCCACCAAAGCTCACACGTCACAGTTGTCAAATGGTGACACAAAATTCAGTAGTAGTTCCCCTAAAGTGGTACTGACAGTGTACGACATACCTGAAGGCGCAGGGAGAGCCACAAACTTGCTGTTACTTCTGAATACGAAGTCCTCTGATACGTCATCAGATGCTTATTAAATTTGAGTAGAAAAAGATCCTGCCCAACAATAGAGTTTGTTTGAACTTCAGGATGGAAAAAGATGGAGGTTGGACAATGAATTCTCCTTGGAGAAGTTGGAATACGAGCATTCAAAATATTTTCCACACATAGGATAGCAATGGGTCTTTCTGTCTGGCAACAAGAGGAGGCCAGAAAGTGCTCTTTATGATGCTGTTTATAGAGCATGAGAAAAACTACATTCCATAATTGTGTGATGTACACGGGACATTACTAAGCTACTGCATTTTAAGTTCATTGCAACTTTACTGTTCCTCAATGGAATAGGGGTGTTTGACACCTGAAATCAATATGAATATGCTGAAATTATGGAAGGACAGGATAAACGAGAAACTAACATAAGGAAGAAAATTTACTTGTGATCATGCATTTTTTCAAAAGAAAGATAACACGTGTTCTCATTCTCCTATCAAAATCGGATTTATCTTAAAGTTTGTCATCATATCATGCTAAAACTGTCAGAAATCCATGGACTAGAGTTTAGTAGGGAGAATTTAGTAAACAGAAACTTCTTAAAGTAATTCCTCCCTACGATCAAAGATGCGATTGATCCCACAAGGTGAAGCAGTCAAAAGTTGTTTCAAGAGGGCACAAATGGATAAGCACAAGAACAAGCACCCGTAAACCAGGAATAAAAATTTATATCCTCTGGAAAGAAAAGACAGAGATGCTCCTATGGAAGTGAAGTCATTTAATTTAAAAAACAGGATACAATTACCTCGCATTTAAAGCCTCTTATTGTTGATGATCCATCCAGAGTCTCCGTAAAAGATGCATATATAGGTGATCGAGATACACTATCTAGTCTACGCAACTCACGTGATGTTGACCTGTAATACAGCTGAAGATCTTATCTTCAGTTATTCTGTCAAATCAAAGTATGGGAAAGTGAAACTACCTATCTATTCCAGTGGCAAAATCTTGCATTCCGCATCAAAATATTTCATATGGGACTTAGAGAAAAAGGTCATTTAATTAACCATTATTGATATTCTAGCAATGTGGATCAATATCATGACTTCTCAGATTTTGCTGTAAATGAAAAGAGAAATAAAAAGAGATCCAAAGAGAAACTTTGATTGTTGTATAATGTTCACATTTTAAGCAGCATGAATAGGTTAAAAATTGCAATATACTGCAAAATTTCTATATATGAATGCCCCATATTCGACAAGCATTATATCTTACAAAAGAAAATCTCTAGTTTCTTCAAAAATGATACCCCAAGTTTCACAAAGCTAAAATGAATAAATATGTTACAAAGCGATGCTTCTATTTCAGCAAATGATACTTTAATATCAATGTAAACCATAATTTGTTCAAATAGGAGAAGTGACTCCCTTTCTCTTATCTAGATGATAAAAAAGAGTCCTTCCAACTTCCAAGCTTGGACATAACCAGTGCATATATATCTAAAGGGGTTATAATAAGAAATATATCGAAATTTACCAGATATTATGTACTACAGTCTACACCAGGGTGGACAGGTGCCTGTGCACTATGTGGGTCCGTCTTTGATAATCAGTGAAATGTATAGAAATTTTTAACTCACCTGTAGTTTTCTGTAGATGTACCAGAAAGGCATTAACAGAAACAAAAACATGACCTGCATATATGCATAACCTATTAGAACAGAAGTTCTAACAAGCAAAAAGTGGACTGCAGTACTTAAAAAAATAGAAAAAAAGGAACCCTGGAAAGTTCTGCGACAAGGAAAAGCTAACCTGCACATATGACAGAACTACAGCAATCCCCAAGAGGCCAACAAAATTAGCCAGCAGAATGTTGAGAATAAAGGGAAGAGAATCGTCAATAGTGTAGAGATCTGAGGACAGTCTGCATACTCCAGTCAGTACATATTACATATTGTCAAAAGAAAGAAACAATTAATTTCTTCGTGATCTGATATACCTGTTTATAATTCTTCCAGTTGGGTTCAAATCAAAGAAGCTTATAGGTGCACTCATAAGCTTCTCTAATAATCGATCATGCACTTTAACAGCGGCGCGTAGCCCACCAAATGCAAATGAAAATGCCCTCACTAAAGTTAGCAAGGAATTCACCAGACAGAAGAGAGAGAGTATAGCCTGCGACATCAATAAAACAATCAAGCTAACTGGTAATTAGTCACTATATGGGTAAAAATGAGCTGTATATCATCAGAGAGAGAGGCCTCATGCCTTCTCCAAATTCCACCCTTTTAATTTGAGAGAAACAAGCAGAAGAGGGGTTGAAACTAGAAATGGTAGTACCAACTTTACTGTTGAAAAATGAAAATGATATTAAAAAGAATTTCGCTCTTTCTTCACAACCTAAATTACTGCTTTTCAGATTAGGCCCAACAGAATTTTCTAAGAAATCCCCATGCCTTGGAATCTGAAATGAGATCTCCTCTCTTGATAATAGGAGATGAGTAGGAGAAGACACTATATTACGCAAAGACTCAGCTCTTCAATTCTTCCATTTTCAGGGAACTCTTACAACAATACTTAAAAATTTCCAATAAAAGATATTCAAGCCGGGGAAAGAAAATGTCTTGGTGAGGAGGATCTACACAATTTAAGTAGTTGACTAGCTACCAGGTAAAAAGTCGTTGAATATGGTTTCTGGTTTCTTCCACTTGTATCAACCCAATATGAGAGCCACATGTCATTTCCATTACGAGAAGCTTGCATCAAAACCGCAGAGAGGCATGTTAAAACTGTGATGAACCAACCAGCAAAAACAGCATAGCTCCTGCAAGACATAAAATGATGAAATCATCAAACTGAATTTATCACAGGCAGGATCTTTCCAGAAAAGGCTAATAGAGCCTAAGCTGCTCGTTCTCTTCAAAGACACCTCCAGATCTGTGTCGGATCCTCCAAAAATAGTGCACTTTTGGAGGATCAGACACAGTGCGGCAATATTTTGGAGAGTCCGAGCAAGAGCTACATGGATAGTGAGGATTTACATACCAACTACAGCTAGCTCGGGATTGAAGTGTAATTGTTGTTATTGTTGTTGTAGAATTATTTTCATGCTAAAAGAAAACGACAACTCACTTGTATACAATGAATTCGACGTTTCCTTCTTTCCGAACCTCTGATTCATCAGTCACTTGATTTCCATCAGGAGTACATATAAACTCATCCTCTGAAATTTTCTGCTGGATCTCACTAGAAATATTTGATCTTTTGTCCTGCTGTTGAACTTCAGAACAACTGGTAACCTCATCGATTGTCAAGAATGCTACATCAGAGGGACAAGTAAACTCAAGGGGATTTCCCACCCACTGCACATGTCCTTTATCCATCACAATTACCAAGTCTGCAGCAGATATTGCCTGTAAGGTAAAAGAATATATTAGTATGGAAGACAAGCACTACTTTAGATATCTTAAATGTCATCTGTATTGCCAACGTCTAGTCAATTTATTAACAAAGATGTTAGCTGTGCCTAAGATTACTGCATCTTTCTGATTATAAATGCTCAGTTCTTTCTTGAACAAGAGATTACAAAACAGAAATGCACCTTTTTCTAATTATTGATGCATGTCAAGTTCTTCTTTTACCTAGAGTTCTGAAAAATGCCAATATACAAATGGTAAATTGCTTCATCAACATAAATTTGGTGCGTGAATCAACATCACTCACCTTGTGATATACATACTGATAGTTGAACTTCATGTCATTAGAGAGAAAAGAAGAATAACATTGCATATAAGATTTTCCAGAAATGCAGACAGATCAATTGAAGTAAATTTAATTAGATCTTACACTTCATGTAGAGATCCTTGTTAAAATGAGCCATTTTCATTTAACACAGGAACTAAATATTACTATTACGTACTTGACTACAATTGGGAATTAAGAAACAATTGTTCTGTAACTTTGATCAGTATCAGCTGAATATAGGAAAAAACCTATTACACGGAAGATAGAACTCCACACAACTCATTGCATGACAAAGATACATTCACGTGCATTATCCAGCTCAATGATCAATGCCAACTAGTCTGTTCTTAATGCAAAGTGGTTCGTACTTGCAAATACAATGAGCTGTGAAAAAACAATGGCTTGTAACCATATACAAAGTAGCATCAAGTCGTCTACATAGTGATTATTTCAAAACTTCCTTCACGCGTTGCTTAATAGAAGTCCTGTCAATATTTTTCTAATTATTTCCCTTATAATCTTTGACGTGAACTGGAATTTCAGCATTTTTTGTGAGAGAATCTACTTATAAATGAGTTCAAAAATATGTATAGAAACCTCAAGAAGTTCTTATTAGATCCAACAGAAAAGGGAAGTAGGTGAACGGAAAACCTGAATGTTATGTGTGCAAAGGATGCGTGTCTGCTGATTCATTGGAGAGCCAAGAATTGCATTATGTAGAATTGAACAACCAACATGTGCATCAACTGCACTGAGGATATCATCAAGCAGGTATATTTCCGCATCATGATAAACAGCTCTGTCAGATACAGAAAAAGTTGTCAGAAGATCAGACAATTCAGTACTCATAGTCACTAGACAAGTACCTTGGCAATTGAAGAGAGAGAATCACGTCACCTGGCAAGTGCAAGACGAGCTCTCTGTCCACCAGATAAGTTAAATCCTTTTTCCCCAACAAAGGCCATATCACCTCCCGACATTCTGGAAATATCGAAGTCCAAGGAACAAGCTCGTAAAACTTCTGAGTATCTGTTCCAATCAAAATCCAAAAAGCTTCTGTTAAGTAAAGACTCCTCAATAAACCTTCATATATTGCATTTCAAGGGTCCAAGGCATACAAAATATCATCTCCAAGAACATTGAGGTTAACCAGAAGAATGGGGACTTTGGAAATGCAAAACTGAGAACTAACAACTGAATGCAACTGAAATTATCCAAAAAATTCTTATTGTCTTGTCAAAATGTAAGGAAAGAGACCTCCTTGGATCATACTCTCTTCCGAACAAAATGTTATCACGTACAGTTCCTGAGAGAATCCAAGCAACCTGAAAAAAGGGCAAACTATGTGATCACGAGTGCTACATAACACAAAAAATCTAACAGCAGTTTGTTCGCACCTGTGGAACATATGCTATAGAACCATTCCGATACACAGATCCATTGATTAGCCTCGTTTCCTCCAAAATCAAATTCAACAAGGATGATTTCCCTGAACCAACCTGCAGCAAGCAAGTTATTCATAATAAGTGAAACAATAGTTTTGCTGGAAAGTAACCTTGCAGAGTAGAAGCATTGGATAACATTATATAAGCAAATCAGTGCATCACATGCTACACCCATTTTGTATGCTGGAAAAGGTTACTAAAGTATTGCATCAACCATAGTTTCTTTCCCTACAGTTAAAACCACCAAATGCAGAACTAAGGTGAATTAAAGTGAAGAAAGTGCATGTGCTACACTGCATGTAGCAACAGTATAGAAAGATCATACAGATATAGATCCAGATCTTCTTTCCTGCAATTATAATCATATCTCCAACTTCATCTAAAAGGACATGGTGAAAAGAGAGAACACAAATAGAAAGTCATACATATACAGTACTCCTGACTAGCTCAGTTACAGCACACTTTTGCACCAATAAGAAGCGGAGGATTTCTACTAACAATTCTAAACATATTATCCATTTCTAAGACAAAGTGTGCAAATATCAAATATATCTTGATTCAAAATGTTATATCGTCTAGTTTGTTTTTTCTGCATCAACTTATGAAATGTCAGAAGGGGAGCCTTGGAGTAACTGGTAAAGTTGCTGCCATGTGACCAGGAGGTCACGGGTTCAAACCGTGGAAACAGCCTCTGGCAGAAATGCAAGGTAAGGCTGCGTACAATAAACCCTTGTGATCCGACCCTCCCCGGACCCTGCGCGTAGGGAGCTTTAGTGCATCGGGCTGCCCTTTCTTTAACTTATGAAATGTCACCGGATAACCCAAAAGTTTGTGCATGGTAAAAGGGGAGCCTTAAATTGATAAACATAGAACAAAGCCTTAAGATGCTCAAATTTCATGTCAAATGAGGCAGGCTGATCCATATTTTCTTACTTTATAAACTCACAGCTATAAAATTACTTAATAATTTATAATAGTATCAAGCAGAGTTCTACCTCTCCAACTACTGCCACCAGTAAACCTTTCGGAATAAGAAGATTAACAGGATCCAAAACTAAATTTATTTCCTTCTGGTCACTGCTCGACCATGTGCTAGATGCATCATGGATGCCAACGGCCACATCTTGCAATTCAATATGCTTATTAGAGCAAGAGAAAACCGGACAATTGCTTGGTTGTTCCATGATTGTCTCCTTCTCAAAACAGGATAAATACTTGCATAACCTCCTGGAAGATATTACAGCCTGCAAAAAAAAAAAAAAAGGAGATATTATAGAATAAAGGAGGATAATTTCTCAAAGAAAAGAATTTTCAAAACTTACATCAATTAACCCATTGATGACCCAAGGAAATGAATTTAATGGAGAAATCAAGTTGTTAAACAGTGCGACACAAGTAAAAACCTGCAATATTAACCAAACAATTGGGAATATATGATTACAAAAAATGGCTGAAGTAAGCAAGTATTCTAGAATCTGTCATTGTACCGTTGCTGCATCAAGTTGATGGCCCATCAAAGTATAGAGTCCAAATGTGAACAACGAGAAAAGTGTTGGTGTTGTTGCCCAGAAGAAAACACACCATGAATCCAAGTATTTCCTAGTCTAACAAGAAAAGTCTTAAGTTTAAGTATGGCTCATGCTACTATCAAGCACAATGTACTAGAAGAATAATATTGTCTCACCGAAAGGTGTTTCACTTCTTCCGATCTCGTCTTCATCAGCCAACTTGCAAAAAGTAGCTCCCAACCATACATTTTCAAAGTGCGTATATGTGTTAAAATCTCCGCTGTCATTCTAATCCTGCAAAGAGGAATGGACAATAGATCTTAACAAATATAGAGAATGTTAATTATATAAACTCAAAAGACATAACTCATCCCTTCTTTTATAATTTTTATTGAAAAAACCCACGTCATATTCATCCAATACATTTCACTCCTTCCCACCCTAAGAACTATACACAAATAACCATTCTAAATATTTTCTCTTCGACAAGTAGAACCATCAGCTTTTGATTTTTGTTACGTTGTTTCCTGTAGTATTACTTTGTTGTAGTATTGTTTCTTGTATTTGCATTACTTTTTTTCTATACTGTTTTTATCTTGAGCTGAGAGTCTATCGGGAACAGTCTCTCTACCTCTTAGTTAGAGGTAAGGTCTGCGTATACTCTAAACTCCCCAACCCCACTTGGTGGTACTACATTGGGTATGTTGTTGTTGTTGATTAACTCAACTTAATTTTAGTAAACAATCTATAGCATATTAGCAACTATGGATTACCAGACAAAAAACTGCAAAAGGAATGTTAAGAGATTTGATCATATTCAGGAAGTCAAACTACAAACTCGTAGCCAAGTGTAGAAAAGAAATTTGTAAAATTGTAATTATCGAACATGGGCACCTATAGACACTCTCTTTCCAATAGCTTACTGACCATGTAATAAAAATGACTGAACATACATCTTTTTTTTTTCATAAGAAATGTTTAAATAATGAATGAACATACTTCTTTTTCTGATAAGAAATGTTTAAATAATGAATGGACATACTTTTTATCTGGTAAGAAATGTTTAAATAATGAATGAACATACATTTCAGGAATGAATAATAGAGAAAAGAAGATAAAAATAAGAAAAAGAGAACTGAAACCAAAATAATAGCCCCACAGGAACTCCAGCAAGCTCTAAAGAGTGCTGGCATATACCTTTCATCCTTTTGCTCCATCATGCTCTTTGTAGCTTTTGCAATTATATTTGCAATCCACTTATTAACTGCATAAACTAACAATTGTCAAGCCTTCTCTAGAATTGACTAAACCATTAAGACCTTGGCATATCAAGAACCACTTATCAACCTTTAAGTCAAACTAGGACGACAAGGTCTTAAATTACGGGGGACTACTGATTTTATTACTGATGCTGATGCGTTATATAAGTTGAAAAAAACATAAACTGCTCCTAAAACTAAGGCCTAAACCTTCATCAAGGAAAACTAATCTTCAAACTACCATGGTTATGGACAATACTGCCAGTTTTACTGGCCAGAAATTTTTAAGCACAGGACAGGCATATCAACGATGTTTTCTAGTGACAACGAATCAGTATTTATCACTTGCAAAATATCCAATAATAAGCAAGTTTCCATAAACTTATTATCAACACAACACCGTATTTCCATGAGATCAACTTAACACATATAGTTTTCTCTGTCATATGCATGCTTCGTATTTAGACAAGCACACTATCATTAGATTGTCAATTAATTTTGCAGCATGTTCAACTCTATATCTGAGTCATCTAGTACCTGGTATTAGCAAGATTGTTATAGCTATTCCAGAAAGAAATGCGAACTGGACTTGTATATACAGCAGATAGAGAGCAATTCCAATCTGCAATGGTAAACTGATGCACTTTATGATTAATAGATCCTGTAACCAAGGAAAAGGAAAAAGGACAACATCCAAGCGGGAAAACTTCGTTCTTCATTTTATAAGAGGTCTCATCATTTCAGAGAGGCAGAATGGTAGATGTTATCTCGAAGAAAGACTTTAATATGCTTCATCACATTTCAAATAGGCACACTTTGTCACGAGAAGGTTTAATGAGTTTATCATAGATCTTGAAAAAATCCTCTATTTTTCTTGAGCAGATGCACTTAGCAACAAAAGAAACAAGAAGAGATAAGGACAAAAGAAAAAAACAAACAGACAGATGCTTTCTCTATATTTACCCAGATTAAACACATATTACAGTTTGTTCAACATTTTGCAGAGCAGGAGCAATCTCTTTTAGCAACAATTCATCACTATTTATCCCAAAAGGTAACTAACGCTAGGGTCAGAATTGTGAATTTTGATAGTGGCATCATCAAAGAAAATACATGAATATACAGTTACGAATACGCTTAGAAAGTAAGAAACAATGGTACACAGAGTCTAAAAGTTAAAGATTCATCAACTCAAATTATGAACCCATCACACCAAATTTTAATTGAATGAAGTAAAAATCATAGTGAATAAATAGCAAAATATCAAAAATTTAGACAACAATATTGTGTACAGCGAGCTACTGATAATACATTAATTCATACTCAAATTTTGCTAGCCATGCCAACTTTTTACTTTGAGTTTTCATATATCGTGGCTTTTAAGTTACCTATTGAAAGACAATAAGTGAATCTTTATGATTCACTGAACTATAAAGATAATTTTAACTGGTTACAACTTCCCGATACATTTTTCTTCTTTCTGGTCATTAGTTCAACTGATAACTTGCAGTCAGAAGAAATTCTCAAAATGTTTCGGCATAGATTAGGAAGCACAAGTAGCTTTCAAATATGCACCAAAAAGAATTAGGCATCAGAGAATCGCTAACAGTATCTTAAAACTTTTAAGGAAAGAAAAGCACTCTCGGAACCTCGACAGCCTAGACTTAATACAAACCCCAGATGTTTATTTTCTGTATCACCAGTGATTGTTGCTTAAGTTAGGACCTTTTATCCTTTTAGTTTCGAGATTCCCGAAGGATAAAAGAGACTGTTAATCAAACATCAAACACATATATATGGCTGAGGTGCAGATATGGCAAGGGTCATATAAAAGCCTACAATTAGAAATTATTCAAAGGGAACCATAACATTAATTCAAGGAAACACAATTGGCATTTCCAATTGGGGAAAATGGAATCCATTTGCAAGCATCCACTATTGTAAATAATGGTGCAACATGGCCCTTGTAAATGATGTAGTCATATAGATTCTATGTTATATATGATAGGGGCTTTGCACACTTTGTAATTCTGAATGGACCGTCTTAGTGCTGTTATACCATGTATAAAATATCATTACTTATAAAAAAGAAAAGCATCCACTACTGCATGAATAAAGCCTTTACTTAGATCTTTCGAACACCAATCATAAGAAGATTAGCAAGCAAAAGGAAGTTCTATTCATCTTCATGGGGGGGGGGGGGGGGAGAGACCAGCCAATTATGTTACTGATCTTTCTCGGGATAGTAAATACTAACCTCCACATATCATGAAAACTATTACACAGGTTCACAACTCGATCAGCATCCACGGACATGAATGTCTGAATCTCTCCTTCAGAAAATTTTGATCTCTCTGCCAAACTAACAGAAAGACACTTGAAAAGAAAAATGGCATTGTTAGTCAGCAATATCCTGTAGATATAAAATTTTCACTTAGAGCTGAAGTTTGAAAACTTAGCAGAAGCCCCTTTAGGTTTTAAAAAGTGGTAGACACATGGACACACCTATAGAAGAACAAAGGTCGATATATCACTTTCCCTATGACCATTATACTTCAAAAAGGGAAAATATAAATGGCAAGGTACTCTCCACCTGAATTCCCTAGGTTCTGCAAATGGTACTTGGCCTTCCTACCAAATCCTTAAGTTCTGAAGACTGGTAGAACACCCTTTACATGAAACAAAATTATCCAATGTATTATATTTCTCACTAGTGACTCTAGACAACAACAATTAGTATAAGAACAATACTCAAATCATTGTCAATCATACTCTACTATCTGAAAAGCTCAAAACTCCTAATGTACTTGCTTTAACCGAACACAAAAATGGGTGTCAATATTGTCATTTTAGGACAAACATATTCTGAGTTTGAAAATACCCAGATGGAAATAATGAACGGAGAAAACATAAAGAACTTCTAGTACTTTTTTTTTTTTATTTGTATAATATTGGCGATGAGTTTATAAGAGTAACATAAAACCAACTTGTTTGTGACTGAAGCGTAGATGTTACTGTAAAGATTTCCAGATTAGGCTTTTAAAAGACAAATTCTATTCATTTGAGAATAGGAAAATGATAGCATTTTTTCAGTTGGAATAGGCATCTCTAATTCTTTAGACCTAAAAGAGCTAAGACCTGGAATCTGGAAGCTGAAGAATTTATGCTCATTTCACTAGAAAACAATGAAAAAAAATACTCTCCTCATTTGACAAGAAAGAAGCACCGACACTGTCCAAATTTAAAGTGGCTAGTTAAATGCCATTTTACCATCTAAATGGTCTACTGAAAATTACTCATGATATAAATCACAAAATGAAAATATCCAAATAAGAAATAAACAGTATGCTACAAAGATGCAATACGGATCCCATATGACAGCTGTAATGTGGCTATAGAACAGATTCTTCAAGATGATAAAGAAGGAACTCATAATAGCTTATTGTTGATATAGAAGATTCACCTTTTCATAAATAAGACTCATGATACTGGATCTTAGCTTGAGCTTGAGCTTTGAAAGATGAAAAGTATATTGAGTATCAAGGAACGATCTGCAGCATTACACAGAGAACTTTCTGAGACTTAGACAGTGTCATAAATCAGAGCCTAATTATAACTTACGATATAAGCTATACAACTAAAAAGGTCAGACAAATTCGAGAAAGACACGTTGCAAGCTAGCTAGTATGATAAGTATTTGGACTATAGATAACAAAATCAGGTCGCAAGCTTGACACAATATGAATACATTCCCAGGAGAGAAAAAATGTGAGATGGGTAGAAATCCAATGAAAATCCACTTCCCATTTCCCAATACAGAATTATTCCAAAACTCAAGTTCAAAAGGAAAAAACTAAAGCAACTTCTGACAAAGGATGGAGATACAGAAACAGGGTGAAATGTCCCACTCTCAGAAAATGTTGATAAGAGAAATTTTAAAGTAAAAGTCTGCATCTATCCAAGAGGACCAAGACCCACTGTGTCCACATGTTTATCCTACCATGGAAGTGACATATGTTCTAAGACTCATAAAGAAAATATATGAACACGTCCCTTCCTAAAACCTAAAGCAGTTAGATATGTAGATTGTGACAACCTAATATACCATGAAGATATAACTTGAAATCCAAAATGCTGATAAACGAGTAACCCAGAATTCACAGAGTTCTCTCTTCTTTTAGTTTGTGTGTGTGTGTGCAAGACAACATTGGGCGTCTGAATTCTGTCAGTAACTAAAGTTCTGATACAAAGTTACCAAGAACAACATGTAGTTTGTGAAGAACTTGAAAGAAGCTGAAACATATCATAACTTGAACTTAAAATGAATTCCAGGAACGAGGAGTAACAGTTACTTCAAGACAGAAGAAAGGCCCAAGGATAGTGCAAGAATATAGCCATCAGAGTCTCTTGAACCTGTTGATAAAGAGTAGGAACACCAGTCACAAAGTGTCATTCGACCTTAAGAATGTTAAAGAAGAACCAATGAACAGCCATGAAGACATCTGGCAGCCTTGTCAAATGAATAGTTTATTGATCTATGCAATTGAGTTAAATGACATACAAAATTAAAGCTAAACATTATCAATAACACTGTTAGACAGGAAAATACTACAGTCCTTGTAAAGGAAAAGAAAACAAGTATCTTCAACTAAAAAGCTACACTCTAATGATTGATGGAGAGAGAACATCTGCAGTAAAAAGCCAAAAGAGGACATGCCGCAACTGAATGGGGACATAATTGATGATTCTGAAAATTTTAGCAAGCAGCACCAGTACTAATATCAGGTTAGAATTAATTCTATGGAGGCATTATGTTGATTGAAAAGAGAATCAGTCAGAAACTTCTGATCGCATATGTGTAAAACAAGGTTATAATCAACTCTAGCAGAGCATTAATTTTTATGTCAGCTGAAAAGCAAGGAAAAGCAACTGTCTTGGAATATCACTTTTCCAGTGAAAAATATGAATTAAGTTCATTACATTCAGAATCTGAAGGATACTGGAAAAAAAGATGAAAACCTTGCTGGAGAAAGCGAATCAACTTATTGAGAAGCACTGGACCCGCAAAACCGAGACAGTCATTAAGCACCTATAAAATCAAGAAATGTCACTAACAACTTTTGAATCTATAACTAGCAATATTTTACAAGATCAAAAAGATATTAACAAATTCACTACTTCATTTTTCAATAAAGAATGCATTGTTAAATATTGGTTTTGAGATCTAACTATTCCCTATATCTTAAAGAAACTTGCATACGATGCCATGTAAAAACACCAAGAACTTGTGGTATGCAATATAAAAAGTTAGTCACCTAATAGATATAATCCTTCCTTGAACTCAAAATTAGAACTAGAATGCCACAAAGATGTGATTAGAGTGAGATTTTGAGTGTTTCTAACAGAAATTTGGGATTGGGAACTGTTGGGCTGTGGTTATTTTCGGACAAGGAAGAATAGTGGTTTCGAAATTGGGAATTGAAAATGAACCATTGCACCTTCTAAAATTCTTGTGGGGTCACGCTTAACAAGAAATTTCAGTCAAAACGTAGTATCCTGCAATTTTCACTATCCCTGCAAAACTTAAGAATGTTATCTCTACTATATCTCTCTCTAAATCAAATTTCTGGTGTAATAAATGCATAATTTGGTATTTAGCTTGTCAGACCTAAAAAGGATAGAGTAGAGAAAATTCAGCAAGTTGACACTTGACACAGACAACAGCAACATATACAGGAAGCATGACGTTGAGATTTTACAGCATCAAATCAATGTATATGCATCCAGAAGTATAGTCACAACTTCTCATCAATGAGATTATCAGAGAAGCATCAGCTTGGTGACATGAACACATTGGTTCTTTATTTTTCCAGGACTAACATAAAGTGATCATCACAATATATTACCTTCAGAAGACCTAGACGGAAATATTGGCATCCATATGCACGACATATTGTTTTGATTAATGAAGGATGAGAATATTCATTTCTTTGTTGAGCTTTCCAGCATGACGACAGCAAAGTGTGGCAGGATGAAGGATCCATATCAATGGGTAGCTCAAGTAAATCTTCAAAGTCAAGCTGCCTTTTGACCCCACATTCCATTACGGGTTTGATAGATTTGAATGCTATCAGATTCCAGCAGTTGCATATACCCTTTGATTAATATCCAGTGAAAACCATTGTTCCAAGATTAGGATAAACAGAAGAAGAAGAACACAAAGTAAAAATATTATAGGCAACCAATGCTTGTGTGCAAAGTAAAAAAGGAAGATGGATTCCACACCATTTAACAGAGAGAAAGTATAGAATTTGTAACTTATTTTTTTTATAAAAAAAAAAAGACTAGCGTTTTCTGACATCGCCAAAGTGGTAAAACTGGTGTCAGTGTTTTCATATACAACAATACCAAGATGGAATTTAATAAATAGCATGAAAAATCTCATATAATGAATGGAAAAGATATACATACCGCTCCTCCGGAGCTACCTTGACCAGTGTCCACTTTACTTGGCAGAAGTAATTCCTCCTCCAGGCAACTGTTTATTTTGCAATTAATCATGAAGTGATTATTGTATTATTAAAGAAGACGAAGAAGAAAGAAACAGATGAATGTATTACCAACTGGATAAATGAACTTTTAGCGACAAATCAGTGTTTGATCAATATATTGAAATTTCAAGATCTGACAAATTATTGCCAGTCATATTGTCACATCAAGAATACATAATAAAAGATATATATGATGATTAATCCAGGTAGATGAAAAGGCAAAAACTTCTATGCATCAACATGGATAAGATCATCCAAAACAATGTAGGTAAATAGAAAGGAGAACTTTTATGCAAGACAATATACATTTAAAAGATGAAAAGCTCAGGGAGTCAAAGCAACAGGCATTCAAGCGATTAGATGATTATCAACATTCTAATGTTAAACATATCCAATAGCTGGTTGAATACACAAAATCTGGATGTAAATTCATATTCACATGGCAAGGTGATAGGACTGGATCACTGGAATACTATGTTTCACGAATCCATTTTGAATTACAAATAATAGGTCATTCCATTAATTGATCTGCAGACCCAGAGCCAAGCTCCAAGCTCCATTTCATTTTGTCATTCATTCTCAAGTATGTTTACGACACTTGAAATACATTTGCTCAGAGAGCAAGGTACTATGCTGAAATCCATTGCATTTGATTGTTTTCATTTCAAGAAAAGACAACAACAACAACAACATACCCAGTGTATTCCCACAAAGTGGGGTCTGGGGAGGGTAAAGTGTACGCAGTCCATACCACTACCTCAGATGAAGTAGAGAGGTTGTTTCCGATAAACCCCCGGCTCAGGACAAATAACAGTATAACAAGCAAAACATCTTCCATTTTTTATTTTTTTTTTGTATTCACTTAACGTTATTAGTGTATATGTACCCATAATCATCAATTGCACAAAGTTCTAATTTCTCAAAATTAAACAGCTACCACTCCCTACTGGGAGTCTGGAATGACTTACTTCTTTTTTGGTCTCTCATCTCTCAGGTAACATCTAATCTTTATGTAGTTGTTCACTGCAGTTACTCACTACACTAGGAGGCTAGGAGAACAGATTACAGAACTATAGCTGAATCTTTGATTTATTACAATTACATAATGTCAAAAACAAGAAGAGGAAGTTACCTACTACTCTGAGGCCTTGCTGTACTTCTGGTAATATTAATCAAAACTCCAAAACTTACATCCACTAACGCGGTGAAGCTTTCTTTAAGACACAGTGGAACCTGTAACAGAAAAATCATAGTCGACTCTTTCAACATTCAGTTGTCTGCAGAATTTCGGTGATAAATGTGTGCAGAAAAGCAAGATAAGTATCAAGAGTCGAACATGGACAATGTTCAAGACCAATAAAGCTTCCTCCTGAACAGATATTTTCTCTCACATAAGATGTTGGTTCAGAGACTTAGGGTGTATATCCATGAAAACCACAAAGATTAAGATAATAATACCACCTTTAGCTTCAGCTTACTGTAGAGAATCTAAGAATCTGTTTTGACATTAGAGTCTGTGGTAACCTGTAATCTGCTGCATACTTGTTAAATATACCAATAGACAAGCCTAGAAAAACATTTTTAGTAGAATCCACTGCCAATGCACAACAAGTACCAATGCCCAAAAAATACATGAATGTGAGTTAAAACTAATAAACAGTAGCTCAACGCATTCCTCGGGAATTAAAAAATTAAAATCTGATTCTGAATGCAACAACATCCAGCATATTTACTTGTAGGAGTATTTCTAAAACTGATAAATGCATTTACCAACACATAAAAATTGAGCTTTTGGAGAAAGTAAATTTCACAGAACCAACAAGTCCACCATTTTAAGAAACTCGGTGCAGAGAAAGCCATATAAAATTTCCTGTGAATTACAAGTTGTACCTGAAGAGAAGTAAAATCTCTTTGTAAATGGGGTACTAAAAGAAGAAATTTCAACATCCACCAAATACATAAGATGGGGTTGCAGCAAACAACATAGCAGTACCCACACTTCAAGACCAGCAGAATGGTAGCCTGAAAAAGTATGCCTGATGATAAATGGGAGTCATTGCAAATAAATTCATAATGTGGTACAGAAGTGTAAAGCTCACCCAAACTGAGAATTGTGAGAATCTGAAGAGCCATTCATGATACTGAACATGAGAACTGTCTAGCATCTTTTTGATTAGCAAAACCATGTCACAGAGTGCCATGCTTGCACCCAAAGCAGGTATAAGATGCAAGGAAACCTTCAGCAGAAAGGATACCTGTTTGATCCCTGTAGAACATTAGCCCTTGAAACAACTCATGAAGCATTCAATCATTTAAAATTCTAAATTAGAAAAACTATACTATTGTAATGTGGTTCTCATTTTCTCCTTTTTCTTTTTGAAAAAACAAAATATGAAATGTGTAGTAAAACTTGAATATCCAATTTAAGTGGAGTGATGAAAGGAAACAACTTCTCATGCAATGGAAATGCGGCATACCCTATTTCCATCTTTGACATTCCTTTTACCTGCTCCTATAGCAGCAACAAGGACAATAGTCAATATATTAGCTCCAAAACCTAATACTGTAAACATGGTTAAGGCAATAAACAATAACTACAATTGGTATAACTTTCTTATAATAGAAAAAACATAATTTTAAGGATATAAGTTGCTGAAACACGGTGAAACTCCGTCGCTGTTCCAAACCTGACCGCCCAGAAATAAAAACAGAACTCATCAGAATTATGAGAACAACAGCACAACATAGGTACAAAAGTAGCAAGATATAAAACATGATTTTCCATCTCTACTAGTAACAGAGAGAGTGATCAAAAAGATTTAATCAATGTATAAACTTTGGAACAAAGTAAACAGAGTAAATTAATTAGTGAAATTAGAAGAAAGAAAATAAAAAGGATAATCCGATGCACGAAAGCTCCCGCTATGCACGGAGTTCGTGAAAATAGTAGTAGTAAAAACATACGTATGGAGAGTCAGGGCAAACACGCTTCATCAACTCCATTGAAACCGAGTGGAGAGCAATTTGAACCGTGGAATTGGAGAAAGCAAAATGGAAGTGCAGTGCATGGATGGATGACTTATATAAAGAAGAAAAAAGTTGGCAAATCCCATGCGGGTCGGGTCGGGTATATGGATCATTTTGTATAATCCGGAACTTTGCTCGTTGCTTTTCCACATGCCCTCTGAATCAATTGTTTCAACTTTTACTTTTTCTCCCCCTTTAGCTGGTTGTTTTAAGCTTTATAGTTATGGGTGACTTAAAGCAGAGGAGGCCGAAATATAAAAACCTTTTTAAAGTTAAACATATCCAAAGCTCCGATCTAAGTAGCGTTTGGCCATGAAAATTAAAATATTTTAGAGTTGGAATTGGAGTTGTGTTTGGCCATGAAAATAAGGATCCGTTTGGCCATAAAAAAATTTACTTTTTTTCAAAAAATTATTTTACTTTAGTGAAAAAAGTAAAAATTAAGCAGTTGCCTTTTTTTTCGACTAATGTTACTTTATGTCCTCAGCTTCACTTTTTCTACAAAGTTGGATTAATTTTACATAATTTTTTCTATCATATTAAAATTATCGAACTATATACACTACAATGTAAAGTTACTAAGTTTTACGTATTATAATAATATAGTCACAAAAATAATTATTATATTAAAGTAATTAAATTGTGCCCGCTATATAATACTAGTATGACGAAATGGCCAAACGATGTCCTAAACTTACACTGTATTTTAAAGTCGACTTTTAAATTTGAGTTTCTCATGTTTAACTCTTGATAAACACATGATCAATCGAAGGTTGTTTATTAATTGTATTTTTATTAAGTAGAGAATGGAGATGTTAAAATGGAAAATTCATAAGTTTGATAGACAGTCGATGACTAGGCCATTTGCCTTAAATCCACTATAATACAATGAAAACTTATCCATCAATTGACTTCATTGTTGTTTTGGGCAAATTACTAGGTTACTGGTGTAGTAATTAATTCAGTTATTTTAATGTTATGAGAATAGCTGTCATTGAAAATATCAGGGACATACATGAAATTTTAACGCTACAAAGTAGAAGACTATTGCTTTTAACAAAAGGGGATCGTGGTTGAATGGTCGAAATTCCTCAATTCTACAAAAAATTATGTTAAAAGTGTCGCCCTCAAAAATAGATCATATAATACGCGAATTTAAATTTAATCGGATCAAATCCAACCCGATGGAAAACCAAAAAAAGAGAGGGAGGATGAAGAAAGTGAAGAGGGAGGATGAAGAAAGTGAAGAGGGAGTCAAAAAACAAATCCACTATGGCAGGGTTCAAATCGCTTTTGGAGTGGATCTTTTACAGATTCTTCGTGGTAACGTCACACTATTCCACCAACCAAGAAAAGCCTATGGTGGACATCACATGTTAGGATCAAGTCTAGGCAAAGGAAACTAACAAGATTGATGATATTTCAAGAGCAATGTGCATGTCCGAAAAAATGTTAGAATGAACTTTAAGATAACATCAACTTTTATGTCACCCACAAAAGCAAGGAAGAAAAAGAAGGAAACTCTCTTTTTTTAAAAATCAATTTTCCATTGGAGAATCATTACTTCAGTGCTAAGGTTTAGGAAAGATGAAAGTACAAGTGTGATGGGAGGAAGATCTTCCTTATTCTCCTCCCATCATACTTTAGTTTCCTTACCTATACTCTTCTCTGTTATCCCAGCCTTTTAAGCTGTGCTAGGTCTAATTTGCCTCAAAGCTACACCATGCAAACACAGAGCAGAATAGAAATCTATATCACATCAAACAAGTACCAAAAATCAAACAAAAATAGAAATCTAAAACACACCATATGAGTATCAAGAAAACGCATACTACGCCTTCCAAAACAAGCAAAAGATTTGGGAGAGGAGAACGAAGGATTACACAACCCGATGAAGTCCAGGCAGTCATATATACTCACCAGTGCAGGACCAAAAGTTGAATCCACATAATAAATCTTCATTTAATTATACAGAAAGGCCAATATAATCCATGTTATGATGACTAATGCTTTCAGCTACGAGTCTATGACAGTATTAACATGACCAGCAAGGAATTTAGGAAGGTTAAACCGCCAAAGAAATACAAATCTTAATTTAGTGACTTTTCAACTAGATCCAAGGTCAAGAACGGGTAGCCGGCAATGTAGACTGATTGCCTTATCAGTTTGATGTGTGCCTGGGATGAAGAACTGAAATACGACTGTTAAGCAAGCACCCTGCTGAGTGATCCCATAGAAAGCGCAATCAGGCTTTGTTGATTGACACTGAAGACTCTTGAAGAAATGCTTTACACTCACTTGCACTGTCATTGCATCTCCTCTCTGAATTGCTATTCTTGTCCTTGACTGAGCACTCAAATTTTGATCGTCTGTTGGACTCTGTGCTTGTTCTCCTATAACTGTCAGCTTCCGGAACTCAGCACCAAGTGTAATCAGCGTAGTAGAAACTTGCAAATGGAGATCACCGTACTTGCTTATAGAAACATTAAGCACATCACCGACATTTTTCATCTTTTCCACGAAGTTTTGTAATTGTTGCATGCCCGGGACTTGTATAAGGGTTTGAGGCAATTCTTGGGCCATATCAAGGGCTGCTTGTAATTCAAGTACATCAGACCTCGACAAGGGCTTAGAGATGGGCACATCTTGAATAACAGCAGACTTGTAACCTTTCGTCTCAAAAGTGAGAAAAGGCATCGGTTGTTGAGAATGAGGAGGGAGTTTTTTCACCAGCTTGATTTGGATGCGGTTAGGGGCACTATTTCCACCAGGAACTCCACCATCACTGGCACTAAACTCGGTGTAAATACTAATGATGCTATGAAGGGCACGATGCAGAAGAGAGAGGTCAATAGCAAAAGAAATCCGATCATCATTTTGGCTAGAAATACGATACTCATCGAAGAGTGCTTCTTTGCGGAATTGAGCAATGCATTGGATTCCATCACCATTAAGGAGGTTATGAAGGAAGTATACGTGGTCTCTCGTGAGATAGAGGTGACAGATCTTTCCCATTTTTTCTAGGGCTTGCACGAACCTCTTATCGAGGAGACTGACACCATTGTCTGTTAGATACGCCTTGAACTTCATTTAGCTCAATAAACAAGCAATCTCCTCCGGATTTATCAAAAGTAAAGCTCAAGTGCTCGGGATTCAGAAGAAAAAACTGCAGATGCAACTAGAGAGCTTTTCAGCTGACGAAAACTAGCAATTAGTTCATAGATAATTAAAAAAAATAAAACATGGAGCTTTTATGATTCCTGCGTCTGAAGAATTAGGAACTCAGTTAGTCATAACATCATATAGTATGCATGCAGTAAAATCATTAAACGGAATTTGGTATAATTTCACCAGATTAAGAGTTATAGAGTTCAAACCACACTGCGCAAGCTATACTGTATGCAAAAATCAACAATCTAGGAGCCTTAGAATTTCAATTACGACCTCAGAAAAGTCGACCGACCGGAAGCACAATTAGTCGATTGCGAATAGATTAAGTATGGCGGAGCATTGATCACCGATTAGGTTTCGTTTCTAGAGAGAAGAGGGAGAAACGTACCTGATCGATGAGGGATTAGGCGGAGACAGGGTTTGGAGCTCTTTCCCTCTTTTCCTTTTTCACAAATGGCGGGAGAATTGAAGCAGGGCGACCTTTTTCTCACTTTTTTCTTTCAGCAAGAAGAGAAATGAAAAATGCTATAATACCCCCTAAACTTTGACTAATGATAAAGTAGTCCTTTTAACTTTTAAGGCATATCATTCTATTTTATGACACTTACATTTCTGTTTAAAAATAAGATGACTAGTAAATATGTGGCTAATGTGCATCTACACACCCGTAGGCCGTATAGTGGATTACTTTTTCTGCTCGTGTTATCATTTACAAGGTAAATAATCGCAGCACTATGGACTAGCTTGCATGCACCTCTACTAATTCTACTAGATACTTGCTACTATGTTTGAGGTGCATTAAAGGTGGTAAATAGCCTAGACACACCAAATTAATGGCAAAAAGGAAATATTTTTCTTCTGGGACTGTTATATGGATTCTGGGTGGTCGAGTATAACAAGGTCACAAAAGAAAATACGATACATGACTGATGCCAATTGAAGAACAAATAGTATGCTATAAGTTTCGTTCTAAGTTTCGTTCTATGTATGCTGAAGTCAAGTCACAAAAGTAGTAGTCAGTTCTTTCGACTTCTCAGGTTCAAAGAGTAAGTGAATTTTGACACTCAGCATTTTCACTTGGAAAGCTTCTAGGGAGCATGTAGATTCATATTTATATACAGGAAGACGAGTGTTGTTGTAAATGAACACAAAACTATATGTACTATATTAACACTTACATACATGAGAAGAGATTCAGGCACCCTTCGATTACAAGGACAGAAAGTAGATACCTTAATTACAAAAAAAATTTATTTAGTTTTTTCTTCAATGTGGTGAACCCTGGACAGAGACTCTTCAAATGCATTTAGAGCTACTTTATAATGATCTAAGGAAATAACCCCTTCTTCCACAACTTGTAATGCACTTCTATACAACTGGTTAAACCATTGAACCTGTTCAGTAGACTCAGTAGAACTGGATTCAAGATCTGATGCACATAAACGCTTGTAATCCTTTTTCCACCGTGATAAAATGTACTTTGACGGGATCTCTTCCACACCATTGAAGTTCAGTACACACAAGGCGTGCCTGCATAAATATCCATAGAAGTTGAAGCAGCTACAAATGCAACGAACTTCGGCCGCTGCTCTGTTGTATAGAACTTCATAATCCCGTATCTCTCTCCTATTTCCCTCTTCCAAAACACGCTCCTTCACCAAAAATATTACCACCTGCCCATCAACATGTACCTGTGTGGTACTAAAACAAGAATACATCTCCTCTACCTCTAACTGGAATTTCTTGAAGATCTCTCTAGTGTACACTTTTGAAAGCTGCAACTCAAATGAACATCTTGTTTTGAGTTCAGGGTTTGAGTTTCTCGACTCCATATCTGCAAGAGCTTCTTCCTTGAACTTTTTCTGCAAAGCTAATTCATATTTGTCAAGAAACTCTTTTAGAGGAGTTTGCTTGTGCACATATTTATCGAAAAAAGCAGTCAATGTTTCATTCGATCTGGAAGTGGCCATTCCAGCAAAGAAAGTATCTTTCAGATAAACTGGAGCCCATTTAGCTCGGTCATTGTACAATGAACAAAGCCACTCATGATCACCCACTCCAAATCTTTGGATCATAAATTTCCATGCTGCTTCGAAATCAAAGGGCTTTAGACTCTCATAGATTGTTTTAATCAATGCCTTTCGAATAACATCATAATTACGCAATCCTCCCAACTTTTCTGGAACTTTCCTCATGATGTGTGATAAAGCAAAACGATGAAGAGACCTCGGGAACACCTCACTGATTGCAGTCTCCAAAACCTTGCATCTTTCTGTAATAATTGTTTGAGGGAAGCGTCCAAGAGAGCAGGTGAGCCAAGCTTTAAACACCCAAACATATGAGGCCTTAGTCTCACCAGCAAGCAGGCCACAACCCAGCAACATTGATTGACCATGGTGATTTGTGCCCACAAATGCCACAAGTGGGATCTCATATTTATTGGACAAATATGAATTATCAATACAGATCACATCAACAAAGTAAGCACATGCTGCCCTTGACCTGGCATCAATCCAAAACACGTTCCTCAATTGCCCTTCATCGTTCAGATCCATCAAGTAAAAGAAGTTTGGGTTTGTCAATTGCATGCGGCAGAAATAATTATACATGGCTTGTGTGTCTCCTTTTCTTAAATTTAGCTTATCGTGGCAATCAGATGAAGTTTGGCACCTCCTTGCACTAAAATTGGCATTCCTATTTGCACCTGCATCAATCACAAGTGCCCGGTATAACTTGATTGTTCGCACTTCAGCATTACAGTTTGAATCCAACTTCTTCTTGTCTCCAGCACCTGTTTTCTTGATAGACTTGTATGCTTTTGTACCTAACGAATGATTGTGTTCAAGAGTTACTTCAAGTACTCTCCATCTTTTGGAGTCCACCATTCTCATCCTCATCATTGCAGGACAACCAGTTCTAGTTTCCTTGCGCAGCCTGTTTACATCTTTAATCCTCTTGAAGCCCTGGCTACTGCAGCATAGTACTGCACCATACTTCTCCCTGCTATTTCTTTTGAACCAAGAATTTTTTACTCTGACACGAAAACCGACCTCCCTGGCATAACAATTATAGTAGTTGTAAGCATCATCATACGATTCAAACTCCATTCCTACTGCTGGGGCAACAAATTCCTTCTGCCCATCAGTAACATAATTTTGATCATCCAACCCATCTGACTCTATTTGCCCACCATTTTGAACAAATAATTCATCCGACTCAATTTGCTCACTGTTCTGGTCATCTAACCCATCTGACTCTATTTCTTGATTTCTCCCACTGCCTTGCCCAGTCACATCGTGCTCACTATCAAGAGAAGCTTCTTCCATCTGAAATTGAGATGTGTCCAACAAAATAGACATTAGCAAATGGAACTTCTATTTAGACAGCAATATCACAGGCAATCTCAAACTTCTTATCAAGTACCACTACATTGATTTTGATTATTACCTAGGGTTAAATCTAAGATTGCAAAGGCATTGTCTCAGTGGTTAGCTCGTAATAAAAGCAACTGACAGCTAACTGTTATCACTTAACATAGGATGAACTAATAGATAGAGCAAAGCGACAGCAGAATGTCAAGACACGTTAAACAGTGCATAATAGGTTTTCCTATATGTTCTCTGGAGAACATTATTATGCTTCCAGCTGGCCAATGATTGAAAATTATCAATTAGCAGTTGTCAAAGTAGTTGGTGATCTTGTACTACTTTGTCAAAGTTCAAATCCACCAAATGTAAGTGACACCCTTTAAGGCTCTAACTATCATTGTTTTTTAGCTTGACCTTCATTCAAACATGCACAGGAGGTATGAACACTAAGAAGCACCTTCAGATGTAGTATATATCTAGTAGTTCTGAAAAAAAACGTAGCATAGAATAGTATACTAAGCAAAAATGGTAAATAAGCTGTATTTCTTCCAATGAGTTGAATTTGAAAAGGATTTCCAGTTAAGCAAGGCCTGCTCAACAAGTACAAGATCAAAAAGATTCCAACCCCTTCTCATGTAGGCACACCAAATACAAATATGACTACAGAATACACCGTAGAACTACACATGCATGACATTTGAAACCCCCAATAAACAGTTGGTTTTGCATGTAGAAGGGAAATTACGAGTAAAGAAAAACGTAAGAACTTCTACCAACAACAACAACATACCCAGTATAGTCCCACAAAGGGGGTTTGGGGAGGGTAGAGTGCACACAGACCTTTCCCCTACCTCGAAAGTAGCGAAAGTAGAGAGGTTGTTGCTGATAGAACCTCGGCTCAAGGCAGTCCAGAAAAAGAAGTAATAGAAGTACAAGATATAGTATAGTAACAAAAAAAGCGTATAGTTACAGGGCAGTAACTACAACAAAATAATATGATAGCCGAAGTACAAGAAACAACAAATAATAATTTAATAACATAAATCAAAGGACAGGAAACTACACGAGCAATACAACAACTCCTAGTATGGCCAGATAACAAGACAACGCACTACTACCTACTAACCTTCTACCTCAATCCGTGCCATCCACAATCAAGTCAAGGGTTCAATGAGAGACATTTCAAAAAATGCGTCCCACTCCTGTGATCTGTCAGGAACAACTTCAAACTTAAAATTTCAAATTTCAGAATGACGCGGAGCACTCTATAATTATTAGCTGTTAGAAAGATCAACTATCAAGTTTTCTAATAATCTAACTAAAACTCAAACGGATAATGTGGTCCACTCTAATTATTAGCTACTATCTATTAAAGAGATCAATCATCAATTTACTAACTTAAACAAAACTAAATGCTCGAAACTCGGTGTCTGTGGTAATCAGAAATTAAACAAATTTAGTTAATTACATACATCTGAATAATGTTTATATTCGAAGAATTATAACAAGTCAAAGGCACCAAGGGTGTGGCCTAGTGGTTCAATGCTCAAACATGAGGTCTCAGGTTCAATTCCCAACAAAGACAAACACTAGGTGATTTCTTCTCATTTGTTCTAGCCTTGGTGGACAGAATTACCTGGTACATGTTGCTGTAAGGAGGTGGAAGGTATCCCGTAGAATTAATCGAGGTGTGCGTAAGCTGGATCGGACAACACGTTATCAAAAAAAACAAAAATGATAACAAGTCAAAGGTAATACTTTCATTATTCAGTACCAGTGGAAGCAAAGTAGCATTTGCATACACAGTTAGAATAAGGGAACTTACAAATCAAATTCGCCAGAGAAATGCAGCTGAGTGAAACTGCCGTCAGATTATGATCGAAACTATCCAATTCGGGTCATTTGGTGATTTTTGGGCTTGGAAAAGCTTGAGGAGAATTTGGGCTTGGGGTCATTCGCACAAATAGGGGTGAAAAATTGGCATGGTGTGACAACACTGGGTTCAAATTGGCAGTGTATAGCCAAAATTTCCTAATCTTGGCATCAAATGGCCAACTTTTGGCTATATATTAATAGCCCATAAATATTTTCTCTCTCTTCATTTAAAATACATTTAAAGTTTAAAATATTTTCTCTATCTTCCTTTAAAATACATTTCAACTTTAAAATATTTTCTCTCTATTTATTTAAAAATACATTTCAATTCTAAAATATTTTCTCTCCCTTCTTAAAAATATAACCGTATTTTGTTTAAACTTTTCTCCAAAATTTTCTTTCCCTCTTTCTCCCTATGTTCTCTCCATAAACCATGATTATCTCCATCACATACCCTCAAAATCTTCCATATGGTTTAAATATTTCTTAGTTAACATATTTTAATTTAAAAAACTCATCAAATTTTAGAATATTTTACGCAAAAAATGTGAAGATTATACAAATTGTGAAGAATGGATGTCCATACAATCATCTTTACATATATATATAATAAAATATATGTATACATTTAATTTAAGGTAGACAACTTTTCAATATACATGTGGTTTACTTTTTGTTCAATAAATATAAAAAATAGGCAGAATACATATGCAGCCCCTCGAACTTGTTCGATTTTTCCACTTAGACACTTATACTTAACTCTGTACCTATTGAACACTTGATTTTTATAGAAAATGTGTCTATTAAACACCTGAAAACAGTTAACCAAAAATATAAAATGCGTGTAATATATATGCGGATGATGTGGCAAAGTGACAAATCAAATAAAGACATATGGCATTTTAAATTTAAAATAATCATAAAAATAAATTTTAAATATAAAAAAATATAAACCCAAAAGGATTTTTAAAAAAAAAAAAAAAAAAAAAAAAACCCTATTTATACACCCCACACCCACTGCAACCTACCCTACCCTACGCCCTTCTCTTTCCCTGAAAAGGACTCCTTTCCCACCATCTTCCTCATCTTCTTCTTATTCTCTTTTAACAGTTTTTTTTTTTTTTACAAATTTTTATGTGATAAACAATCTTCACCTTTTAAAGATGAGAAGTTAGGTAGAATGCAAAAATTGATATTCAATAGAACGAAGAAAATATGGAAGAGTAACGCATAAATGACCGAAAATGAAAAAATCTAGTTGCTGAAATTGAAATTTCTTGGTGATTGAAATTCAATTTATCTGTTGAAATGTTTGTCCCCAAATCTCATTCTTTACCAATCTACACTTAATTATATAAAATTTTCCCAAATTTCTAGACCCATTTCGTTACAATTTCAATTCCAAAAATGCTTTTTTGGCCCATTTCATCATAAGTTTAATGCCTAAAATGCAAATTTATAATTTCTAAGATACCTATCAGATGAAGGTAAATTATAAATTTTGGTGGTGGTGTAGTGGACTTGAGGTGGTGAAATGGTGGCAACAGTTTACAAAGAGGAGAAAGAGAAAAAGATTATTTTAAAAAGAAAAATAATGAGAAAGAAGAGATTAAAAAATATGAAAAAGATAAAGATGTTTAAGTAGAAAAAAATTAAAAAATTAAACATCTCATGCTCTTAAATTTCGTGTAGTTTACGCACTATGCCACTTCAACAGATTGTGTTTAATTGGCACACTTTCTACATAAATCAAGTGTTCAATAGGTGCAGAGCTAAGTATAAGTGCCTAAGTGGAAAAATCAAACAAGTTTAAGGGGTTATTTATGTATTTCGCCTAAAAAATAATATTAATGTATGCAATAACTATATGTATACGTTCAAGTTAATATGTGAAATTTTTTTATATACATGCGGTTCATGTATATGTAAATGAAACATTGTTAATCTAATATAAATTATTTATTATATACATAATAAAATTAATATAATATAGATAAACTTTTTTGTAAGCATTTAATTCATTACACATTGATAACTGGTACTCCCTCCGTTTCAAAAAGAATGACCTAGTTTGACTTGGCATGGAGTTTAAAAAAATAAAGAAGACTTTTGAATCTTGTCGTCCTAAATTAAAGTTATGGCAAATGTACCAAAATGACCTTTAATCTTGTGGTCTTAAACATGTCATGTGGAAAGTTGAAATTAAAGTGTTGCCAAAAAAGGAAAGGGTCATTCTTTTTTAAATGGACTAAAAAAAAAGTAGGTCATTCTTTTTAAAACGGATGGAATATATATTTTTGTTTGCATATAGATTTCCAGCAAAAGAAATAAAAGAAAAAGATAAAGTAGAGAGAGAAAGAGAGTGAGTGAGAGAGGAAGAGAGAGAAAGGTTAGAAGAATTTTTTATTTATTTAGTTAGTTAAGTTGTGCTTATTTTTATACCTACAAATAAGGGATAAAAAACATGCTATGTAAATCGCTACTCCCTCCGTTACTTTTTACTTGCTCCCCTCTTTTTTCGTGAGTCAATTTAACTAAATTTTAAAGTTAAAATATATTAAATTAATTTAATTTTTTTTAAATTAAAATTTAGATATTCAAAAACTATATGAAAAGTACTATGAATTGTAATTTTTCTTTTTTCAATTTAATTAAAAAATACATCTTAAAATATTAGTCAAAATTTATATCGTTTGACTCTAAAAATAAAAAGGGAGCAAATAAAAAGAAATGGAGGGAGTATTTTATAGCAGCCTTTTTATTAGTTGGTTAGGTTATGAGTACACTTATCCTCCCCAAATCCGACGTGATGGGAATATACTGGGTATGTTGTTGTATGTTGTTGTTATGCTAATATTTTTAGGCTAGTTATTTGCTAATTTATTTTTGGCTATACGGATGCCAATTATTTTTAAGTGTGGTATATTTATGTCAATCCCCTCGATAGGGGTGGTGGTGTCTAATAATTTTGTCTCTTAAATTCGTGGTTTTTAATTTTTGTTCTTCGATATTTTAAGTGTGAGTGACTCACAAAATAGGATATCTATGTGTATGCCATATCAGAAGAAAATTTCACATATACGCGCGTGTGACATAAGAAGAGTATTTATAAATTCACTTAGTCAAGTAAAGGGGTATTTTTAAGGTTGTCAGTAGTTCGGGGACTAAAGTAATAATTTGTGCCAAGTTTAGGATGTTTTGAGTACTTATCTCCATAAAAATTCAAAAATAACTCTAATTTATATTCAAGGTCAAATACAACTCCAACTCCAACTTCGTTTTGATGGCCAAACACCTACTTAGTGATTGTTTCTTATAATTACCAAGTACTTTTTTCAAGTTTACTTTCCCAATGGATTAATGGTTTACTCCATTCATCCCAATTTATGTGGCACCGTTTGACTCAACAAAAAATTTAAAAAAGAAAGGAGACTTTTGAAATTTGTTAAGTATTTAAAACACTTCTTGATTATTTGTGTGACTATAATCGTTTTATTTGTGGGTAATTTTAAAGTTAAATTATTTTTAATTATAAAAAGGTGACATTCTTTTTTAAACAAACTGAAAAAGAAAGTATGTCAAATAAATTAAAGACCTCATTTCAAGTTTGACTACATGTCACTAATTTCCCTTGCGATTTCCGATATCACTAACATCTCCCTTATTTCGAATTTTTTGTAATAATTCTTTTGACCTGCTTATTATTATTTTAAAAAATTGAAATACGACTAATTTTCCCTCCTTAATATAATCTTGTTTAATTAATTCTGCATATATTTTGTTAGAAAAAAAAATATTTCTCCGTCTTCCATTAAAATTAACGACACTCCTGATTTCATTTCGCTGCAATTCTCTATCGAGAATGGTTTGCTTCACAAACACAAATTCCATCCAAGTAGAAGATCCTTTGCTACTGGCTAATTCTAATTTCTTATCAAGTAGAAAAGTTATGACAAAGTTTCAACAATTTGTTGCGTTATTAAATCTGGATATCAATATAAAGAACTTGAATCATGATAACTCGTGTGAAAATTATGCCCCTCCATCGTGCTCCATCAAACTGCCCGAAATACTGATAAAACAGCTTCGTTTACACTGGCATGTTAAGATAAGGGGATGGAATAAAGTTGCGGTATCAAACAATTGGCTAAAGAAGGCGTCAAGGTGGCTCCAGAGAAGGATTCTCCAGTCAGAAGTTCAGGTACAGCGATGATGGAACGATGGCTGTACTGGAGAAACTAACGGTGATGACTTAATTAATTTTTTCCTGAGGGAAGTTCAGAAGTTTGCAACATACATCCCACAATGAACCTTTAGCCTTGGCCTAAACCGTTGGTGAAATATTAGTCATGAGTCATGTCATCGTGCTGTTTTAGTAGCGATTACAAACTTGTGATCCGAACAAAAAGCACTAACATCTGCCACTTCTTCTGAGTTGACAAGATTTCACACTTGATACTTTGATGAGAAGTTATTTCTGCTTCTTGGACGGCTTATTCCTAGTCTGCCTGGGTTCAGCCGTTGGCTTGGTGGTCTTCTTCCCCTTTGATTGTGTTTTACTAGAAAGCTTGTGATCCTTCCCCTGTTCATAATCATCATCACTCCCACTAGCATCATTATCGTCGTCGTCTTCATCATCATCATCACCACTTTCCTCGAGTTTTCTTTTTGCAGCCGTATTTGTTCCTCTAGTTTTCTTCTTTTGATCACCTCCTTTTCCCTTGGAGCTCCTGTTTTGTTTTGCTTTTACAGAAGGCTCCTTTAGACCTTCATCACTATCATTTTCGTCATTGTCACTGCTGCTTTCCTTCGACTTCTTGTTAGTAGAAGCTCTCTTAGTACTTGTTCCGCGCTGCTTCACCTTTGACTTCCCAGCTGCCGCTTTGGCAGATTCAGCTCCCGTATTCTTTTGAAGGTCTGGCACAAAGGCTGATGTCTAGGATTTTAAAAAAAATAAAAATAGAACGTGTCTTTATCTAGATCACACTAGAGAGTTGAGACAGTTACACCAGAGAAATAGCGTTAGAGAGCCGTACCCTGCCACCTGCCGTGATAAATTCTATTTTCTTCCCTGCAAAATACACAATTTTCTGTCAATGAGTTCATGAACAAAAACATTAAATTACAAGCATATAAAAAGCTGCAGAATTTTTATCTAAAATCACGGCAGAACAATGTGCACAAGAAATCAGATCAATCTTCTTTTATTTTTTATTTTACAAGTGCGCAATACTATCTAATATATCATCTGGCGGTTGCAAAACAAAGCAGAAAATATCTGCTTCACAACAATGTGGATATGATGAGCAAGAATGATGAGATAACCAGAACTCAACCAGGAGTAGCTTAAAGGTGAGGAGCCAAACCATCAACAAAGGCCTTGCCAGGTTTCTTTTCCCGGGAATGGAAAATCCAACTGGTAGGATACTGACTACTATCTGCCCCAACTTCAACAGCTTTTTCGATGACCTGGGCACATACAATTATGTGTCAAAATGAGGATGCATATGCAAAACTATCTCACCATTAACTTTTCCAGGCTTTTTGCCCCATCGGTAATGAAACAACCATTCAGAAGGGAAGCGGCTGCAATCAGCATCCACTTCAACCGCAAATTCTGTAACCTAGAAGTATCATCTCCAATAGCTAGCCATGAGGAAAGCATTCTTATACAAATGATAAGTGATCACCTAAGTTGCTCAGACTCTCCAAAAATGTTGCTACAACCGTGTCGGACCCTTCAAAATTACACTATTTTAGGAGGATCCGACATGCACTAGTCGACATTCTTGAAGAGTCCGAGCAACATAGGTGATCACAAGAGCCAGTTTAAGAAAGACGACCTACCTCATTAATGCACTTCAGCAATGTTGCACAGTCCTCTTTCGATATGCTTGAAGCAGACTGCATAGGATGGATTCGTGCCTGTCATAAGAAACTTGACAAAGTTAATTACAAATCACAAATATTTCGAATTGGAGCTTTCTTTTATTTGGTCAACTTTACAAGAGAAAGCAAAAATCTGCTAGCAACATCAGTCTGTATCCAAATGCCTTGAATTGCTTACAGCAAAAATGAAGAGACTAATTTGTCCATACTAAAAAAAATAGTATTAACTGGACTTTTAATGTGTATATAAGTAAACAAAATCTGTAACTTGCAGTGAAACGTAAAGCTAAAAAACTCAAAATTCTTGTATTATACCCAAGAGTTGAGCGCACACACCTGATATAGCACTTCATCTGCAATCCAGTTGCCAATTCCTGAAATAAAACTCTGCAGAAGTAACAGCGGGAAAAAGATTTATAATGCCTACTAGAAACACGACTAAAACTCCTAATGAATTAAAGGGTGATACATATTTTTCTCTTTCCTTAGTAAAAAGTACTGTTTATTGAACTCTTCTTATACAGCAAGGGAATTTCAGTTATATGCTACTGAATCTAACTTTCACCACATGCTGGCTCCTAATGTGTATCTGGCAAGCAAAGGTTGTTCAGAGTATGAAAGCAACAGAAATATATATATTTTTTCTCACACAAAAGCACTCACAGATAGATGTCACCACTCAGATATGCAGAATCTTTTATCAACTGCCATTCACAGATATGTCACCACTCAGACATGCAGAATCTTTTAAGCAGTTGATACGCAAAATTCACATTATACTAGCAGGTAGTGATATGAAGTTATAAGCATTGTGCTTGCCATCTCAAATTCAAATGTAGTATCTACAAAACAAGCCCAGATTTCTGTCTAACATATCTTCCCCAGTTCCAAATCCAAATGACTTTTTATTGCCTCTTTCCTCTGAATTAACTTTATACTAGTAGGTAGTGATATGAAGCAAGTTATAGTTATTGTGCTTGCACCTGAAATTCGGATGTAGTTATCCTACACAAAACAAGCCAAATTTTTTGTCAACATATCTTCCCCAGTTTCAAATCGAAATGACTTTTTATTGCCTCTTACCTCTGAGATGCCCATACCAAGTTACCTCACCTAAAATACTACTATAACCCCTCCGCCGAACTGATTGTGTCTGTAAGTACAAGAATTCAGGGGATGCCAAGCTTAGTACTTTTTCAAATTACTTAATTGTTTGTGCTGTCGTACAATTACTCATGTAGCTTCTTGTCCTTCGATTTTTGTCACTATCTGTTGTTTCTTGTACTTCGACAATCGTGTTACTAGCTGTTGTTTCTTGTACTTCCGTTACTCCTTTTGCTGAACTGCTTTGGACTGTTTTTTCATGAGCCAAGGGTTTATCCGAAACAGCTCCTCTACCTCTGAGGTATCGATAAGGTCTGCGTACACTCTACCTTCTCCCCAGATCGCACTTTGTAGGACTGCATTGGGTATGTTGTTGTTGTACTGAATTGTTTGCTATGGGAGTTCTGAAAGTTATTGTCTCGATTGTTTAGAATCTTAGATTACACTTTCTCAAAAGCTCCTACAACAGGACTGGTTGAGAAGGTTTCCATCTCGTTTTTCGAGTTGTATATCAAGCAAATGAAATTCAATTTAAAGTCCTTTTCTACCCCATAATGGCTGATTGGGTCTCTGAGACGCAACATATATACCCATTTTGCACTCACCTCGACTATTCCATTGTATAACTCCCACGGCATAGGTGTTGGATAACTCTAAGCACAAAGGCTTAAACAAATGAGGCAAATCACCTAGGGTTTTGTTGTCTCTATTGGGACTTGAACTTTGGTTTTCAAGGTTTACACCCTCTTGATTGACCGCTAAGCCACACCCTTGGGTGCCGTTGGTGAATCATATATTCGTTTGGTTCAACCTTATACACTTCCTTTTTTCTGTTTAAATGATCAAGAATGGATTTTGACCTTTAAAAATGGGTTGATTACATTTATAGTACATGTTGAGTAACTCAAATCATTTTGTTAAAACAAATAAATTAAGGAAAGCTATTTGATTTAATTTATAGACATAATAAAGAGAAAACCAAAAGTATGGCCATCTTAAACTCTTAGAAGGATTCTAAGAATTCCAACAAAGTTCCTTCCTCATTAGCTTACTCCAATTTACACCAACAATGAAACAACAGAAGACAATAAAACTTGCTTCTCTGTACTGATTTGAACTTTTGAAATAAGTAGAGATTGAGTGGTGGTCTTTTGTAGTAGACTAGTATTCCTCTTCCGATACATCTGTTTGGATGGATATGCCTTCACCCTAAATTTTTGCATATCTTACTATGTCAATTAAAATATGTGTTTTAAAAAACTTCTCTTGACCATTTCCCAAAAGTTTATAACCTTAGTCACAGAGAAGTAAAAATGGTTTCTAACCTGGTCAAGTAACAAAGCCTTAATGCCAATCTTCTTCTTGCTCAAAGCTTTATAGAACTCGTCTCCAGTCATCGGCTCCAACAGCGCATCAGGACCAAGCTCAGATATTGGAGGAACGGAAACAGGCTGCAATGACAAATTCATTGGGAGATAACATTCAAGATTTTTGTTCAAGGAGAAGTATCTAGGGATTGGTGATAATATCATCTTACATTCTCCAGTAAACGAACCCTGGCAAACCGCCTCTTATCAGTAAATGAAAGCTCCAAACCATCGTCCAACTACAAAAGTTTGAAAGGTGTCCACATTCATCAGTAGCTACAATCATGTGCCAGTTTGATCTCTAAAAGAATGGCAAAGGAGATAAAGAAGCAAAATAAGTAGATGACGAGAAAAATGGAGAAGCAGAAGATGATTCTGAAATCATCAATATTTAGTATTCTAACCGCAAAGAGAACGAATGCAATTTACAGCAAACATATTATGACATAATGACCATTAAAATGTCATCAGCATCTCAGCCTTGTCTTAAATTATTTCCAATTCACAACCAAAGGCTTCAATCCACTTCTCTTTAACAGACAAAAGTAGGACCCTTTCATGGTCCATCTAGTAACCTTTTCCAGTTAAATGAGGTAGATAACTAATACAACAAGGTGGTTGATTTAAATGCCACTAGTTCTAAGTGATAAGGGAAATTGACTCAAGAAAAAACTACGTTAACTTGCCATATGATACTCGGTCATAGTACAATACAGATTTTAAGTGGGTTCGCTTTGACTATGCTGTATATGAATGATCTTTTATATTTCAAGAGGGGTAGAGAAAGGTAAAAGAAGCCTCGTACAGACAGAAAAAGGTTCTAAATTTTGTGCATTGAGGAATTTCACACATCATTGTTTACAAAGGGTGCAAACATGCTTCTACATCCACATCTGCTTTCACTAATTCCATCTGAGCCAAAAAATCACCTCAAACCATTATCCTTATATGAATCTACTGTTAACGTTATAGTTAAAATGTATGTTGCAATTTTTGTTAGCAATAAAAAAAGAAGAAGAAGACACGACTGACATTAACTTTTTATAAAGAGTAAACTTACCTCAAGGAAAACCTTTGAATACTTGGAAGGCCACTCCTCCTCGTCTTTTACTGCAGACCTAGAACAATATTACATTTGTGATAAGTGCTGAAGATGAATTCAGTCTTTTCTTTGAACAAATCACACATTTGATGAGAAGTTAATTTGACATTGGCGATTCTTTAGCAGTTCATTAATCAACCTTTTCGAGAAAAAAAAAATTGGGATATAAATAGGAAACTTTCCATAATTTGGGCAGACACTTGTGACCCTAAACCATTTATTGCTCATCAGTTGAGGACCAAGACGGTGGAAAAGATGATGGTGAGAATCCTCGACAGAGTAGCTCCTTGCCACGTTCTGTTATTCCAGGGCATAAAAAGTTTTTTAGTGGTTCACTGCTACAGGATAACGCTCTTTCACCCAAAAAAACTGTTACTGATGGCGAGAGGTATATTTATTTGTTGTGTTCACAATTGAACTGGTAGAGTTGGTCAATGTTTTCTGAAAAAAAAAAAGTTGCAATATGGATGAATATAGCTATAATAGGATGGTAATAATAATTGTGTGCTAGAGATCATGGCATTCTCTCAAAAAAAGGAAGAGTAGTGAAAATGTGCAATCCCAAGTTAATTGATTCTTCTTCCTGATGTAAATGTATTCAGTTGAAAATAAAATTCATCTGCAAAGATTCCGAACCAGAAAGTAGTGGGATTCTTGTGCTTTGAGAGTTCTGAATATCTTGAGTGTTCTAATTGTTAGGCGTTGACTGAATTTTTAGAGTACTGAGGTGCTTCAAGTTCCACCATTTTCTACTTACATTTTAACATCTGTGATGTTCTGAGCTGGGGGTCTATCGGAAACAGCCTCTCTACTTCATCTGAGGTAGTGGTATGGACTGCGTACACTTTACCCTCCCCAAACCCCACTTGGTGGGATTACACTGGGTATGTTGTTGCAGTTTGCAAAACGAATAGTGTTACATACTTGACCAGCACAACATGACATTAAAGCTCACCGTTTATATTTTGTAATTGCAACGCCCTTGATATATATAGCACCTGCCATTCCTGATCATATTTGTACAAAATATTAGAGATCAAATAAACAAACTAAGCAACAGAAATGTTATAATTTCCAATATGGTAGCTCGACAGTCTATTCTGTTGTTAAAACCTAGAATACCTCTAAGGAAAGGCAGAGTTAAAAAATGCAAGAAATGACTATGAGAACTTCATCAATAGCTTAATGCTAAAAGATATTTGTGCCTGAGAGCAATTTGATTTGCACGAAAGCATATAGCACACAACTGTGGTTTATCAGCTGCCTAGGGATATGTCATTAAGATACACGTCTTGGATCCGGTCCTCCTTAAAAGGATCTTGCAGTAACAACCACAAAATAACTTGGGACTGAAAGAAGATCATACCAAACCAATCAGCAAGGAAATCGTAGACAAGAGGGGGTTGGTCAGATGGTAAGAATCCTCCACCTCCAACCCTAAGGTTGTGGTTCGAGTCACCAAAGCGAGCAAAAAGGAGAGAGCTCCTTGGGAGGGGTAGTAAAAAATGCAAATCACAGGCATGGCATCTACACTAGCCGAAGATTTGGAATAATTGAAGAGAGTGCTCTAGTTTTTCAGGCATCTTCCTTGACATGACACTACATTAGTAACCTATATGTTTTGCCCCTTCTGCAGCTCTGCCCAGAAGGTTCTTGCTTAGCAGTTACCACAGAAGAATCCGCATTAAGTAGGATGATGTCAAATAATCTCCCTCCCCACTTTGCGGGAATACACTGGGTATGTTGTTGTTGTTGATGTCAAATAATCTCCCAAGTCCCAACACCTTGCTTCCCCGGCATTATAGAAAAAGACAATCACAATAAAAGGGATACATGGAGCCATTTCTTCCAGTATTCCTTCACCATGTCCTTTGTGCATATCAAGGATAACTAAATCCACAAGACAGCAGTATAACATACCCAGAACTAGGGTTACTCAGCACCAAACTCGGTGAATCATATTCTTTTACAAAAGAAAACTAACATGTTACAGCTTGTTTGGATGACTGTTACCTATTATATTGTGTTAGTTTAAATACAATGTTTGTTTTGATTGTTACTTCAATTTTATTGTATCGTATCGGTAAATTCATTATTAGGTAACGACAAAAAGTCTCATTTTGTGTAACGACCTATTTGGTGTAATTGCATCATCGCCTTTTTTTTCCTCATTTTGTTTTTACTTATTATTTAATAATCTTATTTTATCAAGTTACCGAGGACATAACCTTAGATAGGCAGATGTGGAGGACGCTTATTAGAGTAGAAGGTTAGTCGGGTAGGAGTGTTGTTGTGCACTAGCCGTGGTATGGTAGGTTAGGGTTTAGCAGTAGATATGTATCATTGTTGTTGTTTCTTGTGTTTTGATTATTGCACTATTTTATGGTTGATTATTGTTTTTCTGGTAGATTTTTCTGTTGCCTTACTAGTTGCCATATTTTCTTCACTATTTTCATCTTCATTATACTCGGATTTGCTACACTTGAGCTGAGGGTCCTTCGGAAACAACCTCTCTACCTCCTCGAGATAGTGGTAAGGTTTGTGTACACTTTACCCTCCCCAGACCTCAATTGTGGGATTTTACTGTGTATGTAGTTGTTGTTGTTGTTGTTGTATCATTTACCCTATGTTTTTATAGTAGCACTATCCCATAACCTACTTTGCTTGTAGGTCCTTCAAATTGTTGATGTGTGATATTATGTAACAACAGAAAATAATACTACAATCTATCCAAACGTTACAGTATGATACAATACAATATGAAACAATACAAGACTTTTAAACATTTTTATCCAGCAGAGTTTCTAAGTAATGGAATTTAGAGTAACCTCACCAAACTGGAAAGTAGGAAAAGGAGGTGAATCAAGCTGAATCCACATATTCTTTCCTTTACGATTAGCAGCTACGATAGTTTTTCCCTCAAGAGAAGCTTTGAAATCAACGGGATTCACGCCGTCAATGACCTTGGAATCGTCGGCGATGATAGCTTTCACAATCTTCTTGCCGATACAGCTGTCCTCAATGGCTCTTCGAGCTGCTTCTACCTCCGGAAGCTCTGGCATTTTCGAGTTTCTATCGAAAACTTATGGAGTTTCGCGCGCCTTGTCAAGGGTTTTGACAGGGAGGGGAGAAAGTTGGAACTTTTTACAAAGAGGATTAATTGAAATTTTTATTTATTTTTATTTAAAAAAACCCAATCACCTATTTTTAAATTCTATATTTCAAATTTAAGTAAGTGTTTCGTCATAAATTTTAAATATTTTTTATTTTATTTAAATTAGTAATAAAATTTTGTTTGATTGTATTTTTCACAAATACTAAAATGCTATTATAAATATAAATAGAGCTGTCAAAACGTGCTAACCCAACTCAATTCAATCCGAGTCTTGCAGGCTAACAAATATGTTGGACTAGGACAGATTAGCCCTTCATTTAAAAGGGACTTAATATGTCTTACGGAACCCAAGGGCTAAGGTGGGCTAGCCCTTTATTTTCGTCGATCTTTTTTTTTCTTTAGAAAATTTCTTTTAAATCTACATTCAAACTTATAAGTATGATAATTTGTTAAAATTTCTAACATATGATTATATGAAAGTACATATTTCTATGATAATTTATAACATATTCAATCTTAATAAATCGCCAAACATGTTTGAGTTGGTTGATAAAGTTGTCTTGATTAACATCATTTTCATCTATATTTATATGCAAATTTAGCTAGTTAAACATTATCAAAAATATAGATATATTAAAATTTTGAAGGGAAGTCTTGGAATAACTGGTAAAGTTGTTGTCATTTGACTAAAAGGTCACTGTTTCAAGCCGTGTAAACAACCTCTTGTAGAAATGCAAGATAAGGTTGCATACGATAAACCCTTGTGGTTCGATCCTTATTCGAACCCTGCACATAGCGGAAGCTTTAGAGCACCGAGTTGCCCTCTTTTATATATCAAAAATTAAAGTTATTTTTAAATTAACTTAAAAATACTATCTTTTTAATTGGGTAAAGTCGAGTAGCAACAAGTGTTTGGATATTTTCATAATGGATGTAATTTTTGTACCTCATGATTAGGAATTTAGTATTAATGATTTAACGCTAACTGAATAAAGTATGGTGTAAGATACTAGAACTTATTCGGTAATCACTATGCCTAGTTTTTTACTTCTTTTTCACAATTTTCTTTTAAATTATAAGTTTAAATTGAATAGCAATCATGAATACAACTTTTATACTTGATAATTAGGATTTAAAGATAAATGAGTGAAGTATTATGTACTATTTTTAAGACTTATTTGGTAATTATAACTATTCTTAGTTTTTAATTCTTTTTTTTCATAATATTTTTTAAAATTTTTAATTCAATAGTTTTTTGGCCGACGAGCCCACTCAGCCCAACTTCAATCAAACCTCAAGAGTCTGTGAGCTAACTTGGGTTTAAGCTTATAAGCCTTAATTTTAAATGAGCTTAAAAATTATAACCCAACCATACTCTAAAAGTAGGTTAGGTTGGACTGGCCTAAAGGACCCATCCCATTTTGACGACTCTAAATTTACAAACAAATGAGAGGAAGAAATTGGGGAAATAAAAACTAGCCTTCAACAGTCATCTCAATTGACCTTTCACTCTAGGGTGTTCACGGTCGATTATTGATCAAAATTAAAATCAAATCAAGTTTAATCGATTTTTAAATTTTTAAAACCAAACCAAATAAAATAGATTTGGTTCTTATCGATTTCTGTCCAGTTATTAGATTATTAATCATACACGAAAATAAAAGAAACAAAGAATAAAACTATGAAATCAACAAAGGAAATACCTTATATAATTCTTTTTTTTTACGCCTAAGTTGGGACAAAATATCAAAACAATATAAGTTTCTAAGAAACATCTACTGAAAGAGCAGCTTATTTCATAACACATTATCAAATTTTGTACAACATCACATTATATAACAACTTTTGGGCTTGGGCCAGATCTGACCCTTCTCACTTTGTTTTTTGTTTTGTAATTTTTTTATTTCTTAAATAAATTTTGATGATCATATTATATATATATGATTAGATACTTAAAATTGTTCATAAAAAATAATATATCATGTGTGTATAATTATAAAAAAAATATGTATATAGTTAGTCTCATAAATCCTCAATGACCTCTCGACTCATAGTCTTATATGACTAGTCAAGGAGAGGGTGGAGATGGTTTAAGATCGTTGGTTTGTTGGAAGTTGTCACCTCCATGCTCAACCCCTTTGTTGATCCCTCATATCAATATCAAAGATGATTTGAGGAGGAGTAAATTTGAAAGTGATATAAGTGAGTCTTGTTCATGACTTAGCTTCATTTCAAATTCTAGTTTTGATTTGAATGATGAGAGAGTAAATTCAGGTTGAAATCCTTCCTTCAAAAACTCATTTCGAGTTACTTGAGGGTATTCCTTACTACATTGACAGACTTAAACGGTTTGGCTTGAGTCTAAAACCAATATATTACTCATTTCGGTCTCCCTTTTCTTTCTTTTCCCTTTGTAGTATTGTTCAGTTCCCCCCATTGGTGTCACCTTTATCTCCTTTCTTTTCTTTTTCTGGGAATACTTTATTGAACTATGAAGCACTAGGACTAGGTGTAGCAAGTCCACAAAAAGGACATAGGATTTTCATCCTTAACCTCTTCAAAATATGAAAATAGCTACCTCTGCAATGTGAGTTCACCAAGATTGCCCTTTGTCCAAAACAGTGACTTGATTCCAAAATTGTTACTCTCATCCCTCTCTGAGTAATTACTTGTTTATGGTAATACGTAGCACAATTCTACTGCATAAACTTGTCTAATATGTGCTAAACTAATTGGCTTTATTTATTTTGTTTGAGAAAATCTTCTTTTTACTCTTTTTCTATGTTTTTAGGTTTGAGTAGTATTTTTGGGTTACATGTCCTACATCTGTGTTTAAATTGGAAATACCATTTTCAAGTTGTGATTCATCAAATTTGAATTTGTTCTAATGAGTTTATGTTCAATTTTTTACATGTAATGTTCTATATTAGTTTACTTGAGTACTCTTATATAGAAGCGACTCTTACATAGAAGCGTTAGTTTGAGTTATCTGCTTCATCAAATCAGGATTATCCCTAAGTGTAAAGTTAGATTACGATAATGTAACTTTAAGACTAAAATATTTTAAATTTTTGAAAGGAAAATAATATTTTCTCTCTCTCTTGCAGTTAAGTTATTTCCGTACTAAATTTCTTTTTGTCCTCTTTTTCTATGTTTTTAGGTTTGACTAGTATATGATTAGATACTTAAAATTATTTATAAAAAATAATATATTATGTATGCATAATTATAAAAAAATATGGGTATAATTTGTCGGTTTTGTTCGATTATTTCTTCGATTTTTTGAACAAAACCAAAATCAAACCAAATATTATTGATTTTCAAAAATGCGAAACCAAACCAAATAAAAATCGGTTTGTTTCATCGGTTTAATTCGATTTTTCGGTTTGGATTAGTTTTTACCCAATCCGTGAACACCCCTATTTCACTCAATATTCTTTTACAAAAGCTAGTGTTTGATTATAGATTTTGGATTGAATTTTAAAAAATTGTCTTTAATTATCTGTTTAGTTAGATCCAAGGGTGTTGCCGAGTGATCAATGAAGTGGTTGAAAACCATGAGGTCTCATGTTCAAATCTCAATAGAGACAAAAATTATTGTGTGATTTCTTTCTATATGTCCTAACTTTGGTGGATAGAGTGTGCGCAAGCTGACTCACACGACAATTAGTTTTAAAAATTTTGTTTGGTTAGAAATTGTTATCACATTTTAAAAGTTTTTCAAAATTTTTTCAAGTTCCAAAACTAGTACTTCTACTCACAAAGTTTCAAATCTTTTCCAACTGAAATGCATGTCCAAACACAAAATTTCAAAAATCACAATTTCAAAAACTCAAATTTTCAAGTTTCCAATTGCTAAACTCGCTTAATCTTCGGATTGAAATATAGATCATAGGCACAATATTTGATTTTGAAACGTGAAGCATCGGAAAATACTCTACTGCATCCCATATAAACATCAAATCACATCAATTTTTTATCATGATTAATTGGTACAATAAATTAGTTAGATTGGATAATATTGGTTAAGCGATAAAAAGTTTAAACGTATGACGTGTATTTTTTTTTATAAACATTATTACAATTGGCTCAACAACAAAAGAAAAACAAAATAGGAAAAAGAAACATTGGAACCACTGGTGCATGCAAGGTAAGAACTCAAGTTTTCACCTAGTAACAGTACTATTGTTCAAAATGAATTTAGAATTCTAGATTTATTCGTGTGAGCTCAACGTAAAATAATAATAATAATTTAAAAAATAATAGAGTCGAATTCAGTGAATTTAAGATGTCAAATGAGCGAATCAAAATGGATTGAGTTACCCCAACCAAATTTGAACGAATCATATTTTCAAGAGTTAATTTGACATTGGTGAGTTATGAGTCACCTGCATGCCCAGTATCAGAATGGCTGGCTACAACCATTACTGTCACTCTGATGACAATTGCATGATCATTCATTTTGCCAATTTATGTTTGGTTCAGCTATACATGTACCTTGTAAGTAGCTATTTACTGAACAAGTTGACTTCTTGTAAATTTGAATTGGTGTGCAGGAAATTAAATTTGGGCAACTCTATGATCTGTACTTTGCTGTTTTCGTTTTGAATTTGTAATGTACTGAAGTGTAATAAATTGAAAAACCTAGAGTCGAGTGTAAGCAATAGATTTTCGCAATAAATTTAATTTCAGAAGCTTTCAAGAGACCAAACACAACTCATTCAATGCAAAACACGGATCCTAGCCGTTGGCCTGACCATAACAAACGTTGGCTAATTCGCACTCAAGGCCGGATCTACATTATTAGTTACTGCTTCTCATAAATTTAATAGTTTTTTTCGGGGTCCCATATTTAAATATTTGAATATGAATTCAGTTATTGTTACATTATTAACTTAAAATTGATAAAAATATTTTTGAAATTTTGAATCCGGATCTGCTTGCACTTGTTGTAAGAGTGTGTCACATAAATTGACTTACGAGTATTTTTCAACTCCTATTGCTGCAAAAATCCAACTCGCAGGTAGCCGATGGAACTTATTTCTTTCGTTACACGCTCTCCCTTTATGGTCATTGCTTCTATATTTCTCTTAACAACGGTGTTTGTATCAACTTATACATATTTTGACCATCTCATCGAATAGCTCATACATGTCACTATATGTTACTATGTACCAACGCAAAAATCAAATACAGTAGCTTTGTGCCTACAAAACTTGATGAAAGTACGGAAACAAACAAAAGACATCAGTTATTAAAGTAGCAATAGTTGATCTAACATGATTTACTTATAAATTCTATAGTTTCACCAATGTCGGGACACATTGGATAAGCTTATCCCAAACAGAAAATATGGAATAATTATCATTGCTTCTCTGGCCTTTCTTCAAACGTGCATCCAATAATACAGAAAATAATACGTTAGCTTAGCTTCAATATATACCAACCTAAATCCAATGCTTCAATTACGTACTTCGAGCTAATCAGGATTTAAAGTTAAAAAAAACAATAATAAACAACAAGGAAGGAGCGAGAAAGGAACTTTTACTATCAAAGATACTAGTATTAGTAGAATTGTGGTATTTGAGCTTGTGCGTATTTCGACTAACTGTATGGGCTAACTATTACTTTCCATCAAACACCAACAAACACAAACACCAGATAACCTCTTGCTCATCAAAACTTAAACAGATGAAAAAATATCACTCAGAGAATTTGAACCGAGACCTCATATATTAGTATTAGTACTCTCTCCATTCCTTTTTATATGCTCTCTTCATTTTTCGTAAGTTAATTTGACTAAGTTTTAAAGCTAAATTAGATTAAATTAATTCAATTTTTTTCAAACTAAAATTTAAATATTAAAAAACGATATGAAAAGTATTATAAATTGCAATTTTCCTTTTTTTAATTTGATTAAAAAATACATCTTAAAATATTGATCAAAATTTATATTATTTGATTCTAAAAAAGAAAAGAAAGCAAATAAAAAGAAACGGAGGGAGTAATATTCTACCAACACAATAGCAACTAGCAATATTAAAAATTTTGATACATTATACTGCACTGTTAAAAGGAGAGACACAAATGGTACCACACAGAATTTCAAAACATCTGAGACACATCGAGTCTATACCAAGATCATTTCACATTCCACATTAGAACAAGACCACCTTTTCATGATCAATTTCTTTCATATAATTAAATATATTTATAAATAACACAATAACACATCAGCACTAATTACTACGTAATTAAATTAAGTAGATGATGAATCGTTTCTAGGCGCAGTTGGGGACTGAAGTGGAAACAAAGGCAATAGTTCAGGTGGTTCAGATCCTCTCGGAGTACTTAATGGACTTGGATGCAAATAAAATCCTTTCTCAGCAATAGCTTTCTCTTCTTCCTCCATCGGCGATCTCGGACTTCCACGTGTCAGCATTTCCAATGGTGAAATTGGCGAAGCCAAAAAACTTCTCTTCCTACTTGACAAAGGCGAAGAAGAAGGTGACAGAATTGGGCCTGGGCCGACACCGAAGCCCATAGTAGGCCCATTAAACCTACCACCTCCATTGTTGAGCATGATCTCGAGCTTTGTCGCACTTTGCCTCCGCTCGTGCAGCTTGAAAGCGGGTCGTCTAGGAGGCCCAGTAACAGGGAGCTTAACGGTAGACGAATCTTGAGTTGCGCCAGTGAGTCTTTGGACAACAGCCCGGAAGTTAGACGGGTCGGCTTGAACGAAAGTGGTATTGGGTGTTGATGAATTCGGGTCAGCCATGATCTATACTAAGAAGAAGATGAGGAAGAAGAAGGGGAAACGGAAGAAAAAGAAAAGCGGGAAGAAATTAAGGCATAAAATGAGTTGCTTTTTTTAGTTTGCGTAAGAAGAATTGTTTAGTGTCCCGTTGGGTTGTGCTTTTATTTTGTGTGTTTGCTGGTTTAGAGCATCTTATCGAGGATTGTAAAATTGTCAGATACTCCAAAGAGTAGACTTTGAGGCATATAAGGACACCAAGCAGCACAAATATATACTCTCCCAATTTTAAATTATACTTCCTTGGTTCCATTTTAGTTAATTATTTTATTAAAAATAAATATTATATTATTTGATCACTTACTAAATTAAGATAAAATTAATTATTTTTTCTATTTTACCCCTACAATTAATTACAATTTCAATATCCATTTATATACCCAATTAATATCATTAATATGAGTAAATAATAAAATCCATTACTTCATTTATGATTTCTTAATCACCGTATCAAATAAAACGTGACCAACTAAAATGAGACTGAGGAAATACATTGGTGTGCATCACCGGTGTATTTTCACACAATGAAGTCTGGGATGGGTAGAGTTGTATGCAGTAGACAGTAACAAAACAATAGATTATACGGAAACAAGCCTATCATAAAATAATAATACAATCGATCTATCCGAAACATTATGTATCACCAAAGCTTCAAGAACAAATATTAACTAGAAGAGGTGTTTGACTAGTTTACCTTATTTATATGTTAAGATACTAATCTTAATTCATTAAATATTTACTTTATTATGTGTCATAATTAAGGTACTTGTAATATTCAGGAATAATTATTATAAAGGATAAATGAAAAAAATAATTAATTTTATCTTTATACATCTAAATAACAAATGATTTGATATAATTATTTCTCGAAATAACAATAGATTATTTGAGGGGAGAGGAAGTATTTGTTACTGTATTACGTTTTGACAGAATTTACTAAAAAGTTGATATTTCCACTCCACACGGCACACGTTAAAAGCCTATTCTAGTTCATCTCAGAAATTCCATGCGGGTTCCACACCTTTTTTTTAACTTAACAAAAGAAAGATGTAAGTCAATGTCGGAGTGATTCATTATTGGCTAGAGTTGAATTGTGAACAGAGCCGATGTAGAGGTAAGGACATAAGGTATGATAAAATTTCATCAAATAAATATAAATAATTAATTTCAAACTCAATAAACCATGATAGAATCTCAAATTAATTGAATTATAAAATTCAAATATTGGATCTACCTCGATTGTTAATCTCGAACTTGGAGTTATTTCTTTTAGCTCTACCAAAAAGCTGATTTTTCATCAAAAACGTAACAAACATTTTCAATTCTTTAAATTAAGTATTTTCTTTAAATATCTTTTACCTTTTAAAATTTTGGCCAAACATGCTATCAAATTTTACTTATCCTATAAATCTTCTTAAAGTTCAACGGGTGGAGAAATACTCAGTGTAATACGCAGGTCGAGGCAGATAAAACATGAGCTGATCAAAATACTCAAATTCCGAAACGAATAATATATATGAATTCATTGGCATCATCTTGAATGATGAACTTTTCAAATTTTAATACATGTATGTTGCGGTAAATAAAATTTACTTTAATACAGAAAAGTTATTAACCTATAATGGGTGTTACGGAGTTGAAAAGTTTAAAATTTGAAGAGGGAACAGAGAGCAATAAATGGGAAAGAGCTGGCAGATATACCTATTATGAATGATGAATCATGCCAGCATTTTGTAACGGCAAACGAGGAACTTTTTGGCACCACACCAACACAAGTAAACTCTCATCGGTTTTTCTTTCCTTATTTTTTTTTTATTTTTTAAGAAAAAAACTTTTTGCCCCCTTCTTTAATTTCTCACATGATATGCTATATCAATTTTGAGGTTCGATTAATTTGAATTTGTATTGAAAAAATTTCACTTTGAAAGACAAATTATTTTTGATTATTATCACCTTACCACACGCCTTTATCTTCACAAGGCTCGAGTTAGGCTACGTACGTACACACCACACTCCCCAGACCATTTAAGAAATTACATTAGATATGTAGGTGTTGAAGTTATATATAAAAGTAGGAATAATTTTTACCTACACAAGTAGTCAAGTAGGATTCCCTCCGTTTTCTCCGTAAATATCTAGTTTGAATCTCCTTTTCTTTTTGAACAGAAAGAATAGAAATTAGTTACATAACTTTCTTAACTTGACAAAATAAGACTAATAATTTGTTATAACATGTTAAAATATATTAATAACGTAAAATAAATTAAATAACATTAACCATGTATATATGTTAAATTCAAAGGTAAAATTCAAAAGGAGAAAAATGATTTTACTGAAACAATTTGTACTTGAAATAAATAAAAGAAAATTGGTCTGAAAAAAGTCTGTTTGTCTGAAATGCACAATGCACCTTTCCCCTTAGATTACGTGAACTTGGGACATAAAAACGTTTGTACAGTGGCAGAAAGACCATAATTACACCATCCCGTAGTTAAGTTTCACTTGCTTTTCTATTCTGTTATGGCTTTTTTCCTTTGTTCGTTTCTTATATTAAGGCGGAATATATTGACAGCTTTTTAAATTCGTTACAAAATCTCATTGAAGTATTTGAACTATGATTTGTTCCGATTGAATACTTCAATACATGATAAAAATATTTATATCAGTCACTTACGAGTCAAACTCTGAAAAAGCTTTTACGTGTATTTTGAAACCCCCATTATGTAAATTTGTTAACTACTTAAAATATGTCATCGTTTTTATAAATCAAACACATTAAACTTAATAAGTCGTAAAATCTTACGCATGTTCCAATTAAGTCCGATGTTAATATAGCAGTAGTCAGTAGACCATAGAGTATGAGTACAAGCTAGAAATGAAGTTTGTTATAATACTAATTTGGTTATAACTAATCATGGCGTAGTTTCTTTGCTTTACTACACTTGGTTTTCTTCTTTGGTTGCTTTGCGGACGTGCCTTTCTCTTTTTATTTTGTTTTTTTCTAATCAAATTACTCTTTCTTCACGGGTGGCAGCTTCATTTTTCTTCCTACAATATTCCTTTTCTATTGAAAGAAGACGTATCATTAGCATAGAGTATAGACATACATCATATGACATAATTCAATCATCTGTACAGTGACTAAATGGTCCATTAAGGAAAGATATTTTTCCAAAAGATTAATTATAAAGTACTTATGAAATTAATGTAACTCTTGATATATGCATAGAAGAAAACTGAGTTCGCGCACACGAGATTTGAACCATAACGATAAAATGGATCGATTCTTTCCTATATGTGAAATAGATGTGAGATCTATAATTGAACCTTTTTAGGGTGTGACTATTATAGCTACTGCAATTTTTAAGTCAGGATAATTTTTTGATATGGTATACGCATCGATATCAAGTGTGATTAAGTATTTTATTGTCGAACTTTTTCATCAATATAATGAGGGTCCAATTTCAATTGTATATTCACTTCCAATTATTATTTTAAAATATTTATCGTACTTAATTCACACCATTTTCAAAAAAAAAAAAAAAAAACTCGGATATTTGAGATTACTTAATGTGCGCAGACTTGGATCTTGAATTTAAATTTGTGGGTTTCTATAACAATCTCAAAATTAATAAAGTGGATTTACAATCAAATATTTAGTAAATTTTGTAATATATAGAGCGTCTAACAAAATTATTAACTTGTATGATCTCATTATCGATCTTATAGATCCGTCCCTCAACGTGCGTCAAACAAACCAATGAGAAGAAAAAAAGAATGGAACAATAGCAGTTCAATTTGTTGCATGCATATACACTTTACTTTTTCATCTGTTTCAAAAAATGTCTTTTTTTTAAAAAAAAAACTTTTCATATGATAATTTAAAATTACAAGTTTAACTAGTAACTTTTTGACACATTCTACATGTTTTTATAGTTTAAAACAATAAAATTCAAAAACTTTTTTTTATTTTTTGACATTGTGCTAAATCAAATCAATTCAGTCAAATAAATTAAAATGGAGAAAATATATTAATGGATAATGGACGTTTCAAAATGGCAACACAAGTTTGATTGACAGAAGAAATGGAGAATAGTTTGGTTGGAATATGGTTAATGCAAAAGGAAACGTAGTAGGGGTGGGCATAAAAATTGGAGAACCGAAAAACCGAACCGAACCGAATTAGTTCGGTTCTTTGGTTTCGGTTCTTCGGTTCGGTGTCGGTTTTTTTTTTTGGTATTTCGGTTCTTCAGTTCGGTGTTTGGTTTGAGGGTTTCGGTTCTTCGGTGCACCGAAGAACCGAAATACCAATTAATTAAATTTTTTAAAAAATATTTATATTACATTTCATTTTCACATTTATATTAAAAGAAAAGCCAACTAGCACTAGTTGTCAGGCCAGACCCATATATTTCTATTTTCTACAATCTACCCTAATTCCTTATGCACATTTACATTTCTATCTTCTGACTTCTGTTAGTCTGCTGCTGCTATGTTATTATTATTATTTAGAGTGTTGTTGTCATGTTATATTAAGACTTTAAGTATAGCTGCTAGTCTGCTGCTGCTACTGCTATGTTATTAAAATACTAGTATGACTGCTGGTGCTAATTTGCCATGTTTTTGGATTTTATAAGAAATTGTAGATATATTTTGATATTTTTATTTCTCACTTGCAACTTGTACCAAAAAATCGAATTAAAAAATCCGAATAAAACCGAACCAAAGTTCAAAAAACCGAACCGAACCGAATTAGTTTGGTGCGGTGTTCGGTGCTCATTTTTCCAAAATCGAAAATCGAAGAACCGAATCGAACTTTTAAAAAATCGAACCGAAGAATCGAACGCCCATCCCTAAAACGTAGGCTCATCCGTTTTTTGAATAATCGAAATGACAAATCATGAATGAACTTTACCCATTCTGCCTCAAATGTCAAAAGGAGTTTTCAGATATCAATCATTTCACTGCAAAGCCATGAAAATAGTAGACGTTGTATACACAGGCGGATCTACAAAATTTATGGTTTGTAGGTTTATATATTGAGCTGTCAAAATGGGCTGACATAATTCAATCCAGTTCAAGTCTCATGGGTCAAAGAATTTGATGGGCTAAGACAAATTGAACTTTTATTTTAAAGGGCCTCAAAACGTATGGTCCAACCCAGCCTTAAAAGGATTGCGGGTTGAGGTGGGCTAGTACTTCATTTTTATTGATCTTATTTTTGTGTTAACTTTTTTCTTTTCAATTAATATTTGAACATATAGGTATGATAATTTGTTAATATTTCTTATGACAATTTGTTAATATTTCTAACATATTATTATATGAAAATACATAATTCTACTATAACTTATACTGTAACATATTCAACACTAATACATCGTCAAGCACATTTGAATTCATTGATAAATTTGTCTTCATTAACATCATCTTCATCTAAATTCATATGAAGATTTAATAAGTTAAACATTATCATAAAAATATATTTATAAAAAATTAATAATATTTAAATTCACTTAAAAATATTATCACTTTGAGTTTGAGTAAAGTCGTGCAATCGATTTTGAGTAGCAACAAGTGTTTGAACATTTCATAATGAATGCAATTTTTATATTGGTGGTTAGAAATTTTAGTATTAGGGATTTAAGATAAATGAATAAAATATTGTGTAAGATGCTAATTAGAACTTATTCAGTAATCACTTTATATAGTTTTTAATTCTTTTTGTTCACAATTTTCTTTTAAATTTTAAGTTTGACTAACAATCATGAGTGAAACGTTTACACTTGATGATTAGGAGTTAAACTAAATAAATAAAGTATAGTATAATGATTAGGATTTAAAGCTAAATAAATAAAGTATTGTTTAATGATTAGGATCTAAAGCTAAATAAATAAAGTATTGTATAAGATATCAAAACTTATTCAGTAGTTACTATTTTTATTTTTTACTTCTTTTTTCACAATCTTCATTTAAATTCTTAATTTAAAGTAAAAGTATTTTGGCCCACGGAAACAGCCTCTCTACTTCTTCTGATGTAGTGGTATGGATTGCGTACACTTTACCCTCCTCAGACCCCACTTTGTAAGAATACACTGGGTATGTTGTTGTTGTTTGTCCACAGGCCAGCCCAGCCAATCTCGGTCAAGCATCAAGGGCCAGCGGACTAAATTGAGTTGGGCTTATAAGCCCCAGTTTTAAATGAACTCAAAAATCATAACCCAACCCAAATCTAATAACGGGTTGAGTTGGGCTGGCCTCAAGAGTCAAGCCCATTTTGACGACTCTATTTATATACTATAACGATTTCAAATTAATATATCATAAGTAAGTAATTTGATTCACATTCAAGTATGAGTTTTTTTTTAATATAAATTGTACTAACAATAAGCCAAAAGTCATAATTTAGGATTTCTAACTTAAAAATCAAAAGCCAAAAGCCAAAAGCCAAAAGTCAATTCAAACGGACACTTAAACGTCTATGTCTACTTATTATTAATCGACAAAGTTTTGTCATTCCATCATCTATTACATCAGTACATAGTATATATGAATAAAAATATATTTTATCATCTAAACTTGTCCAACCGATTTATGGGCGGGAACTTTATGAAACGTTGAATATGAGAGAGTTGATAATGAGGAACACTTAATCATGAGAATCATGTGTGGACGACAAAATCATAGCACAGTAGACTACGTTTCCAATCACTGTTCGGTGGAACATTAACTACCCTAAACACCAACATTAGTCACATTGGTTAATTACAAATTAATAAACTATTGGACCAACTGTGTTTCCTGTTCTCCACTATGGATAACTTTTTCTTTGGGAACAAATATAATCCCATTTGAGATATTAAACAATTATTGTTTGATGGACTTGAGAAGGAAGCTACATTGACTTTTAAGGATAAAGCGGCACAATTAATTATTGTTGCTTCGTCTTTTCCTATTACAGTTCAAATATAATGCATTTCATAACATATTATCCTAATGTTAGCCACCGTCTTCTATATATTCTATTTAGTACCATTTACTACCATGCACCGTCTATTTGTTATAAAATGAATTGAAGAAAAGAATTGCTAAGAGTTCCATTTCAGGCTACCCTATTCATTTGGTGCGTGCAATGGAGAAGAATGAGAAAATTTGACTAATAGTACTCTTCAAGTTTTCAATTAATAAAATACTTATTTTTATTTTCTCATTTAAAACAAAATAAAAAAATAACTTTAATGAAGAATTAAGCTATGCTAACATACTAAAAACTATGGGAGCTATTTACAAATATACTCAAAACATAAAACCCTAACTCATTCTTTCAATTTCAAATTACTTCTTTTCCTCTCTCTAACTTTTTTTCTCCTCCATTTTTACCAAAAACTCATTGTTTCTTCAACTTTTTCCTTTCTGAAGCTTCGTATTTTATTTCTAAATGTTCTCTCCTTCTAAATTGAAAGTTTTCTACTCTCCTCTAATTTTAGTACCAATTTTTTTTTTTAAAAAGAAAAAGTTTGTATATATATATATATATATATATATATATATATATATGTAATCGGTCTGATAAAAAAAGACAGATGATTAATCTGTCGGAGAAAATCTGTAATATATATATAATTGGTCGGACCGATGATTAATTTATCGGACTAATTACTATAATCGGTCAGCTATTGAATAACATAGAACACATCGGTCGGGTCGATAATCGATCTATCCATATATCGGTTGGATCGATAATCGATCTGTTCATATATCGGTCGGATCGATAATCGATTTGTCCATGCAAATCAGGTTTTTGATTAATTTGTAATTTTTAAAAGATTTTGGTGGGTGGTTTTTTTTTAAAAATTTTTTTCAACAATTAGTAATTTGTGGACTAATTTGTAACTTTTAAAACTTGTAATTAAATTTTAAATTACAAATAAATTAAAATATTCAAAAGTGGGTCATTCCACTAAAAAAAATAAATTGTAGTCTATTTAATTAAATAGCAGACTTAAAGAGGCTATTTAACAAAGAATAATGATAAGTTGAGATATTTTATGAAATTATTTGATTTCACTTTTTATGTGGAGTAGTTGTTCCATCATTTTAATATAAATAATAAGATAAAATAATCTCAAAATTAGCTAATACCTCAAACAAACATGAGCTATTATTAATTCTAAATTTTATCTTGAAATTACTATCATTACGAGTACTTGTCTCATCTCAAATTTTAGTCTATATAAATTCTCTTTATCCAATTTCCTACTCTATTTAGTCAGGAGTAAATTTTACTAGCGATAGTATATAATTATTATTAGTATTTTATGACAAACAAAAATGTATGTTGAGAAAATAAAGAGTCTAGTTTAAGTGTTTACCTCCAAAAGTTAGTTTGGTAAGGAACACTCGAATAACCCTGGATGTTCAAGCTAGAATGAACACGTGGCGCTAGTGCGGATAACATAATGTCTATTTGACGCTAATATCATGTTCAAAAATGAGTTAATATCTCAAAAGGTCACTCAACTTTGAAAATTTATCTAGTAAAGTTATTAAACTTTGTTTTGTATCGATAAAATCACTCAACTTTGACCTTTGTATCAACAAAATCACTCAACTATATTTATCATTAGCAAAATAAATCATTTTATATGCCAATAAAATTAAAGAAAATATACATACTAGACAATATAAGGATTAATATTGCAACAGATTCAGATTAAAAGCTAGTGTTTAGGTTCGCATAGCAATTCACTTTCCGAAGCTTAAACATAAATTAATAATATCCCATTACATCATTAAACTAAATGGAAATGAGAATCAAAAAGCTCTAACTGAATTAGCGATACTTAATGAAACCAATTTCCTTAGCATTGCTGTGGAACTAAATTTTGTTCCCGCGGTGAAAATGAATACCAAAAGTATATCTAAGGATTAATTTGTATGATACTGTCTGATGACATATATATGAAATCTAAGTATATACTGGGGATGTATATCCATTTCACTAGGGATAATTATAATCAAGAGATAATTTGATAATATTATCATATTATACGAAGTGTGTAAGGAATCGAAAGTATAACTAGTTTAATGGTGTTAATATATGGCTGGTTCCATAAATATGGAAAATATGCATTTCTCTATCATTTTCAGCTTTACCGGAAAGTATACATCTAGCTTTTTGTATGCAAAATTGAAATTTTTGACCCGTCCAGCTCCGCATAGAAACCTTTTATTTTCAACCCGCACTGCACCCGCATAAGAGCTCCCTCCGCACCACCCAACATCGGCTTTAACCCGCGCTGCACCTGCCCCTCCTCCTCGTCATTCCTAATTTTGATAGTACATGGGTAATTTTGTTTATTTGTGGGGTTTATGTGTTCGTGACATGAAAAAATAATTTATTTTGCCATGTCAAATTTTTTAAAATGATAAATTTGGTTTAGTGATTTTGGAAGATAAAAGTCCTAACTTGAGTGATATTGTTGATACAAAACAAAGTTCAATGATTTTGCTAGATAAATTCTCAAAGTTGAGTGACCTTTTGAGATATTAGCTCGTTCAAAAATAGGATATTAGGTCTAATTCGGCAGGTAGTATGAAGCATGGGCGGAGCCACTTATATCAAAGGGTGGTCAGGTGCACAATCTTCGTCGGAAAATTATGTTATGTATATAGGCTAAACGTTAGCTATTATGAGTGTGTATTTAATTTTGCACACCCTTAACGCAACTGAGAAGAAAATTTGCACACTCTTCATCAAATTCCTGACTCCGCCATTGGTATGAAGTGATGATTGCTCAAAATTATATAAGGAGATAGTAACTCATTCTATTAGTCCATTTCGTTATTTTGATTACTCACCCAGTGGCCAGAGTTAAGCTTCTTGAAATGCATGTCTTTTTAAAGACGTTTCACAATTGTTGAATCAAATCAACTAATTTTGATTTGATATCACTTATTTTGGTTTGGGAAAGTCTAGTAGTAGTGGAGATGTAGTTACTGGGCTACGGCCCAGCCCAATCTCTAGCAAAAGCCCACTCAAAAGGCCGTAAAAGTCAGTGAATAAACCAGTGGGCCCCATGGATTATGTCCAATTTTTTTGAGTTGTAATAAGAAAAATAACATAAAAATACCCCTTTAACTTACCATATTTACACAAATTTTTCACTCTTACAAAATAATTACAAAAATTTCAACTAATTATGTATCTTTGTTAGATGTATCGGGAGCAAATTATGTATCTTTACAAAGGAAAAAATATATCTTCGTTGGATGTATTATGTATCTCGACAGACCCAAAATCGAAAAAAAATATATCGAGAGCTAATTATGTATCTTCGCTGGATGTATCGGGAGCTAATTATGTATTTCGACAGACCCAAAATCAAGATTTTCAGTAATTATGCAAAATATTGAGATTTTTAAACTGTCGAAATTTATGTTGTTTGCCCGTATAATAACGCGGCATAGCCACTTTTCAGCCGTAAAATTGAAAAAATAGTCATTGTCTCCATTTTATCTTTGTCAAAGTTGAAATGATCAAAGTATTTGAAAAATATTTCCTCTAGGAAAACAACTCCTTTAAAATGAGGAAATAACTTTTCATTCTTTGAAAGTCAAAGCTCTTAAGATCTTATTCTACAACGACAACAGTTGTAAACAAAAGCTCCACACACATATATATCGCGAGAGAGAGAGGGATCAAAGGAAACCGAGCTTTTGTTTGTAGCTGTCGTTACTATAGAATAAGATTAAGAGTGTGTTTGGTATGTTTTCCAAATCAACTCATTTTCCTCAAATTGAAGGAAAATGACTTCCCTTCAAAAAGTAAGAAAAACATTTTCCAAAACTCTCTTTCAACCTCACACCTCAACTTTCCAATACTATAGAATAAGAGTTTTGTGATTCAGAGAACGTAAAGATACACTTGAAGTCGAGAGTTATGATATGTATACAAACAATATATATTACTATCTAAGGAGGGAATAAGCAGGCAGCAGAGCGTGAACATGCATGCTTATGCTGCCTGCTTCACCCGAAGGGTAAGTTAGTCATTTAATATCTTTTCCTGCTTTAATAGTTTGTACGTTTTGTTTAACGGGCTGTATTAGAATGCAAAAGGTTAGTTCTTTCTAGGTTCTGTCTTTTACTTTTTGATAAAATCATTTGCCCCTACTTTATCCATTTATTGCCTTAGTTTTGCTTTATTGATACAGAGCGCGACTTACAATAGTAACTATCATCACAAAGGAAACATTTCTCATAGCATGGTGAACAGAACAGCCAGGAAATGATTCAGGTTGTAACAATTTACAAATGGCTTAACCTTATTTTCTATAAACTTAATACCATAATGTGGCTACCAGTTAAGTACATTAGAAAGAAAGAAAACATTATGTGTATATAAGGGATTCAGGGTTATCTCCAAGGGCATTTATTAAAATCAAGCAACACTAGTGTTTAAAAAGAAGGAAAAGAACCTAAAACATCAACGATATGAAGGTAGTTCAAGAGTTAGATCGGGGTGACTTATAGAGATAGATCAGCCAGATCAAACGATCTTGAAACAGCTCGACACCAAGAATCCACCTTCTTTTTCCTCAATTCTTCTTCTAACACAGGTTTGAATATAGACGCCTCCTTCATCTTTTCCCCAGAAGCAAATATCTCATCCTGCTTATAGACTCCAACAGCTAATCCAGCAGCATAGGCTGCCCCAAGAGCTGTTGTTTCTATATCAGCTGGTCTTACAACCGGACTACCCAACAAGTCAGCCTACATTACATAAAACATAAAATTATACATGGATTCCAAAGGAAATCAGCCGTTGTTTTAACATGTTACAGCAAGGGTAATCTATTGAAATAAAACAGTAAATCCTTCTAATTTGGATTCAAAATCTAGATGAATGAAAAATGAAGAGAAGATGACTATGAGGGTATCCAATCATTACTTCCCTGAAAAGGGTTGTAGGATGAGCTGTTTAATGGAACTTTCTCGACAATTATAATGGCAGACATTATTTGTAGATGCATGGGGTGCTCGATATTGTACCCAGACACAAAGGACCAAGTAATTAATCAGAGTTCACTTTATCGGAAACAGTCTCTCTAAAGGACCAAGTAATTAATCAGAGTTCAGTTTATCGGAAACAGTCTCTCTACCTTCACGAGGTAGGGCTAAGGTCTGCGTATACACCACCCTACCCAGACCCCACTTGTGGGATTACCTTGGGTATGTTGTTGTATGAGTTTAAGGAAATAATGTACTAGAGTTAACTGAATCTAAACTCTTTATCCAGTTAAAATTTTCAGTAAAAAATACAGTACTATATTCTACTACAAAATCCACTGCAAATATATCTAAATGTTTATAATGAGTTGGACATCCTGCTACTCCAATTTCACATTCGAAAAGGCCAATAAATCTTTTGAGAGAATTCCAAAAATCACGTGAAGGGGCTGCAGAAGAACAATAACGCATTAAAGACGAAACGTAAATCAAACCTGAATTTGCATCAAAAGGTTGTTGACTGTAGCACCACCATCCACACGGAGTAAGAATTCTTTTCCCTCGCTCTTAGCTTCACCTTTCTTTCCAGCATCTTTGTGCATGGAATCAAGCACATCTTTTACCTGAAAACACATGCTTTCAAGTACCGCCCGAGCAATGTGAGACTTGTTGGTAAATCTAGTTATACCAATGCAAACCCCACGAGCATCATCACGCCACCATGGAGCAAACAATCCATTAAATGCTGGAACGAAATACACTCCTCCAGTCGAGGTAACTTTTGATGCCAACTCCTCAATTTCACTGGCAGAGCTGATAATTCCAAGACTGTCTCTTAGCCACTGAACCGCAGCACCAGCTATGGCAATGGAACCTTCTAAAGCATAATTGACAGGTGCTTTTGGCCCCAGCTTATAGGCTACTGTGCTTAGCAGCCCATGGTCAGACTTAATTACCTCTTCACCTGTGTTCAGAAGTATGAAAGCTCCTGTTCCATATGTGCTTTTAGCCTCACCTTTTCGACAAGCTTGACCCACCATTGCTGCATGCTGATCACCAAGACATCCCGAGATAGGGATCCCGGTGATTGGCCATCCTTTAGCAATGTTTCCAATAATCTCAGAATTGCTAATAATTTTTGGCAGCATCTTTGCAGGAATTCCTAAGGTGTCAAGTGTGGATTTATCCCAGTCAAGAGTCTTAAGATTCATCAGCATAGTTCTCGATGCATTGGAGATATCAGTGACATGTAAACCATTCTCCACACCTCCTGTTAGGTTCCAAATTAACCAGGTGTCGATAGTTCCAAAAATGGCATCCCCCTTTTTAACAGCTTCGTTTAACCCCTCCACATTATCCAACAGCCACAGCAGCTTCAATGCACTGAAGTAAGTGCTTATAGGCAAACCACAACTCTCAACAAAATGAGTACGGCCCTCTGGCAATTCTTTCTCGAGTTTTCTGACACCAGACAAATTATTGATACAAAAAGTCGATATGCGTTGGACTTATCAGTAGCAAACACAATTAGTTCAAACCTTAAGAATTCTAAGGAAAACTCCAAAAGAGTGATTAAAGAGAACGCAGCCACCCGTGGAGACCCATTTCCCAATCAACATACAAAAAATGCCACCTCAGCCTTAAACTATTGCATCATAGTTAACTCCAAGAAAATAAACAACAGTCAATTTAGAATTTCGTCAGTATACCCCCTAATTCAAAAGAAATACACTGCATAAAAAGGTATACGTGTGAAAATGTACACACAAGAAACGGCTGCTATAGCGAAAAGTTGTCATAGAGCATACACAATATAACATAACATGAAAAATGTACTCCAAAAAAAAAGGAACTTGGCCCCTGTAGAAATAGTCATAGAGGATGACTATTATAGAGAAGCTGAATGTACTACAATTACTCCCAAACTAGTTAGGTTGCCTTTATGATATTTCGATCTAATCTGCTCCATTTGGGTAATTTTTCATTAATACTAATCAAAAGGGTGTCTTTTAGGATAGCATACATATTTTTCCATACATCAGCCAAGGTAGAGGTAAGACTGCATACACATCACCCTCCCAAGACTCCACTTGTGGGATTACAGTATCTTGTTGTACATATGTATACATTAAAGGAAAAACAAACTAATATTGATTCTGCAATGAAAGAGAAATTCAATTTGGTTCAATATCAAGAAACAGAAAAGGTGTGGAATAGATAAAAGACCTGCAAATAGAACTGGTACGAACATCCATCCAAACAATGGCATTGTAGAGAGGAAGGCCAGTGGATTTGCTCCACACAACAGTGGTCTCTCTCTGATTTGTAAGACCAATGGCTTTCAATCCATTGTCCACATTATGGCCTTCAGCAGTAGCCTTGTCAAGAGCCCTTGCCATACAGATCCTCACACTCTCCACAATTTCCATTGGATCATGCTCCACCCATCTACATATACATAAAAAAATCAACAAACCCAATGATCAAAATCAAAAAAGATCAAATCTTTAATCAAAAGACCATAAAAATCAAGACATCCAATGACCAAAAACAAAAAAAGATCAAATCTTTAATACAAAGAACATAAAAATCAAGAAACCCAATGATGAAAATGGAAAAAAGATCAAAACTTTACCCTGCTTGTGGGTAAAACTGAGTGAATTCAACCTGGTGAGACCCGACAGCACGAGCAAAACGATCATAGATGATGAATCTAGTACTGGTGGTTCCTTGATCAAGGGAACCAATGAACACATCTGCATCAGACATTCTTGTTTTCTCGGAATGAATCCCAAAAAATTGAAAAGAACAGAGTGTATGTGTGTGTAAAAATGAAATCTTTACAAGGAAAAAGTCAGAATAGGATTATATAAGTGTGGAAGCCGGTTTTTGTGGAATAATTACAAAAAAGGACTGAAGATAACAATGATTTTCTAGTTTAATGGGCAAATGTATTCTTGGAAATGTTGACATGTTATACATTTATCCTATAGTAGGAATTTTCTTTTTCATACAGTAACTCTTTCTAAAAATATTTAGTTCTTGTAATGTAATATGGGTGTCATGTTATATATATATATATATATATATATATAAATATTATTAATGAGAGATAAAAGTTAGTAGGTAAATTGAACTTGAATACAAGAGTTACTTATTCAAATTGAATTTGAATATCAAAGTTACTTGTTCAAATTGGATTTGAACACCAAAGTTACTTGATTAAATTGTCAAGTTGATGTTAAACTTAACATGCTTAGGGAGTAAGTTTGATGACTTATAAATAGTCATCATTTTGTATATTTTGATATAGTTCCATGTAGTAAACAAAGTACTACTAAAATTCTCCAAAATTATCTCTTTTCTTTAAGTTATTGATATTTTATCTTTATTTTATATCAAGTTCAATTTAATTATTCTTTTATAAATTAAAGATAATATTATTATATTCTTTCAATATTATTTTTATCATTAAATAACTAAATAAAATATATATATTTAAATTTATATTTTTAAAATATAATTAATAAAATTAATTTGAAAAAATAAATTTCTCATAAATTTTTTCTTAAAAAAAATGTCAAGTCAAAAGGGTTAACTGTTTTGAAACAGTATTCTTTGGGAGTCCTAATGTATTTAATTTAGCTCAAATATTAACGATAACGTCAAGAACTAGGGTAGTGTTTGACTTTAATAGTGAAATGGATGGCTATTTTTCCAAGAAAAATTATTTTGTAGTGTTATTACTCAGTTTGTCTTCACTTGATCCACTTGGTGGTCATATTTATCCAATTGGATTAAGAGGATAATCCAATCAACAAGTCATACTTATATTAATCCAGTAAATATATGAGTATATATTTATGTAAAATTAATTAATATTGTACATTTAAATTCAATTATTATATTCCTAATTATAGTAGGAGTAATAAATAAACTAATATGGTACTTGGTGATAGGTGATAAGATTTGATTCGTTATGTAGTTGGCAGCTGGCCAACTTACACGGCCAGTTATTGTTTCCCATCTACTCTTCATTTTCATATTTTTCAGTTTGCTAACGTAACGTGAGTTTGACTTTTATGACACTTTTCACGGTTTTTCTATGACTTTTGATTAACGTTGGTTTGAACTTTTTAGAGAATGTCCACTTGGCAATTACATGCAACTTGGGTTACTTTTTTCGTTTGATGTTCGATATCCATTAAATTTAAATTGACATCAAAATATACAATGTTCACTAACAATGGCAAATTTGTTAAACTATTTTTGTTGTTGCAATAGGCAGTAGGCAAATTGGAAAAGATACTTTATACACATTCAAAAATTTATGATGATTAACATATATATTTGTTAAGGTGAGTGCATAAGGTTAAGTTAATTTATGTGCATTATATATTATATATCTATATATTGATTTGATGAAATATCGAACATGAATATATTTTTATCATATTGATTTTTGTGGGTTTACATATTGATTGGATTTGCATGGATGACCTTTCAGTAACTTCTAAAGTATGTCTCTCATTAATTGAGTCTGCTAAATATATTCGTAAAAAGCTTTCTCCAAATAATGAGAAAATAGAATTTAAAAAGTGATCCCTAAAATGGCCACACAATACAAAGAATTCCATAATATTGTTGAATTGAGATGCCTTTTATTATTAATCTATCGCCTTATCATTATAGCCTTGAGAAATCTCTAGAACTATCGCCTTATCATTATAACCTTGAAAAATCTCTATGTAATTGTTCATACTTTTGCTTTAAGACTCACAATGATAATGTGTTGCATGAACATTTTAAAAGAATATTCTCCAAAAGGTAGCCCAAGTTGCATGTAATTGCCATGTTATACACTAATATGATGGCTACAATATTATTACGATGATTGTCTAAAAATATTCTTATTGTATTATCCAAACTTATCAAAATTGGACGGACATAATCTCTAATGTATTATTGGGCCAATTGGGTATGGTGTCAAATTTGAGGAGATAGGGGAATCTTCTTTAAAAATATGGAAAAATTCAGTAGTAGCCCAAACCAACCAATGGGACAATCTGAATTTTTTGGGCGTCCAATTTCAAATAGGTTAAATGGGGTCCGCAGCGGACGACTAGGGCCAGCTAGCTCTGAGATAAATTCTGCTGAAATGGGCCAGTGGCCCATTCTTTTATTGTCTCTTTCAAGTCCAAGCAAACAAAGAACAAACAAAATTGCAGTGAAGCGTATACCCGATTTTGACGTCGTCGTTTAATTTGTGTTTGTTTTAATTCTTGTTTACATATGTGTCCACTTGGATACAATGTTTAAAGCTAATCTTAACAAAATTGAGGCAAATTTTCATATACTGAAGTTCATTTATATATGATCAAAGTTCATTTATTTTCGAACTTCAATAACGTGTTATTAAAATTCAGCCATGTTTGCCTCACTTAAGTATTTTTATCTATTCTAAAAAAAAAATTTTTTTACCTAAACTTCAATCATGTATAAATAAAGTTTACTTATTTTAACTTGACTATAACATTTTCTTTATAGAACTTTAGTCATATGTGCATGAACTTCATATCTAAATAGCTGAAGCAGAATGTCTAAAGTATGATTTTCTCCAGCCCAACTTTTGACATCACATATCTAAATACTTATAAGTTAGTTAGATTATCTCACTATTATAATGAGTTACGGAAAAAAAAAAAAAAAAAAAAGAAGAAGATAATCTTAAAAGGAGTAGTGGTTAAGAAACGGTGTGATTAGAAGAAATTGGTTGAGAAATGAGTAACCATCTAGGAGGGAGAGATTTGTTGAAAGTGCAAAAACCTCTATGATTGCCATTAATAATTTGCCAAATGAAACGAAACACTTTGGAAAGTTGGGATCATGACAAAGGCCTTTCACAATCATATTTGTGGGGTAAGTGGTAACATATCATTTTCACTGTTCTTGAGAAAATGCCATGGACAGTTGGACGTTATGTAGAAGACTTGGCAAATAAATTAATTAAGTAGGCGTTTGACCATGAAATTTAAAAAAAAATTGAATTGGAGTCATGTTTTACCATTAAAATAAATTGAAGTTTTTTTTTTAAAACTTTTTATGAAAGAAGTTGAAGTGAAAACAAGTTTCACTTGTTTTTATTTTTCCAAATACAATTCCAAATTATATTTAAAATTCTTATTATCAAACACTATAATTTTCGCTAAAGTGAAATAATTTTTCGAAAAAAAATAAAAACTTCTCATTGTCAAACAGTCTATACAAAAAAATTTATAGGAAACGCGTCTTTAACGTCTAAAAAAGCAAACAAAATTAGTATAGGAAGTGAAACAAGGACTGAAAATAGGCATATCCGTTCTGATGAGAGGCATGCACGGCACGCGACTCAATACAATCCGACATCATACGCCAACTTTAGCCGTTTTAAACCGATAAATAATGACGGAGTCATATTTCATTAAAAGAATTTAAAATACTAAAAATAATGAAACTCAATAAATAATTTTAACTTTAATATATAATCTTGTAATTATTCGACGAATCAATACCTCCAGCTCCGCCCATGCTTGCAAGTTGCAACCTCTATTTTAATCAAATTATAATAATGTTACATGATTAAGTTATAAATTAAGGTGAAGATTATAAGTTCAATACGTAATTTATATTTTGAGTTTATAGTTAAATTTATGTTTGGTATGCGTTTGATGTTTAATATATTTTTCTAATGTCAGTAAATTATTAGTTATCGTTGGATGCCTTTTTATTAAATGCCTTCTTTTTTCATAAGAAAATTTTTCACACACCAAACACTTTTTTGAATGTGTCTAAAACACACTAATTTTTCTCCACCTAACGTCAATTTGAGGGGTTAAAGGTTTAAAGCAATATTTTTTTTTGTAATATTCAGTAAACTATAATTGGGTAATGAAAATATTTCGGCCTTAAAAATCAATAGGTTGGATGGGACAGCAGCCAGTTAGCCTGAGAACAGAAGTGTATTTAATTCGGTTGAGATGTGCCAGGATGTAATTCATCCCTTGTAGTAGTTTAGTATAAATATTAATTGAATTAAACATGAAATTTCAAAAAAAATAAAAAAATATCAAGAAGAATTTGATTTTTGTTATCTTAAATATGTCTACAGACGTGAGGCCATAAATCGATTCCTCCTACGGCCACATTTTTAGTCATCCTAGTCACATTGTGGTGATTTAATGTGGTTTATCTCTTATGTATAATTTGCAAGCTATTGTATAAGAACGAAAATGTTCACCTAAAAAATAGTGACGATAGATTTTTCTAAGAGGTCCAAAACAAGTAAAAGAATAATTAATATTGACGTTTAGAAAAAGATTATATATTGAAACAAATGAAATATTCGATTGAGAAATGAGTAACGATGGATTTTGTTGTTAAGGCAAAATTCTATCACAATTGGCAAATGCGACGACTCATTCGGAAGTTGGGGTCATTACAAAGGCCTTTCACAATCATTTGTGAAGATTATCCTTGTCACTACAATTTGCTGCACTGCATTTGAATAGAAAGTGATACGAAAAAAATAATATTCCCTCCATTCGGATTTACTTATCATTATTTTTCTAATTTGATTTTCATTTTTACTTGTTATTTTTTACAAATCAAGAAAAAATAAAAAAAAAATCACGTTTTACCTTTAACATTAATTACTTATTCTTCAAATTATTTTTCAATACTTGTTATTAAGCATCAATTAATAAGGATAATATGGTAAAGTCATTATATCAATCGTTGTTTTTTTAATAGGTGTGTCAAGTCAAAATGAGACAAGTAAATCCAAACGGAGAGAGTAAGAAAACTTGATCATAAATTCAATGATTTCATTTGTTTTTAAGAATCTGAATCTGAATTTTAATTTTAATTGTTAAGATCTTAATATTGAGTCACCATTTATAATAGTTTAACTAGTATCGACTGACGATATAAGGTTTACAATAGGTTAAAAAAGAATTATCTTTTTAATATTTTAATATAAATAAAGAAAATAGTATTATAAGGATTTTAAATTTATGAAATCTAGTTTATTTAGGATTATGACTTGGCTTACCAAAATTAAGAAGGATATCACCGCTGTCTTCATCCTCATTAGTTTTACAGTATCATTGTATTTGCAACACCATCAAAGCAAACCAATAGACACAATTGAAGCTTTAAGGCAATCATCAACACAATTTTATATGATAACTTTTACTCTTTATCTTTTTCTATTTCATATTTGAGGTATGTGAAATAAATTTAATTTAATTTACAAAGTGATATATCAACACATCAAATTTTAGATTAAAAAAATATTATACTCAGTAACTTATTACGTCTTCCTCGCAACGTGCAACGTGTGAAGGGTATCTGGATAAGAGTTTTTATTGTTTGGGACTTAATTAAGAAAAATATTTTCTCTCGTTAGTTTATTCAATTAGTAATATAAAATTTTAAAACTAGAAATCAATCTTGATCCTTATGCTGCCAGATGTACTCCAATTTGGAAAACAAGACTGTACCAACGATATCCCAACAGTATTTCAAAGATTTTTTTCATATTTCAATTTACAAATAATTTTTTTTTGTTTTGTGATTATCTAAATTAATTCTCTTAACAAATCAAATGTAGCAACATAGATGACGAATCTAGGAGAGAGGGAGGGGAGGGAAAGATAGAGCCGGGAGGAGAGAGGATAAAACTAGATATGAGAATTGAGATTTGCAAAATTAGGGGAGATTAGGGGAGTAAGTATTTCAAAAGTAAAGATTTTTTTTTTAAAAAAGGAAAATTACATGTGAGTTAAGATTACCTTTTTTTAATCAACGATTAAGATTAACTGACAGTGTAAAAATAAGTATCTATTGTCAGTGGATACTAGTTAATCTCCATTTACAATCCTCATTATCATCATTAACATAACAAATAACATTCACTAGCGACAATCACCATTATATCTCATCAACCATCGTTACCAATCATCGCCATCATTATTATCACTGAATGAAAAATTAACTTTGATATTCATGCGGTATAAGACATACTTTCTTATAGGATAACGTACTTTACCATCACCAACTGTTGTGACTTTTTTTTTTTTAACAAAAATACTATAATTTTATATTTTATAATTTTTTTTTACAGTTATGCATGATTGGTTCAATTTGACAATTTTTACAAGCAGATAACTTAGCCAAAAATCAATATAGCCAAAAATCAATAATTTTATCATAATTTTCCTACATCTTCTTGAAATACTACAAAATTGAAAAAATTGCCATTCATTAAATTTTAATCATGCAATGATGAAAGATAAACACATCTAACCAATCTTGCTTTGATACCAATGAAAAAAAATTATCTTAGAATTTTGTGCGAAATAAGAAATACCTTCTTCTAGTATTGATATGTGTTACCACCATCAATTGCCTTAGGATTCTCACGTGATCACTATGAAGTATTGTATTATTTTTTTTTGTGTGTGGCCACAATGACATTTGAATGTGTATTCACATTATAAACAATTTTTTTTTTTTACATTTTTTGCCCTTTCTTCCAAATTTTTTTTTCTCATTAATTTATTAAATATTTCCATTACATGGGACTTTTCCAATATATGGGGAATGAACATTTTTCTTGTTTAATTATTTGTTGAGTTTTTACTTTATTTGGATGAATTTGTACATTTTTTTTTTTTTTTTTTTTGGATAAGTACCTTTTTTTTTTCTCGGTGTTAAGTGAAGAAATTAAAAAATATGGAATAATTTATGACAATTTGTAAGAATGACTTCGATTAATATTAATTTGATTTTCTAATTATTTTTATAATTTTCTTAAAAATATGTAGTATAAATTTAAATTTATATTGTCATTTGTCATTAATATGACCTCTAATGTCTAAGTAAATTTAAACTACATATTTAATATTTTTTAAATACGATCTATAAATAATATGACCTCTAATTTTAAATATAATCTGAAAATTTAAATTTGTTATTATTTATGTTTGCTATAAATATGACATCTAATTTTTCTCTGCCCTTATTTTTTGAGTTTAGGAAAATGAAATATTTAACTTTATTTTAAAGAGAAAAGGTTAGTGTGGTCTTTTTAATTTGTAGCCAAACTTGGGCTAAATTTTTGTAGCCATTTAGCACTTCTCTTTCACTCTCTCTCTCTTTTTTTTTTTTTTTTTTACAACGACTATACTCCCTCCGGCCCAATTTATGTGATGTACTTTGACTTGGCACGGAGTTTAAGAAATAAAGGAAGACTTTTGAAACCTGTGGTCTAAAATGAGTTATAGATATTTGTGTGGTTGTAAATCATTTCATTAAGGGTAAAGTGAGTATTTTAAAGTTAAATTGTTACCAAATATAGAAATGTGTCATTCTTTTTGGAACTGACTAAAAAAAAAAGTGTACCATATAAATTGGGACAGAAGGAGTACTTTTTTTTTTCGTTCAAGAAAACTGATCTGTTAATATTTTTTTTTGTGTGTGTTCTCTTTGTATGACCTTGTCACCCCACAGGACAATGTTGAAACTTGTAACTCCAAATCATTCAAGAATTACAACTTACATCACCTCTTATGCTTTAACTCCCACTTCATTCATAAATACACAACTCTTCCTCTTTTTACTATATGAAGTTATTTAGTGAAGTTATTACTTTCTTCATGAATGAATAAAGTTATAAGTCAACCAATCAATGGATATATATATCTTGTTTCTAACAATCACTATCATCCACGATAACTATCAGTCTCCACCATCAACTATTTGTTAGGTTTTTAATTTGATTAGTTTTTAATTTGATTTTCTTATCAAATTTGAGTTTTACTTTTCTTGAAAATAAAGTCAAAGTAATACCATAATTACTTTTACTTTTCCTAAAAGGAAAATATAAAAACTCTACCATATTTGATTTATTTCTTGCTTAGAGGAAAGGTTTTGGAACTCTATAAATAGAAGATCCCTCTTCTCATATCACAACACAATAACATCCATAATGTAGTCTTTAAAGAGTCTTATTTAGGGAGAGTTTTCTCTCAACATATTTTATGTTTTCCAAGATTAGTTTTCAATATGTAGGTCGCTTGACCAAACCATATTAATAATATATTTTTTAGTATAGTTTTTGTGTCATCTGATTTATCGTTGTTATGATTTGCAACTATAAGCTTCCGCATGACGCCCTCTCGATTTGAACCTAACACTATCAACATCAACCATTATTGTTAGCCACCATCATCTACTTTTTATTTAATTTCAAATTATGTAAATATATTTTTTCCTTTGTCCTAGTTTAGTAACACTCTTTAGATTTTGAGAGTTAAACCTGTTTAGTTTGATCGTAAATTCGGACATGAAATTTTTAATTTTTTAACAATAAAAATTATATATTAATAAACTAAGTAACAAATATTGTAAGTCACAATAATTTATAATTCAAAATATTCAAATGATATATGAATAAATTATGATTACAATCTTTTGTTTAAATTTCAAAATCCGAAAGATATCACATACATAAGGATGATTACAAAATAATACTTACTGGCCCATTTGGATTGACTTATTTTAGGTGCTTTTAATCTAAAAATAGCTTTTAAGCACTTTTAAAGTGTTTGAGTAAATTTAAAAAGTGTTTATAAGCACTTGATTTTTGGCTAAAATGCTTAAAATAAGCCAAAAGTTAGGAATCCTAACTTATGACTTTTGACTTAAAATGCTAAATAATAAATCAAAAATCATAAGTTTAGAATTTCTCACTTATGGCTCATCCAAACGGGCATAGGACTAAATATTACTCAAAAGATTTAATACTCCAAACCTGTACTTTCATTTTGAAACAAAAGGCATCCTATAAGTTTATCATTCCCATTTAAACGTGTCATTTTTATGTTCTACCTAATCTTATTCCATTATTCATGGAGTTACCAAAGTTCAAGGTAATTTTTTTAACCGCTAAAAACATACAAAATTTTTAAAAAATAAAAGGATAAAAAGGGTATATCCTTTTGAGGCATGCACGCCATTCAACACAAGCAGACGTCAGGCACCGTCAACTAATTTATATTGAAATTTTAAATCTTCTTAATAATATAAATTGGAAAAAAGGTACGTAAAATATAATTAGCTAGGTGATTACTGTTAGTATATTTTCTTACCAAATTGATATCTTCAACCTAATCGTTTCCAACTCATTGGCTAATACTCGATTTATTTTGGATAAGACTTTTGCTGAATGGAACTTAAGTGTCACAACGTGTAATTATCTTTAATGAATAATTTGATAATCTTAAAATTATTTTATAGTAATAATTTGATTAAACGTAATTGGAAAAGGAATTGATTCCTTATCCAATAATAATCCTAAAGATGCGTAAAACTAAAGCTCTTTTCTTTTCTTGTTAGAATAGAATTCCCGCTCAACATTTAGGTCCCACCGAACACCGATTCCTCTAGGATATCCCGTTGATTACATTAGATCATGAGTTATCACAAAATTCAACGGCTAAAAGACGAAGGCACATCATAACTACAATAAACTCGTTCACATTTCACAACATCCTTGATCCTCCTAGTATAAAATGAAGTGTAGCTGAGCTCCTTGTACTTAGGAAACCCTCCGAAAAGCCGTGTATTCTTCACCCGCTAACTTAATTCTTATTGCCGCTATTTTCCGGCGAGGTTATTAGGGTTCCGCCACAATGGAGTCGGCGTTGTTGCCAGATCTAGGGACGCAGGTAGTGATTCCGGTGTGTGCCGTCGTTGGAATCGTGTTCTCTTTGTTCCAATGGTACCTTGTGTCGCGCGTTAAAGTCTCGTCGGAACGTGGAGGAGCTAGTTCTGCTGGCAACAATAATAATAAGAATGGATATGGAGACTATTTGATTGAAGAAGAGGAAGGAATCAATGACCAGAATGTTGTTGCGAAGTGTGCCGACATACAGAATGCCATCTCTGAAGGTGAAATAATAAACTCTTATACAGATCTCTTTATGTTCCTATCAGATTTATGCTTTTTTTTTTCTACTCATTTTAGGTATAAATCTATCTGACGCGGAAAAAAGTGTGCAAAATTTCGTTTAGAATCAGTGATTATGAATCTCTTTATTCTCGAAGTTAGTTTTTTTTTCCATCGTATTTACTTATTGAAATCAACATGTTTTCTAGCTTTACTTTCTTGTTTTTGAGTCTACGACTGTTTGAAAGTTATATGGTACTGTACATATTGTAGATGCATTAGCTAGGATAATGAACAGAGGGTTTAGGGTTTATCGTGATAGGACCTACTACTGTAAAGTTGCTCTGTTCAGCTCTTTGGTGTACTGGCTGACACTGGATCTACGTTTATTCTTTTAGTTTTTATTAGCTTTGCTGGATCTTGAAAAAATATAATGATATCCTGTCCGTCTAATGCTCAGTCAAGTAACTACTCCTATAAGTTGGAACTTTGTTGATGTGTTGTTCTATGCTTGTCCTGTTTCGTGTCCATGCTGCGTAGTTAATGCGACTAATGTGGAATGGAAAATGTCAGTTTGGAAGCTATACTACTATACAGGAGCTGGCTTCCTTTATTTGTTTGCTGGCTCATCTTGTAATTTGCTAAAGAATATTCTTTGAACTTCTTTTATCAAGTATAGTCCAGCATACTGTTATACATTTTGCTATTTTTCTTAACCTGACTTTACCTTTAGTTGTACGTAATCATTTTTGCTAGATTCATCTTAGTTGTGGTCAGTTCTCTTTTTCTTGCACCTGTGAACTTGATGAAATGTATTGCATGGTTGCTATTTGAACCATCATGATTTGCTTGTCATTCTGAGCGGAACTACTTGAAAAAGTTGAAAAGACAAGCGGGCGGTCAATTCCTGGAAATCTGAGTCTTGCTATTAAAGCATTTTCCCCCATTTAGTGCCCTCTCACATGGTTTTCGTGAGTGTAGGATAGAACTGTGGTTTATTTTGACTATGTTGCTCGGACTCTCCAAAAGGGTTGCCACACCCCGTGTCGGATCCTTAAAAATGCACTACTTTTGGAGAATCTGGCATGCACCTGGTAGCATATTTGAAGAGCCTGAGTGACATAGCTTTTTGAACTGTTCCATGTATTTTATAACTAGGAGAGACAAAGTCGTTTGTTAGCTTAAGCGTGTAGCCTGTCAAAACTGTGTGCATAATATACTTTTTTTTTCTAATAAAATTCCAACAAAATTTAAAACGAGCGCACACAAAAGTCTGTCCCCAGTTAACTAGCGAATGCAATGGCATCCGTTTAGATATTGTTCTACTTTCAGTCAATGGTTCTATCCTCATTGTCTTCGCCTGTTTTTGTCATGCTTTCCTCACATGAACAAGTGTTGTTGTAAATTTGATTGTCTAGTCCGCACTACATGCATGGTACCTTTTGTTCTTTAGCACTACCTAATATTTGAATTGATTTTTTTATAGCAGGGGCTCTACATGCATGGTACCTTTTGTTCCTTTGCACTATCTAATATCTGAATTGATTCTTTTATGGCAGGGGCAACATCTTTCCTTTTTACCGAATATCAGTATGTGGGTATCTTCATGATTGCTTTTGCAATCCTGATCTTCCTTTTTCTGGGATCAGTTGAAGGCTTCAGCACTAAGAGCCAGCCATGTACTTACAACAAGGAGAAGTTGTGCAAGCCAGCCCTTGCAACTGCCATCTTCAGCACTGTATCCTTCTTGCTTGGTGCTGTCACTTCTGTTATCTCTGGTTTCCTAGGGATGAAAATTGCAACATATGCAAATGCAAGAACAACTTTGGAAGCGAGAAAAGGTGTTGGGAAAGCTTTTATTGTTGCATTCAGGTCTGGTGCAGTTATGGGTTTTCTCCTTGCCGCCAATGGTCTCCTAGTTCTTTACATTGCGATTAATCTCTTCAAGCTTTACTATGGTGATGACTGGGAGGGTCTTTTTGAGGCAATTACTGGATATGGTCTTGGTGGATCCTCTATGGCTCTTTTCGGTAGGGTTGGTGGTGGTATTTACACCAAAGCTGCTGATGTTGGTGCTGATCTTGTCGGTAAGGTTGAAAGGAACATTCCAGAAGATGATCCCAGAAATCCTGCTGTAAGCTAAACTTTTCTCTTCATGTGTATTTTGCTATCTCTTGAAGAAATTGTGTCAATAATCTACCTTCAATGTCTTTGCAGGTGATCGCTGATAATGTTGGGGATAATGTTGGTGACATTGCAGGAATGGGGTCTGATCTTTTTGGTTCATATGCTGAATCATCTTGTGCTGCTCTTGTGGTGGCTTCCATCTCGTCTTTTGGAATTGAACATGATTTTACATCAATGTGTTACCCTCTGCTTATAAGCTCCATGGGAATTCTTGTTTGTTTGATAACCACCCTTTTTGCTACCGACTTTTTTGAAATTAAGGCTGTCAAGGAAATTGAACCAGCATTGAAGAAGCAACTTATTATATCAACTGCTCTTATGACAGTTGGAATTGCAATTGTTACTTGGACTTGCCTTCCGTCTTCCTTCACCATCTTTAATTTTGGCACTCAGAAAGTTGTCAAGAATTGGTAAGTCTCAACTTCATGTTTGGAGAATATTACATATTGAATCTGAACCCTGTTGTTACCAAATGCCACTGAATCAGAAATGAGATATTTTTTAGAATATATTGTTAGGTTGAGTACATCTCATAATTTCTTTTTCTTGTCCGCTGCTTGAGTATGTAAATATATTCATTTAATGATTAAATTGATTGGTTTGATTGTGCAGGGAGCTCTTTTTATGTGTGGCCGTTGGTCTTTGGGCTGGACTTATCATCGGATTCGTCACCGAGTACTACACCAGCAATGCTTACAGGTAAAAGTAGTAGTCTGACTGCATCCTATGACTTTGCGCCTTTGATGTTGATAGTCTTCTTGTTTGTCTTATTTCCCTCTTCTGGTTGTTTCTGTTTGCAGCCCTGTCCAAGATGTAGCAGATTCCTGCAGGACTGGAGCTGCGACAAATGTTATTTTTGGCCTTGCTCTTGGATACAAATCTGTCATCATTCCTATCTTTGCCATTGCAATAGCTATCTTTGTCAGTTTTTCTTTTGCTGCCATGTACGGTATTGCAGTTGCTGCTCTTGGAATGTTGAGCACCATTGCAACTGGATTGGCGATTGATGCATATGGTCCTATCAGTGACAATGCTGGAGGCATTGCTGAGATGGCTGGCATGAGCCACCGGATCCGTGAAAGAACTGATGCACTTGATGCAGCTGGAAATACCACTGCTGCAATTGGAAAGGTCTGTAACTTATCATCTTCTGAGCCTTTCTGGATACTTCTCTATTTCAACTTCTGCTTGTACTTAGTTGTTAACAAGTGGATGGTGGTTAAATCTATCTGGACATTTGGATATTTTTCAATCATGCGTCGTCTTTCATCTCTGTTGTCACTCTTTCTGTTATTAAATATCCTTTTCTGCATCTGCATGATGGAGATCTTTCCCCAGAATCTCTTCTTTTCTTTAACTGTGGACATTCATTTCTTTCCAGGGCTTTGCCATTGGATCTGCTGCACTCGTGTCCCTGGCTCTGTTTGGTGCTTTTGTGAGTCGGGCTGCAATTTCCACAGTTGATGTCTTGACCCCACAGGTGTTTATTGGTTTGATTGTTGGAGCCATGCTTCCCTACTGGTTCTCTGCCATGACCATGAAGAGTGTGGGTAGTGCAGCTTTGAAGATGGTTGAGGAAGTGCGCAGACAGTTTAACACTATTCCTGGTCTAATGGAAGGCCATGCCAAACCTGATTATGCCACTTGTGTTAAGATCTCAACTGATGCATCTATCAAGGAAATGATTCCACCAGGTGCCCTAGTCATGCTTACCCCCCTCATAGTTGGTATTTTCTTTGGAGTGGAAACACTTTCTGGGGTCCTTGCTGGTGCTTTGGTATCCGGTGTACAGGTATGATCAGATTCTTTCGCTTTAAGATTGTGGAGTTTTAAGGGTTCTGTTTAAATATGGGCGTTCTTTTTTAAGAATTATATCCAAATTCTGCTCATGTGCGTCGATTTTTTCTTTTCAGATAGCAATATCTGCATCAAACACTGGAGGTGCATGGGACAACGCCAAGAAGTATATTGAGGTATAGAAGACACATCCACCCTTATGTGTTGTTTTTGTATTTGTTTCATGGCACACACTCGAGTTTATTGAATTTGCTTTCTTTATCAGGCTGGTGCTTCAGAGCATGCAAGGACTCTGGGCCCAAAGGGTTCTGAGCCTCACAAGGCTGCTGTTATTGGTGACACCATTGGTGACCCCCTGAAGGACACTTCAGGCCCATCCCTCAACATTTTAATCAAGCTGATGGCAGTTGAGTCGCTCGTATTTGCTCCATTCTTTGCCACCCATGGTGGTATACTTTTCAAGATCTTTTAGATTAAGTCGGTTGGAGTTGTAGACTTGTGGCATCTTTTTCTGTCAGCATAGCATGGGATTTTTAAATTAGTCTCCAGTCGGAAGTGGAATTTTGGTGAGCTGCTGCTGATGATAATTGTCACTGTAAGGAGCGTAGAAGAAAATTGGTCAGTGTTGTAGTAAAATAGTCTTGATGCTAGTATATTAGCTTTCAGTCATATTTCATAGACATTAACTTCCAATTTTGTCTGTACTATTATCATTATCCACGTTTAAGATTATGGGAGCAATGTTTCAGTTTTTCATTTTTTTACGTAAGGTAGGTAGTCTTTTCATCACATTCGTAGTTAATTGTTGGTTCGTGTTTTCTATCCTGTTAAGTCTTTTCATTTTTCCCTCGATCTCTTTCTCTGGGGGGTTTGTTGGAAGAAAATAAGCTATAGATAATATCAATATCTCCTTGATTCCAAGAAAATGCCATCTTGTGCCTCTTATTAGCTCTAGATTCTGATTGTGCTATGTACAAGAATTGTGTCTGAGTGTTCCATTGGGTTGTGTCTCTGCTTTGGTAACTATCTCGTCATTTGTGGTCTGTAGGGAAGCAACGACAATTAGCTAATTTCATGGCCATACTCGTTATTATCAGAGGAAGAAAAAAGATTTTACATATTTTAAAATAGGAGTCTATTTGCAGAAGTGATCTTGAGATTTGAGAAAAACGACCTTTACTCTCGGCTTCTCGCAATATCATTTGACCTTAATAAATCGATGAAGAAATTTTAGGCACTTCATTCTTCTATTTTGGTAAGGTATAAAAAGGTAGAGAAAAAGAGGGGAGTGATTTACAACAACTGTTTTGTTTTGCCTTCGGCCGATTGAAAGATGAGCAATTCTATAGAGATTGTATCTGAAAATTTGGTGAGTTCTTGCTGCACCAATCGCTCGACTTTTGCCCCTTCTTATATTATAGTGGTCTTTTATTTTTGTCCGTCATAACAAATAATTTTTTGTGGTATATAAGTTCATATTTTCACATCATAATATTTCACTAGTATGCAAAAGCCTTAAAGAACTCATACACCATTATGCATAAATTTGATAGCTAAAAGGCAAAAGATAAAAACTACTCTCTCCGTCCCATTTTAGTTGGACACATTCTATTTTACACGATGATTAAGAAATCATAAATGGATTGATGGTTTTATTATTTTATCCTTTACCCATATTAATGATATTCATTGGGCATAGGAATGAACATTGGAATTGTAATTAATTATAGGGGTAAAATGGAAAGAAATTAATTAATACTATCCTAATTTAGTAAGTGCCCAACTAATATGGAACATTTATTTTTAATAATGTGCCCAACTAAAATGGGACGGAGGGAGTACCCATTTAAGGAATAAAAATTACTCCTAAAAATCAACTCATTTAAAGGGCAATTCGTGTGATTTCAATCAACTTTTACGTCCAGTAGAACAATAAGGGCTCAATTTTCAAGTTACGTTCCTCACTTTTTGTTACCCCTTGAATTTGTCTGCTGAGTAGTCAAGACAATTCATTCAGTTTTTCGTTGGAAACCAAAGCACACAACTATCTTCTCGATTTTTTGAGTGCTTTTATTTTTTACTCTTGGATTAATTTTTATATATTTTTTATATAATTGTACCTAGGTCCTGCCTGCATTTGTGTTTCAATAAATTATAAAAAAATAAATTTAAACTAGAAATACAAGTCATTGTTTAGATTATATCATTCAAGTACTTATTCGTTTATTAATTCAGTCCATTTCGATAAAGTTCACCCGTCCCCGAAAACCAATAACAAGACCACCTGACCATAAATACAGTACGAAACACCAGATCAAGAATCTTTGAAACATGTGTAGGAGGGGCTGATAAGTTTGATAGTCAGACATCAAATTCCTCGTCATCCACTACACTACAGCCAAACTAGGTCCCTATTACTATTGTCTTGTTCATGACATAATAAAACTTTCCTCAATACTATCGCCTAATATCCTAGAACCTAGATTCACACACTCGCCACTACAAATATTTATTATCATTCTTCCCTTTGTCTTGGGAAGTTGAGGTAATACCCATAAATCCTATCTGGGGTTATGATTTCTGATTAAAAAACTGATTTTGTTTAATGGGTTTCTCTTAATTTGATTCGATTTGTAGGGATTTGACCATGGGTAATGCTTCTTCAATGTTGACTCAATATGATATTGAGGATGTTCAAGACCACTGCAACCATCTATGTAATTTTTTTGTTTATTGGTTTCTTTCTTCTTCTTTTTCTTGCACAGCTTTACTAATTTGAAGGAAAAAAAAATTAACAGTTACACAGCAGGAAATAGTGTCACTGTATCAGAGGTTCTGCCAACTTGATCGGAATTCAAAGGGTTTTATATCAGCTGATGAGATTCTGTCTGTGCCGGAGTTCGCGATGAATCCACTCTCTCAGGTGTGCTTATAAATTTTTTTTTTTTGGTCTTTAACTTTAGATTTGTAGCTTATATTTCTTGGTGCGTGTAAGCTGACCTGGACGCTAAGGTGTTGAAAGTATTGCTATATTTGTTGTGTCTTGTTGGTATGTTCTATGTTCAATAATAATGTGAAATCACATCTTTCCAGAGATTGCTTAAGATGGTGGATGGCTTGAACTTCAAGGACTTTGTGGCATTTTTATCAACTTTCAGTGCTAAAGCGAGCATGGCACAGAAGATTGAACGTAAGTTGTTAAATCTTTACGCGCGTTGTATTTTTGCAACTCAAGGAAAAACATGTTATGTAGGAGGGTTGTGTTTATAACTCTCATGGCTTTATAATTTGTGTAAACTTAATATAGCATCTTAGACATACTACTATCCCTGATAGACGTTCCATATTATTAAGCATATTGGTTTGATTTTTGTAAGATTCTTCTCTCTACTTCTCTTTGGTGAATTGTGCATTTGCTACAGTGGTTTAAAGAGAAGATTCATTAGTTGTATTGAATGATTTTTCTATAATCTTTCGAGGTTTAGGGAGTTAATAGTACTAGGTCTAGAGGTTAGTGGTAATTTTTTTCTTTTTGAGGTAAAGGTCTAGAGGTTGGTGGTAATATACCAAGCCATATTGAAGAAGTCCTCTTATAACAACACTTACACAGATTCTTTTGTTACTGAAATGTATTTTGAAACAAAAGATTTGTTGTTTACCTAATACAATTTTTTTTACTTCCTTTTGCCCTCTCCTTAGCACTTACCGACTTCTTCGACTACCATTTTGTCTTAGTTATCTTCAAAGTATATGATTCTGATTGCAACGGGAAGGTGACCTTTGATGACATAATGGAAGTGCTTCGGGATCTAACTGGATCTTTCATTTCTGACAAGCAAAGAGAGGTACCTTACATCTTTTATCCTCTACACTCTTTCTTTTTGATAGAGTTTTAATCACAAAAACAACGTTAAGAAAGTTTTCGATTCGTACAAGATGTATGAATAGTCTCCTAATCTAACGTAGATAGATCCTATAAAGTTACAAAAGTGTGTCAAAATGATTTACCTCATCCATCCATCTTTCACCAAAAAAGATAGAGATTGTACATCTTCATCAGGATGAGTATTCCTGTAAAAGATCGGTAGCTCCTATAATATGAGTTTGCATAATATGCTAGACTTTCATCAACTTTTTTTATGGTATGTATGGCAATCTTAATCACGTGTTCAAGTTCCCTAAACACTCTACAGATTTTAATAAGTTCCCTAAACACTCTACAGATTTTAATAAGTTCCCTAAACACTCTACAGATTTTAATTGACGTTGTAAGTGCTTTTATGATCTTTAATCTCTTGGTTCTTCATTGTGATCATTTGCTTGTGCTCGCTTTTGTTTAAAGGATCATAACTAGTAAATAACTCTGCCAAAGAGTAAGCAAAGAAGTGTATAAAACATGCCAACCGTGTAAACTGAAAATGTCAGTCTAAGCATTCTTTAGTAAGCAAAGAAGTGTAAGAAACGTGTCAAACATGTAAACTGAAAATGTCAGTCTGAGCATTCTTTTCCTTTTCAATGACAGATCTCTTTTTGCCCCTCTCTTATCTTTAAAGCTAACTATACTTGTTCCACTTTTTTACTTGCTTGTTTCCCATTTTGTAACTTTTTCTCACCTAACTTGCTTGGAATTCCTAAGAATCTCGTGTACACCTATATTTTAATTCAAGGGTCTAAAGTGCATTGTTCTAACACAAGGCTCTCGAATGTAGTTAGTAGAGTCATGAATAGCTACTTTACCTAGATTTGACTTTGGTTCTAGTCATGAGGTCAGCTTTTTCTTTAAAGAGCTTGTGCCACTTCCTTCTTTAGTAGCTTCTGAGTTGTAGTCTTGCTCCTTTCCTTTATATTATTGTTTTATCCAGGTTGAAGTGGAGAAAAATGGCAAGAAGGTTGACAAATGTGATAGAGAAGTTTGACATAATTCATGTCTGCAAGTAAACTGTTTTGCTTGAGATTGAGAAATTGGGAGAGTGGCTGTTTTGCTGTCCAGAAGGACCATTTGAGAAATTGTTAAAAAAAATAAATATTCATAGTCAGCAGTTTGCATGTTAACATTCAAAAATTGGATGTGTTTGGGTATCATGACCTTTTTGCTGATACATTGTGGCATTCACATGCACTATAAATTCGAGTATTTTCTTTGCATCCTTTAACATCAGCCAATCTCTATCCTTGACTATCCTTGAGTAAAAAAACTTTTTACTTTTAGTCTCATGTGAAATTTCTAGCTTCCTGACTTATGCAGCCGCAGTTTATCAGTTATCATTTCGTGTAGCTTTTGAATTGTGAATTTAACGAGTTCCTCGTCTGTGTTTGATCTGGACTGCAGGAAGTGTTGAGCCAGGTCTTGCACGAGCGTGGTTATACAAGGGACTCATTACTTCTGTTGAATGACTTCATTAAGGTTAATTTATATTTTCTGGATTGAGAATACTAAACTTTTAGGTGATTTTTATTAACTGTTGTCTTGTGGGGTGGGGTAGGTGCACATGTTAATGAGAAAGATTTAGATGTTGTAATTAATCATGTCCTTCCTCAGAAACATTCTGATGTCTTGAAGTTTTATAAAGACTTACATTGACAGACACCGTAATGGTGCAAAGCAAGGCCCTAGTCTCAATGTGTATGCTTCTGCATGCTATTTGGTCTTATTAAAGTAAAACACGCAGTTACGGAGCCACTATCATTAAGATTCGAGTTGTAAATTGCTTTTGTTTAGATTGGTTGAATTGTCATGATTGCTTGAAGCGGTTTGAAAAGATCAGTTGTATGATTGTATTGCCCGAGCTGTCTTTCTCGTTTTAGTGCTTCTCTCTCCTTATTGCTTTCTTGTGTTTGCTTATGTTTCAGATCATGGATCACCCTGGTTTGAAGATGGAAGTTGAAGTACCAATTGACTAGTTACGCCCGCACTTTCGTTTACTACAATTCAGATGTCTCTGTGTACACGTTTTGTTGAATTCGTGCACCTGCTGTGTTTTTTTTTTGCCTTCGGCCCCCGCCCCCTCATTTTGTGATGGCAGGAACAGAAACAGAGAAACCACGGTGTAATTAAGATAGAAGTTTTCAGCTTAATCAAAAAATATCTCTGGAGTGAACCAAGTGTGGTGCTACACTCGTTTTGCGTGCTTGAACCAAGTGTGGTGCTATACATGTTGAGCTAGTTGAGTGAACTGCATACTGTACTTGAATTTGCTAACTGGCTAGCGAGGCCGGTTAACATACACATATAATTCCTAACAAATTGAGATTTGTAATCTTTTAATTGATTTTCATACGCTTTATCGGAGCTGAGGCTCTATTAAAACTATCTTTCTATGGCTGCGTGCACACCACCCATCCCACACTCACCAGTGGGATGTTGTTGGTGTTGTAGAAGTAATGCTGAATTAATGAGTGTATCGCGCTCCCAGAATTAATGAGTGTATCGCGCTCAACCTGGGAGTGCGATACATAAAACTCAGATCCCGATGATGATGACACAGGCTCTGCAACTGTCAATACTTAGAACTGCGGTCCAATGAACGGATGGGCTGATTAATTTGAACAAATCATTCTGAAAATTGCCAAAAATAGAACGAGTAATTACTCTCAATGAACGGATGGGCTGATTAATTTGAACAAATCATTCTGAAAATTGCCAAAAATAGAACGAGTAATTACTCTCTCCGTTTGTTTTTAATTGTCATTATTTTCTTATAGCCTGTTTGGCCAAACTTCTAAAATCAGTTTATTTTCAGAAGTGTTTTTTTCAAAAGTGCTTTTCAAAAAATTACTTTTGGTGAGAAGCAGTTTGTGTTTGACCAATACAATTAAAAAAGCACTTTTGAATAGCAATTAGTGTTTGACAAGCTTTTAAAAGTGCTTTTAAGTATAGTTTTCTCATAAGTGCTTTTTTCATAAGTGCTTTTAGGGAGAAGCTACTTTTTTTAGCTTATGAAAAACTATTTTTTTTACTACCTAGAAGCACTTATTTTCTTCCATAAGCTTGGCCAAACACCTCAATTTTTTAAAATAAACACTTTTGGGAAAAAATAAGCTTGGCCAAACAGACTATTAATTAGATTTCTATTTTTACTTATCACTTTTGATATATTAAAAATAAAAGAATTTTTTCTATTTTATCCTTAACATTAATTGATTATTCTTCGAACCATTTTTAAAACATATTACTCTAAATATTAATTAATAGGGATAATATGGTAAAATAGTTATATCAATAATTATTTTCTTAATGAGTGTGTCATGTCAAAAAGTGAGTTAATTTCTCAAATTGTCACTCAATTCGTAGAAGTATCCCATTAAAATAACTGTTAAATTTTTTTGGACAATATTGTCACTTAACTTATAGAAACATCTCACTAAAGTAACTTTTGAATTTTTTGAACAATATTGTTACTGAAATATACATATATTTCCAACAAGGTGAAAACTAATGGAAAAGTTAAATTTTTAATGAAAGTTTATTCATATGTATTTTAAGCTATAATTTTAGATCGAATATTCATTAAGTATGTAATTTTTTTTTTAATTCATTTCAAATATGTTCTTAATAAAATAAATTATATTTATATAATTAGAGAAAAATAATGGTGCAATCTTTCGTTAAAAAGTGATACATGTATCTTTTATTTTTAGTGAAAGTTTATACATTTATCATTTTAGTTTTCTTTTTTTGTTTAAAATTAAATCTAATTATAGAATTTATTATAAAGATGTGCAAAGATAAATTGTAATTATGCATCTCAGATATTATTTTTTTAATTAATCTTTATTTTTTTTATTAAGAAGAACTTCTTAAATATCAAATCTTTTTAATTGTAAACTTAAGATTAATATGTAGGGAAAAAAAGGAAGAAGATAGTATGATTTTTTATGAAAATGTTGTTTTAGATTGCACTTCTATTTTGCACTGGTTATATGAATATAATTTATTTTATTAAAAACACATTTAAAATGGATTAAATAAATTTTAATTAATTAATAAATATTTAATCTAAAAATAAAACTTAAAATATATATCAATAAACTTTCATTAAAAATTTAAATTTTTCGTTAATTTTTACCTTATTGAAAAATATATTCATAATTAAGTAATAATATTATTTAAAAAAATTTAAAAATTACTTTAATGAGATATTTCTATAAATTAAATAATAATATTATTCAAAAAAATTACTTTATTGGATACTTCTATAAGCGAACGGAGCTACTGCCCTTCATTGATGCCTTCTGCTTATATGCATCCAAAATTTGCCTCTTTCTTTGAAGGGAAGAAATCAGACCCTCCTAATTTCAGCTTCAAGACAGATCCTTTTCGTTTACTGGTGGAACAGTAAATATTATTTTTTTAATTATTTTTACTTATCACTTTTTGACATGATACATCTATTAAAAAAATAATAATTAATATAATAAATTTATAATATTATTCATATTAATTGATGTTTAATATTCGCTCCATCTATTTCTATTTATCCACTTTTCTATTGACATATGAATTAAGAAACAATAAATAATAGAAATAATTTTATTATATTATCCTTTGAATATAATAAATTTAATGCTTTGAAAAATATATTAGATAATGAATCATATTTAATACTAAGGGTAAAATGGATATAAATTAATAAATTATCTATTAATTTTATAAACTGGACAAGTATTATTGAATATCCCAAAATGAAAAAGTAGATAAGTAGAGATGGACAGAGGGAGTAATAAGTATTGAAAATAATTTGGAGAATAAGTAATTAATGCTAAAGGTAAAATATGTAATACTTTTTTTGTCTTTTTTTAATTAAATTAAAAAAATAGTGATAAATAAATTCGAACGGGAGGAGTATATGCCAGAAATTTTGCTTTCAAAATTTGAATAAATTGAAGCCGAAAGAATATGTCCATCAATATGCTTTTAGGTCCAGCCATCATGTCATCAGGCAACAAGGGAAAATCCATCATGTACTCGCATCACTTAGCTGAAAGTTGTTCAAGGAATTTTTCTGCAGAAGAAGCTAATTATAGAAATAAGGAGGTTGTGCATGCTGAACAAGTTATACTACTTGATAAGAGATTGAGAATTCTTGAAGATGAAGCAGAGATTCTCAAGGTAGCTTTCTTGAAAGGTGTGGAAGAAAGAAAAAAGTTAGTAAATGAAATTCGAAATGGATTTCAGGCTGCGTTCAGATACACGAAGGTATTAATAAGACAATCTTATTATTGCTGCAATTGAAGAACTGCAGTTTGTATTTATGTTCTTTTCCTGTACAGCGTCAACGACATGGACTCCCGCAAATTCTATGTGAAGAGTCAAATCCAGCAGTTGTCATGAGAGAACTGAGAACTTCAGGGGCTGTTTTCCAGGATGCTACGAGATGTGTATGTGAATTTTCACATCAATGATTCCAGCTGTCTATGAAGATTCGATGGCCGGGAGGCTGCAATTTCTACTTGTGATGCTGATTCTTTTTATTCAGCTACCAAACACGTGAAAATATTATTTTTGTTTCTTAGGTGGCGGTGAGATTTGAAACTCTTACAGACACTTAAAATATTAAAACACGCGAAAATATTATTACTTTAACCATAAAAACAGCCAACAACATTAGTAAACTCCAGAAATTGCTGCTACAAACATGAAAGACAAACTTAGGACTCAGAGAGAAAATAACCATCCCATAACATAGCAACCCTCTAAGCATAGGCTTCAGGATTCTGAAGGAGATGCGCTTCTACAGCTTTGAACATCGCCAAAACCTTCTCCTTGCCTGCCTTGATTTCCTCTTCCTTCAGCTTGAAATCTCCCACAGTATAGTATGAGCTAGTCACCTTACAGATGGAACCACCATCTGCTGACTGCTCAAACTTCACGTCATAAGTGATCTTCTCAAGGTTGTCTACCAGTCCATCACCTTCGATCAATGTGTACTTATATGTGTATGTCTCCTCATTAAGCTCATCAACGCGATACTTTATGGACTTAAAATTTCCACCTACAGATGCACAGAAATAATTAAGACAAAACCAGAGTACTTATGCACAAAATATAAAAGAACAATTTTGTTGATTGTACCGTCAGGAAAATTGATATTCTTGATGCTTCCAGCACCTCCATCCCCTTGAACTTCAATGCTTTTGATAGCTTGTGGCATCAACTTTGGGATCAAGTTATGAGAATCAACAATGGAGGCCTTGAATATTCTTTTGGGAGGAAGTGGAGAAGTGTTCTCCTCAGTGAAGGTGGTAACAGCCATAATGTTTTGATTTGAGAAGAAAATAAAAGAGTAGTTTTTCTTGTAGGGGGAGAGCACTTGTTTGATGAAAAAAGGAAGTGGATATCAGAGTTTATATAGGTTTACGTCCATGTGTTATATAATGTTGTAGTTGTTTTCATGGCAGGCCAGATATATGCTTTTGCTTGTCCATATTCATTGGTTTCCTGTTTGTAAAATTGCTACTGCTTAAGGTTGTGCTTAGATGCTCTTTGTTGGATTTACTTGTTCAATATATTTGGTATACGAAGGGGAGCCTTGGCGTAACTAGTAAAGCTGCTGCATGTACCCAACATGTCATGGGTTCAAGCCGTTGAAGCAGCCTCTTGCAGAATTGCAGGGTAAGGCTGCTATAATAGATCCTTGTGGTCCAGCCCTTTCCCTGACCCACATATAGCTGGAAGTTTTAGTGCACCGGGCTGTCCCTTAATATATTTGGTATACATGAACTAGGAAATAGTCATCCAATTTATAAGGATTTTTACATTTGGATTTTGGCTTGCCTTTAAGGTTTTTATTTTTATTTTTTTCTCATTCGTAGGGTAAGCCTATCCCTTCTACATATTTACCAGGTAAAAGAAAAAGTGCATCCCGGTGCACTAAAGCTTCCGCTATGGGCGGGGTCCGGGGAAGGGCCTTGCATTTCTACAAGAGACTATTTCCATGGCTTGAGCCTGTGACCTCCTAGTCACATGACAACAACTTTACCGGTAACTCCAAGGCTCCCCTTCTACATTTTTATCAAGTGAAAACAGAAAATAGTTTGTATTGTATTGTACTACCGAGTGTCTTGATAGATCAGGATTTGGTCGTGAGAGGATGATTGCATCAAATATAATTGTTTCTTCTGGTTGATCGAATTCTTAATCATGAACAACCAAGAAAGTTCAACTATTGTAGAAATTCAGCTTATGGCAATAGTCTACAAATCTTTACAATCCTCAACTCTAGTAATATGATCCAAAGTGAGAATAATTGATAAAATAAAATAAATGTTCACATTTGTCAAATTCTAAGATAAACATCTGAGATGCTGGAGCAAAAAGTTAAACATCTGAGACTGTTCAAGAAACAACAACTTCTAAATTAACCATGAATATTACATTTTACATTGAGAGACCTATTGGTAGTAAATATCATCAAGCTACAAAGAGAAGAGGATATAGTTGTCAAGGGAATTTAATTTCTCCACGATAACCTCCAGAACCGAAGTAGTCTCTCCTTGAATTGGCTATCTGCACGCTCTTTTGGTGCTCTAACTTGGGGCAGTCACGGATACGATGAACAAGCGCACCACAATATGCACTACCCTTTATTCCACTTGCATTCATGATTGCCTCAACGTAGTTCAGGTTGCGTTCAGATACCCCAAAGTATTATTAAGATAATCTTATTGCTGCAATTAAAGTTGCTTGTTTCTATTGAACTACAGTTTGTTTCCTGATGTTATATACTTGTGTTATTTTCATTTACAGCATCAATGACATGGACTCCCGCAAATTCTATGTGAAGAGTCAAATCCAGCAATTGTCATCAGAGAACTGAGTTCAGAGGCTGTTTTACAGGATGCTACTCGATTTGTATGTGAATTTTCACATCAATGATTCCATCTGTTTGTGAAGATTCTATGGTCTGGAGGCTGCAACATCTCTTCACTATGTGTGCTGATTCTTTTTATTCAGGTGCCAAGCACGTGAAAATTCTATTTTTGTTTCTTAGGTGGCGGTGAGATTTGAAACTCTTAAAACTTTTTGTCTGATCCGATACCATGATAGAATTGGGTGATTGACTTGTATAAAAAGTTGAACAATTTGAGAGACCATACTTTATCTACTTAATTATATTAATCCATGTCCCAACAATTTCATTATCTGAAGTTATATGTACTTTGACTAGAAGTGTTATGTTCGAAGAGAAATTTTCACTGTTACTAGAGTGATCACTGTCCCATTTCCCTTCTTTTTTTCCTTTGGTGACACATTTAAGGACTAAGCTGTTATGCATTTCAGAATCTGCAAAGAAGAAGATAATGTTGTAGTTAGTTTATGCATTCTCAATGTAAGGATTCGCACTTCAATTGGTCATCAACCCCCATTCATCTCTTTATATGGCAAATGAAGATGAAGACTGGTAAAGAAAAGAAAATTGAGATTATATTACTTTAACCATAAAACAGTCAACAACATTATTGAACTCCAGAAATTGCTGCGTCAAACATGAAAGACAAACTTAGGATCAGAGAGAAAACAGCCATCACATAACATAGCTACCCTCTAAGCATAGGCTTCAGGATTCTGAAGGAGATAGGCTTCTACAGCTTTGAACATCGCCAAAACCTTCTCCTTGCCTGCCTTGATTTCCTCTTCCTTAAGATTGAAATCTCCCACAGTATAGTATGCGCTAGTCACCTTACAGATGGAACCACCATCTGCTGACTGCTCAAACTTCACGTCATAGGTTATCTTCTCAAGGTTGTCTACCAGTCCATCACCTTCGATCAGTGTGTACTTATATGTGTATTTCTCCTCATTAAGCTCATCAACACGATACTTTATGGACTTAAAATTTCCACCTACACATGCACAAAAAGAATTAAGATAAAACCAGAGGACTAATCAGAGTACTTTTGCACAAAATATAAAAGAACAATTTTGTTGATTGTACCGTCAGGAAAATTGATAGTCTTGATGCTTCCAGCACCTCCATCCCCTTGAACTTCAATGCTTTTGATAGCTTGTGGCATCAACTTTGGGATCAAGTTATGAGAATCAACAATGGAGGCCTTGAATATTCTTTTGGGAGGAAGGGGAGAAGTGTTCTCCTCAGTGAAGGTGGTGACAGCCATAATGTTTTGATTCTGAAAAGAAAATAAAAGAGTAATATTTCTTGTGGGGGGGGGGGGGGGGGGGGAGAGCACTTGTTTGATGAAAACATGAAGGGGGATATCAGAGTATATATAGGTTCAAGTCCATGTGTTATATAATCTTGTACTAGTCATTTTCGTTGCAGGCCAAATATATGCTTTTGCTTGTCCATATGCATTGTTCCAGTGTTTGTAAAAATGCTATAGCTTAAGGATCTGTTTGTTTTGTGCTTATATGCTCTTTGTTGGATTTACTTGTCCAATATATTTGGCATACATGAACTAGGAAATGGTCATCCAATTTATCAGGATTTTGCCCTTTAGCTTGTCTTTAACTCTCTATGATTTTTATTTTTATATTTTTTCTCATTCATAGGGTATGCCAATTTCTTCTACATTTTTATCAAGTGAAACAGAAAATAGTTTATATTGTACTACCGAGTGTCTTGATGGATCAGAATTTGGTCATGAGAGGATGATTGCATCAATACATAATTGTTTCTTCTGGTAGAATAATCATCAATTTCTTAATCATGAACTACCAAGAAAGTTTAACTACAGTATAAATTCAGCTTATGTCAGTAGTCTACAATTTTTACAATCCTCAACTCTAGTAATATGATTCAGAGTTAGGATAAATATTGATAACATAAAATAGACGTTCACATCTGTCTAATGTTAAGATACATCTGGGATTCTGGAGAAAAAAGTTAAAACATCCAAATCTGTTCAAGAAATAACAACTTCCAAATTAGCCGTGAATATTACATTTTACATTGAGAAACCTATTAATAGTAACTATCATCAAGCTACCAGGAGAAGAGGATACATTTGGCAAGGGAATTAAATTTCTCCACGATACCCTCCAGAACCAAAGTAGTCTCTCCTTGAATTGGCTATCTGCCATTCTGCATGCTGTTTTGGTGCTCTAGCCTGGGGCAGTCACGGATACAAAGACCAAACCCACCACAATATGCACAAACCTTTACACCGCTTGCATTTGTGATTGCCTAGTCGTAGTTCAGGCTGCATTCAGATACCCGAAGGTATCAATAAGATAATCTTATTGCTGCAATTAAAGTTGCTTGTTTCTATTGAGCTACAGTTAACAAAGGGGTATTTATAGGGAGAACTGTAATCACATACATTGGAATAGGAGTTCATCATTAGAAGCAAAAGCAAAATAAGGTAGGGAGGTTCCAGAGTTGGTCTAGAAAACAACTAAGAATAAAAGATAACTTCATAACATAATCTTCTATATATAGGCATCCTCATAAAATGTGCATGCTCCTTTCCTTAACCAGGGTCCCAAACGCAAATTGCCAATTCCCCAAATGAGTCCTCCATCATGGCTATGTTTGTTACATACAGTTTGTTGCCTTATGTTATATACTTGTGTTCTTTTCCTGTCTTTTCCTGTACAGCATCAACGACATGGACTCCTGCAAATTCTACTTTAAGAGTCAAATCCAGCAGTTGTCATCAGCAAACTGAGAGTTTCCGAGGCTGTATTCCAGGATGCTACTCGATGACTGTGAATTTGCACATCAACGATTCCATCTGTCTGTGAAGATTGGATGGACTGGACGCTGCAATTTCTCCTCATGTGGGGTGCTGATTCTTTTTATTCAGGTACCAAACACGTGAAAATATTATTTTTGTTTCTTAGGTGGCGGTGAGATTTGAATTTCAAGACTTTTTGTCTGATCTGCTACCATGTTCGAATTGTGTGACTGTCTAGTCTAAAAAGTTAAACTATTATATAGACCACACTTTAACTACTTAATTATGTCTCAACAATTTCATTATGTGAAGTCATATGTACTTTTGACTAGAAGCGTTATGTTCGAAGCGAAACTGTCACTGTTACAAGAGCGATCATTTTCCAATTTCCCTTCTTTTTTTTTGACGCATTTAAGGACTAAGCTGTTATGCATTTCAGAATCTGCAAAGAAGAAGTTGTTGTAGCTAGTTTATACATCCTCAATGTAAGGGGATTCTCACTTCAATTAGTCATCAACCATTACTCGTCTCTTTCAACTTTACAAGCAAATGTGAAATGACAAATGAATATGAAGACTGGTACAGGAAAAAAACTTAAGATTATCAGTACTTTAACCATAAAAACAACCAACAACATTATTCATACCAGAAGTTACTTATTTCTGCCACAAACATGAAAGACAAACTTAGGACTCAGAGAGAAAACAAGCATCCCATAACATAACAGCCCTCTAGGCATAGGCTTCAGGATTCTGAAGGAGATAGGCTTCTACAGCTTTGAACATCGCCAAGACCTTCTCCTTGCCTGCCTTGATTTCCTCATCCTTGAGCTTGAAATCTCCCACAGTATAGTATGCGCTAGTCACCTTACAGATGGAACCACCATCTGCTGACTGCTCAAACTTCACGTCATAAGTTATCTTCTCAAGATTGTCTACCAGTCCATCACCTTCGATCAATGTGTACTTATATGTGTATGTCTCCTCATTAAGCTCATCAACACGATACTTTATGTACTTAAAATTTCCACCTACTCGTGCACAAAAAGAATTAAGATAAAACCAAAGTACTATTTAGAGTTCTTTTACACAAAATATAAAAGAACAAATTTTGGTGATTGTACCGTCAGGAAAATTGATAGTCTTGATGCTTCCAGCACCTCCATCACCTTGAACTTCAATGCTTTTGATAGCTTGTGGCATCAATTTGGGGATCAAGTTATGAGAATCCACAATGGACGCCTTGAATATTCTTTTGGGTGGAAGTGGAGAAGTGTTCTCCTCAGTGAAGGTAGTGACAGCCATAATGTTTTGATTTTGAGAAGAAAACAAAAGAGTAGTATTTCTTGTAGGGGGAGAGAACTTGATTGATGAAAAAGAGAAGGGGTATATCAGAGTTTATATAGGTTCTAATCCATGTATTATCTAATCTTGTAGTCATTTTCATGGCAGGCCAAATTTATGCTTTTGTTTGTCCATATGCATTGGTTGTAAAATTGCTGTAGCTTAAGGATCTGTTTGTTTTGAGGATTTACTTATTCAATATATTTGTTATACATGAACTAGGAAATGGTCATCCAATTTATAAGGATTTTTACCTTTAGCTTGTCTTTAAGGTTTTTATTTTTATTTTTTTCTCATTCATAGGGTATGCCTATTCTTTCTACATCTATCTTTGTGGGGTAGAGAGGCTATTTCCGCTAGACCCTCGGCTCAAAAGGAATGTCATCGATGTAGGATTGCAAGAAAATAACAAACAAATAGCACGATACAAAGCAAATAAAGCAACAAATAGTAACACACATAAAAGAATAGGAGACTACACAATTACTAAATACTACTACCAATAAAGAGAAGAGGAAAAGGAGGATCTTGATAGTTTGTATTGTATTGTACTACCGAGTGCCTTGATAGATCAGAATTTGGTCATGAGAGGATGATTGCATCACTACATAATTGTTTCTTCTAGTTGAATAATCATCAATTTCTTAGTCATGGACAACCAAGAAAGTTCAACAGCAGTAGAAATTCAGTTTATGTCAATAGTCTACAATTTTCAACTCTAGTAATATGATTCAAAGTGAGGATAGATATTGATAACATAAAATAGACGTTCACATCTGTCTAATGTTAAGATACATCTGGGATTCTGGAGCAAAATGTTAAACATCCAAGAATGTTCAAGACACAACAACTTCTAAATTAACCATAAATATTACATTTTATATTGAGAAACATATTAGTAAAATATCATCAAGCTACAAATAGAAGAGGATACATCTGGCAACGGATTAAATTTCTCCACGATAACCTCCAGAATCGAAGTAGCCTCTCCTTGAATTGGCTATCTGCACGCTCTTTCGGTTGTCTAGTTTGGGGCAGTCACAGATGCAATGAACAAAGCCACCACAATATACTCAACCCTTTACCTCACTTGCATTCATGATTGCCTCGACGTAGTTCAGGCTAGTTCAGGTACCCATAGGTATTAATAGGATAATCTTATTGCTGCAATTAAGTGCTTGTTTCTATTGAACTACAGTTTTTGCCTGATGTTATATACATGTGTTCTTTTCCAGTACAGCGTCATGAACGACATGGATTCCCACAAATTCTATGTGAAAAATCAAATCCAGCAGTTGTCATGAGAGAACTGAGAGCTTCAGAGGATATTTTCCAGGATGCTACTCGATGTGTATGTGAATTTTCAATCAATGATTCCACCTATCTGTGAAGATTCAATGCCCTGGAGGCTGCAATTTCTCCTCATTTGTGATGCTGATTCTTCTTATTCAGGTACCAAACACGTGAAAATATTATTTTTGCTCCTTGGGTGGCGGTGAGATTTGAAATTCAAAGACTTTTTGTCTGATCTGATACTACCATGTTAGAATTGTGTGACTATCTCGTCTAAAAAGTTAAAACTATTAGAGAGACACAGTTTATCTACTTAATTATATTATATCTCAACAATTTAACTATCTGAAGTTATATGTACTTTGACTAGAAGCGTTATGTTAGGAGAGAATTTGTCACTGTTACTAGAGTGATCACTTCCCCATTTCCCTTCTCTCTCTCTCTCTCTCTCTTTTTTTGATGCATTTTTAAGGACTAAGCTGTTATGCATTTCAGAACCTGCTAAGAAGAAGCTATTGTTATAGCTAGTTTCTACATTCTCAATGCAAGGATTCTCACTTCAATTAGGCCGAGCAAATGTGAAATGATAAACGAAAATGATGAGTGATACAGAAAAAAAAATAAAAAATTAAGCTTATTAGTACTTTAACCATAAAAACAGCAAACAACATTATTGTACACGAGAAGATAGTTATTTCTGCCACAAACATGAAAGACAAACTTAAGACTGATAGAGAAAAAAACCATCCCATAACATAGCAGCCCTCTAAGCATAGGCTTCAGGATTCTGAAGGAGATAGGCTTCTACAGCTTTGAACATCGCCAAAACCTTCTCCTTGCCTGCCTTGATTTCCTCTTCCTTGAGCTTGAAGTCTCCCACAGTATAGTATGAGCTAGTCACCTTAGAGATGGAACCACCATCTGCTGACTGCTCAAACTTCACGTCATAAGTTATCTTCTCAAGATTGTCTACCAATCCATCACCTTCGATCAATGTGTACTTATATGTGTATTTCTCCTCATTAAGCTCATCAACACGATACTTTATGGACTTAAAATTTCCACCTACACATGCACAAAAAGAATTAAGATAAAACCAAAGTACTATTTAGAGTTCTTTTACACAAAATATAAAAGAACAAATTTTGGTGATTGTACCGTCAGGAAAATTGATAGTCTTGATGCTTCCAGCACCTCCATCACCTTGAACTTCAATGCTTTTGATAGCTTTTGGCATCAGCTTTGGGATCAAGTTATGAGAATCAACAATGGAGGCCTTGAATATTCTTTTGGGAGGAAGTGGAGAAGTGTTCTCCTCAGTGAAGGTGGTGACAGCCATAATGTTTTGATTCTGAGAAGAAAATAAAAGAGTAGTATTTCTTGCAGGGGAAGAGCACTTGTTTGATGAGAAAAAGAAGGGGGATATCAGAGTTTATATAGGTTCTAGTCCATGTACTATTCTTGTAGTCATTTTAATAGCAGGCCGAATATATGCTTTTGCTTGTCCGTATGCATTGGTTGTAAAATTGCTATAGCTTAAGGATCTGTTTGTTTTGTGCTTGGATGCTCTTTGTTGGATTTACTTGTTCAATATATTTGGTGTACATGAACTAGGAAATGGTCATCCAATTTATATGGACTGGTCTTTTGGAAGGGGAGCCTTGGTGTAACTGGTAAAGTTGTTGCCATATGACCAGGAGGCACGGGTTCAAGCCATGGAAACAGCCTCTTGCTGAAATGTCGGGTAAGGCTGCATAAAATAGACCCTTGTGGTCCTGCCCTTCCCCGGACCCCGCGCATAGCGGGAGCTTTAGTGCGCCGGGCTTCCCTTTTTTTGTCTTAAAGGATTTTCATTTTTATCCTATTTTTCTTTCATAGGGTAATGCCTAATTCTACTACATTTTTATCAAGTGTAAACAGAAAAGAATTTTGTATTTTGTTGTACTACCGAGTCCCTTGATAGATCAGGATTTGGTCATGAGAGGATGATTTCATCAATACATAATTGTTTCTTTCTGGTTGAATAATCATCAATTTCTTAATCATGAACAACCAAGAAAGTTCAACAGTGGTAGAAATTCAGCTTATGTCAGTAGTCTACAATTTTCACAATCCTCAAGTCTAGTAAAATATGATTCAAAGTGAGGATGAAAATTGAAAACATAAAATAGATGTTCACATCTGTCTAACATTAAGATACATCTGAGAAGTTAAACATCCAAGACTGTTCGAGAAACAACGGTTAAATTAACCATAAATATTACATTTTACATTGAGAAACCTAATAGCAGTAACTATTATCAAGCTACAAAGAGAAGAGGATTCCTTTGGCAAGGGAATTAAATTTCTCCACAATAACCTCCAGCTTTAAAGTAGTCTCTCCTTGAATTGGCTATCTGCACGCTCTTTTGGTGCTCTAGATTGGGACAGTCACGGATACGATGACCAAGCCCACCACAATATGCACAACCCTTTACTTCGCTTGTATTCATGATTGCCTCGATGTAGTTCAGGCTGCATTCGGATACCAGAAGGTATTAATAAGATAATCTTATTGCTGCAACTAAAGTTGCTTGTTTCTATTGAACTACAGTTTGTTGCCTGGTGTTATATACTTGTGTTCTTTTCCTGTAGAGCATCAACGACATGGACTCCCGCAAATTCTATCTGAAGAGTCAAAGCCAGCAATTGTCAACAGAGAACTGTCAACTGAGAGCTTCAGAGGCTGTTTCCAGGATGTTATTTGATGTGTATATGAATTTTCACATTAATGATTCCACCTGTCTGTAAAGATTCGATGCCCTGGAGGCTGCAATTTCTCCTCAGGTGTGGTGCTGATTCCTTTTATTCAGGTATCAAACATGTGAAAATATTATTTTTGTTTCTTAGGTGGAGGTGAGATTTGAAGCTGTAAGACTTTTTGTCTGATGTGATACCATGTTAAAATTGGCAGACTGTCTCATCTAAAAAGTTAAACTATTAGAGAAACCGCACTTAATCTACTTAATTATATTATGTCTCAACACTTAATCTACATATGACTATTTGTACTTTGACTAGAAGCGTTATGTTAGAAGAGAAACTGTCACTGTTACTAGAGTAATCACTTTCCCATTTCTCTTCTTTTTTTTTTTTGACACATTTAATGACTAAGCTGTTATGCACTGCAGAATCTGCAAAGAAGAAGCTATTATTGTAGCTAGTTTCTACATTCTCAATGTAAGGATTCTCACTTCAACTAGTCACCAACCATTACTCATCTCTTTCAACTTCCCGAGTAAATATGAAATGACAAATGAAGATGAAGACTGGTATAGAAAAAAAAACTTAAGATTATCAGTATTTTAACCATAAAAACAGCAAACAACATTATTCACACCAGAAGGTACTTATTTCTGCCACAAACATGAAAGACAAACATAGGAGTTAGGACTCATAGAGAAAACAACCATCCCATAACATAGAAACCCTCTAAGCATAGGCTTCAGGATTCTGAAGGAGATAGGCTTCTACAGCTTTGAACATCGCCAAAACCTTCTCCTTGCCTGCATTGATTTCCTCTTCCTTGAGCTTGAAATATCCCACAGTATAGTATGAGCTAGTCACCTTAGAGATGGAACCACCATCTGCTGACTGCTCAAACTTCACATCATAAGTTATCTTCTCAAGGTTATCTACCAATCCATCACCTTCAATCAATGTGTACTTATATGTGTATGTCTCCTCATTAAGCTCATCAACACGATACTTAATGGACTTAAATTTTCCACCTACGCATGCACAAAAAGAATTAAGATAAAACCAGAGTACTAATCAGAGTACTTTTGCACAAAATATAAAAGAAAAATTTTGGTGATTGTACCGTCAGGAAAATTGATAGTCTTGATGCTTCCAGCACCTCCATCACCTTGAACTTCAATGCTTTTGATAGCTTGGGGCATCAACTTTGGGATCAAGTTATGAGAATCAACAATAGAGGCCTTGAATATTCTGTTGGGAGAAAGTGGAGAAGTGTTCTCCTCGGTGAAGGTTGTGACAGCCATAATGTTTTGATTCTGAGAAGAAAATATAAGAGTTGTATTTCTTGTAGGGGAAGAACACTTGTTTGATGAAAAAAGGGGATATCAGAGTTTATATAGGTTCAAGTCCATGTATTATCTAATCCTGTAGTCATTTTCATGGCAGACCAAATATATGCTTTTGCTTGTCCATATGCATTGGTTTCCAGTGTTTGTAGAATTGCTACTGCTTAAGGATATGTTTGTTTTGTGATTAGATGCTCTTTGTTGGATTTACTTGTCCAATATATTTGGCATACATGAACTAGGAAATGGTCATCCAATTTACAAGGACTCTTGCTTTTGGCTTGTCTTTAAGGATTTTCATTTTTATTTTATTTTTCGTTCATAGGGTATGCCTAATTCTACTACATTTTTATCAAGTGAAAACAGAAATGAGTGTAGTATTTTGTTGTAGTACCGAGTCCCTTGATAGATCAGGATTTGGTCATGAGAGGATGATTGCATCAAATAGGTAATTGTTATTTTCTGGTTAAATAATCATCAATTTCTTAATCATGAACAACCAAGAAAGTTCAACTGTGGCAGAAATTCAGCTTATGGCAATAGTCTACAAAATTCTACAATCCTCAACTCTAGTAATATGATCCAAAGTGAGGATAAATATTGATAAACATAAAATAGTGTCTAGTGGTAAGATACATTTGGGATTCTGGAGCAAAGAGTTAACTACCAACACTGTTCAAGAAACAAAATTTCAGATTAACCATGAATATTACATTTTACATTGAGAGATCTATTAGTAGTAACTATCATCAAGCTACAAAGAGAAGAGGATACATTTGGCAAGGGAATTAAATTTCTCCACGATAACCTCCAGAACCGAAATAGTCTCTCCTTGAATTGGCTATCTGCACGCTCTTTTGGTGCTCTAGTTTTGGGCAGTCACGAATAGGATGACCAAGCCCACCACAATATGCACAACCCTTTACTCCGCTTGCATTTGTGATTGCCTCGACGTTGTCCATAGGGTCATTAAGCTCCGCAAGGACAGGATGGATCCTTTGTTTTGCTTCTTGTAACAAGTGTTTCGGATCAAGGAGGGTTGTTTCGCTCTGATTCTTGTTGATAAAGGTAGTGGCGATTCCTGTTTTTCCACATCTCCCTGTTCGTCCAATCCGATGTACGTAGTTCTCAATTTCGCCAGGCATATCATAGTTAATTACATGCTGAATCTCAGGAAAATCCAACCCCTTAAGAGGCAACATCAGTGGCAACTAGAACATCTTTCTTGCCTGATTTGAATGATACAATTGCATACTCAGAGGCAACATCAGTGGCAACTAGAACATCTTTCTTGCCTGATTTGAATGATGCAATTGCATACTCTCTCCCCTCTTGATCCTTGCCTCCATGAATAGCCACAGCTTCAACTCATTTTAAGAGAAGATATTCATGGATATCATCCACATCAGCCTTGTTCTCACAGAAAACCAGAACCGGGGGTGGAGTCTTTTGCAAACACTCGAGAAGGTAAACAACCTTGGCTTCCTGCTTTACATACTCCACTTCCTGAATCACATCAAGTTTGGCTGCTCCAGCCCTCCCCACATTCACAGTTACTGGTTTAACTAACGCACTTCGTGCAAAATTCTGGATCTTCGTGGGCATTGTAGCAGAAAATAGAAGAATTTGTCTTTGAGCTTTGAAATGATCAAACACCTCCCTAATATCATCTTCAAAACCGAGATCGACCAATCTGTCTGCATCCAGTGTCTAAGTATCTGCAAAGAACCAACACTACGGTAGGCACAGAAAACTTGGTAGACATACATCGTAAGAAAGTAAAGGGAAAAAAAAAAAAAAGAAAATCAGCTAACGGGATTAATCAAGCTATATGCAGACACATACAATATTTAAGTGCACGACTCAAATTAGCATTTAGTAGTCGGTCAGCAATTCCCACTGTTTAAAATTGACTTTGGCTGAAAAATGAGGTACCATGTTGTAAGCAAAATGCTCCCACAAACAGTTCTCCATCTATTTATGTGGATGAACTCTCAAAGGCACGGGTAGCATAGACAGTACCACATATTATGTGGAATAGCAAACAACCAGGAAAGAAGCAGCACGTGACGACTGATGATGAGGGCAGACAACCCCAAATACTTGATTGATCAGAAATTAGGTACAAGTTAATGAATCGCTCTATGTAACACATACTCTCTAAAGACCATACAAACCGGGAAATTTTTTTTGATTATTCTTCATCAGTTTCATCTAGTACTTATATTTGTGATAACCGAGACCCCAGCCAGATGAACACATTTTATATCCAAAGCATAGAGAAACAAGCAAACAACCGGATAGATATCACAAAATGCTACTTCACTAATGGATATCTAAATTAGGTCTGTACCTGATTGTCAAGGTTCATTTTCTTCTTTGCTAACATATCTTTGAGCCTTCCAGGTGTAGCAACCACAATGTGCACTCCCTTCTTCACAACATCAAGTTGGGACTTCATATCAACTCCACCAATACACAACAAAGGCCTCAATTCAGGGTAACCATACTCCTTGAGCGATTCTAAAAATTGTTCTATAACTTCATATGTCTGTCTTGCAAGCTCTCTAGATGGACAGACAATCAAACCGAGTGGTCCTTCCCCAGGAGCAATAGGCATCATAATCTCTTCCTGCAAAGCCACCATGATAAGTGGCAAAACAAAAACCAACGTTTTTCCAGAGCCTGAAAAAGCTATACCTATCATATCGCGACCTGATAAAATAACAGGAAGTCCCTGCACTTGTATTGGCGTTGGCTGAATAATCCCCTTCGCTTTAAGTTTCTTCAATATAGGTTCAGGGAACCTCATGTCCTTGAAATTCTTTATCGGTGGAGGAATATCTTCGCCATCCACAATAATATGCCACTGCTTTCGAATGGCATCACAAGCTTTCTTCGACATCCTTCTGATAGTTAATGGTGGATTCCAACCGGTTAACAAAGGCTCCGTATAAGTAATACCTTTAGCTAATTCTCGAACAGACATTAACGTCTTTCGATCAGATAAATGCTCAATCATCTCCTTCTCTTGTAAGACTACTTGTTCAGTAGGAGTCATCTCAGGTTGCTCTTTCTTCAGCTGAGTTGCCTTCACAAGCAAACTCGGCTTAGCCTCAACAAGCTTCAATTTTTCCTCTTCCAAAACGGATGATTTTCCCTTGCGCTGTAGGATCTTTTGAGCCTCAATAGCTCGGCATTTTGCAACTGGTACGTATTCAACATAATCATCCTCATCCTCCATGTCCTGCAACAAAAAGGATATGTTAAAGACAATTGCTGTAGAGCTTGAACCTTATTTAACGGTAACCACTTTCTAATTCAGGGACATTATCTGCAAAAACTAAATATAAAGGATTTTTGGGAATAGTAAAAGGGCAACTTTGAACTGAAAGAGAAAGGAAGAAGGTGCATGCCGTATGAGTAAAGAAATTGTATCGTTATTGTATAAAATACGTATCCGTATATGATATATAAAGAAACTGTATAGAATGCTTATAAAAACTATATAGCTATTGTATAAAATTCGTAGTTGAATAATAATAGCACTTAAAGATTGTATAGGAAGCGTATACAAATGGTATAATTATTGTATAAAATATCTGTCTGTATATATATATATACACACACACGATGTGTATAGAAACTGTATCATTGTTGTATAGAGTATATATATATATATAGAAAGAGTGTAGAAATGCTATAATTATTGTAGAAAATATGTATGTGTATATACGATGTGTATAGAAACTGTATCACTGTTGTACAAAATATGCATATATATCATTGTCGTATAAAAGTGTAAAAACGCTATAATTATTGTAGAAAATATGTATGTGTATAGAAACTGTATCACTGTTGTACAAAATATGCATATATATCATTGTTGTATAAAATGTGTTTTGTTATATAATCAATAAAAATACACTTTTTTTTATATATTTGATTGATAAAAAATAATACTAACAATTAATTTGTTATATATATATATATATATATATATATACATATATGTTGATTATACATTTATTACATACAAACTATACAAAAAATAGGCGTCAAGAGTTATAATACATTGACTTTTTTTCTAGTCTAATAATTGTCTTCACCCTATTGGGAAAAAAAACCTACAAAATTATATTTAATTGTTAAAAAAAATAATTTCTTTTCTAAAGTAGCAGTGAAAAAAAAGGGTAAAGAGTTCGAAATATACCCAAATTTTGGGGAAATTTGTTGTTACACGCCCAAACTTTGCGGGGGTCCTATGACCCCCCTGTACTATTTATTAGTGTATTTTTGCGACGTTTATTTGGACAGCTGACACCAAATGTGAATACACACGCGCTGAGCGCGTGACTAAAAAAGTGGTCCAGCTAAGCAAATAAACGTCACAAAAATACACTAATAAATAGTACAGGGGGGTCATAGGACCCCCGCAAAGTTTGAGCGTGTAACAGCAAATTTCCCCAAAGTTTGGGTATATTTCGAACCATTTTCCCGAAAAAAAAAAAGAAGAAAAAAGCTAAAGAATAAAAAAAAGGACAACAGCGAAAAGCCAAAATGGCCACACATTGGGAATAAAACCTCATTGGCCGCATTTGTTTCGGCCGAGTGGCCAGAGTTGTCCTTTCCCCATTTTGTTGAGCACTTTCAATCTTTTTGTTTGCTGTTCTTCGACCCATTAGCAATCGTGACACTAGTTAATTATCCACATTTAATGTTACATTTCTAAATGTTTTGAGGATAATATAATTTTAATAAATAGTCTAAATATTATCATTTCCTATTACTAAGTCATATATTATAAGAATCAAAAATCAGAATTCAGCAACTGTTAATCAATATTCCAGTTCAAGAAATTTCTCCAATCGACTCCAAAGCAAAACTTAAAACTAACGGAAAACAATTATTACTACAAGTCTACAAGGTACTTATTTACGACTGAAGCTGTGAAAACATAATAAATTTGTCATTTTGTCATTTACAGAAACGCTAAAAAGGGTACACAACAGCATAAAATTGCAGAATTTATTTGTATTCCCAATTGGGACCATAATTTATTTTTACGATTCTAATTAACAAGTCAATCATACATAAATTTCCTCTCCCCTGACCAATTAACAGTAACACTCACATTATTTGTCATCAACCTTTAATGAATAGCAACCAGAATCTGGGATTTATGTTAAACAGGCTTTGAAGCCCTCCTCTAATTCCTTTCCGTCTAAGTTCTTCCCTATAAATACTATCTTGTTTGTTCTTGGTTCATCTGACCGCCATGGCCGATCTGGAGAACCTTGGAATATGTCATGGACTCCCTGTTACACCAAAAAAGGTAAGACGCGTTAGCAAGTTGACAAGTGACAACTATCACGTGCCACATAATTTACTCGTTCAAATTTGAATGACTCAACTCACAACAGTAAAGCACTGATCTTAGTAACTTGAAAATCTTTAAAACGAATCAATTACAGTATTACTCCCCAAGCTTTACCAAAAGAGTATTTGTTATTGAAAAAATGTGTCCTCATACTACGGTTGCACGAATTATACCACCCTTGGTCACTTTAAGGAGCATAACTACTAAGCCCTCGTTCTGAGGGCAAAATTTTGCCGCAGGCGCTGGATACACCAAAGGTTTCTGCACTGATACAGCTAACCTCTTGCTGAAGCTCATAGTATGAGGGCCATCTCTCATATCTCTACATACTGTATGGTGCAGATAACAATGTAATTTTTTTAATAAAAAATCTCAAACTATTTAAATAAGGACCACTCTGTAAGGACAATCTATAGGACAGAAATTATCTAATAGCCTATTTGGCTAATTTTTCCCCAAAAATGCTTATTTTTTCTCGAAAGTGCTTATTTTAAAAAAAAAGAGGTGTTGGGCCAAGTTTTGAAAGAAAATAAGTGCTCTAGGGGAGTAGAAAAAGCTTTTTTAAATTTATTAGCCAAACACAAACTGCTTCTAACCAAAAGTACTTTTTTGAAAAGCACTTTTCAAAATAAGGACCCTTTTGTGTTAGGTCACTATTTAAATAAGGACCATTCTCAAACTATCTAAGCACCCTTGGGTGTTTAGGTCACTACTTACATAATAAGACCATTCTATAGGATTGAATATTCCATTCAATAGTGATCACTTCCAGTGAAGAACGTGGATATTAGTTGGAAAAAGTGATTTTCTCATGAAATAACTTAACACCAATCATAAATAACCAAAGTGGTGTTAATCGTAATCTGGCAATATTCCAAATTAAAACAGCCAAATATAGATGATTCAAAAGATGACCTTTGACTTTGAGAGTCATATGTACTGCATGCTTTATACTTACTAGAATATCAGAACCAAACCATCAGTTTACTGGAGTTGTAACAAGTCAAATAGGATCAATATAAATGACGAGATGTGAATGGCAAGTTTTAGCCATCAGGTAAAAAGGAGTCCAAGTAAAAAGGAAATTGTGCATGGCAAAGAAGCAGCCAGGTGACTGCCCCTTCCACTTGGTCTTTCTCTAGTATGTGAATAAGGTCTTAGTTTGGGTAATCAGAACCGGTTGCAATGAGGCACTAGTCAAATGCTTAAACTAACTAAAATTCTTCAGCATATTGCCTGCTTGCAATTGATGATGGTCCTATTATATTAGTGACCTAAAACACCCAAGGTGTGGCCTAGCGATCAATAAAAATTAAATTACCAGCTCCTAAATTTGTGGAGTTATGCAGTTATCCAATAAAATAATTGAGGTGCACACAAGCTAGTCTAAACAGCACTTTTATTAAACAAAAATAGGAGAGAAAAAAGAAATTCAGGAAGTAGTAACATCCTAAGGTAAGGGCTTGGCTCCCTAAGCCGAACCTGAGCTACATCATACACTTCTTCTGAGAACTTGAAGCGCCTTCTTAAATAGAAACAAAAAAATCATTTTCAAGACAAAATATCATGTTATAAACCCCTCAAAAGTAACTCAGTCTATAAGAAAAAGACCAAGTAAGAAAGAAGCAGATATGCCGTACTCTTCTTATTGTCCTACTGATGGAAAACCTAATTCACACCCAAATTTTGTTTTATCGGATAAAAGTGAAATTCACATCCACATTACAAGAAAATTTTCAGCCACGTAAAGGGATTATGTAGTAGCAGTAATCACATTATAACATATCAGTAAGATAAGTAGCACTGAGCAAAGAATTTAATAACCTGAAAGACAAATCTCTCATCCATTCCCTGAACAGATAAAAGGCCCTTCATCCGATATATGTCATCGCTTCGTTCTATCAGCAATGTTCCCAGCCACATATTAGCCTAAAATACAGAATTACAACTCCTTAGTTTGTTAATGCAACTAGCATTCTTCTTCATATTTACAACTTATACACAATATCTTAGTGAATGAAGCATTGACAGAAAAAATAGCCAAACGAAAGACCACAATGCCAACCTTCTCAAGATCCAAGGTCCCTTCACAAACTATGCTGACAGAAGAAACACCAGGGTCATGAGTGTGATCGTGAGAATGGTGATGATCATGATGTTCTGCAATAGATTTGACACATCATATTAACCAAATCGCAGAAAGCAACACCACTCTCAAGGTTGAGGCGAATGTTCAAGATTCAATTATATGCACTAAAAGCAGAACTGATTTTTGAGAAATAAGGACATAATCATACACAAATACATCACAAGTGGATCCAAAGAAAGAAACACACAAGAGATAAAATTTGCACGAGGTTTGTGATATGAACAAAAAGGAAACTGGATAAGTATAAAAGTAGCATGATGGGGTCATCGCTGTATTGGGGGATTAGAAGTTAAGATGCTAACAGCAATAAAGTAAATCGGTGAAAAGAAACAGAAAGGCAAGAGACAAGAATTGGAAAGGTTAAAAAAGGCCCTAATGCTATAAATGAACCAACACATTTTCGAAGAAATCATAACTGGACTCATTAAGTTATTAAACGACCGAGCTCAAGTTCACCCTACAGCTCGACTCAATTTGTTTAGTGTTCTCGAATAGCAACCCCCCAGCTCACCCAAACAACAAGGCCCTTTTGCATTTTTTTTTCTTTAAATATAAAACAGGTACTTATGCAGTATTCTCTTAAAGTAAATATGGATCATAAGCTGGTTCATGAACAAGCTCAATGTTAACTAGTTTCAAAATGAATGCAAGCTCGAGCTTGTAGAAATTTCTTCAGGCTGAAGTCAAGCGTGACCTTGACTTGTATATAATTGGATCAAGCTTGACTAAGCTCGTATAAATTGTCTAACCCGAACTAGGCTCGAGTACAGTCGTTAATAATCCTGCTTGTGATGCCTGGTAAGAAGTTCTATATGTAGAAAAGTTAATAGTTCCAATAACTAGAACAATATACTCATAGCATTACGACAAAAGAGAAGATAAGGGGAAATAGTTCTTTGGAAAAATGAACAAACTGATTTGGTGCAGCATTTTGTTGATATTAGCTGCTACAATGGTTAATGTAGAAGTTCAAACATCAAAGAACACTTACCATGCTTGTGATCATGTTCATGGTCATGGTGGTGGTGGTGGTGGTGATCATGATCATGATCATGGCTATGGCTGGTATGGTCTTCCTTGGAACCTTCAGCGCCAACCGAACTCTCAATTCTACATGAATTTAACAAAATAATGTAAGCAATTGCCGGTAACATAAGAACATGACAAAGCAAATTGATCTAAGAAAAAGTGGACATCTATAAAAATGATTACAAGTATATATCTGACAAATAACAGTGCTTTGAGCAATACAATTTCCCATAGTTAAAAAAACCTTCAAAAGAGTTAAATCCTCATTAGCTGAAGAAATTCATCAAGACCTTGACTAAAACATCACTGGGAGGGAAAAAATGTCTGAGAATTATGAAACAAAAGCCTATATAACTGATATTGCTCTTTGTAAATGTTTTATTCACATAAAAGGATCATATTCAAATAATATTTCCCACAGTTCAACACCCAAGGGTGTGGTCTAGTGGTCAATGAAGTGGGTTGAGAACCATGAGATTTTAGATTCAAGTTTCAGTAGAGAAAAAAACACTAGGTGATTTATTTCCACCTGTTGTTGGTGGGAATATACTGGGTATGTCGTTGTTGTTGTTGTTGTTGCTGGTGGGAGGTGGCAGGTATTCTATGGAATTAGTCGAGGTGCGCGCAAGTTAGCCCGGCGATTATAAGAAGATCCCGAGGTTTGAAACTCGGTGGATATTGAGCCCACCCTTCTCCACTTAAACACCAGGCTTTTGTTTGTGGCAACGTTTGAAATTGTTATGTGGCATGTGCGCCTAATCCACATATCACAAGTTGAGTTCTCACAACCAGATTAATGCCCTGGGGCCTCTCCCTTTATATCTCTGTATTAAAATTTTCCCTCCCTTCTCCGAAGAACATTTCCTCAGCTGCCAGCCCCTTAGGGATTAACTAGTGCAGGACCTGCAGGTTTACTGATTCCCCGGACCCTGTCCTTCTAAGGATACCGATAATAAAATACTGATCTGGTTTCAGAAAGAGTTTGGCATCTGATATACTTATTCATAATGTTTGGAAGAACATTGTGAACTTGACAAGCAAATCCAAATTTTGGATATCTCTTTTTCTGGGAAAAAACAGGAGTGTCAGTTTAACATATTATCCGGAACAAACTTGACCAGTTATTTACTTTCTTTCTTTTAAATAAGGACTTGACCAGTTATTAACATTAGCCAGTGTTATCAAAAGTGAAAAGCACAAAAACCTCTAAGGTCCTTTGGGACTTTAAGCACAAACAAAATGTAGGCTTTAGTGAAAAAAGGCACAAATGGAGAAAAAAAATACAAATTTGTATTGTATAGTCCAAGATTAATAACCATAAGGATGAATAACAAAGAAATTGAAAAAAAAAAATTGAAAAGTGAAATATCAATTGTTTAGCGTCACATTCTCATGATTGCACTCATTGGCAAGGAAAAATATGTCTTAGAGCCTTGATGGCAACATTGAAGCATCCATAAAACGAGGCAAAACGCTCAACATGTTTTATGTCTCGCCTCAAAGCTTAAGTGCACTTTAAACGCGCCTTTCATGACACTGACATTAGTATGATGTATATGCAATTTTCATAAAATGTAAGACACAACAATAGACATGCCCCCTTAAAGAATGTCCTCAAAAAAATCATCTTGATACTAACTAAACCAGTGGAATCAACTACATGTTAGGAGGATCAACTAGGAAAAGCAAGAATCTTAGTGCTTTTTCTATAAGAAAAAATGACTAATGAGAGATAAAAGATATTATTTAGGAAGTTGAAGCAAGATAATACCTTCTACAAGCATGATACAGAAAAGGAAGGAAATGGAAATTAAATGGAATAAGACAAGAAGAAGAGGAAACTGTATAAGCACGGGAGATTTACAGAAAAGTAGACACATCAAAAAGGGAAGAAGTCAGACCTTTCCAAATCAAAGCCTCCAATCCCTAGAACATAATCCAAATCGACCTTTCCAAACTGCGTCCTCTTCAAATGAGCCATACTATTTATGTTCTGTTATTCACCATTAGAGCTTAGTGAGTAACTCTAAGATAGACAGCAAAATATTATGTCAAATTACAATCAGCCAAATACTAACCCTTATTCGCTGAATCAAGGAAGAAACTTCGGACTCACCAACAAGATCAGTCTGGCAACGATATGAAAAACATTTGTCAGATAGCAGTGAGATGAATGTCCAAGCTTAATCTAAAGTTCCATACAACAAACTCAATCGGGGCTGGCTTAAAACAATCAGTAGCCTTAAGCCAAAACATAATAAGAAATCACAAATATTTTTAATAAATTCATGTATATTTTTCAAAATTCACTCTTTTAATTTTTTTAGATGCAAATCTATAAAGTTATCCTCTTTAAGGATTGTTTTATTCAATATTTCTTTTCATGGACAAATAAAAATAATTGATTTAGAATATTTGGGTTTAAAATAGTATATAAGACCATCACAAACATGAAAAAAAAAAAAAGGGGAAAAAATGTATGGGAACAAGAAAAGTAGAACAAACAGGGTAGCTATATGTACTAATTAATGAGAGAGAGAAATTTATCCTAATTTGCTCACTCATTTTAATAACTCAAACTAAATCTAAAAAATGAAACTTTTTATTTATGATAATTAAAAAATTAAATACCATTTTCAATCCTTTTAATATAAGAAATTATAATTTTCTTTTATAGCAACATAGGAAGGCATTAAATCTTTTTTATATATTATCAAGTTTTTATTTCAATATCTCAAGGTATAATTAATTCTAATTCTTCAGCAAAAGTCTTCTTATAACCACTAGAAAATTACTACTACATGTATTACAAAGTTACAATTGATATTCAGAAATTTAATTATTTCCATATATAATCAAGACATTAGCAATGTCGTAAATTTTCTTTCCAACGTTTTAAGTTTTTAGTTAAATGATTGTAGAACTTTGTCTGATATTTTAGGACTTTGAATTGGACTACTTAAAGCTTATTATATACCAGTAAGATTTTTGAGAATAAGAACCAAGAAGCCTCGATAATTGCTATTATGGAGAAAATTACTTGGAATTTGAGATGAAATTCACCACTAGACATATACCTTGTTTATTATAATACGGTCAGCATAAGCTATTTGCTCGACTGCTTCATTGACCACACCTTTTGGCTTAGTCTCATCCAGGTGAAAACCAACATGTTTAGAATCAACCAATGTAACAACACCATCCAACTTAACATCATTGAAAACCTGATCCTCCGCATAGAAAGTTTGAATAATTGGTGCAGGATTTGCCAATCCTGCAAAATCAACACAAGAGAGCCAACATTGATATCAAATATACCATAAAAGAGATTTTTTGGCTTAATTGTGTAAGAAAGCACAAAGATAAAGTAAAGCAAATCGATAATCAAATGACTGAATTAGACAAACGAGAAATCCTGGATTCTCAACTCCAAAAAATGTACCAGAAAAATTTCAGTCCAGAACAATGTGTCTCATCAATTTCTTACCTGTAGTCTCTATGACAATATGGTCAAATTTCCCTTTCTTTCTACTGACCAACTCCGCAATCATTCTAACTAGATCACCCCTCACAGTGCAACAGAGACACCCATTGTTAAGCATCATAATCTCCTCCGCTCCAGCAGCTTTTGCAGCAACCAAAGAACCATCAATATCCACTTCACCATACTGCATGATTTATGATACATATAATAATTCAGATTTCAGACGATCACTAACTAACTAAAATGCAAGATAATGCAGAAACTATCTTGAGAGGAGAAAGATAAAATATTGTGTTGGACATTGGTTGGATAACTAATGGTTAGATAACTAAGGTTAAAATCTCATCAACACATAAGAAATAAATAAGCTCAGTAATATTAAGATTATCCAATCCATTCACATACCTCATTTTCGATAATAGCAATGCGCTTGCCATGATCCGCAGTCAATATGTGATTTAATAAGGTAGTCTGCAACATTAGATTTGAATCAGATAATTGCAAAAGATTAATCTATGTCTAATTTAGTATAAAAACAAATGTTAAATAATCCAACTATGTGTTTAATTGACAGTTAAATTTCCTTCTCACTACTATGCTGGGAAAGTTATAGCATCAAATTCGTCCTTTTTTTAAAGGGTTGTCGTTTGAGGTCCAGATAAATGTTTCGGACCAACTGAAAGTGTTTCAAATAAGTAAACCCCCTTCCAATGAAAAACAAGCTAAGGGAAGCAATACTAATGTGAATGGAAGTTAGGATACATTAATTCACACTGTAAAGAGTACAACAGAAAAACTTGTCTCGCAATTGAAGCTTCAGATTTTTCTCATTAGTCTATTACTGATACTAGTATCATAACATAGCATGAACTATTAACTGACCAACATAGACAAGAAATTTAAGCAGCACTATGAGCTAAACTAATAATATCAAGAAGTACTGACAAAAAAAAAAACATACTTTCCCAGAACCCAAGAAACCAGTAATAATGGTAGCTGGAATTCGATTATCCGGAGGAATCTTCGTTAAGATATCAGATTCCTCGCTTTGTGGGGTTGAAGTAGAAGTAGCAGAAGCAGTAAATCTCTGAGAGAATCTGTTTGGTTTGGCAGAATTATTGATTGCAAAACTAATTCTAGAAGATGAACTTATCGAGCAAAATTGTCTCTGAAATTTTCTTGTTTTCCACAAACTTGGAAAAACTGCTGTGCGAAGACCATGAAGCGGTTGGGTCTGACGCTTGGCCAGTCCCATAAAAGTGGTGGCTATGTCTATGGAAAAGGAAGCCATGGAAGAAGAAGTGTACTTGGTGTTTAGGGGTTAGGAGTTAACAAGATATTATGCGTGCGTGTGGAACAGAGAAAGGGCTTTATCTGATACACTATTATCCAATGGAAAGGGCTTTGGGCTTTAAATTTTTGGAAAGACAAAAAGTAAAATTGTTATTTTTACTTTTTTCAAAGTAAAACTTTTTTAGAAAAAAGTGAATATTTTTCATGATAAAACGAAGTCTTAAACTTTCAACCATAAACAAAACAAAAAAACGTTAATATAATTATGAAAAAAATAACTACTTTTTTTAAAAAAAATATTAATCCACTGATAAGTTTGTTATTTGAACCAAAAAATGAAAAATTGTATAACTATTTTGAATGAGTTGCAAATTTATGACTACTTGCAGAGGGGTAAAAGTTACTCATATTTTTTGATTGGCTAATAGTTTTGCAATATTATATTATTTTGATTTTCCCGTTATACGAATGCACATGTTTAAATGCATAATAATAATAATTGTTAGGCTTCAATTTCATATAAGTTGGATCAATTATGTATTATTTAAGTCGCTTCATTCAAGCATGCTTTTATTTAATAATTATTAGAAAAAGAAAATATAATAATTATAGTATTATATTAATTTTTTTCTTTAAATTAGAAGTTTTCTATATATTCTACTGTCGAATAAACCTTTTGACGAGATTATTAGTGGATATCATGCCTTAAATTTATGGATCATCATGACTAAATTAAATCTTCACTATTTGTTATTTGTTTGATATATATATATATATATATCATTTTCTCCATTATATTCTACTTTTCGGAGAATTATTGGAGAAAAGTAATTAGACAAGACTTGGCGTAGCTTCAACTTACCGAGGACACGACTTATATTGGAGATTTTGAAGGACACAAAATAGGGTAGAAGGTTAGTACATAGTTGATGGGACGTTTTGTTTATCTGTCCATACTAGTATTCATAGTATTACTCTTGTAGTTTCTTACTTCTTGCATTCCTGATATCAGTTATTGTTCCTTTTACTTCGATTAACATATTATTTAATTGTAATTAAAGTTTAATTATCGAAATACTTTGACATACCTTGGTCAGTAGTTTGCCTTGCTCTCTTCACTCCTGATCAGTGTTTTAAAAAGCGGGGGCGTAGGGCGAGACGTTTTGCATAACATGGGGCGAGGCGTAAGTCTTGAAACACGGGGCGTAAGTTCCATGGATCTACGGGGCGTATCTTAGATATCTTCAATTTTATAATTTTATTACTAAGAAAATAAGCAAAAGTACGATTTTCAATAATTTCTAAATAAAGTATATAGCAATAATTAAAAAATATCATTACACCAATAATTAAAAAAATATGATTTGTAGCAAAAATACTTTTAAAATAAAAAAAATCAAAATTAACGCCCGGGACTTACGCTTTTATGCCCGGGACTTACGTTTTTACGCCCAGGACTTACACCCCAAATTCTAGGACTTACGCCCTATGGATCTGCGTTTTTCAATTGCGCCCCAAAGCGTTTTTGGTACGCCCCGCCCCGGGACTCGTCCTGGGACTCACCCCAAAAACGTTTTTGAAAACACTGCTCCTGATACTTTTTGAGACGAAGATTTATCATAAACAATCTATCTACCTCTCTAAATAGAAATAAGATTTATGTACACAATATCCTACCCAGATTCTACTTGTGAAGTTATATTAAATGTGTTATTGTTCTAACTTTCAAGCAAAAGCTAAAATAATTCGGGATGGAATCAAACAATTATATTAGTAAGAGAAAATTATCAAAGGCCGGCCGCAATTAGTATTAACATCACTTTGAAATTTGTCTATTAATGGAACAATTATTGTGGATAGGGTTAGGTAACACTTCAAAATAATTAAAAAGTTTAATTGAGGTCATTCAAACAAAACTTACATGTAATCTTTTTTATAATAAAAAAAAAATGAAATATAAAATCTTGAGAACAAGATATAATATATATATTTTTTGTTTCAATTTATATGGTACTCTTCATTTTTTCGAGATTTGAACTATGTAAATTTTGATTAATATATTTTTATTATATTGACATGAAAAAATTACAAGTTTTTATATAGTTTTGAATATTTTAATTTTAATTTTAAAATATTAAATTAATCTAATTTAATTTAAAAAATTAATTAACTTGATTCTTGAAAAGTGAAATATGAAATAAATTTGGGACGAGAAGAGTACCTACTATATGTGATTTGACAATTTAAAAAATCTTTGTGATATTAAGAGTTAAAGTCATAATTAGAATGGTGTTTGATTCTTAACAAATTGATTGCTTATAAAATATGATTATGATTAATTTTGCCGAATGACGCCCGAATTAAGAAAGGCATTTAAGAAACCTTTTGTGCAATTGTAATTGAAAAATAAACATTGCGTCTCATCAAAGATGTGATAGAGTGAATAAAGGTACTTGTCTTTTAATTATTATAGGTTTACGTATTGGGTTATGAGTATGAAAACATGTTTGATAATTACTCTTTTGTTCAATTTTAAGTTATATTTAGCTTTAACGCATTTATTAAAAAAAAATAGTTGACACAATTATTTTACCATATTATTTCTATTAATTGTTATTTAATATTTCATTGTCTCAAAATAGTTGACATGTATAAATTTTGTGCAATTCTTAAAAAAAAATTAATAAGGATTGTAAATTGACTAATGACTCTATTAATCTTAATTACATGAATCTCGTTCAATTATTATGAGAATTAATTATTAAGAATATAGTTGGAAAAAATGATTAATTATCTCTTGATTTTTTAAATATACTAATTATCTGGAGACAAAATTTCTTAGCAAATATGCCAACTATTTTGAGATGAAGAGAGTATTAAGTCTTGAAAAAGATTTAGAGAATAAATAAATAATATTATGCATAAAAGAAGAAAAAAATTATTATTTTTTCTTGATATGTTAAAATAATAATTAAAAATAAAAAAATATTTTTTGAAATAATATATAATTAAATAAAAATGAAGGAAGGAAAATAATAATTATACCGAATGAATCCGCTTGAATTCAAATTAATCGAGTTTTAATACAACTGCGACACGAATTTTTTTTTTTTTAAAAAGAAACATTGCGTACACTATCTTCCAATATGTGGGACCCAAACTGACTCAAATGGATAAAAGCAAGCTGAACCAAACCTAGTTTCCTCACACGTGGATCTAATTCGTTGGTTCGGACTCTGCTTCGGCTTGATACTTCTTTCTACTTCTTCTTCTTTTCTTCTTCCACTTTCCAGTTCCTTCCCACTCCATTTCTCCTTTTCCTCTCTCTCTCTCTAGAATTTTCAGACGAACAGTGATCGTTACGATGATCGTGATTTGAAGGTTTAATTTTCTACTTTTAATGTTTTTCAGTTTCATGTAATTCATCGTTTGCGGAGTTGATGATCTTCGGTTGATCCTTTTTTTCTCTCTTCATATTATTGCAAAAATGATTCTTTCGAGAATCGGAACACTGGCGAGTTCTTAGTGACGGAATATAAGTGTTGTGTGAGTTTCGCTGGGTTATTATAGTCGTTTTCCTGTTAGTTTTGATGGAATTTCTCGTTATTCATTGTTCTACTTCTTCATAATCATCTTCTTTTTTGTGTATTTAGCTTGATTTTAGAGATATATTTTCAGGTGCATGTACTGTAATCTGCTATCAATAATTGTATAGTGTTTTTTAAAAAATTAATTAACTGGAATTAGTCCATGAATTATGTTTTTATTTAGTAGGAGTGATTTTTTTGGTTGATGTTTCCTTCTGGACTAATCATCCAACTGTGAAGTGTCGTTTACTCTTAAAAAATGTAAATTAGGAGGTAGGTAAGAAAAAGGAAAAGAGAAGAGAGAGAAATAATGTTCAGAGAAGGCGAAGAGAGGGAAATAGTGTTCTAAAAAAGGTTTTCCTAGAGTTCAATCAACAACTAAATATCTTTGATGTTAGTGGGTGGTTGAAAAAGTTATCTGCATGATATTTCTATGAACATCCATAAAAACGCGTCCAAGGATTATAACGTGGCCTTTTACTGTACCACGAATATTCACCTGGTCGAAATGAGATGTTGAGAGTATGCTCAACTTGTTGATCTTTGTCACAAAGTAATTCAAGCCATGTTAGTTTTGAATTGACACTACATTGCTTAGGTCCGTTGCCGTGGGACAATATATATATATATATAGAAAAGGGAAATTCAGTTTTTTTTGGTATACATATACATATTTGCACAACAATACGTTATATCTACATGTGTATGTGGTTTTGATTGGTTGAAATTGCATTGAAATTTTATCAAAAGTACACCAGACCGTAATTTAGAAGTATTTCATGAATGGTAAAAATTGTTCTTTTTTAAAAAATAAATACAGTGGTGAATGGATTCTTTTTCGGTGTTGACATATGACCACTCTCTTCATTTTATAAAAGATGCTTCCTGCTTCAGGAGTGTCCAAATAAGCAGGTGGTTGCTCTTATGTGGGTATAATAGAACTTCTGACTCAACACATATGGTGAGTTTGCAGTTACGTTCGATGGTCTGATTACTGTGTTAATGTCTAAACGTTCTTACTTGTGTTCTGTGAGTGAGCTGTTGTAGTGTGTGTTCTGTGACTTTGTTATGTCTCTCTTCCTTGTGTCCCCACTCTGGGCGTATTCTATGTTTGTAGCTTTTGAGTTCCTCATCTATTGTTGGCCATCATCTACACTATTACTTTACAAGGAATTCCCATTTGTTCTGTTCTAGCCTTGGTGGACAGAGTTACCAACTCTGGTACTTGTTGCTGGTGGGAGGTGGCAGGTATCCCGTGGAATTAGTCGAGGTGCGCGCAAGCTGGCTCGAACACCACGGCTATCCCCCCCAAAAAAAAAAGTGCTTGAAATTTATTGAGAGTTGTTAGTCTCTTTTTTTAGATACTTTTAGTGTGAGAAATAAGATTCCATTGCAAAATATCGGTAAAAGATAAAACAAGAACAATATGTCCCTTTGTTTTGGCAAATAGTCTGCATCGTGCAGTCACTTGAATAAGTCTTTCAGAATCTGTCTTCTTCATTTTTAGACATGTTCTCCAGTTTCCTTCAAAATTGTACAGTTTTATCAGATGTTATGCAGGCGCAATCATTTTTCTTTTTACATATGGATGCTCTAAAGATGTGTATTCATTCTGTTGGTGTGGCCATTTTTCCCCCTTAAGATGTGCATGATTTTGTCATCATCCTGCAGGCACTGATATGGCTGCTTGTTGCCTTATTGATCCATGTAAAATTAGGTCTTCGACCTAACTCACACCCCAAAAGCTAACTCAAAGGGAGGAGGATTGTCCAAGCCTTATAAAGAGACAACCCATCTCATTAACCACCAATGTAGGACTTTTTCTCTTCTTTAACATCCCACCTCACGCCCAGGACTGGAGGACTGGACATCTGGTGTGTGGGCAATTTTTAATTTGGAGGCCAACATTGGGTGAGATGGGTCCTGCTCTGATACCATGTAAAATTAGGTCTTGGACCCAACTCACACCCCAAAAGCTAGCTCAAAGGGAGGAGGATTGTCCAAGCCTTATAAAGAGATCACTCATCTCATTAACCACCAATGTGGGACTTTTTCTCTTCTTTAACAATCCACAATCACGTGTCCCATCATTTCTAGTTTTAAGTTTATGTCTTTTATTCACTTGTATTATTAGAAAGGTCTCTGGAAATCAGTCTTAAGGCTTTCGTGATTTTATTGGCTTGCAGGGTATTGTGATAGAGGCAATCTGAAATTTAGTAGACCCCATGGATTGCGGCTCCAGCTATAATCTGCAGTTTTGCTGACATAAATAAAGTCCAATACCGTATCAAAATGGGAGGAGCATGTTCTAGGAAGCGTGACCAGCAGGTCAGTGAGGATAGCCTACATAGAGGAGTTTCTGGACGATACTCCAAAAGTGCAAGTTCGAAATGGTTGGGAACTTCATATTCTCGAGGAGCAGATGCTAAACAGGGAAAAGGAAAATGCCCTTCTCTCATGGAATTGTGTATTCATAGAGTCCGTGAAGTATGTCTTCCCGTTAAAATGATTTATCATGTGAACCTAGCCTCTATTTTGCAAACTGATTTCTCCTGCACTTCTGTTGCAGGACATTGATAAATACAGTACCTTCTCTGTATTGCCTAGGGATTTAAGTCAGCAGATCTTTGATGAATTGGTTTGCTCTCAGTGTCTTACAGATGTCTCTCTTGAAGCATTTAGAGATTGTGCTCTTCAGGTATCTTCATGCTTGTTTTGTCTAAAATAGAGTAGAACAATTATTTAAGGGGTATTGTGGCATCTGATTCTTTTATGTGACTTCGAGGTCAAACAAACTCTTGATGAAGTGATTTTCACATTACAGGATCTGAATTTGGGAGAATATCCTGGTCTGAATGACCGTTGGATGGATGCCATCTCTTCACAGGGTTCATCTCTACTTTCCCTAGATCTGTCGGGGTCTGATGTCACAGATCCTGGACTGATTTATCTCAAAGATTGCAAAAATATGCAAGCACTAAATCTTAATTATTGTGACCAGATTACAGACCGCGGGGTGGAGAGTATCAGTGGTAACTATTCTTTCTCCTCCAATGTTCCGTCTTAAGGAAGGAATGTAGTTAAGCCGTAGAGAGCTCAGTCATAGCACAACTCCTTTAGCAGTGATAGGGAGGGGACAGAAAATGAAGAGAGCAAAACTTATAAGGCAAAAAGTTAGAAGATGGAAGGCTGTGAACTGCTGGATGAAACTGGGCTGTTATATTTCCAAGTTGGTCTAGTTGTTGATAAACTTTGCAGGAGAAGATTGATTAACTTAAGTTTTTCCATAGTAATACTGAGTACTTTTTGAGCTGCATAATCTAAAAACAATGTATTGGTTTGATTTCAAAGTTGTGTGTGGTCGTCTTACAGATTCCTTTATAGATAGAAGTTTCCTTTATTCATTTGGTTTTATATTTACTTGTGCTGCTTTACAAATACAAATGCTATCTACGCAAATATGTTGGAATATTATGATCCAATATTAACCCCCGACCCCTCCTCCCCCAACCGTAATAATCCTTTTCCTTTTGTATTTGTGGAGTAGCTGCTAATTACACAATCATTTCAGGTCTAACAAACTTGACAACAGTGAGTTTTAGGAGGAATAATACACTTACTGCTCAAGGGATGAGTGCGCTGTCTGGGTTAATTAACTTGGTGAAGCTAGATTTGGAGAGGTGCCCAAAAATTCACGGGGGAATGGTTCATCTTAAAGGTTTGTTCTTCTCCCTGATGGTGCTCCACTGTCTATAGTTTGTACAGCACCCTCCGCAGTTTCAAGCTTGAAAATCCAAAGTTTTGTTGCAATCATACTTTCCGTGAAAATTTTGTGGTCTTAATTTGGTTGTTGCAATTCTTTCTTCGAACACTAAGAATGGCTAAACTTCCTGTATGACAGTTCAAGCTCCATTTTGTTTTAACATTAGGCATTATTTCTCTGTGTATAGATGGACCATATAGGATTTTTGGAGAAGAGTCTGAAACCAGTTTTATATAGCTTGTGTAGGGTAGTCCCTTCCATTTATCAATTAATAAAATATCAAATCTAATTTGAAATGGTAAAGGAATGGATCTTGGCCTAACTCAACCCCAAAAGCTAGCTCAAGATGCGAGGATTGCCAAGTCCATATAAGGAGATCACCCATCCCTTTTTCATCCAATGTGGGACTCTTCCCCCCCCCCCCCCCCCCCCCAAAAAAAAAAAAACCAAAAAAAAAACCCCCCCTCCCCCCCACGCCCAGGGCTAGATATATGGTGTGACCATCTTGTCTAAAAGCTTAAGCTATTAGAGAGTACACTTTTATTTACTTAATTATATTTTCAACATGCCTCCTCTTGTGAATGCCTAATTCTTTTCTTCTTGGGTCAAACATGTGGAAATTCTTTTTGATAATAGGCGGCAATGAGATTTGATCCTATGATCTCTGCCTGCTTTGATACCATGTTAGAAATGGATCATGAACCTAACTCAATCACAAAAGCTTCTTGTTCTTTATATATGATGATGCGACTGTTTACAAGATTTGGTGAACTTCAGAATAACTGACTTTATGATGGTAATATAAAATTGATGATGTTAGCTTTCTACATGTTTCTTATGGAGATCTCAAGAGTCTGCTGCGAGTATTGTACTCTTTAAGAAGTATGATCAAGTTCCTTATTGATTGAGAGTTGTGCTCTGTTGAAGTTGAGTCACGTGATTCTTGATTGACAGATTGTTGCTCCGAAATCTAATTCCCATATCTCTTGCTTGAATCTTCATTACTTATTGCCACTTGACTTAAAAATATCTCCTTTACTAATCAAGTACTCTCCTTTGATATATTTTGCCTTTTCTTCTAATGCTTGAGTATACAATTTACCTACATCTCACAAAACACAGAAGTGATTTCTCAAATAACAATATCACTGAAATTACCTGCAAATGATTAATGATAATAACACAAATTTAACAGAATTATACCCCTTGATGTGCACTCATCAATGCAAGAAGTATACCAGAAAGTAGATAATTTACACAAGCGCATTATTCTCTACGGATTGCACCGACTCTTCTAAACACACTTGCTATATTTAATCTTAGCAAAGCCATGATTTCCTTCCTAGGTTTCTATGATGAAATATACTGAACTTGATCCAAAGATCTTTACTTGTGGCAGGTCTAGCCAAGCTTGAATCTCTTAACATCAATTGTTGCAACTGCATCACGGATTCGGATATGAAACCTCTTGCGGGTATGTCTGCCTTGTTCTACTATATAGATAGCCTAATATCTGTGTGAATTAGAAGGCAGTAAATTGGGGAAAGAATTCGACAAAAGGTGGGCAGAACTCAAGCCTTAATATGTGGCTGCTATTACTGTAAGATTGATGATTATTTGGATTTTGGAAGCTTTAGTTAACGAACTGAAAGTCGAGCCTCCTTTTCCATTGTCAATCACAATGAGTTGTTTGTTTTGAAGGCTATTGATGCTTTTGGGCACCCTCTATCATTGCATAGGCTTTGTCAAATTGGGAAAAATTAACAGGTCTTTAAGTATGCGAGTTTCTTTTGGATAGGTGCTTCTATTTATATTAAGACAGGAGCAGTGAGAATTAGAAAATTGCAATATTAACAGGTTATGGGGAAGTTAGCTTTTTTTATGATGAATTTCTTATTTTCCATACTTTAAATCTACATGTGAAACACCAAAGATATTCTTTCTTAATCCATAGAAGTGATAGTAGCATAGTGGTTTTGATATGTCACCTCAACTTTTATGATTTGTTCATGGGAGTACTCATTTCTTTCCGACCAGAAACGGGCCTTTTTGGATATAGCAACAGTATGATATACTAAAGCTACTTTGAATAGAAGAAAGAGATTTGTTTGGGGAAACTGCTTGATTTCCCTCAAAGATGCTCCTTGTCCTAGTCTTTTGGTATCAATCTTTGCGATAACACAAAAAATTGTGCACTTACAATATTGCATTGTTGTCTCATGGTCAATAAAGTGGATGCAAACCTTCGAGACCAGTGTTACTGCTCTTTAATTTACTTTCTTTGTGATGGTGAAAATTAATAATCACTTAACATAACACATCATGCACTAAGGGGTGACTTTTCATGAGAGGGGGGAAAAGTCAGTGAGCTTTTTACTTGTAAAAATTTGTGCTGAATTATTTTGTAGTCGTATTTCCTGGTGATAAAGTTGTTTTGTGTTCATATTTCAGGCCTGACTAATCTGAAAGGATTGCAAATTTCATCCAGTAAGGTCACAGATTATGGTGTTACTTTTCTGAAAGGTACATATTTTGTCATCCTGAATAATGTTGGTTCTCGCCTAATGTCCCATGCCCTTTCTAGATGAAGATGACAAAGGGATATCCTTTTCTCTCAACCTAGCAGTTGTGGACCTATAAGGCCACCTGATTATTACTCCAGTTGCGTTTGGAATTTAAAGTATTTTCTATGTGGGGTTTGGGAGCTGGCCATTGGGCGTTAAACTACCTAATGTTTATACTTCATTAAGTGCTTTAATCTGTTTCTGTTAATAGTCTTAGTTTAATTTCTTTATGCTTTATTTTTAGTTATAGTAGAACTGATGAATTTGTACCAGCAAGGACTATGTGATACCTGAGAAAGTTACGTCTACTCCCTTGTCGATGACGATATCTGAATGAAATCCTTGTAGACTACTTGTTACTTGGGTAGATGCTATCCTTGATTTTTTTTAATTATATCTGTTTTTGCTCCTGAAAACACAAGGTTTCTTTTTCGTTTGTCAAGTGTTGAGAGGTGAATCTGCATTTTGCCTTAGTGCAAGGTTTCAACCCCTCAGGGTTTAATTGTGATATTCAAGGAACAATTGAAGTAATAAATAGCTTCTACATGGGGTTGTCCCACGTTGGAAAAAAAAAAAAAAAAGCTTCTTCATGGGGTTGTCCCACGTTATAAAGTTGTTTACATCATCGAGGTGGAAATATCTGTTTGATAGTATATTAGCATATCATATTAAAGCAAAATGCTAGCATTTTTAATCAGTTGATGCAACCTAAATAATGTTATGTATAAGACCCAATTATACTGCAAGATATAAAAGTAGACATCTAGTTGACAAGCTGGCGAGTTGTATGTGATAAAATGCCCTTTTCATTCCCCTTAGTGACATCTCTACTAGGGATCAGTGAAGAGGTCTACCTTTCTAACCATCTTATATACATGTATTGCCCTATTGCCCTTGGCTATTTAATGCCACACATTAACTGGCTACCTTTGCGGCACAGTACAACAAAATACCAAGTGCAGTCCCACGAGGCCGCAGCACAGTGTTGTTTTCAATTTGTATACAGCTACTTTTAAACTGTAATCAGGAGTATGTTATCTGTCAGCGTCTGAAATTTTAGTGGAACTGGTGTCCTACTTTGTCCCCAAGATGCAGAGTAATAAATAATAATAACTGGGTATGAAGATTTAGACCACCTCAGTTCTGTTAATGAGAGGGAGTTCATGTTTATTTTTCCAGTCGATAAGTATTTCATTTGCTAGATAACAAATTGAGTGGAGCCAGGCAGAGCACATAGCTTCATTCCATTTTCCCTTTTACACGTGTGGTACTCTGCACTTAATTTTTTGCCCCTTTCTCATTGCAAGACATATAGGCTCTCGAAATGAAGCTTTTGTTGTTTCTTTTGTTCTTGGTCAGCTCTAGAAAGCCTTACTCTGCTGAATATGGAGGGTTGCCCTGTTACTGCGGCGTGCCTGGAGTCTCTCTCTGGTATTGTCTCAATGAAATTAAATTGTATTGGAACTCCAATTACTATACGTGTTTTACAAGTTCTATCAATGTTAAAATTACTGTTTGAGGAGGTTTTCCCAAATCTGAGAAACCCTCTATTTTGGAAAATGCTTGCGTCCTTTCCACCTTTCCATTTTTAGTTCGGTTTATGACGTCCTTTTTTGTTGTTTCTGCAGCTCTTCATGCTTTGCTATATTTAAACCTGAGCAGATGTTATTTGACTGATGATGGGTGTGAGAAGTTTTCGAGTGAGTTCATATTTTTATGATTTATCTATCTGCTCTTATCATTTAACTTGGCATATCATTTCAGATTCATGAGTCATTGATTTTATTCTGATCATAATATTCAAAAATTGAATTTAACTCGTCTACATCATTTGTCATTCTTCTGTAGGTTTGCAGAGCTTGAAAGTGCTGAATTTGGGATTCAATGAGATCACAGATGCCATTCTTGTGCACCTGCAAGGTAATCTTGTCTTTGTATGCTTCTTTCACTTGGCTGGGACATTTCCTGCTCCTCCTGGTTCCACTGTAGCTTTATGGAGGCTTAGTGTCACTTGATGGTATAACATTCATTGTTCTTTTCTGGAGAAACTATATTTCTAGTTTTTTTTTCTGGTACAGGTAACAAAAAACTATATTTCTAGTTTCATAGCTTGAATGTAAATGATGGTTGGTTGCGATTGTCTCAAGGATGGATGACCCCCTCTGGCATCTCTTATGTAGTCATGTAGATTACTATCTTATGGGCTTGAGTAATGAACTGAACGTTAAAGATAATGGTGTCCTTGGTGCTGAACTTCATTAGCACGAGTCTTTTAAGTCGGATTGTACCTGTCAAAAAGGAAACAAAAGCATATAGTTCTGATCTTATAAATTTATACGAGCTTTTGTCTTGCTTTGATCAGGTTTGTCATACTTGGAGAGTTTGAACCTGGACTCATGTAGGATTAGAGATGAAGGGCTGATTTATTTGTCAGGTCAGTGTTTCACTCAATATCAGTCGACCATGCCTCATTTCAAGCTAGTTAAGACTTTTATTAGTCCCCACATCAATTGATTTATATACGACTTTCACAAATTAAGTTTTAGAAACTTTTGCTTTAATGTGCTGTCAACTCAAAAGGGAAACTGAATGTTACCTGTGATTGCTTTCCCTGGAGAATATTTTCCTGTTATACTTATCTGGAAACAACTTATGCCTTTTTAAATAGACGTCTTGACCATTTCTTTGGGTCAAGATTCATACTTAAAAGTTCTTCGTAACTTTGTCCTGATTACTCGTCTAATTCCAGTTTGTTTTATTTTCTAATTTCCTTTTTTTGGGGGCTATTCTCTGTTTCAGGTCTTCATCGCCTGAAGAGTTTGGAGTTGTCTGACACTGAAGTTGGAAACAATGGGATCCGTCATCTCTCAGGTTTCTCTTGTGCCTTGTGCTTATAGTAGAAAATTTGAACTGTATTCTGGTTCTTCTTCATTCGGTTGAATCTTTCAGAAATTCAAGAACTGGGCTGGACTGGGTTTCATCCCTCTTCTGATGAGATGATTGTTACTAGTTTTCTTTTCTACTTTGCTCTTTAAGGTGAACCAGAACAAATTAAATGTTGTTTAGGTTAAACTAAGTGATACTAAAAAAATTAGTTGGCTATAGTCGAGAGTTAAATTGGATTATGGCTGCACCAACTTTGGTCTTACACTCAGCCTAAAAGATGTCTGCAATAATTCAGATAATTCCTTGGAAATCGAATCTGCGTAAACTTTCTTGGAACAGAACCTGTTCCATGATTTCTGTTGTCGAAGCTGCATTGCAGCTGCATGAAGCAGATTGAGAGTATGACAATGACTATTGAAATTAGAATGTTATGACTAAGGATATTGAATTGGTTTGTTTCCTCTTAAGCCCATCTAAATCCACTTTCTGTATTGCCGTGGAAAATGTGAATAGATACTAGTTTATGGAAAAACATTGAACTACTCTGTGTGAGTTTTGGTGAAGCCCATGTCATGATTGGAAAATGGACTCTATTTTGCGTTTTGTGCTAATGCAATTTGTTTGCTCTTTTGCTGTGCAGGGTTAAGGAACCTAGAGAGCTTAAATCTGTCCTTCACTGTTGTCACTGACAGTGGTCTAAAGAAGCTTTGTGGGATATCCTCTTTGAGGTCACTCAATTTGGATGCACGCCAAATAACCGATACTGGGCTTGCAGCACTTACAAGTAAGATTCCCTTGATGGTATCGTTGATGTCACATCTCAATTTAATTTCCTCATGAACCAGAGGTCTGTAAGTCGTCATGTTGATGCAAGAATTAGCTCAAGGTGAACTCAGGACCCAATTTTATGCACTCAAAAGTGAAGACTTCTTCTCAAAATTAGCTGCGGAAGTTGGAAGGAATGTGGCAAATGTATTCTAATTTTTTCATATGGAACCAGGATCTTTAACATCCTAATCGATTTTGAACATTATCTAACGATGTCCAACAACACACTCTTTCCCATAACCTCTTAAACTTCCCAAAAATTCCAAATAGGTCAGCAGGTAGATGGTCCACTAACTAGAAGAAATTTTAGAATTATGTTTTTCTACTTTCTATTTGATAGATTTTGTGTTTATGGATATGGTAGATCTAAGGAACTAGGATTTTTAGGAACAAACCCAAGCCAAAATCCTGACCAGATGTGGTCAACAACAGAACATATCCCGTGTAACCCCACAAGTGAGGTTTGGGGAGGGTGGGTGTACACAGGCCTTACCCCCTACCTTGTGGTGGTAGAGTGGTGTTTCCGATATAGACGCTCAGCTTATGTAAAGCATTTCAAAGCAGGTTTGAAAAGGAAATACAATAGTGCAGAAGTAAATAATGTAGAAAAGAATAGTGAGAACACATAAACAATAACCGAAGCAAATGAAGTAACAGATTATAATAACAATCAAAGAATAAGATAATAGGAGAGTAATAGTAACAATACGGAGAAGGAAAACTAGACAACCCCTCGACTATACTAGCCTACTCTAATTCTCGACTTCCATATCTCATATCCAAGGTCATGTCCTCGACAAGCTGCAGATGTGTCATTTTCTGTCTAATTACCTCTCCCTGGTACTTCTTCGGCATACCTCTACCTCTCCTCAAATCCACTCGACCTCTCATACTTCTTACTGGGGCATTCATGCATCTTCTCTTTACATACTCGAACCATCTTAGACTCGCTTGCTTCATCATGCCCACCACGGGGTTACTCCCACCTTATTTCGAATATCTTTGTTCTTAATCATATTTCTCCTAGTATGCCCACACATCTATCTCGGGATCCTCATTTCACTACTTTCATCTTCTGAATGTTCGAGTTTTTGACCGGTTAAATTTGACATCAAGAGGAAATCCAAAGCAAAAGTGTTAATACCACCATGTCAGCTAGTCAGGTTGATTAGGGAAAAATCGAGATGCTGGCCTCCTACATCTTTCAGGTCATTGAGCCGGCGTCTCTTTGACTACAGGACGAAGTCCTGGACATCTAATAGTCTCTAAACTCATCTTTTGGTGGTCCCAAGTCATCTCCCATCTCTATGTGAATGTTGTATCATCTACATATTCAAACTCCATTAAGGAGGTTTAGGCTCCGTTCTTGATCTCTTCCAAGTCATCCCACTTCTTCTACCTCAAATGCAAGTCATGGGATTCTTTTGCTTCGACTCGTTTTGAATGGGCCTCCTCGACATCACTTAAATGGAATCCCCCTCTGTGGATATTTTTCTTTGTGCATTAGTAGTTGATTTGTACAACTTGCGTTCTTTCTTTTGATATTAATTGTTACGGGTTGAACATGAAAGCGTAAGACTACTTTTACGATTTTTAAGAATTGTTGAAATAGGTTGCGTCTCAGGCATTATAATAATGCTAATGCTTACATATTTCATAAATTAAGCAGTAACTATGTGAGGCCTTATGTTACATGTTACTGGGTTATGAATAGTGCTTATTAGAATTGATTTGTCTGCAATGGTTCCTACAAAATGCAGGCTTGACTGGGCTAACTCACTTGGACCTCTTTGGAGCCAGGATCACTGATTCTGGAACAAGCTATCTTCGATGTACGTTTTATCACTCTTTTATGCAACATCTGGTGCTTTCCCTTCTATTTGAGTCTGCCCTGTGAAACTTTTGGTGCTTCCCTCGCCGCTGCTGCCCTGCCCCTATATCCTGTTTATTACCCTTTAGGGTGTGTGCTTTAACTATAGTCCTATTGCTGGAAATATGAAGGATATGCAAATAGGTTCATTCCTGTTGCTTGTGGCTAATGGCGACTTGTTATTAATGTAAAACAAATGTGAATCCTGATATTTGGGTGTTGATGCAGCTGTGCTGCTACTTCTCAAAGTGTTCAAGCTACCGTGCCCCCACCCCCCACCCCCCCCACCCCCCCACACCCCACCCCACACACAGTGAATCTTAAGTTACAGCTCATACTTTTATATATATTTCATCATTTCAAGCATCTCAGTTCTGACTATGATTGTTCTGGTCACTTAAATCTGTTGGTAGATTTTAAGAATCTGCGATCTCTGGAAATTTGTGGTGGAGGTTTAACCGATGCTGGTGTGAAGAACATCAAGGACCTGACGTCCTTGACACTGCTAAATCTTTCTCAAAACAGTCACCTGACGGATAAGAGCTTGGAAGCGATTTCTGGTATTGTTTCATGTCTATTTATGCTTTCTTCCCCCATATCATGGGCTTGTTTGTTCTCTTTGCTTTTACAGTGTGGAGAAAGGGGCATATGACTTTATCTCTAATCTTCTCTGCCACCTCAGGTTTTTTAACTATATGCTGCTAGCCTAAGTAGCTGGCTTAGTCATTATGCCGGGGTGTTCCTTTAGTTCTTCTCCCTTTGTTTATCCCGTGCAGCTATAGCAATTGATGCACCAATCTCATGGTTCTTTTAAGAATTAGTCAAAACCATGCATTTTTTTCCCTTACCCCATAGCGGACGGTAGTTGCTGTCTGTACTTTTTGATTTTCTGAATTTCTAACGGAAGCGACTTTTGTGCGCACTGAAATGCAGGGTTGACACAGCTGGTGTCTCTGAATGTTTCAAATTCTCGCATAACAAGTACGGGGTTGCAACATCTGAAACAACTCAAGAACTTGAAATCACTTACCTTGGAATCCTGCAAGGTAACTGCAAATGACATCAGGAAACTCCAGTCCACTGAGCTCCCAAATCTGGTGAACTACAGGCCTGAATAGATGGTGCAAGGATACTTGTTTTGACCACCTAGTCGGCGCTGGGGAACTGCTGTACATAGATCAACAATAAATTATGTTATTTTTTGAATTGTATATAATTTGTCTGTTGAAGATTTGGCTAGATGTCATTCTTCAGTGTATCTTGGTTGGTCTTTTCATCATGCCATCGATGAAGCCTTTTCTCATATTGGGCACTTCAGTATGAGGGAAGATGTAGATAAGCTTCCTTGGCGACTGGATGGGGGTAAATAGGTTTTGTACATATTTGTTGCCAAGCCATTAAGAAACAGCAACCTCTTCTGAATTTTGAATTGGTGTTGCGCCATCATAGTGCTTTGGCGGTTCTGGTCGGGTTTGTACTTGGCTTTCATGTTCAGCTAAGGTTCAGATATGGAAATGAATGATTATTTCCTAGGCAGGTTGATGAACAATATCATGAAATGCTTGGCTTTTGTACCATTTTGCTTTCGAATGCTTACCAAAGGAACGTTATTTGGATGAATATTCTGATGTATTTTTGTGCTTTAGTCTTAGTTCAGCAGTAGTTGTGTGTTCAACCTCGTATGATATGCTATTCCTGACGTCGCTACTTTTACTTTTTGATAATTATAATTTAAATACAACTTTATGTGCGCGTGCATTCATCTGGATATATGCATTTCTATGAGATTCATCTTGTGCACATGTTAGAACAATATTTACAACTTGGTCAATTGTTTCTATGGAAGGAAATGGTTCAATTAGCGTTCTTTCTTTTTCCTATTGCATAACGTTCATTCAGCACACTTGTATTTCGGCAAATCTGATTTTAATGTCGTGATGAATTTCATCTCTAGTGTTAATTGAATTTAAATGTCTGAATTGCCTAAATTTGGACTCCATAATTTCAACTAATTTTAGTTCATTTTCATTAATCTTATGGTGGTTTGGTTGCCATATCGCTCCTATTTTCTGGGACGTTGTAACCAGTTTATTTCGTGTACTCTCTATTCTTACACAGGTGTATGATCTCTTTGTACACCTTTAATGGCATTTATATAGTGAAAACATTCCTTCTCGAGCACTTTGCTAAAGAATTTTACTAGTTATGTTTTATAGATAGATTCTATCAAGCTTCTTAGCAACAAACGAACTCATATTGTAGAGGCCAGCGAAGAGCTCAGATTTGGCACGAGTTATCTTTTTTCACAAAATGCTGTCCTGTTCTCTATGAGCCAAATCAGAGAAACAAGCCTCTGTGTATTCCATTTAATAAATAGCACAATTTCAGGGGGCAAAACGATTTAACCTATTACGAGAGACACCAGATATCAAAGAAACAATTCACTTGTGTTCATGAATGGCACAACAAGTTGAGGTTGACAAGACGTCACAAATCAAAGGGGCTTCCTCACCCTTAAGAGGTGAGGTGAGACTTGCCAAAACCCAATTCAAGAATCACTCAAATATGAAAGCTGATAGGAGGAATTCCTCACAACACTAGAGACTACAAAAGAGAGAAGAATTCATTTTACATTACATCTTACCTCATGAGTTGGAGATTTACATGTTGGAGAGTACTGAGCTAAATTATGTCCTGTAGCTAATAGATTACCACAAACAAAAGCCACAACGTTGGTGTAAAAACCAAGTCAAATCTTAAGCTGTGACTAGTCCTAAGACTCCTAGCTCCACTGAAGATTTGCCTTCCCTTTCAATTGCAACGAACACAAATTTTTGGGGAGTTTACATACACTTCATGTTTTGACTTGGAGGATTCTGGTTAGTCTCCTAGAACAAACATTTACTCGTCAGTTAAATGATATTTGGTAAGATCCAACAAAACAACACACGACTGTTTGCTCAGTGGCTTCTTTGTCATCTTGGTGCTTGATCAGAGCCTGAAGCACCAACAGATGGAGCGCCTGGCATACCATTTGCTGATCCATTTTCAAGTGGTGGAGGGACGCCCCATTTGCCTTCAGATTCAAGTGGTTCGAAAACATGAACACTACCATCTGACAGACCTAATGCAAACTGGTTTGGATCTTGTGGATGTGCTGCAACTACAACTGGGTGGATATTTGAATTGCTGCAGAAAAATGACAAGGTTTTGAATAATAACTTCAAATATCAGAGATTAAATCTGTTTGGTGAATTGACTATGTATCCCTACATTACTTCCTGAGGATATCAGACAAATAAATTTTCTTATTGTATGAACACGGGGATGCAGAGAAGTTGCAAAAATCAAACACCTGAAACATGTTAATCCTGGCAGTCACTTGCTCCACTTCATTGTAATAACATGATTCAAAATGAAATTATTTTGAAAAATCATCGCACATGGTCAAATTTTTTAAGAAAGAAAGATGATCTAAGACTGAATTTTGTAGTCCTCTTGTACACATTAAATGTATATTACGGTTACGTTTCAACATAGCCCATGCATTGGTTGATATCTTTGTACCAGTGGCCAAGCTTGTGGATATATTTTCCCCTATCAGTGATAAGTTGCAGTTCAGATTTCAGGCCTGATATTGTTCTGATACCGAGTTCACTATTCTAGCAAATGGAAGTCTTTAACTATTAGAAAAACGACGTTTTTTTGTCTTCAATAGTGGATTGCAGAATATCTAAATTAAAGCAGTAAAAAAGTTAGCAAGGCAGCAAAACATACCTAATACTGGGTGATAGATAAGCTGACGGAATAATACGGCATCGCATGTGGAGGTGCCCTGCAGTGAATACGCACACAGTTGCATCCAATAAACTAGCATATATCAGCTGGCTATCACATGAGAATGTGGCATGAGAAATTAGGGCAGCACCTTCACGCGGAACCCACTGTAGAAGAAGATAAACTGTATTAATTGTTGAGATCTGAGAGCATTTAATAACCATCTGCAGTCGGTGAGAGGACTTACCTGCTTTAAGCATTCCAACTTTGTTGTTTCATATATTGCAATCTGTGCCTCATGCACAACTAGGAAATGAGTTTGATCCTGATGAAACTGCACTCTGGTATCTGATTGAGATGTCGAGCGCCCCGGTAGCTGCAAGGATCTAGCCCTCTGCTTTTCCCATCCATCAGTGCTCCATACACACAGCTGTACAAAAGCAGATAATGTTGATGAATACAAAAGGATAAGACCACAGAGAAATATAAATAGTTGCCCCTTTTGAGTGTCAGAAATGCAGAATGTAACTTTCTATAGATTAATGATCATGTCAGACGAATATAGGCTAGAATTTATCACAATAATAACATTAAAATGCCAAAGGAGAAACCTGCAATATACTCTGCTCGTCTGTAGGCTATATGTTTTAGATTTTGGTTTCTTCCAAAATGCTTGAAACACTTCTAGAACAACTTCATGCATGATTTTTAAATTTTCAAAACAATCAAAATTCATTCAGCATTTATTTAGAGCATCAAACGATCTTATTCTTCATCTACGTCTAATGTATCATCAAATAGTCAATGCAGTAAAATTACTTCCAATTCCCATGCCTAGTAGATTGGCTTGACATTGAACGGGATGGAGAGTGTATAATGCACTATATGCAAAAATCGTTAGGAGAGGAAATGCAATCTATCATACACTGTATTTTTCCACATTAATCATTAATCATGAGAATAGTTTAACAAAATACTGAAAAGTAAGTCAAATACTACATGATAGCCAAAAGTATCAAGTCATTAACCTGAGAATCAGCTCCTGAGGAAACTAGCACATTGAGTACATGAGAGAAGGCGAGGCCAGTTATCCTTTTAGAGTGGCCTTTAAGTTTGCTTTTAACCTTCATCAAGATACTGACATCTAGTCAATAACGATATATGGTAACTGGCCCAAAAACATGAAATTCTGATGACTGTCATTAACAAAAAAACACTTCTTGTTTATCTTTATCATACCTCATCCACTCTGACATTATATATCTGGATGGTAGAATCATCCATCCCAATAGCGATAATGTTGTTATCTTGTGGATGAAATGCAAGAAAAGTTGCTGCTGGAGGTGGAGGCATGAAAGTTGTCATTGTCTGCATCCATAAGATAATAATTCAGCACAGGATCTTTTGAGTAATTGGTGGAAATAAAAAGAAGACAATCTTGTTATACCTTGAATGTCATCATGTTGAACAAGGAGATCTTTCCACCAGATGCTGACATCACATACGAGTCATTCTTGGACAAAGCAAAGCAGGAGACAGCTTCCTCATGGTTTGGTTCGTGCACGTCATTTGTCATTAAGATGCCACTTGAAGGTTGCCACAATTGAGGTGAAACACTGGCTGTTGCCTAAAGAAAGATTGACACAGTTCTCAGAACCACTTCTGTATATAATGGAGGAAAGCAACGATCTTGGTGTCCATTTACCTTGCCACTTGAGTTGCGTTCATTTCTTTGCCACTTCCAAAGCAGGTGAATAGCATTTGATGCTAACGCTAAGATGGCATTACCAGAGTTCGTATATATTAACCTTGATATCTGGAGTAATCAAATTGATCAAAATCAGAAACTGAATCGTCAAAACTAATACAGTTGAAACAAACCAGGGAAGAAATACTGACAACTAAACAAAATTTTCAGCCAAGTATTGTTTCCTAGTGAGAATTCACCGTGAAATTTTTTGTCAATATCTGATTACAATGCCCTCACATCCATGTTGTTCAGTCACGGAGACACAACAGCTTCTAAACTATGGTAAGGGCAAGGAACATGGCTACAACTCAGTAGAAAGCACTTAAGACGTGAACTTGGAATACCAAGCAGACGTTTAGTTACTATTGCTAGTCCAAAGTTGGACACTATTAAAGTTGTCAAATCATTGCACACAAACTTTAGAGGCCTTTTGCTCTGATCTAGACAATCTCAAAGGATAAAGACAGAAGGATCTATGAAGGTGCAGAAAGTGATACTTGAACATGCACTCTTCTTTACTATAAGTTGAACAATCTATTAGGAAAAAGAAAAGACACTAAAACACAGAATGTATAGGTGCTAGACCTTGTTTAGGAGGCCTTAAGTCTCCCATGACATTCTGAATGGTCACCTTTTTTGGAATTTTAATTTCACTTCAATCGAATCACATCTGGTGATCAAGATAGAGAAAAGAGACGAAACGTGAAATTAAGAGCCCTTCCCTCCCTAACAGGAGAACTCATATCTTCATATGGGAAGAGAAGCACACTGCTGGATCATATGGTTCATTTCCACTCAACTTAACCTAACAATTTCATTTGCTGATGGCATGTTCTGATGTCACACTCCTTGATCATGTCAGATTGCGCACAAAGGCGTTGTGACAAACATTATTCCAACCTTAAAACCTGAAGGAAGACGAGTTGTGGCTTAATGTGCATCAGTTTGTATGTTCAATGCATTGGAAAAGTTTTGTCTCATTCTATATATGAATTATCTGCTATCAGTATTTTCAATGGAAAAGTTTCCAAGTATTGAAACTGAGTTAACAAATACAATTAGAAATTTCATGAATCAAGAGACATGGAGATTATACCTTAGTCACTCTGAGGTTCTCAGGAAGCTTCAAGGACCGGCACTGTGATGATTCACTAATTTCAGTGAGCTTCCATATCTTGGATTTGTCATTAGGCTCTGCATTAATCCGGGGTTTTACATCCACCGTATTTCTTGCATCTCCATTCTTACAAAGTCAATAGGATGTAAATTATATATTAGTAGATGATATTGACATGAAACGCAGGTAAGACTTCTTGGTGTGTCCTCCACTTCTAAGACCAACGAGTATCTATCAATATCCATCTTATTCTATAAGTAGGAAGTCTCAAAGTTAAAATTTACAACAACAACATACCGGTGCAATCCCACAAAGTGAGGTCTGGGGAGGGTACGATGTACGCAGACCTTACCCCTACCTTTATGGGGTAGAGAGGTTGTTACCGATAGACCCTTGGTTCAAAAGAAAAGTGAAATACGAAGCACGATTATAAGGAAATAAGAGAGCAAAAAAGACGCAAAGCAAATAGAGCAACAAATAGTAATAAACACTAAATAACAAAGGAAATATGTGATTCATAATTATGATTACCAATAAGGAGGGGAGGCTAGCCCCGTGCCTCTCCACAACATTGTATACATGAAATATAGTAATTACTATTAAACAAGAAAACCCTAGAAACTGAAAAGGAAAAGAGAAGTTGCACCATCGAGATGACTAAGAGATGCCATTTACAGAATTAATTCACCGGGTTGAAAGTTAAATTTGGAACCCTAAAGTTGTTGAAGAATGAGGAGGCTTCAGTTAAGAGAAAACAGGGAAGGAGGAATGATTTATGTAAATAAATGTATCTTGGGCCTAACTCAACCCTAAAAGGTAGCTCCTGATGTGGGACTTAACACCCCGCCTCACGCCCAGGACTGGACGTTTGGTGTGTGGACAATTTAATATGGGGCCCAACATCAGTAAATCAATGGGTCTGGTCTGATACCATGTAAAATTAGGTCTTGAGCCTAACGCACACCCCAAAAGCTAGCTTTAGGGGTTGAGTTTGGCCAAAAATCCATTTCTTTACAATTTCCCTCAAAGTTAAAAGTTAAAAAGACCAAAATAGCATCAAAAGTAGCACGACGGTATTGCCCTTTGTGCAAGAATTATTACAATTACCTTTTTGTGAAAAATGTAAATATACATTGTAAGAATCACATGGATAAGTTCAATTTGAACTTTTGATTTACTTTGTCACAAAATATAATAATTGCTTATATAAGTCATTATTATTCCATAAACCTTACATGCCTTTTTGTATCTCCAAAACTGAAATTGTAATGAATAACAAAAATAAATTATTTCATCCATTCAAGAAAGTCATTACATACCAACTTAAATTGCTAATAACTTATTTCATTTAATATGGTAGGAAATGATCAGCTTATATAATTGGATTTTAAACCAATACTAATATCTATAAGCATTACCTTTAAAAGTTTACTTTCATCTAAATTTGATTTATGTCACAATCGGTATTTAGACAATGGAGGAAAGAGCAGCTATAGGAACTTTCCTGAATAAACAATGAAGGAATGTCATTAAAGAAGTTGTTTTAACAGGTAAATTCATTTTCTTCTGCATTAACTCCTATTAGTATTACCATCAAATGTTGCAGCGGGCCAGCAAGTACCCCTCCACCCTTAACAATGCTTCTGATTTTGTTATTTGGTTAAATTGTTTCCTCTTGTGTAGCTTGTATGTCCTTTAAGCAATTTTGTTGCATGGGCCATTCATAATCATGACCATTTTATTTTTTTTTGGTTTCCCACCGGTGTCCGGTACCCTCATTAGAGCCCCGGCTAATCCAGATCGCGCACTCCAGAGCCCATACTGGGGGTGGCACTCCCAACAGGATATTCTCCATACCCAGGGTCGAACTCGAGACCTCTGGTTAAGGGTGGAGCAGTCCTACCACTGCACCACAACCCATGTTGGTCACAATCATAACCATCACTAAAACTATATCTCTTATTTTATTTTTGAAACTGCTAAACTGTATCTCTTTTTTGAGTTATTTACTTCTTTTTTCTGTTTATCTTTTATTTTTTTTGTTTATTCTTGAAGTTCAAGGATTTCTACGTGATATCCCTTTATGTTTTCTTGATTCCAAGATTAGGAGATGAGGTAAAAAACAATTCAATTTAATTTACTTGTAAGTAGATATCGTTTAGACATTTAAAGATATCATTAATTATTATTTTTTAATTTCAATAACGGTTAACTAACTCCCTATGTCCCAATTTATATGACATGCTTTCCTTTTCAGTTAGTTCCAAAAGAATGGCACATTATTATATTTAGTAGCAATTTGATTTTAAAATGCACATTTCATCCTTAACGAGATGAGTTATAGCCACACAAATATCTATGATTTGTTTTACACCACAAGTTTCAAAAGTCGCTTTTTTTCTTAAACTTTGTGCCAAGTCAAACAACATCAAATAAATTGGGACGGAGGGAGTATATGTTTATCATAAATAACTAACAATTCTTTGCATATGTATACTATGAACTTGACAACGATCTACTAAGCATTCTAAGGAAGATGTATGTTAGTTTAATTTCTGTACAGCAGTTCTACTATACTTTTATTCAACAACTTCTTGATACATATGATCATACAAAAAGGAAGCTATAATTTTGTAAAGACAAGGCACAAACGTGAAGTATTTGCAACCATAGCCAAAGTTCATAAACAAATGTAGACTGTTATTTACTTATTAAAAAATAAGCAAATCATCAGGTTGAATATTTGATATATTAGAAGAACCGCAAAATTGAAATTGTTCAAATATTTCATTACATTGAATTTTATAATAATATCAACAATATGAATAAAATAACAAATAATGGTAAACAAAAAAAAGTGAGATTTAAACAAATGAGAAAAGGTTATACCAGTTTTAATTAAAAAATAAAAGGTGAAAAAATGTGACTACTACAATTTAAAAATTATAACGTGATCTACTAATTAGCATGGGATACACGAGCAACGCACATGTCCAAAAATTAGTTCATGGAAAAAGTGTGTTCATATATGTTTTCTCTATGGACCTGTGACCTAATGACAACAAACAAGAACTTATTTGCAAATCACACTTTGGGAGTAACATTTACAAACCATTCCACTGATGCCAACAACAGAAGCCACCCTATCTGCAAACCCAGAATTGTTTGCCGATGCTACAGAAATTGGATTTACTGTAGGCTGCATGATATTAAAGAAAAGGACACCTGGTCATGTTTGTGTAAAAAAAAAAAATGGAACCTCAAGATTTATATCAACAGGATAACGTACCTTTGCAGTTTCAGATGCCCTGGAAGCATCGTAAGCTAGGTTCTCAAAAGTGCGTATTAAACGAATACCATCATTATTTGCCAAAATCTTTATCCCATTTTCATTAGCAGAGACAGCCAATAGAGAACCATCCTTGTTGAATCGAATTCGAGGGCTTGCCTTGAATAATTAATATAAAAGAAAAAACAGTTAGAACATAGTATAGTACCACAATTTTCTCAGTCAACCTCAAAATAAACTTACTGGAAGACCTCCATCAGCATCAATACTTGTCAGGAGTTGAACATGGTCCATATCCCAGAATTTGATTGAGAAATCATCACCAGCTGCCAAAAATCTATTTTTAGTTGTATCAAATTGCACAACACCCAGCGATCTTTTCCGAAACCCTAGATATGTTCTCTTAACAGCCCCCTCACTTTCGTTCCACTCAACAATGTGTGACTCCCCATCTTTGCTGGTTCCACATGAAAACAGTCTGCAATTTTGCCAACCAACACCCCATCCAAAAAAAAGGCAGAAAAGAAGAGAGAATTAGAGATTGAAGAAAAAACTAATGTTCTCAAGCGACTTTAGCAAAATATGTTAAGTAGCAGTAACGCAATGCATCAAGCAGAATCAACCTAGTTCCGTCAGCACTGTATGCCATCGTTGTGCACCAACGACCAGGAGCCTCATAATCTACTCGAGATCCCAAATTATCATATAACCACGCTTTTATCTTTCCATCTAATGCTGTGGAGAAAATAAACTGAAGAAGGAAGTTATCAACACAGGTGGAACAGAGCAGACAGCTAAACCTTTAGTATTGTACAAGAGATATCATAAGAGTAACCTTACCTGAATGGTTTCTTTATGGTGAGGGCACACAGAGTATACAGGTGCCTCATGACCCTCAAATGTATATTGTCTTGCACCAGATGTGGCATCCCAGACCTAGAAATTAGCAAGCGTTGGAAAGAAGAAGCAATTATTCCCCCGCCCCAAAAAATTGTTCATAGGCAACAACATACCCAGTGTAATCGCACAAGTGGGGTCTGAGGAGGGTAGGATACATGCAGACCTTACCCTACCTTTATGGGGTTGAGAGGTTATCTTCGATAGACCCTCGGCTCGACAGACAAGAAAAGTTTTGAAGCATGGTAGCAAGAAAATATGATAGCAAAATAGCAACATACAAAGCAAGTGAAGCACCAAATAATAATACACATAGAAGAAAAAGAAACAACGTGATCACTAAACAATACTACTAATAGGCAACAAAGCGATATTTATGCCTTCCAACCTTTATAGTTTTGTCGTCTCCACATGTTATAACACAGAGCTGCTTATTAGGGTGAGAGAAAGCAAGATCATTTACGCCTCCAACATGAGCATCAATCTGCAAAAGCATTACCAGTCTGAACTGTGAAATTATTCAGAATTTTATCGCCAGGGCAAGAGCCATAATGCCACCACATTATACCTCCACATGCTGACGTATGTCATCATTCCCGTGATAGGAATATATCTGAACAATGTGCCTAGAGTATGCAACCCCTGCTCAATAGAAAAAGTCATTCTAAGAGATCATTCAACTTCTTTTTGACAGTGCACTACAGTAAGATGGGAAATGTCCTTTCATGAAAGCTTACCAAATAACGAACCATCGGGGCTCCATATAACACGGTTAACTGAGACACCAGGATCTTTTACCAAAGCAGTCTGAGTTCAGTTAAGAAATTACTTTGATCAGATTAGATGAATCTCATTGAATTAAGGGGGGTAATTTCTATCGAAGGAACCAAAAAAGAAAAAAACGAACCTGTAATGGCATTGAACATGCACCCAAGTCCCAGACTTTGAAGTTTCTCAACACCAGTCTCTCCCTTGAACCAACTTCCCATAACGCAATATCTCCAACATTCGTGCCAACTAGTTTGTAACATAGAAAGTCATGATAAATGCAACTGACAAAAAAATATGTACCGACAAAAAGAGAACACCAGTCTATTGATAAAGAAGAGCATTCAAAAGATGTAGACCTAGAAGCAATGTCTGCTGAGAAGGATGAAAATCCATGCTCATGGGAGATGATCCCTGGTTTAATGTTCTTGCAACCGTCTTGGGCAAGTCATCAGGTACACTAAGAGATTGATTATGACCTTGCCCTGGAAATGATATAGGTAGCACATTCACGGGAAGATTAACCTGTATAATGAACAATAAGAAAAGAGTGAAGCAACAGTAGAAAATGTGAATAATGCTGACAGAATGATTGAAAGATCGAAGAGCCTACTACCTCATCAGATATTCCAAGTGACCTAGTTCTTTTGGTAGCATGATCAGATTCCCCAGATGGATAATCAATAGATGGATTTGTTGGTGGAGTCCTGGGATGTTTAAGAGACGCTACAGAACAGAATGCGGAAAATCACTAGTTAAGAGGGCGAGAATAACCCACAGAAATCTAATAGTTGTTTCATGTGACAACCAAACTCTTTGTTATTATTAGTCAAACAAATTTGTTAATCCATGTAGACCAATTTCATTCGCTTCTGTTTCCTAATACCTTGATCTCAATACGAGTTCGTACGATTTACTCAAGAAAAAGGGATCAGAATTGAAGGGAATTCTCTGTCTGTATACAGCAAATATGAAGGGAATCAATTCCTCATGACAACTTGAGACTAGTCTGTCCAGACCCCACTTGGTGGGAATACACTGGGTATGTTGTTGTTGTTGTAACTTGAGACTAGACTGTTCTAATGCAAGGGCACTATAATCATGACTAGGTGATGACTAAACATTGTAGCCATTCTTCATTTACAATTGTATATTTCCATAGGAGTCCTGTCTTTACAATGACTTTGAGTTGTTTTTTTATTTAAAAAAAAAATCCTTTCTCCTCATGTAAATACCCTTAAGTGATACCTGAAATTGATGAAGGACCAAGACCCATAGGTCCACCAGAAACTGCTGGATGAGACACAGTGGGTGGGTTGGACATCCACCCAGCAAGAGGAGCTGCCACAGGTGCTGGCCCAGGTTGGAAAGGCTGAATAAAGTTTGTAACAGAATTAGCAAAACTCTTAAGAGTTTAAACATAAGTAGCAAGTAAGCTGTACAAAAAACCAACCCCATGTGCCCCAAGAGGAGGGAAGCTGCCTGGTTTTGGCACTGATCCAAGCAATGGATTGTTTGCAGGTGATGGAGCTCGAGCACCATTTGGTTGTCCACAAGAATGATCCACAAAAAGAGTTTTAATATCTGGATTTGGCCTGGGATTTTTACAAAGTTGGTGCTGCCAATTTAAGCTGCAGCATGCATTCATTGTCAGTTCCCAATTTACAATACTATAGTTTACTTGAATAACGACAGGCAGGTTACATTGATGCTAACTAATACTTTCATCATGAATTCTAAGATAATTACATGGACCAATATCATGAGCTGCTTCAATTGCATAGCACTTCTAAGGTCCTAAAAGATTTATAGCTCAAGTTGTGTTGTGAACAGGTAAATACAGGATAGCTAAGTTTGGCTTGATACCATACGCTCTGGCACTCTAGTTAAGGCTGTTATGGCTTTCAAAACGAATGCTGAAGTGTCACAAGGACATCACCTTTGGTTAATCAAAGTTCGTAATCTTGAATTTTTGAGGTTGGGGAACTGCAATTTGTCACGAAACAGGGGATTTGCTTCAATAAGCTTTTTGAGCTCAACCAACATAATAGCTCGTGCAGATTTAGTATCTCCATACTTGGACAGCTGTTCATTCTCCCTACAAATTGATCAGGCCACTTAATTACACGTTAAGAAAAGGATTCTATCTTCATTAACAAATTAGAAAGAGGTAATACCTGAAATTCTCTAGTGTCAACAGCTGAGTTATCTCCTTGAAAAGGTCCTCATTGAAAGATGCAAAAACTTTAAGATCCTTTACAAGAATTTCAACACCTTTGGACCGGTCACGCCTATCACAAACTCAAATTACCCAATTCAGCAATATGTAAATTGGGGAAAGTAACTATTCCTCCTAAAAAAAAAAAAGATAAAAGATAAAATCTTACTTGTCCAATGCCTCAAGATACTTTTGCTTCCTTATTTCAAAGAAAATTTTCATGGAATAACGGTTATCATCCACTTTAGTAAAACCAGAGAGATACTTTTCAACTTCATCCCAGTTACCATTATGCACTTCATCTTCAAAGTACTTCATGTTAAAGAAAAATCCAGATTCTTGCTCAAGCCTATACCAACAAATAAAACAAAAATGCCTTTTAGCAATGTGTGGCAGTTGCAAAATCAACAATAACATCACCCAATGTAATCCCACAAGTGGGTGGAGTCTGTGAACAATAGGATATACCCAGACCTTACCCCTACCTTTGCAAGGTAGGGAAGTTAGGGAGGTTGTTTCCAATAGACCCTCAGCAAAACCACCAGTTAATGTAAAAAGTTAACTGTTGATAATTGAAATTGAAAAAGGTACATACTTGTGTACCGTCTCTTTGAACTTTTCCTCATCTAGAAACTGTAAGATCAAGAATACAAGCTCTCTACTGAGAGATGACATTGCAACTACCTCGTCTTCAAACCCAAAACAAGTATGCTGCAGATCTGCAAAATTCCATATATAAATTTCTTTTAGTCTAACTAAAAACTCCAGAACTAATAACAATAATAATAAACAAAAATAACAAATACCATATGATTAAATAGGTTGTCAGCTTCCACTAACTTTATTTAAATCATTAAATATCTAAGCATTTAATTATAGCCGGACACAAGCCCCCAAACTCAAAAAAATAAAGTAACTGTTCAAAAAATTAAACTAATCCCCAAAATTACATCAAAAAGGTTTAAAAAAAAAATGAAAAGAGATCTAAAACAATTAAATCCCAAACCAGAATCCGATTATTGAACTGATCTTCATCAATCTAACAACAACAACTCCATTTTCTGATTAATCATCATACATCTCCAGTATACACCGACGCAAATTAAAAAAGAACTCTTCTTTTTTGTTGTTGTGGGTGGGATCAGAGAGAGAAAAGCAGCTTTAAATCCATAGAAATGGAAGATGCAAAGGGAAAGGGGGGGCCAAAAGCGAGTCAATAGAGTGGAGAAATTAAAGCGAAAAGCAAACACTGAGGAAAAAGTAAATATTCCATGAAATATATATGTGTACGTACAGTGGTTAACAGAGGTTTCGTTCAGCTTAAGAGCAAAGATAGATCCATGGAAGAAGAGAGGAAAACCCAAATAGATATAGATATAGATAGATAGATAATGCAAAATGGGACAAATTATCGACGAGCTCGAGGAACAAATACCTGACTATATATCGTTCTCATTCTCTCTCTCTCTCTCTCTCTCTCTCTAAATATGGAAGTGTGTTCCTATTGCCCTTTTTCGATATCTTCCTATCGTATCGCCGAGAAAATGAATATGCTTTCGCGAGACGTTGTTTGCAGAAAAATTGTGGGTTCTATTAGATAAGTCGTTGTGCCTATCATTGATAAGTAGTGGACGATTCAATAAGTACAATTTTGTCGGGCCCACAAAGCCGGCTACATTTTATCTTGTTAGCCGGCTTGGAATCACCAGCTGCAGCTGTCAACACTTCGGTGGCTCGGATACGTACGTCTCAACATGATGCGCATTTCAACAATAATTAGCCGCGTAGTAGAATTTTCACTATATGAAGTAGTAAACATACAAAAAAAAAGCATAGGAGATTTAATATTTACTATGTAAATATAAAAAAAAATAACTTTAATTATAGGTAATTTTTTTTCAAGAGTAGTTCTAAATTCTCTCGACTCTATCTAACTCTGTCCCTGATAATCAAGTATAATCAATGTAATTCTATAAATGAGGTAGAAAAAAATAGAGTATACGCAAAAACAATGCCCTTATCTCATAATAATAGAAAGATAATTTCTAATAGATCGTAGGTTCAAGTAAATCATCTCAAAACAGTTTAAAGAGCAGAGTAGCTGGATATGAATACTGTTGAGATTTAGCGAAACTTTCCAGTTTTTCAGATCCAATTCTAGGAAACGACGAATTTTCTCTCTTACATTTTCAGGTCCAACTTGAGCTTAGATTTACTTCAATGCCACCCTACTCATTTTTAGTAGTATCACGAGAAGAGTGAAAAGGACAGCCCGCCTATTTATTCGCGATAAGCTTTCTGAAGAATTAAGTACTTGAAAATTTCACACGAAAGAGGTTTTTGATGGGTCAGAGTCATAGTGGAGCCAAAAATTTGGCATAGGATATGTAAGTTTTCTTCCTTAATTGTACTCAAAGAATTCGCAAAATCAAATTTATACATATACTACTCCCTTCGTTCGGATTTACTTATTAACTATTTTTTAATTTTATTTTTATTTTACTTATAATTTTTGGCAAATTAAGAAGAAAAAAATAATTATATTTTACCCTTAGCATTAATTATTTATTTTTCAAATCATTTTTCAATATCCATCTAAATATCAATTAATAGGGGTGGTATGATAAAGTCACTATATCAATCATTATTTTCTTAATAGGTGTGTCAAGTCAAAATGTGATAAGTAAATTCGAACGGAGGGAGTAATATTTAGTATATTTAGCTTCATAATAAATGATAGCTTTAGTTTGAGCACACTTTATTTAAGAAATAAGAAGTATTTTTATTAGTTTATTCTTAATCAAATATCTTGAAAAATAATTAGTTATTTAATAATTTTTTGATTATATAAAACTTGAGTTATTCAAATAAGCATGAAAGGCATAAAATTGAAAGAAAAAAACAAACATTTTATTTTGTGAAACACAACTTGTTTTAAAATAAAATAAAAAGTGAAAATGCCATTTATTTTTAAACAAATGGAGTATTTTGTTCATTTGACTTAATGTGGCATTTTTTTGCTTTCCAAGAATCAATTCATCTAATCTTTAAAATTAAATTGAATTGAATTAAATTAATATTTTAAAATTTTAAATATTAAAAAATCATACAATAAGCATTACTATGAGTTAATTTATTATGAGCCTAAATTATATACTTTCTTGACATACTTTCTCTGTTTAAAAAAGAATGACATACTTTTCTTTTTAGTCTATTTAAAAAAAAATGACCTTTTTCTTTTTTGACAATATTTTAATTCTAATTTTTCACGTGACATTTTTAAAACCACAAGATTAAAGGGCATTTTGGTATATTTGACACAACTTTAATTTATGATCATATAATTTAAAAGTTTTTTTTATTTTCTTAAATTTTTTATTAAATTAAAATAGGTCATTCTTTTTTAAATAAATGGAGTAATATTTATGTATTTATCAAATAAGTAGTGCTAAAAAGAAAAATCAGTAACTTTCCAAGAACAATGACTTTTTTTCCCACCATTTTAATCGAATATTTGCCGACAAAGGAATTGGTGGGTCAGTACTGTAATGCAATCGACACGTGGTAACGGCCCCGTAGCTCACTCAAGGTATTTTTAAAAAAAAAAAAAATTTTTTTGCTCTTGTCGAATCTTTTGTTAACTTTATTTTTCATTAATAAGTTTATGATAAAATTATAAGTATTACTTTATTCTTAATTAGAGATTTTTAAATTTGAATTTTTGAGAAATTTTTTACTTAAATTCAAATTTAATCAAGCCCTAATATAAATATCGAATAGAGGATAAAAGCCACACAGAAAAGACTATTTTTCTTTAAATTTCATTACTTCACATGATTAATAGGAAAAAGGGGAAACCCAACTGCTAATTAGTAGTGGTCAAGTTAATAAACGTGTATTATTCTTCGATCAAAATTATGGTATTATGTTTGCTTAAATTGACATCTCATACATGACCTGATTAAGAATTTCCTTTGTCGTTTTCTTCTTTTCTTCTCAAAGTTAAATTTTCTCGTCTTATCGTGATACAGACAATTAAAACTTAACATCCATCAACCTAATAAATGATATGCGTAATTTTAAAGATGTGGTATTAGAGCTGAGAGTCTTTTGGAAATATTCTTTCTATCTTTAAGAAATAGGTGTAAGATTGAAAGTTTGGGTACATTGTATTCTCCTCAGACTCAACATGTAAGATTTCATTAGATTTGTTGTTGTATTTTTAATATGTTTTTGATTAATTAAAGGTTTGAATTTGTAAATTTAAACTTAAATATTAAATTTAGTGTTATATCGAGTTTGAATAAGCAGACATTTAGACATGAATTGAGTAAGGTTACGTTTTAGAAAGTATAGTAATATTTAAAGTTAAAACAAAAAAATGTTCAAATTATATCTGGATATGGATTCACATTTTCACTTACGAAAAAAACGTTAAAGTTTTCTGAGAAAAACTTCTTTTACTTGACAAAACTGCATGTTGAATTTTTTAAAAAGTTTGGAATCGGAAATTTGACAAAACAATGGGCGAAACAATTTCTTTGACTAGAAAAAACTAAATTTATGTCCCAAACGGGCCCTAAAATTCAGTTGACATGACATCTCAGAAAAAATAAATGATTTATAGCCATCCATTATCGACCAATTTAATCAGAAACAGGGTGACAGTGACTTCTTTTATAGATTTTTTTTTGTTTTGTTTTATAAGCTATATGTATGTATAATATATCGAGTATATAGAATGAAACTTTTATCAATTTCTTTTGGTTGTAAACTACTGTTGAAAACCACATTGATATTTAAAAGAAATCTTATCTTATCTTCCCACCTAATGCACGTTCTCTCTCTCTCTCTCTCCGTCTCCATTTGGTGATAAAAAATATTTACTTTTACTTAAAATTACATATAAATTATTTGAATATCTTTTTAAGAAAATTACAAACAAAAATAAATTTTTCTTCAATTTCACTTTATAATTTTTTTACAAAATATTTAAAGTCTATAACTGTTAACTAAACGCCTAATTATAATTTTACACGCTGAAAGTGTCAATCACTATGGAAAGTTGGTCGGGAATAAGGTCTACTATTTAAAATAGGAAATAAACATTAGGGATATTATTGGAATCTACTTTCCCACGACTAGCACTACTTCTTTTGGTTGTAAATGAATGCTCGCTTTTCTAGTTCGGGCACGTTTATCAACATGTGGGATCAAAATTTAAGAGAAACACATGGGGTATATTCTACTCTCTCCGTTCAACAATAGTTATTCATTATTGACTTGACACACATATTAAGAAATAAGAAATAATAAGAAAAATTTTACTATATCACCTTTTTAATATAATAAAATTGATATCTTGGGAAATGAATTGAATGATCGGTAGTATTTAATACTCTCTCTGTTTCAAAAAGAATGACTTACTTTTCTTTTTAGTCTGTTTAAAAAAGAATGATTATTTCCTTTTTTGGCAATACTTTAATTTCAATTTTTTACGTGGCATGTTTAAGACCACAAGATTAAAGGGCATTTTGGTACATTTGACACAACTTTAATTTATGACCACATGATTCAAAGTCTTCTTTATTTTTTTAAACTCTGTGTCAAGTCAAACTAGGTCATTCTTTTTTAAACGAACGGAGTAGTAAGGATAAAATGAATAAAAAAGGTAAATTATCCATTAGTTTTTCAAACTGAACAAGTATTATTGAACATCTATTTTTAGTATAGTGGACAAGTATTATTAGACGAAGAAAGTAGAGTATTATTTTGATGGAATGATATGAAAGACTCTTATATTCTTGGTTCAAATTGTCAATTGAATACTTCTACACTCCGAAAGTTTCAACCAGACCATTGAACTCATTCATAATAAGAATTTTAAGCTCCTTGTCACTGTGAGGAACATAAGAGTTTCCCTTCGGACTTGAGAAAAGAGAAGGTTTGCAATACACGTTAGAAAAATCAATGCCATATCATATCCATATGATTAGCCGCATCATTTTTCTATTCACACACTAAAAAGATCTATTTTCTTTAAAATTTAAGTTTTATATGAAAAAAATAAAAGTGACTAAAAACTTATACTCATTTTTTCGATAATAACTTGACAAGGAGTTCCACCACTGTTTCTGCTACATAAGACAAATATATTCAATAAAGCACATATGAAAATATATAGAAACGCGTAATATGGGGTCGTCAGAGAAGTGAAGCTTACCGCAGTGGAGCAGGGTTACAATTTACGGCCAATAATAATAGTTAATCATAGCAACACCAACATACACATGAACATATACATATATCATAAAAAATAAAAAAGTTTTATCGATTCTAATGTGCATTTACTGGAAAACATAGGTTCGAACAGATATGATCTTTCTCGGAGGAGCTGAAAACAATAATGACCTATGGCGTTGTTTTAATGGCGGAGCAATGCCATAAAGGTGCAAACACGACCAAATTTGAGATTTCAAGATGGACCACCATTTTTTCGGCATAAACCTAGTGTTAGAGGGGCGTAAACCTGATGTTTTGAAACTACTAAAATATTTTTCTTATTCTATTATTTTTTAAAATCTTTTTATATTAATATATTTTAATTAAATTACGCACACTTGCTTTTTTAAGAGCTTATCGTCGCAAACTCATCCTAAGCAAAATATGTGTCACATAAACTCCGTCAATATTCAAAGAGGCTTAACATTCTTAATTTGAATGAGTTTAAGTGCATGCATGCAACTTCGTTGAGTAGAAGGATCCAGTTGACAATCCGAGACAAATATAAAGGTCTCTCAGGTTATTAAGCCAGAAATAAAAAATGCACAAAAATAGCACGTGACCTTATTATTATCATTGTACAGGTAATCTTATAACGTTGAGAGATTCCTCCTAAAGTTTTCGAAAGGACTCACAGAGGACAAGTAAAAGTCAATACACACACTTTTTATGCTTTTATTAATTTCCTACTCATTTTCTTTATGAATATTATCTCTCTCTCGACTATTCTATCTATATGAACTTCATATAAATTGGCTCATTCTTGGGACTGTAAGTTGGTCCGTATTTATGGATCGATATGCAATTTTGAAAAGCTTATTGATGTCTTAATTTCTTAATAATATTTTTGAATTCATCGAATTGGCCATTACTGAACATGGCGTAGAGGTCCTACGTGTATATTCATTTACATTTACTATAAATATTTTTATTCAATGTACCAACTCAATTCATATCATTGAAGGTAATTGCCATCATATGTCAAGAGACCAATATAGGAGATGCCTAAGGTTATACGTCCTTTGCTTTCTGCTACATGCTCAAATGTTACTGTGTTGAAAGCTGTAAATATAGTTGCATCCCATAATTTTATAAATGTATGCCGGTGAATTTTTTTTTTCATGTGACATTTTTTTCGCTCCAATATTTCTGTAATCGATTCTACTTAATGAGATACCACGGTTTCTCATTAGGTAAATGTGAGTGGAGGATGCGAAAGTAAAATTTTGGAGTAAAATCAGAGCTTCAATGGTTAGCTCACTTGATAGAAAATGAAGACAGATCCTTGGAAGAAGTTGCTACACTCACCAATTTTAGTGACTAATGTAATCGCAAATTTTTTTTAGCAAGTTTTAGGCATAGATTCTATCATATTTTTCGAACTCCTGTTCTTACAATCCATTGGATATACATAGCATATCATACTTCTAACTTCATTTCTTGCTTAGCGATTGAAACTAGAGTGGCTAGACATATATTTTTGATCAGTTACACTTTTTTCAAGCGATGAAAAACTCTTTTTTTGAATGTGCAAACATTCTTCTCTATGAGGCATTTATTCATTTTTCTTTCTCAGTCAAAGTAATTTAATTCGTCAAATATATTCATGTTGAACAATTTTTCAAATATTTTCTTATTATATATATATATATATATATATATATATATATATATATATATATATATATATATATATATATATATATATCATAAAGCAAACTCATAGTTCCATCTAAAGCAATAAATCAATTATATGTTGCAATAACAATATTAAACCTACATTCAAATATAAGGGATAGTTTTTGAAAAAAAACTCATTCAAAAGTTAATTCTTTTTGAAAAACAAGATAAAATAAATGATGCACACAAATAGCACATAGCCTCAGTTGCATGGTAATTTTAGTTTCAATATTGTTCATTTGACACCAAATATTTTTGTCTTCAAATCTGTCATTTTGAACTAATTTTTCTCATATATCTTATAAGCTAGTAATAATGACCGAACATGTCTTCCTATCTCTCTTTATCAGGCGGAAGAGGTAAACTCATCATCCTTATCTAGAATGAATGATGAGATAATATTTTCATATATATATTTTTTTTGTTAATTTAATACTATAAATGCAATAGTGAAATGACTATTCATTATTCATTGATTGAGTACTTACATAAAATAGCCCGTGTAGGAATTATCTTTTCATCCAAAAATTAAAGATAAAAATAAAAAATGCACAAAAATAGCATGTGACTTCATTATTATCATTATCATGTGACCTTAATGACATAGATAATTTTCTCTTAATGTTCTCAAAATAAAAGGCAATTAAAAACCACCACAAATATTTTCTGTACTTAAATCGATTTCCTACTCCTATTGTTCGTGAATGTTGTCCCCCCTCTACGCTCTTCTATCTATATGGGCTTCATATAGGTTGGTCCATTATTGAGGCCACAAGCCGATCCTTATAATTCATGGATCGACACTTACAATTTTGAAAGTCTAACTTAATTTTTTGATGATATTATTCATCGAATTAGTCATTATTGGATGTTGCATGGAGTTTCTACACATATATTCATCTACGTGTATTATAAGTATTTTATTTAGTGCACCAACTCAATTTATATTATTACAGGTAATTTTCATCATATGTCACAAGACTAATATAGGAGATGTTCAAGGTTGCATATCCTTTTCTTTCTACTATATGTTGATGTGTGAAAACACTGTGGCAAAAATAGTAAATTTAGACGTATTCTGTAATTTTATAACTAAATAGTAGTAGAATTTTTTTCGCATAAATTTATTTTTATAGTGTTTCTGCTGTAGATTATGCTCAGTGAAACACCGTAATTTTTCAGTAGGCAAGAGTGAGTGGAGGAGGCAAAAGTAGCTCTTAGGAGGATATATAAATCTCGAGTAGAAGTTGAGTTTCAATAGTTAGCTTACTTGATAAAAAAATGAAGACATGGTCCTAGAAGAAGCTGTTACAATCACCAATTTTACTGATTAATATAGCCGCAAAAAAATTCAACAAATCTTATGCTTAGATTCCATTATGTTTTTTCAGACCTATGTTCTTACAATCTATGTGGGTATACGTACCATGCACATTTGTAGCTTCGTTTCTTGTTGGTGCAATTCAAACCAAAGTAGCTGGACTTACATTCTTGAGTCACCTTCATCTCATTTTTTTGTCAAAGTAATTTAATTTTTCAAAAATACCGAAGTTGATTGATTTTTTAAAATATTTTTGAATTTTCTTGTTTTGTATATTTCATGGAGCAAATTATCCGTTCCATCCAAAAGAACAAATTGAATACATGTTAAAAGGGACAATGTCAAACTTTCATTTAAATCTAAAGAATAGTTTTGGACAAAAACTCATTCAAGAATTATCTTTCTATTTGAAAAATAAGATAAAAATAAAAGATGCACATGACCTCAGTCACATAGAAATGTCAGCTTTAGTATCGTCCCTTTGATTTAATTTTTCTCCAAATTCTCGCTCAGCTTTCTCCTCTCTCAAATCGTTGTTATACACTGTAATTACCTCTCTCCTTTCTCAAATCATTGTTATAAATTATAGTTTGGCAAAGTATAACTACTATTTATAAGTATGATCTAAAGTCTAAACTATAACTATGTATGAAAATTCATCCAAAAAAAATTGTAGACTGATCGTCCAGACTTTAAAGCGTCATGAGCCAAGTTTGACTTCTAAAAAATACTAAAGCAGAAATATTTAATTTGAGACAAACATTATAAAGGGTGGGTCAAAAAGAAAAGGAGAAATTAGAGGAGATAATTACATAAATAGTATAATATAAAGGTACTATTATCCTAAATAATACTATTTTTATTTTATTATGAATTATGACCTATTTTTACCCTTAATAGCTTCTTCTTCGTTCACGCTTTCCTCTTATTTCTGTGTTGTCTTCTCCAGAATCTCCATATAATACTTATAATACATTTGTATTAAAAATATTTTAGTTATATGTATTCACCACGTATATTAAAAATGCGTCTATAATACGTATAATATATTGAATTCAAAATGCATTACAATTGTAGTTTATTATTTTTAAAATGTATTATATCTGAATTTCCATCATTTAACTAGTATTTAAATTAGTTTATGTGTTATTATAGTAAATCTATATTAGAAATGTGTTATATATGTATTTGGTAAAAAAAAAAAGTAGGCTATAATCTGTAAAGTAAAAGATGTACTATTATTCATAAATAAGGATATATATTTTATCATTTATATAAATTGGCCTAATTAGGGGATATTAAAAGGACGATATATGGTTGATGGGACAACGATTGCAATGCCTAAGGTAATTTTACTGAGAAGAGTGATGTGGTTGGTGCCTTATTTCTACATTATTGAAACTATTGATGTAAATTTGACATTATTTAATGCACTAATAAGAAAATACCAACACATTAACTGGACACACTAAAACCTTAGCCCTTATTGTTGAACTTAATAAAAAATTTCATCATTCAAATCTCAGCCATTATTTCTAGTTTTGAAATTCAAAGTTTAATTATTAAGATCTTACAACTATTAAATATATTTATTTTTAAAAGTTTTGACTTAATACTAAATTTAAAAAATTGAATAGAATTTTTTAATTTTATGATCTTAAACTAAAGTTATATAGAATGTATTAAAATATATTTTTATTTTATGGTGTTAAACATTGCATATGAAAGTTGAAATTTAAAACTTACAAAAAAAATAAAATAAATTACGGCTTATTTGGCTATGAAAAATTTTCATTTTTTTAAAAAAATTAAACTTCGAAAATATGTTTGGCCATAAAATTTTTAAAAAATACCATTTTTACTTTTTTCAAGAATTTTCAAAAAGAACAAAAGGCTGATTTCACCTTTTTCACTCCAAATTATCCGTAAAAATTCAAAATTAACTCTAATTTAAGAGAATTTCATGGCTAATATCTAAATATTATTTTTTACTTTAAAAATAAATAATTTTTCTAATTTTTACTGAGACATTGGGAATCATCTACTTATTCTTTTTAGAATGATTAAAAAAAAAGTAAGATAAATCAATTAAAACGAAGGAATAACTCTTTATTTTGTTTGATTCAATATTACTATGATTGCGACTTGCAAGTCCAATATTTTGCTGGCCAATTCTTTGTTGTCGAATTCTGATTGGTTGATTAGATTTTTTTTCCTGAGAGAAGATAAAAAAAACAAATGGAGAGGTGGACAATATAATTGAATTTCAAAGGAATCCAATTCCAACCCGGTTGGCAAATTTGTCCAATATTACGTGGAAGACACGCGCTCTATGGTTGAAAGTGGGTCCAATTATTTATTGAATGTTACGTTAAATATCGCTTTCTCTTTTCAATTTTTATTTCCATTTTCTGATATCTCTATCACTACACGTTAAGTAGTTAAAGTCATGGAGAAAATCACCAAATCTATACATATCCTATCGTAGCATTTATAATATCGTGAGATATCATGAGAAATTGTGCAGAGCCAGTCAATCTTAGATATTGAACGTAGGATTTTATAAGAAGTTGTCAGTGTCAGATAGTGCTTTTTTCTATTAATTAAATTAAATAAAAGAGGAGTAGAGGGGGACAGTGGAGCTTATGCCATTAATGTGACTTGTCATTTACAGCCCTTTGGGGTTTTATAGTTGTTCTAGTTTAGTGCTGTGAATAGTGTGGTCCATTTCCTTAATTAATTCGAAACCAATTATAACTCGGTTTATAAGTCAACTTGATTTATAATTCTCGGTTTCAATTTATGTGAAAATATATGATTGGACATAAGTTTAAAATTTCTCTATTGTTTTAGCTTTTTCAATGTTGCACTTACTTAACAGTTTAAACACTTACTTTTGTGATGTTTTATTTGAATCAAGGGTCTATCGAAAATAATATTCCTATCATTTTGAGGTAAGGATAAGATTGTGTACACAATATCTTCCCCGAACTTCACTTGTGAAAGTACATCAAATGTATTGTTGCTTTTTTTTTTTTTAAAAAAAAAAAAGAAAATAAATTGTGATATAAAATAAGTAAGTCCGTAGAAATTTTTGTGACTACAAACCATTTCAGTGAAGATAAAATAAGAACTTTGAAGTTAAATTGTTATTAAATATGAAAATATAATATTTTTTGGACTGAGTTAAAAGGAAATTGTAAAATATATTGAGATTAAAAAAATATATGAGTTCAAATATTTAAGTATGTACCATTTCGCAAAATTTAGAGACAAGTATAAACTATTTTCGCTTGTGAAAAATATTCAACGTATTAAAAAACTTTCGACATTAGAAAAATAAAAGCTTACTTGGACTGGTATAGACATATTCTTACCCAGCTTTATTTATACTACTAGGTTATACTGTAATCTTAGATCTCGACCCTGACCAAACAAGTACTTAATTTATCAAGACAAGTTAATCATGTATACTAAACAAAGTACTTAATTAATTATAGGAGTATGTCCTCGTACAATTAAATTTATTATCTTCCCCACCCACCCCCCTCCAGGTCCACCACCCAATAAGGCAAGAGAAATGAATGCTTTTTTTTATTGGTTTCTTTTCCAAACACATTACATTCAGGTTAAATGACCTGGCAGGCTGGCCTTTATGAATACTTGTTTCAAAGTATCTAGTGCCCCATGACCATTTCCTTTTCTCATGCTGTCCACAAATAATGGATGACAAAAACTTTTAATTATATACTCTTTCCGTTCACTTTTACTTATCATATTTACTTTATGAGAGCCAATTTGATTAATATTTCGAGCTAAATTAAATTATATTAATTTAATATTTTAAATTTAGATGTTTGGAAATTATATTTTTCGATCCTTTTCATATTATTATGATGAAAAGATGCATCGTAAAATATTGCTCGAATTTCATGCAGTTTGACTTTCGAAAAATAAAATATGACAAATAAAAGTGAACAGAGAGAGTATATCGATAGTATCGAGATTACTCTAAATGAATTTTAATTTGTAATAGTAGATTATTACTAGTTGTATTAAGTTATCAATTAATTTTTATGATAGAATTTTGTTTATAATTATCTTATTAAGGACTTGTTTGTAGTTACATATTTTTTACATTGTCTCATTGCATACTAGGAAAAAATTATTTAGCACTCACATTGAGATTTGGTTCTTGCAGTTGCCAACCGACCTTATCTATTCTATGCAGAGTACAAGAGTAAATTAGTAAAACATGTAATAGTAGATGTCAAGTGGGCAGTCAAGTTTAGTAGAGGCAACAATATATAGAGGTTTTTTCCAAGTAAATCATTCAGGAAGTTTGATGTTTCCGAGGGTCTATCGAAAACAACCTTCCTATCCTGACAAGGTAGGGCCTAGGGGTAAGACGGGGTAAAACTGCATACACAACATCCTCTCCATATCTCACTTGTGGAATTTCACTTAATATGTTATTATTGTTGTCGTTGTCGTCACCATTCAGAAAGTCTATTACAGAGCTAATTAATTTGAACTCAAAGTTTAGCTGGATGCTTGTCAAAACTGTACTTCATACTTGGTAGTTTGCCTTGGGCTTGGTACAAGATATTGGGGTCTATGTCTAGTGCATATGCATGCTTGTTTTGTTTCCTTTCTTTAATTTGTTGAACTGTACATATCCTTACTGGGTAAATAAAATGTCTTACTTACCAAAAAAAAATATTTTTACATTTAGAGTTAAATTTCTTAATTACTTGAAATAGAGTATAACTATTTAGCAACTGTAATAATAACTATATTATCACAGTTTTGTAATAATATATATAAAAGTAATCGAGAAAGTGATTTGACTCAACAAGCTAGGAATAAATAGTATACCTTGTAAAATTAGGCACACGAAGTATTATTGAAAAAGAAAGAAAAAAAGGTGTAATTGGAATAAGGAATCTATCATTACGTATACACACATGTGACCTGCCCCTCCTAAAAAAGCCAAAATAAATTGGTTTTCAAAGTAATTTGTTGTGTTTAATTAATTAATTTCCTTTTTATAGTCCAGAACACATGGGCCCAAGAGATGCATAAGCCCGTTTTGGCCCCTTCAAGGAACGTGTGAGCCACAATGAGCGCGGACCACCCCATTATCCCCCCTCTCTTTATCAAAAGGTTGATTCATCGTGAATTTTTTGTTTCTCATTCGATGTTCGATACTTATATTGAAGAGTCGATTAATTTAAATTTATACTCAAATATTTTCTAACAAAGACGATTTCATACAAACTTAAGATCTCTGATTAAGGATAAAAGAGTACTTACTATTCCATCACAACTCTCGTTGGTTATACAAATTTAGTGAGTTAATTTCAAGGATAATTATCTAATATTTTAATGCATTGTCTAAAACTAACCTTTGTAAAAAAAAGTAATTAATCAGCTCTATCACATAAAATATCCGAGCAACAAGAGACTCTAAAAAGCTAAAGACCTATTTGACCATTTTAAAAAATACAAAAGATACAAGATGTGCCACAAGATGAAAGACATTAGGTATTAGGTTGGATCCAAAAATGAAGATTTTGTACTTGAATTGATCAGTATCATGCCATGTGAATTGTTGATATGACATGATAGTTTTATATATGTTAGACATAACTAACATAACTTTTTATGTAAAGATATCAAATTAGGCTTTGTAACTGGAGGAGGATTGTTTTTATCTTCCTCCCCTCACGTTCAGATCCAAACATTTTTTTTATCCAGGATTTTACTGTCCTGTTTGGTGCACATTCATGTATCGGGGGTATTACCACCCCTTGCAATTGTCTAGGACTTGGGGATCCACATCGAATCGGGTCTGGCATTTATACCATGTCAAATTAGCCTTCACGCTTAACTAACATCCCAAAAACTACTTCAAAATGAAAAGAAATGTTCAAGCCTTATAAGGAGTTCAGAGATCTCATTCCTCACCGCTCCATTCACCCAAAAAATAGTATTATGATTTTGATACAACTTTAGTACAATAGTAAATTAAAAGTTGAATGATCATTCATGAACAGGTGATGGATTGCCTAAGTTTCCCCAACAGGTTTGTCAGATGGGTGATCGAATGTGTTTCTACCGTGTCTTACTCGCTGATGGTCAATGAAGAACTAACTACACTTTTTGATGCTGCTAGGGGGTTGAGACAAGGGGATCCCATGTACCCTTTTTTTTTGCGATTGTGATGGAGTACCTTAGTAGAAACTTGAAGGAGCTAAGCAAGAATAAACAGTTTAAGCACCATCCAAAGTGTCAAAGATTGGATATCACTCATCTCAGCTTTGCTGATGACTTGTTGGTGTTTGCCAGAAGAGATCTTGCTTCAGTATCCCTACTCATGAGAAGTTTACTATCTTTACTGTGGCATCAGGTCTATAGGCAAACTTAGCTAAAGATGCAATTTACCATGGAGGAGTTGATCCAGTTACAAAGGACATGATTCATTCTGCCTTAGGATAAACTCATGGTACCCTACTTTTTAAGTACCTGGGCATCCCCTTGATACCAAGAAGCTGAATTTACTACAATGGTAACCTTTGATCGATACAATTGTGGCAAAAATAACATATTGGAGAACAAAGAAGTTGTCATACGCAGGCAGAATTCAACTAGCGCAAAGTGTCATTTTTTGAGTACAGACGTATTGGACTCAAATATTTATCATCCCCGTAAAGGTAATGAAAGCAGTACAGGCATATTGTTGTAACACCCTGTACCTTTCCGACCTCACTTGGTAACTTGGAGTCATGTTTACTTAGTGTTGAGAGCAATCAGTAAGTATTTTGTAGTGCTTTGATGGGGTATTGGATGATATGCTAGTGTTAAAAGGAGTAGGCAAAAATTCAGCAAAGTAGCAATTCTTGCGCCACTCCCTGTTTCAGGGGGTGTGGCGCAAGCCCACCTGATTCAGAGGACAACCCATTCTTGCACCACTGCTTGCTTTGCAGCAAGTGGCGCAAGGCACAAGTATTATAGCCTTCCGTGCTCGTTTTGCAACGCATTGCAACGTCGATTCTTCCTTGGGTTCTTTTGGTTCCTTGGTGTTCTTTTATCCTTGGTAAAGCTTCAAATACCTCAATACACTCCTACATAATCAAACCATGAAACACAAGTATTTATCAAAAATGTTCAATAAAGCCATGAGCGACTAGAATTTCTATTTTTGAGATTGAGGCTACGAACGTGAATCTCGTAAGTGAATATTGTCGTGACATTATGGAATTATTTAACATGAGATATATGATGGATTACACATTGAATTTGGTGGGCTAAGTTAATATGTGTTAATGGGCTCAATTTGAGGCCCAAAAAGAAGCCAAAAGACATGGTCCAATGGGTCAAATGACCCATTCTTCCTTTGACTAATCAATGATTGATTAAAGTGGCTAAGGATGACTTCAAGGGCCTATATAAGGGGCACAAAAATCAGATTTTGTTCACACAAACACACATGCCAATCTAGAAATTTCTATAATATTTCTCTCAACTCAAACCCTAATAACCCTAAGGCAACTACACTTGTTTGGGTAAGATCATCACTTTACAAGCTTAGGTAAGTGTTTATTCTTATGATTTAATATATTATATGCATGAGAGACTATGTATATCATGGTGGTTATGTTGGCAAGGTGTTGAATAGTGCACTTTTGCTTTTTGCTAAAAGATGTGCATCCTTGTGAATTAAACTTGAAAAAGGACTTGAGGTTTGGATGAAAGTGCATGGTATGGATGAAATATTAACATCTATGGTGTGATTATGTTTCTAAACTTGGTATTTTTCTATAAGTGTAAATTATGGAATTTTGGCCGATATGTTGTTATGAGGTGTATTAAGGTGACTTGATGGATTAATTGTGATGTGGTGTTAATGAGAAAATGTAAAGGAGAAATTTATTGTGAAATGCTATTGGTATATGATGTTGTGGTCAATGTATGGCATGTTGGGGTATTGTTGGTATAACAATGCCGTGAATGGTACTGTAAAGGGGGAAATGACATTTTAAGGCGAACGTGTAACTCATTGTCATTTTATACACTCGTAAGGTAGTTGATTGTTAACGTAAGCTCCGTTGTGTATTGTGTTGTAGAGTGAAACGTAAGTAAGGAGCTGGACTATTGTATTCACGTATAAGAGTGTGTATTCCTATTAAGAATACAAGGTATGTAAGGTTACTCTTACCGTATTCTTCTGCAGCACATACTGTTCACAGTGTCATGGTATTTGTTCCATTCCAAAATGTTCTAAGACGTTTCATTTCAGGTTGTCATGTATTGTTATTCACATGTTCTTTATTCGTGGATTAGTTGTTATTCATAAGTCTCTTAATCATGGACTGATATTCCAAAACTCCAATAATGTTGCGACTATCAACATATCAATCTCTCAAAAGTAAGAAATCAAGTAATGCATATTTTTTGGTTGCAAGAGTACGGGTGGTAGCTCTAGAGGCATAAGCCTAGCTCGAGCCGATCCCGAGATTATTGGATCAGGGGGTAGTCCTAGAGGCATAAGCCTAGCTCGGACCGATCCTGACAGGTGGAAGCTCTAAAGGTAAGAACCTAGCTCGAGCCGAACCTAATATATTGGCTTATGGGTGACAGCTCTAGAGGTAATAACCTAGCTCGAGCCGAGCGCGATATATCGATTTATGGGTGGTAGCTCTAGAGGCATAAGTCTAGCTCGAGCCGATCCCAACATAACATTATGTTATGTTAAGACCCACTGATCAGTTGGGGCCCGGTACAATATGATATAAGCGAAGAGGAATAAACAATAGAAGCAAAGAAAATAATTTATGTAAGGTACATGGTTCCACCTTTGCAGATCGATGGGTTATTCATATTGACCATTCTCTTATATTTTGATTCTATTGACGTATTTATGACAGTTTCATATGGCCTTATATACTCAGTACATTCTTCGTACTGACCTCCCTTGGGGGGGCTATTACCTTACTTGCTGCTGACGCAGGTGCTAGTAGACCTCCACAGTAGGTTGCAGATCCTTTGCGGACTATTGGTGAGCTCCAGTTGATTCGGAGCTTTCTGAGTTGCTATGTACATTTGTTTTGGTTTTGTATATATGTATAGAGCGGGGTGTTGTCCCGACTCTAGGTTGGTTATGGCTATGTATCTGTAGAGGCTTTGTAGACGGATGTGGGAAGACGAATATAAGAGATGTATGTTCATTTTGACTTGACAGCCCTAACGGCCAAGTTTCATATATAGTACATGTTTTCATGACTTCCGCCATTGGTATTTTATATTTTATAAGTTACATAAGATAGAATGCTATTCCTAAAGAGGCATGCGCATGAGTGTATGAGAATGAAAATTGTTTCTCTCGGGCCTCAACGACTTCGGGTGCCAGTCCGCCTCGTTGGAATTCGAGACGTGACAATTGTAGGAGTTATATATGGTCAGGGACCAATGCCATTACAAGGAAAACCTTAGTTTTATGGGGAAAAATGTGTCTCCATAAGGCAGCAAGAGGATATAATCTCATTAATATCAAACTGTGGAACAAGGCAACTATGTTAAAAATATGTTGGGATGTGGCTACGAAGCAAGATAAACTATGGATAAAATGGATACATATATATAGTTAATATATCAAAGGGCTTAGTATGGAGGAAATAAAGGTGCCTCAACAGGCAAATTGGATGATAAGGAAAATACTGGGTGCTAAAGATAATATTTCCCTTATTCAGATACCACATGGGGGAAAGGGAAGTGTTATTCAATAAATTTATCTTAAATTACTAGAGATCACTATAAAGTACCTTGGTGAGGACTAATGTTTCACAACCCAGCAAGACCAAAGGCTACATTCACTCTATGGTTGCAAGTACAAGGGCAACTGCTTACACGACAGATTGTTGAGATGGGGAATGGTGATGGATCCCGTGTGTTCTCTGTGCAAACAAGCCCAGAAACCAGAAATCACATGTTTGTTGAATGCCTTTTCACATGGGCTGTTTGGACTAGATTATTGCAATGGTTGCGGATTACAATTCCGCCAATACAGTCTTGGGATGAAATGCATAAGTGGATATTGCTACAAACAAAAGGCAAGACTCACCTGACAAAAACTTTGAAGTTGGTATATACTGAGTTCATTTATGCTATATGGAAGGAAAGAAATGCTCGAGTATTTGAGAAGATGAAAATACTGAGATTAGTATTATGAAAAGTGTGGCATGTGTATGCAGTGTGCGAGTCACACCAGTAATTAGACTGAAATTAGACGGGTGCAGATTTTAGAATTATTTCATTTGTAAGAGTTATAACAGTAGCAATTTTCGAAGTAGAAAGTAGGTTGTGTTAGCTGATTTTAGCTTTGTAAATATACACTTTGGTGATTAATAGAATATCGATAATTACCAAAAAAAAAAAAGAGAAGAGTAATATGTTTAGCGTACATGCACCAGCACATAAACTGTTCCTTCCTCACACACAAAATTTTGCAAGGAAAAGAGAGAGTTTAAGAATTAATGTGGATAAAAAGGTTAGAGGATTGAAGTGTTTTTGGTTGAATTTGAGTGAATTCAATCTTAGTAGGTATTTGGCAATGAAAATGACAATTTTTTGGAATTAAAATTTAAATTAGAGTTATTTTTGAATTTTTATGAAAGAAGTAGGAATGAAAAAAACTAAAAACAAATTTCACTAAAAAGAAAAATATTCTTATGGCCAAACGTGGGCTTAGAGAATAATAGTATAAACTAAAGTAGCAAAATTATCTGAAAATAAATAGAGTGAAAAAACACCAGCAGTGGTGGCAACTATGACTGTGGTCCATATATTGGATAATATGTTGTTTCATTCCCTCCACCCCACGCCACCCCGCAACCCCCCAACCCCATAGTATAAAGTTGCATTAGTATGTCAACAGATTCTCATATCCTTTCTTCTAGATGTGTCAGGCCGGTTCGAGGATATTTCTTTTGATTTCTCTTATGTTCGATATCCATATTAGAATTCGATTAATCTGAATTAGTGTTGGAAAGTCCTACTATGAAAGGCAAAACATTCCTTATTAAAGGCGACTCCACATTCAGAGAGCTCGAACGTGAGACCTCTGATTAAAGATAAAACAATACTTATCACTCCATCACAATCTTTGATAGTGGATTCAGGGATATAAAGTATATAATGCATATATTAACGCTAACTAAAATTAGTAAAAAGTAAAGATTAAAGTTTTTTTTTTTTTTAGTTTGAGCTTTATTGAAAAGTTGTATAGTGTAAAAGTTTCAATGCCAAATACCATTTGAAAAGGAAATTAAGATGAAACTTTAAGAACAGGAGCTAGTCCCCGTTTGGCCATAGATATCCCAATAATATTTGGAAAAAAAATTGGCAAAAAGTTTTTGGCCATATATTTTGTCATTATTTGACAAATATTTTTGATAAATAATTCAAATTTTCAAATACTAGAAAAAACTATTTTTTGGGCCAAATTTTATTATTGGAAACTTTTAAAAATTTAACGTTACCCCAAATTTTTATATTTTATAAAAATACCCCACCATTTATTAATCCCAACTAATATCTATTTGCCAACCGAACCCATTAATAAACTTTGATATTTGACTCTAGTATGCAATAGTATTATTGCATTACACTTGCTAAAAGTAATGTAAATAGAAAAATTGGATGCTCCTTTATGAGTTGAGAAAACTTCGATAGCTCCTACATTTATGTATGAGATTGTTTATAAGTAGATTGGAGCTTATAATTTATGAGTTTAATTTTTATCATGAAACATATTCATTATTAAATGTAATACAAAGTTATGGATAATTTTAATAGTTTTTAAAACTAATGGATATAAATCATATTTCTTAAAAAAGTCAAATATTTTTCTAAAAAATTATGATTAAACACATAATGAAATTTTACCAAAAATAACTTACTTAAAATATTTAGAAATCTATGATCAAACAATAGCCTAGTATTAAGACACACTACAAAGAAGCAATTATTAATTGAACTAATATTTGTACAATAGATATGATCTGGTAAATTTCATATAAGTTGAATATACTTTAATGTTAATTTAACAAGTGGTCCATCATATCCTTTTGTCGAAACATCTGGTGAGCCAGTGGTGGGCTGGCGAATATACATTACAAAAAATATACTGTCATTTTTATATAAAAAGATACTTTAGTTTCTCATAGGATAAGGGATAAATCAGTGATATGAATTGAGCTTTGCTTTCATGATATGATATGATATGATATGATATAAAAAAGTATTGCAACTTGTTCTTTTTATGCATATCCAAATTAAACATGAGTGGGTATCTTTAGATATAAAAGAAAAGTCACCATGTCGCCCTCATGCCTGCATCTTTCTCTTTTTCTACTCTATTCACTTTTTTACTATCTTATTATTTTAAAATATATTTTTTATTATATTAATATGAAAAAAATTATAGCTTATAATATTTTATTCTATAATTTTCAACTTTCTAAATTTGAAATATTAAATATCTAATTAAATTTAGCTCTAAGAATTAATCAAGTCGACTCTTAAAAACAGAGGGAGTATTCTTTTTATGTAACGTAACAACGATTTTTGAATTAACTTCTTTTATGTATTTGACTAATTTTAATCGGTATTTACTACTTTCAACCACCACGTGTTTAAAGTAATTTTATTTGTCAAAACTTAGATAAACAAAAGAAATTACTTAGTACGGTTTTGCAAAAATTAAATCTCTGATTGATTTTGAAACTACGATAGAATAGACATGCCATTTTCTTTTTTCATTTTTTCTTTTTCATTTTGTGTGTTTTCTCAGTCACCAAATGGATATTTTTATTTTCTTGTGGATAAGGTGCTAGATAGGTTGTTTAATTTGTGCATTTATTTTATAATAACTATGTCACATGTCCTCTTTTCAGATGCTCATAAATTGCATAATATTTATCCATTATTTTCTACAGTAGGACGACCCATAATATAAAATGTTCGTAACTATATAAATATGCACTCTTAAGTAGAGTATATTGAACATAAGTGAAATTGACCATTATTAACTTGCGATCTAGCTCAGTTAATTGTTATCATAGTTATTATTTTTGGGGAACTCCCAGAAAAATCAACGTTCGTTATTTTGATTAAGCACAAAGTAAATTCATTTTTATGTAACGTATAACTCGCAAATCATATAAGAGAGGTAAACTCAATCTCAATTAAAAAAAGGTCACGAAAAATTAATCGTTAACCTCTCTTAAGTAATACTATTTATTTCATCAACTCAACCACCGGCACAGGTGTGGTCGTAATCTTACCAACTGTACGAAACATGATAGAAACAAATTATGACAAAGAAGAAAATAAATAATTTTGCTCCCTTAACTTCACGTCAATCCCTTATCCCTTATAATAAGTGTCGATCATTAAATTAAATAAGTGCTGCACCATGACTTAACCAATAACCATCCAACTCAAATGGGAAAACTTGAACATTTGATTTTGGTTTTGCATGTTTTTGGTGTAATTTTCACCCTATCAACATCAAATATTTATTGCTGGAATTTTGATGTTAATTTCTTGGCATTGACATAAGTGACAATAAACCTTTTCATAATGTAATTGTTAGGAAAGTACTATGCTAAATTTTTATATCCTTGTCGTACATTTGTTAGTTCAGTAGTCAGCCGTGGAGGTAAAAACCCTATTACGAATTCAGTTAAATTCAATAATTTTTGTTCAAATAATATATTTATATTTAAAAATATACTAAAATTATAATTTTATTATTAACACTTGAAATCGTTATTTTTAATTTCAAAAATTAAATTTCCGACTCCACGAATGTCAGTAGTTCTTACCTTTTCATATCACAATCAAAATCAAGGGTACATGGTTTTTGCCGACGGCTTTCTCTTTTTTTTTTATTTTTAAATTTAGTCAACAACACAATGATCAAATTGATTAAGAAGTGCTTACAGAAATGTGAGATTGCTTAATTTTCTTTTAATATTCTGTTCTAATTTTTGTCTTATAGTTTTTTTCCTTTGTTCTTTAATTGCTAAAAACTCCACGTCACATCATGGGCAGAACCACCATAGGCCAAGGGTGGTTCAGTGCACTCCTTTCGTTAAAAAATTATGTGGTGTATATAGTTTAAATATTTGCTATTACGAGTGCATATGTAATTTTGTACACCCTTCACACAAATAAAAAAAAAAAATTACACATACTTCATCAAATTTTTGGCTCCGCCACTACATCACATAGCCCATTTAGGTAAAGAGTAATTAGATATTTACTTTTGTTCGATTATTTCCTGTTATCCAGTACAATTCTGAAAACAGATTATATTTGAAGTAATGTTCGTGAGTTACGACTCTATTAACCATTAATAAAGTAAAGATCAATTATGGCCGTATTTTACTTATTTAATTCAGTTCTCGACTTGTCCTTTTCCTCTCTTTTTTCGCTTTTAAAAATTATCTTGATAGGATCAAAGTGATGAGTACTGACTTGTTTATTCATTTTATATTCGGAACGAGCTAGCTGATTAGATCAGCGCGGCTCATTTTGAGCTATTTTCGCTATCTCAATTTAGAGGATATTATCTAAATTTCTAGCGTTAAACTTTTAAATTTTGATCCTAAATATAAAATCTTTAAGTTTTTATAATAAAAGTTATATATTTAAAAATTATATCAAAAATTGTACGAGTCGCTATAAATAATTATTTGAATTTTATTAAAAGATATGAAAAAATTCATAACTAAATAAAATTAATTTGATTAACTCTCAAATTTCTGACAGAGAAGGTTACTTTCCAACATCCCAAGTGTAAGAGGCACAGCCGCTCGTACATGTGCAAACCCTCGTTTGCCGCTTGTTTGGTCTTTCAATTCAGGCAATCAATTGTATAATATAAAAAAGAAAGTCCGATGTATTAAAACTTTCGTTAATCGTTATGTGTAGGATTCGTAAAAGTTTGAATCACAAGGACTTATTGTATACAGTCTTTCCTTATATTTTTGCTAAAAGTTATTTCTACGATATGAACTTGTGACCTACCCATCATATGATAGCAATTTTATCCGTTATTATGAGGCAGTAATATAATATAATATCTGATTAGTATTTTAAGGAGAATTAGATTTTAATATAAACTCAACATTTGGCTTATATAATATTTAGAGCATCTCCGACCCTCTTCTATTTTTTCCTCTATATTCTATATTTGAGGGGAAAAATAGAGGGTGCAACTCCAATCACTCTCTAAATTTCCCTCTAAACTCAATAAATAGAGGGGATGAATAGTAACTCTTCAACTATAGAGGGTTACTATTCATCCCTCTCTATTTTACTTTTTTATTATAATATTAATATTTATATTATATAACAACAACAACATACCCAGTGTATTCCCATTAGGTGAGATCTGAGGAGGGTAAAGCGTACGCAGTCTATACCACTACCTCAGATTATAATTTGGCATATTATAAATTATATTTGATAATTAATTAAGTCCCTAATATTCATAATTATTTATGTAATATTTTTAATATATTAATCTTAAATTTTATTAATAATAACTTTCGTATAATGTTTTTTTAAAGATATAAATTAGTTCTATTTTAAATTTTATTAATTTATAGTTGTACAATAAATATGACCTTCACAAAAATTAACATAATACAATACATAACATAATAATTTAAAAAATTACAACAATAATTAAGTCCCTAATATTCGTAAAAAATTAAAGACAAATGCTCATTTTGAACTTCGTAATGCATTAGTAGAGCATTTATGGGAGCAACGTTTTAATCTTGAAAGTTGAAAATTTATGTAGAAATTAAAATAAGTTTTACCATGTTGTAATATTTATTTAATTGGATTTCATCAATGATTTCACTTTTATTTGAATTGTCCATTAATATAAATAATATAAAATATTTGCTTGCAATTTATGTTAGTTAAAAATTTGGAGTAAAAAATAATTATGAAATAAGAAATATAAATGAATTAAAAATAATAAGAAAGATTTGAGTTATGAAATGAGAAAATATAAATGAAATAAAAATAATAATATAATATTAAAGAGAGAAAAGAAGATTTTTATTTTGGAGTGTAAAATAAAGTTGTGGGTTGGAGTTGGTGGTCTCCAAATATAGAAATTTCTATATTTAGTGTAAAATAGCGGGAAAAATAGAGTGTGGTTGGAGATGGTCTTAGCTAGCTTTTTCCGTTTCTTCTTACGTAATACTCACATTATTTTTATACTGAATAGAATATAAAATAAAGATAGTGTATTAAATAATACATGAATTGAAAATTTTAAATGACAAACTAAAACTTATAACAGTGAAAAAGGTACCTATTTTCTCCTCAAACTTTTTAGATAATTTATTCGCATAAAGGTATATTTGAAAAAACAAAAAAAAGTAATTAATATCTTTTCGATTAGGACACTTATTTTGAATAGAAAGATATATTAATCTGAACCGTTCAACTATGGCTGTGATTCATAATTGATTTAATCTCATCCACTTATTTTCCTTGTCTTTGTAATGTAGTAGTGGTTGGCTTGACCCCATAGAATGTGATTGCAAATCAACAAAATTCAAGACAAGGACACCCTCTTTCCCGCTTGATTTATCTTAGAAAAAGCACGAGTTTACTAATAATACAATACATGATGATTACCTTTTTATTCATTTTGTTTTTATAAATTTTATACCTATTGTATTTTACTGGATACGGAATCTAAACAAGAAAGAACAAGATTTTAAAGATAAAATGAGTATTTTATAATTAAATTGATACTAAATATAGAAGATATCATTCTTCTTACACTGACTATAAAAAGTGTCATATATAGTATCCAAGGGTATGGCTAGTTAACGAAGGGTGTCGAGACCAATGAGGTCTCATATTCAAATTTAAAATACTAAGTAATTTCTTCTCATTTGTTTAAGCGTTATGTTGGTGTATAGAGTTATTCAATACATGTGTTGGTCGAGGTTTAGGGCCTGTTTGGTCATGGATAGTTTTCACTTTTTTGTCAGAATGTTATTCTGGAAAACTGTTAGGATGACATAGAATTCTTATAATTTTTTTCTTGAAATTTGAGAAACTTCAAAAATTTTAATTTCACAATTCTTATGTCCAAACACCTCACTAAGTACTCATTAAATCAGTCGAAGTATACACAAGCTAACCAAATCAATTTCTTGTATTATATATAGGCATAAACTACAAGCCAGCAATGACGTGACTCGTGAATACTGAAAATCATACTAGCCAGTGGCGGAGCCAGGATTTTCAATAAGGGGGGTCAGAAGTAGTCGTACGAACTAACCGAAGGGGATTCAACATCTATTATATATATATAAAATATAATTTTAATCATGTATAAGTAGCATAATTTTCCGTCGAAGGGGGTTCGAATGACCCCCCCTGGAGAAAGGGTAGCTCCGCCCCTGATACTAGCCAATCTTGGTCGCTCAAGTTATTATGTTTGTGTAGAGCAATATTTTAACTCAAAAATCTAAACTCTGAAGTACCATCTATATTTCCCATTTAAGTTATGCGTACATTAAGAAATATATCGTAGCAATAAAAAATCATTTATGTTAGAAAAAGTATAATATTATTCAAATTTCAAATCCATGGGAAGTGTTTTAGTTTCAAAGCCAAAAAAAATTATTTATAGATTATAGAGCATGAGTGAAAACACGTACTTCCTCCTTTTCATTTACGTGTTGCACTTCCTCTTTTGTCTGTCTTAATTTTAGCATTCTTATGTCATGACTTTTACCTCCGCTCATTTAAAGGAAAAGATATATGAAATTCCAATCACCATTCATTTAATGGAATAATTTTTAACACTTTAATCTTCTTTAGTTTGTTATTTCTTTCATTTCAAAATCAGTGTCACTTCAACAAAAAAAAATATTCCAAAATAAATGTGCCTTTAAGAATTCAAGATACAAAATAGTACCAATTGTTTTCAACTATACTTTTATATTTTTAATTCTTAATAGTGGTCAATTCTCAAACTTAATAAATAAAAATAATTTAGTAATTTTTTTTAATGAATTAAAAATAAATTAAAATGACACTTATTTTGAGACGGATGAGTATCTTTAATTTATAGCTAAGCAAAGAGTCAGCTAAATTGGAAGGGGTTGAGTATGAAACAATTATATAACATGATTGAAAATATTGCCTATAATTGGGTTTTGCTGTCGAAACATGGGACCATACCAGTCCTTTTTAATGGAATACTATATAAATATAGACACTAACGTTGAACGTGTGGATCCATTCCTAGTCACTTGTCAATTGTCAAAAGGTCCTTCCTTCAATTGGATGAATCCAGTCTTCATAAAACAAAAAAATATTTCAAGGATTGTCCGACAGGACGAAAACCACTAAATAATCATTGTGGCGTAGTGATAAATATATTTTTTTATTTTAAATTAGAAGTTTTAGATTTAATTTTATTTTTTTTTAGATATGGAGTTATTTTTATTAAGGATGCTTTATCCTCAATATGAAATCTCTCGATGTAAAAGCGAATTTAGTTGGATTGTTAGTATCGAACACTGGGTGAAAACAAAGAAAAAACAGGACAAAAGCTTTTAAGGGCAGTTTTGATATTTATGGCAAAAATAAAGGGTCTTTAAGTAATCAGAAGCTAGTGGTGGACGGTCATGTCATTCCGTCTGATTAATTCTCCATTTCCCCATATGAAATAAAAATCTTGTGCTTTTCGCGATATCTCGTGATATTTTGAGATTTTCATTTTAGTGGTGTGGGACCTTAATAAGTGACCAAAACTCCAATTAAATAATTCCAAAATGGAATTTCTGTTTTTAACTTTTTGGATGATTAGCATTAGTAGCATAGGTTATATATTTGTCTATGGTGGAAATAGTGAACTTTTGGCTGGTGACAAATTCCTAAATTGAACTTTCAAATGTTACATTATTATCTTCTCTCTTTTTTTTTTCTTTTGAGAAATTTAATCTTATCTTGTAATATGAATAGTAAAGTTGTAAAAAGATCTTTTGTATTTTGTACTTTTGCATTCCAATATAGTTTTATGAAGTGACACCTTTTGGACAAAATAGCTTGTCGTTACTCTCATGAAGCTAGAATTATGATTAGTGTCGATGTCTGTACTTTTAATGTAAAACACAACTTATGTATCATAAATAGGCAACTGTTAATTAGTGTTTTTTTAATAAAACTTTTTGTTCATTCATTTATATCCATTGAGAAGTATAATTCCTAATTATTTTACCCCCAATCATTCCTCTCATGCTATCTTGTTACACTCGTGAAGAGACAAAAATAAATAAGATAAAAAAAAACAATAAAGTGGTGAAGACTGGTAAAAATGATCTGCTTTGCATGTTTACACAAAACTATATTAATTTATCATATATTAATCAATTTGATAAGGTGAGCTACACATTAACTATAGTTAGGTGAGAGAAATCTATGTGCATAATGCATACACATATTATGGTTTATTGATTTGATATAAATATCCCGTCTGAATAAAATTTTAGAAAACTCTCTTTACAAAAAAAAAATTGAGATCTTTTGTTTGATAGGATAACAGGGAATATCAAGATTACATATTCTAGGCAATTATATTCTAGGCAATTATCTTATCTTGTTTTTATTTTGTTGGTTAATGATAATTCCACAATGTTACCAAAAACATTGCTTATAATATATACTGTATTATAAATTTAATTGAATCTACAAATAATTGGGAAAGAAAAACTCTAGATAAGTTTCTGTTGCAGTGTAAAATTCATATAAAAACGTTTAAGGGTCTGTTTGGAAAGCCACCTGTTAATTGAAATTGGTGTAATTACTAGAGTAGTAATTACCAGCCTAGTAATTACACAGCCTAACAATTACAATGAACTGTTTGTTTGCTACAATATAATTACAATGTAATTATAAGTGTACTGTTTGGTTGCACAAGTGTAATTACATGGTTATATTAAATTTTTAAAATAAAGTTAATTATCAAAAATTAAAAATTTATATTAGACAAATAAGGGCTTTTATAAATGAGATTAAATTAAATATTTAAGATATATATATTGTCTTTCGAAAATATATTAATTAATAAACATATGTTCTTAATAAATATTATGAAAAAATAATTGATTTATATTTTCAAATTAGTATATTTTAATTAAATTAATCATAAAAACTAAAAGTGCATGATTTTTAAGAGCATCATGAAATGCATGTTTGAAAAAAAAAATTAATATTATAAATATAATGTCATAAAATTATTAAAACATTTGACAAAAAGATAATCTATCAATTCAACTTAAAAATGAATGTTTTGCAACGTGAAATATCAAGTCAACACTATTAAAATAAATAAATTGGAACTGAAAATATAACATAAGTTCAAAATTCAAATCAAAAAAGTTAACAGAATAATCTTATGTCAAATTTCAACACAACGTACATAAATATGATTCAAAAGAAAAGGAAAATGTAAGTGTACAACCTTATTCAATAATGAGTTCTACTTTAATTTAAAAATTATAATACTAACAAAATCATGCTAAATGAAAAAAAATAAACATAAAATAAATAAAAATAGGTAATACAAACAATTGCATGGAATCGCAAGAAGTAAAGGTTGAAAAATGAAAAGAAAATGAAATATAAATAATAAAAAATAAAAAATATATTTTTAAAAATATTAGAATAATAAAAATAAAAAGAATTTAAAAAAATAAAAAGAATTTAAAATAATAAAAATAAAAATTAAATTAAAACAAATAAAAATAAAAGAAAAAATTTAAAAGTAACCAGCTTGTAATTACACCATGTAATTACCTGCAATTCACAGCTTTCCCTTGTGAATTGGAGAGTGTAATTACCCCCTGCCAATTACAGCCAATTTCCTGCTAACCAAATAATTACCTGACCAATCAAACATGTCAAACTGTGTAATTACACTCAATTACACCAAATTCAATTTCCAGGATGACTTTCCAAACATGTCCTAAGTATTTTCCAATAGAATTTATGTGTTTAGGTTTAAGATGTTAGGCCCATATTACAGAAGTAGTTTAATGGGCCACGTACCATTTACTTGGTTAGGATGGGCTTTTCAAATTTCATTGTCCGTTGACAGAGGAGGAAAGACTATTCCCAAAAAAATTTCGCCGGTTGAGATAATTATTTAGTAAATGATTCTCTTTTGATTTCTCTTGCAACTTATGGAACTTTTAAGGGCAAACAACAAAATTTTCCGACAGTTTGGTGCTTAGTTACAGAAAATTTTGATATTTTGCATAATTACTGAAAATTTTAATTTTTGGTCTGTTGAAATACATAATTAGCTCCCGATACATCCAACGAAGATACATAATTAACTCCTGATACATTTTTTTTGATTTTGGGTCTGTCGAGATACATAATACATCCAACGAAGATACATTTTTTCCTTTGCAAAGATACATAATTGTCACACCCCTTTTTCGATCTTTTTGTCGAGTCAAAGGGTTTTTCCAATTAAAGTGATGGTTTTGAATAGGGATTATTTTTTTTTACAGAGTCGCCACTTGGAATTGAGTTTTGGTGTTCCAAGTCACCTTCTTGCATCCCCATTCAAAAGGAAATGACTCTTTTATTATTGGTCTGCGAGCTAGAAATTCGGGTAAGGAATTCTGTTGACCGAGGGGAAGGTGTTAGGCATCCCTCAAGTCCCATGGTTCTAGCACGGTCGCTTTATTGACTTATATTCAACTTAAATTAATTCTTGGATAAACTAGGTTCGATTAGTTGCTTAATTTACCTAAGGATTGTGAGAAAAACTATGACTTATGTTTTTGGCTGAGGAGCGTAACCACACACAAAGCCTTGTAGTTACAAAGATTGATCAAGGAGCGTAACCACACACATGAATCAACCTCGGTATATTATTTACTTTCATTATTTTTGCCTCTTTGAAGCATTTATAGACCCTTCTCATTTTTTACGTCTAAATAAGCACCTAAAGTGTTTAAAATTCATCCATCCCCATTAGATCGGCTTCAAAATAGTAAGTTAATTTTATTGAAACAAATGATCGGTAGTAGTGTTTTCCGACTTCATCGTCTAATTATCACTTGTTAACCTCTAACTACATTTGGGTTAAGAACCTAAAGTTCTTTTTTTATGAGTTATTAATTTATTTTTTTTAAAAAAAAAATGGATTGGCTAAAATTATGTTCACGCTACTAAAATGACTATATTAATTTGGTTAATTGGTGACATGTTATACATTTAATTATTTTCAAATAATTTAACCAATAAGAACTAATTTTCCAAACCATCTAAAATAGACAATTTATGGGAAAGACCAAATTTCGACGAAACTTGATTAGTATTTCAGTCACTCCTAGTTCATTATTTTTGGCATATCAAAATTGATGATTAACAAAGCCTTTGTGCTGATTTATTCAAACTGTGACTAAAACAATATCAAATAAGTCATGAATCATTTTTATTATCTTATTTGCACTATTTTCTTTTATTAGTCAAGGTGACTCATTAGTTGAAAACTACTACATGGAATAATAAACCTTGTGTGCCATAAGTAGTTGTCAACACCTAGTTAAAAAATATTTAGTTTCTACTTGAGAAAAATGAAAATAAATTAATTTAACGAACCTTTCTTAAACAAGGTAGATATGGTTAATCGTTAGATATCATTAGCAATATAACACATCCATTTGAAAACTTACACAAGACCTAGCAAATGATCTTTTAACTTCGACTTGCATTCTTATTCTTTATTTTTTATCATTTCAAACTTCTTTTTTCTTTGATTTTCTCTCCGGTTTTCTGTCTCTTTTCTCTCCCTCTCTTTATTATACATTACAACTACATTTTTTTTTTTTATTTTTTTTTTTTAAAATAAAAATTCACATGGTTTTTGCATGCATGCCAAAGGCACTTACTAACAACTCTCCCATTTAAAGATGCATGCATTTTATAAAAAAAAACGTCAGAACATAAAATCACATTAAACCACAAAACTAGGCATAAATAAATAACCGGATAACTAAATATACCATTCATGATAATAGCCTCGCGTAAATAATCAACTTTTCATATTAAATGATGCGTGAAGCCATTTAAACAATTGTATTCATGTTTTAATTTACAATAAAAATAAGAAGTGTAGGATCGAATAAAAACCTGTATGATGAACTAAATGAAAGTACGAGTGGGAATGCCGTCACCGGAAATCCAAACAGGGACCAAACTTTAAATTCAAACTCCCAACTTTCAAGAATAATTTCTCCTTCTCCCTTTCTATCTTTTTTTTTTTCTATCTTTCTGTCCCTTTTTTTTCCTATTCTGTCCGTGTCCCTCACTGTTTTTTTCTACTCTTTTCTATCTTTTTCCTCTTTTAACTCCTTTTGCTAATTTTTTTTCAAAGTGTTTTTGCTTCTTTTTTTTTTTTCTACTCTTTCCCGTTTTTTTTTTTTGTGTCTATCCTCTCTACCTTACTCTTTTTCTCAAAGTGTTTTTCTTTCTCCTTCCTACTGTCCTTTTTCGTGTATATGGGTATAGATGTATATGTGTAGTAGTGTGTGAGGTTTGTGTGAGGTGTGTGTGCTGATAGTGTAGGTGTCATGTGTGTTGTGTGGAAAAAGGGGTGGGGACGTGGGGTTATGGGTAGGTTAGGATTTCTTTTTTTTTTTTTTTTTTTTTAGATATAAATAAAAATATAATAATAAAAATATTAGCTATTATTTTAAACTAATAAAAATATAAAAAATATAAATAGCTAGTCCTAAAAATATAGTTAAGAAAATATTAGTATCACTAGATTATTTATTAAAACTAAATTAAAAGAAAACATGTTAGATGAAAATTTTCTTTTCTTTTGAAAATTAAAAGAAACAAAATTTATCCTAAAAATGTGATTCTATTTTTTGAATTCTTTTTCACAAATTTTCAAATAAACCTACTAAAAATGAAATAGAAGCTAAAAATGAGTTAAAACTCTGAAAGGGTCAAAAATTACGTGTCTACAATAATTAGCTCTCGATGTATTTTTTCCGATTTTGGGTCTGTCGAGATACATAATTAGCTCCCGATACATCAAACGAAGATACATAATTAGTTAAAATTTTTGTAATTACTTTGTAAGGGTGGAGATTTATGTAAATATGATAAGTTAAGATGTATGTTTATGTTATTTTTTCAAACTTTTAAACTACAATTTGAAAAAGTAAGACGACCTATAAGATTGACCAATCTATGAGCAAATGTATTTGATTCAAGTCTAACATGGTTCGGGATAATTTTTCAATGGTTTATATTTGCACAATTTTGAAAAATAGGAATAAATCTAAATGGTGATGTATACAAGGGATATTTGCATAAATTAAAATATTCTTTTTTTTTTTACTTAGAAAACTCAAGGAAAGTGAATCTTAATATTGAAGCCATTGGCTGCTGATAACTTGTGGTTGAATTTTTGTCTTCCCCCCAACCACTTCTTTAAGCAAACGCATTTAGGGAAAAAGAAAAAAGTTGAATGTGTACTTGAAGAAGAAGGAAATCCTTCCCTACTAATCAAAGTGGAAATTTTCCTTTTGGTTTACTCACACGTAATATAACATAGATAGGTATCAATTCAATACACGTATAATACTATGTGTTTTCATATAAATTGTTGTCAATTAATACAAGTTCTCATCTTATTTAAATTATTACTTTTTTATTCCAAATTAATTGTCATATTAAATTCCACTAAATTTTCAAGCTAAATTATATTAAATTAACTTAATAATTTACAGTTTAAATTTCAATAATAAAAAAGAATACATGTACTGACACTATGTATGGGGAGCGACAACAATCAAAAGATCTCTTCACCTACTCTTCAAAGATTTAAGTTATATATGTTGATAGTACAGTAAATTTTTTATACTTAGTGTAATTTAATCTTTTATAACATTTTATTTCTTGCTCTCAATAACCAAAAAGATTGTTTCCGCTCTTCAAAAGATTTAAATTACATATAATGATAGTACGTAATTTTTCACTCCCGATAATAATATGGATTTCTTCCCTATTCTACAAAAGATCCAGATTATATATAGATAGATATACTAATAGTACAATAATTTTTTTAGCTTTATCTATGTAATATAATCTTTTATAATAAATTACTTACTATTTAATCTTTGTTATCAATTAGTGATATCAAATATATAGTTACTTATTTTGCAATCAATTTTTTTTCATACATAAATTTTGTTGACTTGCATAAAATATTAAACTACTTTTCATCGAATAGGCTATTGGGCAGAAGTTTCATATCGAGTCAACCAATAGGAAACTTCTACCAAATAAAAGGAAGAGAAAAAAAAAAAAAACACAACTTGTTTGTTTCTTCAAAATCTGATTTTCACAATTTCTCCAAATCTGGCATTTTGGAGTTACAAAGTAAGGCGCTTCAACCTTTGACTTCGACGATCTAGGGTTTTCTCTCTTCCTCAGATTTCACAAATTTGAATCCGACATCCCACTTTCTTATATTCACCGAATTCTAACGTAAGTTCTCCTCGTATTTGCTACATAAATATCGTGTAATTTTTGAATTGTAGCTAACATTTTTGTAGTAATGGATAGCAATTATTCGGTTATTTCAAAGGATACTTTTGTTGAATTACAAGTTAAAGATGATAACTTTAGGGATAATGAGCAATTGAAACCAAACCCCACGAATGATTTTGAAGCGGATGATATAGATTTGGATAATTTACCTCTTATTTTTGGTGAAAATAAATCTGGGTCGGGGGTATATGGCGCGGTGTTTAATCTCACGACAACTATTATTGGGGCGGGTATGATGGCTTTGCCTGCTACAATGAAAGTTTTGGGTTTAGTTGTTGGGATTGTATTGATATTCTTGATGGGTGTTTTGTCTGAGATTACTGTTGAATTACTTGTTCGATTTTCGGTTCAATGTAAGGCGGCGTCTTATGGGGAGGTTGTTCAGGCTGCATTGGGTAAAACAGCGAAGATTTTGTCTGAGATTTGTATTATTGTGAACAATGCTGGTGTTTTGGTTGTGTACTTGATTATAATTGGGGATGTTTTGTCGGGGTCGATTCGTCATATTGGGGTTTTTGATCAATGGTTAGGTCATGGAATGTGGGATCATAGGAAGATAGTGATTTTGATCATTATGGTGGTTTTTCTTGCACCCCTTTGTGCAATGGATAAGATCGATTCATTGAGTTTGTCTTCAGCTGCTTCTGTAGCTCTTGCTGTTGTCTTTGTTGTAGCTGCTTTTACTATGGCATTTATTAAGCTTGTCGAGGGGAAAATTGAAGCTCCAAGGATGACACCAGATTTTGGGTCTAAGAAGGCAATACTAGACCTGCTTGTTGTGATCCCCATAATGTCCAATGCATATGTTTGTCACTTTAATATTCAGCCCATTTATAATGAGCTTGAAGGACGATCACCTCAGAAGATGAACCGTGTGAGTCGGATTACTTCTGTTATTTGCGTGTTGGTGTATGCTTCTACGGCAATAGCTGGCTATTTACTTTTTGGGAAGGATACTGAATCTGATATACTCACCAATTTTGACAAGGACCTGGGCATTCGTTTCAGCATGGCATTGAATTACATTGTTCGTGTTGGCTATGTTTTCCATCTGGTTCTTGTCTTCCCTGTTATCCATTTCTCCTTGAGGCAGACTGTGGATGGTTTGTTGTTTGAAGGATCTGCACCACTCACAGAAAGTAGGAAGAGGTGTCTTGCTTTGACTGCCGTTCTCCTGGTGCTCTTATATTTTGGGTCGACTATGATTCCTAACATCTGGACTGCTTTCAAATTAACAGGGGCCACAACTGCAGTCTCTTTAGGCTATACGTTTCCATCTCTCATTGCTCTAAGGCTGAGCAAACAAGGAAGTGGTTTGAGTGTGAGAGAGAAGATTTTTTCTTGGTTCATGTTGATATTAGCCATTGTAGTTAGCATTGTTGGAGTGAGTGTTAATATTTATAGTATCAGTAGCCAGGGTGATTGAGATTGTTCTTTTTACATACAGTGGAAAGGCCTGTTGCATTATTGATCCAAGTGAGGATAAGCTACTCCAAGTAAAACTTTCAGGTTCTAAACGGAAAGTCTTGTGAAATTTTTCCACTTAAAAATCATTCTAGCTTTACCAGTCCATGTAGAATAGCAAGACATTGCCATAGATGTTGAAGATTGATAGAACAGCGATGGCGGATTCATGGAGAAATGTTAGTTATTGAGAGTTATGTGGATTGCGCAGCTAAGGTCTAAATTCTTTTTATTTTATTTGTAATTGCTAAACTACATCTTCATATCTTTCTCTCCCCTTCCATACAGGGATCAGTATACCATGTACAACAAACTTATCTTGTGTTCACAATAATTGAATATCGTTCTTATAAGTACCTGAAATTTTGGAACTTGCTCCATTATCTGCATTCGTAGTAATATATTTTCTATGACTACTGTTCTTTTTGTTGGTCAAATGTGTTTTGATTCTGCTAGAAGAAACAATTACTCTTGTTTCAATTTTTTTTTTGTCGTACTATCTTTTTTGGTCTTTTTCAAAAGACAAAAAGAATGTCTTTTTTATAATTTGACAACTCTTTAATCTCAACATCCCACATGTCATGTTTAAGACACAAGATTAAAGGACTTTTTGGAACATTATGCATATCTTTAGTTTAAGATCCTTATGTGTGTGTATAAATTCCATTATACTTGTTTTAAGGGATTAAGAACACTGCATCTACAACTCGGAACTGTAAAGGCAGATTGGCTTAAGTTTGTGAAGTTGGCAAGCTTGAATGGTAAGCCTTAGCTACGTCTTCTTAGTCATGTTGCTGTGAGATCTCATGTAATATCGAGTATTAATTGGACATATGGAGACTCTGAGAAGTTGAACAGTTGTTCCATTAATAGCGTTGTTGTTTTCCCCTTCCAATTTAAGTCAGTTTTCTTATTGATCCCTATATGTCATTTCTGAAAATTTTAATTGATGACCAGTACAACAAACACAATTGATGAGATTGTACAAGATGTTGATGGCCAACTTTCAACTAAACATGTTTTTAGGGAATTAGAGTGCTGCTATCTCTGAACTCCTTAAGGTCGGAGGATAGGATGAAGTGTGATATATGGGTACTTTCATGGATTATAAACCTTAGCTATGTCTCTTAATCACATTCTTTGAGATATGTAATATCGAGTATAATTGGAGATGATTGAAACAGTTGTCCAGTAAAAGATGTTCTTTTGCTTCCATCCAACTAGATTTTCAATTTGTTCTTTGAATGGCATTTGTGAATTTTTAATAGACGACTCATATTACTAATTCAGAATTCATCGGAAAGTAGTTACAGATAATGAAATAGGTCAGTTTGAGTTCGTTTGCTTGCACTTGTTAGAAGTGTCCTTCAAAGTTCTCCACACCTTTCGTTCCTCTGCCATGTAGGGGTCATCATACCATGTACAATTAACGTCATATATGAATGCACTAAATTACTGTTGTTCCTAAACTTCCTGCACACACTAAGGCGTGTTCGTTACCAGCAACTTAGTATATCTTTTCACAACTTGTTCTTGAAGATCCCTGGTACAAAGGGTATTAGTTCTTCCGCTGTACGAATTGTGTTGAACTTGTTTCTGCTAATTGATGCTGTAATCTGTGACTATCAATTGTCAACTGTAGAGTGGCTTAAACTCGAAAAACAGATTTCACATGGCATCTTGAATGAATCGGAAATATGGAGGCTCTGGTAAAATACTGTAAAAACTAGTCTGTAGCTCAAATTTGCCCCATAACTTGATTCTGGAAAACAAAAACATAAACAATGTTAGGTGTCCTCCCAACATGATCCATGTATCTATCTCCTACTAAAATGCTGTAATTTTATGCCATTAAAGTATCTTAGCTTAATATAGACACATGTTCCGTTGACTCCTTAACTTTGATAGGAAGATGGCTCGTTCAATAACTCGTACCATAAGGGGGCAGCACATATAGTGTTAAGTCTTTGAGAGCTTATTCGACTTATGACCTCTTATGCATTCATCGGACTTGATTTTACTATTCAAACTGGATCCTTGATGCTAAATTAGTAAGTAAGCGATTATGTTCCTTTTGGAAGTTGTTAGAATTGATGAAAAGCAGTGGAGTAGACTTGAAGGTCAACAATAATATGTTATAGTAAGGGATAAATTTATTTATTGATTATGAATAATCTGACCGAGTACTGTCTATGTAATTGCTTTTTAAAGGCAATGAGAGGACACTAATCAATTGCTGAGGTTAGCTCATAGTTTTTATACTCTGAAAAGATAAATGAAATTATGGGTATCTGTCTTCTTCTTTCGTACATTGTTGGTTAGGCTGCAATATTGATAAATTAGTCCGCATGCCTAAACAAGGTCCCCATAATCATAATCTGACATCTTTACTTAAATTTCAGTTAAATCTGATTAAAGTTAGGTGGGAAGGCTGATTACCCTTTATGATAAGGTCATTCCTCTTGATTATGATAAACCTTAATGGAAGTTACAAAGAGTAATTATGATGGTTATTTTCATTTGTTAGCTATTGAAATTAATTTTTTTTAAAAAACACGCACGCACACATTTGGCCTTCTTAATTTACTTCCGTGTATAAGCTAATTACCCAACCACTTCACTGTAATCAACATCTTAGAATAATAATATCCAAGGGTGTGACCTAATGGTCAACAAAGTGGGATGAGAACCACGAGGTCTCAAGTTCGAATTCCGATGGAGACAAAAATACTAGATAATTTCTTTCTATTTGTCCAAGCCTTGATAGACAGAGTTATCTTTCGTAAGCTACATGACATAAATCTGACAGGAGAAGGAACTTCATATCCTTAATCGCATCGTCCTAGATCAACAAATCTGCTTCATGTTTGTGCCCTCCATTTGCCACGAAATCAGTGCATCGGTTTGCCTCCCGTGGTATAGCTACAAGTAATTTCAAAAACTATATCACGCAAATAGAGTATAAACAATCCTTGTTGTAAATTTATATAAATTATTACTGAATCACCTTGAAATAAGGGAAGCTTTTCTATAGTGACAGACTGACAGTGGTGGATGAAAAATTGCGTTAGCTTTAAATTCCACATGTAGCATTATTTCTTGCCTCTTGTTAAATTCGCATTATTTCTTGCCTCTTGTTAAATTCTTCTGTTAAAATTTCAGATTCTGTCATTCATCCATTAATCAGAACTATAAATGATAAGTAAAAAAGATAAAATAGAATAATCTGGCATGATGGGTCATTGAGGATATTAAGACAAGACATACGTAGATTAATAGGATTAGGGAACACAAGATTTTGTTTGTAACAAAAATTCCGAAGTGTAGGACAATCCCACCATTGCCTTTTCACATGGTGGACACTTCTCACTAAGATCCAAGATCAAATAATGAGGGTGAGGAGGGGCATACATGCACACAAAACCATTGTTGTTTCACAATCATCATCATTTTTTACATTTTGAAAAGCAATAGTTGTTTGTTGGAATCTTCCAACAAGTCACATGATAGGAATAGTAGTAATTCTGAGGCTTAAAGTTCAAAAGGGAAATTATGTATGTCAAGAACGTAAGGAGCAGCTTATCTATAGTTAAAATTCAGCTAGTTAAGAATATTAAGTGATTTTTTTCATCTATTCAAACTTTGATGGAGAATATTATCCGGTACATGTGCTGGTAGAAGATAATGACTTATAAGCACTAGTATCAGGGGCGGCTCAATATACCCTGTGGCCTAAAGCGAAAATTCAAAATGAGGCCTTAATTTGTTTTCTCATGAAAAAAAATAATTATATATATATTATTTGAAGTCTATTTTTAGAAGTTCTTGAGATGCAAAATTATGAATAAAATTATTTTAAAATGGTCTTCTCGAAATAATTCCTTTTCAATTGATAATATACCTAATTCATTCAATTTCTCTTGAGACATTGATTTTAAGTAAGATTTTATCAATTTTAATTTTAAAAACTTTGTTCGGCTTAGGATTGTTATATGAACTCTATAGGCAATATATGCATTTGAAAAATAAAATCTTTTTATCTTATTAAAATATTTATAAGATAAAAAGATTTATTTTATCTTATCTTTAACAGTTATTTTAATTCTTTTCACGTTCATTAAGCAAAATAATAAATACAAGGCATAGTTTACTAAGTTGCTCATATTTATTAATGTTTTTTAAAAATATTGAGTAGTATTAAAAAGAAATTTTCTTTGATGTTAAAGATAAAGTTGGAAACAATTATCAATTTAGTCTTGAATTCTTAAAGTGATAATTTTTTTGAACTAAAACAACATTAAAATGAGACAGGAAAAATATTAAAAAGTACTCAATATTTTCTAATGAAAAAAATCTACAGAACTATAAACTTATAATTACTAAAAATGGGGCCCCCAAAAATTGGGGGCCTAAATCATTAGTTTTAGTGGCTTCATGCTGAAGCCGGCCCTGACTAGTATCCATGCAATTAGTTAGTAGTAAAATTTACATAAATCCCAATAAGTTTACCCTTAATTACTCTCTATCCCCACTCTTTGCTAAATTACAAATAATCCCCTATTTTATAATTTTCGGATACATAATTTTGATTACTGAGATACATCCATTTCTGAAACTATTTGATCGAGATACATAATACATTAACTAGACCAAAAGGAGATACATAATTAAAATTATGTATCCGAAAATTTATGGGTTTGTGGATGTATCCGGCTATTTTTTTTAAAAAAAAGGGATTTGGGTAATTAATAAAAAGGGTAGGAATTTTATGTAGTTTAGTAAAGATAAGTTGTGGTGTTATGTAATTTTTCCTTAGTAGTTAAGTTAAAACATGTGTAAACTAGCCCGGACATCACAACTATCGACAACAAAAAACTTAGGGAGCATCTTTTAGTTCCACTATAGAGAAACTTATTTTAAAATGTACTCCCTTTATTTCATTTTATGTGATAGCATCTTTTATAATAGATTTAAAATAAAATAAAATATGATAGCTTTTTGAATATGACAAGAAATTAATCGCAACTTTCAAATTTTCATTTTATACTTGATGAAAAGCTTATATAGACATAAATATTATGACATATGTAAGATTACAACTTTTGAAAGTTTATAGTTTTTTCTTAAACTACATGTTCAGTTAACTATGCCACATAAATTAAAACTGAGATAGTAATTAGATCCCAATTCTTATTTAAAAGTTTTTCTTCATTTCAGATTTTTCAAAAGCAACCAAACAAAAAAATTAAAACAATGAAACATACATATAGAACTGGTCTAGAGTCCACCCTTAAACAGTCATATGAACTGGTCTAGAGTTCACCCTTAGATAGTGACAGATCAACTTAATCTTTTTGCGTATTATCTAAGTTTTATTAATAATACATTGAAAAGTAATAATAGCCGTCTAAACACTAATTTGCAAAACTAAAATCAAGTCAAATCTCATTAACATTATTAGCCAATGCTTATCTTGTTGTACTGCCTTGAAGGTCAAATGCTTTTTAATTTTTGTAATTAACCAAAATTATAATTAAGGTTGACTATTTAAGAGGTAAAAGAAAAAATTTTGCAACATGAAAACTTATACAAACTGTTATTTAGAGCTAGAGGTTTCTGTTTCCCTTTGCAAGTACTGTAAAAGAAGTTGTGATTGAAACTTGAAGTGATTAAGCAAAAGCAGGGTAGGCCTGGTTGGGGTGGGGTGAGGGTGAGGGTGACCCCATAGACCAAAGACTATTCTAAACCGTGATTAATGGGCAATATAATTCCAAGAATTTCTTAATTCTTACTTCTAACTCTTTTGGAAGAGTCCTAAATCCCAAATTCACAATTTGGCCAATTCTTGGATGGAACATGGGGCTTGAAGAGTGAATGACCCCACAAAACAACTGCATACCCCCATCTTTTTTCTTTTTATAATACGTGGTCAGATCAGCTCGCACACATCTCAATTAATTTTACGAGTATCTATTATCTTTCATCGATCCACCACTTGGACATATAAAAAACAAATTACATAATGTTTCTGCCTCCGCTAAAAATTTAATCTAAAATATTATGACTCTCTTATCTACTTTATTTACTTATACTATTTGTGCTTACCCTATCTTTTTCTTTTAGTGACTCTCAAGTTTCAACTACCACCTAGTTAAGCAAAGCTACACAGTGAATAAAAAGTGAAAGTCCAATATCTCAGCAACCAAAATTCACTTCTCTTTATGCCTTTAAACTTTTTTGAGTATTATATATAGAAGTCTTCATATCCACCTTCATTATCACCACTCTCCAAGCCTTTAAACATTATAATATAATGTCTTCATACCCACCTTCACTATAAATATTTCTACAACCCCTTCATTTCATTTCAAGCACACACACACACACACAAAAAAAAAAACTCAGAACCAAGAAAAAAAAAAAAAAACAAGTAAAAGCCAATGGACTGGTTTTCTTGGCTCTGCAAAACAGGTCTAGAGCCATCTCTTGTTTATGAATATGGCCTAGCATTTGCTCACAATGAGCTGGTATACGAAGACGTTGTTTACTTCAACCATGAATTTCTCCAAAGCATAGGCATTTCCATTGGCAAACACAGGTTAGAAATTCTCAAACTCGCCAAGAAAGAAAAAGGTTCAATGCCAAATTCCATGTCAAGATTTCTCCAAGTGATTAAACGCACAAAGAAGCGTTTATCGCAGTTGTTTATAATGAATTGGGGTCGTAACGAGGAATTAGCACTTGCTTTAGTACCAAAAAAGAGTGGAAGTTCCAGATGGAAAAGTTCTATGCTGAAGAGGAATTCGAGAGTTGCTGCAGCTAAGCAGAATCCTCTGTTGCTCAAAAATGGGAGTCCAAATTTCAGTTCGGATTCAAGAATGAACAGTTTTTCGACTCAGATGGTTAATAATGATAAAATGGGGGATGATTATTGGGGGTCCTGTGCAGTTGAAGAGATCAGGTGGGATACTATGTTTCAGAATCTAAAACCAACTTAATTTTCTCTTGCTTTGTTGATGTAATTTCAATGATGTAATTTCAATGAGGAAAGATGGATAGAATTTCTTAAACTTTAATTAGATGTCTCAGATTCGAGCTTCATATATGAAAAAAAATAAATTATATAGAAAGCTTGATGGACCTTACACAGCAAGGAGTGAGGGTTGGAATTTCTGTAGTTTGACATTTGATCAATATTTTTACCTCAGCGGTGGGTGCAAGGAGAAAGCCACCCATGAATGTATAGTGTGTTATCAATGAGATTATTTCAATGATTTTACTTGTTTCTTAAGTACTCCCATTTTTTATTTAATTCAAAGATTCGAAGATAGTGAATGATGTTGTACGATCCTTTGGACATATTATGTCTGTAATGAATGAATAGATGAGAGTTTCGGAAAATAAAAAATGACGATGGGACATATCTAGTTTAATGATCAGTGAGGATAATTTAATGAAATTCATAAAAGCTATAATCATCATGAAGAATATATATATATATATATATATAACTGAAATTTATTCCAAAAATAGTGATTTTAGAGCAATGTGTACAATGAGGGTGTTCGAAAATTAGTATATTTATTAACTTCACCAAAAATTCCTGGCAACTCAAACCAAAATCACTTCTTTAAGAGTGTGATGTCCTTGCATAATTATCAAATCTAGAATTGAACTCTCAAATAAACCCCAAAAAGGTAGAAAAGCGCAAAAATGGAACATCAATAGCTGCGGCCCCAGTATGTCCAGTTCTTAGCAGGTTTACCTGATGCGAAGCACAAAGTACCTACAGCAGTAGAAAATGACAATAACACAGAGCCCTTGGCATACTACAAACAATAGTAATAAACACTGGCAATGTTACATGTCTGCATTTGTAAAACTAATTTTTGCTGTATTACTTGAACAATGCAAGGAAATAGTACCTTCAGGCAGCTCAGGCTGGTCAAAAGGAGAGCAAAGCGTCTTTGCTGCACCCCTCTCCCCTTTTGTGCGTGCCTTGACATCTTTCTCAACATCCTACCAGAAAACAACTATGTGAAACTAATGCAAATGTGAAATCAAAACCAAGCTGACAGCTAAATGCATCACCATAAAACACACATAGGAATGTGCATCAAGGATCACACGAATTGCGCAAATCATATAATTATTGCAGAGAAGATACTGACGATAAAACACGCTACAGGTTTGACAGCAGGATGCATTTTTTATGGGGTAGCAAGTTAGATTTTTCAACCTTAAGGTAAAGAAAGTATACTATAAAGAGGACATTATCTTTCCACATTTTAGAAAGTGACAGTGTGATTTGTCTTAAGGACAAAGCAGAAATTAGAAAGCTGTGTTATATTAATTTTTTTTGACATAAATATAGGGTTCTTGATGATCGTTGAGGTGCAACCCTGGATCATCAGAATTTTATTGGTGTTCACTTCACCTAAGACAAGAATTTGAAGGGCGTTTCACTTACCTAAGATTAGAATATGTGCCAGTTTGTAAAATATTGTGCACTATACATGAAAAACATTCAATTCAAGAGAAAAGCTAGTTATCAAATCAAACCTATAAAGCCTTAGTTTTAATATTGTCATGTATCAGGAGTCCCTAGATGAGATCAGTTAACTCCCAAGAAATTGATTCATCATGATGACAACCCCAAAACATCCCGATAAATCAAGCCAATCTGCAGCATTTCAAATTAACTGACTCGCCAGATGCAGAGATGTAATCCACGACACTTCAGTTTTCTAGCACAGACATGAAAATAAGAGATTCAACTCAGATACCACCACTTGGACAATAGACAGGAAACATACCTCCTCATCACACCAGGGAGCCAAGACCAATTTCTTTTGGCCCAGAGCTACCAAAAATTCATCCCAGGTTCTTACAATCTGAACACATGCATCTCTCTTTTGCTTGGCGACATCAAATAGATTTTGTTGGATAGTGCTGAGCACATCTTTTACTTGTTCGGCGAGATTGGCCATGGGAATATCTGTTTTGGCTCCGTTGTCACGTCGAACAGCTCGTACCTGGGAGTTATATCAAAACTTTGAATCAAACAACGTATGTAAACATTTACACATGTATTTTGGCTTCCACACAAACAGTTTAGGTCCATAGCACAAATTTTACCGAGTCCATTTTAACTTTAATAAACAACTGACTACTAGAAAGAAAAGACGGGAAGTAGAATTCTTACCTGGTTATTTGCAAGGTCTTTTGGTCCTATTTCAATCCTAAGAGGAACCCCCTTCATTTCCCAATGAGAATATTTCCAGCCAGGTGAATAATTGTCTCTCAAGTCTGCCTCAGCATGAATACCTGATTCATTCAGCTCTTTAACCGTAGCAGCACACACATCATAGATCCCTTGAGTATTTGCATCCTTGTATGGCACAGGAATAACAACTACTTGAGTTGATGCTACTTTAGGAGGTAAAACCAGGCCTTTGTCATCCCCATGAACCATGATCATAACACCAATCTGTCACAGCACCAGGAAAAGAAAAAGAGAGGGTTAGTTTGTCCTTAGTATAAAAGTGAAGAGACAAAGTTTCTTAAATGGCTTAATTCTCACTGTTCTTGTAGTAAATCCCCATGAGTTCTGCCAGACCATAGCCTTCTCTCCCTTCTCATTTTCAAAATTTATCTCAAATATTTTTGCAAAACTCTGCCCTAAACAATGCGAAGTTGCACCTTGGATACCACGGCCAGTATTAGGGATAAAAGCCTGCGAAAAAATCAGGGAATAATGGTGAATGGCAGTTAGGAGAATTTCACCAAACTTTCAAGGAAAATACCGTCAAGAACCGTTAAAAAATGTCTACAAAGATGCAGTCTTCAATACCTCAACTGTAGTTGTATATAGTCCACCAGCGAACTTCTCAAGCTCACTTTTCCTTCCCTTACTGACTGGAACGGCTAAAAATTCTTCATATAACGTCTATACAATTCCAAGATTTCTAGGACCTGAATTAAAGATAGTTGCAAGATCACTGTGTATGAAAACAACCACATATATAAGCAAAACACTATGAACTTGAACAAATAAGGGAAAAGCTGATAGCAGCAAGTCTTCTCAAGGCCAAATTGGGGCATCTCAGTCCCAAGCTATTAATTGTCAAAAAAGTCCACTGATTTGCTCAGATAATTATCCAACAATAATGCAAGATAAGAAGAGTACTAGTAGAAAACCACTGCAAGTAGAGAAGGATAAGCCAAAGAGAAACATAAAGTAGTCTTAACTGATGTTTAAGCGGGCTGAGAAACATAAATCTCAACATACTTAATTCACAAGGCCAGTAATGTACCAATGTAGAAGGCAGGTTTTGCAAGTGTTGAAATGGACAAATTCTAAACTGATCTTATAGCTGATACACATTGAAAGTAGCTTCTTTGCTTGTTGATACTAACCCCTAATATCCTTAAGTAATAGTTCATATCCGTACTGAGAATGTCCCATAATTCTACTTTTTATTTACCAAACCATTCCTTATTCCTTTTTGGACAATCAACAACAACAACAACAACATACCCAGTGTATTCCCACAAAGTGGGGTCTGGGGAGGGTGAGATGTAGGCAGTCCATACCACTACCTCAGAGAAGTAGAGAGGCAATCAAACAAATAAATTCACTTCCTGAGGGAACTACACTCTGATCCATTCTTCATTTCAATACAACTCTCACCAATTTAAACCTAATAAATAAAAGAGTAAAATCCGATTTACCCACGTTCTTCCATTTGAAATTCAACGATACACATTTCTAGTTTCTCTTATTTGTACCAACTTCAAATAGGACATAACACTTATGTCAATTCAAACTGTCTTTGATCTTGAAACAACAATTATTGAAATTGAGAGACGATATGGTTCATCTTTTATCTCCTAGTCCTTCCAAACACCTAAGTTGTTAACAACTGGTTTAAGGAAATAAATGTAAAAGCTCATAAACAGCCTAATAATAGGCCCATCAGTAATCACCCCGACGTAGACTTCCAACTTCCCAAAATATATCTCTTTGTCCCCATTCCCCCCCCCCCCGTCCTAGAAGTGCCTCCTAGTTCTGTGTTGATCTAACTATCTAATATAGTTCTTCCCATGGAACTAACTGTATGAGCAAAAATAATTCCAAAATGACAAGACTAGTTTGGCATCATACATGATACAACAATATAACCAGATAAAAAGCAGGACTGCAAAATTCACTATAAAATTATCTTACAGAGTTATATTGCCATCTACATCCAATGCACTCAAGCTAAGCACTACGCCATGGTACTTAAACAAAGCTCGAGGAGTGGTGTAGTTTTTGTTTTAAACAACTTTAGTGGCCGATATGCATACACCCAACAACTTTAGTGGCTGATATGCATACTCCAAGATATAACCATATACCTCTGCATCCGACTCCTCCTTTGTTGCAAAAGCAGTGTGTCCTTCTTGCCAGAGAAATTCACGACTCCTGAATAAGGAACATAACCAAAACGTTAACATAACATCTTGAAGCCTCAAAGAAGTTGGGATTAAGGCGTTACGAATCCGTTAGGCCTTAAAAATTATTCACTTTTTTCTGGAATAATCTTTCACTTTATTTGAAAATCAATGTTTGACCATGAAAATCCCAAATCCAACTTGAAGTTGTATTTCAAATTTGGAAAACAACTTATAACTTGTTTTCCAACTCACTTTTCACTTTTGAAGTTGTATTTGAGTACATTCAAGCATGAACGATATTCTAATTATTCTTTACAAAAAGTATAACCAAACACAACTCCAACTCCATAAATTCCAAATAAGTGAAAATTATTTGGAGTCTATGGCCAAACGACTACATAGTTTTTGTTGTATAAGCTGCAAGCATTCGCTTGCAAAGGAAACACACTTGAACATGCTCACAAAGGAGTAAAAGGTTTTAAGACAAAAGTAAACTCAAAAGAGCACCTGATGAAGGGGGTAGGGTTGCTAAACTCCCATCGCACAACATTGCACCACTGGTTGAGTCTCAAGGGCAAGTCACGATGTCCCCTTATCCACTTAGAGAAATAAGGATACATTACTGTTTCACTAGTCGGTCGAATCGCAATGGGTACTTCCAAATCAGACTCACCAGATTTTGTAACCCAAGCAACCTGAAGAATGACATAAACCCAATATGGGCATAGTTAATAATAAGTCTATAACACAATCCACTCCCCATATTCAGTAACTGAAGTGCCCTGAAGAATTATAAGCCTTGAACATAGTTATTAAAATTTATGGAATACATCATACAAGGGATGATACAAACTTAACACCATAATATGATACTTAAATTCTTTATCTCTTTTTTTTTTTTTTTTTTGATAATCAAGAAATCCCTTAGAGCCAATGGAGGAACTTAGTGGGTAATGTATTTTCCCCTCTACCCTTTTCCACTTAAACATCTATATGACAGGATTCGAACTTGTGACATGCGCCTAACCCACTCATCACAAGCTACACTCTTACCATTAGACCAAAGCCTACATCACCAAAATTCATGCTGGCTATTGCTGAAGATAGTACTTATAACTTAATAGAAGATATTTTAATTATTAATTTATTTTTTTGAAAGATACCAGGAAATTTCAGCAATAAAGATATAAAGATTAAAGGCAGGAAACTGAGGAAACAATTGAGTAAACATTTAAATAGAAGATATTGTACATGCTTCACGGACTGAAGAAGATAAATTGTCCTACAATAGTTGACTTAAAAAAGTGTCAAGTCTCACCTCAGGAGCAAATCCCTCTATGTGGTCCTTTTCCTTTTGAAGAACAGCAGGGGACACAAATAGAGGAAAGTAGGCGTTCTTTATCTTCATTTTCTTAATTTCAGCATCGAAAAACCACTGAACACACAGAGCTAACAATCAATCCATCATAAATGACCTCAGATAATTAGCGGTGGGAGAAAAAAAAGAGAATTTTCATGATCAAGCTTACTTGCAATATCTCCCAGATAGACATTGCCCATGGCCGTAGAATATAACAGCCAGATATGTCGTAGTACTCGATCACTTCACCACTAACGACAACCTATATTGATTGGTCAATTGGAGCAGATTGTAAGTCAAAATTTCATATATGATGAGAAGGAACTCACATATAAATAAAATGGAATACACTTATCCATATAGAGAGAGCAGAAATGGATTGGGAAGGAAGGAACTAGTATTGCATTTAGGAGGACTTTAGTTGGATATAAATTTGTACTTGTTACGTGTTAAGGAGTAAAGAACTTCGAGAAAAATCTCCGCCTTCTAAAATATTGGAGAAAGAAAAAAATGAGCAAATATTCAATAGCAGAAGAAAATTGGGAGATCTGTGAAATTGGACAAGAAATTATAGTGAAAAGGAACAGAATAATGACTAGGAATAGGATAGAAGTTTGGTTAAACACAATCTCCCTTTTAAAACACTACACAAAGGAAGAAGTGAAGAAAACATTCAGTTGAAGAAGAAAATGGAAAATCGATGAAATCTGACAAAATTATAGGGAAAAAAGAAAGAAAAAGACAATGGAAAAAGAAAGAAGATTGGTTAAACATAACCCCATTCCAAACCAATTGAACAAGGTGCCATCAAATCCGAACTTCTTCTAAATGTTTAATGGAGGACATTAAACAAATATTTTTGATAAAGACATTAAACAAATATTAGAAAAGAAAGACGTGAGGTAACTTTGAGCTTCTTGACATTCCATCTTTGTTTTTGCACCAATGCAATTCAATTGATCACAGACACATTGTCGAGTATGAACATGAGCAGGTAAATATTATCAAATTTGATAGCTCATATAGTTGGATCTCCCAAGCATACCTCAGAATACCACTCTCCAAAATTTTCATCCTTTTTGTAAGAGAGACCAAGACCTGTCTCTTTCTTGACTTCTTTCTTTTTTCCCTCTGAAGAAAGACAAAAGATGATGTATTACACAAAGCAACCTGGCTATAGCAGCAAGTCTTCTTAAAGAGACATGATGCAGCACGAATACTTACTTTTTGTATCTTTACCAGACATACTAGCAAGCTTCCAAATTAAGGATGCACCCTACCAATAGCCAAGATAGCTGCTTCATAAATGAAAGTTCAACGATCAACCTGTGAAAATAACAATTATTAGCTATTTCTCTTTTCTTATTTATTTTATCAGCACCACAAGAACTAAGAAGATTATTTTAGAGAGATAAGTAGAAGTTTTCGCATAAAGAGATGATTTTTAATTTTTTTTTATAACCGTGGTGTCCGGGCCAGCTTGCGCGCAAGCTCGACTAATTCCACAAGATACCTGCCACCTCCCATCAGCAACAGGTACCAAGTAACTCTGTCCACCAAGGCTAGAACAGATGGGAAGAAATCACCTAGTGTTTGTCTCTGTTGAAATTGAACCTGAGACCTCATTGAATCACTAGGCCACCCTTGGGTGCATAAAGAGATGATTTTTTGCATCCTCTTAGTTCATATAGTTTACAAAGTCGTAGGAATAAAAGATACATAAGCATTTTGATATGCACAAAGATACAGCTAACACAACTGGTCTGCAACATAAGCAAACTAGCTTCCAACTTGAATACCTATTATCCTAATATTGGTAAGAACAACCATATACAAATGCGGGCTTAAAGAGTAGCCATGGATAAGGAAAACCATCAACATTACAATATTTGAGTAAAAAGGCTTCATTTATAGCAAACCAAAACAAAAAATAATTAAATCCTATTACCAAGAAAGCAAGAACATAACAAGAACATAAATTATATACCCTCCGTCCATTTTTACTTATCCAGTATTGACTTGATACATTCCTTTAATAATACTAATGTTGAGTTAGTCAAACTACATCCATCCGACAATATGGGGGAAGCTTAATGTTTGAGCAACTTAAATTCTACAATGAAGAATAGCACATGGTTTAAGAGATAGTAAATTCAACTTACATTTATTTAAAGAAAAACGGAAGAAACAAAAGAAGTTGGATTTAAGGAAGATAAAATGCGAGGGATGAAGACTATCCGTATCTGAACAATTACGTGGGAATGCGAAGTGATTTGGGGCGGCCTCCTTTGTATATATACTCAGTACTATTGTTTATGTGCTCTTGCGGAGCATTGGGCATATATAATGTTACCCTACATAACTGAGTAAAATCCGGTGGCTGTCCATACGTTAGTATACTACTTAAGAAACAACAAGTATTTGGTGCTGGGCGTCCAATTCTTGAAACCGAACAAACCAAATAAACCGCGCCACTACTTCGGTCTTGGTAATTGAAGTTGCAACACAGAGAGAGGACTTTATTTATAAGCTAGACAGTACATATCATTAACTAAGAGTGAGATAGAGAGGTTGTTTATGATAGAGCCCAACTCAAGATAGCCAACAAAGCTCATTACGTAAAATATTAATTTTTGTTCTTTTTTATTTATTTTTTTGATTTCCCATCTGGCGTCCATTACCCTTTATTGGTTATTTTTGCTAGTATGAATATATATTAATTTATGTATGGATTAAATATTTATATATCAACAACTACAGTTATTAGAGACATTAGAACTGTTAATACAAGCCGATCGAGTCCAAAAGAAACTTTGGAATTCGATGGACCAGGTTACATTAGGCCCTCCACGATGATGAGTCTAAATGGTCAATCCAACCCTATGTGAGTCGTGACCCACATTGGGCCACCTCTTTAAAAATATATTTCTCATAACTTTCTCAATCAAAATATTAATATAAATATCTACAAGACTATTACATAGTATTGCTAATCAAGTCTCATACCACAATTGAATTACTTCAATAATACTTATTAAGTACGAATTATCCAATACTTTCAATTGCTAGTAATGCCTATTATATATGACACTTCAGTAATGAATTATTGATTTCAATACAATTTAAGTTGTATGTAGTGTTTTTTGATGTTTTGTTGATCTTAGTACAAGTTTGATGATTTATACAAATTTGATTGCTAAATAAAAATTATGAGGTCTCAGGTTCAATCACAATGAAGAACATTAAACAATTTCTTCCTATCTATTTAAGTTTTAATTAACAAAATTACTTAATATATGTGCTGGTGAAGATAAAAGATGTCACGAAAAATTGATCGAGATATATGCAAGCTGGTCAGACACCAAAATTAGTTATTGAGAGTCTAACAGTAGTACTAGTTAGGAGTTGGGCCCAAAGATTGAGAGCAATAACCCTTCTTCCACAAACAGCCCAAAGGCCGTTGAGACTTTTGGTATTCGCATTTGCGATTTGGGTGTTTCTCTTGAGTTGTTCTCGTCGCCGACCACTCCTGCCCTCCAGGTAAACCTTTGATTCATAGCTCCGAATATGTTACTCCGAACAGCAAAGTAAGTCTAACATTAACTTTTACTTTGTCCATTTCTATTAATTTGGCAGACAAATAGAAGGAAGTGGGGTAAAAGGAGAAAACAAACTCCTCAATGGCGGCCGCATCAAGAAGCCTCATTTCTCATCTCCGTACTCTCTTATCATCCACAGTTTCAGAAACCCAGTTCAGAACTTTCAGTGCTTGCAGTAGTCAAGTGGAGGAATTAAGGACTCGGGTTATCGAAGGAAAAGCTGGAGTCATGACTCCAAACTCCAAAAGGACTGGAGCAATTGCTGTCAAATGTGGAATGACAGCTCTATGGGACAAATGGGGGGAGCGGGTTCCCATTACCATTCTTTGGTTGGATGATAACATTGTTTCCCAGGTCAAAACCCCGGAGAAAGAAGGCATTTGCGCCCTACAGGTTCCGCAATTTTGTTTCATTTTCAATCTTAATATGTCTAGTTTTTGAATAAATTATGTTAAGTTCTTAAAGATTGAATCTTTGTCCTAGAAAAAGGGTTCTTTAAAACTGAGCTGCTGGTTGGATTTCTGTTATGCTCCCCTCACTTAGAAAAAGGAAATGTTTTGTTAGTGTATGATATGCTAATCTTTGACCATCAATTTGTAACCGTTGTCAATTTATCCACCTCCCATCAGGTACAGACAACTCTGTCCACCAAAGGCTAGGACAGATGGGAAGGAATCACCTAGTGATTTTTTGTCTCTGCTGGGATTTGAACTTTGTTTAATATTCTCAACCCACTTCAACGACCACTTGGCCACACCCTTGGGCGCAAGAATTCTGTCATTTTTGTAATTAATGCATCATAGTAATATTGTGAGAACTTTGTGAATACGTTATCAAGCCTGAATAGATATTCTAGAGGCTCTTTACCAATCCAAAAAAAAAAAAAAAGATATTCTAGAGGCTCTTACACTTGATATTGGTTGAATAAGTTCTCTATTAATCGACCAGAAATTTATAAATAGAAGAAATTGGTTGACTTTATACACTTACCTTCTCTCTCAACAAAAGTAAAAAAAAGGAATTTGTAAAAAAAAGGAATTTGGTGGATTAAATGACTTTGAGGACTGTATGAATTACTCCTTATGTTGTGATGTGGTCTACTTGATCTTTGTTATGGTGGTAGTTAGATTGGATGTGCTCACAAAAAGGAGAAGCATTTGACAAAACCTGAAGTAGGTCATTTTAGAGCACAAGGTGTGCCCATGAAGAGAAAGTTGAAGGAATTTCCTGTTACAGAAGATGCCCTTCTTCCTGTTGGAACGAGCATCAGTGTCCACCATTTTGTTCCGGGCCAGTATGTGGATGTTGCTGGAATTACAAGAGGGAAAGGTTTTCAGGTGTGAAGTAATCTTGATTGTGTTTAGTGTTTGATTAGTCTTATTGATTGGTCTTTACCTTTTATGGACTTCCACACGCACCACAGGATACTGATGATATTGTTTGATGAGAAAACACATATTTTGACCTCAAATTGGCGTTTGAGATCAAGTTTTTGTACTTCATTGAGTTTTTCTTAGAGACAACTTGAAACCTTTAACTTGTTGCCGATTGAGCATTTCTTAATCTTCATGACATTTTTTAAATAGAAGTAATGTCACTTACCATCGTCATATCTATTAGATGTGAACTCTCTAAGCATTAGCTAATGTTAGAAATATAGTTTTATTTAAGGAACAAAATTCCACCTTTCTATTTACTGTTCCACCTCTTAAGCTGCAAATTGAACTGTTAGTTTTGTCTCACTCTTGGAGGATATGTCTCATCTGATGAACTGTACTAATGATTGGGGAATTTCATGTGTGCAGGGTGGGATGAAAAGGTGGGGATTTAGCGGTATGCCTGCATCACATGGTGCTTCATTATCCCACAGAAGTATTGGTTCTACAGGTCAAAGAGATGCTCCAGGAAAGGTAGGTATTACCTTTTCTTTGATTTTATGTTGTGAATTACAGTGCATGAGTTCTATTTTTACAATTGAATAAGTTGGCACTTGCCACACACCTCTTTTGGTCTACCTTATGACTAATTGCCTTCTAAAATGCAAATAGCATGCTTGTTATATTATTTTTAATTGTTTTTAATGATGATATAATAACTAAAGGATGCTTCAGTGAAGTGTCTTACAAAAAATATTCTAGCAGTATAATATATAGTCATTTGGCACAGAGAAATTGTGCAAGACTTGTTGAACATTGTTTAACTTTGTTTTCCCTTCCCTCTCCTTATTTCCTCCACAATGTAAAAATAAAGTACTTTCTCATTGTTTTGTGTGCTGCTTATAAAAATATTACTAAAAGCTAGCGATGAAACTATGTGAAGGAAGGGGTTATCGCTTCATGGGTGAAGCCATCCACTTAGAAGTTTGCGCTCCAAGAAATGATGGAAGAAGAGAATCGGTTGCTTATATGAATCTCAACTTTGAGGAGTTGGATTAATATCTTATGTACAAGAGAAGCTAAAATTAGTTATTGAAACTGCTATATAATTTTTAATAAATTCATAGATGATTGATAATTTTGTTTGGATAATGAACAGCCTGATAATTCATGATATTCTGAAAATTGTGCATTTCACTCCAAAGAAGTATGCACTTTTCTTCTCGCTTTTGCTTCAAGCTCTATGATCCTCGCAAATTTTTTGCACTTTCCGCTTCTAAAACACAATCCCTTTATCTCCCCTTTGTCAACTGACCCTACCCCTTTCAATTCCGAATTTGTCCAGCCATAAAATTATGGAGAAATAGAGAAACCACTAGTAAGAAACTAAATTTACCGCATACAAATGCCAAAACATGTTCATCCATGATATCATGGACAGAGTTCCTCTGCCGAGAGTTTTTGAGTGGAGTGTTGGAACTTCCACGCAATTAGCATATGGTGAGCTGTTAATTCAGATAGCAGCTCATTTTGTAATTCAAAATTTGGGTTTTATACATCAAGGGTGTGTTATGGAACTTACAGAATCTCCCACCCCCAAATTTTTGGGGCGTGAATGGACTTACAAAGAGTAACCGTTATTGTGTACATGCAATTGTTTCTTGTCTCTGAGTTTCTTGCCAGGTAGTTCTAATAATCATTGGGTCACTTCGAGAAGTATGGTCAGGCAGTTCTCCATCTTGTCATTGAGTTTGACCTTCATGTGTGTAAAGTATGCTCAAGAGCCTATGACATTCTAAATTAGTTGGGAGCTTCAACCTCTCATCTGGTGCAGATAACTTACATTGCCGAAGTTGCATTTGATACACTTGATTAACAAACTTGGCTAAACATTTGATGGGAACCAAACGAACAAATGGTTTTGTATAATGCTGTTGTAGAATCTAGTTAATGTTACAAGCTTTCGCTTACATTTGTAATATTTCTATTAAAGGTATTTAAAGGGAAAAAGATGCCTGGGCGCATGGGTGGAGTGCAACGAACTGTTAAAAATGTTTGGGTCTACAAGATTGATCCTGCCAGAAACTTGATGTGGGTCAAAGGCCAGGCAAGATTTTGAAACCCTTCTCATTTCTTTGGCATAAAACACGTGGATATGAGAGTTATCAGCCTGTATGCATATTTAATTTTTCTTTCTTGTGCAATCTTTCAGATGAATCTATGTGTTCAAACTCATATTGACTAAAAATTGGTAACTTATCAAAAAAGGAGAGGCATAGAGAGTTGGTAGTGTGACATTAGCAATCAATATTATTAACCTCACTCCCCCTCCCCGGCAGTATGTGCTTTTTAATGAATATTAGCTACCTATAAAAACTATCAGCTGTCTGCAAATATATGGGAATTAGGGGGTGGGGTGGGGGGGTTCACTTTCCCTTCTTGGAGGTAGCGACAAATTTAAGTCTGAAGAGAGGCGTCATTTCAATCTCTTGTATGGAAACTGTGATTAAACTGCTTTGATCTTGTAAAGAGGCTGGAATTCTTCGGTATTACGCCACTCTTTGTGTAGTTCTATGGATAGATAACTCAGAGCCGGTGACTTACTGTAACTTCCCTTTCAGGTTCCAGGAGCTGAAGGTAACTTTGTGTTCATCAAAGATTCCGTGTACAAGAAACCAGATATTTCATTGCTTCCATTTCCCACTTACTTTGCCCCAGAAGGTGAAGATCAAGCAGATTTGGAACCATTAGTGGCTGATCTTGGTGATGCAGATCCGTTTATGGTTGCTGATTAGTTGTAGGCAACCTAGCTTTGGACGATGGCATTTTCTTTGTCCGTTCTTTTACCCTTTTTTTCTTTAACAAGAAGCAGTGAAGTGATTTTACGTGGTAGTGGTTTGATTTTGTATTTTCTGGCTGATGGCACCCAAGCAGTAGTTTTGAGTTGTATTACTAAATTTAGTTACTTGTTTGATAGGGTGAAATTTTGTTACAGCATGGTTCTGGATCTCATCCAGGGAAGTTGTACATGCACAATCTGATTATGATGTTGCTGGATGAGCAGGGCTAATAAAAGAAATGTGAATGGAGAATGATAAACGATGATAGTTTGTCATTTTACTTGTATTTGCATTCAAAGCTGTAGTTGTTTTGTCTTAAAGGTGGTGTTTTTTGACATGACATGGTGGTCCCAAAGGTAGTGTGAACACTTCAACCTAATCTTTGTGTCCTACGTTGAATGCAGCAATTGCAAAACATCAAAAATTCTTCAAATAAGCTTGCTAGAAGGTTTGATTGACTGATAATGTAATTATGGGTATCAAATCGGCAAGTTGACTTGAATTTGGGCGGGTCAAAATGATCTGAATCGATAAATGAGCTAGTTAATGTTACTTGAGTTGAGACTTAGTCCAAACTCTAGGTACTTTTATAATTTCTTTCTTTGTTTTCTTATAATTTGCTTAAATTTATCAAGTTAATTTTTTTTTTTTCACAATATCTAACATATCAGTTTTTTTAAAAAAAGATTACTTCCAAACATCCCCGCTCTCTCTCTCTCTCTCTTTCTTTCTTTGTTCATTTTTAAATGGGAAAATGACAGTTTGCAAATAAAGTTTCTTATCTGGAATACTTGGAAGTCCATAAAAAACCATCTTCTAAGCCGTGACTGATGGAAGAAATGAACCCCACAAAGAGAAATGCTCACTTGTGCAAATACCAAAAGTCTGATCAAACTTATGGACTTTCTGGTCTATTCTTGAAAGCAAACAGAGTTTTAATTAGTTCACGGGTCCTGCATCTTTTGTCACACTCAACTTCAACTACCATCCAATTCCCACCCAAAACCAAACTCTTCAGAAAAACCTCTCAACTCCTTCAAATTTGGCAAACTCCAACATCTTCAAAAATCACACACATAATAGGACACCATGGACTGGTTTTCATGGCTCTCCAAAACTAGCCTTGACCCTTCTCTTCTTTATGACTATGCTATTATGTTTGCTCATAATGAACTTGATCAAGATGATATAGAATATTTCAACCATGAATTTCTCCAAAGTATGGGCATTTCAATAGCCAAACATAGGCTAGAAATCCTCAAGCTTGCTACTAAGGAAAAGGGAACAAGAAGAAGCTCAAGAAATCATATCTTTTGGTTTGCTGTAGCTATCAGGCAAGCAAAGCAACATTTCGCCAAGTGCTTGAGCACATGGAGTCATCGATCAGATTCAAGTGCCCTGCTGCCTCTGAGAAATTACAGTACAAGATGGAAAGCATCTATGTTGAAGAGGAACAAGAAGTTAACTGCAGCTAAACAAGAAAGATCAGTAATGCAGACTACTAATCAAGGAAGGTTGATGATGCTCATCAATGGAAGTCCCAATCTCATTATAGATTCTTCTGATACCTGGATTAGCAGCTCTTCAAGCTCGCCAGCTGAGGGTTTTCGTGATGTTGAAGACATGAACCGCGTTGATGGTGAAAACTGGCCAACTGTTGCTGTTGAAGAGATTAAGTGGGATGCAATGTTTGAAGACTTGAAACCTACCTGAGTTGATTGAACTCTCTACATATACATAAATTTATCCTCCTGTTTTTTTTTTCTTCTAGATACCTTAGACTTTCTAGTGTTTTTGGAAATTGTTGCATCATATTTTTCTGAACTCATTTGCCTATAAGCAGCAGAATACAGTGTTTTTAACTTTTACCATACGTAACTTCATATCCAAGATGGCTATTATGGTGACATACAAATTCTGTTCAAATAATTATTTCTCAAAATGCATCATGGTAGTTAAACCTTAGCACATTCTTTTCCTTTCAGGCAGTTGGTTAACTATGCAAAATTTTCTGTAAGTTCACTCTGACAACAGTGAGCTGTGTCTTAAGCACTTGCCGTGCAATCTATGGCTATGTCTCTTCCCCTCATTTATAAGGTGGAAATGGAATATATTATTGTTGGTACCTCTTCTTTTTTTTGTTTAGCCATCTCGTATCTGAAGTCCACTGACCTGATTAATCATGATTCGAGAGGGATAGGCCCACTATGGGGGTAAAGCTGCTTCCTACCAAGATATTATCCATTCCCGCCTTGATTACTAGTAGCATTGCTACGGATAAAAAAGATAATATTACATCACTCACTACATTTTCGGAATCAGCCAACCAGATTTCCTTAATGAACAATAGAAATTTGCAGGCGATTCAATGCACTATTTATTTACTGATATAGAAGCATCAAGCTGTCCCCCGAAGATCATTAGAAAATTAGTTCTAGTAGATTTTACTGGGACATCAACCATTCTTTCAAATTTTTGGTTTCACCCAGAGGAACATGATGATATATATATATATAGAGAGAGACATATAGATGCAAAAGGTGACAACGCCAATCAGTGATCAGAAGCCTGGGCCAAACGGAAAGAACCTGCAGCATACAACATCTGGTAAACTGGTCTAACTCTGATGGTCAAGATCATGCTCAAGAATGCGCCAAAGGCAGAAACTCCTGCTAAAACCAGGAACGTGAGCCTAAAGCAATTCGGTCCCAGACAGTGCGATCCTTGTTGCTTTCCTGCCTCTGTGTCATATACATAACCAGCCAGTAGACCAGAAAACAGAAGTGCTCCTATAGGATTGCCAAGCTGCATGAAGTTGAATATTATGCCAAAATGTTTCAAGCCAAAAAGCTCGGAGGCAGTTGGAATCATTACACCAAACTGAACACCAAAACAAATCCCTAGTAATGCAGTCGCAGCATAGAGAGTACCACTCAGATCTGAAGCATAAAGAAGGAAAGTTATAATCATGATGATTTGTGTTACCATCATCCAAAATGTCCGTGGTATTGTTTTTGACCTGCGATAGACATGATAGAAGTATAAAATTGTTGGTCATAACTAAGCCACACAGCAATCATCAATCAAAATCATTCTTGAACTTACACATTTAATGATTTAAGTAATGCATTATCAATTATAAGAATTCGGAGCTAGCGACCATGATGATGGATAGAGTTATAGCTAGTAATAGTATCAAAAATAAATGTCAAATGTATGAAAGCATTTCGAGTTTCTTCTGAAACTGAAAGCATTTTAGTTCCTTTCCCCGAGCCAGGTGAGCAAGAGAGGAAATTTCAGCACACCATTACCTTCTTTCATGGGAAACCAAAAAAAAAAAAAAAAGGGAATATCCCAGATTAATACCTCACAAAATGTTCAGAAACAACACCTGCCCCAAGACGGCCCAAGAAATTGCAAAAGCTGAACAAACTCAGTAATATCGTTGTGTCATTTACACCAAATGCAACGCCAATCTGTGCTAAATTATTAAGAACAGTTACACCAGAGCCAACACCAAGGAAGTATGCGAGCCACAGAAGCCAGAAGTCAGCTTTAATAACAGCTTCACGAAATTTGAAGTCTTCACCCCTTCTAGGTCTCCTTTTCTTCTTCACTGCACCCTCACCCACAGCCAGTAGCATGTCCACCTCAGAAACATCTTCATCTTCATGAAAGCTCCCAAGGTCTGCTTCTGATGGAATTGGAGTTAATAAGGACGCCGTTTGGCTGGAACTGACTTCTTCTTCAGTCAAATCATTTGAGGAACCATCTAATTTTCCAGATCTCTTATGACGAGATGGGAAGAGTGTCATCTTCAAGGGAATTGCCAGAGGAGACATCAAGAAAATAACCATTACTCCAACAAGTATGTAGGAGATGAAACTATTTATAGATAGAATGTTCTTCAAAATTGTTGTAGTAAGAAGATAAACTGCAAGCAAGAGACTTGCTGCCTGAGTGAAAAGAAAATGAATATGCTCAGAAGAATCCTCGCCAGAAGCTGGTGTGCAAGACCGGATAAAGTACATCATGGCCATACAGATGATCGGAATTCCCAATGTTAGAAACAACAATAAATTTGCAGCTGAATCATTAAGAACCATAGCGAAGATCTCAGTGAAAACTGCACCACTCAGACCAACATAACCTTTCAGTATTCCAGCAACAGTGCCTCTACTGAGAGGGAAATTCCTCATATTGGTGACAAGTACTGCTGTGCCCATCCATGCACTGCTGTTTGTAGCAACTACCAGTGCGAGCCAAAGCTGCCATTCAATCAGGTATTGACAGAGAAAACTATGAGAATAAGTTTTGTCTGTAAACCACAAAACCTCAAATTTAAATTTTGTTATAAAACTGTTAACGAACATAAAACATCAAATGTGAAATTATGTTAATGGAAGTCATACCCCAAATATTTAAAAGAAAACAAATCAAAGAAGTCACCAGAATAAAGCAATGACATTGCATTTTGATTGGAGCCAAGATCATTTTGTAACATCTCTCTCTTCTCAACAGCTGGTCAAAGCCATTGAGTTGAACAAGGATTAGAAATTGATAAAGTGATTAAAAAATCAGATACTTCTTCCTCAAGTTCCCTCTTGGAGGAACCAAAGAGAAATACATCTTACAGCAACTCCTGATATGCGGGCTTGCAACTGAACAACAACAACATACCCAGTGTAATCCCCCAAACTTGCAACCGAGTAAGCTTGAAATGATTGAAGTCTTTTTTTGGCTAGATGAAAAGGTAGAACTAAGACACTAAAGAATAAAAAATAGAACTTGAAGAAAAGAATTGTATTAAGTACACATATAAGTGGGGAATCCCCCACAGGGAAACTTGTCAAATTTATTCCACATATAGCATATAACACTGGTTATACCTAGAGCTTGAACACTTCAAAGCACAGCTTGAGAAATAAAAGGGCTTGAAGGAGACGCTAGATAGATGAGATGACAAAAGAGCCAGGGTGCATAATCTAGGTAGAGGTGCACCAATGACAAATGTTCCGGAAGAAAAAGAAAAGAACGACTTATTCTGCTTGTATGCAATGACCTAACACTGTTATAGAGGAAACTAAGGATAATTACTCCTCCACAAGTACTGATAGTTATGGAAAAGAAAAGAAAAGAAAAATAAGGGGATTGCAAGAATTTTTCAAGTCAAATAGGAAGCACAGGAGAATTAACAGAAATTTTAGCTGCATTCTGCAGATATATTTACTATCTATGCTTCTATTTACTATCCACCGCTGCATTGAATTCTTGTTACAAGGATAACTAAATATGAGATATAATGTTTGAAGAAAGGTAAGCAGACACTAACGTCAGATGTTTCACTTCATAGTTCCACTCATGTGCCAGAAAGATTCACATGATAGAGTTAACTTGGCAATTAGAGCAGAAGGAAGGCAGGAGGAATAAGTTGGAAGCTCACCAAGAAGGTTCAGGTAAGAACTATTGCATCCATTGCAGCATTTGATCAGATTGAGGTAAGCACAAATAAAGGAGAAACTATAAAACAAGATCTATTATGTGCTACTTTTCTTTAAACAACCTCCAAATGCAACATTGAACGACCATATATGATGAATATATGCAATACCTTCTGGGAAGGTACCGTCAGCTAAATTCTAGAAACCGTAATCTCAGGAAGGAAATGAGCCTCTATAAGGTTCGGATCTTTGCACTCATATTCACAGATGTTAACCTCTTCATTGTTAGAATCTCTAGAATTCTAAAAGATTACTGAAGAAGTACTAACAATAGCAAAATGACATGCCTACAAGAAATGGATGGTATTTCCTTCAATTATTTCTCAACTATCTATTCCAGTCCAAACAATGAAAAAAGATCTAATCCAAGCCAAAGTTAAAGTTTGCTGAACATGAACTCATACAATAGGGATTAACAGAAGAATTCAAGTCACATGCCTTTACTTGGGTCACACCTCCATCGCAATCAAAGACACATGGTTTTGGGATTTAAAGGTACAACATGAGAAGCCAAATGCAGATTCCACATTCCAGTAATTAAAGATAGCTTCTTCTTTTCTTTTTTTTTTTTCATTTTTACGAGTTGGATTAATATACAAATGCTCAAAGAAATGATTTTTATCTAATCCAATGGAACATATGATAATGCTGGCGGCTCAATCCCATAACTTAAAACTAGATGTACGGGAGAGTACCATAAATCAGCATTCACAATAACTTAGTGTTTCTGTTGGGATCAAGCGCTTCCCATCATGCCTAAAGCTATAGCTGATAGCAGGGGCACAACTTTATTTCTTAACTAAGCCCACCAAGCAAGCACCATGTTCGATCATGACTACGACCCGGACCACCCCAGCCCCTCATGGCCCTTGCCATAGGCAGGATGTTGGCGTTACCCAACAATCCCCCTCCCAACACCTGCCTCGTGCAACATGTTCCTCTTGGGAATCTAAACTATGACCTTGACTCTGATACCACTTGTTAGGATCAAGCGTTTACCGTCATGCCAAAAACTATAGCGGATAGCAAGGGCACAACTTTATTTAATCTAAGCCCACCAAACAAGCATCATGCTCGATCATGACTCTGACCCGGGCCACCCCAGCCCTTCGTGAGCCTTGCCATAGGCAGGATGTTGGTGTCACCCAAAAGTTTCTATATCAGACCAGTAGTTCGTAGTTCTACAGCTTTAGGAGACTAAAACTCAAATCAATTATAACCTTTCTCCCACCCACCCCACACCCAGCTTAAAAATCAATAAATAAATGGATACTATAATAGGAGGAAGATCAGACAAGGCAAAACTTAAACTGGAAAAAGAAAGGGAGGAAACAAAAGAAATCAAGAACTCACAACCCAATAAGGCAAGGAGAGCACAGTTTGGCTGACAGCAAGCCAAAGAACAGCATAGCCAAAGAAAGAAAGGCAGAGACCAACAAGCAAAATAACCCAAGGTGGGAACTTGTTACAAGCTATGCCTGGCAGAATACCAACACTCTCCCCAATATCATTTGCCACTCCAATAAAAGTGAGCTGCTGCTGACTAAAACCCAACACTGATTTCAAAGCAGGAGAATAGAGTGGGAAAGTATAAGCATTACCAGCTGCTATCTGTACCCAAACAGCAGCAGCAAGACCTACCCATGGTGGTCTGCTTCCTTCTTTTAGTACAGCCATTCTTGAAACTACAAAATTAGCATCCAAAATTTCAAAAAGATCAAACTTTTTTGATTACCCACTTGGTAGATCAAATGTAAGAATAACTTGAAAAAGACCAACAGGGGACTATAGTAGAGGACAAGAGAGTGTAACGTGGACAAATTCGATATGAAAAACTTGGAACTGCGAGTCACTCAGACAAGCTACTTTAGGGGTCCATAAGTTGTACTCCTACTACTTTTTACTGAAGTTTGATGGGACAAATAACTTCACCACAAATACCAAAGGTCCACCCACCTTTGACCCCAACTAAGGACCCGTTTGCCGTAAATTGTATTCACTGTATTTTGAAATATGTATTTATTTTATTTTAGAATATTTGTTTGGTTATAAATAAATCAAATACAACTTGGAAAAAAACTCAAGATTGCTTTTCATAATATTTAGTTTTATTTTTTCATTTTATGCTATGACCAAACACAACTCCAACTCTAATTTAATTTTTTTAAAATAAATTGAATATTTTTTTTATTTTCACTGCCAAACGCCTACTAAGTTATAAAAAACACCACATCTGTAAAGATTTTAATGGAAACGGAAAAGGGTCAAAACTACCCCTGAACTATCCGAAATAGAGCAAAAATATCCTCCGTTTGTTTTTTGGCTCAAAAATACACCTCCGTTTATTTTTTGGCTCAAAAATGCCCCTCATTTTAACGAAGTGCCAAAAAGGGCCAAAACTACCCCTGAACTATTCGAAATGGAGCAGAAATACCCCTTCATTTGTTTTTTGGCTCAAAAATACCCCTCACATTAATGGAGTGCCACCAAGCACACCACGTGGAAAAAAATTGTCACATGGTTAGTCCACATCATTGTCCCATTTAATATCCAACCAGCCCACTTAACCATATTCCAACTTAACAGTCATTTATATCCGTACCCGACCCATCTTAAAATAAACCCCACCTGTCCTCATAAGTAAAGAGTAAAGATAGATCCACCCTTCATTTCACTTGAACTCAAAAAAAAAAAAAAAAATCGATGCAGACTAGGAATTCTGAGGAAAAAGAAAGCCCTTAGGAAAAAAATCAACTCGTGTACTAAGAGCTTTCTTTTCCCTCAGAATCTCTAGTCTGCATCGATTTTTTTTTTTTTTTTTAGAGTTCAAGTGAAATGAAGGGTGGATCTATCTTTACTATTTACTTATGAGGACAGGTGGGGTTTATTTTAAGATGGGGTGGGTACGGATATTAAATGGTTGTTAAGTTGGAATATGGTTAACTGGACTGGTTGGGTATTAAATGGGACACTGACGTGGACTAACCATGTGACAACATTTTTCACGTGGTGTGCTTGGTGACACTTCATTAATGTGAGGAGTATTTTTGAGCCAAAAAATAAATAAAGGGGTATTTTTGCTTCATTTTGAATAGTTCAGGGGTAGTTTTGGCCCTTTTTGATACTCTGTTAAAATGAGGGACATTTTTTAGCCAAAAAATAAACGGAGAGGTATTTTTGAATCAAAAAATAAATGGAGTATATTTTTACTCTATTTTGAATAGTTCAGGGATAGTTTTGACCCTTTTCCGTGATGAAAATTAAAAACCTTCTACATGGTGTGGCGGGACACACGTTCCTAGTGTCTGTATAAATAATTTTATACTATTATCTCATCTTTATTAATTGTAGTAGACAAAATATATATGCAAATTTTCTTTATATGTATAGTACTCCATCACATTACGTGCATCGCATTAATAAAAAAAATGATGCACTATTAGTGTATAAATTTTTTTACATCATTAGGTAAATTTATCTGTTATTATAGGTCATTCATTCGTTCCAATTTGGTGGAATATTTCCCTAAACTTAAGCACTATAATTACTTTTTTCCCCTCCAAATCCTCTTTTCAACGTATTCTCTCCTCCAAAATTCAAACCCTCCTTTCATAATTTATTTCTTTAATTTTTCGTCCACCCCATATACCTTTGATTTCTTTAATCAAGCCCTTAATACACTTTAAAATATTGATGTAAATTGTTAAATAACATTTGTAGGTATAGATGCTTATAGCTTCTCAACTATACAGGAAAAGAATTGAAATTTGAGTATATAGCAATCAAAAAAAACAAAAAACTACTTGTATTAGTGAATTCTTAAAGCAAAAGAAACTCTTCAAAATCAAGGTTGAAAAAATCTTCACAATATCCAACACATTCAACGAATATTTCATTGATAATGACAATCTTGTAAAAGAAAATGAAAACTTAAAATTTTGATTAAAGCTATCAAGAGACATAGATTTAATTTACGCCAGATAAGAAAATATACTTAATATTAATAAATTTAATTAGAATACAATTAGGACTCTAATTGTTTTCAATATCTTTTCCTAAATATTTATAATTTATAATAAAAGCTAAGTGATTGTCTTTTAATTTACCTGATGGTGTAAAGAATTTTATACACTAACAATGCATAAAACTTAAACTCATAAAAAAGTTAGCTTTTCTTGGAATAATTACTACTCCCTCAGTTTAATTTACTTGCACTACTTTTCTTTTTTAGTCTATTTTAATAAATGTGTCTTTTATTTTTGGTAACTCTTCAATTCTAGTCTTTTACGTGATATATTTAAAATCATAAAATTAAATAATATTTTAATAATTTCGACATATCTTTAATTTAAAATTATAAAATTTTATTTTCTTATTCCATGTCAAGTCAAAACTAAAAGAACAAATTAAAAAAAGAAGGAATATAATGCTACCAATAATTGTAGTGATAGTGATCCAACGACATGTTATTTTCCTAACGAAAGGAACTTACCTATAGTCTATAGACTTGATGATTTTAAAAAAGGCCAAACATATCGATAGACATCTTAATTTGACATAAATTTTCATTTTGATATTTAAAGTGAACGTTATTTGTTTAAGCACCTTAATTAGTGTTTTGGTGTGTCACTTTAACACTTTTTGCTGATATAGCATGACAAGTGTAACACACTCTATACCCGCGCCTGAGAGGTCTTTTTAGTCGATTTTTATTTTATTTTTGCTTCTTCTTCCTCATTTTCCAGCCATTATTTTACTCAATTTTAAGCTCCTTCAATGATGAAAAAAAAAATTAAGATAGATTTTAGAGTTAATATGAAAGAATGAACAATGTCAAATCTTTAGATGATGATTAATCAAACCCAATTAAAAAAATATGAATACATGGTTTGAGAACTATGAATAAGGATAAGCCCGTGCACCTACTAAAACAATTTGCAATTTTATAAATTCTATTTTTGGAGTGTGATGTTGACAATGAAAAGGTCGTTGCCATTTTTTGTTTGGCAAGGTGTTGAGTACTAATTGCAATTTCATTGTCCGAAAAATGGATTCTTAACAGATTTTTTTTTCTTTGAAAAAAATGAAGATTTCGGTTGGGGAGGGGGGACGGTGGTGGGTGTTGGGGAAGATGATTGGGAGGTTGGGGTTTGGGGGGGGGGGGGGAGCTGGAGAAGGGGGAGGGATGTTGAAGAAGACAATTGGGGTTAGGGTTGGGGGGAGCGGGGTGGGGGGTGTTGGAGAAGATGACTGGGTTGAGGCAGAGGGGGAGGGGTTAAATTTTTGAAAGTGTTAAAATTCTTTTTATTATTATTATTATTTGGGGGGAAAATGCCAAATATAACAAATTTATTGGTAACTTTTTTATTTTAATCAAAATTAATCATTTAAGAATTAATTTGGACAGAAATGACAAATAGTAGAATTAATTTAGGCAGAAATGACAAATATCTTCTTTCTATTCGTCGCTTTACACGTCATTGGCGAGTGTAACACACGCACCTGATATTTTTTGCTGATTTTTAAAAAAGTACCAGAATAACACACTGAGACGCTAGGTGAGGTGCTTAAAATGAACAACGTTCACTTTAGGTGTCAAAGTAAAAGTTTGTGCCAAGTTGAGCTGTCTGTCGATGTGTTTGACCTTTAAAAAATTACTCTATATGGTTAAGTTGCTGAAGGCCAGCAATCACTTCCTATAAATGTCTATTACCTACCAACATTAATGTATCCAATTTGAGCAGTCAAAGTAAAGTTCCCTTGCTCTAATTATCTTGGCAAATCTCTAGATCTTTTTTCATCTTTCACTAGAAAATTACACCAGAAAAAACAGTTGATCTTCTAGTTATGGATTATGGTAAGGAAGCTATCACCATTAGCACTCAAAGAGAGCACAATGTATCACATTCACCACATACTCTAATTATAATTAAATTAAACTTTATTATTCTTGGTCACATGAGGAATGAAAGGCTTCAATCATAAGGGAAAATAGTTGCAAAAAGCCTTTGGAAATGGGCTGAAGCAAACAGCATCTTTTAGGTATTCATGTTATACGAAGGATCAGCTTGTTTCTTTGATAGTAGAAGGATTTGATGAACCATTGGTCTTTGGGCTGAAGCCCAAATTATACAATACATATTCAAATGGGTAAAATATGGACAGTTCAATGAAAAAAGAAGTATGGTTTGCCACACCAGACAAAAGTGTGTATTTGGAATTTTGAACGATAAAAGAATCTTTACGGCTTCGAATTTGGGAAGAAAAAAAAAAGACTGTTTACATGTCTTTATCCTTGTCACATGCACTGCTTTAAAACGGTTTACATGTATGTCAATACTTCTTCTTTTTTATTAAAAAAAGAATATTTTGCATTAGATCTTTCACTCATGTATGTTTTTTCATATGTTTTACTAGCATTTTTCTTTAGCCAAGGGTTTATCGATAATAATAGATCTCTACGTACAAGGTAAGGATAAGATCTCATACATTCTATCCTTCACACGCCTCACTTATGAGATCACACTGAATATGTTATTATATGTCCTACTCTAACGTTTAGTTATGTAAGCGGGAGCCATCCAAGAAGCAAATGAAATATGTGTGTGTTAAATCTCCTTGAACTTCTTTCTGTATTTACTTTTTATATTTTAAATTTTCTTAATACAAATTCTAACTAGCTCCAACCGGAGCAAAAGATGCTGCCAATGAGTCACGTAATTTTAAATTGTCCCGTTCAGGTAAAAACCATTTGAATAATGAATAGTATGCTGTATAATTCATCCAAAAGTATCCAAAACTCATGAATAATTTAAGCAAGCAGGAACAATATTTGAAGGTGTCAGTAAAGCATAAATTGAAGAGCCTAGCATTTCTTGTACCATCTCCATCAAACACGGCTAACCATCCACGTGCTTCCTCATACCCCAAGTTTTATAATTTTGATGGAAATATCGACTAAACCAGCGGTCTCGGATTTGGATATGAAATAAATTCGGTTGAGGGTGCAACCCCCAAAGTAGACCCTATAGTAGGCGATTCGAATTAGTTGGACTTTAATACGAATATCGGACATCAGGTGGAAAATAAAAAAAAAAAAAAATACTAAATTTTACGCCCTTCGTTCTAATTTTATATGATGTAAGTAGTTTGACTTAACATGAAGTTTAAGAAAGAAATATTTTTTAAATTTGTGGTCTAAAATAAGTATTTTCTTCATTTAAAAAAAAATGATCTATTTTGACTTGACACGAAGTTTAAGAAAATAAAGAACACTTTTGAATCTTGTGGTTTTAAATTAAAGTTATGTCAAATATTTCAAAATATTTCTTAATCTTATGGTCTTAAACAAGTCACATGAAAAATCGATTTAAAATGTTACCAAAAAAAAAAATGATCATTTTTTTTTAAATGAACTAAAAAGAAAATTATATTATTCCTTTTTAAATGGAGGAGTATAAATATTTCTGTTGTTGTAAATCCATTATGAATAAAATTGATATTTTTTAAAATTAAATTATTGTTAATATAAAAATATATTAATTTTTTTTTATACGATGAATAAATCACATAAATTTAAACGGAAAAAATATTAATTTTCAATGGAAAAATCAACTACCATTTGGAATGGCAGTTGAAATAATCAATTTTTAGGCTCTTTAATTTTATAGTTTCCAACGCTGCCTTTGGTGTAATCTGTTCAATTTAAATTAAAGAAAGGACACCCACATGATGTTTCTTCAGCATCATTGTGCCAAAAAAGTCTTAATACACCTTTGAAATCTTGGGTTAAAAGTCTAAGTCTAACTAAGCAGAAGAAATTTAATTTCTTTGTCCCACAGAGTCACTTTTTTATTTTCTCTTTCCCTTCTGGCAAGTCTGAAAATATTTGAATCTTCTACTCATTAGTGGAAATTTCACTTTTTCAATTTTCATTCACTTGGTAGGGCCTTTTTGGCTGATTTTATCAACTGATAATACTAGTAGTAAATTGTTATTTTTACTGTGTATTTAAGTTTTATAATTTTTCAATTCTTTTGTTTGGTCCATCTGTACTTTGGCTTTGGGTCATAGATCAACAATTCGCCAAGAGGTCACTGTCATGATCCACAGGCCAGATTCCAAAAGAAAATTTCAAACCTGTAAGAGAACGCCATGAAATACAATATGTTAGCATCAATAGTGTTGAAAATTGTGATAGGCACATGAAAGGAACACCAAAAAATGAACTAATAACCAACTAACCAAAAATAAATCTCCAAATAGGTAAAACTAATGACACCAAATCTATGCAGTTGCACCAAATTTGAAGTTCTAATCAAGTACCACCCACTACTAAAAAAAAAAAAAAAAAAAAAAAAAAAAACACAAAAAACTAACAGCTATGTTGCTTAGAATCTTCAAAAATGCTGCTATTTCAGAAGATCCAACACATCCAACACTGTTGTGTAAACATTTTTGAAGAGTACGAACATAAACAAATCACAATTTGCAGGAACGAGCAAAAACAACTCCAGTTTAATTTTAACGTAGGTTGAGTTAATTTAGAAACTTGATGCTTAATATGATGCTATTAAAACTTTATATTATACTATGATATATTGAAAGCTGTATATGACAAGCTGCAGTCTTTTTTCCCTGAGAATCTAAAAAACCAAAAAATACAAAATTTTTGAGGGTTGGGGGGTTTCGCCTGAAAACTACAAAAAAGGCATTAGGCCTTTCCCCGAGTCACGATCCCCAGCTGACTCAGTGTGTTGATCCACTCGTAACTGAAAGACGCCAACTCAGAAACTGTACATCAAAACGATTCACAAATCTCTCATAAATTTTCAGCCGCCTTGGACATGACGGAGAGCCGGCTAGGTCGTGGCTGAAAATCGTCTCTTCGCCTGAGCTGATGCGACGATGGACGGATCAAAGCGGCAAGCGCTCTTTTGACGAGTTCACCTTCTACAGTTCCGATTCGGACGAGTGAGTTCGTCATGGCCGATCTCCGCATATTCAGATGATAACTCGATCGATACGACGAATTTGAATGACTTCTATTTTGGCTCATGTTTTTGTGAAGACTGCAACGGAATGAACCTGGATGCGTAGTGGGCGAGCACATGCAAGTTTTCTTCTGATTAGACGGTAACGTTCGGCTGTTCTGCTTTTGTTGATGAGGATAAACTGAAATCGAACGGCCAGCAGAGGCGGAAAAACGTACATTCGGTGATGGAGAAACGGATCGGCGAAGATTCACCCGGGTTGGAGATGTGGATCGGGTCATTATATCGGAGTCTCTGTTAGAAAAACTGGAAAAACTGGATGAAGTTGAAGACATTGAGTACGAACAGAACCGACCCGAAGGTGAAGTGGATCGTTGAAAATGGTGGTGAAAACTTGAACTATGATGTTTGCTTCTAGAAGAAGAAGCCTCCATTGTTGTAAAGAAAAGGGAATTTTGATATTATAAAAGCGAAAAAAAGAAGCAGAAGGAGGAATAATACCTTGCAAGTGCCGTTTTGCTCTCTAATTCGGCAAACCTAAGAAAAACGAAGGCGACGATTATATAGGAGAAGGGATGGCAAGATGGTAATATGTTGGGGTTTGAGGGACATTAAAGTCAACTGGGGCAGGGTGAATATGTTGTGGGTGTGGGGGCTAGGGTTTTCCAATGGGTCAAACGGTAAATTACACAAAAAGTTATGGGCTCTTCGATGGCAACGCTCGTTGAGTGTGTGAACGTGCCAACTGAGCGGTGATGGGGACGCGCTATAGATAATGGGGTTTATTGTGTATAGTATTTCATCCGTTAATTATTATTTATCCAGTATACTAAAAATATTGTTCAATTTTATTTGTTCAGTTTACAAAATGAAGAAATAATTTATCATTTTATGTCTATTTTTCCTCTTCAACTATTCCTGAAATGAAAGTGAGTAGATCTTTCTTCATATTTATTAATTTATTTCTGATTTACACAACTTCGAACAAATAAAGCAGTTATAAAAGTTAATGTTTGTCAATCGAGTAGATGATTTTGAATTCGCTCCTAAAAATTAAAAATAACCTCTCTATCTTTAAAAGGTAATGGTAAAACATGCATATAATCTATCGCCTAGATCCCAATTCGTAGGATTTATTAATTTTTATTTAACTCCTGTTGTTTAGTGATATCGACAAGTCAAATATAAACGGGGAGTAATTGCGTTTTGTGGTGCACGTTAGAAAACTGGGAGGTGGGAATAGGAAAAGAGTTGGGGCGCCGAATGTGGGACAATTTGTCTGTATGATTGACACGTACCCCAATGCCTTTGTTGCTGTCCGAAATGGATGGTGGGAGTTACAAGAATAATCCAACTAATTTCTCTTGACTTCTGGACTGACGATATTGTCCCTTATGTCGGGCGCCTATTGATGCTCTAAACCCATGATATTGAGGGGTTTCTTGGGAATAACCACGAGGATATGCTATCCAGGTGTCCATAGTATCAAGTTTTAATTGTATTTGGAGCTTAAATGGTGATTAGAGTATTGAATTTGTCAAATTTGAGTTCTGAAAATCAGATTAGAAAGGTTACTTATTACTCCCTTCGTTCCTAAATACTACTTGTCATTTTTTTTATTGCCACACTATTTAAGAAGAACACTAACAGAGAATAATTAAATTATTCTTAATTATTATTTGTCTCCATTTAATTTAATTTTTTTTTACACTATATTAATATCTTTCTATATTTATGATTAAGGATAAAAATGAAAAAGACAACTTTATGTCTTGATTTTCTAAATGATAAGTATTGTGAAATATCTATTTTTTAATAAAGTCGACAAATATTTAAGAACGAATAGAGTATTGTTAAATAAGTACCATATATTTTAAGAAGTGACTTTGATTTTTGAATAGAATTTTTGTAATAAGTTTGTAATGAGTGTTGTTTATATTTGTTGGAAATAGTGTAAGAAAATTGTCTACATGATTTGAGGTTATTTAGTGGAGATTTTAATTAGTTTTGAACAAAAATTGCAATCGAAAATCGTTGAAAGTATTTGTCACTATAGCAAATGATGCTTATACAATTTTACACTATGAATAATGTGTTTCGTGATGCCAAAAAAGATGTTACCTTTCAAAATCAAGCAACAAAACTTTCTTTTTTTATACCAAGCAATACTAGTTACAAAAAAACTTGAAGTACGAAAGTTTTGATTTTCTAAGTTATAATGGTGAACAATTCGACTTAACAAGAAGAGATTGAGACGTTTTTCTTTCCCACACGAAGATTGAGTGAGACATTGGATCATCGAAAAAGTTGAACAAATATAAAAGTTGAATCTGTTGTGGTTAGGCACCAAATTTTTTTTAAAAAAATATTGTTGTGGTTGAAGAGCTATGTATACCGTTGGAAAAAACCAGTTGGATTTTTTCGGGTGATTTACAAGAATGATTTTGGACGCAATCTTAGACATTTGATTTTGGTTGTCTTGTAAATAAAATTTCGAATTTTAACAAGTTCCGCTTCACCAACAAAATTCAGAAGGTCATGACAATTTATTAATGCTGGCCTATATGACAAATGTTATGTGCTCTATGGCTTCATTGACTAAAGTGCCATAGTCATGAAGTGTAAAATTGTTTTCACCAAGTTCCCGTTTTATATTTATATGTATGTTGACACTATTGATGTTATGGGCAAATATATTAGTGATTACGCTAAGAAGATTATTGAAGCAGTCTCTAGTTAAATGTTTATATATAAATAAGTTAAATTAATAGCTTAGATTTTTTCTTTAGGCAGGAAAAATCAAATTAAATATATATGTATGTCAATTGTCAACATCTCTCACAACTCATTTGAATTGTGAAAGTAGTTGTTCGACAAGTGTTTTAAAATTGAAAGCAATTACGGTTTGAATTGGAATTCAGTTAGCAAAAGTCAAAACGAAATGTTTATCATAAACTAACAAGCAATTAAGACGATATTTTATTCAAATTTTTTACTATCAAAAACTAACAATTCAAGCAACTACGTGTTATAAATCCCTCATAATGATCATTATTTGCATTGTTGAAAGGTGTTACTTACGTAGATATGGATAAGCTAAATTTCATAATTCTCGAAATCGATTATTGGATGAAGTTAATCTTGATCGGTTGTGGGTGATCTATCAGTCATATTATTCTGAGGTGAAGCGAATTGTTACCACTATCTCGGGTCTGAGGTGAACAAGAATCTTAGAGCGGGTGTGATATTGCATTTTTATCAGAGTCATTCATGCTGAGTTGTATCTGTATAGGCTTTAACTATCACTTGTCATTTCTTGATACGCCAATTGTCAAATTTGTATTTTAACCAATACTAAAAAAAAATAAAAAATTGTAATCTCTACGAGTAGAATACTAGAATTTAAACCCAAAATTAGTATGGTGATTTGCATAATATATGCTTTTATAGTTAAATAATTTCATTATTGGGTTGCTTTCAGTTGATTCTTTTCTTTCTTTTAACTTTGGATAAAAACTTCCAAATATTTTTTCCTAAATTATCTTGAATAGTTTGTGGGGTACAATATAAAGTGATGGTACATAATATACTTATTTAGGCTTATCCAATATTTTTCTTTGTGATGTAGGGTTGGATTTCAAGCACAACCACTTCAACTTACATTGAAAATTTTCCTTGAATTTAGGCTTTTATTAGGTGTAGGGGATACTATATACTAGCTAGAATTGGACATTTTTATTAGTAATGCTTAAAAAGGCTAAAGAAAAATTCAAATATGGGGGGACCTAATAGTGACCACTGACCACCCATGTCTTCCTGTTCTGCTAGCTTCAGAATTTAATTTCTTCAAGTTTATACTTTACTGCCATGCATGAGCTAAGTCCAAAATAATTAAAGCTTTGTACTTGTAGCTACCAAAATGGGGAAAAAGTAACAAAAAACAAGGGTATACGTGACTGCTTCCCATTGCGTAATGAGAGGATTGAGCTGGATTTGAGACTTTGAGGGAAGTAAAGTGGGCTAAAATGCGGATCATAACTTGTTGAAGAGTGAAAAAAAAAGTTTCACGTTGATAGTTAATGAAATGAGTGGTTTTCTAACTCGGGCAATCCTTTCCTCACAAGCTGGTTTTTAAGGTTGAATTAGGTTCAAGATCCATTTCTTTACATGGTGTTAGAGCATGACCTATCTCACGCATGTTAGGCCTTCAAATTAAACTGCTCACACTCCAAATGTCCAGCCAGGTAGCCCTGAGTGTGAGATGGGGTATTGAAGAATTTTTAAAAAAATCTCACATTGCTGGTTAATGAGATGACTGATTTCCTTACATGGACTTGAGCAATCCTGCTCTAACAAGTTAGCTTTTGGAGTTAGTTAGGCTCAAAATCTATTTCTTTGCATAACTCAACTCGCCCAACTTTTACTAAATTTTAACTGTTTTATTTGTAATTTATAATTTTTAGTACCTAATAAACTACTTTATTTCCTTATTATGATTATATATGACATATCTAACTTTTTTTTTAAACTAATCAATAGACAAATTGTTGTCTCTCCTGTGTTCAAAAAATATAGCAAATCTGAAAATATAAATCTGAAAAATAGAAAGATAATGAACTTATAAAAATATCTGAGTCCACAATTTTCTTGTGTGTTCTTAAGGAATTTAATCCCCCCACTGTATCCGAGGTTGTGGATTACTTCCTCTCAGGATAAAACGGATATAACTATTATTGGTGTAGCGATACCTCAAATGTCAATAACTTCGTCGAACTCAAAGTCAGCAACAAATCACACAAAGACTCTATATTTGTGTAACACCCCGTACATTTTCAAAACTTGTGCGACTAACCTAACATGGATAAAAGTATTTAAACTTGAGATAATAAGGATATACTTAAGTGTAAAATTAAAGTTAAGTGGTGAATTAAGGTAGAAGGATTAAGACGTTGGAAAACGGGGAGAACATAAGTGAGGTGCTTCCGTGACTTAATTAAGATAGTAAGTGTATCACCTATTTAACCTATTGGGCTGCATTTGGACCTATGTTAATGGACTGAATTGAGGTCCAAACTAAGTACATAAAATAGGGAAGATGACCAGCCCAACACCTAAATATCACTAAGGCCCAACATACTATGATCCAACTAGAATTAGCCCAAGTAAGTGGACTGTTTTGGACAGCTTATATAGCCAAGTAGGTGCATCACCTACTTGGACTACTTTTGACCAAAAATGTGGCTAAGAATGGATAAAGAGTGGCGGTCAAAAAGGGTGTATATAGGGATCATTTCAGCATTATTTTTCATTCACTACACTTGTAAAATTTTAGCTTTTAATTAACACTCTCTCCCCTTTCTAAACCAAAACAGCCGCCCTAGTTTCCCCTTTAGGGTTCTTGGACTAATCTCCCATTTTGCAAGCCTTGGTAAGTGTTTACCCTTATAGATTAATGTTATATATGTATAATAGGTTGTGTAAAACATGTTGGTGGTGTTTAAAATGTATAGGGCAGTCCCTTAATTAAGTTGGCAGTCCACTTATGTTGGTTTTGATGAATTTGTCTTCCTTGTGGCTTGGACTTGTATAGGGGCTTAGGGTGTTGAAGAAATTAAGTTATGATGATGAAATTCCAGTATATTAAAGTGTGGTTCTGCCCCTGAATCGTTCCTTTCATGTATGGCTTGATGAAAATGTTTATATGTGTTGGTAAATGGAACGTTTGTTGTAGTGAAAAGACAACACTCTTTTGTTATGTTAATCTGAATTTTGGAACTGTTGTGGAATGATTTTGGTATGCTACTGTGGAAGGCAGTATGGTTACCTTATGGTGTGAATATATGGAGTTTCATTGGAGTGGAAATGTAAAGAATAAACTAGGTAGGTAATCCTACCGGTTTGTAACGGTTATGTTTGTTTGTGGACTGTTTTGGTGGTGTGTGGACTGATTTGGTGTTGTTGTTTTACAAAAGCAGTAAGTGTTAGGGTAATGTGGTTGAATACTGTTATCTGGTAGTATAATGAAAGGGAGAGTGATGCAAAATGTGTTTTGGGAGGTTGGACGGTTTCTACTTTCCGTTAAGCACCTACTTACCGTCTTGTAAACTTATAATGTAGCTAGCCGTTAATGTTCGCTCCATTATGTACTTGTGTTGTAGAGTAACACATAAGGAAGGAGCTGAATCATTGTAGTTACATATTGAGAAGATAAGGTATGTACGGTTATTCTTTTCCGCATTCTTCTGCAGCATCTAGTATTCATATTATCATAACACTTGTCCTATCCCCAAAGGGTTGTACAATATCTCATTTCAGAATTAGTAGCACTGTTATAAATGTATCGCTCTTATAACTAAAGAATGAAGTAATGTGAGTAATTGTGTAATGGTTAATGTTGAAAATGGGTGGTATCTCATGGAGTGAAAGAAACACTCGCATGAATGTCGATCCCATTATTACGGGTGGTATCCCATGGGATAAAAGGAATATCCGCATGGATGGCGATCCCGATTATTATGTTATTTCCCACTGATCAGTTGGGCCCGGGCATGACATGATTGATGATTGATGATGTACAGTAAAGTAAAGTAAAGTACAGTAAAGTAAAGGAAGAATGTACATGATTCCACATATATACCATATGGTAGTTATTTATATCGTTCGTTCACTTGTACTTAATTCCATTGAAGTGCTTATATTTCATACAGTTACTTATAGCCTTACATACTCAGTACATTCTTTCGTACTGACGTCCCTTGGGGGACTTACCTTACGTGCTGCAGGTACAGGTACTAGTAGACCTCCTCAGTAGGCTACGAGTCATCTACAGAATATTGGTGAGCTCCAGTTCGGTTCGGGGCTTTCCGAGTCATATGTATATGTGGTTTTGGTGCTGCATAAGCATTGTATATAAAGTGGGAAATTATACCGACTATATTTTGGGTTTTGTAGCTGTTAGAGGCTTTGTAGACGTTATACAGCTGAAGGAGGGAATGTTGTGTGTTTTTTTTCCAACCATATGGCTCCAACGGCCATGTCTCATGTTTATATAGATGTTCTTATTAGATTTATATTATTGATATGTTGTGTCCATAAGTGATTGAATGCTAGCCTATTGACAACAAGTATGCGAACGTATAGAATGGTTCTCTCGGGCCTTAACGGCTTCGGGTGCCATGTCCGCCCCAATGGGATTTGAGGTGTGACAAAAGTGGTATCAGAGCGGTCGTCCTAGGGTGTCTACAAAGCCGTGTCTGAGTAGATTCTTACTTATCGATGTGTTGTGCACCACATCTATACGTAGGAGACTACGGGACATTTAGGAGTTGTTTCTTTTCTTCATTTTCTAGATCGTGCAATAGAGCTAAAGTTGTAGGTTGAATCACATCTGACCATTGAAATGGTTTTCTTGTGTTATAGTAAAAATGCCGGTTACAAGAAGAGGTAGAGGTAGAGGTAAGAAGATAGACATGGCTGCCGGAGAAGGAACCAGTAAATCACCACCTAAACAAGCTAATCAAGGTGAAGCTGAAAATGAGTTTGCATCACAGACTTCTTCCACTCTTCCATTGTCAGAAGAGTCAAGAGGAAGAGAAGTACCTGCAGGACCACCAATAAATACTACTGACCAGGATTTAAAGAGTGCAGTGCAAATGTTGACCCGAATAGTTGCTGCACAAGTTCAGGGACAAGGTGGTCCAACGACAAATGATGATAGTGCAGCTAGAGCAGCTAGTCGACGGACACAGGATTTTCTGAAGTTAGATCCTCCCACATTCACTGGATCAGATCCAAATGAGGACCCTCAAGATTTTGTAGATCAAATTCAAAGGGCTTTGGAGGTTATGCATGTGTCCGGTGTGGAAACGGTTGAGCTTGCGGCCTATAGATTGAAGGGCGAGGCTATTTTATGGTATGAAGATTGGAAACGGTCGAGAGGTATTGATGCACTCCCAGCTAGTTGGGAAGAATTTAAAATGGCATTCATTGATCACTATCTCCCATATGAGGTCCGAGAGGCTCGTGCAGACCAGTTCTTGAATCTGCGGCAGGGTAACATGAGTGTCCGAGAGTATAGCCTTCGATTTAACTCTTTGGCCCGTTATGCTCCGAATGTGGTAGCTACGATGACCGATAGAGTTCATCGGTATGTGGACAGACTGGAGCCATATTTGGTTCGAGATTGTACTATTGCTGCGTTGAACAGGGATATGGACATAGCTAGAATACAGGCCTTTGCACAGAAAATGGAAGATCAGAGGCAACGGAGAAGAACACAAGGGTTTGAAGAAGGGTCGTCGAAGAGAGCTAGATCTACGGGACAGTCTATGGTGTCCCAAGGAGAGTTTAGGCCTCAGAGTTTTAATAGACCGCCTAGGCCACCATTTTCTCATTCCATGGCAGGCACTTCATTTCAATTCCAAGGGTTTAGAGGTAATCAAGCCTGGCAAGGTAGTGGGAGTCGTGGTTCACAGACATCGGGATCTTTTCGTTCACCATGTCAGCATTGCAGACGATATCATCCAGGTGAATGTCGACTGGGGATGAATGTTTGTTATTGGTGTGGCATGACAGGACACATGATGAGGGAATGCCCACGAAGGGGCTCGGGAAGCATGGTGCGACCTGCGGGATCCACTGTGGCATCATCATCATCGGTGCCTTCCTTAGGTAGAGGAGTGCAGCCTATTGGACGCGGTAGAGGTGCTAGAGGAGCAGCTAGTTCCAGTGGAACTCAAAATCGTATTTATGCTCTAGCAGACCGTCAGAATTCAGAAGCATCTCCTGATGTAGTTACAGGTATCTTGTCCATATTCTCACATAATGTATATGCGTTGATTGATCCGGGTTCTACATTATCATATGTTACTCCTTTGATTGCTGAAAAATTTGAAAGAACGCCGGAATTACTAGTTAAGTCAATTGAAGTAACTACACCGGTTGGGGAATCTATTATAGCAGAGAGAGTTTATCGTGATTGCATAGTTACTGTCGGTGGTCATGATACGTTGGTTGATTTTGTTGAGCTAGACATGATAGATTTTGATGTTATAATGGGAATGGATTGGCTAGCTTCTTGTTATGCCACGGTAGATTGTCGAGCCAAGAGGGTACAATTCCATTTTCCACAAAAGGATATTCTTGAATGGAAGGGTAATGTAGGAGCACCAAGAGGCAGATTTATTTCCTATCTTAAGGCTAGGAAAATGATATCCAAGGGATATATATGCCACTTAGTGAGAGTGCATGATATTGATGCAAAACCACCAACTCCTCAATCGGTTCCAGTGGTCAATGAATTTCTTGACGTATTTCCAGAGGATCTTCTAGGTTTGCCCCCAGAACGGGAAGTAGAGTTTGGTATCGATGTAGATCCAGGCACTCAACCTATCTCTATTCCCCCATATAGAATGGCTCCAGCAGAATTGCGTGAATTGAAGGAGCAATTGAAAGATTTGCTGGACAAGGGCTTCATTAGGCCTAGTATGTCCCCGTGGGGTGCACCGGTATTATTTGTACGGAAGAAAGATGGCACATTGAGAATGTGCATTGACTATCGGCAATTGAATAAGGTGACAATTAAGAACAAATATCCCCTTCCTAGAATTGATGATTTGTTTGATCAATTACAAGGTGCTACATGTTTCTCAAAGATTGATTTGAGGTCGGGTTACCATCAAGTAAAGGTCAGAGAAAGAGATATACCCAAGACAGCTTTCCGAACACGGTACGGTCATTATGAGTTTTTGGTTATGTCCTTCGGGTTAACAAATGCACCAGCAGCTTTTATGGATCTGATGAATAGGGTGTTCAAGCCATTTTTAGACGTGTTCGTGATAGTATTTATAGACGATATTCTTGTCTATTCACGATCAAAAGAGGACCATGCTAGCCACTTACGACAGGTGTTACAGATTCTTCGTGATCGTAAGTTATATGCAAAGTTCTCTAAGTGTGAATTTTGGTTGAAGTCTGTAGCATTCTTGGGTCACATTGTATCAGATGAAGGGATAAGGGTTGATACGCAAAAGATTGAAGCGGTAAAAAATTGGCCAAGGCCTACGACACCTACGGAAATTCGTAGCTTCCTTGGGTTAGCAGGTTATTATCGAAGGTTTGTTGAAGGGTTTTCTTCCATTGCTGCACCTTTAACAAAGCTTACACACAAGGCAATCAAATTTCAGTGGAATGATGCATGTGAGAGAAGTTTCCAAGAGCTGAAAGATAAATTGACTTCTACACCAGTATTGGTACTTCCGGAAAGCACAGAGGGGTATGTAGTATATTGTGATGCTTCCGGAATTGGCCTAGGGTGTGTATTGATGCAGCACGGTAATGTAATAGCATATGCTTCACGACAGCTGCGACCGCATGAGAGAAACTATCCCACGCATGATCTTGAATTAGCAGCGGTGGTATTTGCTTTAAAGATATGGCGTCATTATTTGTATGGAGTTCATGTTGACATCTATACTGATCATAAAAGTTTACAGTATATCTTTAAGCAGAAGGAACTCAATTTGAGACAACGAAGGTGGCTTGAGCTATTGAAAGATTATGATATTGATATTCTATATCATCCAGAAAAAGCAAATGTGGTAGCTGATGCATTGAGCCGAAAGGCAATAGGAGGCACTAGTAGCCACTTGACAGAAAAGCAAGATTTAGTCAAAGATCTACATCAATTAGCCAGCTTGGGGGTTCGTCTTCTCGAATCCTCAGATGAAGGGGTTATTGTACAAAATGCAGCTGAATCTTTATTAATAGTTGAGGTGAAAGAAAAGCAGTTTGCGGATCCTATGTTATTGCAGCTAAAGGAAAATGTACAACAGGGTCTGACTAAGGTTTTTGATCTTACACAAGAAGGGGTGCTTCAATGCCAAGATAGATTATGTGTACCGGATGTAGATGAGCTGAGGAGAAGAATTATGATGGAGGCGCATCATTCACGATATTCTATTCATCCGGGAGCTACAAAAATGTACCATGATTTGAAAGAAGTGTATTGGTGGGGTAATATGAAGAAGGACATTGCTAAATTTGTGACTCAATGTCTAAATTGTCAACAAGTTAAAGTGGAGCATCAGAAACCTGGAGGTTACATGCAATGTATCAATCTTCCAGTTTGGAAATGGGATATGATTAATATGGACTTCGTCACAGGTTTGCCTCGTACACTGCGGAAATTTGATTCTATATGGGTCATAGTTGACAGGCTTACCAAGTCAGCACATTTCCTACCTGTCAAAACCACTTATACATCGGAAGATTATGCAAGATTGTATGTTAAAGAGATAGTGAGATTACATGGAATTCCGGTCTCCATTATATCAGACAGGGGAGCACAATTTACTGCACATTTTTGGAAATCATTTCAGAAGAGCTTGGGTACACAAGTAAAGTTGAGTACGGCCTTCCATCCTCAGACGGATGGACAAGCAGAACGTACTATCCAGACACTTGAAGATATGCTACGAGCGTGCGCATTAGACTTTAAAGGCAATTGGGATGATCATTTATCTCTTGTTGAATTTGCCTACAATAATAGCTATCATTCAAGTATCAAGATGGCTCCTTACGAAGCGTTATATGGGAGGAAGTGTAGATCACCTATCGGATGGTTTGAAGTAGGTGAAACTACCCTATTTGGACCGGATCTCGTCCATCAAGCTATGGAGAAAGTTAAGGTGATACAGCAACGACTACGGACAGCCCAAAGCCGCCATAAATCATATGCTGATGTTAGAAGAAAAGGGCTCGAATTCGCCATAGGTGATTGGGTATTTTTAAAAGTGTCACCGATGAAAGGGGTAATGCGATTCGGAAAGAAAGGAAAATTGAGTCCACGTTATATAGGCCCATATGAAATTATTAAAAGATTCGGGCAAGTTGCGTATGAGTTGGCACTACCCCAAGAACTCTCCACTGTTCATCCGGTATTTCATGTTTCGATGCTTCAAAAGTGCATAGGAGATCCATCTCATATTACTCCTACTGAAGATGTACAAGTTACGGAAGATCTCACCTATGAAGAAGTACCTATTGCTATTTTGGATCGACAAGTTAAGAAGTTAAGAAATAAAGAGGTAGCTTCCGTAAAAGTGCTTTGGAGGAATCAACAGGTAGAAGAGATCACATGGGAAGCCGAGGAGATGATGAAATCTAAGTATCCTCAATTATTTGAAACTGAAGTGGAAACCTTAGATGCTGAATTGGAGCAATAACAAGTAAGTATATAAATATATAAGTGTTATATGGTAGTATAAAGATTGAACTTAAGCTTGAACTCGTTTAAGCTGAATAGAGATGATACTACCATTCGAGGACGAATGTTCCTAAGGGGGGGAGGATGTAACACCCCGTACATTTTCAAAACTTGTGCGACTAACCTAACGTGGATAAAAGTATTTAAACTTGAGATAATAAGGATATACTTAAGTGTAAAATTAAAGTTAAGTGGTGAATTAAGGTAGAAGGATTAAGACGTTGGAAAACGGGGAGAACATAAGTGAGGTGCTTCCGTGACTTAATTAAGATAGTAAGTGTATCACCTATTTAACCTATTGGGCTGCATTTGGACCTATGTTAATGGACTGAATTGAGGTCCAAACTAAGTACATAAAATAGGGAAGATGACCAGCCCAACACCTAAATATCACTAAGGCCCAACATGCTATGATCCAACTAGAATTAGCCCAAGTAAGTGGACTATTTTGGACAGCTTATATAGCCAAGTAGGTGCATCACCTACTTGGACTACTTTTGACCAAAAATGTGGCTAAGAATGGATAAAGAGTGGCGGTCAAAAAGGGTGTATATAGGGATCATTTCAGCATTATTTTTCATTCACTACACTTGTAAAATTTTAGCTTTTAATTAACACTCTCTCCCCTTTCTAAACCAAAACAGCCGCCCTAGTTTCCCCTTTAGGGTTCTTGGACTAATCTCCCATTTTGCAAGCCTTGGTAAGTGTTTACCCTTATAGATTAATGTTATATATGTATAATAGGTTGTGTAAAACATGTTGGTGGTGTTTAAAATGTATAGGGCAGTCCCTTAATTAAGTTGGCAGTCCACTTATGTTGGTTTTGATGAATTTGTCTTCCTTGTGGCTTGGACTTGTATAGGGGCTTAGGGTGTTGAAGAAATTAAGTTATGATGATGAAATTCCAGTATATTAAAGTGTGGTTCTGCCCCTGAATCGTTCCTTTCATGTATGGCTTGATGAAAATGTTTATATGTGTTGGTAAATGGAACGTTTGTTGTAGTGAAAAGACAACACTCTTTTGTTATGTTAATCTGAATTTTGGAACTGTTGTGGAATGATTTTGGTATGCTACTGTGGAAGGCAGTATGGTTACCTTATGGTGTGAATATATGGAGTTTCATTGGAGTGGAAATGTAAAGAATAAACTAGGTAGGTAATCCTACCGGTTTGTAACGGTTATGTTTGTTTGTGGACTGTTTTGGTGGTGTGTGGACTGATTTGGTGTTGTTGTTTTACAAAAGCAGTAAGTGTTAGGGTAATGTGGTTGAATACTGTTATCTGGTAGTATAATGAAAGGGAGAGTGATGCAAAATGTGTTTTGGGAGGTTGGACGGTTTCTACTTTCCGTTAAGCACCTACTTACCGTCTTGTAAACTTATAATGTAGCTAGCCGTTAATGTTCGCTCCATTATGTACTTGTGTTGTAGAGTAACACATAAGGAAGGAGCTGAATCATTGTAGTTACATATTGAGAAGATAAGGTATGTACGGTTATTCTTTTCCGCATTCTTCTGCAGCATCTAGTATTCATATTATCATAACACTTGTCCTATCCCCAAAGGGTTGTACAATATCTCATTTCAGAATTAGTAGCACTGTTATAAATGTATCGCTCTTATAACTAAAGAATGAAGTAATGTGAGTAATTGTGTAATGGTTAATGTTGAAAATGGGTGGTATCTCATGGAGTGAAAGAAACACTCGCATGAATGTCGATCCCATTATTACGGGTGGTATCCCATGGGATAAAAGGAATATCCGCATGGATGGCGATCCCGATTATTATGTTATTTCCCACTGATCAGTTGGGCCCGGGCATGACATGATTGATGATTGATGATGTACAGTAAAGTAAAGTAAAGTACAGTAAAGTAAAGGAAGAATGTACATGATTCCACATATATACCATATGGTAGTTATTTATATCGTTCGTTCACTTGTACTTAATTCCATTGAAGTGCTTATATTTCATACAGTTACTTATAGCCTTACATACTCAGTACATTCTTTCGTACTGACGTCCCTTGGGGGACTTACCTTACGTGCTGCAGGTACAGGTACTAGTAGACCTCCTCAGTAGGCTACGAGTCATCTACAGAATATTGGTGAGCTCCAGTTCGGTTCGGGGCTTTCCGAGTCATATGTATATGTGGTTTTGGTGCTGCATAAGCATTGTATATAAAGTGGGAAATTATACCGACTATATTTTGGGTTTTATAGCTGTTAGAGGCTTTGTAGACGTTATACAACTGAGGGAGGGAATGTTGTGTGTTTTTTTTTCAACCATATGGCTCCAACGGCCATGTCTCATGTTTATATAGATGTTCTTATTAGATTTATATTATTGATATGTTGTGTCCATAAGTGATTGAATGCTAGCCTATTGACAACAAGTATGCGAACGTATAGAATGGTTCTCTCGGGCCTTAACGGCTTCGGGTGCCATGTCCGCCCCAATGGAATTTGAGGTGTGACAATTTGTTTGTAAGTAAATATGCAGATGAAGTTCAAAAATTTTTGATTAATCAAAAACTGAGGCTAGTCCTCTCAATTTATAGCCAATGAAGAGGTGCTTGGAAAAGTCACAACCTATTAGAAAAGTCACAACTTATCGAAAAAGTCACAACCTATAGGAAGAGTCACAACCCATTAGAAGAGTCACACCCATCGAAAAGGTCACAACCATTCAAAACGAAAAAGTGTCTTTTAACATGCACCCTTTTGTTTGGTGTCTATTCATTTCCCATTCACACGAACTCAGCAATCCCCCACATGAATGGGGAATGACTATATGATGAAAAATATGCATGAAAACTGTGTGATTCATAAGTAAGGATTAATAACATCTGGATAAGTATGTTTCCCTTTAAACTTTTCGTAGTGGACATATGTCGGATATACTCAGTCAATCGGTAGATTTGATAGCTTTGAACCATCGAGCTTTGGTGTATACCTAGACAACTACATGTCACACAATCAACCCTTTAACTATCTTTGGTTCTCATTGTTTTGTTCGTTTCAGTTATGAACACAACTTGATTTTATAAGTGCGCAGAGAACTGGCCTTACAAAATCCTCCTTGAAGCGGCTTACAATTCACACTTACATGGGTGATTCCTAAATGTGTAATCTCGTAGATACAATTGTCTTCATCTGAGAATAGACCAACATTTTATTTTGACAATATTGAACCGTCAATCACAACTTTGTTTTCTCCTTGAACCTAGATATTGGGATCTCCAGTTTTCTAGGTAGAGTTACCGCTATGTTGACTTGTCATTGGCCATAGTCTCATTCCCTTTGATGATTTCTCAACTCCCTCTCTAGTTAGGCCTTTTCTAAGTGGATTCGACACATTATCATTTGACTTTCCATAGTCAATTGTGATAATTCCACTAGAGAGTAGTTGCCTAACTGTATTATGTCTTTGTCGAATGTGACGAGATTTTTCGTTATACATAACTCTCCCAGCCCTTCCTTTTGCTGCTTGACTATCGCAATGTATACAAATAGGTGCCAATGGTTTGGGCCAAAATGGAATGTCTTCTAGGAAGTTCCAGAGCCATTCAGCTTCTTTACCGGCTTTGTCTAAAGCTATAAACTCAGACTCCATTATTGAGCAAGCGATTTATATTTGTTTGGATGACTTCCAAGATACTGCTCCTCCTTCAATGGTAAACACATATCCACTAATGGACTTAATTTCTGCTGATACGGTGATTTAATTTGCATCACAATACCCTTCAATAACCACATGATACAAATTGTAATACAAAATCCAGTTTTGGGTATATTTCAAATATCCCAAAACTCGTTTCATTGCCATCCAATGATTTTGGTCGGAATTACTTGTGTATTGATTTAGTTTACTTATGGAACAAGCTTTATCTGGCCTTATACAATTCATGATGTACATCAAACTTCCCAACACTCTAGCGTACTCCGTTTGAGGCTTGCTTTGACCTTTATTCTTCACAAGAGCATGATTTAAATCAATTGGAGTTCTTGAAACATTAAAGTCTAAATACTTGAATTTTTCAAGTACCATGTTGATGTAATGAGTTTGAGACAGTGTTAGACCTTGAGGAGTCCTGTGAATTTTAATTCCTAAATTCAAATTTGTCACTCCTAAGTCTTTCATATCAAACTTGCTAACAAGCATACGCTTAGTAACATTTATGTGGGAAATGTCTTTATTCATTATCAACATATCATCAATATATAAACAAACAATGACAATGTGATTTGGAGTGTTTTTGATGTAAATACATTTATCACACTCATTAATCTTAAATCCATTTGATAACATTGTTTGTTCAAATTTTGCATGCTATTGTTTGGGTGCTTGTTTTAGTCCATAAAATGACTTAACAAGTCGACATACCTTCTTTTCTTTTCTTGAAATTACTAACCCTTCGAATTGATCTATGTATATTTCTTCCTCCAGTTCTCCATTTAAGAAGGCCATCTTCAGATTCATTTGATGAATTTGAAGACCATACACTGCGGCTAATGCTATCAACACTCGAATAGATGTGATTCTTATTACCGGCGAGTACGTGTCGAAATAATCAAGACCTTCTCGTTATTTGAATTCTTTGACAACTAGTCTTGCCTTATATTTATCAATAGTGTCATCATCTTTCATTTTATTTTTAAAGATTCATTTAGAACCCAATGGTTTGTTTTTTAGAGGAAGATCAACCAACTCCCATGTATGATTATTCAATATGGATTCTATTTCATTATTGATTGCCTGTTTCAATATTGTGTTTTTGATGAAGACATTGCTTCCCTAAAAGTTTGAGGCTCATTTTCTACTAAAAATATCAAGAAATCGGGACCAAAGGAAGTTGTGGTCAATTGACATTTGCTACGTCTTGAATTCTCCTCATTAGGTATATTTTTCTTTGATTCTTCCCGAGATCATTTAGATCTTTCGCTAGCCGACTCACATTCATTCTTATACGAATAAATATTTTCAAAAAATTCAGTATTATCTGATTCAATTACCGTATTCACATGAATGTCAGGATTTTCTGATTTATGAATCAGAAAACGATATGCTTTGCTATTGGTATCATATCCAATGAAAATATAGTCAATTATTTTCGATTCTATTTTAATCTTTTTGGGTTTAGGAATCTGTACTTTAGCCGAACACCCCTTCAATTTTAAGTATTTTAAGTTGGGGTTCCATCCTTTTCATTTTTCATATGGAATAGATTGTATTTTGCTATGGGGAACTCTATTTAGTATTTTATTTGCCTTAAGAATAGCTTCCCCCCACAAGTTTTGGGGTAAACCAGAACTTATCAACACGACATTCATCATCTCCTTTAATGTTCTATTCTTTTCATCATCTTCTTTAATGTTCTATTCTTTCTTTCCGTAATTCCATTGGATTGAGGTGAATATGGGACAGTTGTTTGATGAATAATGTCATATTCCAAACATGTTTCTTCAAAAGGAGATTCATACTCTCCACCCCTATTATTTCTTATCATTTTAATCTTTTTATCCAACTGATTTTCAACTTCAGTTTTATATTGCCTAAATGTTTCTATTGCTTCATCCTTACTATTCAGCAAATAAAGATATCAATATCTAGTCCAATCGTCAATAATAGTTATGAAATACTTTTCCCACCACGAGATGGTGTTGACTTCATATCACAAATATCAGTGTGAATAAACTCTAAAGTATTAAAATTTCTTTCAACAGGCTTATAAGGATGCTTAGCAAACTTAGATTCAACACATGTTTGACATTTTTATTTATTGCACTTAAAGTTAGACAAAACTTCCAAACTAATCAGTTTTCGCAAGATTTTGTAATTGACTTGTCCTAAACGACCATGCCACAAATCATTAGACTCAAGCAAGTAAGAAGAAACCTCAGCTTTATTCATTTCAACAACCATTACATCAAGTTTGAAAAGGCCCTCATTGAGGTAGCCCTTTTCTACATACATTTCATTCTTGCTTATTACAACTTTCTCCGAAACAAATACATACTTAAACCCTTTTCTAACGAGAAGTGTTGTAGACACTAAGTTCTTCCTAATAGTAGGAACATGGAGAACATTATTGAGAGTCAACACCTTGCCGGAAATCATATTTAGGAATATCTTCTCACTTCCTTCAACCTTGGCTGTTGCAGTATGTTCCATGAAGATCACTTCTTCGGGACCAATGGTATCATAAGTAGCAAAAGTTTCTTTGTTCGCACAAATATGTCTAGTGACCCCTGAATCAAACCACTATTCATTTGGATTTCCAATTAGATTGTATTCAGTGATCATAGCACACAAATTTTCAATCTCTTCAGTTGCTTCCACCATGTTTATCTGATTGTTCTTGTTCTTCTTTAGAACTTAACAATTTGGAGCTTTGTGGCCAACTTTACTACAATTGTAGCACTTGCCTTTGAACCTTTTCTTGTTCTATTCTTTCTCTTGTCTGGAAGACTTCTTCCTTTTTTTATTATGTGTATAATCATCTTTAACAAGATTTGCACCCATTATTGCTGATTTCTCACGCAACTTATTGTCCTCTTCTATCTTGAGACGAATCACAAGATCTTCCAAACTAGAAATGGGTTTTCCAGCATTCCTTCTTCAAAAACACGAGGATCCCCATTTGAGAACTTTTACATTTCAATTGTGGTCAGCCAAAAGGATATCATATGCTGCCAAGCTTTGAAGTTCACACCAAAAATTTATCTGATTTTTCTGCCAATGTCATTGCCGGAGCAACATCTGAATGGCTTGATGACGCAATATTGATTGCCATTGGAACAACATCATTCACAACCGAATCAATTTGTTGTTCAGTTTCATTCATAATTTTTCTGTCAATCTTTGACAAACAATTTAGTATTTCAGAATACTAACAACAAAGACTTAATCTTTAAAAAACTTGTTTCTAGTCAACGATGAAGTTTTTATGCTCTTCAAATCGTAAACCGAATGAACTTTGAAACCTAACAAAGTTTGTATATTCCTCAAATCAGAATCAAATTCAAACAGAGTATAAAATCAAAAGGTTTTAATCTCCAGAAACCAATATAGAGAGTTCAATGAATCGATAAAGTTTTTATATTCTTCAAACCGAGTTAATGAATGAAGTAGAAAATAGTAAGATTTTAATCTCCAACCAAACCAGAATAAAAGAGAAAAGATGAATCTCTATACAAAATAAAACAACAATTGTTTTTTTTTTTTTTTCAATGAACACACAAAGTTCTAAAATGTGTTTAGGAAAATCAATGCCCACAATACTTTTCTTAGAAAACTTTTTTTTTTTTCCTGACTGATATCATGTAAAACATACACGGAAAATATCAATCGTTATTAAATTCTTTAAATGCATTCTCTCATTGATCCAATGGAAAACAAATGCAACAAAAGTTAAATGAACCCATTTAATACAATCATTATACACGATACGTTACTTTCTTGAACCACTGTCCAAATGGAAAAAATGAAAAAAAAAATTCTTTTCCAGAAAGCACTTATACTGATTCAGTAAGCATTAAGAACACAAAAATAATAATATTAAATTCCTTAATCTTGTTGTCTCTCCTGTGTTCAAAAAATATAGCAAACCAAAAAAGATAAATCTAGAAAACAGAAAAATAATGAACTTATTAAAATATCCGAGTCCACAATTTTCTTGTGTGTTCTTAAGGAATTTAATCCCTCCACTGTATCCGAGGTTATTGATTACTTTCTCCCAGGATAAAACGGATATACCTATTATTGGTGTAGCAGTACCTCAAATGTCAATAACTTCGTCGAACTCAAAGTCAGCAACAAATTACACAAAGACTCTATATTTGTTTGTAAGTAGAAATGCAAATGAAGTTCGAAATTTTTTGATTAATTAAAAACTGAGGCTAGTCCTCTCAATTTATAGCCAATGAGAGGTGTTTGGAAAAGTCGCAACCTATCAGAAAAGTCACAACTTATCGAAAGAGTCACAACCCATCGAAAAGGTCACAACCATTCAAAACAAAAAAATGCCTTTTAACATGCACCCTTTTCTTTGGTGTCTATTCATTTCTCATTCACACCTCTTAAAAACCCAACTCAAATCAGTAACTCCCAAACTTAAAATAATTGAACGAGTTATGTTTTTGTGAACTAATTTTGCCACCTCTGGCAACTAATGCATATGCATCTTCCTTTTCATATGATTGTTTTTTGATACTATATTGTTTTCCTTGTAATCAATGCCAGAGGCCCACATACTGGCTTTCTTCTCACATGCTCCTCCTCTTGCCCCTGGTTTTTACCTTCTCGTGTGCTAAGTTGTTTTGGTGTCATAATCGCCTTACTACTATTTTTTTTGTTTTTGGCATCTTATCTGTGAAGGTAAAGATATGTTGCTCGGACTTTCTAAAAGTATTGTTGCATCGATACTTAAAATTGCATTATTTTTAAAGTATTCGACACATTCGTTGATATTTTTGAGGAGTCGAGCAACATAGAAGGTAAGTGTACACCTGCAAAGGCATTTTGTTTAATTGAAAAAAGATTGACGGATCGGAGTTATCGATCTATTGGAGAGAAGATTTAATTGAATCCATCTCGTTGAAAAGTTATACTTAATTGAGTTAATAAAAGGTAAAGGTGATTTAAAAATTTATTTTAGATCATATGCATGTTCGAATTTCAAGTTCAACATTCTTTTTTGAATTCCTTGTCTATGATCTATCAAAAATAGTTGTAATGCCTGGTACACTTGAAACGTATAATATTATTGTTGCTAGTATTATTTTTTGTGCCATTGGATCGGAGCCTACTTCTTAAGATTGATGATGGGAAAAGAATGACTATGCGCTCCCAAAATTCACAAAAAAAACTTCCAAACATTATATATACATCTACATTATAAATTCTTATAGAAAAGAAAGTAAAGAAAGAAACTACTCAAATTGTACATATTGCTTAGTCACAAAAGAAATAGTGCTAGTCTACCAGCTAGCTATAAAAAGGAAATGAAGAGACAACAGGGCTGGGTGGGATCAACAAACAGCCAAATGACTATGATTGCCATCAAGAATGCAAAACCTGGTAGGTCTAGGCTGAAAGTTCTTCTTTCTCAATTGATGATGATGATTTAAATTTGTAGGCTTAATAAAGTGCATGAGAAAGGCTTTGAACAAGTTCACCTTTGACATATTGTCTGTTGTAGTACTAGTATTCTTGAAAGAGACATTATCAGATTTGTGTGACATTGTTGTGCCTATGAACTTTGTATGTTGATGCTTTCTATGAAGGCTGCATCTGAATGAGCCTGGATGGCTGGTTGGGGAACAAAGACATGTTCTTGTGCTGCTAGTCACTTTTCTTGACGTTGCCATGGGACCTAACTATCTTTATTTTGTTACTACAGTATTTTGCTTTGGTTTTAATCAGCTAGTTCCTATGGTAATAAACATCCATATATATATAAAGAGGGAGAGACAGAACTGTGGCTTTATAGTATATGAACTTGGATCTATGAGTAATAAACATCCATGCATTTTGAATATTTAAATTTGCCCTTGCATGTTCAGTACCCCGTCTCCTTTTTAGTCCATTTAAAAAATGTATGATCTCTCTTAAAATTTGAAAATAGTTTAATTTAAGCTTTCTATTTACCTTTAATGAGAAACTTTTATAATCACATAAATGTTACAAGAAGTTTAAGATCACGTAAGTGTTTCAAATGTTTTATAGTCACACAAATATTACGACATCGTATGTTTAACATCATAAATTTTAGAAAATCTTCATTTTTTTGAACTTAATACTTAATCAAATAGGTTCACATAAATTGGAAAGAATAAATATATGCATTTGTAGTATAAAAGATTCATTTCAACTTAATTAATTACTACTAAAGTTTTTAATTCTTTTTTAATTTTTTTTAATGTTACCATATCATACTTATTGTGAGAAATTACATGTTTTAAGTCAAATTAATCTGATGAAGTAAAAAAAATTACACATTGTCAGTGCAGCCAGAACTTTAACACTTCTAATTCGCACATAGAGCACTATTAGTTTTAGGATCGTTATAGAAAAGAAATGGTAAAAGCTAAAAGCGGGTTTACTCAATAATGATGAAAATTATTTAAATTATCACGTCTTAAACGTACTATTCAAGATGATGTAAAAATTAAGATAGTTTAACGTCCTCTTCAAGAGCCAATTTGCTACCAAATGTCTTGAACTAATTATTAATTAGTTGTATCAATTTCGATTTAGTAGGTCCCTTGGAATGTAGCTATTGACTTTTATAACCTTAATGGTGGATTTACTTGTAAAAGCAGACATGAGCTACACTTAAACATGAAGACTGGCAAGCATAATTATAATAGACACCAAGCCACCAACTAACAACTTTCCCTTCACAAAAACTAAATGAGAAAATGCTTCAATTATGGCAGGATATTATAACGCTCCAAATACGATATTCCCTAGTGAATTTGCTGTCTAATTAAATATAATTATAGGCAATTATTGATCTAGGCCATTTACTTAATAATTAGCTTCTTCTCTCCTAGCTCCATTCAAAGCATAGGCCACAAAATATCCCTAAGATTTGCAAGAATAACTTGAGCATCCTTTTTAGTTTTCTGTCTTTTTCCTTCTAATTTGCAATTATTATTACTCCCTCAGACCTCTGTCCAATTTTATATGACACAGTTTGACTTGACACGATATTTAAGGGAAAAAAAAAGACTTTTGAAATTTATGGTCTAAAACAATCTTTAGATATTTTTGTGGTCGTAAATCAATTTCATTACGGGTAAAATGGGTATTTTAAAATTAAATTGTTTCTAATTATAGTAAGATAATATTCTTTTTGGGCGGGACTACAAGTAGGATTTGGTGGATATTCGACCTGAAATTGGATGGTGTTAGGTGTAGCAATGAAGTTGTCGAAATTTGGATGAACCAAATTCAAAGCGCTCAAACAAAATCTTAAGTGTATTCATCACTTAACCACAATTTGTTAAGTTAGGATTTTCTTTGCATATATTTGTTGAACAATTTGCCAGATCGCCTGTAGACTTTACTCACCATATTAGTCTTTCCTTAATCTGGTGATCAACTTTCAGTAATATTCACAAGCCAATGCACATTTTAAAATAAATCGAAATAATAAGACGCTAAGCCGGAGCACTACAATTTGCAAAATACTTGCTCATGTTTTAATATTTACTCCAAATTAATGAACATATAACATGTTTCATTCACGATAAATTAGTGTAATTTGATGTAAACACGGCTTGTAAGTTTTTAACATCCTTCCTCCCTCAGACAAAACCTACCAAAACCCCCCAAAAAAAGAGAGGAGCACATAGATCTAACATGTGTTTTCCTGATGCTTGTCTTGAAAAATCACGGTGTAACAGGGAGAGATAGCACACAGAATCAACATCTGTCCCTTGCTTTGTATTTCTTTATTTTTGTAAGCTCACAGATTCACTGCATGTCTATGGGCTATGAACTAGAAATGAAGAGCGGTTCACGATGCATACCACAGTATATGGTTTTTCTTATTTGTATCCCCAGTTTTGGGCTCGATTAATTCAAATTTGCAGTGGGAAAGGCTACCGTAAAGGTAAAGCGGTTTTTACCAAATGCAACTCTACGACAAGTCACAACCTTTGGTTGTTCTATGTCATTTACCATTCACGTTATCCTCGTCAATGATAATTTCTTTCTTTCCCTAAAAAGTCCTCTTTGTTTCACTTTACAAGATGCATTTCACTTTTTCAGTGCTGTTAAAATGTATCTGCTGAGTCGGGTTCACATTATTCCAATGTGAGTATCGGATACCGGGTGAAAAAACAGATGTATCTGCTGAATTACTTTTAAAACATGTCCCTTATAGCAGAAACAAAATCCTGACCTTGATATATTATTTAACTGGAACAAACCATACACCTCTATGTATGTGGACATAAGCATTAATTATATATGATTAATGTTCGAAGAATTCACAGTACTCTTAAATTCGTAAGTTTCAAGATAATCTGCCAATATAACAATAACTGATACCTGGAACAGTTGTAAGGCTAAACAAAGTGCTTCTGATCACTAGCCTAAAGGCAAACAACACTCTTTAGTCAAACGAAATTAAGGAAATAAACGTGAGGAGTGTTATATAAACACAAAATTTGATGTCCGTGTCCTGTATACACAACAATCTGCATCAATCCTAGCGTTAATCGTGTATGAACAACTTCTAACAATCCCTACAAGTCCCTAATTGACTTGTCATAAACCAACATATTAGAAAGTTCAGGTCTTCCTCATGTCGTACTTAAAGCAACGAATACTGCAGACATAACTGGTATTAACCACACTATATACATAAGAAAATAAACGAATGTCTTGTTGCTTACTAAGAAGTCCAAAAATATTTGAAAAATCACCCGTGGCTTTTCCCTGTGAAAGATTCTTGACCAGATGTAGCATCAACAAGTTTGGTATACTTCCGGTGACGCCTTTCTCTTGCATATAGTACCCAACAAATGAGTGAGAGCATTACTGCAGCTGAGACTAGAGCTAGACCTATGTAGATCCACTTACTGTATCGGCTCAAATCAGGACAATGTTCATCATGAATGACAGTGAAGGTATCTCGAAGGAAAGTGCAGTCAAGTAGCTCCTTAAGGAAAGGCGCAGAATGATACAGGCCGTTGCTAACATTGACTACTGCAGTCATTTGGTCGTACATAGCCGGGGTCAGACGGCCCACAGTGGAGCACATGTTACTTGCCGAAACCTGGCAGACATAATTCTTCCACACCTGCATTAATACAATGGAAGTTCTTGAATACACTTTATCAGTAGGTATCAAACAGGAATGAAGCATATAATTCATAGGAAATAGAATCCAATGAAGGTTGTTCCTCAATTTGAACTGAAATATTAGGTTTCTGAAACGTGGATATGATGCCTAACATAATGGAAAAGGACTCGTGAAGTCATTTAATAAACCCACCATAAGCGTCACCTAGTAAAAAAGAAACTTCTCAAGAACTCTTTGAGCATCCATCTTCACTGTTTTTTTCCATGAAGTTAAAAATGTTCATATACCTGTGTAGCATTGCTAAGTTCCACTTCACCACTTGCACATTTCCGGTCTGTCTTGTCTGAGTTAAATGGATTACAGAGGTTAGGGACCAGTGGACCAGATTGGTTGTAACCAACACCTGAAGGCGGATTGATGTTTGAAATATTGGTGATGATCCTGTTAGACACTCCAACCAATTGGTAGGTGACCTCTTTGCTCTGAGACAACGTTTCTTGGGCAGTAGCCGGGTCCACACAAGGGATTATATCATCAAGTGCTGTATGAGCCGATGGGTGTTTTACCCAATCATCCATGGCCACACATGTGTCTCCCGTTGCACTTATAGATAGACAAAACTATCGTTAGAAATTTTGGAAGTATATAACCGAACAAAAAGAAAAAGAAGCTCACAGTATTAAAAATTATGTTTGTACTTTGAAGAATTATGAACCAGAAAGAGCACAAGTAAGAATTCATTGTTGTGATAGAAAATAAAAGTTCTATGTTTCAGTATTAAAAGAAAAGGTGTGTTCTTATAAATTTGTCTATGTTGAAGACAATACTACATAAGGAGTTTTCAGAACATAAAGTCATTATCTAGTAGAGGCAGTGTAAAAGCCGCATTAATTTGATGTGCAAAAGAGGCATTATTAGTCTTTTCTACTTTTTATTTTGTTCTGGAAGGTTGGCGTGGAGGTGTTCGAACATCAGAGATGAAGAAGCATGATAGGACAAATAACAGTATAACTACATATAACTTACTTGTGAAGAACAAGAAATAAACCACATAAGATAAATGTGACTGCAACAAGGATCCAGCCTATAATGACTAGTCTGCAAAACAACAACAATGCTTTAGACTTCAAAAAGTATAATAGGTTGTTATCAAGAGAAGTATCTGTTCTAGTCATAACGCTTACATGTATACAAGAACCTGCAGACCAAGTATAGAGAACACTGCAGCAGATTGTCAACAAGAGTAAGGAAAGATAACTGTGTCTGTCAGTCAATATGTACTACTAACTTTGAAAGCGCAGAAAACTTACAGAAACCAAGAGCAGCCAAACCAAGCATTACAGCAGCAACAATAATGAGAATTCGCCTCCTGCAATGCATACCAGCATGGCAGTTGGTGAAACATCGCAAGACCACTATAGTTCAGAGGACTTAGATAAATCAACTATAAGTGCTTACACAACGTCTAAGATAATCATGATATCCTTCTTGTTCTTCTCAGTTTCACTTTCAAGAGTTTCAGCAGCAGTGCTAATCTTGGCGTCGACCTTGTCAATGTTGTTTTGAACATTTTGCGGTATAAAGATTTGACTAACTCCAGTATGCTTGGCAACAGCCAGAGTGTTTGACACATTCCTTAAACCATCAACTGTCGATCTTGCTTGTTGCACAACATAATCTAATGTATGTTTTGTACCGTCATGAAATTTGCCTTGTCCGGTATACAGAAAAACAGAACCAATTCTGATATACCAATGCAGACATAAGTGACAAAGCCATACGGTGAATTGATTTGCAATGAAAAAGATATGATTGAGAGAGAGAGAGAGAGAGATTACATTGCAGCAATGGTGAATGCCGTGAGAAAAGTAAGAGAAAGTGCATAAGCTGTTCGTGAGTAACCATAACGACCTCTTCGGCAGCAACAACAACAGATACAAACTAGGAGCAAGCAAATGACACATGCCGCAAACCAGAATACAGCAATGACGAAAAGAGGGGCACCAGTATAAGCAACTGACTGTGTCAACAAAAGTTTTTATCGATCAGATAATTACTAGTGTGTCAACCATATAAGCTGAAACGAGTGAAGAAATGACTGAAAACAAGGCATACATGCACACGTTGAAGAACATCCTGAGAAATTCTACAAATTTTGTTTGAAGTGAAGTTAACATGCCGATAGAAGTTGACAACAAATCTAAGAAAATGAAAATCATAAATTTAGTTTAGAACGAGAAGTTCATCTTCAAGTGAAATCCACTTATAAAAGTAAAAAAAGTAAATAGAACTCCTACAATTAAATAAAAGAAGTCCTACAATAAAAAGCCAGATGTAGGTGGAGTCAAGAAGCCGGCATATGCCACAGTCCTAAAGTGTTTAGAGTAAAACAACAAGACATGGTACAAGGATGTTATTAGTACAAGAAATGTTTGGGTCGCATTCTCTTTCTACCCTCATCCATTTCCTATAGGAGGAAAAGAACACTTCGTCCCTCAGAAATGCACAATCACGTTTCTCAAAATTGCAACCGCATATGAACACTCACTAAAACACCCAAAGCAATGTTACAAAGAACCATAAGAAAAATCACATGTGAAGATTTTAATCCGATCTGCACCGAAATCTACCAAATTTAGAAATAAAAAACAAATTTTCAACAGAGTAAATGGGATTAAGGGCTGAAAAGAAATCATACAGCCCAATAATGATCGTTACTGATGTTCCATCCGCCGGTATAGTAACTCCTATCCTCGAGTGGATCTCTTCTATGGGTTCTTTCAGCAGCCAGTACTAGAGATGACTTTCCAGTAGCATTGTTCTCCTCCAGAAATCTTTTACTTCCTGATGAAACCACACCATAAATTGGCTCACTCACAACACCTACTCACAAGAAACAGAGGGGAAAATTAACAAGCATAATCCTATGTAATTAACAACCCAATTTAGTGAAAGATTACAACTTTAAGTAAAAAATCACTAATCCTAGGTAATTAGCAACCTCATTCAGTATATGATTACAACTTTCAGGAAAAATCAACTAATCCTAGGTAATTAGCTACCTCATTCGGTAAATGATTACAACTTTGAGGAAAAAACAAGAACAATCCTAGGTAATTAGCCCCCATTTAGTTAAAGATTACAACTTTAAGGGGAAAACAAGCATAAACCTGGGTAATTAGCAACCCAATTAGTAAAAGATTACAACCTTTTCAGGAAAAGACAAGAATAATCTTAGGTAATTAGCAACCCCATTTAGTAAAAGATTACAACTTTAAGGAAAAAACAAAAATAATCCTAGGTATTACCAACCCCATGTAGTAAAATACTACATTAAGGAAAAAACAAGAACAATCCTAGGTAATTAGCAACCCATTTACTAAAAAGATTACAACTTTAAGGGGAAAACAAGAACAACCACTAGGTAATTTGCAACCCCATTTACTAAAAAGTTTACAGCTTTAAGTGAAATCAAGAACAGTCCTAGGTATAATTAGCAACCCCATCATTTACTAAAAAGATTACAACTTTAAGGAAAAACAAGAACAATCCTAGGTATAATTAGCAACCCCATTTAATAAAAAGATTACAACTTCAAGGAAAAAACAAGAACAATCCTAGGCAATTTGCAATCCCATTTAGTAAAAGATTACAACATTAAGGAAAAACAAGAACAATCCTAGGTAATTAGCAACCCCATTTACTAACAAGATTACAACTATAAGGAAAAAACAAGAACAAGCCTAGGTAATTAGCGACCCCATTTACAACTATTAAGGGAAAAACAAGAATAATCCTTGTTAATTAGCACCCAATTTAGTAAAAGATTACAACTTTAAGGAAAAAGAAAGAACAATCCTAGGTAATTAGCAACCCCATTTAGTAAAAACATTACTACAACTTTAAGGTAAAAACAATGGCTTACCATCAACCAAAGAAGTCCCATTAACGAAAGAAAACGAGACTGCAGATAGTATAAGCAAGGAAAGTGCAACAATAAGAGAAATTGGGTTTGGTTTTGTGTAGGACATGACTGTCTTAATTTCTAGAACTAGCAAGTTTTCAACTTTGGAGAATTCTTTGTGGGGTTCTGATTTTTTCTGTAATATATCCACTAATATCCAGTGTTACAAAAAGGTGGTTCTGGGGAAGGAAGCTGAAACGGTAATCATTTACCCTGTCTTCTTGGCTTACAGGATAGTAACATTTTTATACTCACTTGGTTTCAAAAAGAATGAGCTACTTTTTTTTTTTAGTTTATTTTTTAAAAAAATGACTTTTTCCTTTTTTTATAATATTTTAATTTCAATTTTACACATGACATATTTAAGATTACAAGATTCAAAGACATTTTGGTACATTTAGCATAACTTTAATTTAAAATCATAAGATTTAAAAATCTTCTTTATTTTCTTAAATTTCATATCAAATCAAATTAGATCATTCTTTTTAAAACGAAAAAAATACTAAAAATAAGAAAAAACAGAATGCAAACTGCAAAGACGTGTGAGAAAAAAAGCAGGTGGTGGACTTGTTCGATTCCGTATTTTGGTTGCTTTTCACGACAGTTGTCTATGTATACAAAATAATACTCCATACACGATTTATATGTTGTATGTATAGCAGCTACTGAAGAAAAAACAATTCTATGCATTATATTTGTCTAGGCTCGGGTTTTGGTTCTGAAATTAAATCATCTTTGTTAAAAAGTATTTTACTCCTATTATAAAAAAAATAAAATTAATGTGAATTTGAATTTAGTTGAGGTACAATCCAGATATAAGATACCGTTGTGAATCAAAAGAAAAAATTAATTCGTTACAAAGTTTTAAAAAGTTTTTTTTTAAAAAAAAAAAAATGGTCTAAAACAAGTGTTGAATATTTATATAGCTATAAATTTTGATCATCAATTAGTCAATTACTTTAATTAGATTCAATTACAAGTAACTGTCTATGGTAAAATGGATAAATAACTTATGAAAATGGAAGATATGTCAAAGTACACTAATAATTTTTATTAAAAAAAAATTGTTGATCTATAAAACTTACACATATACTTCTCATATTCACTTTTAGTCGTCATATTTCACTTTTAGTCGTCATATTTCACTTTTGGAGAGTTAAATAGTATGAACTTTGATCAATATTTTAAGATGTATTTTTATATTGTATTAATATGAGAAGGATTACAACTTATAGTTTTCATATATCTAAATTTTAAATTTTAAAATATTAAATTAATATAATTTAATTTATTTCGTGAAACAAAATGTGATATGTAAAAGTGAGCGAAGGAAGTATATATCAACATGAACTAAGTGATTTCTGAGTGGTTAATCGATCACTAAAGACTTGCTCTGTTGACTGTTCATTGTCCAGATAATGGGTAGTAGGGCTAATGGCTATTGCACAATTTCAAACTATATTAGCGTCGTTATCATTTTTGGTTAACTTCAATATATCCATATTAATGAACTTCATTTTGGCCTTATTAGCGATTAATTATTTAATCCTATATTGATAAGTTGTGGCATGTTAGTATTCAAATAAATTATTTCTATTGAGCTAGAATGGGACAGCTTTCATTTTATTACCAATTGGAAAGAGATATGAACAGGTTCTTCGAACTTGGAAGTCCATGACCAAAATAATATTACCAACTTGTATCTTAAATATTCTTAGGTAATTCTGCTTACCAAGAGTTGAAAAAAAATAATCTGAAATTATGTATTGTTTATGCTAGTATATTGGTAATCGGGTGACAAAATTAGCTCATAGAATATTGAAATATTGTTGTATATGTTCATTGGACCGGATTGATTTATCTGTTTCATCTCACTAGTGGTTTCGCCTGCTGCAGTACACAGTTCAAAGCCATCCTTAACATATTAATTTTGTCCAAATTCGAAAAATTCTTGTAGATATTATTTCCTCGTTACACCCAAATATTATTGTATAGTTTCTAATATCTTGTACCTTATTTAGGAGTGTATCTCTTTATTATTTTGTATTTTATTTAGGAGTCTTAAGTCGGCTTAAGGCTGATTCAGATTAGGTTAATTTTATTTCTTTAATTGTATAAATAAGACACTGCACCTAGGCTTTATTCATTCAACAAATATTCAATATACATTCAGTTTCATTATTGAATCAATTCAAATTATTCAAGTTATTGAGTTCATTCAATTCAATTCAATTATCTTTCATTCAATTCTCGTTCAATTTAAGAATATTGAATTCAATTCATTCATTCAACTTATTTCAATTATTCAAGTTATTCAATTATTCAAGTTGTTAAATCATCCATTCAAGTTATTTAAATTATTCATTAAAGTGATTCAATTAGTCATTTAAATCATTCAATTATTCATTCCAGAAAAGAAGAAGAAAATTTTTCGCAATCTTTCTATTTTCTTTCAATTTCTAACATAAAAATATGATTCGCTCAACTCGTTTAAGTTTGATTAGATTATTTCGTTCATTTATTACCTCAATCATTTTGTTAGAATCAAATTCAACTCATCCAAAAGTTGGATAGAATGTGTAATTCAGATTAACTCATGATGAATCATGTGAATATATCTAAATAAAAATATTTTCTGTTTTGTTAGTTAATTTATAGCTACAATAGAGAAAAAACCAATTCTACTAACTTTGTTTGGTAAAATAAACAAATTATAAGTAAATAATTGTTGATATTATTAAGATTAGCATGCATCCCAAACAGTGCTAATAATAAACAAACAATGTTGTTTTGTTCATTTGACTTGTTCATCTCCTTAGTTTGAATCAATAAAAAAATACATAAATAAGTGCCATAGCAACACGTAGTTAGGTCCCGCCACTTACAGATGGCTTCTTCTTGAAGTGATTAACAATCTTGTACAGTAACTAATGTTTAATTATTGTCTCTGTTTGTTTTACTAAAGTAATATAACCCGAATGTTCGAATCAAAGTTTCGCTCATTTTTGTCCAAAATTTAGAATCCATTTATAAACAATATTCCAAATATTTCCATAATCTTGGCGCTTCAATTGTTCACAACTAGTTTAAGAAAAAACGATGTGGCTTCTTTTATTTGTTTAAAAAAAAAAACAATTTAAGGAATCTTAACATTTTGGTCAGCCGAATGCTAAGATTTTCACCGGCCTAGACATAGCAATTTGTAGCTATCTCCAATATATATTCCGTATATAGTAAGTTTTTTATGTATACAGTATACTCACTGATTATACACAAATTAAATAGTAAGTTTACATTGACTATGCATTGCATACTGATTAAAATTTGTAACAAATAAATATTAAATTGTTTCTGAAGAAAAGGCTTAAATATGTCATCAAACTATTAGAAATGGTTCATCTATGTCATCCGTTATAAGTTTGACTCATCTATACCACCGCCTTTAAAAGTTTGGCTCATCTATGTCACTGTCATTATAAAAAGGTTTATTTGTACCATTATTTTGTAACGGTGGTTTTTCAAAACCATATTTGCCATGTGGCCTCTTATTAGAGGTCCACGTCACCCAATCTGAATCAACCAATATTACTTAAAATCAAAATAAAAAATCGGACTCATTAAAATAAAATTCGATTCAAACCATTAAAATAAAAATTGGACTCACTAAAAATAAAATTCGGACTCATTAGAAATAAAAATCAGACCCATTAATTGTGTTGGGTTTTATTTTAATGGGTCCGAATTTTTAGTTTAATTTTAAGTAGTATTGGTTGATTTAGATTTGGTGACGTAAACTTCTAATAAGAGGTCACGTGGCAAAAATAACTTTACAAAACCACCATTGCAAAATAATGACACGAATGAGCTTTTCTGTAACGGCAGTGACATAGATGAGCCAAACTTATAACGGATGGCATAGATGAGTCATTTCTAATAGTTTGATGATATATTTGAGCCTTTTCCCTAATTTTTATTATGAATTGTTATATAATGTAAGAATCTCAATTTTTTTTAGTATAAAGTGTCACTGCAATTTCCGCCACTAAAGACACATATTTTTAGTTCTGACATAAGACATGATGACATGCTGGAAAAGAAGAAAGATTTTTGGGTGAAAGCAGCTCTCAACATACCAAATGGGCCGTCGACTAAGCTTTACTTTTAGGAAAAATAATATAAACATACGCATTAACTTATTATATTTATACAAATTTCACCCATACAAAGTAATTACAAAAATCTCAACTAATTATGTATCTTAGTTAAATGTATTGGGAGCTAATTATATATCTCGACAGATTCAAAATCTAAAAAAATATATCGGGAGCTAATTAGGTATCATTACTAAGGAAAAAATATATCTTCGTTTGATGTATTATGTATCTCGACAGATCCAAAATCAAAAAAAATGTATCGGGAGTTAATTATGTATCTTTACAAAGGAATAAATGTATCTTCGTTGGATGTATCGGGAGTTAATTATGTATCTTGACAGACCCAAAATCGAGATTTCAGTAATTATGTAAAATATCGAAATTTTCTGTAATTAAGCTCCAAACTGTTGGAATTTATGTTGTTTGCCCTTACTTTTATTACGCTCAAAGCAAATGAATTAAGCTCAGTTATTTATCAATTAGGCACCCAATAAATGAAAATCTGGTTTTCGCTATAAGACTTGAATTTCTGATAAACAAAAAGGACAATCCAATGCAATCAGCTTTTGCTACTCATGAAGTCCGGGGAAAGGCAGGACTATGATGAGTCTATTGCTCACAATTTTACCTTAAATTTTTGTAACAGATCGTGTTGTGTAATTATAATTTATAACCTGACCACACGACTGCAACTTTTCACTGTTGTGTCAAGACTGATATGACGTTTGATTAATCCAATTATGAACTTGATTTTAGATTCCGAAACACTTCACAAATTCACATTTGAAGCCCAAATATGGATCCAACATTTTTGAAGATATTCCCTAACAGGTAAAATGAGTGGCCCGTTAGGCTGCTGGCAAAGTGATCTGTTCAACGAGCCATGGCAAAGAAACCTCATGAAAGCCCAACAAGAAAGAAAAAGGCTTTGGTCCCTGATGTTTGCTTTGGTCAAAACGAATGGGCCAATTAAATCATCTTTCATTTGTTGTTTATCCTTTTATGGTAATTGAAAAATTGAACTAATAAAAGCAATATACTTTTGTTTATCAAGTCTATTGTTTTCAACAAATTTTCGAATGTTGAAAATTAGTTACAACCAAAAACAAAAGAAAAATGTATTTTTTTTTATTTTTTTTTATGAATCTTGTGAGTTACAATTCCGTTGTACTCTTGGTGATTCAGACATTCTAGAGATGTAGTATTTCGATCGCTAAGGATGTCGGGCAGCTCTACTATGTCGATGCTCTCTCCGATGCTTATTACTGAATGTCCTCAGAAAGTTATCTAATCCCCCTGTAAATTTATAGTTGCAGAGAGTAGGTAGTCCAAGTGTAAATGAATTAGTAGGTAGTCCAAGTGTAAATGAATTATATTGCCTCATTTTGATTGGTTCATGTAAGTCATCAAATTTATTACAAATGTTATGTGATAAGGTTGTTTATGATTAATCAAAACATGTCATTTTAGACACTTGATCATGCTTAAGATGACCTGTTATATAGTCAGTCCAACCTATCTAATTCTCGACGAATTATATTTTTACTAGTTAAATTTGATAGATCAGTGTGTTTGAGCAAAGTTGTTGAGCCCTGGTTGTTGATGTGCTTCTAAAAAGGAAAATACAAGTAATCTGATGATGTTGCTTATAATTTTAAAAAATTACTACAAGCTGTGAGCTAGTCACGTATGTATTATTATTGAATGGGATTATACTGACAACGACAAGATCAACTTTTGATTGCTATCTTAAGCATATTCTTTTATCATGCCATGGATAAGACGCAATGATGTGCTATATTCTTATTGTTTTTGCGTTTTCATATATTTTGTTTAAAAAATAAAAAAAGTAGTTTGAAAATATCTTGTCCAATTTATGTGAATTTGACTTAGGAGAAAATACATAACTTGTTGTTGGCATTTTCCACGTGTGTATATTATATATTAGCCATTAAATTAAAACATACGCTGGCAAACGCAAAATACACAATCAGCTTGATCTAATTTCCGTCACTCAATGCAAATTGGTAGGCGAATCCACCCGCAAACATTAGTTTTTTTTATTTACCACTCACTGTTCGCTATCCGTATTGGAGTTCGATTAATTCAAATTGCACACTGCAGGGCCTATTCTGAAGATGATGCTTCCAATAGAATTTCTCCATACACATAACTCGAACTAAGAAGTGTTGCTCAAGGTGTCTCCCATGAAGGGAGCCATGAGGTTTGGTAAAAAGGGCAAACTCAACCCTCGATGTATTGGTCCCTTCGAGGTTCTTGAGGAAGTGGGTCCAGTTGCGTACAGATTAGCTCTACCGCCGAGTTTGTCGGGGGTTGATCCAGTATTTCATGTTTCTATGTTGAAACGGTACCATGGAGATGGGTGATAGAATATAGCAAATAGAACAATGAAGAAAGCAAATAGAAATATTCAACAGAAGGAAACATATTCTGCGTAACTCTCTCTTGTTTTCAATAGCAAACTGGATAAGTCATTATATAGACTTTTACAGAGGCTTTTCTGTTGCGCATAAAAACCACAAACCCACGACTACTAGGACTCCTAACAGACTCTATTAATTTACTGAAAATACACCCACTTCCTAATAACTAGGAGTTGAACAATTCAACAAAATAAAAAGACCAACAAAACATTAAATAAATGGCTCCTAAATAAAAGGATAATTCCAACAATGCCTCCCTTAAACTGACAAGTCACAGACATCAGTTTAATTGTCTTCACAAGTGACAGCCTCCCTCAAAGTACAAACTCCGAGTAGCTTTCTCAGCTCCACAACTGCTGCATAATTGAGAGGCTTGGTTAAAATATCAGCAGCTTGGTCTTCACTTTTGCAGTAGACAACATCAATGATCTTATCCCTTGTAAGATCTCTCAGGAAATGAAATTTCACATCAATGTGTTTGCTCCTCCCGCGTAAAACTGGATTTTTGGAAAGCTTAGTCGCTGAACCATTGTCACAGTAAATTAGAGTTGGCTTTTGCGGAAGAAGACATAGTTCAGCTAGAATATTCTTCAACCAGATTGCTTGAGTGGCGCACACAGTTGCTGCCACAAATTCCGCTTCTGTAGTTGACAACGTAACCATTGGCTGCTTCTTGGAACACCATGAAATAGCACCGGATCCATACATAAAAACATAACCGGATGTGTTTTTCCTATCATCTTTATCTCCAGCAAAATCACTATCTGTGAAGCCGACTAAATCTGATTTTCCTCCTTTCTTGTACAAAATACCAAAATCATCAGTACCTTGCAAATACCTGAGAATTCTTTTAGCAGCCAGCAAATGAGTCTCCCTTGGATTTTCCATGTACCTGCTTATAAGACTTACAGAGTACATTATATCAGGTCTAGTGGCTGTCAAATACATTATATCAGGTCTAGTGGCTGTCAAATACATCAAACTACCCACAATCTGCTTGTAGAAAGTGCTGTCAATCCTCTTTCCTGCAGGATTTCTTTCAAGCTTCAGCCCCGTCTCTGCTGGAGTGGTGACAGATTTGCAATTTGTCATACCAAATCTCCTTAAAATTTCCTGGACATATTTCTTTTGTGAAATAAAAATTCCACTAGAAGATTGCTTCACTTCAACTCCCAGAAAGTAGTGCATCAAGCCAAGATCCGACATTTCAAACTCGGTCATCATCAATTGCTTAAATTTTTCAATCAATACATGATCATTCCCAGTATAGATTAAATCGTCTACATATAAGCATACAAAGACAAGCTTTCCATCTTTAATTTTAGTATAAAGAGTATGCTCATAAGGACATTTCCTAAAACCTGCCGTATTGAAATAAGCATCAATGCGACTATACTAAGCTCGGGGAGCTTGTTTTAGCCCATATAATGCTTTTCTCAATCTGCAAACTTTATGTTCACTACCATACTTAATGTAACCAGGGGGTTGATCAACATATACCTGCTCTTGCAATTTTCCATGTAAGAAGGCTGATTTCACGTCCAATTGATAAATTGGCCAGTTGTTTTGAGCTGCCAATGCTACCACTAACCTGATAGTATCAAGTCTGACTACTGGAGCAAAGACCTCTTTGTAATCCACACCATACTCTTGCTTATACTCTTTGGCCACTAAGCGCGCCTTGTACTTGTCAACTTCGCCATTCTCATTGAGTTTGGTTTTATAAACCCATTTAACTCCAATTGTCCTTTGCCCTTTTGGTAGATCAGTAAGCTCCTAAGTTTCATTTTTTTCAATTGCTGAAATTTCAACATCCATTGCCTCCTTTCATTTTATTTCTTGGACAACACTTTCAAAACTTATTGGGTCACAATCTGTAAATAATGCAAAGTGAGCAATTGTATCATCATTGATATTAACACCGGTTACCTGATAATCTTGCATCCATGCAGGTCTTTTTTAGACACGAGGAACAGATTGCTCTGTTTCAATAGGTTCTTCTGCAAGTGGCAAAACTTCAGCAGTTGGAGCAACATTTGCTGGAATTTCAGACCTTGGAGCTACTTCTTCAGATTCATCATCGCATAGAACTTAACTAGACAGCTCTTCATCCCAGTTCCAAGTATTGTATTCATCGAAAACAACATCTCTACTAGTCACTATCCCTTTTGTCAAAGGATTAAATAACTTGTACGTCTTGGATGTCTCGCTGACGCCAAGAAAGACACACTTAATGCCTTTATCATCAAGTTTCTTTCTCTTTACGTCTGGGACATGTGCATAGGAAATGCATCCAAAAATTCTGAAGTGATCTACATTTGGTCTCCTTCCACTCCAAGCCTGCTCCGGTGTCACATCTCGAAGAGAAAAAGTAGGACTTCTGTTCAAGATGTGGATGCTCCAATTTACTGCTTCCGGCTAAAATGCCTTTGGAACTCTTCCTCGAGCCAACAAGCTTCTAACCATGTTGAGAATGGTTCTGTTCTTTCTCTTCGATACACCATTTTGTTGAGGTGTATATACTGTTGTGAGCTCTTTTCGAATGCCATGAGTCTCACAAAATTCTTCAAATGCCTTAGAGCAATATTCACCTCCACGATCTGTTCGGAGGCTCTTTATGGTCTTTCCCGTCTCATTCTCCACATGAACTTTGAAGCTTTTAATACATTAAAAGCCTCTGATTTTTCCTGCAAAAAATATACCCAAGTCTTTCGGGAATAATCATCAATAAAGTTAATAAAATACCTTTTTCCTCCATTAGAGATTGGTGTTATTGGACCACAAATGTCTGAGTGAACCAACTCTAACAGCTCATTTGTTCGCCATGACTTGCCTTTCGGGAATTGAGATCGGTGTTGTTTGCCAACAACACATTCTTCACAAACTCGGGAAGGAACAACAATTTTAGGAAGGCCCGTCACCATATTTTTCTTATGAAGGATCTTCAAACCACCAAAATTCAAATGGCCATATCGAAAATGCCACAACCATGAAGGGTCTTTCACTTCCGATATAAAGCAAGACTGAACATTTTCAATCTTTAAAGGGAACAACCTGTTATTACTCATTTTCACAATAGCGATAACCCCTCTGGAAGAATTAGTAATTTCGCAAGAATCATTCCTAAGGGTGATGACATATCCTTTTTCTAACAATTGACCGGCACTCAACAAATTGTTTTTCAAAGAAGGAACATAGAACACATTAGATATGGTTTCCACACACTCATTCTTGGTTCTAAAATTGATATTACCCTTCCCCATTACATTCACAGTAGAGAGATCACCAAAACCAACTGTCGAACGAAAGCTTTCATTTAAATAAGCAAAAGAAGACTTACTTCCGGTCATGTGGTTGCTACAGCCAGTATCCACATACCAAAAAGTTTGCTCCTCAGGCTCGTTTTCGACATGGACTGCCATTAACAAGGTTTCTCCTTCCTTGTTCTCAGCAAAATTTGACTTTCCTTCCTCCTCATTAGGCAGCCTAGTATAACATTTAGAACGATAATGACCAAATTTATGGCAATGATAACATTCTACCTAGATTTGTCAAAATCTTTTCCTCTGCCTTTGCCGTAGTCATCATTGGCTCTAAAATTCCTGCCACCATCTCTATTTCCTCTATCTCCTCTCCCTCTTTCTCTACCTCTACCCCTTCCTCTGGAATTGGAAGAAATAAAGGTAGAAGCCTTCAAGGCTTGCTCCTCAATAATTGAACTACGGTTCATCTTCTGCTCATGCACTAACAAGGAGCTTTGCAATTCGTCAATTGACAAAGCATCTATGTCTTTTGATTCCTCAATCGAGCATACAACATAATCATATTTCGGTGTTAAGGAACGCAGTATCTTTTCAACGATTGTGACATTGTTCATTTTCTCATGAAATCGCATCTTGTTGCTTATCTCCATGGTTCTAGCACAGTAGCTAGTGACAACTTCACCTTCCTTCATCTGTAAAGTTTTGATGTCTCTCCTCAAGGCTTGAAGCTGTGCTCGCTTCACTCTTGTAGTGCCTTGATACTTCTTCTTCATGGAGTCCCATATATCCTTGGAAGTTTCTTTGCAAAGAATAGTTTCCAAAATAGGACGCTCAATTGCCTGAAAGAGGTAATTTTTTGCCTTCAAATCTTTCAGCTTTCTTGCTTCTAACTCCGTCTGTTGAGCATTCGTCAAAGCTTCACCTTCCGCTGGAGCGCCGATGCCATCCTCGACAATTGGCCAATACTCCTTGGACCGTAAAAAATTTTCCATTAGCATACTCCAATGGTCATAGTGACCATTAAAACGAGGAATGGCTGTTTGCACAAAGTTGCTCTCTGAAGCCATAGATAGATAATAAATTTCTGGGTAAACTCTCCCTCACAGGGTTTTTCCTTTCTGGATTAAACCTTGCTCTTGATACCACTGATAGAATATAGCAAATAGAACAATGAAGAAAGCAAATAGAAATATTCAACAGAAGGAAAAATATTCTGCGTAACTCTCTCTTGTTTTCAATAGCAAACTGGATAAGTCATTATATAGACTTTTACAGAGGCTTTTCTGTTGCGCATAAAAACCACAAACCCACGATTACTAGGACTCCTAACAGACTCTATTAATTTACTGAAAATACACCCACTTCCTAATAACTAGAAGTTGAACAATTCAACAAAATAAAAAGACCAACAAAACATTAAATAAATGGCTCCTAAATAAAAGGATAATTCCAACAATGGGGACTACATTATTAAATGAGATTCAGTGCTTTTAGATAAGGATTTGGCTTATGAGGAGGAACCTGTAGCTATTCTAGATCATGACGTTCGTAAGTTGAGGACGAAGGAAATTCATTCAGTGAAGATTCAACGGAAGCATCATTCGGTTGAAGAGGCCACTTGGGAAATCGAGAAGGACATGCGGGACAAGTACCCTCAACGGTTTAGGTACTCTTCTTATTTCTCATTTTGGCCTAATTTTTCTCGTTTGATCATTCGGGGACGAACGATGGGTAAATTGGTATTTTGTATAACAACCCTCTTCGTCGTTATGTGTAAGTCCTACGTTTAAAATCTTGTGTCTAAATACCTTCCGGTTTGGAAGTTACAAAATCCAGGCTCGGTTAATTTTGCCTCGTTCCGGAGCGAGGGGTAGTCTAGCAAAATCTGGAAATGATTTAGACCAGTTCGGTGGGAATGGTGTTAATTCCTAGTTAGCTAAAGCGATAAGAAACCCGTAGAATTTTACGAAACTGAATTTGAGTTAGTAAAATTTTCGGAATTGACCTTAGCGTAAATGACATCGTTTGGAATGTTCGAGGATCAAAGTGTGTTGTAAAAAGTGGGAATTTTGGGTGAAGACGAACTTATTGTCTCGTCGACACCGCTACAGCGGTTGGCACACTGTTATAGCGGTGGTCAAGGGTAGTCAACGCCGCTATAGCGGTCTGCTACCGCTATAGCGGTCTAGTACCGTTATAGCGGTAGAAACCGCAGTTTAATGGAATTTTTCCTCCAAAACAGTTTATAATTTTTAAACTCGTTTTGGGACAAGAAAGGGTGATTTAGGGCAAAAATCATCAGTTTTCCTCTGTTTAACTTCGTTAAGGTAAGAATTTCATTCCCTTTAACTTGTAATTACTTACTAATCCTTAAATTACGAAATTCGGGGAGAGTTTTAGGGCGAATTTTTGGATGATTGCTGGTCCAAGGGGTGAAAATAAGCATTAGGTTAATGGGTTTTGTTTATTAACCATGAAATTGGCCTTACATTTCGTTAATTCACTAAACACTTTATGAAATTGGTAGTTTTAGGTGAATTATGGGGAAAATAGCCTTAGAACGATAAGTGAACTATCATGAATTGACCTTAGGGGGCTGGGGGTGAGTTATAAATCCCGCCATGTTCGGTCATTTCGTTAATATGGTATTTGTATGTATGTTTTAGACCACGAACAAGTGGAAGGGCCACGGAAATGCAAAGCTCCAGCTTAGAGTTGTGTAAGCTTGGTTCGAGGTAGGTAATGATGGTGTAATTAATCCAACTTGTATTATATGTACATATTAACTACCTTGTAGTGTGATTGGTTAATGTATGCTTATGGGTTTGGTCCATGCATTGTTTACTTTCTTTATGACTTGGCCTACCTTATATTGTGAATTGTGGAATGTTTCGGTATTTGGGACGTTCTCACAGGTTATGGTTGGATTAAGGATTACAGACATTCATGTCTAGGGTTTTAGTACATGGACTGTAATTGTCCCTTTCAGGTCATAGCTAGAGGGTGGGTATATAACCCTAAGCATGTATGTACGGGTTACAAGGTATGTAATGGTATGACGATTCCTTGAGTGGACCGGGGAAACTGTAATTGCTATGTTTGATATTAGCTTATTTATCTTGACTTGAATTGACTATCTTTGACTTAGTGATATTTGTTGACTTGTTGGTGTTGCCTCTTGAATGCCATTTGTACTTATGTGTTGAGTGTATAATGTGGGAGCATGTGTTAGCTAATTGTACTATATTTTGGTTAAGTGCCCATATTTTCATCTTGGGTTAGTCGATGACCCTACCAGTACACTGTGTTTTATTGTGTGCTGATACTACACCTGCATTTACTTCTGTGAGTGCAATATATATTCCAGCGGATTCTTCTAGATCTCACTTGTGACTTCAGCAGCTGATTTTTGGATTTTAGGGTGAGCAGCATATCCGAGCTACCATGAGATCTATCTTCCTTAGACATTGTCCTTTGTTTGGACTTGTTACTTTTCTTTAGTTTTGGGGGTTGCATCCCCTGTTGACATTCGTAGTATGTTTTGGTATATCGACTTTCGGGTTCTAGGAGATTTCAGTTTGGTATTTTGTTTCCCCATTTCTTAAGTTGTTGGATTGGCTACTTATTAAACTATTTATGGGATAGTTTTCGTATTCTACCTAAGTGTTGTTCAATGCTTCCGGGGTTATTGGTTCTCCCACTAGGTGAGTAGTGTGGGTGCCACTCACGACGAATTTGGATCGTGATAGTATTATAAGGTACAAAGAGAACGGGAGGGGGAAGTAAACACAAGTAGAAGTGATAAATGAGCGAATTGAGTTAAATTTAAGTAAATTAAAACAAAACGGAGTTAATAAATAAACGGATCTAAATTACTGTTCAACACCTCGCTCAGTAGGGGATGGAGTTATAATTTGCCCCTCCTATCCTAAAAAAGTTACATGGAGGGAGTAATGTTATACAATTAGTAAATCCATGATTATACATTCTATATATCAGTGTTTTAAAAGGCGGGGGCGTGGGGCGAGGCGTTTTGCATAACATGGGGCGAGGCGTAAGTCTTGAAACACGGGGCGTAAGTCCCATGGATCTACGGGGCGTATCTTAGATATCTTCAATTTTATAATTTTATTACTAAGAAAATAAGCAAAAGTATGATTCAATAATTTCTAAATAAAGTATATAGCAATAATTAAAAAAATACCATTACACCAATAATTAAAAAAATATGATTCGTAGCAAAAATACTTTAAAAATAAAAAGAATCAAAATTAACGTCCGGGACTTACGTTTTTACGCCCGGGACTTACGCCCCAAATTCTAGGACTTACGCCCTATGGATCTGCGTTTTTCAATTGCGCCCCAGAGCGTTTTTTGTACGCCCCGCCCCGGGACTCGCCCTGGGACTCGCCCCGAAAACGTTTTTGAAAACACTGCTATATATGATTTATATTTGTCCCATTAAACAGCTTTAGTTTACCAGGTTATCACTATAAATAATTGGGAAACCCAAAATGATTTTCAAAATGAAAGAGTGGTATATAAGATTCACTTTTAGGGAAGCCACATCTTACCGTGACAAGAATTTAAGATTTAACTTAATTTGGGAATTGAGAGTTTAATTTTCCGATTGTATAATTGCACTTTAATTCTACGTTAAACACAGTACCTAATTAGTAGGAGTCTGTCAGAAGATCCGTCCATACATGAAATGGTTAACAACTTGGTATCTACAAATGTGTATTGCATGTGGACAATAAGACAAAATATTATTATGATTAGTTACTAGTAGTACTACTTTTTGTGCCAAATTATTCAAGATTGTGTCCCCAAACTGAAGTGGTCCTTTCTACACTTCCAGGCAAGAACAAATAATTGATGGTCCACATGGGCACATGGCTCCGCGTCTCACTTACCACCACGTGAGATTATTTTCATTCTACAAAGAAACTTGAGTTCGTGTATTATTTTAGTAGTCCCCGCTTTTTAAATAATTGGTGTTGACTTGTGACCACCGGGAGGTCTTCGTGTTGTATTCCTTCTACTTATAAGAAGGAAAGTTTTGAAATAATTGATAAAATTATCGTTATGTGACTAGGAGATCATGGGTTCAAATTTTGAAAATAGTTTCTAGTAGAAATACAAGATAAGACTGTATACATCATTTATTTAATAACCGAGGGAGTAACAATTAAAGAGTTGGTTTGGCGCCCTTGCGAGTGTTTTCTTGTTAGTGACAATCTTTACCCTTTGCCGTTGGTGAAATTGAAAGATTTTCCTATATAACTATTCCCTCAATCTCCAAATAAGTATTTTTTTTTTTTTTTTTTTTATAATCAATAAATCATTAAAGCTAAATAGAATAAGATTATTAAAATTTGGAACGAATGAAGGTACTACATATCGCAGTTTCTTTTTTCATAAAATTATATTGAAAAAGAAAATTCTCGTTAGAATATTCGTTGTGTGATTTTCAAAGATAAACTTGATAGGGAAATTCAACACCTTAGAAAAGTTTATTGTCTGCGGTGGATCCAGTGTGTTAGTTACACTGAAATTAAACACTTTTTATTCATATTTTGTATTTATATTATTTTTTTTAAAAAAGTATTTATAGATAATTATAACTATAATTATTATTATCTATTAAATTAAAATTACGATAAAAACTCATAAATTTCAACCTTTTGGTACTCTGGAGTAGAATTATATGCGAAAGAAGAATAAGCTGAGTTACAAAAGTCGTTGCCCGAAATGACTCCTTCAAAGCTTTCATAAGTCATAGCATTCTAGAAGAAATTTTACCCCCAAAAAACGGATTTCCTTAATTTGGGATCACTACTTTATTCAACGTCTAACAGTATGATAAAAAAAGAGAGATAAAAAATGTGACTTTTTAGAGGATATTCATAGTAATCTTCTGACTAATTAAAGTAGAACATCAGTAACAGAAGGTAAAGGAATTGCAACATTTCAATACAAATGAAGATCTGATATTGCATCACACATAACTAACCACAAAATGGCAACTCATAATACAATAAAAGAAAAAAAGTTACAAGAAACTCAAACCAAAGCAAGTGTCTCAACATGTGTATAGGCATCAAAACAATCATACCGTGCACCACCAATGAAATTTCTGAAAGAATCAGGCTTTATATCAGCTAGCTCTTTCACAATTCCATTTTGCAAATCATACAAAACGATTTTCCCCGGAAGTGATATCAATAGCTTTGCCTTATCTTCCTCATCAGCAAGAAAACTGAGCGTAGTAAACGCATATGGAAAATCATAATCTTCTGGAGGATAGAGTTCTTGATTCACCATAACTGGATACAAATTCGTCAGAAATTCAAGATTCACTTTATACTTCACAAACCAAGAAGAATAATCACTCTTCAATTCCAAAACATTAAACTCTATATCTTGAGGTTTATGAATCTCGATAAGATGCAGATGTCCACCCGATTCTCCAAAATACTCGATGTTTCTGTACCACTGGCCTTCAGGAATTTCAGTACTTGGCATCGGTTTAAAGCTGCAGCTATCAACTTCTAAGCACAAAAAAGGACCTGTTTGGCTAAACCAATGAATAGCACCTTCCCAGAAAACTCCACCATAACAGCATAAATCCACTTCATTACAGTGCTCATTTGAATGCCTCCAACTCCCAGAACAAGATGAATACACTGAGAAACGAAGCTGATTTTCGGAAACAGAGAACCAAACACAAACAATAGTATAATCATCGGATACTTTGGGATCGAATGCTAAGTTCATACTCTTCACTATCATTGTCTCCGGCACCGTAATTAACCTATAATCACCTGTAGTAAGATTATAAATATAAAATTCGGCTTTTCCATCATCCAATTTGAATCCCAAACACAAAAGCCCATTACAGGAATTAACATCACAGACAAATCTGCTCCCACGCCAATCGGAGAAACGGTCGTAAATCCGATCCATTGAGGATAAACGCTCTTCATTCAGAGTAACAAAATCATAATTCGGGTGTCGGCATAAGAAAACGCCGACAGCGGAAGCAGATGAGGTAGTATTCCGACGAGTGTGAATACGTCGAAAATGTGTACTGGAAATTAGGGAAAGCCAATGTTTCGACACACACTGGAAGCGAAGTAGAGATTTTGTGGGTAATCTGAGGAATATTTCAGTTAAAAGATCTTCACTGCCGGCGATCTGCTCCGAAGAAGGGGAGATTTCGGAGCAAACGGAAACCGGCAAGTGCTGCTTCAGCTGTTTGTTGGAACTCCGGGAGTGAGTTAGGGTCAGTTTGATCGGACTAATAGCACCGGAGAATGATGTACAGTCGCCGGAAACCATGGTGTTTTTTTGATTTGGAAACTGAATGAATTGAAGTGGAATTGGGCACTCTATATTAAGAGAAGCAGTTAAGTCTTCGTCCCTACAACTTGACAAAGGGTGAGAGTCAGTACAAATAGTTAATAATTCAATGGGCCAACTTTATTTGGGACCGTAAGAATATAGCTTACAAACTATGTATTATGTGGTATGATAATTATCACATTTTTGCTGATTATTAGTCAATTTTCACAAAGAACCTTCTATCCTGTCTTCATCAATTAACTTGAGTGTGCTAGACTTTAACTTGTGTTTTGACAATATTTTAAGAAACAATTTCATTAGTATGAAATATTTTCTCAGAATTATGATAGTACTATTTTAAGTAGTTTATGTACCCACATATGATTTGATCGGCATTGCTCCTGCTGTGATATTTGCACATTTAGGGGTCGTTTGGTAAAGTGTATTAGAAAAATAATACATGTATTAAGTGTGGTATTATATAATACTTTGTTTGGTAGTGATTTTGGAACAATGTATAACTAATACATGTATTAGTTATACACCCTACATGATATTATAAGGTGTATAACTAATACCTTCTCTTTGCGGTATTAGTAATACTTGATTTTAATACCATGGAATAAAGGCATGTAAAGACAAAAATACCCTCAAATCCTTTTAAATCTTTTTTAATTTATTCAATAAATTATTTCTTTTCAATTTATAAAGATGACAATTTCTCTCCAAATAATTTATCATTAAAAAAACTACTCCATTAACTTTAAAAAAAATCTTATGTTTTAGTAGTAAATTAGCCAAGACCGAAAAACATATTGCATGTTTGCATACAAGATTTAATTTTGTAAATAAGATATATCACAAATAAAAATAATTTTTCTAATTAGCATTAACACTCTACGAAACACAATTTTATGTTAATAAAGATTCTACCGTATCATTCAAAAGTTACACGTACCTGCCTCCAACTTTAGCACACCACAAACTGGGAACAACAAACAAATAATGAACAAATAAATAAAATATAACAAAAAAAAATAATCAATTCCTGTAAATAAATGATTAAATCTTGAAATTTCAAAGTAAATTATTAGTTATATTGTTGATTTTTTATTTTTTTTTTAAGAAAAGAATAATAAAGCTTTGCAAAGAAAATACACAAAGTTATAGAATGTCGAGGGTATTTTTGTAAACAAACAATATCATTTTAAAAATATAACAATACATGTTGTTTTCAATACATCAAACCAAACACTGCACAAAAAATAATCCCAGCATAACTAATCCCAGCATTACTAATCCCAGTATTACTAATACACTATGTTCAGTACTATCTTATGCACTCTACCAAACAACCCCTTAGATGCTACTACCATAATCAAGAGGATTGGTTGCAAAGAAGATTGACTGCAGAAGGTATTTGTCTAGCAGTAGATTTTTTAAATTCAAGGTCAATCATGCTTCAATCTTAAATCGTTAGTGAGAAATATTATGAATTCGCTTAAAGAATCAAATAAATTTTACAACATTATAAAGAACTTCAAGACATTATAGTTACCCTTGGATTGGATGAATTATCCGAAGAGGATGGATTGGCCAAATTATCCGAAGAGGATCGTTTGCTACTTACTTGTAGTAAAAGCGTGCTAGACGCTGTTTTAAAAAATTATTTCAGTAATATAAATTTTTTTTTTAAAATTGAACAAATCTACCTCTGTTTAATTAGATGATAGATAAATCAGCAAAATTAGATAATACAAGGATGTAGGAAATAGAAATTAAGACAAAAAGCCAATTAAAAAGTATGATCAAAGAAATCTAAAAAGAAGATGGAGATGTATGGGAAAGAAAGGAAAATGTTTTGTGCTGCATTGCTCATGGAACGAAATGTCTATTTATAGGCTATAAAGAGAGTTCAAATAATTGACAAATCCCTTGTACTGCTAGCCATTCTTTCATTTGCCACTGATCTTTCTCCAAATAATGCCATTTGTCCACCAAAATGTTGAAATACTACAACAACGGCTAAGCCTCAAACTGAAGAATAAATACAATTTTAGCTTTCCAAGGATGACGATCTTTGAAGTTGAACAAAAATTAGGGTCAAACATAAACTATGTCAGCTATTTGTAAATAGATCAAGACATTGTATATTACTATATATTACAATTTAGAATTTTGAAAAGATACATAATTACGGTTCAATCCATTAAGATTATATACTATTAACTATGTATTTAGACATATTGTGTAGTTGTCATGGTAAGATATTTGAACAATTTCTAGTGAAATGATTTGTCCCTTATATTATAAGAATAATTTAAATCAAATTTTCAAATTATATATATTTTCATAATAAAAAGCCTTAGTAATTAATCCCTTGTTTCCCACTATACTATATTTGGTTACAACTCAAAATCTTATTTCTTAATAGAGAATGAAAGAAACTCTTTTTTGTCTAAGATTTTCGAACAATACTTGCTCATTCAAGTATTGAAGGAGTTTGATGATTAATTTAAGATCACAGTAGAATTGTAATCCGACCTGCTAGAAGATGTATCTCAAATTATATCTCAGCAAATTTGTATATTCTAAGGGATCATATGCGTTGTATTTTATTTATGTAAGTAGTATATTTTGTGAAATGCTTTCGCCGTATATATTTTCCAACAATTAGTTGTATTTTTCTTTCCGCCGCCACAGTTGAAGACGATAAATTGTCTTGAAATTGAGCAGTAGTATTTTTTTTTTAATGACTAGTTCCAAATCTTTAAAAGAGTAGCCTAAGAAATTTTCTGAATTGGTGGAGTTGACGTTGGATAGATAATGTAAGATGTTATATTATGTTAATAAGGTCCAAATTTTGACCCAAAATTGCGTAAGCGGCTGTAGATAAATAGTCTGTTTGATCAAACTTATAAAATCAGTTTATTTTGAGAAGTGATTTTTTTAAAAGTGTTTTTCAAAAAAATACAGTTTGTGGTTGATCAATAAATTTTAAAAAATATTTTTGAATAACAATTAGTGTTTGGTCAATCTTTTAAAAGTGTTTTTAAGTATTTTTTTTTCAAAAGTGCTTTTTAAAAAAATATTTTGGGGGGTAAACTACTTTTTTAGCGTATGAAAAACTGCTTATGCAACTCCCCAAAAATACTTATTTTTTCCAAAAGTTTGGTCAAACACCATAATTTTTTAAAATAAATATTTTTGAGAAAAAATAAACACTTTGAAGAAAAATAAGCTTAACCAAACGGGCTAAAAAGTTTTGTTACAAAATAGATTAAGGGCCCTTTCTTTGTTAAAAAATTTGTTTTACGCATTAAGTGATTGAGCACCATATTAATTTATTTTTTTCGAAAATTGGTTAAGCATTAGTGTATAATTAATTAGCCAAAGAGGGATGAAGATCGGTAGTAGACATGAGCACTTTGCCAGAATCTTTGTTCTGATTGGTACAACTATTATTATCTCCCTAGTCGATGTAAATACTTACTATTATATAAATTAAGAACTTTATGATTAATAAATTCATTGAAAATTCTTAATAGCCATGTACATGTGCAATTATATTGGTACATGATCAATCGAGTGTTATGATCACTAAATAAGATCAACTAATATGATCTATTTATTTGAGTTATTGAGGTGTGTTCCATGTACCACGTGTAAATTAGTCTGGATAAGTGTACGCTACTAGGTGTAGTTTATCTAGTGAATGGAGATTATCTTGAAGTATTAGTAATATGCAGTAATTAATTCATGAAAAGAGATTAAGTTTTTCAATTAAAAAGAGAAAATATAGTATCTTGGATTCTCTAATGATTTAATTGGGAGGATATATTGTGAATATTACTCGAAGAAAAGACACTATATTGTGTCTTAAGTTCATGGGATAATTATAAGTGAAGAACGAGAATCCGAATCAAATTTTTAATCCTTAACCTGATTATTGAAAATACGTTTGAATATGCATACTCTTCTGGCGGATTAGCTAGTAGCTAGGGGTGAACAAAATCAAACTGCAAATCGAACCAAATCATAAATCGAGTCAATCGAAAAAAAATCCGACTACTGATTTGGCTTGACTTGGTTTGGTGTTGGAAAAAAGAACCCGATTATAATTGGTTTGGTTTGATTTCAACTAAAAAAGGTCAAACCAAATCGAACCAACCCGATATTACATTTATATCATTTTAAAAAAAATATTTACTGTGATGTAATTTATAAATCTTTCTTAAACTTTTTCATTGTTTTTATCTTTCAATATATTATTTCAAATTTACACTTAGAATTTTGAATGATCCAATAAGTTTTATAGCCCATAGATATTTGTAACTCAAGTAAAGCTTAAATCAATACTAATGCTAATAAAATATTCAATTAAACACTAGAAATGACATTAATGTTGAATATCTATTCTTTAGCTTTGCATAAATACATAACCTAAATTAGTTTTTCTATTAATATTTACTCATGTAATTATTACTTACTAGACTTATTTCAGCATGACTTAATATATTTAAATTATGATTATTTTTATTATAACTTATTAATATGCAATATTTATTTTATACTATAATTTTATTATTATTATTGTTGAATATTTTATTGTCATCACTCATTTCATATTTTGTATTATTTTTTTAAGAAACATTTAAAGATAGTTGTATCTTACTAGGATTAAGAAATACCTGAAAAACAAGTTAATTATATGTTTGTGTAAAGACTTTATCTAAAAAAAACCGAAAAATCCGAGAAAACCGACCCCCCTCCCCACCCCAAAAAAAATAGAGGTTGAAAACCTGAATTTTATTGATTTGGTTTGATTTATAGATTTAAAAACCCGACGCAAATGATTTAATTTGATATTTAAAAAATCCAACCCAACCCAACCCAACCATGCACACCCCTACTAGTAGCACCGCCGAAAACGATGGCGTTTGATTTGAAAACTCAACAAATTGAAGTGGAATAAGGACACACTATATTAAGACCAGCAATTAAGTCTATGCCCCTACAACTTGACACAAAGAGAAGGAGGTTGGGGGTTGAGGTTTGGGTAGACTTTTGGATAGAGTTAATACTCATTTAATTAATGCAATGGTGACCGTAATAATATATTACGGTTAAGTTTTGCATACATGATGGTATCACAAAAGTCACATGTTTTTAATTTGCTGATTTAGTCAATTTTCACAAAGAACCTTCTATCCTGTCTTCATCTTCTCGAGTCGAGGCACAAAGCTAAGCCTCAAACTATAGACTTGATATTACAATTTAAGCATTCAAAGGATTTAGCCTGACAATCCTTGAAGTTGATTAAATATATATTAGGTTAAAGATGAAGTATGTTAAGTATACGTTAATTGACCAAGATATTGTTGTATATTATAATTTAGAATTATGTTTGAAAACATACGTAACTTCAGTTAAAGATTCTTACAAATTTTACGATTTAACTAATGGAAGAGCTAGCAACAACATGATTCTCATTTAAACTGTTCTTTTTATTGGAAATTGAAGACAGCACACTACTTGGGACATGTCTCATTCCGTTCATAATTGTTTGTTTTTGCCTGCTGTGTCTACTTTCTTTTTTTTTTTTTTTTTTTTTTTTAAAAAAAAATGTTAAAGTTGCTGCCACGCGAAAGGTTTAAGCCGTGGAAACAGTCTCATGCAAAATGAAAGGTAAGGTTGCATACAATAGACCTCTGTAGTTCAGTTCTTCCCCGACCCCACGCGTTGCGGGAGCTTTAGCGCACCAAGGTGCCCTTTTTATTTTACTTTATTGTGTTTTATGGATGTGATTTCGGTTCATGGACATCATAATTTGAGATATTGACATTTAATAGAGTATTGATTAACTGATAAGTAGAATTGATTAACCCAATTTGATTTAACTTATGTGGTTGAGTCACCACTGTTTGTATTTCTGTTTGTGAGAACACAATCTGTTTGCTTTAAACTCTTGTAATTAAAGTTCTAGTAGTTATTTTCTTCTTGAGGAATTATAACATACAGTTGATCCGATGAGTTACTCTGGACTTAATAATGAGTTTGAATTACCATATTTGGTTGTTATAATATTCTCTTTTTGCAACAAGTTGCTCGTGAATTGTTAGATTCCAAGTACTCTGAGGTCAATTGATGGTTCAATTGCAGAAACGCAAGGGAAGTTAGGCCTAATTACAACGATTTAAACAAGCAAACGAAGACCTGATTACAAAAATTGAGATTTAGTACACATACAAATTACGATAAAATTAAGTTAGCAGACGAGAAACTCAAACACAAGCCAAAGTCTCAACATGTTTGTACATTTCAAAGCCATCGTAACGTGCCCCATCGATGAAAAGCCTGAATGAAGCTGGTTTTACATCCGCTAACTCTTTGATTACCCCATTTCCCAAGTTGTACAATATAATTTTCCCAGGAAGCGATAGCAATAACATTCCCTTATCTTTCTCATCTTCAAGAAAACAAATTGTTGAAAATACATTCGAATATGCATACTCTTCTGGCGGATTCACTTCTTGATTCACCATGGAAGGATACAAATTGGGTAGAAAATCCAAGGCAATATGGTACTTAACAAATCATCCAGAATAGTTAACTTCCAGCTCCAATATATCAAATTCTGTACTTGGAGGTAAATTCATAACAACAAGATGCAAGTGTCCTCCAGATTCCCAAGGTATTCAATATTCCTGTGCCATTTTCCTTCAGGAATTGCGGTAGTAGGCATTGATCTGAACGCGCAATTACCAATTTCAAAGCACAAAAAAGGCCCTGTTTGACTGGAGTTTTGACCAATATGATACATTATTTAAAGCAATTAACAGAAGTAGTGCATTACTTTAAAAAATTTCAGAAATAGAATAAACGTATGTGTGAGTAACGTTTTAGATAATATTTTATTAAAATATTTTAATGGTGAAAGTTAAAATAGATGAAGATAAAACGTAACTGTGAGTAACGTTTTACAAGTAATACGTTATTAAGAGTTACGACTCTCTGATTTCAATAAAGTTCTCTGACAAAGTACAACTATGAGTCCTTTCATTCTCTCACATCTTTTTACGTGCTATTTTTATTATTCCCTCCGTCCCATATTAATTGGTTATCTTACTAAAAATAAATGTCTCAAATTAGTTGATCACTTACTAAATCAAGGTAGAATTAATTAAAATTTTCCTATTTTGCCCCTACAATTAATACAATCTTTGGAAATTTAAGGGTATAGTAGTAAAATTAATCATTTCATTAATCATTTCTTAAGCACCATGCAAAATGAAAAATACTCAATTAATATGGGACGAAGGAAGTAGTACTTTTTACTCTTCTTTCTCTTCTATCTCTCCTAACAAACTACACCAAAAATCATATGTTTTCCTCTGTTCACTTTTACTTGTCATATTTTGATTTGACATATCCAGAAAATAATTATTTTTCATATTAGAAGAGAAAGAAGAGTAAAAAGTACTACTCCCTCCGTACCATATTAGTTGAGTATTTTTCATTTTGTACGGTGCTTAAGAAATGATTAATGAAATGATTATTTTTACTACTATACCCTTATATTTCCAAAGAGTGTATTAATTGTAGGGGCAAAATTGGAAAATTTTAATTAATTCTATCTTGATTTAGTAAGTGATCAACTAATTTGGAACATTTATTTTTAGTAAGATAACCAACTAATATGGGACGGAGGGAATAATAAAAGTAGCACGTAAAAAGATGTGAGAGAATGAAAGGACTCATAGTTGTACTTTGTCAGAGAACTTTATTGAAATGAGAGAGTCGTAACTCTCAATAACGTAGTACTTGTAAAACGTTACTCACAGTTACGTTTTATCTCCATCTATTTTAACTTTCACCGTTAAAATGTTTTAGTAAAATATTAGCTAAAACGTTACTCACACATACGTTTATTCTATTTCTGAAACTTTTTAAAGTAATATACTACTTCCGTTAATTGCTTGAAATAATGTATCATTTGGGTCAAAACCTCCTGTTTGACTCACCCAATGAACAGCCCCATTCCAAAAAACACCATAATAGCAACATAAATCCACTTCTCCAAACTCATTACTGTCATAATGTTCCGTAGAATGTCTCCATACCCCGGTACATAAAGAATACAACGCGAACCTAAGTTGATTCTAGGAAACAGACAACCAAACACAGACAACATTGTAATCCTCAGGCTTTTCAGGATCAAAAGCTAAATTCATTGTTTTTACCAAATGGGGTTCGTCGATATCTGGTATTGGAATAAGCCTGTATTTACCGGTAGTAAGATTGTAGACGTAAAACTCCCTCATCCCATTACTCAATTTAAAATCAAGACAAAATAGTCCATTACATGAATTCATTGTTGGAAACTAGTACGCAGCGGAAACATTCCAGAATCTTACTGCTTACATGAATTATAGACAACAAACATAAACACGTAGTTTACACAAAGCGTGCTTAAAATTAACCAAGAATTACCTCTTGAAGCGTGAGCAGATATCCTTAAGCAAGTCCGTCTTCGAATCTGAGGTCTTCTACAGTGATCCCAAATTCACATCCGAACTCTCTCAATACTTGGGTGGGCAAGTACTGAATAGAATACTTAATTCTTAGGCTAGGGGAATCCCTATTTATAGAGATACTCTCCCAGTCCAAAGAGGAAGCAAAAACCCAAGCCTGTTTTTACTTGAACAAGGAAAAGGTGCCTCTTCTCCTTTTCCCTTAGAAAATAGAATTCTGAGTTCTAGTTTAATATGGGCACTGTAGGGACCACAGAATTAATTACTGAGGCTCCCTATTATGGAAATAATTCAAAATACTAATTTGAATTATTCTTACCATAATAAATTACAAATCATTCCACTAAAAATTCATAATTGCACTCCTCTATTTTATTTCAAAATTCCCCGTTAAACACTTATGTAATTCCCCATGTTAAGATTACAGATACTAATCAATAAATTAAATTACTGACGAATTTAATATAATGATTAATTTTCTTTAGAGCAATGCTTAACTTATTTCATATGTCGGATTCATAAATCCACCGGCCGGGTTTACACATGAAAACTTATAAGCTTCTCTTAAAAGGCGTATCATCAATCTCTATACCGAGACATGGATTCCATCAACTAACTTATTATTTCACCAATATATATTATTACCATCCAATCTACCAGGCATATTGACCCATCTCAGGATCTCACCTTTTAATAAATCAAAACGATAAATAATATATACAGATCATAATAGTTATATCAAGATTGAGAATATAAGTACATTTAACAGTTTAGAGAATATGTTTTATCAGTCAGTCTAAAACAACTATCTCTACTCGGTCCTGTTCAATACATACAAAATGCACTAGCACGAGAAGTTAAAACTATACCATTCTCGTTATCAAGATAAATTACATCTAATCTCGTGCTACAATCATTCTGATGGTTTGTCCAAATTTTCATCTACGATTGTGAACTATAACTTTAACTTATAAGAACCGATGATTTGATCTTCTGTGTATAAGCTTAAACTCTATACACCAAATCATCTACTATATAAGTTGAGGACACATATATGACAATGATCTATTTAATGTAACAATTTATTGAATTGAATAAATATAAATAAATGAATAAACAATCGTTCAATAAATGATACTATATCAAAACGCATGATTTATAGTATATCCTAACAATCTCCCACTTAGACTCATAACCATGCACCCACAACTCTAACACCCAATCCTTCTACATGCCTATCAAAAGGCTTTTGTGGTAAAGCTTTTGTGAAAAGGGTCTGCCAGGTTGTTTTCTGATGCAATCTTCGCAACCACCACATCTCCTCTCTGCACTATATCTCGAATTAAATGATATTTACGCTCAATGTGTTTTGCCTTTTTATGGCTTCGTGGTTCCTTCGAATTTGCAACCGCACCACTGTTGTCACAATAAATTGTAAGTGGTGCTTCTATCGCAGGAACAACAGCCAAGTCTTTGAGAAAATTTCTGAGCCATACTGCCTCCTTAGCTGCCTCAGAGGCTGCTACATACTCGGCTTCCATGGTGGAATCAGCAACACAAGTTTGCTTGATGCTCCTCCAAACAACGGCTGCATCTCCCAAAGTAAACACATTTCCAGAGGTCGACTTTCTAGAGTCCTTGTCAGACTGGAAATCTGAGTCTGTGTACCCTATAGGTACCAACTCATTCGAATGATAAACTAGCATGTAATCTCTAGTCCTTTTCAGGTACTTGATTATATGCTTAACTGCTGTCCAGTGTTCTTTTCCAGGGTTAGACTGAAATCTGCTAACCATGCCTACGGCAAAACAGATATCAGGTCTAGTGCACAACATCGCATACATGAGGCTTCCTACAGCTGATGCATAAGGAACCGCCTTCATGTTTTCTATCTCCTCATCTGTCTTAGGACATTGATCCTTAGAAAGAGAAATTCCATGTCTAAAAGGAAGGAATCCTTTCTTGGAATCATGCATGCTGAACCTGGTAAGAATTGTATCAATATAAAGAGCTTGCGATAAGCCTAACATCCTTTTCTTACGATCACATAGAACCTTGATCCCAAGGATATGAGCAGCTTCTCCCAAATCTTTCATATCAAAATTACTGGATAACCATTCCTTAACTGAATTCAACAAGCCCACATTATTTCCTATGAGCAAGATATTATCTACATACAATACTAGAAATACCACTTTGTCCCCATTCCACTTTTTGTACACACAAGACTCATCAAGACATTGCTCAAAACCAAAAGTCTTGACCTCATTGTCAAAAAAATTATTCCATGCCCTAGAAGCTTGCTTTAATCCATAAATAGATCTCTTAAGTTTGCACAACATGTGTTCTTTCCCTTTTTCAATGAAACCATCTGGTTGCCGCATAAAAATGCTCTCATCAAGACTTCCATTAAGGAAAACTGTCTTGACATTCATTTGCCAAATCTCATAATCATAATGAGCAGCAATGGATAAGAGAATTCTAATAGACTTAAGCATGGCTACTGGCGAAAAGGTTTCCTCATAATCGATCCCTTCTTTCTGAGTAAACCCCTTGGCAACAAGCCTAGCTTTATAAGTTTGCACTTTTCCGTCTACTCCTCTCTTTTTCTTATAGATCCACTTGCATCCAATGGGTTTGACTCCATCTAGAGGTGGTTCTACAAGATCCCAGACTTTATTAGAGTACATGGACTCCATTTCTGATTTCATAGCAATAATCCATTTGTCTGCATCTTTATCTTGTAGTGCTTCGTCGTAATTCATGGGCTCGGTATTCAACTCTTCAGGGATTCTATCAAAAGACTCTCCCAAGAGTGCATACCGAGATGGTTTTCTTATCTCTCTCCCACTACGACGAGGCACTTCAATTGTAGGCGTAGGTATAGAGGCAACTTCACTATTATGATCTTGTGGTTGAACCACATCATTTGCTGGATTTTGAGTCTCTATGTTATCCTCATCACCTTGCGGTGTTAGGAAATCAATGACTTCTTCCTCTAGTGCAATTTGCTCAGTGCTACTCCCACAACTTTGATGCAATGGTTTTTCAGGAACTTTTACTTGTGGAATTGCATGTCTATTAACATCTCTCCCACTACTAAAATACAATGGTATGTTAACTCTGACATATGGAGATTGGGTTTGATTTTCATTATTGTCAGTAGATTGATTTGTTACCTCTTTGCTTCATTTCCGTAAAACTAGTTTACTTCTGGGAATATGGTTTGTCATAAAATCCTTTTCCAGAAACTTGGCGTTGGTACTTACAACGACTTTCTTTTCTTTAGGATTGTAAAACAGACCACCTTTCGTTCCTTTAGGGTACCCAATAAAAACACATACTTCTGATCTTGATTCCAACTTTTCTGCCTTCCCTTTCAGCACATATGCTGGACATCCCCAAATCCGAACATGTTTCAAACTAGGTTTATGCCCTGTCCATAGTTCTATGGGTGTCACAGGTACCGACTTAGAAGGAACTAAGTTCAGAATATAGTTTGCAGATTCTAGTGCATAACCCCAAAACGAAGAAGGCAAATCAGAATAACTCATCATAGATCTAACCATTTCTAAAAGAGTCTTGTTTCTTCTTTCTGCTACACCATTCTGTTGAGGAGTTCTAGGTGCAGACCTTTGAGACGTAATTCCTTGTTCCGATAAGTAACTAATGAACTCATTGGAGAGGTATTCGCCACCATGATCAGATCGTAGTGACTTGATATATTTCTCATGTCGTTTCTGTCTAAAACTCTTTGAATTTCTCAAAGCACTCAGACTTACGGCGTAACAAATAAACATATCCATATTTTGAGTAATCATCAATGAAAGTCACAAAATACTCATAGCCACCTCTCGCTTGAATGTTCATTGGGCCACACAAATCAGAATGAATTAGCTCTAATTTATCATTTGCTCTATTTTCTTTTAAGGGAAAAGGTCTCTTAGTCATTTTTCCTTCTAAACAGGATTCACATGTTGGTAGTGCTTCCACTTTTAATGAACCTAAAGGTCCATCCCGAACCAACCTCGAAATCCTGTCTAGATTTATATGACATAGACGCAAATGCCATAAATAAGTCTCATTAAATTCAGAAGAACGTTTTCTTTTACTTGAAAGGTTAACATTATTCAGTTCAACAGTTTGTTGCAGTTCAGGAGAGTCATTAATAATAAAAAGACCATCAATCAATGTACCAGCAGAGATAAAATGTTTATTATAGCTAATAACATAACCGTTATCAGAAAAATTAACATCATAACCATATCTCAAAGCTCTAGAAACTGAAATCAAATTTCTTCTAACAGCAGGTGCATATAATACGTCTTTTAAAATTAAAACTCTACCATTACCAAACGAAATACTAATATTTCCTAATGCTAAAGGTGGAGCTGCTGAACCATCAGCTTGAAAAATACTAACTTCACCTCTATTCAACTTGTGCGTTTCTTGCAACCCCTGCAAAGTAGTGCAGATGTGATCAGTGGCTCCTGAATCTACACACCATGATGTGGTAGAAACAGCCGCTAAACACGTTTCAACGACAAGTGAAAGTGAAGCTAGCTTGTTTTTCTGCTTGTCTAGGAAAACTGGGCAATGTGTCTTCCAATGGCCTAACATCTTGCAATGAAAACACTTGCCGTTAGGCTTTTTCACTCTGTCAGTTAGAGCTACAGCTTTCTTAGCACTGTGAGTCTTTTTCTTCTTCTTTCCACCTTTCGGTTTAGAAGTAGAACCTTTCTCAACAAAGTTATGACACTCAAGTTTATTTTGACCCAAAATAGTGCTAAAGGAGGTAAAAGGAGACATATTGAATCTGAGATTGAAAACGTTACATAGATCATCAAAACAGTCATATAAACATTGAATGATTAAATTCAAACTCATCACATACATATATATTCATGCATCTCAAATAGCCAATCGATGGGATTGGAGAACTACTCATGCAATACACATATATAATGACCGATTATTCACTCCATAAACTTTTACAGGCCTAACTCAGATGGAGAGTATACTGTTAGTTTAAGTGAAAACCTAACTCTAGTTACATTGATCCAATCATATATTACTCAGTTTAGGAGAGTTAATACAGATTATCAAACTAGCGATTAAATACGTAATGACTTGTATTAAATTCATCCGATAGGGAGGAAGGTCTAAGCCAGCACATAAACTTAATACTTCATTACTATTTAATCTTGGTAATCATGAGGATGAACCCTTATCACCAATTGAATTTTCTTCTTCAAATTTTAACACTAAAATTTTCCAGAAAAATATAGTTTATGCAAAATATCATCACACTCACATGTATACAATTACACATATATGAAAAATAAATTGCATTAAGCCTCTGAATATTATGCTGTACAAAACTTAATTCTCGTATAATGCAAAAATATTCAGAATTAATTTCTCCAAGTCATGGATCATTGTCCCCATTCAATCTTGATTTTACTCTCTTAAAAAAATTCAATCAAAGTTGAAAAGAAAATCACTGCTCAACTAGATTCCAGGAATTAAGGACCACATGATTCATTGATAACAAAATAATGAAACTCCTTTTTATAATAAAAGATTTCATTAGGGTAGTAGTTAGTAGCTACTGCCATTATTCATTATCTCACGGCATGTGCATTACCTACCAATCACAACATGCGTGCAATTACAAAAAAATTTGGTCCACTTTTGCACAATGTTGCCGCGCCAAAATCATGTCCCTCGCGTTGATTTTCCCACTTTTTTAAAAAAAAAATCATACCAATCAAAATTCATAAGTTCAATGAAACTGCAGAATTGTTTCGTTAGAGAAAATTCTTGCAACAGTTCACGACATTCACGTATCTTATGATATTTCTCATGACAATTATACTAGTAATCTATAAAGATGTAAGCAAGGCTCGTGATGTCAATTTGTTGGAAACTAGTACGCAGCGGAAACATTCCAGAATCTTACTGCTTACATGAATTATAGACAACAAACATAAACACGTAGTTCACACAAAGCGTACTTAAAATTAACCAAGAATTACCTCTTGAAGCGTGAGCAGATATCCTTAAGCAAGTCCGTCTTCGAATCTGCGGTCTTCTACAGTGATCCCAAATTCACATCCGAACTCTCTCAATACTTGGGTGGGCAAGTACTGAATAGAATACTTAATTCTTAGGCTAGGGGAATCCCTATTTATAGAGATACTCTCCCAGTCCAAAGAGGAAGCAAAAACCCAAGCCTGTTTTTACTTGAACAAGGAAAAGGTGCCTCTTCTCCTTTTCCCTTAGAAAATAGGATTCTGAGTTCTAGTTTAATATGGGCACTGTAGGAACCACAGAATTAATTACTGAGGCTCCCTATTATGGAAATAATTCAAAATACTAATTTGAATTATTCTTACCATAATAAATTACAAATCATTCCACTAAAAATTCGTAATTGCACTCCTCTATTTTATTTCAAAATTCCCCGTTAAACACTTATGTAATTCCCCATGTTAAGATTACAGATACTAATCAATAAATTAAATTACTGACGAATTTAATATAATGATTAATTTTCTTTAGAGCAATGCTTAACTTATTTCATATGTCGGATTCATAAATCCACCGGCCGGGTTTACACATGAAAACTTATAAGCTTCTCTTAAAAGGCGTATCATCAATCTCTATACCGAGACATGGATTCCATCAACTAACTTATTATTTCACCAATATATATTATTACCATCCAATCTACCAGGCATATTGACCCATCTCAGGATCTCACCTTTTAATAAATCAAAACGATAAATAATATATACAGATCATAATAGTTATATCAAGATTGAGAATATAAGTACATTTAACAGTTTAGAGAATATGTTTTATCAGTCAGTCTAAAACAACTATCTCTACCCGGTCCTGTTCAATACATACAAAATGCACTAGCACGAGAAGTTAAAACTATACCATTCTCGTAATCAAGATAAATTACATCTAATCTCGTGCTACAATCATTCTGATGGTTTGTCCAAATTTTCATCTACGATTGTGAACTATAACTTTAACTTATAAGAACCGATGATTTGATCTTCTGTGTATAAGCTTAAACTCTATACACCAAATCATCTACTATATAAGTTGAGGACACATATATGACAATGATCTATTTAATGTAACAATTTATTGAATTGAATAAATATAAATAAATGAATAAACAATCGTTCAATAAATGATACTATATCAAAACGCATGGTTTATAGTATATCCTAACATTCATATGCCAAAGTATTTTACCTTCGCGTATACTGGAGAATCTTTCATTCATCACACTCATTGCGGATAAATCTTTCTCGCGAAGAGAAAGAAAATTGAAAGTGGGGTTCCGGCACAAGAACAAACCGATGGTGGAGGCAGAGAACCTAGCATTCCTACGTGTGTGAAGACGACGAAATAGGGGACTAATAATAATTGAATGCCACTGTTTTGAAACTGTCTGTAAACGAAGTAGAGTTCTTGGGGACAAGTGCAGTAATATTTCGATTAAAAGATCTTTAATGTTGGAGATATGTTGCGCAGATTCTGATGGAGGGACTTCAATTTCAATCGAGCTTTCACTGGATAATGGAATGTATGATTTTGCATAGCTTTCAGAACTACGACAGTGGATGAGGGCAACTTTGATAATACCATATTCATCAACGTACGAGGAGTCAGTGGATGTAGCATCGTTGTCGGGAACCATGGAGAATTCCTCTGCTAAACAAAATTGGCGTTGACTTCTTGATGAATGGGAGGTGTTTGATGGCACGATTCGGTGTGAGAAAGCTAAGTTTTGCTGACTTTCTATGCTATATTACTTCCAATTATGTATATTTTATACTACTCATAATAGACTAGTAGTAGTTGTGACTGCAATTAGAGTACGTACATGATTTTTTTCACTCTTTTTAATAGTACTTGATGATAATCTATAGGATTTTTCTTGGAAAATGATTACTTGTAAGAAAGTTGAATGAAGTTTTTTAACAGTCTTTTGCAAGTGTAACTTGAATTTCAAAAAAAATAGTTCACTTGCAAGTTAGAACTTAGAAAAATGACATTCAATGGCTGTAGAGGTGTTTTATTGACCCTATGTTTGTTCCTTCTTTAGCCAACTTCAACAACGGTTCAATCCCACCTTCTATAATCAACGTTCCGTTGAGATCATTATCCCCAAGTCAACATTACAAGCCAAGCAGATGCGTCCGAATGTGCTCTATTGACCCCGAGCACAAGATAGCAATCAGTTGCCATTAATTAGGGCGGAGCTAGCTTGTTCCTAGGGGGTTCATCCCTTCGGCGGAAAATTACGCTTCTTTATACATGGTTACAATTATTTTTTAGATATATATAGCAGATATTAAACCCTCTTCAATTAGTTCGTGAGCTTATTATTTTATATTTTGAACCCACTTGGTGAAAATCTTGACTCCGCCACTATATTACACTTAATATTGGCTCAATTTCAGCTATAGGTGGAAACCCACCTAGACATTCATGATTTGCGAAGACAAGGAGAAGCCACCTAAACTTTTTTTGTGTGTGCATAAACGTGCATCTTTTGTCAATTTTCCGACGTTGATTTGGTAAAATCTCAAATCAAATGGTTTTGGGGCCAGGCCAAGACAAAAGTTTGTATTTGGGCCAACCATGGGCCTGAGTCCAAATTCTCTTGATGGGCCAACCCATTTTTCTTTGGGTTGTTTGCCTTAATATGACAGTTCGGCCTTGCCTTTTTCTAACCTCTTTTTCTTTCTTTGGTTTTCAGTTTTGCTTTTCTTTGAATTTTGCAAAAATAATTTTTGGCTTTCCCAATTAAGTATGCAGCCATGATGATATACATGGCTACACAGGAGGATACGTACGCACTCAATTTGTTCAAATTAACTCAAACATATGTGACATGTACCATTGGTGAAGTTAATGTCATCTTGTAGATCTTGTACTAAATATTGTACACAAAGGAATAAACTAACGAACCGTCTAATAGGTCTTATGGAGGCATCACGCTTAATCCTATAGCGTGCCTCCCAATAAACTGATAAAGTACAAGAAGTATGAATGCAATTACGACGATGTTTGGCGCAATAAACAAGATTGAATTTGGCTTAAAATTATTTCGCTAATATATTATTATTATTATTATTTTTGCAAGAACACGATCAATGCAACAACGGGCTGCGATAATCAGTCATAACCAAAAGAAAGAGAAAGGAGAAAAAGTAAACTTCGATGTTCGTGATATGTGTACGACAAGTTAGACATATTAGCATGGACGAATCTTGGATTTCTAGAAAATGGGTGCACTACAAAAAAAAAAAAAAAAGAAGTCGGAAGTGAACCCAAGTTCTCAAGGTATAACTCAATATAAACTTCCATACCTTTATTTATAGAGGAATTATATGCCATGTATATGTAAAATTAAATTAGCTTCTACGTGCGCTATATGTACATCTCGTGTATCACACGTATATTTTGTGCATCACATATGCATCAATTAGTGTAAATAAGAAACAAAGCGCTACTAATTATTATTTCACCCTTCAAAATTCACCATATGTAGCGTCGATGATCTGCCTAGGCGCTATTTTCTTTACTTTATAAAATGATACAAAACTATGAAGCTAAAAGATCTCAAGCAACTACTGCGAGGACGCTTAACTTGTTTCTAAGTGTGTAATAATTCACCGTAGAAGATATAGGTTTTAGTGACATAATGTGTCATATTTGCCTATAAACTTCGATAAATTGGATCTACATTGATGCTTCTATGTAGTCACATTTATCAAGAACATTGCATTTCAACTTGGATGGCACGGGAGATCATATGCAGGGTGAATTGATATGATCAATTATGGGAAACGTACCAACAAAGGTTGTGGTGGAGTGGTAAGTACTCCTTCATCCTTAACCAGAGGTCTCGAGTTCGAGTCCCCCTAGGTACGGAGTCGCCTTTGTTAGGAAGTGTTTTACCCCCCAATGTGGGATTTCCCGGCATGAATTCGGATTTAATCGGACTCCAATGTGGGTACCGGACACCGGATGAGAAACCAAAAAAAATTGTGGGAAACATGAATCTGTGTTCTTTTTGTAAAATAAGGTATTTTTTTTATATATTTTGTAAATTTATATAATATTATCTGCTGAAACTCATGCTACAAGAATGATATGTGGTGCATTTAGTAAAATGTTGAGTTATTTATCTTGAGAACTTATGATCAATTCAACTTAATGTATTTTTTCTTCTTTTTTAAAGGTACACCCATGTAGCCATGTATATCATCATGGCTGCCTAGTTACTAAATGACTACAAACATGACATGCCCAGAATATCATCGTGATTATTGCCATTTTTTGACTTAAGAAATATATTCATAGCATCTCGTTAACTCTAGTTCCACTGTCACTACAACAAAAACAACTTTTAGCGGCAACAAATATACACTTTGGCAAGAGTGTTAAATTTTTTACCGGCATTAGTTAAATGTCATTGGATTCAATGTCGCTATCGGCTTTAGGGGCATTTACAAAAAAAGCTATAATGTAATTGTCACTAGTAAATGTCACTAAAACACATATTTAGCGGCAATAAGCTATTGCCTTTTATTAATTGCCGCTAAAGATCTTTTTTGGTGTAGTGTGTAATAATTTTGATATGGTGTTACTTAGAAATAATATTTTTTGTTTAACTTAGTCCTGATGAGTTGTAATTACAACGGAGTTTCAAAAATTCACGCAAATTAGTTTAAGTAGAAATTGTGTGCTTGTGACCCTCTAAGGTGATCGAGTTGATTAGTAGGTGATCTCTCAAATTGCGAGTCTCAGGTTCGAAACCTTATCTATGCTTTCTTAGCCGAGCTCGTGACGCGGGATTTATCTAGTACGTTTTGTCTCTCTAGTGTGGTTTGCTGACTTGTTACACTGAAGTGGCAACTACGAGTTCCTTGTTAAAAAAAAAGGAGAGTTAATAAATTATTCAAAATAATTACTCCCTCTGTTTAAAAAAGAATGACCTATTTTGACTTAACACGGAGTTTAAGAAAATAAAGAAAACTTTTGAATCTTGTGGTCATAAATTAAAGTTGTGTCAAATGTACCAAAATGTCCTTTAATCTTGTGGTCTTAAACATGTCATATGGAAAGTTGAAATTAAAGTATTGTCAAAAAAGGAAATGATCATTCTTTTTTAAACAGATTAAAAAGGAAAGTAGTTCATTCTTTTTTAAACAGGGGGAGTTTTTTTTGGAGATTTTATGACCCGGAAGGTTCCTTTTTATCTTTATTTGGATTTCAAACTATATATTGAAATAGAAGAAATCCTTGTCCCTTTCAAAGGAAGGATCATCCATTGGAGTGGATATAATTGTTTGATAGTATGCTCATTTCCGCGCCTCAATATGTTTATCACTTAGCACCTCTCCATTTTAATATTTCACTTCCTTATAAAATAGAAGGAATATATAGCTGGACTTTTTCACCCTTAGGCCTTAATCTACACATTTTTTATGACTTACATTTTATCCAATCTTTTTCAATAATTCGTAACATAACATAATCTTTACATTTCCTTATGTTAATTACATAAAGATAATTGAGGTCAGAATCAAGTTAAATAAGTTTAGGTTCCTTCTATTTGACAAATAGTCAAGTACTCTCAAGAAACCTAATTACATATACTTGAAAATTGAGTGACACTATAGAGCCACGGGTCTAATTAAGGGACATGCAGGATGAAATTTCCAGTGAATGGCAAGTCCTTTGGCCTTAAAACTCTTAACAAAAATGCTTTTATTTCCACATTTTTCGTACATACTAAACCGTCTCTGACTTGGTAATCACTTTGGCACTATATACTAGCACCTTCCTACGTTATTTCCCACGTCTTCATCATATAATAATTTCATTTTGTTTTGCTACTCTCTCTTTATATATACAGTGTAAAATTAATTCCATGATCATCAAATCGACAGTCTTAATTTATCGCCCTCTATAACAATCGTCATCTATAGTCTGATCGACATGGGGATTCCAAAGTATATTGTCGCAGGTCCATCGGAAATGCTTGCCATCACAGGAAATGGCATATCGGAAATACTACTAAAGAAGAAGCATTTCTTATGGCCCCTCCAAAAATGCACTAGGCTCGACATTTCCCCGGTAAACTACTCGTTCGAGGTACAAGCTATGAGCGCGGAAAAACTCCCTTTCTTCCTCCCCGCGGTTTTCACAATTGGTCCGAAAGTGTTGGACGAGGCCAATTACGAGAGCCTGATTAAGTATGCTAAGCTTGTATCAAACACTGATAAGGAATCAACTCATATAAAAGATCTTGTTAAGGGAGTTATCGAAGGTGAAACTCGTGTACTTGCTGCTTCCATGACAATGGAACAGATTTTCAAGGGAACAAAGGAATTCAAGCAAGAAGTATTTGACAAAGTTCAACTTGAACTCAATCAATTTGGGCTTTATATATACAATGCTAATGTTAAACAACTTGTAGATGTCCCTGGCCATGAGTATTTCTCTTACCTTGGCCAAAAGACTCAGATGGAGGCCGCCAACCAAGCCAAGGTACGTAACATTACTTACTAATCATTTAAGAGTTGTAAATTCTTTTATATCAACCTGAAGCAATTGTAAACTATCAATAATAAATCTTATGTGTCAAATAGATAGGTTGAGCTAAATTTGAGTGATTAAAATGAGATGAGTTGATAAATGAGCAAGTTAATGATCCGTTACTTGAGCTGGACCAAGTCAAAATAGGCTAAACTATTATCAAGTTTTTGTTTTTTTTTGGTTTGTTTTCTCATAATTTGTGTAATCACTTAATAAAACTATTTTTGTTTATTATGGCTTTAGATAACATGTCAAATGATAAAGATAATTTTTAAAAATATTTTCATAATGTTTCAACCCAAATTTTAGTTGGGCTTAATTGGTTGTTTGCAACTCTTTGCAAGAAATTGAATTATTCAAAGAAATATCCCCTTAAACTCAGTGATAAATCAAACATATCTGAACATGGAGTCAGGATTTTAACTGTTTACGTTTAGAGTGACGATTTCAAAGGCTAATAGTTGGGTTCTAAATGTAATACATGTACATATTTAATAAATTTCTTAACACAAATATATTATTTGAGCAACAGCTATTGGGTTCAGCTGTATCGCCAATCCTTATTACTGTCCTAATTTATGATATCATAGATTGATGTAGCGGAGGCAAGGAAGAAAGGAGAGATAGGTGCCAAGCTAAGAGATGGAGAAACAAAGCAAAATGCTGCTACGATTGATGCAGAGACATTTATCGTATCAACCAGAAGGCAAGGAGAAGGCAAGAAGGAAGAAGTTAAAGTAAAGACTGAAGTGGAAATATTTGAGAACCAAAGAGAAGCAGAGGTTGTTCAGGCAATTGCTGAGTTGGCAAAGAAGAAAGCAGGGTGGTCTCAGAGTGCAAGGCTGGCGGAGGTGGAAGCCGAGAAGGCGGTGGAGATAAGAGAAGCAGAGCTGCAAATGGAAGTGGAGAAGAAGAAAGCTTTTGCTGAGACTGCTAAGCTAAAGGCTGAGCTTCTCAGCAAAGCTAATGTTGAATACGACATTAAGGTACAGCTTATATTTTGTATGAAAATCTTAGTTCTGCCATATAATATGCACACTTTAATTTGCAAGCATATGTACGTGTGATATATAGTACTAGTAATTATTGTGCCTTATGTGTATTTTCATATAGTCAAACATAAAGAAAATACTACGTATGTAATACAACCTTATTATTGCACCATATGTTACGTAATCCTGAGGCAGAAGTAAAAAAAAAATAAAAAATCCTAAGGCAGAAGATGCTAACTCCATTCCAGATTTTATTGTAACCCCTTTAATTTGCCAGGCATGCCTGTTACAGTATATCAGTAATTATTGTACTATATGTAGTATATTGATTGTTTTGGTAGCTGAAACTGTTTTTGTTCCAGTTTAATTATAAAATCTGCGTACATTTACATAGATCCCTTTTCTGAATAGGGACTTGGTAGTAGTATTTTCTATTGTTCCATCTAGTATTACACAATTAATATTAACATTTGGATAGCCTTGTGACTGGACCTTTTCCAGACTCCGCGCATAGCAAGAGCTTAGTGCACCGTACTGTCTTTTTTTTTTTTTTTTTTTTAATTAATTTATAGTCAGAGAGATTTTTTGTGACTAAAACTTCTTCATAGATTGCTAAAGCAAATTTATATCACATTCAGTTATAGTTATAAGAATAGTACTTATTGTGTAATTTCTAATCATCGAAAAATTATTTTGTAAAGATTGATGTTCGAATTGAGACCAAAAAATTTATAAAAAAATTGACTTAGTATTATGTATGTAAATTACCTTAACCAAACTTCTATATCAAGATTTGAGATTGTCTATTATAGACATTTATGTATATAGTAATGATAGCATAAACATTAAATCAGTCACCTTTTAATTAAAACAGGTGCAAGAGGCGAACTCAGAATTATACAAGAGACAGAAAGAAGCAGAAGCCGCACTATTTGAGAGCCAGAAGAAAGCAGAGGCACAAAAAGCAAATGCAGATGCTGAACTCTATAGTCGCCAGCAGGCCACAAACAGCGAGTTGTATGCAAAGCAGAAGGAAGCCGAAGGACTAGCGGCGGTTGGGAAAGCACAAACCATGTACTTAGGAACCCTTCTTAAGGAATTGAATCACAATTATTCTTCCCTCAGAGACTACTTGATGATCAACAACGGTATCTATCAGGAGATTGCGAGTATCAATGCTCAAGCAGTTAACGGTATGCAGCCAAAGATTAGCATTTGGTCAGGCGCTGATGGCGGTCAAGGCAAAGGCGAAGGTGGGAGCGGATTGAAGGATGTTGCGGGTGTGTACCGCATGCTGCCTCCTCTGCTTCAAACTGTGCATGAACAAACTGGGATGCAGCCTCCTGCTTGGCTTGGGACATTACCTGATAAATCTAAATGAAGTGCACATTAATTACTTTTTAGTTTACAATGGGAGTTATGCTTTAATTTGCTGGTCTTGAACTATGTAGTGTCTTGCAATGTTCTAGAATATTACTATTGCTGCTTGGATTGAAGTTGTTTTTCATGTGTATTTGAAAATAATATATATGAAGATATGTGCGAATAAATTTTACCATGTCTCCACACTATTAGGTTACATTTATGATAATTGAGATCGGAATAAGTCAAGTAAGTTAACATTCCTTTTGCTTCGGAAATTAGTTTAGTACGCGGGATAAGGTGGGACATCGCAGAATTAAATCTGGGATAATTTTTATACTGCATTTGATTGGCTGTAAATTTATGTCGAGAGAACTTAATCATGAGATATTCCATCTTATCCCATTGAACTTGGAATTAATTTATTCCATCTCCTAGGTGGGATAAATTAGTGAATTATAATCTTAGACTTCAATATTGAGTGGGATTCGAAGTGCTTTACATCTAGTCTACCTTTTATTGTACATACGTAACCACCTCTGCCTCTGTAATCACTGCAGCACTAGGACACTAGCACGATATTTTCCCACTTCTTTCGTCATATAATTATTAGTATTCCACAACGTTTAGGACTAGGACTCTCCTATATATATAATTCGACTTTGGTTAAGGTACCCCATAATTTATCTCTTTGATCATCAAATCGATAGTCTTAGTTCATCAATCGCTCTCTGTAATCATGGTTATTCCACAATATATAGTCGCAGGGCCATCGGAGATGCTAGCCATCACCGGAAGTGGCATCAAAGAGATAAAACTAAAGAAGAAGCACTTTTTATGGCCCCTTCAAAAGTGCAGCAGGCTAGACATATCCCCTGTCAACTATTCGTTCGAAGTCCAAGCTATGAGTGCCGAAAAACTCCCTTTTGTTCTCCCTGCTGTTTTCACAATTGGCCCTCAATTGGACGAAAATAACGAGAGCCTAATCAAGTATGCGCAGCTTGTATCTAATCATGACAAGAATTCAAATCATGTCAAAGAACTCGTTAAGGGAATTATCGAAGGAGAAACTCGTGTTCTTGCTGCTTCCATGACTATGGAACAGATCTTCAAGGGAACCAAAGAGTTTAAGAAAGAAGTTTTTGAGAAAGTTCAACTCGAACTCAATCAATTTGGGCTTTATATCTATAATGCTAATGTTAAACAACTTGTTGATGTTCCTGGCCATGAGTACTTCTCTTACCTTGGACAAAAAACTCAGATGGAAGCTGCCAACCAAGCCAAGGTAACACTACTTTAATTTCAGCTTTATATTATTAGTAAATTTGGTAATTTTAAAAAAATAAAATAAATAAAGTGCTATAACTAGTTAATTGTATATTTAAAAAAAATCTACATTGTTTCAACCTACTGATTAATGTACATGCATCTCCATCTCTACAATAGGCAAAATGCTCTTTAAAAAAAAAAATAACCACCCAATTTGACCTATTAAACATGGCTTGCTATTTTTATGAGTTTAAGCTTATTTTGACTTTCTAACTTGTGTTTTCACTTCACTATTCCTTATGGTTAAACCATTTTTTTATCCATGTTGAATATGGGGTGGATCGAATATTTTATCCGTTTTTGTATAACTCATATCTTACTTGCCCGTTTGTCACTCATATAGTCATATTCACAATATAATGCATAAGCAATCCGTTATAAATATTCATGTATAACTCGTATGCGAACGCAATGATGTATCTGATCTGTTATTTAATTTATTCTAGTGTTTTTGCCTTTTCTTCTTTATCGTGATGTGACAACAGATAGATGTAGCGGAGGCGAGGATGAAAGGAGAGATAGGTTCAAAGCAAAGAGATGGAGAGACAAAGCAGAATGCTGCTAAGATTGATGCTGAGACAATGATCATATCAACCAGAAGGCAGGGAGAAGGCAAAAAAGAAGAAGTTAGGGTGAAGACTGAAGTTAAAGTATTTGAAAATCAAAGAGAAGCTGAGGTTGTCGAGGCGAGTGCTGAGCTGGCAAAGAAGAAAGCGGGGTGGTCTCAGACTGCAAGGCTAGCAGAGGTGGAAGCCGAGAAGGCGGTGGCAATAAGAGAAGCAGAGCTGCAAATGGAAGTGCAGAAGAAGAAAGCTCTTGCTCAGACTGCTAAGCTCAAGGCTGAACTTCTCAGCAAGGCTAATGTTGAATACGACGTTAAGGTGTTTCTTTTAATTTCTTCTTGTTAAAGCTAAATTGTTTCTAAATTCGAGAATGCTGAATGGATATACAACGACATTGATAGTGAATCCCTTGTCATTTGTCAAGCATACCTTATGCAAGCTATTATTACTAGTACTATATATAGCTTATCATTGTACATTATGTACATAACCCTAAGTCAGAAGTAAATCCCTCAAATTTTATTGTAACGACTTTTTGCCAAGCATGCCTGCAGTACTTATGACTACCTATGTAGTTTATAGTACGTACCAATTGTTTTGGTAGCAGAAAGAAAGTTCTGCTTGAGTTTCATTATAAAATCCATATAACATTTCTTTGTGCTATAGTACTACATTACATTATTATCTGGATAACCAAATACATAGGTTTTTCTGTGACTAAAACCTTTTCATATAAGTATGGTTGTTTAAATATTTTTAATCATACGTGGTTTTTGTTTGTCTAAATTTTATTTTGAAAAGATTAATGTTCGGATTGAAACCGAATTTTTTAAAAGATTAACCTCGTATGTTACTCTGAATCTCATCCACTTCATTGTTTTTAAAGATTAACCTCGTATGTTACTCTGAATCTCATCCAAATTTTTTAAAGATTAACCTTGTTTTCACCGATATACATATCAAATACTATCAATATAGGAGATTGTCTTGCTATAAGAGTACTGTTACTATTATTATTCTCCTAGTATATGTTAATATTATGTGTGTAAACTATCCTTCACCAAATTCCTATATCAAGATTTGAGATTGTCTAAGTCTAGATCATATATACATGTATATAGGAATAACTAAATAAACTTTAAATCACAATGTCGACCTTCTAATCTCTGTGTTCTAATTAACCTGTCAACAGGTGCAAGAGGCAAACTCAGAATTATACAAGCGACAAAAAGAAGCGGAAGCTGCACTATTCGAGAGCCAGAAGAAAGCAGAGGCACAAAAAGCAAATGCAGATGCTGAACTGTATAGTCGCCAGCAGATTGCAAACAGTGAGCTGTATGCAAAGCAAAAGGAAGCCGAAGGAGTTGCAGCGATTGGTAAAGCACAAGCCATGTACTTAGGGTCCATTCTTAAGGAATTGAATCACAATTATTCTGCTCTCAGAGACTACTTGATGATCAACAATGGCATCTATCAGGAAATCGCGAATATCAACGCTCAAGCAGTGAACGGTATGCAGCCAAAGATTAGCATTTGGTCTGGTGCTGATGGTGGTGAAGGTGGAAGCGGATTGAAGGATGTCGCGGGCATGTACCGCATGCTGCCTCCTTTGCTTCAAACTGTGCAAGAGCAAACTGGGATGCAGCCTCCTGCGTGGCTTGGGACATTACTTGATGATGAATCTAAATGAAGTGCACACTAATTACTTTATGCTTTAATTTTCTAGTAACTATATAGTATTTGCAGTGTGCTAGATTAGTATTGCTGCTTAGATTGAAGTTGTTTAATTTTTAGTGTGTGAATGTTGGATTTAATAGAGTACCGATACTTTAGGGAGTAATTGTTTTCTGAGTGCATCACATTTTACAAGTAATATTCCCCTTGTGAATTGATTTAACATTTAACACTTCTCTTCAAGTAGAGAGAGTCGAGAAACAATAAATAATAGATGTGATTTTATTATATGAACCTTAGAATATAATAAATTTAAAATATTTAATTGCAAGGATAAAATTGATATAAATAATAAATTATTTATTGATTTTTCAAGCTTGATAAGTATTATTGGACATTTATTTTTATTTTTAATACGGAAAAGGATAAAAAATGTCTTGACATATTAGAAATGGTTCAAAAATGCGATAAAAAATGTCCCTCCATTCACCTATTTGGATAAAAAATGCCCTTATGATTAAATTTAAGCCTAAAATTATTCCTCCTTTTAATAGAAGCTGATGTTGCACAAATAATTTTTATAATTAAATATGTGACATTATTTTTATTGATCCACATATAATTAAACTTAAATCTATTCACAATCCTATCTATTAACTCAAACTTAATTAAAAGACCCAATACTTCTTCATCTTCCTCTAACTTATGTTTGCGACTGTCCTCACGTGTTTCTGCTCTGAATAAGCATGAGCTGCTCTAAATACTAGTACGGGGCATATTTATCAGAAATCAATTAGTATACAGATTTTAGTCACAAAGTATCATTCTTGAGATTAAAAAGTTCTCGTATTTGAGAAAGGGATATTGAGAAACTGAGGGTAAAGATTCATTTGAATGTGAAAGAGGTAGAATGAGAATTGAAAGAAATGAATTTAGGAGTATGTAAAATAACGAGAGTTGTGGCAAACATGGGTTGGAGGAAGATGAAGAAGTGTTGGGTCTTTTAATTGGGTTTGGATTAATGGATAGGATTGTGAATGAATTTGAGTCTAGTTATACGTGGATCAATAAAAATAATGTCACATATTTAATTAAAAACATCATTTATGCCACAACAGATTCCTCTAAAAGGAAGACAATTTTATGCTTAAATTTAACCTTAAGGTCATTTTTTATCCAAATAGGTGGATGGAGGACATTTTTGAATCATTCTAATATGTTAATGGCATTTTTGATCCTTTTTCGTTTTTATTGTACCGAAAAAGTAAAGATGGATAGAGGAAGTATAAAAATGGATTGTTCTGTCTTTGCCAATACGCATTTTTTGTAAATTTGAAACTCTGTTCGCTACTCCCTCCATTTCAAATTATCAATTTTTAAAAATAGTTATCTCAAATTATTTATTATTTTGACAGACTAAAACAAAATTATTTTTTTTCAATTTATCCTTATTAGTTATTATTTTTGTAAATTACAAGTACTACAATTATGAGGTGATGTTATGATTGTTAGAATATTAAGCTAACGTTTGGCCATAGATTTTCAAATATTTTTGGCAAGTCATTTTTGGGTGAAGTTTCACCATGTGTTTGACCATAGTATTTGAGAAACATATTCCACTTTTAAAAGTTCCCAAAAAAAATGAAATTTGGCCCAAATACTAATTTTTTCTCGTATTTGAAAATTTAAATTATTTGCCAAAAATATTTGTCAAATAATGACAAATTGTATGAACAAACACTATTTGTCAAGTTTTTTTTGCAAAAACTACTTGGAAAATCTATGGCCAAATGGGTCCTAGTAAAGGATAAAATAATAACTCTCTCCCTTTATTTTTACTTGTCATATTTGAATTTGACACGCTCATCAAGAAAATAATGATTGACATGACTATCTTAACACTCTACCTTTATTAATAGATGTTTAGTACCTTTATTAATAGATGTTTAGTATTAGATATTAGAAAATGATTTGGAGAATAAGTAATTAATAGTAAGGGGTCATTTCGTGTGAGGTATAAGGTATAATAGTCCCGGAATAAAATGCAGGATTATTTTATCCTGCGTTTGATTGGAGGTATTAATTAGTCCCAAATTATTTATTCCGTCATTTATATCATAGTGCTTGGATAAGTTATTTTATAGACATGATGGGATAACTAATCCTGGAATAGCTAATCCCGAAATTAATTATCCTGGGATAACTTGTTTCCAACCAAACGACCCCTAAGGGTAAAATAAAAATAAAAATTATTTTTTGATATGTTAAAAGTGACAAGTAAAAGTGAACGGAAGAAGTAAATAAACTCTCTTAATTAAAGTTTCTTAAGAGGCGTGTAAAAGAAATTGAATCATGACAAATAATTTGAAAGAGTTGTTATCTCGCTATTACTCCCTCCATTCATTTTTACTTGTCTATTATACTAAAAATAATTGTCTAACAATACTTGTTCAGTTTGAAAAACTAATGAATAATTACCATTTTGTGTTCTTTTTACCTTTGTCATTAAATACTATTCATTATTAAATATATTTTTTAAACTATTAATATTATTATATTTAAAGGGTGAAATAGTCTAATTAATCTTATTATTAATTATTTTTTAAAATATATATTAAATCAATAATGAATAAATAAAAATGAACGAAGAAAGTATAAAATCTGGAATCTTCGATCAAGCTATTGGCAGACCTAAACATATCTCTAAAGCACTAGCATGCAATTTAAGTGGGCGTTATTTAAGCACTAGCATGCAATTTAAGTGAGTGTTTGGTCATATTTTTTGTCAAAAAATTTAGAATTTAGCTGTATTTTTTTCTAACTATGGCTTATACCCCTCAATTTTTTTACATGTTAGCAAAAATCACCCAACTTGGCATAGTATCATACAATTAAATTTGATCTAAAAGAATAATATCTTAAAATAAATAGTTTCATGATGTCATAGATAAGATCTGATATATGAGCTATTACATATTATTATAAATATTTAATTTTTTTACTTTATTTAAATTTTTTGAAGTAAAGTTATTTTTTATTTAGTTCTTGCAAGTAATATTTGATTGTTTGGATGTACTTTTTTCTTGAAAAAATATGAAATAATTTAAATGGAGTTATTTTATTAAAATAAAAAATATTGGGTAAATTTGAAAAAGAAAAAATATATATATAATAAAAGTGAAAATAGGATTCTGGGTGTTTTTTCAAAGTTCAAATATAACTTTGAGTTGTATTTGAAATTTTCATGGCCAAACACTAATTTTAATAAAGAGAAATAAATTTTTGAAAAAAAATGTAAAATTCTTATGGCCAAAGAGGTCCTAATAAAATAAATTATTTTTCTAATGTCAGTTTTGAGTCGATGGTCTATCAGAAATAACCTTTTTACCTCATTCCCGAGGTAAAGGTAAGACCTGTGTATACTCTACCCTCCTTAAACCCCACTTTGTAAAAATATATTAAATATGTTGTTGTTGTCATGGCTATTATTTTTCTAATACTCCCTCCGTTCGCTTTTACTTGTCACTAATTTTCTAATTAGATTTCTACTTTTACTTGTCATTTTTGACATATCAAGAGAAGACAACTTCTTTTTTCCTATTTTACCCTTAGCATTAATTATTTTTTCTCCAAATTAATTTCAAGACACAATGTAAACATCATTTAATAGGGGTACTATGGTAAAATAGTCATGTTATTAATTGTTTTTTTAATGGGTGTATCATCTCAATTTGTGACGAGTAAAACCGAACGAAGGGAGTATTTAATATAGCTAATAAATCGTTGCTTCTTAATTCCAAATATTAACATAGTCATATTAAATAAATTATAAGAACTAATGTATATATAATTGGTAATTAATAAAACTAATGGATATATAATTGGTAATTAATAACATAATAGAGTTTACGGCATTTTATTTTGGACATTAATGAGAAATTTTATAATATTGTTTCAGCAATGTAGCGATGTTCTCCTTTCCTAGTTTTCAAGTTTTTATTTTAATTTGTCATGTTTTTAATAGTAGAACTATCTAATATTTTAAAATTTTGCATTAAATTACTTAAACCTTTTTATTCGTCGATGATGTTTTTGACAACAAAAACCAACATAGTATATTAAACGTATAACTAACATTTAATCAACTAAATGAAAGTTGCAAACGTATAAATAAATTATTCTAACATAGGTTTGTTATGAACTAAAAGCATCTATCAGTACTTGTAAGTATATTATAAATACGAACTCCATATATGAAAACTTAGAAAAGTGATATTCCAAATATTTTCTTTGATATCGAAGAAGGTAAGGTTGGGTTTAGTGAGAAGTCAATAGTGATGCATGCATGTTAAGTCAAGATAATGAAAAGTATTATCATAGGAGCGCGAATTTGCTCTTAATTGGATACACTTATATTGAATATGTAATGTTTTTGAAATGTGGATGGAGTTTCAAAAACAGATTATCTTAGTTGTTCGATGTCTGGTCCAATTGCTGATGGAATCCTTATTTCAAGTTACATACAAGGAACATCTTAAATGTGATAAAATTCAGTTTGAAGTAATTAAGCATCGATGAGTATATGAGGTGTTTTAACGCACGCTTTTTCTCGTTGGATGTCGAAGTTGTCCTTAAGATTATCTTTTGATATATCAGTTACTTATATTCAATCTCAAGATTATATTTGTTGGTTTAATTGTTTAATCATTATTTTTTTGGTGCCTATTCGCAAGTGAGTTGAAACCTACAAAAGAACAACCGCAAGCAATTGTTGATGAGAACATCAAAAGTTTGTCTCCTGAATAATAAGAAAGTTTTTCCTCTAAATGAAAATCAATACATGAAATCCTACGAAAAACTCAAAGGGAAATATATTCTGGTGGATCTTACATTTACAAGGTGACCCTTACTAAAGAAACTTTAATATTTTTTTTTTCTTCAAATTATTGACGTATATTGATAATTAATACAAGTCAGTTTGGTTACCCAAAAAAAGAAATTCAAGAGCTTTGCGTCAAGTTAATACTTTGGAGATTTGGGAGGGGCTTGGAATGAAGGTTTGAAGTTTAGAAACGTGCTAGAATGAAAGTACAAGGCTCCACATGAAAGAATAATTGAAGCAGGGAGAAAGAGACAATTAATGCACAATGATTATTTTTTAAATGCAACCTCACTAAGAAGACTCATATTTCATTAAGAAATTTTTTGTAATAATTAAATTAGACTATAACGAATGGAGAATAGTTTTTTTAGATTTAAATTATTTTAACCTACCAATGTCCTACCAAAAAATTGGACAACATTATGACTCAATCTTTTGATTGCTTAACATATTTTAGCCTAGAAATAATAAGAGAAATTAACTCATATATATAGTCATCCATATAAGTTTTAAACTAAAAATAACTATATTTTATTTTGATAATCTCATTATAATCAACTTTCACATGTTATTTATTTTTTATTTTAATTCTATCCACATATTTGTAGGGATGAGGATAGGTATAAATTTTAATTATATTTATATCCCTTTAAATTAGTTAAATTAAATACTTTTTTTAATTAAATAGTTACATGACTATATTTAGTATATAATTAATGTATCGATGTTACTTGTAAGCTTTATACATAGATATATAATGTATAATTGATAAATAATCACTACATAATCTATGTATAATCCATATGTATGACTTATACATTAATTATACACTAAATATAGACCCATAACCATTTAATTTATCTTTTTTTCAAAAATAAAAATATAAATAAGATCTGTGTCTATCCTCATCCCTAAAAATAGGTGATAGAGTCAACGTCTTACAATTACTAAAACTATGTAGACTGACTAATAAAAGTAAACAACATGGATAAGTTGGTTATAATGGGATTGTAAAAATAAAATATGGCTAGTTTGAGTTTATAACTTATGTAGACTGTTATTTGAGTTGTTCTCCCAAATAATAAATTAACCCATAAAAATATAATTAGTTTAAATTTGAGAATGGATAAAAATGTCTACTCGGTCAAAGAAATGCCAGGTAAATAACCAAGGATTGAATTTTTTATTTTGTAGCCTTTTCCGAAGGGAAAAATCTGTAGTCTTTAGTTGTTCTACTTCTTTTTTGTCACGTTCTTTGTCTTTTCTTTTTTTTTGCTGCTTTCTTTTTGGGGCTCTTTTTTTTTTTTTTTTTTAAAAAAAAAAAATAATTTTCTCTTTTAATTGCTATTTTGTTTTTATAATAATCAAATACAGTTTTGTAATTTTTTTATTATTTTTCCTTCAATATAATGGAGATAGCTAAAATAGAAGAAATTATTCATATCTATTTTTTGGAATAATTCATATGTAATAAATATTTAACTAATATATAGTAAATTTATAATGTATACACATTAACTTCTTTTTTTATATATATATATTATTAAACATACATTTATTATATACTTTAAATATGTATTTTTATGCAATACCTACTATATACATTTTTATCAGTGGACTTTTCATACACTTAATATTTACTTTTTATACATAGATATACACATCTTATACATATATAATCGTAATAGATACATCTTTATACAACAATGATATCATTTTTATACACATTCTATATGTATACATATTTTGTACAACAATTATATAGTTTCTATAGAAATTTGATACATATACATATTTTATGCAATAATTATATAATTTCTATACAGTTTTTATACACATTCTATACAGTTTCTAGAAATGGCATGTGGGTGGAATTAAAATGGCAAAATGATTGCTCTATGGTATAACTTTGAAAATGGACATTTGGATGGAATTTCTTCTGCTCAATGGATATGGGTGTCCTTTTCTAGTTAAGTTTTGGTGAGTTATTGACCCACTACTTATTGCTTAGCCTCAGTGCCAGAGCTAAGATTTTCATTCAGGGGGTTCAAAGTGTACACACGAACTAGTCGAAGGGGGTTCAACATCTATAACATAGACATAAAAATAATTTTAACCATGTATAAATAGTGTAATTTTTCACTGAAGGGGGTTCGGGAACCCACTGAGCCTAAGCTAGCTCCGCCACTTCTTAGCCTATTTGAACCCACAAAAAATTAGGTTGATAGATAGTTCGAATTGATTAATGAGAAATTTTGTCAAAATATTAAAAAGATATTTTTTAATTTGATATATTATATCTAAAAATCAAACAACAACATACCTAGTATATTCCCACAAAGTGAGGATATTATATCTAACAATAATAAATAAAAATAATAATTTTATCAGGTACTAAAAGTTTATTAATTAATTAATAAAGAAATAAATTAAAACTTAGTAAAAATTAGACGATGTGTGTTATAACACGTATTTAGACTACTTCAATCCATCTCATTTCAGCGCAAATAGCTTTTGAGCGAAACAATTCATTAGCTCATTCATCTATCAACTCAACCCATTTGATCTGCCTAAATTATACCCAACCCCATATTTGACACAGGGGAGTTTTATTTTTTAACATGCACATCTCTTACAGGATAAGGTTTAATCCAAGGGTGAAGCAAATTGCTTAACATTTATGCAGTTCACTTTCTAGATTTCTCACCATAATAGTTCCTCATATGTTACTAGTGAATAATCTTCTTCAAAGCCAATTGGTATTCTTAATTTGTTCTCGATGTTAGCAACTAGGATGGTGAGTACACAGTTGCTAGCTCATGCATTAAGAGTTGATAACACAAATTAAAATCAATTAATTCTAGTTTGTATCTAACTTTATTTCTTCTCTTAATTTGATATATGTACCCATGCGAAGCTAGAGGGGCAGAAGGGTTTTTTCTTGGATCCTCTTCATTGAAAAATTATATGTAAATAAACCTTTAGTTTCTTCGCGTGATTACTTCTTTATATTTTAAATTTGAAAACATTTATTCCATGTATGTATCTCGCCACTTCAAAATATGAGATCAATGATCTACGAATAGATATATTCAAATGTGTGAATTTGTAATCAATGAAATTTGAATAAGATTGTACCTCAAGAGACAATAGTTTGTAGTGTTTCAAATTGTTCTTTAATCTAAAAACACTCACTATAATCTTTTTAAATATTACTCCCTCTGTTTCAGATAATATTTATGAGGAGTTTATTTTATCAAATTAGTCTTATTAATTATGCTTTAAAAATATAAATTTGAATATATACGTACGCTTTATGTAGTCGTTTAATGTTAAGAATAATATTGGAAGAACATAACAAAATTCTCTTAATTTCATAAATATGATAATTAAATTGAAACAAATATTTTTAAGTAAAAAGGTCAACTAAAACGAAACGGAGGGAGTATTACAACTATTCAAACATTTAGTTCATGTATTTGGGAGCTTTCCGGAATTATCAAACGACCAAAGAAGTTTTTGACAGCTTGGAAATGCACGCTATACCTAATACTCCCTCCATTCGCTTTTGCTTGTCATTTATTTCCTAAATAGATTTCTACTTTTACTTGTCATTTTTGACATTCTATCGAAAACAGCCTCTCTACTTCATCTGAGGTAGTGATATGGACTGCGTACACTTTACCCTCCCCAGACCCCACCTGGTGGGAATACACTGGGTATGTTGTTATTGTTGTTGTACTTGCCATTTTTGACATATCACAAAAAGACAAATTTTTTTTTCTATTTTACCTTTAATATTTTCTCCAAACTAATTTCAAGCCACAATGGTAAACATCAATTAATAGAGATATTATGATAAAATAGTCATGTTAATAATGTTGGGTTCGAAATTGGTAGGGCGTCATGCGGAAGCTTATAGTTGCAAACCATAGATGCGATAAATTAGATGACAAAGAAAATTAAACTAAAACATATTATTGAGTATGGTTTGGCCAATTGACCTACATATTAAAAGTAATTCAAAAAAGCATAAAAACTATTTGAGAGAAAATCTCCCTCTAAACAAGACTCTTTGGTGACTACATTGTGAATGCTATTGTGTTATGATTTGAGAAGAAGGGTCTTTTATTTAAAGAGGTTCAAAAATCTTTCCTCCAAGAAAGAGGTTAACTAATTATGGAAGAGATCTTTTCCTACAAGAAAACATTTTCCACAAAGAAAACCTTTCTGAAGTAAAACATAATTATGATAAAAATTCAAGTAAACTAGGAAATTCATGACAAATCCTAACAAATCTCCCCTTGGCCTGAATTTTCTGACAAAATTGATCTTCATCTTCTTCTTCACATAATTCATATATCATTGCTGCTTGCATGCTTAAAAATGAAGTTTTTTTGGGTTAAAAGTATATGAGCCCTTTCGAATTAAAAATATTGGAGCCCTTTGCAGGGTTAAAAGTGAGCTTTTATTTTCAAAGATGTAACAGCAAGATTGTTGAAAATATGGTTGAAACTTGTTCTCCACATGTAGTTAGACAAAAAACTTCATTATCATCAAATTGGTTGCAACTTTCATCATAACATGTCTTCAATCTGAACCATCAGACCTTTGAACTATAGGACCCATAGGAACATTGGCTCTGATACCACTTGTTAGGTTCGAAATCGGTAGGGCACAGGACCAGCTTTTTGGCAAAGCAACTAAAGCCCATGCTTTAGGCCCCCTATTTTTGGGGGCCCCATTTTACATCACCTTTTATAAAAAAAATAAAAAATAAAAAATTAGCACAAATATTTCTATTAGTTAAATTTGTCTTGAAAGGAGTAGAGGAGTCCATTTATCCCAGTAGTACTTAAACTTTTTTTTTTTTAAAAAAAGTACAATTCTGAAAAGAAAAAAGACTTTTGAGGAATTTGATTTAACAAGCTTTGAAAAAGGCAAAATACACGTTCCAAGTAAAATGCACATGGAAGGAAGGACAAAAATTAATTACTATTTTCTTTTTTTTATGTTTTCAATTAGAATGAGACCTTTCATTTTCCTTTTCTTGAATTATGAAAACAACTACATATTTTTATCCCTATTTATTTACCTTCAATTCTTATACCATCAAAGCTTCACTCTTCAATTGTTCAAGAGATTTTTTTTGATAAAATTTTTATTGATCTGATTTTTCTTGAATATCAAGATTGCTGGTAGTTTATGAAGATTGAAATTATTATTTTCAGATGAAGTTATTAAATAAGGTTTTATTATTTTAGCTTTTTATTTATTATTTTTTAGTTAAATAATTGTGTATGCATATATTGTTAGACATATTTTGTTATTTATTGAATATTTCTTTTTGAGTTTTTAATTGTGTAGACATAAATTATTCTTTTACTATTTATTGAAATTTAAATATGTCAACTAGAAAATATGAATCTGGGACTTCAAAACTTAGAAAAAAGAAGAATTGAAACTTTGGTAGAATCTCAAAAAGGAGCTCTAGATAAATTTTTAATAAATAATAAAACAACAGAATTAGAAAATATAGGAGAAAGTTCTCGAGATGAGCAAGTTATCCATTCAGTTGAATTAGATGATAGGAGTAAAACTATTCAAGAAGAAGAGGAGGAAATTAGTGAGAAATCTAATATAGATCCTCAAGAAAATCAAGAACTTAATGAATCAAATAATTGTATTCCTAAAAATATATATGATCCTAGTCAATGGAGCAACATCAATACAAAGTTGAGGGACTTACTAGTAGAAAAGGGGCCGATTAGAATTACTGACACTAATTTTTCAAATGATAAATTATCAAGACATTTTTCTAATGTCCATTATTTTCAAATTTTAGCAAATGGAGAAAGGCATGAAAGAAAATGGTTAATTTATTCTAGAGATTTAGATAAAGTATTTTATTTTTGTTGTAAGTTATTTAGTACAAATTCTAATATTAGTAATAGTAAATTAGAAAGTGAAGGTAGTAGAGATTGGAGAAACCTTAGTGCTAAGCTTAAAGCTCATGAAATATCAAACGAGCATATTATTAATATGCATGGGTGCATGGATTAATTTAGAAATAAGATTGGAGAAAAATAAGACAATTGATAAAGATATTCAAGATCAAATCAATAGAGATAGAGAGCACTGGAATAATGTATTATCAAGAATTATTGCCGTAATAAAAAATTTTGGAAAAAATAATTTGACATTTAGGGGGGAAATGAGAAGACTTATCAAGAGAACAATGGAATTTTCTTAAGTCTAATAGAAATGATTGCTGAATTTGATCCAATTATGCAAGAGCATATCCGCCGAATTAAACATGATGAAATTTATAATCATTACTTAGGACATAATATACAAAATGAGTTAATAAATCTATTGGCGAGTGAAATTAAAAATAAAATTATTGCAAAAGTCATAGAAACAAAATATTTTTCAATTATACTTGATTGCACTCCGGATACTAGTCATCAAGAACAAATGTCTTTTATATTCCGAAGTGTGGATATTTCAGCAACTCCAATAAAAGTTATTGAGTATTTTTTAGAATTTCTAAAAGTGGATGATACAAATGGAAAAGGTCTTTTTGAAGTTATTGTAGATGAAATCAAAAATATTGGACTTGACATTGATAATTTAAGAGGACAAGGATATGATAATGGATCCAATATGAAGGGAAAACATCAAGGAGTTCAAAAACGACTTTTAGATATAAATCCTAGATCATTTTATACTCCATGTGGTTGTCATAATCTAAATTTAGTATTTTGTGATATTGCTAATTCTTGCACAAAAGCTATTTCATTTTTTGGAGTGGTACAACGTATATATACACTATTATCTTCTTCTACTAAACGATGGAAAGTTTTAAAAGATAGTGGTCTCTCTCTTAAATCATTGTCACAAATAAAATGGGAAAGTCGTATTGAAAGTGTTAAGGCCATTAGATTTCAAACTCCACAAATAAGAGATGCTTTACTGAAATTGACAGAAGTTAGTGAGGATCCAAAAACTAAAAGTGAAGCTAGTTGTTTAGCAACATATGAGATTGAAAATTTTGAGTTTTTATTGGGTATGACTATTTGGCATGATATTATTTGCAGTTAATTCAGTTAGCAAATCCTTGCAATCAAAAGATATGCATATTGATGTTGCTATAGATCAATTAAGGGGTTTGATTTCGTTTTTAAAAAAATATAGAGAGCAAGGATTTGTAAGTGCTATGATTTCTACCAAAGAAATTGCATTTGAGATGAATATAGAACCTGAATTTCGTACTAAACGTGTAATACATAGAAAAAAACAATTTGATGAGAATGTTAATAATGAAATCACAAAGTCTCTTGAAGAATCTTTTAGAGTTGATTACTTCTTATATATAGTAGACCAAGCTATTGTTTCTCTTCAAAATAGATTTGAACAATTTGAAGCTTATGAAAATATTTTTGGGTTTCTATTTAGTGGTAAAAAATTGAGATCCCTAGATGATGAGAATTTGAAAAAACATTGTCTTAACCTTGAATGTTCTTTAAAATATAATAGTCATTCTGATATTGATGGTTTAGACTTATTTTTCGAGTTAAGAGTGTTAAGGGAGATAGTACAAGTAGATGATAATACTTTAATTGATATACTCAATCAAATAAAAAGACTTGATTCTTTTCCGAATGCTTATATTGCCTATAGAATAATGTTAAATATTCCTGTAACAGTTGCCTCAGCGGAAAGAAGTTTTTCAAAATTAAAATTGATAAAATCTTACTTGAGATCAACAATGTCTCAAGAGAGATTGAGTGGATTAGGTATATTATCAATTGAAAAAGAATTATTAGAAGAAATCGATTATAAGACGATTATTCATAACTTTGCATCTCAAAAAGGTAGAAAAATAGATTTTAAATAAAAACTATATATCATATAGCTTTTTTCTTGAAAAAAAATATCAACGGCCTCTCATCGAAGATTGGCTTTAGGCCCCCAATAGTGTTGAGTCTGTTAGGGTTTTTGCCCTGATTTTCTTACCAAATTTAAGTTTTATTTTTCTTGTAAGGAAAATATAAGTAATAACATAATTACTTTTACTTTTCCTAAAAGGAAAATATAAAACTCTTTCATATTTGACTAACCTCTTTATTGTAGGAAAGGTTTTGAAACTTTATAAATAGAAGACCCCTCTTCTCATACCATAATACAGTAACATCCACAATGTAGTCATCAAAGAGTCTTGTTTAGGGGGAGATTTTCTTGCAATAAGTTTTATGCTTTTTGATATTAGTTTTATAATATGTAGATCGTTTGACCAAACCATATTAATAATATGCTTTTTAATATTGTTTTATTTGTCATCTAATTTATCGCCGACGTGGTTTGCAACTAATAGCTTCCGCATGACGCCCTCTCGATTTCGAACCCAACAAGTGGTATCAGAGCCAACGTTCCTATAGGTCCTACGATTCAATGATCCGATGGTTCAGATTGAAGACATGTTATGATGAAAGTTGCAACCAATTTGATGATAATGAAGATATATGTCCAAAAACTACATGTGAAGATAATTGTCAATCATATTTTCAACAATCCTGTTGTTACATCTTTGAAAATAAAAGCTCACTTTTAACCCTACAAAGGTCTCCAATATTTTTAACCCGAAAGGGCTCATATATTTTTAACCCAAAAGCTCCATTTTTAAGCATGCCAAACACCAGTGATGAAGATTATGTGAAAAATGAAGACCATGCATGTGAAGAAGGCGGATCAAATTTTATCAAGAAAATCAAGCCAAAAAGGGAAGATTTGTTAGGATTTTTGCCCTGATTTTCTTACCAAATTTAAGTTTTATTTTTCTTGTAAGAAAAATATAAGTAATACCATAATTACTTTTACTTTTCCTAAAAGAAAAATATAAAACTCTTCCATATTTGGCTAACCTCTTTATTGTAGAAAAAGTTTTGAAACTCTATAAATAGAAAACCCCTCTTCTCATACCATAACACAATAGCATCCACAATGTAGTCATCAAAGAGTCTTGTTTAGGGGGAGATTTTTTTGCAATAAGTTTTATGCTTTTTGATATTAGTTTCATAATATGTAGGTCGTTTGACCAAACCATATCAATAATATGCTTTTTAGTATTGTTTTATTTGTCATCTAATTTATTGCCGATGTGGTTTGCAACTAATAGCTTCCGCATGACGCCTTCTCGATTTCGAACCCAACAGAGCCGCCCCTGGTAGGGCGTCATGCGGAAGCTTATAGTTGCAAACCATAGATGCGATAAATCAGATGACAAAGAAAATTAAACTAAAACATATTATTGAGTATGGTTTGGCCAATTGTCCTACATATTAAAAGTAATTCAAAAAAGCATAAAAACTATTTGAGAGAAAATCTCCCTCTAAACAAGACTATTTGATGACTACATTGTGGATGCTATTGTGTTATGATTTGAGAAGAATGGTCTTCTATTTAAAGAGGTTTAAAAACATTTTCTCCAAGAAAGAGGTTAACTAATTATGAAAGAGATCTTTTCCTATAAGAAAACCTTTTCTACAAAGAAAACCTTTCTGAAGTAAAACACGATTATGGTAAAAATTCAAGTAAACTAGGAAATTCAGGACAAATTCTAACAAATAATTATTTTTTTAATGAATGTATCAAGTCAAAATATGTCAAGTAAAAGCAAACAGAGGGATTAATGTATTAACATTTTCTTTTGGATTTTCAAATGGTGCTTTTTGATTGGTATAACATTATTGTAATCTGATTAAATTTAATTTTGTACAGAAATATTTCACGTTAAGGATGAAGCACTCTCTAACAAATTTGAATTCAAATTTTTAATTAAAAATAAAAAAAATATTTAATCACTTAACCGCAATCCTTTTAATACAAATTAATCTATTTCATCTATTGGTTTGACTAAGAAAAATATGATTCTTTAAAATACGCGACCCAATCTAGGATAGAAAATGGTAGATTAAAGAAGAGGAAAGCACGAGGAGGACACGAAAAGGATATTCAAAAGAGACAAAAAATGAATGAAGATACAAAAAGAGAGTGCATTATTTGGGGCAATTTTACTTTTCCAATGCATAAAACTTTCGAAATACTGACACATCGAAACAAGCAGAATCCACAGAGATATCGATCATAGTATTATTAATAAATTACTCTCCCCATTTCAATATATTTATCTTATTTTTTCATTTATATGTCCTCAAGAAATATAAATGAAAAAGAGTATTTTATTATTTTAGTTTTATTTATGTCGTAAGATATATTATCTTTTTTTTAATTGAATATTTATATTATTTATGTGTCATCTATAATTGATGTATTTGTTGACTTTAAAAATCATCACTAATTAAGGGTAAAATAAAATAAAAGTAATTAATTTTATTTCAAATTTTTAAACTAATAAATATTTTAATTTTAAGTAAGGACGATAAAGTATTTTGCCACAGTGAGAATACTATCAGTAATCTCTTGAGAGTATAATAACAGTACACTTTTAGTTAGGGTTTGTCTTCTTTCTTTTGGGGATTTCCTTTACTGTCTTTACCTTGTGTCTTCCAAAACATAAAACAACACTCATGTCTCTCGGTAATAAGAGTGCTTGTACTTAAATTACAGAAAACGCCATATTGACTCATATCCAATTCAATTCCTTGGAATCAATACAATTTTTTGGTTATTTAATTTCTGAAAAATAAAGAAATAAGAAGTCTATATGATCCATGTCTGAGCTGTGATATTGTTTAGAGAGTTATAGACCGACATTCTCTTTTGTTCCTCCCAAATGTTTCCTAAATTATAACGTAGCAAGCAAACCCCACCCAACATTTCCTCGAAGTATGCCCTAAACTGGCCATATTCCATTCAGCAATAAACAGACTTGAATTATAGGGATGGTTTGGTATGTAGATTAAATTATTTCAGAATTATAATTTTTGTATTATTTTATATTATATGAGAAGTGGTATAAAATAGTTCCATGGTTGATGGGATAAGGTGAGTTATATCAAGACTAAATTTGGTATTAGCTTTATATCGTGTTTGGTTGATGGTATAAATTAATCCCTCGATAATTTTATACCATCAACTAAATTTGGTATAAATTTTATTCATGGGATATCTCAAACTAATCCATGGGATATCCCACGTTATACCTCCTACCAAACAACCCCAGTTTGTTTGATAGGCGGTTCAGAGTTGAGTTGTGCAGGTATTAAATTCTGCATAAGTAATATCACTTTTTGTAGTTAGTTATGAGGTAAATTATTTATTTATAAGATTAAAACGGTGTTTAATTTGTCATTTAGAAATTCATATAAGGTGGATCACTAATACATATATAACTAATCTTTACATATCTAATACCTGCATAAATAATACTACATAAATTTCCTCATAACTAATCGCTACATTATCAATATCTTCATAACTCTAATTACCGACTACTGAACGACCCCTAATTAAGTGAAGATGTTCGCCTAATTGTTCATGGGATTTGTATTTTTGCTTCTCATTTACATGGCCACAACAAAGAATGAGAAAAGGAAAGAAAAATATGTAAAAATTATTTATATAATCAGGTCATTTAGATTATATATAAAAAAATATATAAAAATGATATGTAATATGCCATTACAAATTATCATCGATAATGTTATAACTAAACTTTACACTGTCAGTCTATATATAAAAACTTAATTAAATCCATTTCTTTAATTAACTTAAAATGATTCCAATAAGAGTTATATTTAAAAAAACACAGCTTAAGGGCATGCGTCCGGTGTGACGATTTTCAGTTTTCTCATATTTAATTGGTCAGAAATCATAAGTTGAGCACAGTCATGTAGAAATTTTCACTTTTTTTCACTTAAATTTGTCGTTTGCCACGAGGACCATGCATTCATTTTTTTTAAAAATTATTTTTTCTCTCTTTATTTAAAATTTGGAAATGTGCTTCAAACCTATTTTCATAAACTTTAAATAAATTGCTCTTTTTTTCCATCACAAGAAATATAACCATACACAACTAATGTAATACTTAAAATTTATAGCAAAACACCTAGTAAATCCGAAATCTTGCTTGGACATTTAATTTGAAACAAGGAAGGAAGAAAGATGCAGCAAGCACATCAAACACACAGTACTACATGCAGAGGACACTAGCAGTAGATAGACATATCGATCAAAATAATAAAGGTCCCTTTTACTGCCACCCAAAAGATCTACATTATTATTATTATTATCATTTAATTTGATACAAGTCCAAAAATATAATGCCTCCCACTTTCTCCCAAAATTTATCTAATGTGGTACCTCCCCATAGTGATCCCTTGATTGATGTGATGATCACACAGCACCTTTCATTTGCCCATGCACGTAACGTAACTTACTCATCCTTCCAAGATCAAATCTCTTATTAAAAGTTGTTGTTGCACCTATAACCCAAACAATTGTTCATCAGTATTATAATAGTGTGCATCTTTGTATATGATGGTTCATTTATAGTTACCACACGGTTACAATAATGCAGCTGTAATACACCCAAATCTTCCTCTGGTTAAAAGCAGCAATCATGGCTAAACCCATGCACAGCTGCAGTCAAACAATCTTTTCTTATTGACGCAACTGTGACGTACGTCTTTTACTACAGTAATCCTACGGTCCTTATTACGCCCCTAAATCTCCCTTATATTCTTGAGATCATTTATTCCATGAATCGGTATTCTCCGTCTTAATTTACTAGACATCATTTGATTTATTGTCTTACATTAAAGATATGTCAAATCTTGTGATCTTAAACATAACATGTGACAAGTTGAAACTAAAGAGTTACTAAAAAGAAAAATAGTTATTCTTTTATAAATAGACTAAAAAAAAGAGTATGTAAAATAAATTAAAACGAATATGTAAGATTTTGAAATTTATAGTATAAAATACTAATTGAATATTTATATAGATATAGATCATTTTGTTACAGATAGAAGTGAATTTGAAAATTAAATTATTTTTAATTATAAAAAGAATTACATTTTTAGAACCAACTGAAAGATGTGTGACCCATAAATTGGAGCGAGGGAATAATGCTCACCCAGTTTTACGCCCTCCGTTTATTTTTACTTATTACTTTTTGACATGACACACTCATTAAGAAAATAATGATTGATGAAGAGAGTCTATTATATTACCTCTATTAATTGATATTTATTAATGTATATTAAAAAATAATTTAGAGAAAAAATAAATAATGTTAAGAGTAAAATATATAAAAAAAATTTTTGTCTTTTTTTAATTTATTAAAAATGACAAATAAAAATAAAATTAAATTAAGAAATAGTGATAGATAAATCCGAATGAAAGGAGTATTATTTTCTCTGTATTTGATTATTTCGTATCAGTCACTTTTCCCACAATGACATTTAAGTCCCTGCATCAGATTTCCTACTCACTCAAGTCACATTTTATATGATATTTTTAGTTTAATATCCGTTCTAGGGAAAATTGAGATTCGTATTTAGAAATAATTTAGTTTTAATTTCATTTAATAAAAGTATTTTCTTTGTTCTTATTCATGTGGGGCTATTTAGTTGGATATGAAAGTTAAATATAAATTTATTTTTTTGAAGTTTTTAATATAAAACATAAATAGATATTTGCTATAAATGACCTCACTAAATATAAAAATTGTTGTTTTATATTTTTTCCGTTCACTTTTACTTTTCAAATTTTAATTTGGCACACTATTAAGAAAATAATTACTCCCTCCATTTACTATTGCTTGTCACATTTTGACTTGACACATCCATTAAGAAAATAATTATTAACATGGCTATTTCATCATAATATCCCTATTAATTGATGTTTACTATTGTGTTTTGCTATTATTATTTGAGAATAAATAATTATTGTTAAAGGTAAAATAGGAAAAAAAGAGATTGCATTTTTTTAATCTGTCAAAAATGACAAGTAAAAATGAAAATTCAATTAGGAAATACTTTCTTTGTTTAAAAAAGAATGACCTTCTTTTCTTTTTATTCTGTTTCAAAAAGAATGACCCCTTTCCTTTTTTGGCAACACTTTAATTTCAACTTTTCACATGACATATTTAAGACCACAAGATTAAAGGACATTTTGGTACATTTGACATAACTTTAATTTAAGACCACAAGATTCAAAAGTCTTCTTTATTTTTTTAAACTCCATGCTAAATAAAAATAGGTCATTTTTTTAAAATGGAAGGAGTAAATGACAAGTAAAAGCGGAGGGAGTATTAACATGACAATTTATCATACTATCCTTATTAATTAGTAATATTTATTACTCCCTCCGTTTAAAAAAGAATGACCCCCCCCCCCCCCCTTTTTTTTGCAACACTTTCATTTGAATTTTCCACGTGGTAAGTTTAAGACCACAAAATTAAATAATATTTTGATATATTTGACATAATTTTAATTTAGGATCACAAGATATAAAGTCTTTTTTATTATTTTAAACTCCGTGTCAAATTAAAATATGTCATTTTTTTTAAAAATGAAGTGAGTATTATGTCTTGAAAATAATTTGAGGAATAAGTAATTAATGCTAAGAGTAAAATAAAAAGCTTCTTTTTATCTTATTTTGCTAGGTCAAAAGACAAATAAAAATTTATTTTAAAAATAAATGATGAGTAAAAATAAATGAAGAAATAGTAATTTATTTGACATAAAGATTAGAATTAACGAGTCATCCGTGGAGAGCTCCAATGGGTAGTTTGGTCCTTTTACTATGGACAGGGTCATTACAGTGGTAATTAATAACCATGACGGAGTGTTGTCTTATCGTATTTGACACCCATATCTATAAAATCCTACACCCCTCAATGTGTTTCATTTAACTTGATTCTTGTATTAAAAAAAAATTGCACGTTTCAATTTATTTGTGTATTTTTTGGTAATTTTTTACAATTTTTTAATCCTTAATCTTAATTAATTTTAGAAAATAATAATAATAAAATTTAGAATTGAAAATAATTATTAGAGTAATAAAATTATTAATTTAGTAGTAACATATATATTCTAATTAAAATTTTAATAAGGAGTGTATGAGTAATAAGAGTCAAATAATATGAAATGATTACTTATTAAATCAAGATAGAATTACTAATTCAATTAGGAAATACTTTCTTTGTTTAAAAAAGAATGACCTTTTTTTCTTTTTATTCTGTTTCAAAAGAATGACCCATTTCCTTTTTTGGCAACACTTTAATTTCAACTTTTCACATGACATATTTAAGACCACAAGATTAAAGGACATTTTGGTACATTTGACATAACTTTAATTTAAGACCACAAGATTCAAAAGTCTTCTTTATTTTTTTAAACTCCATGCTAAATAAAAATAGGTCATTTTTTTAAAATGGAAGGAGTAAATGACAAGTAAAAGCGGAGAGAGTATTAAGTAATATGAAATGATTACTTATTAAATCAAGATAGAATTACTAATTAATAAGAGTCAAATAATAAGTAATCAATTAATTCAAGATAGAATTAATTAATTTTTTTCCATTTTATCCTTATAATTAATTATAATTTCAATATTCATTTCTATGCCCAATGAATATTATTAATATGGATAAAGAATAAAATAGTAAAAATTATTATTTTATTTATGATTTCTTAATTTTTGTGTAAAATAAAATATGTCCACCTAAAATGAGACGGAAGAAGTTATTTTTTTTTTAAAGAAAAAACAATATCAGTTGAGATTATAAATTGTTGAACTGGGAGTTGTCATCATCACAATCCTTGTAAAAGTCTTTTTGTCTCTCTTCTGCACCTTCCATCTTTAGCACAATACAATGTATAATTGCCATATTCAATTAGCTGACCCTTTCTTCCTCCCTACTCAAAAACCCCATCACCCAAATGAACCCATTGATCACCAATTTCCCCATAATTTCTGCCCTGATTCCACTAATTCACTCGACCCATTTTTGGATTACTCTGTCTCATCAAAAGAAACTGAAAACCCCCCTGTTCTTGAAGGTATTGCTGCTGTAGTTGGAGAACATGTCCTTTTCGGTAATAACAATAATAATGAAAAAAGGAATTATGATCAAATATCTGATGAGACTGCTCATGCAGTTTCAATTCTGCAGCGCACGTGTCCTGCAGAAAAAAGAAACAATTTGGGGGGAAGTAATAATTATAATAATAACAATAATAATAATAATAATGTTTCATCAGTGGAGAAGAGCTACAGAGGAGTGAGAAAGAGGCCATGGGGGAGGTGGTCAGCTGAGATTCGCGACCGTATAGGGCGGTGCAGACACTGGTTAGGGACATTCGACACCCCGGAGGAGGCAGCGCGTGCATACGACGCGGCGGCGAGGTGGTTGAGAGGGTCAAAGGCGAGAACCAACTTCCAAATTCCACCAGTTGTTCCTTTGCCTTTAGTAGAGGGTTCATCCACTTCATCATCTTCTAATTCATCTGCTGAAATGAAGAAGAAAAAGAAGAACAGTGCAGCTTCATGTGGTAATAATAGTAAAAGGAAGTGTTCAGTGGTAACTTCAACTGAACATCTGTTTAGCTCAACTGATAATCATGTCAATGAATTAAGTAAAGGGGTTAGTGTTACTGTAGAGCTTGATCTCAAGCTCGGATTTGAGAAGAAGTAGTAGTACCTGGCTCCGTGGGAGGAGCCACCTTAGGCGAAGGGTGGTCAGGTGCACACCCTTGCCCGAAAAATTAGGCGGTCTATTTAATTTTGTTCACCCTTAACACAATTAGCAGGCTTGTTCTAGTCTGGTGTTGTTTATGTTTGTGTCTAGTCTATAACTACAATAGTGCTTAGATATTAGTAGTAGTAATGTGTAAATGAAACTTTGTCATGATCACTGAATGGCTGTGTATTTTGGTACTTCATGGGATATGAAAAGTGCTGTTTAGATTTTGTTGTAGGGTTTAGAAAGAAAAAACAAAAAAAGGCTATGTTAAATGTAGTTACTTTCTTTTTGTATTCTAGGTTCCATCGCTTGTTGAATGACTTGTTTTGTTTATTTCGGTTACAATATTTTAGCTCAATAAGCATTAATTCTCATGATTATGTCACTAATGGCCCGTTGTTTGGACTTTCGAATCATCAATGTGTATGTTATGCGTTTCACTAATTACTTCTAATGGCTGATTGAGGAATGACATCTGATCAAGCATGCATGTAAAAACTTATCTTGTTTCGTGGCCGTATTGGACTAGGGTTTGAGTTGTATCCTTGTTCTATCTTATTTGATAAATGAAAAGAATTTCACATAGACTGGATTTCTTATATGACTTAGGCAATCCTCGTCCCCTTGAACTGGGTATTGAATGTGGTAGGAGGATATATAATTTGAAGAAACCAATTAGATTCCGAAGCAAGTAGGGGGACTATAATATGTGATTGAAGCAATAGATAGTAGCAGCGGATGAAGAAGATGTAGGTAGACTGACTTCAATTTGCTGTAATAATAATGATACGTTATAAGCGCATAAAAAGACGCCCAAGAAACACGGGGTTTCTGATCCACTGTAAGTTGAGGACGATTGTACTTGTATGACCTGTGTGATTATAGTGGAGAGGGAAGGAAAAAGGGGAAGAAATTAACTTGTTTGGATAGTTGTATTGTATAATATCGTATGGTTGATTTAACTATAGTGTTTGTTTTACTTATCACTTACATTTTATTATATTATGTCATTAAATTTATCATTATATTATGACCAAAATTTCAATTGATGTAACAATTGGTTCAGTGTGATTCCGTCTTCCTTCTTTTTTTTCCCAATTTATCTTTGCTTACTATTTAATATTTTAATTGTACATTTTCATAGAGTAATAACTTACTCGTCCATACCTTACTTTTTTATATAATGTTATAAGTTAATTTTTTAAATTGTTGATGTATGTCATTGTATATAACGATAGAAAATTAGTTAATCTATACATTTATATGTATTTAAATAATATAGTACAATATAACATAAGAAAAAAAAAATACGTAACAATTTAAGTGGATCAGGAAATTCTGGTTGATCCGATGGTTAGATACTCCCAATTCAGAGAGTGGCAGACTGAACAAAAAAGGGTAAGTACAAAATGGTGGATGACTAAAGACTACTTAAACACTTAAAACAGTGAAGTACGGTGGAGAACTGTAACTTCAGTCAGTCCGACTACACCTTTTCGATTTGATTCAAAATTTGTACTCCCATCCTCCCCACTAATTTACTTTGCTTTCACTACTAACTTTTACTCCCTCCGTTTCAAAAAAAATGACCTACTTTTCTTTTTAATTCGTTTTAAAAAGAATGACTCTTTTCTTTTTTGGCAACACTTTAATTTCAACTTTACACATGGCATGTTTAAGACCACAAGATTCAAGGGGCATTTTGATACATTTGCCATAACTTTAATTTAGGATCACAAGATTCAAAAGTCTTTTTTATTTTCTTAAACTCCGTGTCAAATCAAATTAGGTCATTCTTTTTGAAACGGAGGAAGTAGAATTTGCATGCACAGGGTTTATGTGGCATCGTTTGATTTAACATATGTTTGATTTAACATAAAATAAAAAATTTGTGATCTAAAATAAGTTTAAAACATTTAGTTATCCATAGATTATTTTTTAAGAGTAAAAGAGGATTTTAAAGTTGTTTTTTCTTATAAAAAGATGACATTCTTATTGGAACAGAATAAAAAAAAAAGTGTGACACATAAATTGAGACAGGAGAAATATATTTTTTTACTCCTTAAGAAATCATTTGATTTTATTTTCTTTTTTAACCTTTTAATTAAGTAATTTATAGATAAACAAATGTGCGTAACTTATTTTTCATTATTACTTCCAAATATCTTGCTTTCTTACTTAATCTTTATTTGTCAGATATCTCACATGCATAAATTGAGACGGATGAAATATGAAACTTGCAATTATGACATTTTAGTAAATATAAAATCATGTTATTAAAGTAAAATGAGAAATATTATTATGTAACCACACGAGGGAGAATAATCCCCATCGAAAAAGTTGTGTTATATTCAATTCCTTTATTGGAACATATGTGTTGCTAATGTTTGTTTGGGAACAGAATTCATGAAAGAGAAAATTTGTAATATGTATTTTTAATAGGGGTGGGCAAAAAAATTGGATCGAACCGAATTAGTTCAGTTCTTCAGTTCGGTGTCGGGTTTTTTTTCGGTTCTTCGGTATGGTGTTTGGTTTGAGGGTAACGGTTCTTCAGTGCACCAAAGCCCGTTAATTAATTTTTTTAAAAAAATATTTATGTTACATATGAATCTGGATGCTGACCCAATATACAACTAATGAACTAATGACCCAAGCTCTACCCTAAAAATCCTATCACAATTCACAAATCAGTAATCACGAATTCACAATATCAAACGCCTCATTCATCTCTTTGCCTCATCCGACGACCGATCCGACTGCCATGTTATTTAATTGCTGCAGCGATCAGTTCCTTTTTCTTCTATTGGCTGCCATGTTTTTGAATGTAGTATGGCTGCTGCTGCCATGTTTTTGGATTTTGTATGTTGGCATAGTGACAGTGAGTGTATTTTGTGTATCTCTTATAAGAAATTGTGGATATGTTTTTGATAATTTTGTTTCTCACTTGCACCGAAAAATCAATTTAAAAACACTGAACAAAATCGAACCGAACCAAATTAGTTTGGTCCTGTGTTCGGTGCTCATTTTTTCAAAACCAAACACCTAAGAATCGATCAAACTTTGACAAAACCAAACCGAAAAACCGAACGACCACTCCTAATTTTTAAATGTCATTCATTCATGTGGTTATAAAAACATATCATTTAGAATAAATGAGAAGCACTTATACATAAGGAAATTCGAATAGAAATTATTTTAAGAATAAACAATTAATGTTAAGGGTAAATTAGAAAAAAAAAAATTTGTCTTTTTCTTGATATGTTAAAAGTGACAAATAAAAATAAAAATTCAATTAGGAAACTAGTAACAAGTAAAAGCGAACGGAGGAAGTACTTTACAAATGACCACCAAAGGATGTGGTGCAGTGGATGGGGTTGCTCCTTCCTTAACCAGATGTCTCAGGTTCGAGCCCTGAGTATGAAAAAATCCTTGGTAGGGAGCACTTTCCCCAAGTGAGTCCTACCCGATACAAATCCGGATTAGTTGTGCTCCAATACAGGACCAGACATCTAATGGAAAACTAAAAAAAAAAAGATACTATACAAATGGGAAAGAGAGCACAAAAGATTCAACACTTAGATACAAAGATTATGTACTTATTTAGCTTACATTTCTAGCGTAGCAGAGGTAAACTTATACGTGTGTAATTAGTCTTTTTTGTTCTTTGTGAGAGACTTAGGACCCGTTTGGCCATAAAAAAAAAATTACTTTTTTCCGGAAATTTATTTCACTTTAGTGAAATAAGTGAAATTTTGTGGTGTTTGACCATAAAATTTATTTCACTAAAGTGAAATTTTTTTCCGGAAAAGTGAAAACAAGTGTTACTTGTTTTCACTCCTACTTCTCTCACAAAAAGTCAAAAAGAACTCTAATTTTTTCATGACCAAACATAATTCCAACTCCAACTCCAAAAAAATTTAATTTTCATGGTCAAATGCCCACTTAGAGGCAACAACACCCTTCCTAGCTAGAAGGTAGTTGGAGTCCTAGGTACTCTTTAAGTTGTAAATCTTTTGGTTGGTATGATAATATTCACAAGTTATCATAAATAAAAAAAAAGAATAAATGAGAAGTTTAAATTTGAAATTGTTTCATAGTATATAAAGATGTTATTTTTTAAATGGACGAACCAACAACAAAATAGTGTTACCTTTGTCACATTTTATGTGACACATTTCATTTTTAGTGTTTCCGAAGAAAAATGATACATGAAATATCAAAAATTAAAAATCTTATTTTCCTCTTAATGATAGTGATATATAATCATATAAATTTTTATTATTTGTTTTAAGTGATACATTTCAAAAAAAAAAATTAAATTAAATTTTATGTCCAATTAAACATCTCAACATAAACTATATTGGGATAGACTGAGGGAATATCACACATAACAGAAAAAAGGAGTACTTTGTTTGCTTACCATTTCAAAATCCGTTTAACTAATTCAAGTATTATCTTATATAGCAAAATCATCATATTATGTTTTATCAAATTCTACATGATTAGCTATTATAAAAAGATAAATAACGCAACAAAACGATCCAAATGACAAGATTGCACCTCAGCCAAATTCTTTTCCTTGTTGTACCGTTGGTGTTTCTAAAGGTTATATATTTGAATAACAAGATTTGTTTATCTAAATTTAAAACAAAACACATGTTAGAAGTGTGAAGATTTCACACCGTACATTCCATTATAATTAATAGTAATAACCTAACCTCCACCAAGAAATGCATATTCACATAACACAAGAATTATTAATTCTTGTATTACAATTATATGTATTGCATAATTATCTTATCTGTGAATCAAACAACCCCTTAGTATAATAGGAATGCATTTTCTCTCTGACTTATTTTTGGGGAATAAGATCCTCTTAGTACAAGTGTGTAACTGAAAATTCGTCATGACAACAACAATAACATACCCAGTATATTCTCATCACGTGGGATCTGGGGACGTCATGCCAAATTAACATATATGCTTATTCCTCTTTCCTAATTTTTTTAGTTTGAATGTGAGGAGTACGTCATGCTAATGTGTCTTGGATGATCCTTATCTTAGGGTCAGGCGACAATGAGTACATTGAACTATCCATGTGGAATAGAATCGAAGCTTCACAATCCAGACACAACGACGTAATTATCATCATAGGTGCCAACTATGAATGAGGAGAAACCTTATTAAATAACTTTAAAATAGCAACAATCAAATTTTGAAGTGTTGTGTTTTGAAATGACAGAATTGTTTTCTTAGGTAATACTTATGAGTAAACAGTGATAAACAGAAGATATGCAGCAGAATCCAAGCATGAGATCCCGGATATGGATGGATTCATCATAATCTACTGATTGAGGCACTTTCTGATATATGCATCCTAGCTACCTCGACTTGATTGATATATATATGGAGTATATATATATATATATATATATATATATATATATATATATATATTCTTTGGATTCCTTTCTCTTAATTAATTCTTTCCGAAATCAATTTGTGCATACAAAAGATTTGTCTTCTAAAACCACATTCAAGTGTTTTTTGTTTCACAAAAATTGTTCGAAAGACATTTACTCGAGTGCTTTTTCAAGGAAATAAGTGAACATAGTCCTTTACAATTTAAATAGAAGAAAATGAATCTTCAAAAAAAATAAAATGTTATTTTTAAATTTCTTAGGTATAAATATAAAGATCTATAATTTTGCTTGAGAAAGCAGTAGCACTGGCGAATGTAGGCTCACTGGATTAGAGCGAGTTTATTTGAACCCTATATTTTCCAATTAGAAATTTTAGTAAATAATATCAACATTTTAGTAATTTTTCAAAGTTACTTCAATAATATCAATCCGAAATGATTTCAAATAAAGAATTTCTTTGATGAAGTCATCAAATACAAAGTAAGACAACTTCACGTCTATTGACGTTAAGGATAATAAATTTTAAGTCACCTGCTTTTGTTGATCCTTATTTGAAAGGAGCTTAGCAATTCAAACATTATTGGCATCTATAATATTTTAAAGAGATATTAGATGCTCAAAATTTTAATAATGCAGACTTAGATATATATGTAGTATGAAGGAGCCCAAACCCTAAATCTCTCAAAGGGTGTCAATCTTTTTGGACTTATAGTTCTTAAACCTAGTGGTTCAATGAAGTAGATTGAACACCATGAGGCCTTAGATTCAATTCCAAACAGAGACAAACACAAGCTGATTTCTTCTCATATGTTCTGACATTGGTGAATATAGTTACCTAGCTAGTATCTACCCCAAATCCAAAGTATTGAATTACTCTCTAGTAAATGGGAAATCTACTTAGATATTTACTTCGGCCATCTAGTTTATCAGCATGGTCGAAATATGTACTACCCCATACACTTCGGTTGTATATGTTGTGATTATGTATGTATAATGTATGCATATTTTAGAATAAAATATACACTTTCTAGACACTGTATACATATTTTATAAAGAGAACCAGGTGGCCCAAAGACATTGGGCTATTTTTTTTCCTAGTAAATGGCATTTTAGTATGACACATTCAATAAGCCCAAGCTCATCTAGTCCATTCATATTTGACTGTTCCGTCTAGTCAAAGGCTCATTTTTTGGTTCAAGACTTGTTCCGTCTCTTAAACTAATTGGCGACTTCATGGTTGTCTCTCGATTCGAAGAAATTTAGATAATTCAATTTGAATTATAAAATTTGAATCAATTTATGAATTTAATTTTAGAATATTTCAACTTTTAGAATTGAATTTGATTTTGGGTGCTTATGGTTCGAATCGATTCGAAAATCGAAATTTATACATACATATATATATGGTATATGTGTGTGTATATATATATGTGTGTGTGGGTGTGTATATATGGTATTTAATATTTATTAATTACTTACAAATCTAAAACCTAATGCAGACAGTCGAGACTCATATTTAGAGTATTTTAATTATAAAAACTAAAACTTAATGCAGACTCACAACATCTGAGGCTCATATTGAGAGTATTTTAATTATAAAACCTAAAACCTACGCCTCTTTTACCATTTACATTTTACCAGTTGCAACTTCAAAAGTACAGACCTAAATCCTAATCTCTCAAATTAAGAGTCACGATTCACAATTACAGATTTTAATTCCACTTTAAACTTGCAATGCAATGTTACTTTAGGTTACTTATGGCCTAATTTTAAGATTTATTTTTTTTAATCATGTTTGCTTTAAAATTGAAATGAAAATAGTTGCTTGTTGAAATTTTAAATTCAAACAAATTGATTCGTAAAATCAAATCGAAATAATGAATCGAATTGGACCTAGAATGAATCGAGTTAGGATAAGAATTTTAACAAATCAAAATTTAAAATTTCAATTCAATAATGACTAGATTCGATCCGAATCGATTCGTGTACAAGCCTAGTTGTTTCAACGAACCTCCAGACTCAGGAAGGGGGGAGGGGGGGAAATGGTTCTCTTTATTCGATTTTTTGTTTTTTCTTTTGCATAATTATGTGTTTTCTGAAAATCCCTCTACTTAATCTTCAATTTTTTTTCTACTTGTGTTTTCTAAATTGCATAATTGTGAGAATTTGAAGTACGAAATAACGGTCTCTAAAAGTGCAACAAATAACATACTTCACCTATTAGTTGTAGTTTGTTACCTAGGTAAAATACATTATGATTTTAGTGTGAGGAATAATGAAGAACCAGGTAGAATTATGTGCAAAAATAAAAATCTCATAATCTAACCGTGATTTGTCCATTTGTATTTTTTTTATGCTTATCGGAATAATTAATAATTTAAGGTGGAGCTTCTAGGGGAAAACAGGTGCCAGTCAACATAACCAAGGCTATCAGAAAAAAGGAATGTGTTTGTGGCTTTGCCCCACTAGTCGTTGCTTTTGTTAGAAGACAAATACATTAGGTTTTATTGCCATATTCACTAGTCAAACATTGGAAGTCATGTACAAATAATTGATTATATTAGTTAAACAAAAGTTAGTAATTTTCCAAAAATAAAATGTAAATTATTAAATTAGACCGAAACTTAAAGAATTTTTATACTATTTTCTTAGTGAAGTATTTATTCATGTGTACGTGTCAACGATTTTGCAGGACACTTTTCATGTCTTGAGAGAGAAACATGAGCCAAAACATTTTCTATGAATGCAGGAAATTGCTCCAGCCGAGGAATCCCCCAATCAGTCATGAATTCAAAGAGCAAAACATAGTGGCTGTCTTGCTAGCCAAAGAGGGTAGTTTTTTTCGAAATGGACAATTCCATTATTGTTTGTTTTGAAGGTTCTCAAAGTAGACAAAGACGAAACTATTTTTGTTGAGCCAAAAACGCCTCTATGTAATTTGGTTTGTACTTATTAATAGGCCAGCACAATCTCGTGGTGGCACGATAATGGTCATTACTGCTTTTAATAATGAATAAGATTAAATAAATAAATCTTTGTTTAACCAAAAGAAAAAAAAATACAATAGCCTGGTTCTCCTCTATTTCACAAAATGGACCATTTAAACAGAATGGTGCCAAATATAACCTTAATTTAGATTCATTGACATGTACTCCGTCTTTCTGAGCATATACTTCCTGAAATGGTTCATACATTAAGTATATATATATATATATATATACACACACTTCATTTCCTGTTTATCATTGAAAATGGAAACTGATTGAAGGTGACATTTTGGGCCATCAAAAAGTATATATAAAGTGTATGACGTGGCCAACTGTTTTAGGTTGGGCAACATTTATGACTGCACACCAAAAAGATGCCTTAACGAAATTCATTTGTATTGTCTCAACGAAGCTTCCAGCTTTAGGTGGCTAAAATACAGATCTGTTCACTTTCTGTTTTCTTCTTCTTACATAGTACTGATCATATGAATTGTGATTAAAAACCCTTCTTATTTTATTTATTTATTTTTGCTTTTTGCTGCTTTTTCTTTAACTTGTTAAAGTCATGAGATGTTGGTACAAAATTGTGGTGTCAAACAGCGATGAATGCCTTCTAATCTACATCTCCAGTTAACCATGGGCCGGGTAGTTATTTAGATAAGTTGGTACATGTTAATATGTACTGATAATATATAGGAGTAGATTTTTCATGTCAGACTTTTATTACAATATGTTACATCTGTGTTTCCAATTAATATAATATCTATAACTAATAGCTAATAAAGAATAAATCTCGCATTAGATCGGTTACTTGAAAGATGATTAAACATATGAATTAAGTCACAACCTCTATAAATTGGTTCTCCCTCCATGATAACTGTATATTTTCTGTGCTTTTCCATCACTGATTATGATAACATAAAAATAGGTCAAAGGAGTAGAAGCCAATTTCCGACTTAAGCTTTCTCATTTATGATAATATCTTCCATATCAGGTGTATGTTTTTAATTATATATTTCTTTTGACAGATTATTGAGTTCAAGCCAGTACTACTCATTAAGTTCATGTCTACAATACTATAAACTAAATTGACTTACAACAACAAATAACTTTTCATAACAAGGTCATCCGAGAGATATAGTAATAACCTCAATTATATTGAACGGATTGTGTAATTTTTGTTTATACAACCGTACATATAATTTAAATCCAATACTTATATTAGTCTTAAGGGTTCTAATCGGTGGTTGACCAAAAAAAGAAGTTCAAAGGGGCCGTTTGGTAGAGTGTATAAGAATAATACAAAATATAATGTATTAGTAATGTTTGTGTTAGCTATCCTTGCATTAGTTATACTTGCATTTTTCTTATGTAGTGTTTGGTTTGGTGTATTAAAAATAACATGAATTGCATAATTTCTAAAAAAAAATATTATTTTTTTTAACCAAAATACCCTCCATATATATGGTGGAAAAGATTTTGAGGGATAATTTTATCTTTAATCATGCTAATGCATGCATTAGAATCCATTGCATTATTAATACCATTGATTTTTAGGTATTAGTAATACACACTCCAATACACAATAGAGTGTATAACTAATGCAAGACTAAGAAAATGTACCAAACAAGGTACTAGTAATACACAAGATTAATGCATATATTATTCTTTTTAATACACTCTACCGAACGGTCCCTTAAAGTAATAATAATATCATTAACACAAAAGGCAAGTGTTTGTATATACTATGGTTCTCAACTAAACCGAGATTCGCTCGGCTCGTTTTCATATGCTTACTAAAATAATTAAAGGTTGGGGAAAAATAGGAGCAAATGGGGAATACTAGTCAACGTATTCATGGATTCACCCCAATCTTTTCTGTTGCAACACAAATACAATGTTGGCTATTGCCATAGTACTCCCAATGCCATTGACATTTTCTTTTTCTTGACTCTGCTATGTGGAGCAGTTGACAAATGTGTCCTTAATTAAAAAATTATATATATTTTCTACCCAATTGGTCTCATCTCCTACCAACCATAGAGTAATGGACCTTGTATGGTATTCGAAATCTTCATATCTAATTTTTTGCACCTTATTGACCTATTAAAAAAGAACGCTTTTCTTAATTTCAGAGTTCAAACTCAAAATTTTTGATTAAGAATATAAAATATCTTGTTTATCTTATCATACCACTTGATGGTGTACTGTAATGAGCCTTCAGTTGATTAGTTTAAAAAAGAAATTAAAGGAGGGAAAATACATGACATAATATTCTTTTAGAACGCACCTTTTTACTACACGTTTTACAATTTTGCATGTAAAAGCCGTGGCTGGCAGATTGAATTAACCTATTAACATTTTTCTCATGGTATTCTTCCCTGAAGACTCTCTCCAATTTAAGGTTTTTATGGCTGCAAAATACAATTTATAAATGATTTAGTTTTTTTTTTTTTCAACTTATAAATGATGTAGTTAGCTAGTGAGAATAAAATCCACTTGCCGCATAATAAGCTCTACCATTGGGTATCATGACTTTAACATTGTTATATCACCTCCTATCAAATTGATTACATATATTATCAGGTACTCCAAACTTTAATTTAATAAAACATGAATATAAGTTATACTTATATGTTAACAATATAAGGATTTCTTATGTTATAAATGAATTTTCACTTGTAATAGTTGGTTAGTTATCACTTTACTAGCTTAGCAATTACTTAATATTTTAAATAAAAACATACTAGTAATTCTCTTATTTGTGATCTGATTATATAAATATTTAAACTCATACAAAAAAGTACTAACACTTCCAACGGAATATAAGAGCTCAAGGCTAGTTGCATTTGCCATCAAGCTACAGTTTACTCTCTCTGTCCCAATTTATATGACACATTTTTCTTTTTAAGCAATTCCAAAAAGAATGACATAGTTTTATATTTAATAGCAATTTAACATTAAAATGTCCACTTTACCCTTAAATAAATAATTTATAGCCACACAAATATCCATGACTTATTTTAGACCATAAATTTCAAAAGTCTTTCATTCTTTCTTAAACTTCGTGTCAAGTCAAAGTACATCACATATTTGGGACGGAGGAAGTAGCTCTAATGGTGTCAATACTTAATATTAGATCCATCAAACTGACGTGGCAATGGATATGTTGGGCCAATAATGGCTCAAAATATTACTACCTTGTATGAGTAAATTATAAGCACTGAGAAGATGAAATAAAGTACTCCCACAGTTCGAAATTACTTGTTATTTTTTGACTAGTCACATCTATTAAAAAAATAATGATTGATATGATGATTTTATCATAATACATTGATTAATTAATATTTAGTATAGATATTAAAAAATTATTTGGAGAATAAGTAATTAATGATAGGATAAAATAAGAAAAAAATAATTATTTTTTCTTAATATATCAAAAAAAATAAGTAAAAATAAAAATTTATTTAAAAATAAGTGACGAATAATTTTATTCGGGGGAGTAGAAAGTAGTAGAAAACATACAAATTACAAGGTGCTGAATTAATTTGCCAAATACAGAAACAGTTCTTACTATTGAGTCCACGACGGCACCGAAGAAATTTAGTCACGCGTAATCATTGACTATTTTGGAGTTTAACAAGTTTTCCTCACGCCAATACTATTTAAAGAGTAAGATATTCCAATTCACAAGAAAATATTGTCCAGAAATGGCACTATATATATGCTCTTCCAGCATAGTTCCATTTTGACAGGTAATTTAAGCTCTTGTTTAGCCGTACATTTTGAAGAAGGAATTTGAAATTGTGATTTTTGGAATTTTGAAGTTGTGTGTGACACGCTTTAACTTGGAAAAAAAATATGAAGTTTTTGGAAACTTTAAAATACTTGTAAATCATATTTTTAGTATTTAATCAAATTTTACGGCCAAACATATATCCCTTCGTTTCATTTTAGTTGGTCTTTTTATTAAAAATATTTATTTCAATTTTGTTGTTCAATTTATGAAATTAAAAGAATTTATTATGTTCTTTTAATACTACTCCTTTATTAAAAGACTACGTAAAGTGTATAATACTCAAGTTTATATATTATAAGCATAATTAATAAGACTAATTTAATAAAATAAACTCATAATAAATATTTTCTTAAGAAAAATGTTAATTCAACAAAGATCAACTATTTTAAAATAAAAAAATATTTAAAAATAAATTTTTAAAATTTAATTCAAAATTTATGAATTTCAAAACCTCGATCACTATGCGGGGCGGCCAGTGGCCCAGTGTTGTGTCCTCTTAGCTAAAGTTCCTCATTACTTTGACTAAAAACAATAAATATTTACTTACATCCAATCTATCATTTTAATTTTTGTTCATTAAAAGATTAAAATAAAATTATATATTATGCAGTTATAATTAAATAATATATAGACAAAAAACTTATATCGTAGAATGAATTTTTATGATCCAATTCTTTCTTTAATTTCGTGCATAACAAAAATTTTACTATATCGTCTGTCGTTTAACGTAATCAGTTGAATAAATTTTTACCAAAGGAAACACGGCGGTGGAGCGGGTAGGGACGGGAGGAGGAGACAATGATTCACGCGGTAGTTCATAAAGGGGAAACCATATTGAGTAATAATATCTTGGTGAAATATAGGAACGTACCAAAATTAATAATGATCCCGAAAAAAAAAAAGGGGTGGGGCTCCAAATACGTGGAGAGGCATGAAGAGTGTGTAAATAGCACGCTCCAATTTTAGAATTAAAAAGCATAGCAGTTTTGGTAGGGATTTGTTGTCAACATTTAAGCACTGCAGTGCCTACGATCCTATCCCAATTCTCTGTGTAGTTTGTTTGACATTCCTAAATGTTCATTTGATATATACAGAATAAGAGAGAAAGATATTTTATGAGATTATCTATTCATTTTTTATATCCGATAGTGATTTCATTGACAATAAGAAGATGTTTGGATATAAATTATTTATTTTCAATTTGAAGATTGTGAGTTTGAGTCACTAAAGGAGTAAAATAAGTGTGAGTTAATTTCCAGGGAGGGGTAAAAATTATTTTTAAAAAATAGTAATTTAATTATTTTAGTACAAATAATGAGATAAAATAATCTTGAAATTAGTTAATATCTCAAATTAAATATGAAATAAAGTTAAATATCAAATTTTATTTCGTGATTGTTATCTTTATTAAACGTACCAAACGATCTCTTATTCCTTTCAATTCCTTATTTTCACCTCATCACAAAACACACCCTTCATTCCTAACAGAAGGAAATTGGATTTGGTCACCCATTTGAGTCAATCGAATTCATGTCTAGAGAAATTTTATGTATATAATTATGTATTATACATTTTAATTAATAATAAATAAAAGGGAAGAGACACAATTATCTGAAAAGTTGTGTCCCTCTAAATTGTAGATAGATTCTCTTTTCAGAAACCTATAGCACTTCTCTCTCGAAAATATACAAACGCTTCTTTTCTTTCTTAAACAAGAACAAAGAAAACTTCTTCTCTCAAAAACTCTTTGTGAAGATTTCTTCTCCAAAAGTGTTGGAATAACTTTGTAACAGGAATGATTTTAAACTGTAAATTTATATGATGTAGTTCATATTTGTATTTGATTACACTTTCTAACTAGTGAAACGAATTCAATGATCCTGCAAATAATGCGTTTGATTTGATTCTTCACTAACTATTCACTAGAGAACCCTTTCTTCTGTATGAATTGATATTATTCCATTCCAAATTCTCCCCGATACCTCCCAAGGAAAATCTTGAATTTGAATCCCAAATTAACGGTTAGTGTGATCTTATCCATGCGGTTATGTACTCTTTGAATAGAAATCCGTTTTCTGAAACATCTTGGCTTGCGTTTGATTAGTCACTTGTCTTGCTTTCTTTTAGCACTTTTAGCTTATACATATCTTATCTTTACTAGTTACTACTACTGTTCATTTTGATTGTCACACAGTACACACAAAAATTTCTAGGGAGTTTCTCTTGTATTGAATCTAGAGTTCTAAACATTCCATTTGGACAAGAAGAGGAAACACACATATGTAGTATGAAATAAAGAGTCTCAGTGGAAAAAAGTTAAATAACCAGAAAAAACAAACAAAATCAAAACTAAAAAGTTTACTACGTTTGATGCTATATATGTGGTTATACTAATTTAATTAACTGTTAACTTAAAATTAATTCCGTTTATATGATATTAATTCAAACCAAACCCCGTGTAGTCCTAATATTTCGAGGGCTAAAGGTTGCATTCGTCAAATCAAAGTCGTATGGGAATTGGAAAGTAAGTAAAACATTATTAGAGCTATGTTACAATTATGTTGGCCTTAAAGCTTTGTATTTGTATTAAATGAATATGCTAGTCCCTGTTAGTTAAAGACGACTTTAGCCTTCTTCATCATCATATTAATCTTTTATGTTCTCTTAAATAAACCAGCTATCACGTGAAACAACATGATGCTTTGGGTGACAATTAACTCGAAAGTTCTATATTTAAAGGTAAACTAAAGTAGGTACCCTTCTTTCATGAAGGCAAGTACCATGCTTATTCTTTTGCCTCGCGCGTCATTCCTCACACTTCTTACTTTCTTCGGATCACACTTTGAAATTCATCCCTTTCTATTTCAACCATTTCCTCGGTATTTGAAACCAATTGATCATATATAACACCAATGTTTATACTTATCCTTTCACTGAAGCCTGAAGGTTAAAAAAATTTCACACTGGTAGTTTAAGTTAGTTACTCCTTTTGTCTTATAACACAGGTTTATCATGGATTTGATACAGTTAAATTTGTAGGTGAGTTAAGAGCATGCGTTACGATTCAATCTTGTTTTAGATTCGAGTTACTAACAATTTGATTACTAGGTGACAAAGGAAAACAGTTAAATATGAAATAAGCAGAACAAGTAAGTAAATCAAACAAATCTGGGCTAGCCAAGAGCATATATGAGTGCAACCAAGAACGTATTCGAGCTATACAAGACGTCTACAAAGCGTAACCAACACTTAGCTAGCTAGGCAAATGAGCTAGAACTAGGGGCGGTTCAATATACTTGGTGGTCTAAAGCGAAACTTCAAAGTGAGGCCTTAATTTTAGTTTTCAAGAAAAAAAAAAGATTATATAGTATATATTTTTTATTTGAAGTCTAGTTTTATGTTTTTTTAGGTGTAAAGTAATGACTAAATTTATTTTATAATTGATTTCTCCTAATAATTCCATTTCAATTGATATTATATTGATCCATCCAATTTCTCTTGAAACGTTGTTGATCTTAAGTAAGATTTTATCAATTTTAATTTTTAAAAAGCTTTTGTCAATTGAGGCATTGATATGGGAACTCCATAAGCAATATATGCATTTGAAAAATAATAAAATTGTTTTATCAAATTGAAATATTTCTTCTACTACCTCTACCCGATTTTAACTCTTGTTTTAATTCTTTCACGTTCATTAAGTACTCAATATTAATCGTTAATAGTAATGAAAAAGTTGAAAACAATTGTCATCTTTACTCTTGAATTTTTAAGGTGAATATTTTTTGGGCTAATGGACATTAATTGAAAATGAAGAAAATATTTAAACGTACTCAATATTTTCTAAAAGAAAAATTCTAACTATAAACCTATAATTGCTAAAAAAAAAATGGGGCCCCAAAAAATTGGGGGCCTAAAGCCTTGCTTGAGAGGCTTCACCTTGAAGCCGGCACTGCCTAGAACAAAAGAAAAATGCTTAGAGACTAAGTAAGAGTTGTTGTATTGAGTAAGAGAATGAGAGTTGATGCCCTTACAAGTGAGGAAATCCAGCTTATTTATAGGTTATAATGTCGAGCCTTGGCCAATCTGATTTTGACCCTAGGACCTGAAAGAACTAGAACCTATGAGGTTTGGCCATGCATCCCGCCTGTTAGAGGTGGTGCCAGCTATCAGCCATGCACCACTCAATCTGGTATAGGCTCGTCTGCGTCTCTGATTATTATGACAGAGCTTGTCTTCCACTAGTCCTTTTCTGCTGTGTCGTTGAGGGGATACCTTGTCGGATACTCCTATGCTCAAGAGGGGCTCAAGGTGCCTCAGAGATATCTCTCGGGATTCCACACCAAGTGCGATCTTTTCGGCGGGTGTCACATGTTCTTTAAGCTTATTTTTCCCCATGCAACACACTTATTTTTTAATCAGTCTCAAAAATAGTGACAAATTTCTATATTTAGTACTCCCTCTGTTTCGTTTTAGTTGACTCCCTTGCTAAAATTTTTTGTTTCAATTTAGATCTCCCACTTATGAAATTAAGAGAATTTATTATGTTCTTTCAATACTACCCCTATCATTAAATGACTACATAAAGTGTATGTACTCAAATTTATATTTTCAAAGCATAATTAATAAGAATAATTTGGTAAAATAAATTCCTAATAAATATTTTCTTAAGGGGAGCGTCAAGTCAACAAAAGTCAACTATTTTGAAATGGGGGGAGTAACAATTTAATTTTAAAATTAAATGTCAAATTCATCTTTAATGAGATGATTTATAGTCATACAAAACCTATGACTTGTTTCAGACTACAAGTTTCAAAAACCTTCATTTTTTCCCCTCAAAACCGGTTTCAAGTCAAGCAACATCGAATAAATTGAGACAGGGTTTTTTTTCTGCGTTTCTAAATATTAGAGCATGATTGATCTGGATTTACATTATGTAAGATTCATTCAGGAAGAATGTTTTAGAGTAAGAATTTCCTTATTTCCAAAAAATCTAAATTAAAACCTTAAAACAACCTCATCTGCTGCCTGCACTACTTGCATTGTGGTTAATAAGTTAAATTGAAACAGATAAGGTAAAGTTTTTCATTGGATGGAAGAATCGATAAGAAGAGTGTCATATGCGGCATAATGTGTGCATAAAACCAGCCAATTAGGTCCCCACATCAACTCTCAAACAGACAACATCACCATTCTCCCATCCAAATCTCTTTACTTTCTCAGCCACTCTCATCTTCCTAGCGCGTGTTCACCACAAAGTACACATACACTCAAAATCCCCATCATCAACAGCAGTTGATCAGTGCCACGTTTTAAAAATGGGTCCCATAAGGGTCATCCTGTAAAGAAAAGAGAAAAAGACGGGTAATCCATTTCCACTTGTTGCCTTCCATTCAACACCAACATAAAAGTGTGAATGTGTGTGTGTGTGTATTGGCATCTCCCCATCTCCATTAATTCCATATTTATACATCTACGGATACTAAAGATAAAAATATCTTTACACCGTAGGATCATTTAAATATACCTATAACTAAGCATTAATGATTGGTAAACTTAAGAAAAACTCAAACTAATAGGATAAGGTACAAAAAGAAAAAATTAACACAAATATGCATAAATTATTAATCAAATTCTTAAATTTTAAATCATCTCCATTTCTGAAGCAGGGGAGCTTGAAGCCGATATATAGATTCGATAAAATTTAGTAGCTTTAATCCAAAATTTATAATTATATTAAGAAACTTATTCAATAATTCAAAATCTAGTTTCCAATATCTTATATCAATATCTGAAAATTTAAAATTCATAAAGCTCAAATTCTGACTCTGTTTTCACACTTATATACTCATTCCATCCATGTTTACTTGTCTATATTCACCCATTTTAAAAAGTAATAAATAAAATAATAAGTTTACAATATTGCCTAAAATTATATGAAAGGAATGCATAACTTATACTCCCTCCGTTTCAAAAAGAATGACCTACTTTTCTTTTTAGTCCGTTTAAAAAAGAATGACTTCTTTCCTTTTTTGGAAATACTTTAATTTCAACTTTCCACGTGGCATGTTTAACACCACAAGATTCAAGGGCATTTTGGTACATTTGCCATAACTTTAATTTAGGACCACAAGATTCAAAAGTCTTCTTTATTTTCTTAAATTTCGTGCCAAATCAAACTAGGTCATTATTTTTGAAACGGAGGGAGTACTCTTTTTTTTGGTAAAACTTAATATTTTTGAATTCACGTTAGTATAAGTACACATCCACTCACTTCGATAATGTGTATATATAACCACTTCATGTCATCCTGGCCATTTATTATTTTTTAATTTAATATAGCTAGCGCTACACTTGCTCTTTCCCATTTTTATTTGCCTTTGCCACCACTATCCCCACAATCTCCTTCCCCATTCCCTTTCCTCTTTCATCTTCCTTGTTACACTTTTTCCTTTTCCAACCTCTCCTATACTCTTCCTTTTTTTTTCCCTCTTCCTTCGCCATGACTGAAGAAGAGTGGCTTAAAGCAGCTATCATGGATGACACTGTCGTTGCTGAATTATTGTTAGGTCTCAACCAGCTCAATCCGTCAAAGTCTGAGAAGAAAGGTTTACCGCTTGAGTGGAGTGTGCGTCAACGCCGGTCTAGACCGGTTTCTGTTAATGCTAAAAAACCGGCACCACGTGCTAGTCCTACTACTCCTTTGTCATGGAGTGGCGCTACATCTGTTAGTTGTGGAGGCGCCGGTGATGGTGGTTGTGAAGAGTCCAGCGGACTTACTCCTCCGCCATCCAAAACTCCCTGCAGCACGAGATCTAAGGTTTGTAAAGTTCTTCCTCTTCTTCTTCTTCTCTCGATGTGCCTGCTTTTCGTGTATTCAGTTATTGGTTTGTACATCGTGTATTCCGTTTATGGTGAACGGTGTCAATTAGCTGGTGTGTGTGGTGGTTATGGCAAGTTGTTTTGGGTCGCGTGTCATTCGATTCATTCCTCGTGACTCTTCCAAAATTTGAATGTATTTTCTGTGTTCATTTTTTACTTGTCACGTTTAATCTAATTTTTGAAATAATGAATGGAGCAAGTATCTCTTTTTCGAGCTTCAACGCGTCCATTGGAAGCAATAGTTATAGCCGCCGTGGTTTCATTGGTCTATCTCATCACGTATCGCCGTTTTTTTCAGTTAATAAAAAATGCTAAACTCATTCTATCGGATTTAGCTACCGTTTTCGAAAGTCTCCGGTGAGTAGCGGCGGCGGTCGCTGGTGGCTGTTCCGTTTTATTCGACGCCTGTTGACCAAAGTAACTTTTTATATATATAAATCTCCGGAGTTTCCAATTTCTTCATATATATATCAAATTACTGTAACTTATGATATCTTTTATTGAAAAATACTATTAAATGAATATTTACAAAGAGGAGGAAAGTGGTGACTTTACTTTCAACGTAATGTTGTCAGACACACAAGATTGAACGACGACTCTTCACGTTTTTCTCTCACCAGCCGAAACCCACCCATTATTGTGTGGCTTCTCCGTGTCACATTTTCTATAGTCATTTGATACGTGCGATAAAATGATATATCTCATAATTAAATTTTGAATAAAATTCATATGATATTTAGTAGGTATTATAAATTTATTTATATCATCTTAATATAATATAAATCTTAATCCTGAGATATCTCGTTCAGTCCATGTACTAAATGATGGAATTACCCCTTTATTCTTAAGGGCAAATTGAATCAATTTGGCCGACCTTTATGAAGTGACTAATAAAATGTCTCCAGTCCTTGTCGGGGTTGGTTCTCTTTTTGAACCATTGGATTTGGTACTGAATTGCAAAAGAAGCATTAGCTTAGCCCCACTAGCCACCTCCTCGTCCATTAGTCAAACCCCTTTTTGTCCTCACTTTTCAGCATCCCTACTTACTTTTTTTTGTGTACTAAGTTTGATTAGTGGGGCATTTACGTCATTTTAGTTTGAAAAAAAAAGGGGAGTGGTTTGGAATTTAGATTGATGAGTAAAGACTAAAGAGGATGGCGTGTGTTCGTGGCAAATAGGTCTGCGTTCAGTTTGGTGGTAGTGTTTGTTAGTGGTTATGCACTTTATTTATTACTCCCCTCTTTTTCATTTTACTTTTATTTAACCACGGTCTTTGTTTAAAATGAGTAACTTTTTCCTTTAATTTATACTGATATGTTTAAGACATACATTTTTTAAATTTAAGATTATAAAATGCAAAAATTTTCTTCCCTATCTTAAATTTCATGTCAAGATAAAATAAGCCAAATAAATTAAAAAGGAGGGTGAAAGCGGAGGAAATATATAGTGTGGTAGGGTGTAGAGATGGGTTAAACTGCGGTTTCAGGGTCCCAGAATGTAGTATCCTACTATCTAGCCGTATGAGCTTTGTCGTTTTATTCACACCCACAATCTAAACGCCATTTGGTTGACAGCCAATGAGAACGAATATTTTGGGGCACCCCACAATAGTACGTAGTCAATTGTTTCATGTGACTAAAAGCTACCATGTAGAAAGACAAAAATCTGTGATTGTTAGAAATTTAGAATATGTGCACCTTCCATACAACCCTTCTCTTTTTTGTACTCATCCTTCTTGGCTAATATCTTACCGAGGTGCTTTACACTATTTATATATGGTTGAAAATACTTTTTTATACATGGTCATCCACCATTCTTACCACAGTAAACAACAGTACAATGATTTCATCTTTAGGCGCAGTCAAAAAAGTTAAAGTGTTAAACGACCAAACTTTCGTAGCTAATTAAATTAAGATTATAGAGTGTAATACCTATTCTTGACAGCTTCTTCTTGTTAGCATAAATGTTTGCCTTTAGTACTCCTTGGTGAGACAATCAAGAAGTGGCAGCTGTAGAAATGAAAGTATTTAGTCAAAGAAGTGTTTTTTAATGCAGGGGTTTATCAGAATTGCATGTGTAAAAAGTCGTCCTAGGGGTGATATCTATGACAAAACAGGTGTATGTTTGTCAAAGTAAACTTCATTTTATGTCTCTGGCTCATTAAAAAGTTACTGCACCTACTTTCATATATGCGTTAAAATGGCACTACAGATATTGTTAACGATGTGATATATGTTAAATTATGAACTATTGTTTTCTAATTGCCCACATTTCTTATGCTTTTTAATCTGAGAGACTTGAGAAACTTGTTTACCATATATGGGTTCCACTTACTTTGGTCATTTGGATAAGGAGGGCATGTTGGTCGGAGATTGTCCCTAAACATTTTCGGCTTATATAATGTTAAATACGTATGCAGAAAAAGATGTTCCTCTCTCGTCTAAAACCCCTCCACATGCCTTTCATATATACTCTCTTTGCAGCAAGTTATTATGCACTACATTTTCTTGAAAGTGAGCGTGCTTTTGATGGGACATATCATTTATCTGCAGATTTTGCTTGACTTTCAGGTTAATGGTTCTAGTGATGCTACCACCAGCAAGAGATCAAGAAAGAAAAAGGTTAGTTTTTACCCACCACTAAGTTATATAACGCACATTTTGCTTTTGCGAATTAAGATAAGAATAGTTCATCACAAGTGTAACATCGTTAATGCAAAAAAGTTCGTAGTTTGAAGAAAGACCCACTGTTTCATCACTTTTACTTTGATTCTTATTAAGTGCCTGACCCTGGAACATAAAATGTTCTATTTCCATTATTCCAGGACTACTAAATCACTTTTCATTTTCCTTTCTGTGATGAGCAGACATTGGCTGAGCTGAAAGAGGAGGAGATCATGCTAATTAAGGAGAGAAAGCAATTGAAGAAGGTATTCTTCTTGGCTATTGTGATAACTTATCCTTATAGTTGGGTTGTGTTGAAATTTCTGAATTAACACCTTTCTCAATGCAGGAATTAGCTTTGGTACACGCCAATTTGGAGAAACAGAGGGATACAAATCAAAACCTGAAAAGAATGAAGGTAATATGGGTAATCCATTTGGCTGCCTGGCTGGTCTATTTTGTACTGTATGATACCTGTTGCTTTGTTTCAATCTTAGGCAACTTGATGTTTCATGCACATTTCTCTTAGACTGGCTTTATCTTCACTAGTGAATCAACAGCACTTAGTGGTAGCACAAATGATGAATATTAGCTTAAGCAAGTAGATGGATTTTCTTAGAACTTTTTCAACAGTACTCGGAACTTTTTCAGAAATAAGAGAAAATAAACTTGCCACTTGAGACTGGGAATAAGCAAAGCATTACCTACTTTTTTCCTCCTCTACAGAAGTTTTATACTAACTTGATGTCCTTTTCTCCAGCTTGATTTGCAGACTCAACAGGCAAATGAAAGAGGTACAACTGTTGCATATGATGGGAGTTTGGGTCAGTATCAGCAAGAGGTCCTACCAAGTAATCCAGCCATTCCCATCTTCCTGGACAAAGTTGCAGTATTGCCATCATCTCTGGAAGAGCAGCAAGATGCTCTGGAGTCTAAATTTATACTCCCAGACCTCAATCTTCCATTTGGCGAGGATTCCAGCACTGAAATTCTATGTGGGGTGGACTGAAATACTTCTGCATAACACGTGCATTCTCCAACAAGGAAAGACAAGTATAATGAGAAGCATCTATAACTAGTAAGGGCTAACTCTGTTATAGGTTGAATTATGGAGTCAGTTGTAACTAAGGACTTCCCTTCACCACTTGCCACCACATAATGTGCCCAAGTGGATTTTTAGTCATGAAGGTACTGAGGGTAGTTAGGATCTGTGATATTTCTTCGAGAAGATGTCAACCATAGGTTAGAGATCCTAACTCACTAGTTGCAGTAACATTCTTTTCTGACTGGTTTCTTCAGTGTCCGATTCTTTGGGGCCAACACTCATTCCTTCTGAGTTTCTCTCTGGAAATACTTACAGATGAAATGTAACTATTTTATATATTAGTCGATCATATTACTTGAATACCATAATTCTCTTTTCTCTATTGATTTATTTGAGTACATATAATTTCAGACCAGACCAAGCAGACATCTACATATCAAGCCAACTGAGGCCTACTTTTGAAACAATGGCATAATGTCTGAACATGGAGGTGAGGGATGTGTTTATCTAAACGATTAAACTTCATACAGAATACTACTTACAGAAATTGCTGTAAAGCATATTCAGAATTATATATAGAAATACTGATCACTACCATCACAAAGCAGGAATAAGATATGCTGGAGAAAATATGGTAGCAGCCCCTCAATGAAATGTCCCTCGAATTTCTGCAATTTATTAGTATTCTAGCTAGGGAAGCTCATTATTTATCTGTATATTCTGTTTGGTAATAGCTGCACAACTGCTCAAATACAGGCATACGTCATCCACGTGAACACTGGCGGGGTTGATCACAGTATGTGTATAGATACTGGATACTGCATATTCTATGTAATCATATTGGCATTTCAATCTTGATCAAATATCACAAAAATAAATATGCAATTCTTAAATTACATGACAGAAAAAGAAGAAGGGAGAAGATGGTTGAAATCAAAAGAACAACATTCAAAGAACGTGCTACCCCAACAAAAACTAGCTTAAAGAAAACTAGACATCCATTGTGACGGGAAAATCCACTTAAGCTGAAAACAAAGTCGTCACGACTGGGCAGAAAAACTTTCAGATCTCTCTCAATGATGTACTAATTTTTACCATTGACCGAATTCCCTTTGCTGTCACTTCTTCACAATTCTCCAAGTTTAACTTCAATTGGCACGAACATCTGCTCCCAATGATGGCCAGGCCTTCATCACTTAATGCTGAACCAGCTGCATTGATTACCTCAAGATTATGCAGTTCAGGGCCGATTCCGATATGTTTAATCGATGCACATCCACCAAATTCCAAGTTCCTGATATTATAGCACAGCTCAAGAGCATAAGCAGTACCTGTCTCTGTAAGACTATCACTGTAACACCCCATACTTTGGGCTAGAATTGAACCGTCCTTCATACGTATATAGACCCAAACCCAATGATTTCTATTTAGATATAGGTGTGACGATCAATTCTTTAGTGTGGGAACATCTTTGGAGATGAATTGAGGTCATAGAAATATCCTAGCTCAAAGTTGAGTTGAGAACTTTCCTACCGAATGAGTTTTAGTAGACGTTCTTACTTGGGTCAACTTACAACGACCATTACTCCTTGAATATGATGAGTTAGGAGGCCTATCATCTACCAAATTAAAGGTTTTTGAGTCTTCTTTCCAACGCCACTAACCGTTCGTCAATCCGAGTTCGGAGTAAAAAGTTATGGGCGTTTTAGTGAGACACTGTCCAAATTGAGCTATTGGCCATGCGAGGCACGGTTGGGTGCCGCGTGATTGGCCGTGCGACGCACACCCCCTTCCCAGACGTAAAATTTCACTGTTCTCTTATTAAATCAAGGGCAAACTAGTCCTTTCACCCCATATAACTCCCCCAACTATTTTTAAATCCCGAAAGTCATCCTAAACTAGCAGATTGATTCCCAAATCCCTAATCCCTCTTCTCTCTCAAATCTCATAAACTCAAGAAGAGTTTTTCAAATCCCAAAGCTCCAAAACTCCCAAGTCCAAGACCTATCCCCAAGATTCTTTCTAATAGGGTTTTGCCCTAAATCGGATTAAATGACGCTCCTCTCATCTTCTCTAAAGTTTCAAGGCTCTCAAGGTATCAAAGGCTATGCTAGGGTCATCTCTCAAGGTCCTTCTTCTTAAGTTATTCGTCAAAAGGTATGTAGAGCAACTCTTTTTGAAACCTCTTTTCAAATCTATGATCTTTAAACACTTATGTATGTTTATATATTTCAAGTATTGAGTTAGGGTTGCAAAGTATGTCTTGAATTTATGAGAAAAGCATGAAATTGTGACGAAACTATTTTCTTGAAGTTGCTCTAACTAATTAGTGAATTGAATTTGAAGAGGGCAGCTGAACCTATTTTACTTTCCTCCATATTGAAGTGTTGGATATATTGGTTGAGTCAAATGTTATTGCTACTTGATGAGTTTTTACGGTACGTTAACGTTTTAATGAAACAAGAATGAATTGACCCATACTAAATTGTTTTATACAAGACTTGGAGGAATTGTGGCTCCTAATTAGTAAATGGATTTCAGAAATGATTTGATTGATTTTCAATAACTATTATATACATGATTTTTGACATGTTGGGCATAAAAAAATTAATGACAGGCCCTATGATTATGAACGATGAAATAGATGACTTGCAAGTCTTGGTATGAGGATAACAGTTGTGATCTATGTCCCTAACGGAAATGGAAATATTTTCTAATGATGCTTGATGATATGAAAATGCTAAAATATGGGCTTAAAGAGAATTAGATGGTTAACCGAGAAGGTGTGAGTCCAAATGGCTCAACACCCGAAACCTGTGTTTTGCCGACATAGGGATGGTTTGATCCTTAATTGGACGACCTTATATTTTTTCCTCTATGAAGATGATTGTGCTGGCCATAATGTTTTAATCTCGATTCATGCGGCAAACATGGATTGGGGCTTAGCCGGTCGAGCGTTGATCGAACCCACATAGCCCGTGGTGTTTAAATGGAAGTCGGTGATACCATCTAGTTCAGAATTAAAGAATAGAATGTTTATGTTTTCATCCCTGAATGTTTATGTTTTCATCCCTTTGGAGTCACAACTAATACATTTCATTATACTTTGATTTTACTCTAATGGCTATTTTATATGAAGCATATCTTATCCGTTTACTTGTTCTGCATGCCAATACATTCCACGTATTGACCGTCTCAAGGCGGCTACATCGTTTCATGATGTAGGTTCGGAGGCACATTCTCGTGGTACTGTGCAACATTAGGATTCTTCGGGATAGCTTAAGCAATTGATGAGCCTTCTATTTTCCGGAAGGCATATGGTTTTCTTCATATTAGACTTTGATTATCCATTTTATGGTATCGTCGGGGCCATTTCCCGACTTAGATTTTTCACTCTTATGTTAGAGGCTTCGTAGACCTACGTAGATATTGTTTAAATGTTTTGTTTCAAACACTTGGTTAATTTTTATTATATTTTAAATTGATTTTTCTAATGGGTCTTCCTTCTGCAAATACTTATTGAAATGCTTATGATGATATGCTAAGGGGTCCTCTCGGGCATTCAATGGCCTGGGATGCCCGTTACGTCCAGGGCCTTGGCTCGGGTAGTGACAATCACATCCATACACATCAAGACTCTCCAAGTTGGGGCACATTAAAGCAGCTTATGTGAGAGAGTCATCATTCAGATGCGTGTTATATTTCAAACCAACAGTCCTGATTCTTGGGTTCTTCTCACCATTATGAAAATAATCCTCTTTCATCCCCAAACCAGTATTGTCCATAGTAACTGCTTCTAGTAAAGGGCAATTTCTTGCAAGCGTGAAGAACGTGGAAATAGTCAATTCCTCACAATGGCTGGGACCAATGGTAACAAGATTTCGTACAGTCAATAGATCTACCTCAACCAGAGATAGGCTCTTAAGTGTCCGATACACACACAAAAGCAAAGAGATACCAGATAATGTGAAACCTGTACACAAATCAAACGAAAGCCTATGCAGAGAGAGTGAAGCCTTGGTCACCAAGAAAAGGAATTCATCGGAAACAGTCGAGTAAGAAACTTAGAGTGACTGTAATGCTCGGCTAGAAGTGGCAAAACATTGAAAACCGGAACTTGATAGACCAATGTGAATCTTGGACACTGAAATCCAATTCAAAGAAGCACAAGCACGCTGTATAGAAAGCACCCCTTACAAAGTTACACCAGATTGTTCCACCTCAATAGCTTCTAATTTCAAACAATTCATAGACAAAGCAACAAGGGACCTTACACTCGCCACTAATCTATGCCTCCATTTGAAAGCAATACACCAGGGTACCCTAACTAAACTCATCCACCGATTTCCTCGTCTTAATTCCATTGATCTTACTAATTTTAGCGGTGATATTCATCCTGTTCTTGTTGATCTTAATCCATTTGTTCCTTTCAAATACAGGCATATGACACCCAGATAAAGATTGGCCTGGTTGATCACAGACCACAGTATGTTACTGGAAAAAATGTATACGGATACTGGCACACTGCATATTCTATGTAATCATAGTTGCATTTCAATCTTGATTAAATTTTACAAAAATAAATCTGGAATTCTTATATTACACGACAGAAAAAAAAGAAGGGAGAAGATAGTTGAAATCAAAGGAACAACATTCAAAGAATGTGCTACCGCAACAAAAACTAGCTTAAAGAAACTAGACATCCATTCTGAGAGGAAAATCCACTTAAGCCGAAAACAAAGCCGTGACGACTGCGCAGAAAAACTCTCTTCAGTGAAGAAGACGAACACACTATACGATATAGAGATTCGTCCCCAACTTGACAACACCTCTTCAAGTTTATCTCTCTCAATGATGTACTAATTTTTACCATTGCCTGTATCCCCTCTGCTGTCACTCCTTCACAATTCTCCAAGTTTAACTTCAATAGGTGTGAACATCTGCTCCCAATGATGGCCAGGCCTTCATCACTTAATGCTGACTCAGCGGCATTGATTAACTCAAGATTAGGCAGTTCAGGGCCGTTCCCGATATGTTTAATCAATGGACAATGACCAAATTCCAAATTCCGGATATGATCGCACAGCTCAAGAGCATAAGCAATACCTGCCTCTGTGAGACTATTACATCCATACACATCAAGACTCTCCAAGTTGGGGCAAATTAAAGCAACTTCTTTGAGAGAGTCAGCATTCAGACGAGCGTTAAATTTCAAACTAACAGCATTCAGACGAGCGTTAAATTTCAAACTAACAGTCCTGATTCTTGGGTTCTTCACACCATTATGAAAATAAGCTTCTTTCATCCCCAAACCAGTATTGTCCATAGTAACTGCTTCTAGTGAAGGACAATTTCTTGCAAGCGTGAAGAACGTGGAAATAGTCAATTTCACACAATGGCTGAGATTAATGGTAACAAGATTTCGTAAATACTGAGTTAAATCATTCATAGACTCATCAGACAGTGAATCCACCGCAACCAGAGATAAGCACGTAAGTGTCCGATATGCACACAGAAGCGAAGAGATACCAGATAAAGTGAAACCTGTGCACGAAGCAAACGAAAGCCTATGCAGAGGGAGAGAAGCCTTGGCCACCAAGAAAATGAATCCATCCGAAATACTCGAGTAAGAAACTTCGAGTGACTGTAAAGCTCGGCTAGAAGTCGCAAAACATTGAAAACCGGAACTTGATATACCAACATGAATCTCGGACACTGAAATCCAAATCAAAGAAGCACAAGCACGCTGTATAGAAAGCACTCCTTTCAAAGTTACACGAGTGTGCTCCACCTCAATGGCTTGCAAATTCAAACAATTTTTAGCCAAAGCAACAAGAGACCTATCAGTAATACGAAAATTCCCAGAAAGATCAATCTTACGCAAATTCCTCAACTTAACCGATAAAACCTCAATCCCAGAATCAGTAACGACCCCGAATTTGCTACGGTTTGGAAGTTGATTAAAGAAATCCTCTTTAAGACCCCCGGTCCCTGGATACGCAATATCTAGCTCTTCCAAAAAGGGAAACGACTCAGCTATAACAGACAAACAAGAATCACCTATAGAAGTGAGTTTTCTACACTTCAAAACCCTTAGACCCTTTTTTAAAAGCCCTAATTCCTTCAACCCTTTTATGGGTAGAGTAGACAAGTCGAGTTGTTCAAGATTGGGCATATAATTGGCAAGATCAACAAGAACAGGATGAATATCACCGCTAAAATTAGTAAGATCAATGGAATTAAGATTAGGAAATCGGTGAATGAGTTTAGTTAGGGTACCATGGTGTATTACTTTCAAATGGAGGCGTAGATTATTGGTGAGTGAAAGGAATTGGTTGCACACTGAAGAAACAGATGCCAAGTCAGATTGGCGATGGAGACGACTAAATATTAGTTCCCAGCATTCTTCTGGAAAATATTTGCGCATTTTCGCCATTGCCTTTAGCTACTGAACAAAATGTATCAATGAATGTCCCCAACATTAATCCTTCCTTTTCATATTCCTTAGCCCGTGTGATACAAATACATATTTCAATTTAATTGTCTATTTTTATAAAATTTATAATGTTATTACTTTTTTTTCATACTACCCATAATATTAGTGCTAGAGTTTTTGTCCTAATTTTCTTACAAAATTTAAGTATTAATTTTCTATTAAAGGAAAATAAAAGTAATACCATAATTATTATTTTTTTCTTAAAAGAAAAATATAAAAATCTTTCATAATTGGCTAACCTTTTTATTGTAGGAAAAACATAACACAATTTCTTAAAGAGTCTTGTTTTGAGGGAGATTTTCTCTCAAATACTCCCTCCATTTCAAAAAGAATGACCTACTTTCCTTTTTAGTCTGTTTAAAAAAGAATGACCCTTTTCTTTTTTGGCAACACTTTAATTCCAACTTTCCACATGGCATGTTTAAGACCACAAGATTAAAGGGCATTTTGGTACATTTGTCATAACTTTAATTTAGGACCACAAGATTCAAAAGTCTTCTTTATTTTCTTAAACTCCGTGCCAAATCAAACTAGGTCATTCTTTTTGAAACGGAGGGAGTAGTTTTTATGCTTTTTTGAATTAATTTTAATATGTAGGTCAATTGACTAAACTATATTCAATAATATGTTTTAGTTTAATTTTATTTGTCATCTGATTTATAGCATCTATGATTTGCAATTATAAGCTTCCGCATGACGCCCTATCGATTTCAAACCCAACAATTAGTTCCCAACATTCTTCTGAAAAATATTCGCTCTCTTTCGCCATGAGATTACATCAAGACTCTCCAAGTTGGGGCACATTAAAGCAACTTCTTTGAGAGAGTCATCAGTCAGATGCTCGTTAAAATTCAAGCTAACAGTCCTGATCCTTGGGTTCTTCACACCAATATGAAAATAATCTTCTTTCACCCCCCCATACCAGTATTCTCCATAGTAACTGGAAAAATGAGCTGAGAATGCTCTCCTGTCTCTAATTAATTAAAAGGGACAAGTGGTTGTCGCATTATTAGTGGGTCAAGTCCTTCAAATAACTGTATACAGTTGTTCGACAACTGTATTAGTTGTTCCTACAACTATTCGGTCCAACAACTTTGCACAGTTGTGAACAATTTTTATAATTGTTGAAACAACTTTTATAGTTGTTGAGACAACTTCTATAGTTGTTGAGACAACTTTTACAATTGTTGGAGGCAAAAGTATAAAAATAAAAAGCTGAATTTTTTTTTATCACTTTTATCTAATTTTTAAAACTTGAAAGACTCTCACTTAGTTAACAAACTTATTTATCATTTTTAATTACATCTCTTCTAATAAAGGACAATTTTTAGCAAACGTGGAAATAGTCAATTCGTATTTAAAAGCTTCAGGCGCGGGAAGGGGATGAGGTGTAAGCTTTGAGGTGCTGGAAGGTAAGTTCGCGTATTTTTGAAATTATAGAAGATTAAGAAAATAAAAGATTGGTGTAAATGTACGTTAGAACTGCTTCATTTTAAAAGGCTAATCATAATCAACAATTGACGTCCGTTCATTTTTACTTGTCACACTTTGTTTTTTGAGAGTCAAACTACAAGAATATTGACTAATATTTTAAAATATATATTTTTCATCATATTAATATAAGAATTATAACTTATTGTAGTATTAATTTTCATATAGTTTTCGAACTTCTAAATTTTAAATTTCAAAATATTAAATTAATCTACTTTAAATTAATTTCGAAATTTAGTCAAATTGACTTTCGTAAACCAAAACGTGACAAGTAAAAATAAATAAATGAAGTAATCAGAATTGCTCATCTCAAAATCAATCAACTCAGTTGTTTGAGTTTCGTACTTGAAATTTTAGGTAAGAAAAATGAACAATGGATAGTTCAGATAGAAACTCAGACACCTGTTTAGGAATGAAATCCAAAAAACAGGGATATAATGGCTCGTGAAAGCAGTTGAATCAAAGCTTTAAATTTAAGCGTGGAGTGATTGATGGCTAATTTGCTATTTCAGCAGATTTATCCCTATATTAATATTTATTGTATTGCTATTCAATCTTCTCCTTCTAAAAAAAAATACATAAATTGACTCATAATTAATACATATTTTATATATATGGGATTGTAAAATTTTAAACAAACGCTATAGTTGTTACGTTAAAGTTTAGAGTTTAGACAATGCAACTAAAAAACTACTAAATATGGTATTAGTTAGCTTGATACAAGAATAATTCCCTACCTAAACATCGCTTAACGTTTAGACGCAACGTTAGAATCGTGCAGATATTGCTTCTTTTTCTTCTGCACTTCCTCAAATTTTAGGATAATGTATCCTCGAGTTCAGTTCTTAAATTAAGACACTTCAATTTTCCAGTTTAAAATATCAAGACATGTCTTTAGTTCAATTTTTTCAGTTCAAAAACTTCAAGACAGCGCGTCTTAAGTTCAACTTTTTGTGATCAAAACTCAGGATATTGTGTCATTTTTCCAGTACAAAACCTCATAACACAGCGTCTTTAAGTTAAGTTTTTTCTCAATTCAAGCTTTGGAATTTCAGCTTTATTGACCGAAACTTCAGACAGTTAGAACTTCAGGGACATTTGGTCATGTGTCCTGAAGATCGAAACGTGGAGACAAAACTTCATGCTTATGTGTGAAGTTCAATTATTATGGTTCCAATTTCAGGCCATTAGTGAAGAAGAAAGAACAAGAAAAATAAGAAATAGTGTCTATTTTGATGTAGTTACCTGGTGATTAAAACGACGAATTTGTTCATATCAATCGGAAATGAGGAAGAGAACTGGAGTTTAGAAAGAATTGGATTGTATATTGGATCTAGTTTTAAGCTAGTTTCTAAAGACAGTACACATTTTTACTTATGTCTTTCACAATTCACATGCCTTGTTCTATTTCATCAGCCAAGTACGTACGTGCATAGGTGACATTGAAACTCGAATAAAAAATCATAACTAAATTCTGAAAATCAAAAGATGTCTAAATGCAAACCAAATACTATAATGTCTGTCAAGCATCTAATAACTGAATGAAATAAGTTTGTCGGGACAAGGCCCCGACTCTACCCATAAAACAAAACAATGTCGGAACTGAAAGAAACTACGAAGCCAACTATGCTACATCCCCGAATGAAGAGGACTCATCAACTTCTGAGAAGGAATCTGCAACTATCTAGCCACGAGCTTGAGAACGAGCACCAGAATCTACATTAATGAAAGCATGTAATGCAAAGAAAGTATACTTCAGTACAGGGAAGGAACTGAGTATGTAAGAGTAAGGCTAAAAAATTAAAAATCATATCTTTTACATGTTTTGGAAGAACTGAATAAGATTTCTATAAGTATAAATAACAAGATAAGAGTGAATGTAGCTAAAACCATAAAGTAAGGACTTCTGCGAATGAACTTTCATGAACTAAAATAGATCCGAAAATCATACTATCTATAACTGAAAAAGGAATCATATCACACAACTTTCAAAATAAAGTTAAGCCTTTAGGTGGGAGTTTCTTACAACCGACATACATCACGTGAGCTTGTGATGTCCAATGTCTAATCCAGTTGGAAGGGTTGTCCCATACCTTGCCAGAATATAGGACTTATCTATCTATATTTGGATCCACTAAATTAACCTTTTGGGCTTAGAGAGATCAACCGACTAGCGGTATGATCACAAATCCTACGGTGGCACGTAGTTATGAGATTTGGGTTTTCTAGACCCGTATCCTCTCTGTGCTAAATAATCCTTCCAAAATTAATTGTATAATCATATGCTCATAGATATATAAATTTCTATCTATCTAAAAGTAAAGTATAAATCTTTACTAAAATCATCTTTTCAAGAACTATACTCAAAATCAACTCTTTGAACTTCATGATAACTAAATATTTCTTAAAACATACTATGAAATAAGATTCAAGAGAATTTCATGAAAAGCATACCCATTTTCGAAAGAACTATAAAGTGAACCTTCTAATTTCATAAACTCTTTCCAACTCATATTAGAATATCAATAGGTGATAAAAAACCACAATTTTCATGTAATTCTATAGTTTTTTTCAATTTGTAAAACAAGGGAAATTATAAACATGAGTGTGAAAACGCTAACTTTAATCTTTAATAACAGGCTTTTGAAGTTCTTGGCACGAGGATGAAAGGAATTCCTCATTGAATTCTTACATACCTGAATTTCTTCCCAAGTAATCAAGGAGGAACCCTAACATGAGGAAGAAGCTCCAAAAATTCAGTTCTTGGAATCTTGATTGAACTTTTCTTGAAAACACTAAGATTATGATGTAGAATTTGTTAAGAATCCGTATTTGGATGTTAGAACTACTTGAAAATGCTTATAAATAAAATGGGAGAGACTCAACTCGATGATGGAGGATGAGGAGAGAAGAGAGAACCAACTTAGGACTGATGGGAATGAAAAATAAAGTGGAAAAATCCGAGAAAACGATCTTTGAATGACTACTGTCGGCCCAACTTCGTCCAAAACACAGTCAGCACTTGGTGAAACACGGCTAACGTTTCCCACGCATTCCAAGGCAGAATGCCTGGAAGTTCCTGGCAGAAACGCTGCCCGCGCCTGGCAAAACGCGGCCAGCATTCCGATACAGTCCATTGCACTGCATCATTGCAGTAAAATGACCATAACTTTTTACTCGGGACTCGGATGAACGAGCGGTCAACGACGTTGGAAAGAAGACTCAAAAACCTTTTAATTTGGTAGGTATTGGGCCACCTAACTCTTCATATTCTAGGAGTAGTGCTCGTATGAAGTTGACCCTCGTAAAAACTTATATGAAAACTTAATCGATAGGAAGACTCTCAACTCAACTTTGTGCTAGAGGTTCCCTATTACTTTAATTCATATCCAAGGCTCTTCCCACTTAAAGAATTGATCTTAACACCTAGGTAAAGAGGATGTTTTACCGAGTTCTAATCTAGTTACACACGTTAAACGGTTCAGCTCTTAGCTCAAAAGTTTGAGGTGTTATAGTTATACAATGTGAAAAGATTGAGATAGAAGAAATGATTTGAATGGTTAGTGTTATTTGCACTTATAAAGAACCTATTTGTACATGCTTATATCAAATCATATCCAATCTTATAATTATACAACAATTTCTTGAAACCATATCTAACCAGAAATATTCTGAGGAATCAAAACTCAATCATAAAATTATACTCTATAAAAAAGAACATCCATCATGATAGCAGGTTGCTCCTCTATTTCCACTTTCAAGGAATACAGGAGAATTCCACGTTTGGTTAACAAGAACAAAAAACCTGGATTACTTATCGACTGACACAAGAAAGAAGAAAATGGAAAATGTTTGAAATCAAAGGGACACGATGTATGAGATGTGCTACATACCAAAAAAAACTAACCTGAGTACAGACATCCATGGTGCAAGTAAAATCCCCTCAAGCTATCAGTAAAAGCAGAGAAATGGGGCGGAATTAATCTCCTTAGTGATGAAGACGAAAACACCAAACTATTTAGAGAATTGATACTAACTTGAGGACACTTCTTCAAGTTTATCTTTCTCCATGATCTACAATTTTTCACCATTGCATGTAAGCCTTCTGCTGTCACTCCTTTACAGTTCTCCAAGTTTAATTTCAGCAGGCGAGAGCATCTGCTTCCGATCATGGCCAGGCCTTCATCATTTAATGCTGAACCAACTGCACTAATTACCTCAATATTAGGCAATTCCGCGCCTTGTCCGATATGTTTAATCCCTGGACAGCCATCAAGTCTCAAATTCCTTATCTGATTGCACACCTCAAGAGCAGAAATAATACCTGCCTCTGTAAGATTAGCACACCATGGCACACAAAGAAACGCCAGATTGGGGCACATCAAAGCAACGTTCATGAGAGATTCATCATCTAGGTACCAGTTACTTGACAAATTAACAACCCTGATTCTCGGGTTCTTTACACCATTATGAAAACAATCCTTCGTCCCAAAACCAGTATTTTCCATGTAAACTTGCTCTAGTGAAGGACAGTTTCTTGCAAGTGTGAAGAACGTCAAATCGGTCAATCTCTTACAAAAGCCGAGATGAATGGTAACAAGACATCGTAGATATTGGGATATCTCATTCATACACTCATCAGTCAAAAAATCTACTCCAACCAAAGATATGAACTTTAGTGACTGGTATGCACACAACAGCTTAGAGATACCAGACAATGTGAAATCTGTACACCAACAAAGTGAAAGCGTATTCAAAGGGAGAGAAGAATTAGCCACCATGAAGAGGAATTCATCCGAGATACTCGAGTTGGACACCTCAAGTTTCTGTAAAGTTCGGCTAGAAGTAGCCAAACATTCAAAACCAGAGCTCGATCGACCAATGTGAATCTCAGACATTGAAATCCAATTCAAAGCAGCACAAGCACGCAATATAGAAAGGATCCCTTTTAGTGTAACAAAAGGGCAATCTTCCATCTCAATCCCTTCTAAATTCAAACAATTCATAGAAAGTGCAACAAGAGACCTATCAGTAATCAAATGATTCCCAGCAATATTAATCTTCCGCAAGCCACTCAATTTCACCGACAAAGCCTCAACCCCTGAATCAGTCACCGCCAACTTACTAGCCTCAGAAGCCATACAAACAGAATTCAAAACATAAACCGTACCTGCATAACTAATATCTATCTCTTCCAAAAACGGAAACAAATCAGCAATAACATACAAGTCAGAATCATCCAAAAGAATGACACTACTACATGTCAAAACCCTCAACCCCTTTAATTTCCGACCCAATTCCTTCAACCCTTTAATGGGTAATTTTTTCTGATTCGAAACACAAAGTTGTTCGAGATTGGATGTATACGAGACCGAATTAGCAAGATCAACAAGAACAGGGTCAAGATCACCGCTAAAATTACTAAGATCAATGGAATTAAGATTCGAAAAACGGTGAATGAGTTTCGATATGGTACCATGGATGAGCAAAGTGGAGTCGATAACGGACAAACTTAGACGAAGACGATTTGTCAAAGCAAGAAATGGTTTGCACACCAGAGAAAATGATTCCAAATCAGATTGGTGATGTAGACGATTGAATATCATTTCCCAGCATTCTACTGGCAAATCCTTGCACTGATTCGCCATTGATTTGAGCTAATTAGGGCTAAAAATTGCAAAGGAAAATTGAGTTAGAATAAAGAGCGGGGATTTGGAGTTCAGTTAATATGGAATTGTTTTCTTCTTTGACAAAATTTGGGAAGTGACCACTTTGACATATTGTTGAAGTGGGGTCTATACTTTTACGTTGTTGATGGACCAGCCAAGAACTAGTAGATTGTGTTTGATTTAGTCCATTTCAAAATTCAAATTTGAGATGCGTGGAGAAATAGCTCCCTTCTTATCTTAAGGGCCAGTTTGAATTCAAAGATGAAATTTTATTTATACAGATATTTTAGATTTTTAAAATCGTATTTTTTTCTCAAAAACCGTGAAAACTATCCAAACTTGTCAATTCTTATATAATATTACCAAATAAGCAAATCATATTTTAATAAAATTCTAGTTTTATGGTAGTTTCTAAAGAGAGTACACATATTTACTTATGTCTTTCACATGCCGCTCACTTGCAGGCCTAATTCTATTTCACGAACCAAGTACGTGTGTAGGTGACGTTGAAACTCGAATTTAAAACCTCTGTATGTTGTTATACAATGTGAAAAGATCGAAACAGAAGAAATGATTTGAATGGTTAGTGTTATTTGCATATAAAGCACCTATTTATACATGCGTATATCAAATCATATCTAATCTTATAATAATAATAATTAAAAAAAAAAGGGCACCCGGTGCACAAAAGCTCCCGCTATGAGCAGCGTCCGAAGAAGGGCCCGACCACAAGGGTCTATTGTATACAAGAATAATTTGAAACCATATCTAATCCAGAAATATTCTGAAGAATCAAAACTTAAATCGTAAAATTATACTCTATAAAAAAGAACATCCATCATGATAGCAGGTTACTCCTCTATTTCCACTTTCAACGAATACAGGAGAATTCAACATTTGGTTAACAAGAACGAAAAAACTTGATTACTTATCGATTGACACATCACACAAGAAAATGGAAAATGTTTGAAAACAAAGGGACACAATGTATAATATGTGCTACATACCAAGAAAAAAACTAGCCTGAGTACACTCGACATCCATGGTGCAAGTAAAATCCCCTCAAGCTACCAGTAAAAGCAGAGCAACAGGGCGGAATAACTCTCCTTAGTGATGAAGACGAAAACACCAAACTATTTAGAGAATTGATACTAACTTGAGGACACTTCTTCAAGTTTATCTCTCTCAATGATCTACAATTTTTCACCATTGCATGTAAGCCCTCTGCTGTCACTCCTTTGCAGTTCTCCAAGTTTAATTTCAGCAGGCGAGAACATCTGCTTCCAATTATGGCCAGGCCTTCATCATTTATTGCTGAACCAGCTGCACTAATTACCTCAATATTAGGCAACTCTACACCTTTCCCAATATGTTTAATCCCTGGACAGTTATCAAGTTGCACGTTCCTTATCTGATTGCACACCTCAAGAGCAGAAATAATACCTGCCTCTGTAAGACTATTACACGACGACACATCTAGAAACTCCATGTTGGGGCACATCAAAGCAACGTTCATGAGAGAGTCATCATCTAGGTACCAGTTACTTGCCAAATTAACATCCCTGATTCTAGGGTTCTTTACACCATTATGAAAACAATCCTTCGTCCCAAAACCAGTATTTTCCATGTAAACTTGCTGCAGTGAAGGACAGTTTCTTGCAAGTGTGAAGAACGTCCAATCGGTCAATCTCACAGAACCGCTAAGATGAATGGTAACAAGACATCGTAGATATTGGGATAAATCATTCATACACTCATCAGTCAAAAACTCTACCTCAACCAAAGATACGAACTTCAGTGACCGGTACGCACACAACAGCTTAGAGATACCAGATAATGTAAAATCACTACACCAACAAAGTGAAAGCGCATTTAAAGGGAGAGAAGCATTAGCCACCATGAAGAGGAATTCATCCGAGATCCTCGAATTGGCAACCTCAAGTTTCTGTAAAGTTCGGCCAGAAGTAGCCAAACATTCGAAACCAGAACTAGTTTTATCAATGCGAATCTCAGATACTGAAATCCAACTCAAAGCAGCACATGTGCGCATTATAGAGAGTATTCCTTTCAGAGTAACAAACGGGCAATCATCCATCTCAACCCCTTCTAAATTCAAACAATTCCTGGAAAGTGCAACAAGTGACCTATCAGTAATCAAATGATTCCCCGCAATATTAATCCTCCGCAAGCTACTCAAATTCACCGTTAAAACCTCAATTCCATCATCAGTCACAGCCAATTTACTAGCCTCAGAAGCAATATACCCCAAATCCACAACATAATCCGTACTCGGATAGCTAATATCTATCTCTTCCAAAAACGGAAACAAATCAGCAATAACATACAAATCATAATCACACAAAACACTCACATTACTACAATTCAAAACCCTCAACCCCTTTAACTTCCCACCCAATTCCTTCAACCCTTTAACTGGTACCTTCTTCTGATTTGAAACATCAAGTTGCTCGATTTTCGATGTATACGAAACCGAATTAGCAAGATCAACAAGTACAGGATCAAGATCACCGCTAAAATTACTCAAATCAATAGAATTAAGATTCGAAAATCTGTGAATGAGTTTCGCTATAGTACCGTGGATGAGCAAAGTAGAGTCGATAACAGACAAACTTAAACGTAGACGATTTGTCAAAGCAAGAAATTGCTTGCACACCAGTGAAAATGATTCCAAATCGGATTGGTGAATTAGACGATTGAATATCAGTTCCCAGCATTCAACGGGTAAATCTTTGCACTGATTCGCCATTGATTTTGAGCTAATTAGGGCTAAAAAGTGCAAAGGAAGAGAAAGGAATCGGAAATTCGGAATTCAGTTACTGTGGAATTGTTTTCTTCTTTCCATTTCTGGCGAATTTTGGAATTGTTGTAGTGGGGTCTATAACTAGTAGATTGTGATTGATTTAGTCCATTTCAAAATTTAAATTTGAGGTCCGGGAAAAAATAGCACCTTTCTTATCTTCAGGGACCTCTGAATTTGAAGTTAAGAATTTTTTAATTTGCATTTTTTTTAAATATATAATCTTACCAAATAAGTAAATCATGAAATTTATAAATAAGGTAAGAAATATCCTAAGGTGTCGTACTAATAAATTACATATCTCTATGTTCTACTTTTTAAATAAATTTTTGTGATTTTATTGCAAAACTTTAAATACCAGTCCATAATTTTACAAAGATTTACCAGTTCAATAAATCATCAATTTTAGTAACTAGTTATTCTTTAATATAATTTTTTCACATGATATGTATAATATATTCACGTTGAACATGAGTATTTTTTGAAAATTTTAAAATGATAAATTTTATTTGTGAAAATATAAACTTATGAGTTGAGTTTTATGTTTCAAAGAATTGGAATCACAACTTGAAAATTAAAATCTACTTTTTGTTACTCAAAGGTAAATAAATATTATTTAAATATATTAATAAATTGAGTTTGATTTGGAACAATGGGTATAGTTTGAGTAACAAAATTAAAAAAAATAATGAGACTGCTTTCAATATGATTTGCGGTGGGATTGAAGGGGTCTCATTACCTTAATGAAAGGTCTCGGGTTCGAGCCATGAGAATGAAAAAAATCTTGTTGAGAGTACCTGGATATAATATATATATATATATATATATATATATCTTCTTTAATTTTCTAGTGATGCCTCTAACGTGAGATTTTTATTCATAGAATTAACCATAAAAAATGTATTATCCATCTATAGCTGTATCTTTTTTAATTAATCAAAGAGGGAACTTCTTCCATAAGTAGCAAAGATTAAAAGACGGAGTTAAATGAAAGCTGCTAAAAAAAATCAGTAAAATTAACTTAGTTGTCTGAATCTTATCAGAATTTATAATTTCAAAAGTAAATAAGCTAATGCCATTGTCAAGCTGATAACTTAAAATATCATGTTATATTATAGAAGTAATAAAATGAAAGCAATCGATTACAGTTGCATGCTGGGGTCTTAACTACAATTGGGAAAAGTAATAAAAAGAAAAGGAATAACTGAAAATTTAAAACATGCATGCGGTTTTAATTGTGGAGCAGCTCCATCACCATTAAAATGGAGATCGAGCACCATTAACTATTAGGTGAATGGTGGCGAGTCTGGCTGAGGCGGAAGCTCAAATGGCGGACTTACTGCAACTGGCGGCACTTGATCTGCAACCACCGGTGACGGTAGAAATGTTTCTGGCGGTTGATCAGGAATCACTGCTGGTTGATCAGGAACTACCGGTGATGGCAGAAAACTGTTTGGTGGTTGATCAGGAATCAGTGGTGATGGCAGAAAATTGTTTGGTGGTTGATCAGGAACGACTGGTGACGGGAGAAAACTGAAAGGTGGTTGATCAGGAACCACTGGTGATGGCAGAAAATTGTTTGGTGGTTGATCAGGAATCAGTGGAGAAGGCAGAAAACTGTTTGGTGGTTGATCGGGAATGACTGGCGGGAAAATGGGAACAAGTGGTGTAGCTGGAGGTAAATTTTGTTCGGGTGGTGGAAGAGTGAAAAATGGAGGTGGAGAAAATATGGGGACAAGTGGTTCAGCTGGGGGGAAATCTTGATCAGGTGGAGAAAATATGGGGACAAGTGGTGTAGGTGGGGGGAAATCTTGTTGTGGTGGAGTAAATATGGGCACAAGTGGAGTTTCTGGTGGGAAATCTGGTGTTTGAGGTGTTGAGGGGGGGAAATCGGGTACCAACGGCGCCGGGGGAGGAGAAAATATCGGAAAATCGGGAGTGGGGTCTGGGTCAGGAGGGGACAACCAAGGGAAGACAGGTTCCGCCGGTGGAGGTGGCGAAGAAACTAGTGGTGGTGGGAAGACAAAGAATGGCGGAGATTCTGGTGGAGGTGGAGAAGGAACTAAAGGAGGTGGTGGAATTGGTGGTGGAGAAGAAGGTGGCGGGGGAGATGGAACTAATGGAGGAGGTGGGGAGGCCGGTGGTGGTGAAGCTGGTGGTGGTGACGATGGTGGCGGTGATGGCGTTACGGCAGGTGGGGGAGAGGAAACAACGGGTGGAGGTGATGGCGTAACGAGTGGCGGAGGTGATGGAGTTACAACCGGAGGTGAAGGAACTAGAGGTGGTGGAGACGGGATAACTGGTGGCGGTATAACCGCTGGCGGAGGAGACGGTACAATCGGAGGACGTAGGGGCGGAGCTGGGCGGCGAGGTGACGGAGAAGGGGAAATTGGTTGCTGAAATGGGTTGTTTGGTGAATTACCAGGGAAAGGCCATTGTCCACAACTTCCGAAGAGGTAAGAAAATAAAGGATCACAAGTACCCGATGAAGACGAGGACCTTCCTCTGGATCTTCTCCCCCCACTGCTTCTTCTACTTCTTCCACTTCTTCCTACGCGGCCGCTGCGGCTTCTCAGTTGGCTTCTTCTCTTCTCTTCTTCATAATTCCTATTTCTAGCTTCCACTAATAAGGTTGAAGAAATCAAGAGCAGGGCTATCAAACTTAGAATAACAAGGTTAATTTTCATCTTAGCTCGTTTTACTCAATACGTGTCCTCCATTTTCTGTACAAAGTTTTCGATATCCATAACATGCAGATTCATATATATATACAAGTCCGTAGACTTATTGAGAAATGAATTCTGTTAGTTAGTGGCACATAGACTGATGATCATACGTTAAATGCACCCCATGCAACAACTGGAGCAACAGTAAATTAATGCATCACAAATATTGATGCACAGAATGTGTGAATTTGGCCGGAGTCAATGTCTATCCACTAAGGTTCGGCATATTAAGGTTAAGCTTGTGTTGAAGATGTTTTTTCAGGATGATTAAGTAGAGTTTAGTGTCACTTAGTTGTTGAACGTACTGCAAATGTGGGATTTGGCCATGGATGATTGATCAATGATCATGTAGGGGACAGTTTGCTGTAAAAGAGTTGGCAGAAAAGGCGGCAATTGAATGTTAGAAATGTCTTGTTGTATGTGCCACTCTTTCAGCTGACCAAAAACAAGATTGAATGTAAAAGAGATGCTCATACTCGTCCGTTCCTAAATAGTTGTCTCCATTTTTATTTGCACTCCCCTTGAGAAAAACATTAACTACATGCTAAATTAACTAACTACTCTTATTTATTACTCCTCTCTATTTAATGCTTCTCTTTTTTCGCATTATATTGATATCTCTCCATATTTATAATTAAGGGTAAAAGTTAAAAAAAAAACAAGTAATTATGCTTTGGTTTTGTAAAATGACAAGTATTAAGGAATAAGTATCTATTTAGTAAAGACGACAACTAATTAAGAACGGAGGGAGTAACTTACTAGAAACGTTTTAACTTTTCCGCGTCACACATTTAATTCTCATGCAGGCTATGTGGAGAGTGTAGAAGGATAAACTACAATTCGATAAGGATACAGCCATACAGCAGAACTGCAGAAGTAATCAAACAAGTGTCATTGTTGGTCTGGGTTGTTTCTCTACACTGTGTTGAGAGGCCCAGGCATGTGCCCCTGTTAGGCCGAATCAATTGGATTGGCAAAAACCAAAAATTGGAACTTCAAACTTCTTAACTGTTTACTCTCCAATTAGTCCTTAACGGGCTTTTCTTTCCACACATTCCCTTTGTTGTCGTCAAGGGAAGCTTCTAACTTATGTAGCTGATACATGGATGCATGTTTTCCCTCTGTATTGCCATAGTTGGAGACTTAGAGTAAGATCTTAGCCTTTTTATTTGCCTTGATTTCTTTCTGAATCGGTCATATGAATACTGGTAAAAATTTGTCTGTGTAAATGAAATCAATCAATGCAAGATACGCGTCTTTCATACACCTATTCGTATTTTCACTTTAATTTTAATTGGTTTAGTATACACATATCTCCCGCAGAAAACAGGATAGAATATGGTGGATCTTTGTTGTCTAACGGGACATTAATTAATAGCTTAATTGATCTGGTCAAAGATCCAATGATTTTGCAAATTGCTAGATTAGTATACACTAAAAAGGGCAGCTCGATGCACTAAACTTCCACTATGAGCTGGGTTCGAAAAAGGATCGAACCACACGAGTCTATTATATGCAGTAAGCAAAGACTGTCTGGTGAAGAATGGGTACCCCGTACTACTGTAGGAGACACTAGATAGGCCCTGCCCATCTTGGAATGCACAGAAGAAGCCCAACACACCCAGATTCATGGCCCATGGATGTTGGTGATCAAACAAAAACTGGAACAGTTGGGAGTTGTATATTGTGGCTGTGGGGGATTAGTAGATATTAATAGTTCAGAAATGCGTGTGAGTGGGTCTGAATTTCATTTTCTTGTTGTTTTCTTTCGAAAAAGTATAGTATGATTTGAATTTTGAATTTATCAATGATATTTCTAGAATCGAAGCTTATGATGATATAATAAGAAATGCATTGACTTACTAAAGCATTATGCAAAACTTCACAAAACCAATGTAGTAAGCTGACAAAATAAGTGATACGCGCGTGTTTACAACACCATACAGGACGAGCATGCGCCCTGTGCCCCCTGTTTGTTTAGTATTTTGTTTTGTTTTGTTTTGTTTTATTATTGTATTGACTTGTTCTTGTCTCAAAAGAAGATCTACTAGGTCTCCTGTTGCCTAGCTTGATTGCTCCATCAGTTATTTACTGTTACATTTTTGTCCTGTGATAATTTCACAATTATTAGTAGGAAAACTAGTTTATAAAATTGATTCGACCATTATTGTTAAGTTATGAGGTCTAATTATTGTATGTAAAGAATTTGATAGGAAGCTAGCAATGGCTCTATGTGAATCGCTCTTTCCAGCAATTCAATAAATTCTAATCTCCCTCTTCACATTTTTATGTGTATTAAAAAATAAATACTCCCTCCGTCTCAGTTTATGTGGTATAATTTGATCGGACACAGAATTTAAAAAATAAGAGAAGACTTTGTTATGTTTACTAATATACCCTTATTAAAGTTATTTAGTGCTACTTTTTGGTTGTCTTTTTTTGTTAAATGGGATCCAATGAGGATAAAATGGGAGTTGTGTCATTAAATAGTTGTCAAATAAGAAAATATGACATTCTTTTTGGAACTGACTAAAAAAAAAAGTATGTCACATAAATTGAGGCGGAGAGAGTATTTATTTTTTATTTGTCCAATTTAACAAAATCAAAGAGATAACTTATCATTTTATAATTGTTTTACTGTTATTTTAATTACTAATTATTTTCAAGTCATTTTCCATGAGAATGAGATTACTTATAAGTAATAATTAGGAGTGATATAATATAATTAACATTATATTTAGTGTTTCATAAAGTTATATCAAGTCAAACATGAACACGTACACCTCGACGGAGGGTATTTCGTATACGTTTGGTTAACAAATACACAGCGCACATTTAAGTTGGCAGCAGTCAGCAGTTAGGCTGTTATTCTCGTGGGGGATTATGTAGGCCTGCTTGTCGTCTTTCTTCAAATTGCACTTAATACACTAGTAGACAATAATACATATTCCCTTTAATTAGTAGGCATTTGGACGTACGATTTTATGTTTATGATGTAAAATCTCAAATTCTTCAAAAAGCATGATTTGAGAATTTTAAATTATGATTTGAAAATTTTCAAGTATAAAAATTAATTCATAAATTTATATTTTGTAAAAAGAACTTCATCATTTATATTTACCGACTATTCATTTTATATGTAAATAATTTTTTATAGTTCATATTATTACTTTTATCGGTCTTTAAATTATTTATATCTCATTTAACTATTACTCTCACCAACATATAGCCCCGTTTGGTCATGAGAAATATTCAAAAAAAAATCAGAAAAGCTTTTCATTTTATTAAAAAAATGATGTTTGGCCATAAAAACTCTAAATACAACTTGAAGTTCTATTTGGAAAAGTGAAAACAAGTCTCAACTTGTTTTCACTTTTTTTTAATTTCAACTTCACCTTTATAGTTAAAAATTTATATAAAAACCATCGGTTTTATTAAAAGAACCTAAAAATCGATTCAATATGGTACGGTTTTTTAAAAATCATTGACACCCCTAGAAACTCATTAAAATTGCAAAAAAATAGTAGATGTAAACTCATAATAGCTTTTAAACATAATGGCTTCAACTATAAAAATCTTACACATCTATTAGATAAGAATGCTTTTCTATGAAGAGCTTGAGTAAATGATGATTTAAGTTACTTCTTAAAACAAAAAATAACTTAACTATTATGGGTTATAATTTTATTGTAAACCAATTCCTAGCTAAGAAAGAAAAATCAAACCCCTCAACAACTTCTAGACTTTAACTATAATAAGATAAAATACAATCTGATTTGATAGGGATAGTTCATAATTGAGTACCATTCGGGATCTAAAATGCTTAATCACTCCCTTTTGGATGGATCCCACTAATTATTACTCATTATGTCTTAATTTATATGACATCTTTTGTTTTTAGTTTATCTGAAAAAAGATTTATCTTTCTAAAATTTAATTTTAAAACTATTTTTATCCTTGATGAAATTATTTACATTCACACACATATCTAAGATTTTATTTTAAAACACAAATTTCAAAAATCATCCTTTATTTTACTTAAATATTATACCAAGTCATACAATATCATATAAATTAAAATGGAGGAGTACTACTATTCTATAACGCACTATTACAGCTTAAATCTACTTTTAATCACTTTTCGTCCAGTGCATTATTTTAACCTAATTACTCACCCCACACCACAAAAAGAAAAAAAGATTCTCTAACTGAAAAGTCATATATACACTAACACAAGTTATGCCAATATGAATTGCGTGGAGTACCTTTAGAGTTTTGAGTGGAATGAGCTTAAATCACCATGTATTTGGTCATAATATTTGTAAAATATATTTTACCTTTAAAAGTTCTCAAAAAATAAAATTTAGCCCAAATATCAAAAAAAAAAATCGTATTTGAGAATTTAAATTATTTGCCAAAAATCTTTATAAAATAATAACAAATTGTATGACCAAACACTTTTTTCTTAAAAACTACTTGAAAAATGTCCTAAATTAGGATATGAGAGTGTACTAATTTCATACACTATCACTCTCCTGGAATTTTTAATTATAGGTAACAAAAAAATTTGAAAATTAAAAAAAGGTAACTTAAGTTTTAATTATTGAGTAGAGATGACAATTTTGTCATTATTGTTAATGACATGCAACAACTATCAGCAGCTTCGAAAATTGCTGCAGCAACTTTCTAATCATTAACTAACAAAAAATTTGACTTAAATTGATCAAAATTATCACCAATTTTAATTTAACACTTTTTTATCACCTCCTTCTCAATTGCAGCAACTTTCTAATCATTAACTAACAAAAAATTTAACTTAAATTGATCAAAATTATCACCAATTTTAATTTAACACTTTTTTATCACCTCCTTCTCAATTTTCTCCGCTCTCCTTTCCCAAATCCCCAATACATAACAAAATAGTGTCAAAAGGCCACCAGCACAATCTCCAATACAGCCAGCCACTGCCAGACCATACTATACTACGTGAATTTCTTAACTCTCTTTGGGTGAGTGAAAGTGTATTCAATTTTTGATAACTGCCACGAGATTGTTGTGTCTCTCTTCCCCTTTTTAGCTTTTCCAGGTTTTTGTTACTAAAACAAACTTCCTTTTTCCTTTTTCCTCTTTCCTGACTACTACTATCTGACACACTCTTTGTCCCATTCTTGCCATTTTTTTCTGCTAATAAAGCACAACCACTGAGATACCCATTTTAAAGCAAATCTACTGTCCACATTTTCAATTTTCAAAATTTGACTCTTCTTTGTGGAGAAATATATATCAAATTGTTAGTTTTTTTTTTGTATGCCATTTTGAAGCAAGAAAGGTGAAAAGAGATGAAGGTTCTTATCTTGCTTATACCCATTTGGGTTTTTGTTACTCCTATGTTGTCGGCTCCAGTTGATGTAACTCCAAAGCCTCCTACTGCCGATCCAGTTCTTCCTACTGAGAAAGGACCCATTTTTCAAGTTTCTTCTGATAAGGATGCTCCTTCTCCTGGTAATTAACAATGCAACCCCCTCCCCACGCCACCCCACCCACCCCATTTTTTTTAAGTCACTTATGGAATTTGGGATGCGATCATACCAGCAATAACGTACGAATCCCTTTCTCCTTTCTCTACCTCCATCGGGTAGGAGTAAGGTCTATGTACACTCCCCATTTTGTGGGATTTTAATGGGTACTTGTTGTTGTACTCATGGATGGGATGCAATCACACCAGCACTAACGGATCCCATCAGAACTCCTAAGTTAAGTGTACTTGGTTGAGAGTAGTACTAGGATGAGTGACCCCCCTGAAAAGTTCTCGTGTTGCATCCCTCCTTTCTCTACCTTCACGATGTAGGGGTAAGGTGTGTGTACACTCCCCATTTTATGGGATTTCAATGGATATGTTTTTGTACTCATGGAATTGGATCTTCTTTCCCTTTTTGATGGGTATACATTGAAGGTGCAATTAGTTAAAATTATGCTGAAGTTATTCAAATTAGAAGGAACTTGCAATTTGATGGAGTACTTAGATTTGTGACTTCCCTCTTCACTTTTTTGAAGTGATTTGCAGAGTACTTTTACTTTTTGTAAAATTTTCATTACCCCATTGATGGCAGACATAATGATGCTCTCAAGAAAGATATAATTGAAAAGGACCACATTTTCTTCTTTCATTAATGAAGGATTGGAAACGGGTCATTCCTTCCTATATTGCTCGGATTCTTCAAAAATGTTGATGTTATGTGTCTGATCCTTCAAAAGTAGCAATTTTGAAGGACCGGACACAGGTGCAACATCATTTTGGAGAGTCCTAGCAACCTAGATTTCTTCATTTGCTTCATTACAATCAATTTTCTCTTTTTGTAGTTTTTAGTTTCCAATCAAAGCTCAAGATCATTGAATCTCCTCTTATTTTCAAATCAGGAGTTGCAGAGTTCAAAGTGGTTCACCACCAGGATCTAAATAAGAAAATCTTGATTTCACTTATTGTTGCTTCAACCCTCCTTGCTGGAATTTTGCTGTTTTCATCCTGCTTTTGGATATACAGACTGAAAACGCTGAAGAAATCCACTGAACAAGGCCATCAGAAAGCAGGTAACTTTGTTATCAAGAAGTCGATGTTTTGAAGGATGATTAGAGTTTCTGTTACTTATTTAAATTGTTCATTTTCTACACCAAGCTTGCACATTGTTTATTTGTTCCAATTTTATGATGTAGAACCTGTGAAGGGACTTTCATGGGGTCCTATAATGGCGAAGTTCCCTTCTTTAAAAGCTGTGGGTAGAAAAGGACTAGTTGATGTCATCGAGTACCAGTCGTTAGTAGCTGCAACTGACAATTTCAATGAAAAGAATGCTATAGGAGAAGGTAGACTAGGATGTGTTTATAAAGCTCAATTCAACGACGACGTCCAAGCAGCTGTTAAAAGAACTCAAGGCGGAGAACAGGATGCTGAGAAAGAATTTGAGGTAGTCTGATATATTTTGACCCAAAAGGTACCCATAATGGTAATTATTTTGTGCTAAAACAGATATCTGATTGAATTTCAGAATGAAGTGGACTTGTTGAGTAAATTTCAGCATCAAAATATTATTTCGCTTCTTGGGTACTGCATTCATAGCAATGCACAATTCCTGGTGTATGAAATGATGCAGAATGGATCTGTGGAATTCCAATTGCATGGTAAAATCCATATCTACACCCTGATATAAAATACAAAAGAGAACAAGTGTCTACATGCTATTTAAATTATTCTCCCTTTTCCATAATTGAGTTGAGCTGCTTGATCAGGACCTCCTCGTGGATCAGCTTTGAGTTGGCATCTTCGCATGAAAATTGCATTGGATGTGGCTAGGTATGTAATTTTACGATTTATTAGTTCCAACACTTTCTTTTTCACCCTCAGTTCTGTGTTTTTCGGAAGTTAATGGTATAGTTATGCTGTTGAAATTGACCAGGGGACTAGAATACCTCCATGAGCGCTGTAACCCCCCCGTAATCCATAGAGATCTCAAATCATCTAATGTTCTACTGGATTCCAACTTCAATGCAAAGGTGAACTAGCAATATAACCATATAGATCTCACTCAATTGCTTCTCCTTTGTAAACATTTTGTATGGTTTGTCTTCTCTGAGTCTGGTCAGCTTTTACTTTGATCAGCTTTCTGATTTTGGCCTTGCTATAGCTGGATGGAACTTGAGCAAGAGCAACGTAAAGCTTTCAGGAACTCTGGGTTATTTGGCTCCAGAGTACCTCTTAGATGGTATGTGAGACTCCCCATTTTATCACAATTTGCTAAATGAAGATGATGTTGATGCTTATTTGTTTGAAGGTGCCTCATCTAGTAGACAGTCCAATTTACCCATATTGTCTTCTGTTTCGTGTCATAGAAGTGTCTCCCATGAATTATCCTCACTTTGCTCCTCCGAGATTAGAAAAGATTGGCCCCTCCTAGAATTCATAGACCTATCTGCAAAAGCATATACAAAGAAGCACCATATCACTGATCTCCTGATGTAATTGCTATCGCTAGATATTTGATTTATCAACAATGAGATTATATGAAGAGGATAGGCTTCTCTTCTTTTGCTTATGAGATTCTTATTTCTTCTCTAGTATGATGACTTTGATAGATATATCTGAACACCAATTATTGTTTGGACTCCCTTGTGATGACCATTTAATCTTCAACATTAGTTCTGTCACATTTAATCTTGAGATTGTTAGTTAAATGTTATTGTCCAAAAATATATTCCCTGATTAGTTTATTTCAAAAGGCAGAGTTCAGTTCTGTGCTATTATTTGTTGTTCCAAAATAGCCCAGTACTACCTGGCTTTGGCTAATTAAGTTGCAAAAGCTTTTATCTTGTCCACAGTACTTTGTATGCCAATGAAAAAGAAAAGAATGCTTAATTTCTTTTTCCTTTTTCTCAAATTAAAAATGTAAATGTTAAATCTTGTTTTTCACACTCTCCACAAACATCCTAACCAGAAATCTGAAAGTAAAACATTCTTGCTCATATTTTTGCTGTGCTTCAGGGAAATTAACTGATAAGAGTGACGTCTATGCTTTCGGCATTATACTTCTGGAGCTTTTGCTGGGGAGAAGACCAGTGGAGAGGCTAGAGGGAGCTCAATGCCAATCTATAGTCACATGGGTATGTTATGCAAGAGATAGTCCAATCATACTTAATTGTTTGTTCTAAATCTCTTTTAGCTCATGGGGTGCTGACGTTTCAGTAATTCATGACAAACAGGCGATGCCACAACTTACTGACAGGTCAAAGCTCCCTAATATTGTCGATTCTGTCATCAGAGACGGAATGGACCTCAAACACTTATATCAAGTGAGAGCATGTGGATCTTTTGTCAAATTATTGCTTTCATTTTACTATTTTAACTTAAAGAATCAAAATGGATGATTTGATAGGTTGCGGCTGTAGCCGTGCTATGTGTACAACCAGAACCAAGTTACCGACCATTGATTACAGATGTCCTGCACTCCTTCATTCCCCTTGTACCAATTGACCTTGGTGGGTCCCTGAGAATTGCGGATTCTGCAGTATCTATTAGTGCATAACAAGATGAGTTGCTTCGTTTGAAGTTTACTATGGGCACTGAAGCTGGTAATTGAATCAACAACTTGACCTTTCCTCTTCTTTTTTTGTATCTTTGGTTTGTTATTTGTCCAATGCAATTTTTGCTATGAAGTTAGACTAGGACTACTTAACAAAAGAAAATTTATGCTGTGTGTATATAATTGTAAATTTGAGGTAGCAAAAGCTCTGATTTCACTTCACATTTCCTTAAGTTTTTGGCCTTTCATGGTTGTTTTATGTATTAGAGGAATTAATATGCTTCTACTGTAAAGAATGACTTACGAAATATTTCAGTATTTTTCTGCATTGAAAATTTTCTTGTGCTCTCCTTTTTTCTTGTCCATCAATAGCTATTATGATTAACTGGCCAGCCTCCAACTTCTCCTACTTCTTGCTGGCAAACGGTTTAAGCCCGCCTTTTAGCCCCTTTTCCCCCACCTAGTTGAGCTTCACATGCTGACTTTTCTGTATACCTTGGCAGATAGGATAGAAGTGTTGTCTCTCATTCAAGCAGTTGACTTTAATTTTTGCTTCAACGTTTTGGCCTTTTCTACCTTTACAATAAAGAAGATAATTGTATGTTATGAATGCCAACCATGTGTAGCATGCCCTACAATTTTTGTGGATCTGGGACCATAAAAATGATTGCATGTGCCCATGCTAAAAATGATAAATGCCATCCTCTTTTAAGGAATGGTACTTTCTCATCAGCCCCTTGCTAGATTGAATTTGAACTTACATATCAACCGGAGGCTGGAGCCTTCTCTATTTAGAGACTATCAATAGTATAACTGGTTCTATTAAAGTACAAGTAGAAATTAGTTCCCATGGAGTTATTTATTAATTAGGTTTAGTTCAGGTTGCTAGTTGGCACTTGGCAAGTGACATACTTTGGCAACTCTTGATTTATATTTTTATTCTATAATTACATGGATCGCTACGATAAATCCTACTATGGTGGGCCTGAGCTGTTGTTTTTTGTTCTCTCCATTGTTTATGGACACTAGCTTAGAATATTAAGGTTTTAATCCATGTTTGGTGAAATGGAATTGTTATTCTTAAAGAAGGGAAAAAGAATATCCAGTTCATTGTCTTAGATAGTCTCGTGGTACAATTTGAACGCATCTTTTAGTGAAACAGCATCCACATCCAGAAAGACAAAAGGATTGTGTTGTTTCTTCCTAATTTGAAGATTCTCCTTCTGGAAAACCAGTGTCACTAGCTTGTTTCCTTGAAGTTTTCAGTCACAACTACTTGGCTACCATCGATATATCAGCTGTGTTTCATTCACCAACACGAAAAAGAAACAAAGGGAAAATGGTCAAATTTACCCCCTCTACTTTAGGACATTGTCTACGTAATACTATATCTGGCCAAATTTCCTTTGTATTCCGTTATATGGACTACCCAGCTGCACCTATTTCCTTTGTCAATATCCATACCTCCAAATACAATTTTCTGTCAAAGAATTATTAAAACAAAATCCGGGTTGCTGGACGACACAGCAAGGAATTTATTGTTTACATGTAAGATTCCGTTCTTAGTAAACCTCACATCATTGTCACGGCAATATCGAAGGATGTTTACATCAAACACAATACTATTATAAACATATTAATACTATTTCATCAACCATCCCTCCTTATAACTATATTAATTCAGCTGATTCTACTCTACCCCTAGCCTGGCACCCAAGAAAGGACCGTAAAGGAAACAAATTCGGGTTATATGCTTAAAATATCATGGCCTTTTCGAACTGGATATGCAGTCGCAATACCAAAAACATGTTTGTGAAAATCGTTCATCCAGGCGGACATGTAGAACTTCATGACAGGCCTATTCTTGCAGCAGAGATAATCAACAGAAACCCCAAGAGTTGGATTTGTCATCCAACGGTTTTCCAGCAGCCATGGGCCATTCTTCCACCGGAAACCACCCTCATGCCAGGCCAAAAATTATATATTGTCCCTATAAGCACCATTAAAAGACTTCAATCCCTCGCCTTGAAATCCTCTCCGGCTCTCATTCATAAACTTCAGAAACAATCAAGTCTTAAAGAAAACATAACAGAAAATCAGGAAGGCACTTTCTCCAACTGCTGGCTGTTCCATAGAAATTCAAACGTTCCTTATTCTTCTCTTAGACAAGAAAAATCCAGAGATGTTCAATCGCACAACAATAATTGCTTTACGTGCTTGTTAACAGGGATCAAGATTAATAAATCAGCTAGTAGATATAATGATATGAGTACTGAAACAAGATCATCAATCAGTAGCTTGGGATCCTCTGAAACAAATTTTCTGAAGAGAAAACCGAGAACTGTGGATCACAATGAAACACCAACAGGAGTTTCACCCACAAGGCTTTCGTCTTTTGATCAGTGGCATCCCAGTCTAGAAAGCATCTCAGAAGAATAACAAGTTCTTTGCAAATGCAAAAATTATAAAGTGTGATTTTTTCTTTTAATGTTGCTATTGTGTCTGACATGTGTGTTATGTTGCTTGGATTCTCCAAAAATGCCATCGCACCCATGTTGAATCCTTTGAAAATAGGCTACTTTTGAAAGATTCGACATACATCGTACACAATTTGAAGAACAGGATTTTACGCTGCTCATTAAATTTTGAAGACTTGTGATACTGAAGGCAATATGAGAGAAATTGGAAAAATTAATGTCTGATATTTAACTGAAAGCTGCAGTGGTAAAATACTCCGTTCACTTTTATTTGTCATGTATGCTTTACGAGAGTTAATTTGATTAATCTTCAAAGCTAAATTGAATTAGATATTTCAATATTGTATAAATTGTCATCCTTCTCATATTAATATGCTGAAAAAAATTATATCTTAAAATGTTGATCAAAATTCATACAGTTTGATTCTCGAGAAGCAAAACGTCCGATATTGAACTGAAAGCTGCGACTATAAAAATACCTCCTCTGTTCACTTTTGCTTGTCATGTTTTGTTTTGAGAGTTAATTTGACTAATTTTTAAAGTTGAATTGAATTAGATTAATTTCAATTTTTAAATCTTAAAATATTGGTCAAAATCCATATATTATGGTTCTCGAACAACGAAAGGTGATATGTAAAATTATGATCGGAGGGGAGTATAAATGAATGGATGTCATAAATTCAATAGGAGCCTAACTTTAATTAATTGGAGTACTTAATACAACTTTCTACCTTCCATTCAGTTAACCTAACACTAGTGCAAAACCGTTCAGTGAATAAGATCCTAAATACTTGCGCTTATTCTGGAACAAGTCCAAAACTAAGAGTATAAAACATCACAAAAATCTCTCTCTACAAATACTAATTCGTCATCAGCACTCAACACAATTATATTATCTCTAATTGATGAATAATTAGAGTTAATCACAAGATTAATTTGGATGTTTGTGGAACATAATGGAATATGTTGAAGCTGAAAAAGTTGTTCAGCGGCTTAGAGGAGAATATAGAAGAAATACAGTAGAAAAGAAACTGGACAAGAGTGGAGATGGTGAAGAAGGTGAATCGGACACTGCTCAGCTAATTGTCCATAGAAATGAAACAGTACCCGACCCGAATACGGTTCGCCCGCTTCGCATGGATAAGGTCGTCATGGACGGAAACTTCAAAGGCAAAGGTAAAATTTTTAACCTGCCAAAATTATTACCTCTCGTGTCAAAATAAGTATCGTTTTAGTTCATTTCATGCTCATTAAAAAAAATAATAGATACAAGGTATAGTTTACTAAGAGCATGTTTGAATTGAATTATTTAACATATTTTAAAAGATAAAATAGCTTTTTAAGTGTTTTTTTTCAAGTCAAAATAATAAAAATAATTTCAAGCTTATGGCTGCTTACAGTGGCGAAATCAGAATTTTACTAAAGGATATCAAACATTCAAAATATGAAGTAAATATATGAAGAAACCAAAGGTGTCATGTGTAATATATATACACATAAAAAAAGAAAATTACCTAATTGCACAATCGACACCCTCAAGTACATGTGGCTCCGTCACTGGCTCTGCTCATCCAAACAAAATCTAAGTGGCCTTCTATTTATTACTCCCTCCGTTTAAAAAAAAATGGCCTATTTTTCTTTTTAGTTCATTTATAAAAGAATGACTCTTTTTTTTTTTGACAACATTTTAATTTCAACTTTCCATATGTCATATTTAAAACCACAAGATTAAAGAGCATTTTGGTACATTTATCATAATTTTAATTTAGGACCACAAGATTCCAAAAGTCTTCTTTATTTTCTTAAACTCCGTGCTAAATCAAACTAAATCGTTCTTTTTGAAACTAAAAAACGGAGGGAGTAGATGTTTTTTAAGAGTTGAATTTTAAGAAGCAGTTCTGTAATGTAAGGTATAGTTGGAAATAATTTATTTTTAATCTTGATTTTCTAAAACGATTCTTTCGGCTTTTGTACAAATACTTTTTGCTATAGCTAACACTTATTTTATACTCCATAGGTATTGACTATACACTAAATTGCTTAGTCTAAAACATGTCACAAGCATTTCATTAAGGTTTAAAATGGAAAGTCTATGTTTCTAATAGAGCCTATGTTTTTGGGTTGTTACTATTTAAGGTACTCAAAATCAGGGCTCCACCAAATCACATTTGTACGAGATTTGTGCAGTAAATCATTGGAAAGCACCTTTATTTGAATGTTGCAAAGAGGAAGGTCCAGATCACAATAAGTTGTAAGTTCATTCCTATTCCAATTTAAAAGTACGCCCTTACCTTTTGAAACACTGGTCAATAGTATAGTAGTACTGAGCTATGAATAGGTTTAAACGTATAATGAGTAGCGAGAATGATCGCGAAGCTAAAATGCAGGTTCACCTTCAAAGTAATTGTGGAAATGAGAGGACCTCGTACAGCAACTATAGAGTGTATGGGCAATCCACATTCAAAGAAGAAAGATGCAGCAGAGAATGCAGCTGAAGGAGCATTGTGGTTTCTTAATCAAGCTGGTTATAGATTGAACAAGGACTGAATTTCACTTTTTTTTAGTGGTTAGTAAATTCAATTGTGCTTTCATAAATAGAAAGCGAAAGAAAAGAAGAGGGGGAGGGATCATTTATTAGATATAAGTTTGTAAATTACTTAAGTTTATGCAGCAACAGCAAGATGATGCAATCGTTCAAATCAAATATAATCTTAATTAATGCTATGTAACTTAAGTGTTTGTATGAAGATGGTATGTCAATTAAGATGACAGTTATATATGAGCTTACATAGTTGTTGGCTTGTTGCGTTGTGATTCTCTCTTTCATTATCGTTCTATTGATCAGTTATGGCTTAGATAAGGAACCATCTTAATTTCTTCATTATCTTTTGTTCTCTTTGGAGGCTAGCTTGCGTGAAATGTTAACAACATATCCACTATAATCCACTCAAAAGAAATATCAAGAAAGTTAACAACATATCCAGTATAATCCATTCAAAAGAAATATCAAGAAAGTTGGAAAGAAAAGCGATGACAAAATATCAATGTACTAAACAAATGTAGCAACATAGATTAATATACATACCTAGATCATGCAACTAGGAGTACAACGTCACTCAACTACCTATTAATCTTGTACTGCCCCATTTGGTCTAACCACCGCTCTATAAAACATACCATTAAGCATTGGCAACACATTCTTATTAAACAGTACCCCAGAAGCAAGCCTCCATTTCACCCACTCCGCTCTAATACGGTGTGCGGCATCATATCGCGAAATGATATGTTAAAATTGTTATCATTGAACCATGCTGTTAAAGTAATGCAGGATGGAGTTGCAACCGGTGAGATACAAATCAAATCCTTGTTAAAATTTGGTTCAAATCTCACAAGTCACCACATATTTGTCTTAAAGAGAACGAATCGCAGCAAAGTGAATCTCATTTGCATAAACTGAAATGCTGCTAGTTCTAAATCTGGCTAAATACCATTAAATTAGTTAAAAACTAGTACAAGCTGAAAACAAAACTCTCTAGCTCTCTTACGAGACCTCTGCTTTCCGACCTTCTTCGCCAGAGTATTCCCAGCACATAACATATGCTAATCAACAACGAAAGGAAAGGAAAGAGGGAACCTAGAAACAGTTTTCTGTTACTTATTTCTAACTCTTTATCTTTATTTGAACTAGTGGAATTTGCCAACTGACTTTTGTACTGCGGTTGCTGTTGTACTAAACTGTGTAATGTTGCTGAATTGTCTCAATGTCAAGTCCCTTGAGCTTCACCACTGATTCTACATGACCCTTTAGTGTGTGAAGCTCTCTTAGCCTATAAACAAATGCAAAAGAATCGAATTAGAAAAATGTCAAGCAATTGAAAAATGACCCCTGCAGGCTGCAACATGGATAGATCAATCAGAAGTACCTGGCAACCTCAGCACGGCGTTTGGCATGTTCAGCTATTTCAGACAATTCCTTATAGCTTTTGTTGTCATACATCTGTGAGGAATCAGGAGGTTGAAGACCATGCAACGTGCGTTGAGCCAATGCCCATTGTGCCTCTCTTTCTCCCCTACCATAATCCTTCTTGTTTGTGAAAGCAACCTGCACGGTGTGCAAAAAGGAGGACAGAGTGTCATAAGTCATAACATGTTAGGTGAAATTTTTTATTGATATGAATGTTGATGTGAAGTACCTTGTTTTCAATCATATTATTCCAGGCCCTGCCACTCAAAATGTATCTGATCGCGAATTTTAGAAAATCTAGAGGTATGTAGAAAATAATACTGTAAAGCCAAATAACACCAGCCCAACCCCAACCAATACCATGGATTCTAGCAAAACCCCAGTTTGCATATACTGCAATTATGGTGGCAACCTGAAAGACATAACAAGTCATTAGAGGTGAAGGAAACTACAAGAGAATTGGTGTTAACTGCTAATTTGGGACTGGAATCTAACCAACTTACCAGCTGTGCTATAACGAAAGCAGCTAGCAGAAGGAGACCAGGACGTTCTACGTAAGACCAACTCCTTGACCTAGTTACGAAAATGAGTGCCTGACTAACGATGCTGACTTGAAGATACAGTGCCGCATTGAGCTCATGTATATTGTCTCTGATCGACCTTACACCAAACTTGTCCTGCAAATACAGTGTCAAGTTGGATCGATACGCAACATTTTCAGATATATTGTTTGTTAATTTAATAGTGCACAATTTACTTACACTGAAGAAATTTGACTGGTGAGCAGCCCAAAAAAAGATAACAGTCATCACGGCTAGGTAAGTGCCAAGAACTATGCCAGTGGCAAATATTTCTCTCAGTTTCCACGAATCAGGCATGGGTGACGGCTTCACCTTGTCTTTAGATATGGTCATGATTGTTCCATCATTGAGAATGGCAATGATAAGAACCATGAAAGGTGAGAAATCAAACTTCCAGATTAGTGCAATGAGCATGAAGCCTAGCACAATTCGGATGGTTATAGAAACAGCATAAATGGTATAATTCTTCATCCTCTGGAATATGGCTCGGCTGGTCAAAACAGCACTTACTATCACACTTAATCCTGGCTCCGTGAGAACTATGTCTGATGCACTACGGGCAGCATCAGTAGCATCAGCCACAGCTATGCCTATATCTGCTTTCTTCAGAGCAGGGGCGTCATTCACACCATCTCCCGTCATACCACAAATGTGCTTTCTTTCTTGGAGCTTCCTCACGATCTCATATTTGTGCTCTACACAGTTCAAAAACTGATTGTTAATAATAAAAGTCAGGAGGATGGCTTGTAAAAAAATATATGGGAAAAGAGGACGGAAGTAGTTAGTTACCTGGAAAGACACCAGCAAAGCCATCAGCCATCTCAATGAGTTCATCCACCGGGAGGCTAGCAGTATTTTCATCCTTGTGCTGCCCCAGGAGGGAGGAAGAAGGATACATGTTTGTTCCCATGCCAAGCCTACGACCAGTCTCCTTGGCTATGGCAAGCTGATCACCAGTTATCATTTTTACATTGACACCAAGGACAAGGGCGCGCCTAATTGTGTCTGCACTATCATGCCTTGGAGGGTCAAAAAGAGGCAAGAGCCCTACAAACTCCCAAGGCCCTCCTGGACTTTCCTTTGTCTTCTCTGGTACTGTCTGTATTCACAAATAACCATCCACTGACTTCAGTTTGATGCAGGAAAAAAAAACAGTACTACAGACTTCGCTTTATTAAATTTCACCTGTTGAGCCACTGCAAGAGAGCGAAGACCACGATCAGCAAACTTGTCAATGATGGAGTGAACTTTCCTCTTTACATCCTCGTTTAGTCCACAAAGATCAACAATCTGGTAAAAGAATTCAAATGATCAAGTAGGTAACCAACTCAGTTATAGACAGAAAGAAGTATCAAGTGTTATTGGTCACCTGCTCAGGTGCACCTTTGCTGACTCTATGCCAATTGCCATTGGAGTCTATGTAAGTAATAGCTGTGCGCTTGTCGACAGGGTTAAAAGGCAGGAAGTGCACTTCTTGGATCCCAGCTCTAGCCTAGAGAGCACACAAAAATAAAAAAAATCAGGTACAAATAAGTTGATGCACTTTCTAACAATGAAAGTTGCTAATGATGCCTATCATAAATGAAGGGACAAATTTGCCTCAATACAAGAGAATTTAAGCGAAAAGTAACAGGTAACAGGTAAGACAACATTATATTGCTAAGGTAACTGAAGTGTTGAATTAGCAAGTTGAATTGATACTACTTTTAATTACTACCTCCTTGGCATCTGCCAGCATTCCGACAATGCAAGCATCAATAGCATCCTGGTTTTCAACCCTTGAAGCTCTGGCCCCAAGAAGAATAACGGTATCTTGGTCCATATCCTTTGCAAAGACCTGTACCACCCCTCCCAAAGAAGAAGACAATCTAGTTAGCTTACACTTTGGCTTATCACTTCAATTACTAGAACGTCGTGTTAATTCACATTCACAAACCTCGACTAAGTTTTTGTCTACTTCAAGTTTGTTTAATGTAAGAGTTCCTGTCTTGTCACTACAAAGGACATCCATTCCCGCCATCTCTTCTATAGCAGTCATCCTCTTGGTGATGGCACCTTGTTCTGACAATTTGTGGGATCCAATTGCCATAGTGACTGATAATACAGTAGGCATGGCTATTGGAATTCCTCCAATGAGAAGAACAAGCAGATTATCAATTCCATCTCTGTACTTTCTGTGCTGAATTGGGTACATCACCAGTATTTCTATGATGATTCCAATTAGAATGGAGCATATGCAGAAGTTGCCGATGGCTGTCAACACCTGTCAAAATCATCTAAATCAGATGGATGATTAAAAAAAAAACAGTTAAAATCTATACAGCTCCATTGTGCTTTCAAAACATAAGAAGACTCATTTGGCAATAATTCTAAAAACATGGTTTATTGAGCTCTTAACATGAAATCCAACTTTTCAACCAGGATTCATTTTAGAGAAAATGTAAAATTTTACCTTCTGGAAGTGGCCAACATTATTCGTACTATCAACAAGATGAGCAGCTTTTCCGAAAAAAGTGCTGATTCCAGTTGCAATGACTACAGCCTCAATTTCACCTTGTTTACAGGTGGAACCGGAAAACACTCCCTCGCCCGGATGCTTTGTCACGGGTAATGACTCACCCGTGAGAGCAGATTGATCAATCTTGAGGGGATCTCCCTCAAGAAGACGAGCATCAGCCGGAACAATATCCCCCAACTTGATACTTATCACATCCCCTGGCACTAGCAGGGCTGCATCCATCTCCTTCCAGCTACCATCTCTTATTACCTTTTGAGGAAACAAAATTGGATAATAAGAACCAAAAAGAAGGTACGAAACTCAACTTTCTTTCTACTTTGTTATTGATAATATTTAGTATTTACCTTTGTCTTGGGAGCAAGACCTGCCATCAGGGCTGCTGCAGCATTGCCTGCATTGTTTTCTTCGACGAAGCTGACGGTGGAGTTGATGACAAGCAAGACCACTATTCCAAGGAAATCTTGCCAATCTGGTGGCCTATTCTGCATTTGATCATTGCAAAAAGTAAAGCTTGCTGATAGAAACAGATTAAAAACAATACTAGTCTACTACTCAAGTCTTACTTTCTTTTTGTACCGTTTCAAAAAAAATGTTTCTTTCCTTTTTTTTGGCAACTCTTAAATTCTAATTTTGCACTTGGCATGCTTAAGACCACAAGATTCAAAAATCTACTTTACTTTCTTAAAAATTGTACCAAGTCAAGACCAGACAAACAACTCTATGCCAAGTAAAAACCAGACAGTATCAGGTATGTGTAGTGAGTGATGAGTGTGTGTGAATTTTTTTAGACAGAGAACCAACCTGTCCATTCGCCAATACAATGGCTATGATAGCAGCAGCCTCCATGACCCATGACAAGGGGTTCCACATGAAACCCAAGAATTTTAAGATCTTGTTCTCCTGTTTCATTATGCAGATTCCAGAAATTAGGTGTCCCTGTTCTAATGTAATCACCATAGAGCAAAAGATGATCAAACAAAAAGCTGTAAGATTAAAAGTTTGCCTTTTTCTCCTCCAGTTTGTTTGGGCCAAAGACAGCAAGCCTTCTGGTTGCATCCTCATCTGCCAATCCCTCCTTGGAACTCACCAATATCCTAAATACATCCTCCACTGGTATTGTTTCCTGTATACCACAAAAAATGTGAAGAGCATAAAAGGCTCTAAATGTCATCAAGTAGACCAAACTTCTCTAATCTGATCATTAAAAGCTGTCGATACGTAAACTACTTAGCCTTATTAAAATTGAAATATTTGGAAAGCAAAACAATGAAACATGGACTAATTCTATCACCTGGCTGAAATATATGTTAGAAACTTTTCCGGGGAACAAGATCCGTTCTTAATTAGTACATTCACCAAGGTATTCAACATCATCGATAGATACATGAAATTTTGACATTATATATATGGTGTAATTTTTCGCATTAGTGAAGGAGTTTTCAATGAATCCCTTGCCCCAAACATCACAGAAGAGATAAAACATTCACTTCTTCTGTGGCATAAGACGATCATACTATCAAATTGTTTCTCCAGAAAAGAAAGAATATAAAAATCAAAATCCAGAGGAGGAAACCATGTACTCCCTCTGTCACAATTAATGTGTCACAATTTGTTTTTTAAGAGTCAAACTTGTTGATTTTGATGGTGTATTCAAACATATTTAGGAACTATGTAAAAAGTACTATAAGTCACTATAATTGATAATTCAAATTAATTAAAGGCGTTAAAGAAAAAGTCGTTTGCATATCAAAATCCGATATATACATGTAATGTTCATATCATGCATGTAAAAAACAAAATATTAGAAATATCGTGATGATACGTACGAGATCTACATTCTCCTTCTTGATATCATCCAAGCTGACAGTTGCCTTCTGATCCGCCATCTTTAATTAATTTACTAACAACAACAACACACACAAAAAAAATTATTCAGAGAATATTGTTCATGAAATCATGCTTAGCATTGTGCAGCAGATCGATATATGGAACATGACAGGTTAATTCTGATATGCTTAGGTCTCTTTTTAATTAGCGGATTTATAGATTAGATTGAGGTTTGGATTGAACTAAGTAACTAAGTATTATTATAGTACGAGGACTCCCATAATTCAACTAAGTTTTACTAGGTAATTAGGTTACCCATTGAGTGAGAGTTAGTTACTCCCAGCCAAGTATTCTAAACCAACTAAAATTAGTGGTAGTTTCTCTTGTTAGAATTAGTACACATATATACCAACCCTTCTCTATATCTACATCATCTACTATACTCACAACTTTGAAAAGTGAAAAAAAATCTTATAAACAGATGTGGGGTTGGGATTTTTAGTTTATAGATTTTGAATCTAACTCTTTTTGTTTATTGGTTTTGGATGAATTATTTATGCATATTAAATGATTTTTAACAAAAATATAGAATTTGAACATACACTAGCTACTATGTTTAGCTGAATTCGTAATCACAATGTTGGCTCTGTGCCTATTTATAAATATCTTATGTATTTTGTTATTTTTAACTGAGATTTCGTGGAAAAAAATGATATGATTAAATTAAGATTTGTAAATATGGACTATAATACTAAATTTAGTATAGAGATTAGTGAATCCTTCTCTAAAACGTAACTCTAGCTTTATCATGTTCTATTTTATATGATGATAATTTTGCCTGAAAATTCTGAGAAATAATATTACATTAAAAAGGCTATTGTCCTTTAAAAAAATGTATTATAGGATGTGTAGGGTGGACTTGCACAACTACGTAGTGACTGCAACTTCAATTCTATCTAACTAGTGGGAGTATTAATTAAACATTTAGCAGGACTTTTCTAGGTTAGATATGTAAGTACGTATACTACTACATTATCTTGAATTTGCACTTTTTGATGGAATATTCATTATTGACTGACGCAGATCAGATACTTTTCCGCATAGTTAGTAAATGGATTTCCTTCCTTGTAAGTGAAAATTATCTTTTAGGTACCTTTTTAAAATTGCAAGTTTTAGCAGATTTTTAAATTTTTTATTAAATATATTTTTTTATTGTTTTTCTTATACATATATATTAATTAAAATTTCTCCTAATTATTTGTGTTTATCTTTATCTTTTGAAAAAAAAAATAACCGTATTGAAGGAGTAATTGTAGGAGTAAAATCTGGGATTACGGAAAATAAATATTCTCCTTCTCCCTCCATAGTTCCTTCTTATTCAATTTCTATCTTTCTTACCCAATCTAGTATTCATGCATTAGTTTAAACGATTAAGTTGAAATCAGTTTATATATAATAAATTAAAGTCATACTTTAAATGATTTTAATTTTTGGGGTCTCAATGTATGAAATCTACGTACAAATGATGTATTCTTATAATTGTTTTTTAGTGTATGAAAATGGTACATAATATGATATCCATAAATTAGTTTAATAAATTTCGTTGAAGCCAGTTTATATATTTATTTCATATTTAAGCAATGTTCTTTTTTAGAGTTCTCAATGTATGAAATTGATATTAAATTTGGTATCGATGAAGTTTCGTATATGTCACATTTGTATGAAATATATTTTATGATTGTGACAATTGATAAGAAAAATGGTGTTATATGTTACATAACTTTTTTAGTATATGTAATGGATATTGAATGAAAAATTATCACCATACATACTAAAAATATACTAATTGATAATTGTTTGATATGAAAAGGAGAGAAGATTACCACATATTAATTACTGTGATTTTCTCTATGGAGGATTTCAATTAATTTTGAGAAAATATATATATGGAAAAAGTATTGAATAAAATGAAGTGAAAAAGGTGAGAGTGAATCGTGCATAGAAGAAGAAGGAGAGAAAATTGTGGAATTGTATAGGAAGAAAATAGTTTGGAGGAGAGAAAAAACTTCATTTTTTAAGGATAATTTTTTTATTTAAAATAAATCATTTTTTTCATTTATTTTTTTATTTTAAAAGTTGCTACAACTTGCAATCTAAAAAGTATTGCTATGACTTGCAATATACAATCTAAGGATGTATATAATTTTTTGTATAACTTACATAAATCCCAACAATTTTACACCAAATTACTCCCTATCCCCTCTTTTAACAAAATTACATAAAATCCCTTATATTGGTACTTCCTGATACATCCTATATCAACCGATACATATTATAAGATACATCCCAAAAATAATAAATGAGCATTTTAAATGGAAAATAACCGAAATCTGAACAATCATGGAGAAAATCACGCTACATCTGTTTAATATTCGGCTGAAAATCTGAAAAATTACGTTTTCAGTTCAAATTTTGAAATTCCACACCTTCTAGGTCATCATTCTTCAATCAAAAAAAATCTACAATTTTGTTCTCTATTTTTTGCATATTGATTTTAATTTTTCTTTGAACGACATATAATGAATGTCTCAGTGTTGTTGCGACATTCCGATATTTGGGTGACTGATATCAAGTACAAAGGATATAAGAGTGACGGAATTGTGATTGGAGATAATGTAACCTATAGAAATTTGATTTCGACAATTGTTGCAGAGCTCGAAATCGATAAAACTCGAAAAAAAATTGAGGTGCGATACATTGTTGAAGGAAATTCATCCCCAATGTTGATTCATAGTGATATGGGATAGAAGTTATATCTAGAGGTAAAAAAACGTGTGACGAAATTTGGAATGTATCTCCTATGCTTTAGCACAATTGACAAAGATGAAAGCGAGATGTTGTTTGAGGGAGAAATAGGAGCAGTTCTTTGTTTAGAGGATACGGAAACAAAAGGCCTAACACTAGCTGTTGTTGAATCAGAAATTGTGGTTTCATCTTCATTGGTAGACATTAACTTGAAGAGCATCACAACAGATTGCAAAAATACTGTCGTTAAGGAGGATCAACTTTACAAGGACAAATCCACGCTTGTATCTGTCATGTCAAAGTATGTCATAGCTCATTGTTTCAATTTTAAAGCAAAAAGATCAGACAAACAAAGGTATGATTGTGCCCCTGTTGTTTGTTTTTGCTAATATACATCCAAATACTCACATGTAAGACTAATTATTTGTGTCGTAATGTTAATGATACAAGGTTTCTTAAAGCATGATACATCTAAATATGAATACCTGTTGGATGATTTTTTTTGGAGATTTATTTAGCATTAAACTGCAGAGTTGTAGGTATAATGATGAATGTCTCTGTATGAGATACATAACCAGTATATGTTATCGTTAGAGATGTATTTTGTAATAGTGGAATGTTGTGAATAATGTGCTTAATTACATATCTTGTGATCATGATTTTAAATTTTTTTTACAGCTATGTCCCAACATGTTATTCTGAGGATTGTAGTTGGATTTTTAAGGCATCTTGTCATAAGTCTTTGGGACTCTTCAAAGTTAGGTTGTTTCATGATGTACATACTTGCCCTTTGAAAGATCGAATGTTTATCCAAGTTCAAGCTACAGTATCGTTCGTTAGCGGATTTACTGCTCCGAAACTAGTAAATCATAAGAGAATACATACCCCAAATAACATAATTCAAGCTATTAAATCTGCTTTTGGTGTGGACATTAATTACCAGAAAGCTTGGAGGGCTAAGGAACGTGCAGTGGAAATGCTTAGGGGTATTCCGGCTGATGGTTATCGTCAAATGTCCAGATATATATATATGCTTAATTCGGTGTATCCTGACTCACACATAAGGGTGCATAAACCGAAAGAAAATGAGTTCATGTATCTGTTCATAGCCTTACAACCATTAATGAGAGGTTTTCAGTTTCGCAGATCAGTATTTGTGGTGGATGCGGTTGCTTTGGGTGGAGCATACAAGGAAACATTTGTTTTGGTTAGCACTCTTGATGGGGCTGGTATGACAATTTATATGTATCAAATCCAATGTTGTGAAGTAATTTTAATTTATTAATTTTGTTTTTTCGGTGAATAACTTGTATACCTAGAACCATAGAGATGACATAATAGATTTGTTCCGTTTATAGGTTGCATACTGCCAATCGCTTAGTTAAGACTTATGAAGTTTCAATGTTTCCAATGCCCGATAAGAAAGATTGACGTGTTCCACAGGAAGTTCAAGAAGAAGTTGTGTTTCCACCCAAGTACAAGAGACCTCTTGGACGGTCAAAGAAAGGGAGATACAAGAAATCTAGTGAAAGTTTTACGTCGAGCACAAATTGTTGTGGGCGATATGGTTACGAAGGTCACAACAGACGTACTTGTAAGTTCTTCCCAAGTGAGAAGTGACCTTCCGGTCTGCAGCAAGTTTCCAATTTTCCACTTTCCTAACTTCAGTAGGACATCGGTTTTTATGTTAATTGAACACTGTCTTTCTATGTTCGAATAATAATTGATTTAGTATCTGCAAAATTTGTGTAAGAGATTAGAAGTGATAATTCATTGTAAAATAAATTAATGTGGATGAAACTTTGATGAAGTTAGTTTTTCTGAATATAATGATGGTTAGACTGCCTCTTTTTATGTTGTATGATACGTAAATTAATTTTATATTAAAATACCAATTAACCACTGTATAAATAAACAACTGATACATATAAAAAGTAATCAACATAAAAAGATACATAAATATTATTTATGAACAACTGATACATAGGAAAGGTGATTAACATTAAGAGATATATAAATATTATATATATGTAGATCTTAATAAAATCACTCTGTTAGATAGATTAATACTTTATATATTTTTTCGATTTAAATCACTCAGCAGATACATATTTGTCTGAAATTCCATTCATTACACACTATCAAAGTTGTATGAGATATTACTGATATATTTAAGTGTAGAGATACATCAGTTCATCATTATGCCAGATACATAAATAATGTATAAATGTAATTGTTAGATATATGCATCAAATACATAATAAAAATGATTTGATACATTTGACACATACATAGTACTGCTGGTGTAATTCTCATTGAATTTTATAAGGGGCAGCTTCCCTAGACATAATTAGTAAAATCCAGACATACTTTACTATTATAAACGAAATTCAAATGAAAACATCCACAGAAAACTAAAACAAAAAAAGTATCAACATTTGTCTTTGTGAGAACACAACTAAAATCAGTCATCAAGTTTCTAACTGGACAAAATAAAAAGGCAACTGCAAAGTTTCACATAACCAAACATAACTAGAACTATTCAACGGTAACCAAGTCTTTTTAATCTGGAGGTATGAAGTTGGGTTTAGGTCTCGGCGGGTCTTCGTTGTCACTAACATAGCAATTCTGAGCCTTCACAACTCCATAATTGCATAACAGCGATGCATATCTCATGCGATGGAATAGTTTTAAATTCATCTATGAACCTGGCATTGCATGAGCTGTCAAACCTCAAAGGATGGGGTGGAATCTCATTGACAATATACTACATACCCTGAAATGAGATATAAAATTAGGTTACTCCTCAGTTAAATGTATCAGTGTACTGAAGAATATATCAACCGAAACTTTACATGAGATACATTAGACTAGTCATACCTTATAAACTACACTATATATATATAAAAAAAAAGATACATAATATAAACATGTACCAGACACATAGATCTAACATTTATTATGCATCTTTCGCCCTTTATGATGTATCTCAGTGTAAGTTATTCCAGATACAAATGTACCAAACACATAGATCTAACATCTATTATCTATCTTTAGCCCTTAATGATGTATCTCAGTGTAAGTTATTCCAGATACAAGTGTACCAGACACATAGATCTAACATATATTATGTATTTTTAGCCCTTAATGATGTATCTCAGTATAAGTTATTTCAGCTACAAATGTACAATACCTTTGTAAGGATGTCTCTTTTTGTAACTTTAACAACTTTTCATTTAGAGGTACGAGTTTTGCTTCTTGAAGTACCACCTCCTCTTTTTTTAGCAGCAGAAACTCCTTTTTTCTTAGATTTAACTGTCATCTTTTCAAGAAAATTCGTTATCATAACGGGATCATTGCGGTGGTTAGATCTATTTTCATGAAAATCTTCAGAGTCCTTATCAAAAACACCAGGAACGAAATTAACAACATCTTCATTATGGTTGATGTTGTCTAATTGAGAAATTTCAAGACTAAAAGATGGTCCTAATAATGGATCCATTATATAACTTGAAATTGAGTTTAGATTTGTAAATTGAACCGATAGTGGCTCAAAATTTCGATCTACTCAATTTTTAAAAACAATGATAACAAACTAACCTCATAAAAAATGAAGAAGAAAATTAAGTTGTGATTTGAGAAAAGTTGTTGAACTTGTTAATATGAAATCGAAGATGAAGTTGGGGGAAAGTACCACATTTCAAATTTCAGAAAAATGGGGAGTAACCGCAAGAACGTTTCGCTTGATTTGCGCCGCAGTTGGAGTAGTTGCCGCTTGTGTTGAAATTTATCCGACAATTTAGAAATTTGAAGGATGTATCCGATGTTTGAAGTGAAAATATGAAAATCAGGAATTTATGTAATTTATACAAAGGGAAGGAATTTTAAGTAGTTTAGGTAACTTATGTTGTGGTATTAGGTAATTTTTCCTAATTTGTTTTCCATTGGTTTAATTGGACTTGATAACTAAATATGGGCTGAATGTAACTTGGCCCAAGGTCTGATTGATAGTCAGCCCAGCATCTTGGGTGATCTCAGGTCCAACAAGAGATTAAAAGTTTGAGAAATAACTAGAAATCAATTTTGCATTTAAAATGGACAATTGAGATTCATAAATTTATGCATTTTTGCCGTCAAATGGGTTGCTCTTTAATTTTTGTCATTTAGTAATCAAATTTATGCCTAGTGAGGCATAAGTTCTTTAGAAATTGAAGTTATATCCGGACAGAATTTATGAGATATTATGATACAAAATATAAATTTATGTCCCACAAAAAAGATATTGTATTTATTATTAGCGACATAAATTAAAGACCAGTGCAAAATTGCGAATGATCTCAAATGATTAGGTGAGAAACTACCTAAGGATTCCAATTAATTAAAAACATAGTCTTGTATGAATGTTTATGTTCGTAGGATAAGAATTCACTATAGTTTCTTTTATTCTCCATTTTGACATAAAATGGCATGTTTTGCCTTTCAATAGAGTTAGATCTTTAATTTTTGTAATTTAAATGGACTAATCTTTAGTTTTTACGTTTTAGTAATTGAAATTATGTACAACGGGAATAAATTCTTTAAAAACTAAAGTCATGTCCACATAACTTATGAAATATTATAATTTGAAAATATAAATTTATATCCTACCCAAAAAAATTGATGTGAAGGATGTAAACTAAAGACGAATACAAAATATGTCAAAAGTGCAAATGACCCCTCTTTTAGATTTGCTTTGCGAGGAAACATTTAGATGAGTTTTTTTCCCTTTTTTCTCTCCTATCTCTTTGTCACCATGACAGCCAATGTTAAGCAAAATGCGTATTTCATTTGCTGATTTTATATAAATATTGAGTGCAAATAAATATGATAGAAAATTAATTGCAGTAGAAATGAAAAGAAAAGGTTCACAAGTATGAAATTTTTCTCTTTATTCAAGCAGCAAAATACTAAGTTACAAGAGTCTTAAATAGATAAAACTAATAAGCAAAAGAACACGTTTATTCTCCTAAAAAATCTTAATCTAAAAACTGATTGCACTTTAACTTGTAGCCTAAAGATTAGGAACAACTTATTGACTCATAAATAAACGCAACAACCAAACTGCTGCTCCACAAAGCTAGTCACATTGCCAACAAAATATTCATTTGTTTATCTTGTTCTGTCGTATTTGTTGTCACGTGGCTAAAGCATACGCGTATAAATAAATAATTTATGTTTCATTTTATTTGATAGGATTATTTTTGTACCAGTTCGTTCAAAAAAATAAATAATAGTATATATTTATATAATTATATAAATATTATGACATATTTAAAATCATAAATTTTAAAAATCTCATATTCATATAAACTATTATAGTATGATATTAGGATATATTTCCTCCGTTCCATTTTATGTGTCGTCATTTTCTTTTTGATCCATCTAAAAAAAAAAATCATATTTTCTTATTTGACAGCAATTTAATGACTTATTTTTATTGGATCTCACTTAATAAAAAAAGATAACTAAAAAGTAAATATTAAAGTGACTTTAAGAGGGACAATTTTGTAAATTTTTTAAAGTAATTACTTATTTTTTAAATTTTATGTCCAATCAAAAAGCGATACATAAAATAAAACGGAGAAAGTAGTATATATTTTTATTTTTAAAATTTTTAAACGATGCAAACAAATCAAAATATTTTTGAACCACGTCAAGTCACAATTAATGTGCAAGTGACGGGATGGTACTCATGGTAGCCAAACATTGCCAAAAAGCCACTGTTCATTAGTCATGACTCTTGTACGACTAATTTCCCTTCATTTGCATTTTTGCTATTCCCTCTGTCCCAATTTATATGATACACTTTTCTTTTTAATTAGTTTAAAAAAGAATAACACATTTCTATATTTGGTAAAAATTTAACTTTAAAATACCCACTTTATCCTTAATGAAATAATTTACAACCACACAAATATCTATAACTCATTTTAGACCACAAGTTTCAAAAGTCTTTCTTTATTTTTTAAACTTCATGCCAAATCAAAATACATCACATAAATTGGAATGGAGGGAGTACTTCGTAATATCTTAAATTTCACACCAAACAAAAATAAAGTCTCTGTCTTTTAGTTCTTAATAGCATTACTGATGTGTATTCACGTGTATATTTCAAATTTCAACTAATTTGATACTGTTTCAAGTGACAAATTGTTCTAATCACAATATATTGGTCAAATTCAATTAGGCATTTCCTATTTAATTTACTGTTACCGATGTGAAAGAAAAGACTCATTTGATTTAGTAATGTTGGTTTTGTGTTTTAAATTTCTTTTAATTTGGTGCATTTACAAATTCTTTTTGTCTTTTTGTAACGTGTAAGCCAATCGCACAATGCATAGAAAGCATATAATACTAACTCATCAAACACTAACTAATCTAACAACATATTCAACCATTTCTAGTGAAAAAAATTTCGCCTGCCAATCAAATATAAACATTAACAAACAAAAATAATATTAAGATCCTGTTTGAATGGGCTTTATAAGTATTTTTAAGCTAAAATAACTTTTAATCATTTTTATAGTATTAAGGTAAAATTTTGAAAAAAGATATTTGTAAACACTTGATTTTAAGTCTAAATAATAAAAATAAATCAAAAATCATAAATTAAATTTTTTAACGTAACAAAGATGCTCTAATTAAGACTTTCATATAATAAATTAAAATTTTCAACATAACAAACTTGCTCTAATTAAGACTTTCATATAATTGAAATGACAAGTTCTAATATTAAAAATTGAATATGGTGAATTGTGAATGCAAGATTTCTATGACAACATAGTACATAAAGCATCCAAGTTTCGTGCAGGATTTGAGGAAGAGTTTCAAATATGTAAAATCATAAACAGTCTATCTAACACAAACATTAATAATTGCTTTAGCTCAAACACAAGTCCCACAAAAACAACACTGATGCTTCAAGGTTTCCTTCGAAGCAAGATTTCTAATAGTCACAATTTCCACAAAAGTAAGAAGCGTGTGCGTGGAATCTTTGGGTGTGAATTCACCAAGATCTAATCCAGATAGTCCAAGAAGAAAGAACCAAACATTGCAGTTAAAACGAGGGTGTAATAGTCAAAAAGTTTACAGCTTTCCCAAGGAATCCGTATCTGATAAGTTTCAGAATTTTGTAGAAAAAAGGATCATAACGCACTGTGAAGGAAGACTATATGAGAATGTTCGTCTATAGTCTAAAAACTTATTCATACAAGTTCCTTTCGAATTCACACTTCCTTGCCTCGCGGTAGCGGTAGCGGAATCAGAAATTTTAATAAGGAGACCAAAATAAATATTACTCCATATATGAGAGCTTTGAATATGAACTACTTCTCATGCTCTTCTTCAGACTTAACACAAAATATTTTATGCATTGAATTATTTTATTTTTTAATCTGAACTTCTCTTATATCAAGGAAAGTCAAAAATTATACTCTCCCTGTTTAAAAAAAATTATTTATTTTAATTTGACATAAAATTTAAAAAAATAAAGAATTTTTTTAAATTTTATGATATTAAATTAAAATTATATTAAATATATTAAAATATTTTTTAATCCTGTTATGTGAAGCATGTTATGTAAAAAGTTACAATTAAAATATTATCAAAAAAAAATAATTAATTTTTTTAAAACGAAGAAAAGTACCATTCTTTACGTTCATACCCTACTTGCATGATTTAACTTTCTGGCAAAGTGAAGATGAGACCAATGACCAAGATAATCCATGAATATTGATTGATAAATCAAGGATCTAGAGTTAATATGTTAATTTAGAATAAATGTGCGTTATCATACGTATATAGACATTTTAATTTTTTTTTCCATATATATACATACATAGTTCTAGTCGAAAGCAAGGTGAACCTTGCCACGGATTCACCTACGGAAGTAACTCGAGTATTTTCAAGTTATCAACTACACATAACACACTGAACTACTCTTTCGTCCATTTTTATTTGTTCAATATTAACTTGACACACTTATTAAAAAACAGTAAATAAAATAATTATTTTAACAAGAGTAAGTTAGAAACTAAGTAACAAATTGTTGGACAGGTAAAAGTGGATGGAGGGAGTCGTAGTGAATGGAAAAGTGAGTCAGAGAGACGGACTGATTTCCATTTGAAGCTAATTAATTGCATCCATATCTATTCTTTGAGAACAGAACACATCTCAACAGAACCATAATCAAGTAATTCCTCGATCATCTGATCTATATGCTCATCTTCCAGTGCCTTGAATTGTTGTGATGCACCCTCATTACTCTGGCCTTGATCTCCATCTCCCCTGTTCCTAATAAGAGGAGATATCTGATTCTCTTTTTCATCTTCCAATTTTTTCGTTCCAGGTTTTCTTGACATAGTAGTGAGAGATGTCATGTGGCATCTTTGAAGTTTAGCTATCAAAGCAGAAGACAGAAATGATTGAGAGTCGTTAGCATTGTAAGGGAAATTAGTGCGTGTTGTTGGACCACACATGAGTCTTGCTGCTTCATCATATGCCCTGGCTGCATCCTCTGCTGTCTCATATGTTCCTAGCCATATTCTTGTCTTCCTGTTTTGTTAGAAACACCAAAAAAGTAAGAGTCGGATTTTTCGAATGGTCACTCAACTTATAGTTATCAAAATCAGTTTCTTTGTTGAAAGAAATTAAAACCAAGAAAAAAAATGACTTTCTGAGATAATAACTAGTTAACTACTAGTAACAAGAATCAAGAACTCAAAAGATGTACTAGTTAGTAAGGAGAATTACAAGGAAGGATGGCGAATTTCGGAAACCCAAGAACCCCAATGCCGCTGGCGAACTCCACGATACTTTTGTTGTGGTCGAGACATGGGGAAATTTAGAGGCTATAAAAGTGGGTAGTGAATAGTGATTAAGTGTATATATGATACTCCTATGGCTATGAGAGATGCAGGGGAAGGAAGTTGAAGGTTTTCAGGGGCTTTTGTAAGCGATTCGTTTTGGCCGTCAGCTTATAGGGTTGGGCCCGCAAGGCTTTCTATAGCTCTTTTTCTTGTCTTTCTCTATGCTGTCTCATAGATACAGTTTGAATGCACATGTAATTTAAGAAAAGATTTGAGTTAGTCAAAAATATTACACTCCCACAGTTTCAATTTAATTTTTTTAGTTTGACTTGATATAGAATCTAAGAAAATATATAAAAAAATTTGAATCTTATGATCTTAAATTAAAAAAATATAGAATATACGTATCAAAAGAATCGGATAGAAAGTTATAATTAAAAGGATGTTCAGGAAAGGGATATTTTTTTTAAACGGACTAAAAAAAAAAGTAAGACAAACAAATTAAAAAAAAAGAGTAATATTTTGCAGTTATAGGATTCTTTAAATTTGTATCATAATATTTGTGTGATGACAGAAAATTCACATTAAGGATGAAAAAAGAGAGTATAAAGTTAATTATTTTCAAATGTACAGAAGTGTGTCATTTTTTAAAAAAGAACTAAAAAAAAAACTATGTCAAGTAAATTTGAACGAACGAATATTAGTAGAAAACAGGTTATTGTATTTTATAAAAGAAAAGTAAAATATTAAAAGTAGAAAATGAAAGCAGTTTGTATGTGTACATTTTTTTATTTTTTTGGTAAGGATAGTAGGAGTATTAGAATGCGAAGTTAAGAATATAGAGTTCTCAATTACTCATTAACACCGATCAATTTATCATTACAAGCCTAATAATGTGCATGGCTGTGTGGTGAGTGGATGCAATATGAAATTCCGCAAGTCCTATCCCTAAACAAATAGAATCACAATTTTATGTTAGTTGGTAATTTTCTCTATGCCAAGTTGTCAACTTTTGGTTATTATAAAGTAAGATATGGATGTAAATAAACTAGCTGGCATGGCTGCTCTCATCAATACTAATGGTGTTTTCAAAGAATAGGTCAATGTACCTATTTTAAGATTCAAGGTAGGTTCCTAATAGGAAGAGGAACTACACGGATCTGGCTTACCACCATATATATATATCATCATGCATTATTGTGAATGTACAAGAATACATGCGTCATATTTTTTGATTGAGGACAAGATTACATAAGAAAATGTGACTTTGTTATCCATCGTAGTAAGGACATGAGTTTCATGTACTAGACCATATATTATATACTAATACTAGTAGTCTAGGAATAGTAATTGAGTAATATGTAGCATATACTCCATCTCTTCCCATTTATGAGGTATCTAAAAAGAATGTTATTTTTTATATTTTTAAAAATTAATTTTAAAATTATTATTTGACCTTTAATGAGATGAGTTAACAACAAAAATATCTATAAATCTAAAAAATTTCTCACTTTTTCTTATACTCCAGATAAAATGACATTGAAGGCAAGGGCCAATATAGCTAGCCATCAGGATATAAATTTTGATTACTAGTAACTAAAGCTGTCATCCTAAAATCAGAGCCCATAAAATTCCATTCTGAAGCCGCCTCTGCATGGAGAGTTAGAGTTGAAGTTGGAGTTGAGTTTGACCATGAAAATAAATTAAAGATCTTTTTGACTTTTTTTGAGAAAAATTAAAGTAAAAAAATTAATTACTTTTCTAAATATAATTTCAAATTGTATTTAAAATTCTTATGACTAAATACTACTATTTTTACTAAAGTAAAATAATTTTTAAAAAATATTAAAAAAATCTCATAACCAAACGAACTCTTAATTTAAAACAACAAATTCAAAAATCTCATTTACTAAACTCATTATCAAGTCAAAATGAGAAAAAGAAACTATAATAAAGAGAATGTTACATAAATAACTTTGTTCAGCGACAAATCTGGAAGAATCCAAAAAGTTTTTAAGTTCCCTTTTTACCCTTGACGCATCACGTGCCCGCACGTGTTACTAGCCTGGGCGTTCGGCGAATTTGGGAAATTGAGAAAGCAAACCAAAAAACCCTCCGACTCACTCCACAGTCTCGGCGACGTACTCCGAGAATTAGCGAAGCTAAGAAGAAGAAGCCTAATTGTTGTCGCTTTAGTATAAGGTAAGTTACGTCCATTATTCACTACTATTTGTTCGTTTTCCGAAGGCAGATTTTGATACGGACTTGTTAGGGTTTTGGAAGCTGATGTTATAGCACATGCCGTTTTTGTTACTGTTGCATTATCCTTATATAAGTTTAATTTGTGCATTTGAATTTGATTATCAGGCACTTGTAAAGGTTTTGAACAAGTAATATAGTAATGGAAGTTGATTTAGGGACACCTGAACAGCTTATTGTTTCTCAATCTCAATGTAAAAGAAGAAAAATTTCTGCTTTAGATGAGATTGTGGGTGAGAATGAAGGTTCTTTACCTACGCTGCGTTCTATTGATTATTTTACTGAGCCGTGCTTGAGTGAATTGGCGATTCGGGAGGTTATGAGTGAAGGTTATTGTAGTAAAGTTGAGAATTTTACTGTTGGGAGGTTTGGTTATGGCTTTGTTAAATTTTATGGGGAAACGGATGTTAGGGGGCTGGATTTGGATCGAATTGTTAAGTTTAGAAGACATGAGGTGATTGTATATGAAGATGAGAATGACAAGCCTCCAGTTGGTACGGGGCTTAACAAGCCTGCTGAAGTAACTTTGCTATTGGAGATACGATCGTTGAAACACTATGACGCAGATTCTTCTAGAGAAATGGTGGAGAAATTAAGACATAGAACGGAGAGGCAAGGAGCGCGTTTTATCTCATTTGATCCATCGAATGGAGAATGGAAATTCTTCGTTGAGCATTTTAGTAGATTTGGTTTGAATGAGGAAGAAGACGAAGATATGATAATTGATGATGCGTCTCCAGAAGTTCAAGATCCAGTGGATATGAACGGTGGAGACATTTCCGGCAGTGATGAAGAAACGACCTTAGTCAATACAACTGATCTTTCACATTCTCTTCCTGCTCATCTTGGGTTAGATCCTGTAAAGATGCAAGAAATGAGAATGCTGATGTTTCCAGCAGAAGAAGAGGATATAGATGATTATCATGGTGTTCCTTTTGATAGAAAACCACAATTCAGTAAAGAATCTTCAAAATCCCCTTTGCAGCATAAATACCCGAGACTTAGTCCACCTTTAGCTCGCAAGACTCCATTGGCTTTAATTGAATACAAACATGGTAGTTTTGGCTCGGACTCACCTGGGTCCATTTTGTTGACCCAACAAAATAAGGGTGTGCTTCTAAAGACAACAAAGACTGAAGGTTTCAAGCTGGATGTCAAGCAGCAAACACCTGTAAATGGAAGCTACTCCTGTAATGTTGTTGATGCAGGATTGTTCATGGGTAGATCATTTGGAGTTGGCTGGGGGCCTAATGGTGTTCTTATTCATTCTGGCGCTCCAGTTGGTAGTAAAGACAATCAAAGTTTGTCCTCAATAATCAATTTGGAGAAGGTTGCATTCGACCAAGTAGCTAGAGATGAAAATAAAAAGTTCAGGGAGGAACTTGTTGATTTGTGTTTTGATTCAGCCCTCCAACTTCACAAGGAACTTAGTCATGAAACCAAAGAATTCGGGGAGGGACCTTTCGCGTTAAAACTTCAAAGAGTGGTGTGTGATCGTCTAACGCTTTCAGATGTATGTCGGAGTTATATTGGTGTCATTGAGAGGCAATTGGATGTTCCTGACTTATCTTCAGCATCCCGTGTTCTTTTGATGCACCAAGCTATGATTTGGGAATTAATAAAAGTGCTTTTTTCGTCTAGACAATTGAGTGGAAAACTAAAATCTCTTGACGATGAGGATGAGGAAGATATGATACCTGATGCGAGAGAAACTGCTTCAGATGTTGATTCAGAAGCACTTCCATTGATAAGGAGAGCAGAATTCAGCTATTGGTTGCAAGAGAGTGTTTGTCACAGGGTACAGGAAGAAGTAAGTTCTTTGAACGATTCAAGTGATCTACAACATATGTTTTTACTTCTAACTGGTCGGCAGCTGGATGCTGCTGTTGAAGTGGCAACTTCTAGGGGAGATGTGCGACTTGCATGTCTTCTTAGCCAAGCTGGTGGTTCGATGGTTAATCGTTCTGATGTTGCTAGGCAGCTTGATATTTGGAGAGTAAATGGGCTGGACTTCAATTTCGTCGAGACAGAGAGAATTAGGGTTCTTGAGTTGGTTGCTGGAAACATTCATAGAGCATTGCATGATGTAGACATTGACTGGAAAAGGTTTCTGGGGTTGTTGATGTGGTATCAGCTTCCACCGGAAACTGAATTGCCTGTTTTGTTCCGCACATATCAGCGGCTTCTTAATGATGGAAAAGCTCCTTCTCCAGTTCCAGTTTATATCGATGAAGGACCTATAGAAGTGTCTATGAATTGGCATGCAGTGAAACATTTTGACCTCGGTTACTATCTTATGCTTCTTCATGCCAATCAAGAAATTGATTTCAGTGCTCTAAAGACGATGTTCAGTGCCTTTGCTTCAACAAATGATCCCCTTGACTACCACATGATCTGGCATCAGCGAGCTGTTTTAGAAGCCATTGGTGCTTTCAGTTCTAATGATCTTCATGTGCTAGACATTAGTTTCATTTCTCAGCTGCTATGTCTTGGTCAATGTCATTGGGCTGTCTATGTGGTGCTTCACATGCCTCACCGTGAAGATTGTCCTTATTTGCAAGCTGCTCTTATAAGGGAAATACTCTTCCAGTACTGTGAAACTTGGAGTTCTCAGGACTTGCAGCGGCAATTTATTGAGGATCTAGGTATTCCATCAGCATGGTTGAACGAGGCTTTGGTGAGTCGGTGGCCTTATTTGATTTCAGTTTTGCGTTAATCCATGCTTCTCGCTTTCCACTTTCTGGCAAATCAAAGCAAATCTATGTTACTGTGATATTTTTGCTTGCTGTTTCTGACAAGATGGTTCAACATTTTTTTTACTTTTACATCAAATTAGTCCTTTGCATGCACTTGTTTGTCACTGGTGTGGGATCACTTTTCTGCTTGCGTCTTATTTTTCATCCTTGGCTTACTCTATTGCAGGCAACATATTTTAATTATTACTCTGAATTCCCGAAAGCCTTAGAACACTTTTTGGAGTGCGGAAAGTGGCAGAAAGCGCACACTATTTTTATGACTGCAGTTGCTCATTCTCTTTTTCTATCAGGTATAGGTTTGCTAATCTCTAGATTCATCTTTATATCTTTTTGACTGTTTAGATTCATCTTTATATCTTGCTATTTCATTGTTCAGAATATGTACCTAAAGACTTCCTTCTCAAAAAAAAAAAAAGTACCTAAAGGCTTATATGTTTTAATATTTGTTGTAGTGATGCCTATAACCTCTAACCTTTTATTCCCAAAAGTTGTAAAACATTAGGATTTGCATTATGGTAAGTTCAGTTCCATTGGGATGCTTTTCTACCAACTTTTGCTCTCCCCTTATCTTCTTTTGAAACTTGCTCCTCTTATCTTCTTCCATCATCAATCTCTTTCTTACGTGAACCTTGTTAAATATTTTGGAATAGGATTAATGAAACACCATAAAAGTTGTCTATCTATGACAGTCTGATTCGCCTTCAAGTTTAAATGTCTCACCATACAGTTTGTTTTTTCTCGTATACTGTGAAGTGCATTACCTATTTGATTTGTAGGCTTGTTCACGGATTTACCTTTATCCCACTGAATATATTACCATTTTCTTACTTACCAAAGAAAGAGTGAGAGAGAGAGAGAATGACCATTTTCTCTTCTACTCAAAGTGCGTATTTAAGAAAATCGTTGTATATACTATGAAATTATCCATGAGCATGGATAAACCACACTTCAAATTAATAACTATTAATCACACGCACAAATAGAGAGATAGAGAGAGCACATCTAAGAAAATCGTGGTATATACAATGAAGTTATCATGAGCGGGATCAACCACGCACTTCAATGTAATAACTGCTAATCAGGTTTGGGTAACTGCACGGACTATATATGATATGTTGATGAAGAACTCTTGGCTACATTCCGTTGCCCTAGAAGTATCTCAATTTTCAACCTTGAATTTCGATAAAAGTTGATGTGCTAAATCGTTCTAACATTGTTTATACACAGAGGAACACTCAGAAATATGGAGGCTAGCAGCTTCTATGGAGGATCACAAATCAGAAATTGAAGATTGGGATCTGGGAGCTGGAATATATATATCTTTTTATTTGTTGAGAAGTTCTTTGCAGGACGACAGTGACACTATGAATCAAGCAGTATGAAATTTCTCTATAATCTACTTATTTGTGTTCAAATCCTTCTTCTCCAATTTCCTGGAGCTGTTAAACTCGTAAGATCAAAATGTGCTTGTGCGATGGTTGCATGAATGACATTCTTGCATCCATATTTGCACGCTGAAAGTTTTGACCTCCCCAGGTATCCATTACAATTGGGAGGTCACGTGCATCTTGGAGCAAAATTTTTTTTTTTTTCCTACTGGTGGATGTGGAAAGCCCATGTATTTAATGATAGGAAAACTGGAATGGGAATGAAATTTTAGCTGTACAGCTTGATCAATGATCAACTTGTAAATGCACTAGAAGACCGCTTCTGAAAAAAGGAGTTCATCCTAATTGGAGCACAGTTCATGAGCTGGATCTAACCTCTATGGTTTCTCAATTGATACTGGTCAATCTCATGAGGAATTGATTACCTGTCTTTTTTCTGCTTAGTAATAAGTAGAGCGAATACCTGTTCAAGGTTATTGGTTGAAGCCTATGGACATATCTCCTAGTTATTTTTAATATCTTTTAGGAGATTGACAAAGCACATTTTTATTGGCAGGACACACTAGAAAACAAAGACAATGCTTGTGCAGACTTCATCAGCCGCTTAAACAACTCGTTGGCTGTTTGGACTAGCAGATTGCCTCTCAAAGCGAGGTACTTGACATTAATTTGTTAGTACTGAAACATGTGGCTTGAAAAGTTGACTGCTTCCTGCTTCCCCCCCGCCGCCTCATTGAACCCTTATTTCTCCTACCTAAGTGTGAGAAGTTTGTTACTAGGAATAGTAAAGATGGTCCCAAATGATTAAGAACATTTACTTATTAAAAGATACGAATTATATATGGGATTAATCTTTCTTTTACTTACCAAAAAAAGAGCATTAATATTCACATGGTATTTTTTTTTTATGATGAAGAAATCCAGAATGTGAGGTAAGAAGCCATTTGTTCTTTGTCTTCTTAAAATATTATAGGGATGGAGACGAAGTAGCTTCCTGTGTCTGTGACCTACATTTAAATATTTGATGTTTCTACTTCATATATAGTAAATTAAGATGACACTGGGAATACTATGGAGTGGAAATGCTCTTTGTTTTCTGTGTCATTTTTATATTTAATTGCACCTCCTATATCTATGCAAAACATACCAGTGTCATCTATAGGAGCTGAATTTCTCTCTTGATCCCTCCTAGCTATAAAGAATAAAGACCACAATTTGTTCAATTTCTTAGAATTTTCTCGTCTTTTACATGGATCCTGGAAACAAACTGCATCCATAAATCATCATAGAAAAATACAACAACAACAACATCATACCCAATGTATTCCCACTAGGTGGGGTCTGGGGAGGGTAAAGTGTACGCAGTCCATATCACTACCTCAGATGAAGTAGAGAGGCTGTTTCCGATAGACGCCCGGCTCAGAACAAATAACTATAACAAACAAAAATCATAAAAACAAACAACAAAAGGAGATGACACATCGCTAGATAATAAAAGAAACAAGGTACCCACAGAGTAACACTATAGACTATTCATTCGAAATCACAAATATCGCCAAAACAACGCGAACAAGAATCTGCCAAAGAAACAACAGGTACAGATACAAACAAACACTCTTTCCTACTAATACGGACACCTTCCTACCCATTAACCCTCTACCCTAATCCGCGTCCTCCATATCTTCCTATCAAGGGTCATGTCCTCTGTAAGCTGTAACTGCTCCATTTCATGTCTAATCACCTCCCTCCAATATTTTTTCGACCTACTTCTACCCCGCCTGAAACCATCCATAGCCAGCCTCTCACACCTCCGCACTGGAGCCTCCGTGCACCTCCTCATCACATGTCCGAACCATCGCAACCTCACTTCCCGCATCTTATCTTCCACCGAAGTCACTCCCAACTTCTCTTGAATAATCTCATTTCTAACTCTATCACACCCGGTAAGTCCACACATCCATTGCAATATCCTTATCTCCGCTACCTTCAACTTTTGGATATGGGAGTTTTTAACTGGCCAGCACTCGGCTACATATAACATAGACGGGCGGACGACCACTCTGTAGAACTTACCTTTAAGCTTCAGAGGCACCTTCTTATCACACAAAACTCCCGAAGCGAGCCTCCATTTCAACCACCCTGCACCAGTACGGTGCGTGACATCCTCGTCAATCTCGCCGTTCCCCTGAATCATAGACCTTAGATACTTGAAACTCCCCCTCTTCTGAATGACCTCGAATCCAGCTTCACTACCACATCATAGAAAAATGGATACAAAATTTTTGGAGACAATGATAAACTATATTACTCATCCCTAAGGTCATATCTAGCTGGTAAATAACTTCAAGCTTGTTTGTAATGCCCCCTTAATGCATATATCGTATTTCCAGAAAAAGCTTCAACCCTATTTATTAGTTAATGTCATCTCAACTTCACTTCAATCCCAAACTAGAAAGGAGTTGCTGTAGGAATCCTTTGTTGGTTGTATAAATCCCTTGTACCATTTCCAATCTATTCATGCATAAGTATTCCAAGGATTCATATTAACATACCCAACTTTTCCGATTTTCTAGGCTTGAGACTGGCCATGCTTAGTGGAACAATAGGTGCATCTTATCATTTGTAAAGGTCGAATGGCCAAATAGACACCTATACTTGCACCAATTTGGTTTTCTGGTCCCCTACTCTAGGGATTTCATCCAAACACTTCGACTTGTTCAAATCAAGTGTTTCAAATACCTCTTACCTTGCGAGTTCTGCTTTTGGCTTGACTTGGATAACTTATCATAGCCACATCAAACAAACTCCTGACACGTTATCTTCTTCAACTAAAACCAAACAAATCCTCCTCCTTCACTTCCCCTGTACATCTCCCCCTATATTAACAAATACCAAAATTTCAACTAAAACCAAGCAAACAAATTTCCATGTCCTAGACTCCCTTGTCCTCTTGCCATTTTCTCCCATTTCTTCTACATCAATGTCATCGAATATTTAGCAGAATTTTCCTCTTCTGTCACCGGAAACACAGAAAGAGTCACCACCAGTTACCAGTTCAGATTTTACTTTCTTAACAAGTTACAATCAGGAAAGTAAAACCAAACAAATACAACAACAACAACATACCCAGTGTATTCCAAAAAGTTGGGTCTGGGGAGGGTAAAGTGTACGCAGTCCATACCACTACCTCAGATGAAGTAGAGAGGCTGTTTCCGATAGACCCCCGGCTCAGGACAGATAACAGTAAAACCAACAAAAAAACATAAAAATAAAGAACAAAATGGAATAATAACCGCTAGATAAAAAAGAAACAAGACACCCACATAGTAATACTATCTATTCGAAATCACAAACCTCACCAAAACACTATGACCAAGAAACTACAGGCCCAAATACAAACAAAGCACTCCTCTCTATTATTACAAACGCACTCCTACCCACTAAGTGTCCGCCACACCTTTCTATGAAGGGTCATGTCCTCCGTAAGCTGTACCGTTCCACGTCATGCCTAATCACCTCCCTCCAATATTTCTTCGGCCTACCTCTACCCCGCCTCAAACCATCCATTGCCAGCCTCTCACACCTCCGTACTGGCGCATCCGTGCACCTCCTCATCACATGCCCGAACCATCGCAACCTCGCTTCCCGCATCTTGTCTTCCACCGAAGCCACACCCAGCTTCTCTCAAATAGCCTCATTTCTAACCCTATCTCTCCTGGTAAGCCCACACATCCACCTCAACATCCTCATCTCCGCAACCTTCAACTTTTGGATGTGAGAGTTCTTAACTGGCCAACACTCTGCTCCATACAACATAGCCGGTCGGACTGCCACTCTGTAGAATTTACCCTTAAGCTTAGGAGACACCTTCTTATCACACAAGACTCCTGAAGCGAGCCTCCACTTCAACCAACCTGCACCAATACGGTGCGTGACATCCTCGTCAATCTCTCCATCCCCCTGAATCATAGACCCAAGATACTTGAAACTATCCCTCTTCCGAATGGCTTGAGAGTCCAGCTCCACTACCATGTCAGCCTCATGCGTCGAATCACTGAACTTACATTCCAAGTACTCCGTCTTGGTCCTGCTCAACCTAAACCCTTTGGACTCTAGAGTCTGTCTCCAAACCTCCAACTTTTCATTAACTCCTCCCCGAGTCTCGTCAATTAGTATAACATCATCAGTAAATAGCATACACCATGGCACCTCCCCTTGAATACGCCGCGTCAAAGCATCCATCACCAAGACAGATAAAAATGGGCTAAGAGACGATCCCTGGTGCAACCCTGTCAAACAGGAAAGTGCTCCGAATCTCCTCCTACCGTCCTCACACGAGTTTTCGCTTCATCATACATGTCCTGAATCGACCTAGTGTACGCCACGGGCACACCGCTAGCCTCCAAGCACCTCCACAGAATCTCCCTAGAGACTTTGTCGTACGCCTTCTCGAGATCGATGAACACCATGTGCAAGTCATTCCTCCTCTCCTTAAACTGCTCCACTAACCTCCTCACGAAGTGAATGGCCTCAGTAGTCGAGCGACCTGGCATGAAACTGAACTGATTCTCGAAAAAAGTCACGATCTTCCTCGGCCTCAACTCTACCACTCTTTCCCAAGCCTTCATAGTATGACTCAACAACTTGATACCCTTATAGTTGTTGCAATTCTGAATATTCCCTTTGTGTATAATGGAATCGTCGTACTCCATCTCCAAGCTTCGGGCATCTTTGCCGCCCTAAAAATGGTGTTAAACAACCTTGTCAGCCACTCAATACCTGCCCCGCCAGTGCTCTTCCAAAAATCCACCGGAATCTCGTCTGGCCCTGTCGCCTAACCCCTACGTATCCTACAAATAGCACCCTTAACCTCCTCAACCTTGATACGACGCCTACAATACCCATAATCGCGACACCTCTCTGAGTGTTCCAAGTCCTCCAACACAATACCTTTGTCCCCTTCATCGTTCAAAAGTCTATGAAAATAAAACTGCCACCTCCTCCTAATGAGGGCATCCTCTATCAACACTTTGTCATCCTCCCCCTTGATGCACTTCACTTGGTCAAGGTCACGTGCCCTCCGCTCCCTAGCCTTGACAAGCCTATACAACTTCTTATCTCCACCTTTCTCCTCTAAAACCACATACACGCTCTCGAACGCTGCTGTCTTAGCCGCCGTAACCGCTAACTTAGCCTCTTTCCTAGCTAACTTATACTCTACCCTATTCGTCCGCTTCTCCTCGTCATCCTTGCTTTCAACCAACTTTGCATATGCCACCTTCTTAGTCTCCACCTTCCTTTTAACCTCTCAACACTTTGCCATCCTCCCCCTTGATGCACTTCACTTGGTCAAGGTCACGTGCCCTCCGCTCCCTAGCCTTGACAAGCCTATACAACTTCTTATCTCCACCTTTCTCCTCTAAAACCACGTACACGCTCTCGAACGCTGTTGTCTTAGCCGCCCTAACCGCTAACTTAGCCTCTTCCCTAGCTAACTTATACTCTACCCTATTCGTCCGCTTCTCCTCGTCATCCTTGCTTTCAACTAACTTTGCATATGCCACCTTCCTTTTAACCTCTGCGTTCCACCACTAGTCCCCTCGGTGCTTGCCAGATCGGCCTCTCGAGACACCTAACACCTCTCTAGTCGTCTCCTTGATGCAACTGACAGTCGTCTCCTACATACTATCCACATCCCCTCTACTCTCCAAGCCCCCATCGTCGTCAACTTCTCCCCAATCTTCAAAGCACCGGCCAAAGTTAAGCTACCCCACCTAATCCTAGGCTGATCCTCCACTCCCCTCTTCTTTCTACCCAAGCAAATCCTTGTGAAAATTCCTTCACTTTGGGCTTACACAGAAATTCTCTCTCTTCTGACTTATTTTCCATCTTCATCTTAAAGCTTCGACTCATCTGAGTCTTTGGCTTGCTATCCAATACATGCCTTCAAACCCCGAAACCTTCACCTTTACAGAAACCTGCTATCCTCTCTTCCTTTCCTGCATCATAACCACTTCAAATTTCAAAATCAAACCAAGAACCAAACCTATCTTAGTAGTTGAATGATTCAATCTCCACCATCAACAACAACCCAACTCGTAACTGTCATCATCTGAGGTGATTTCTGAGGAGGAGAGAAAATGGAATTGAAGGGCTACAGAGGAGTTGGGTGAAGGGAATGAAGAGTTACAATGAGAGAGTTGGACAGTCACTTTGTCCAACTCAGCCAAATTAATTCCACAAATAAGCTCGTCAATGGTCAGGAGGACTTGTTTTAATCAAGTTGAAGTATTTGGATGAATAAAGGCGCTGGGAATTCAAATCAATGCAAGTAAAGGTGTTTATTTGGCTATTCAGCCTTTTATATATTCAAAATAATAGTATAATATATGGATGTTATAAAGAGAGAATTGTTGCATTTAGTAACTAATGTTTTCACTGTTTTGTTCTTTAAGTTTCTACTGCCCTTAGAGTTTGTTACTGCCCCTGGTCACCTAAAATCTTCTCACGTATGATTGAATCAGTAGAGCTTTATGTCAACTGGGTTATGTTGATGATGTAAAGTATCCCATAAAGCATGAAAAGTTGACATGTCCTTGAATGCTTGAAGTCCGTTTTATTGTTTGCTTGAGCTCCTAAAGTAGCAAGTTTGAGCTAATGGATGTTTCTCGTCTCTAGGGTGGTTTATTCGAAGATGGCTGAGGAGATATGCAATTTGCTGCTCTCTGATAGCAGTGGTAGTTCATCAAATGAGGTTCAGCTAAGCTGCTACGATACCATATTCAAGGCACCCATACCTGAAGATACCCGTGCGTTCCACTTGCAGGATGCTGTGTCTCTTTTTACATCTTACCTTTCTGAGGTTCCGTCATAGTTCCCTTTTGTCAAGCCCCATATCTCTATTTTAACAACCAAATTTTGTATGTTTATATGTCATAAAAATGTGACCATTTGTAGCAATAACTCATCATGTTATAATCCTTCTCCCCGAGGACTTCTGTTACCTTTGGTAATTTGTGTATTCATTCACAAGTAAATCCTGTACTGGTATAAGTTTGGGTTTTGTTGGACAAGTAGTCATTGCAGTTTAATGAATCGACCTTCTACGATGTCTCGGAGACCTGATTTGGATTGATTGCAGTTACATGTTATTGCAGTTCAATGAATCGACCTTCTGCAATGTCGTGAAGTCCTGATTTGGTATGATTATTATGTATAGTAACATGCTTTTGGTACTCGAGCCAGAAAAGTGTGGTTATTTGGCATAACAAAAGGGGTACTATTGACAACGTTTATGTCACAATTATGTGTTTCCTAAGTTCTCCAATAAAGCATATGATTTTTTGGCTGGCGTAATTTGATTCTTCTTTTGGTCAGTGGGCTTGGCTCACTCATATGTATTACAAAACAAAACGGGAAGCCTTAGCATGTGTACCTTGAAGTGTGTATGTGTTTTCTTTTTGCGTGGTTGGTAGTGAGGAAGAGCAGGACAACATATGTTTCTTGATGTCATGCGTGTAAAAACTCAGGTGAGTGCGTTAATCACATTCTTTTGCATTTACAGAACTAATTACACGCTTGTGGTGTGAGATTTCAAGACTGGGATGGTCCGAAACACCATGCATAATGTTAGATTGGGCATGAAATGTTGCCTCATTAGCGCTTTGGGTGGTATATGGAAAAAGAAAATTAGATGAGCTTTCAATGGGCAAGAGAGTTACGATGTATATTTGATGAATAACCTCTTAATTCTAAGTTTATTTTAGTGAACTATGGGCTTCTATTTGTATTATTTTAGTGAACTATGAGCTTCTATTTGTATAATAAATTAAGTATTTCATAGAGAATCACATCTTTCCGTAGGTTTATCTATTTTTTTAGCATACAACTCGTATACAAAAATTTGTGTGTCGTAATGATAAAGTCGTTTTCCTGATGTTCTACTTATTTCAATTTACGTCATTGAAAGACCGGAAAAAGTTTGATCATGTTTAATGTTTCTCCATCCCATTTTATGTGGCAGTATTTGATTGAGCAGGTAGTTGAAGAAATTTTTTTTAACATAATTTAGTATGATATTTGAATTATTTTGCATTAAGTATTAAAAGTACCCTTTTGGATATGCGATTTCATTTCATGATTTAAAATCATGAGATGAAATCTCAAATTGTCCAAAAAGCTTGATTTGGGATTTCATATAATGATTTGAGATTTTTCAAATACAAAAATTGACCCAAATTTATATTTTATAAAGAAAAAAACCCATCATTTATATCTATCAATTATTTATTTTATATGTAAAAAAAAATTATTATTCATATTATTATTCTTTAAATCATTTGTATCTCATATAATCATTACTCTTACCAACATTAAAAATTTTGTAACTTCAAACTAACTCTTACTTTACATTAGTAACAATGTTGGTACATCTCTCGGTTATTTGATCAAGAAATACAAGCTCAACGTAAAGAGATTCATAGTGTGTTAACATCAGATCACGTCATTTTTTCCTATCTAATGAGACGAAAATTTAGATAACTAACTGAACCGAAAATTCAAATAACCAACCAACCAATCTAATATTCGTGACGTGTGTTGAGGTGAAAGTAGCAATTGGTGGATCCCAATCGCACACACGTACGCCGCCTTCGAAGTAGCTGTTACGCATAAATCTATGTAGTTATTCAGCTTCTACTATTGCCAGTCCTCTCGAGACCGAGGATCATCATCATCATCTTCTCGCTCGTCCTCCTCAAGATGCCTCGGACTTCTTCCAAGAAGGGGTTAACTGGTTCTGCTGCCTCCAACAATCCTGCCGCCGATTTGTTTCGTTCTGGTTATTCTTCTTCCTTCTTCCTGAATTTTAATTTAATTATTGATTTCAATGCATCGACTATGCAAGTTGATTTAAATTTGTTTATTCTGATTGTTCTCCGACCTTCTTTAGGTTTTAATTTTTTCTTCTTAGTGCACAGTGATGCTTTAGATCATGTAGACCCCTTGGAAATTGGAATTTGGAATTCGGAGGGGAGATAACTGATAATTAATGATGAGTCGCTTCCGAATTTTGGGTCATGTGCAATGGAATTTACAGGGAGTTGGGTGAACTGTTCATGATAAGAGGGTTTTATACTGTAATAACTTGTCCATTTATCAGAATCTTGTAAACTGACATGTTGGTCATGATTGAGCACTTGAAGCGCGGTGTCTGATTAATTTATTCCCGGTGGTGTATAATTGGAGATAGAATTATTGAATTATTGGCAGTGAGGTGATCGTGTAAGTACTTGTAGCAATCATCTGGTGTGGTTAGTTATTGTAACAAACTTGAGACAGCTGTGAATCACACGGGCAGAATAGTGTCACCGCCAAGTTCTTTTGTGATCATAAGGATCCTCATTAACCTCCCCTCTCCTCGCAACCGAATGAAAAGAAGAGTACATGAAGAAAACGGACCCTGTGTTAGAAGTTTATTTTCTCCCATATTCTATGGTGCTTTAAATTTTAACCGGCTCACCTTATTAAACCATTTCCTCCCGAGCTCAAAATAAAAGGGAACACATACTCGTTAAGGTCAGCCCAAGGGCCAAGATATCATCCGCTTTCCATTAATCCGGCTGGTGTAGGCTTTGATGCTCATGTAGTTGGTCTTGTTTGGTTTTAGTTTGCTTCTGTTTTGGATTTTGTGAGCGTATGGATATGATTAATATAAGTTCCAATTCTAGAGATGTGTTCTTGGTTGAGGGGAAGGTACTTCACGCTAGAGTGAAGTGTCAGAGTTTTTGAGACATAGTTGATGGGAATCAAATAAATATAGTTATGCTGTGGTATTAATATTTTGATGTGCTTATGTTGATGGGCTCAATTCAAGTGGCAAAGGTTGAGGGATTTTTGGCTTAGTTACGAGTTCAAGCCATGCAAGCTAAACCTGGTTTTAAGTGGAGACAAGAGAGGGGTGGGCTCATTATCCCCGAGTTTCAGAGGCTGCGGTTGGTCCTAAAGGTTGGAGTGGACCCACACTGATTTTTCGGTCATCTAAAAGGAAAAAAATTAACGTATCTTCGTTTTCATTGTCTATATCTAGATGCTTTTGAATTTATTTTTCGGTTGCATTTAAATCTTCAAGAAAATCAATTTGATGGCCCATTTGATTTGGTGTTTGTCTTGTATCGGCTGAAGCATTTTCATAGTGCTTCAGAACTATTGTAGTAATTCATTCAGACCTCTTGGACATCAATGTTCTTTTTTTCATTTATGTTTTATGATTAAAATATAACGTATGCACTGTAGCTGCAACACACTATCTTACTTTGTTTTCAATTTGCTTCAGCTTCGAGTAAAGCAGCAAGTAAGGAACTGGAACGTATCGATCAATTATTTTATACATATGCCAATGCTTCGTCTGGTATGATTGAGTAAGTATGCATTACCATTTTTATTTCCCAGCAGTGTAGTTCATATTCTATATATTCCTAGTATTACAAATCATCTTTTGTTGTTTGCACTTCTAATAATCTATCTCTTCCCGCCTATATTGTTCAGACTCTTCAAAAATATTACGGGGTGCATACATGATCTTTCGAAAGTAGTGTATTTCTAGAGGATCCGACATGCAGAGGCAGACCCACGTATAAGGTGGGGGGTCACGTGCACCCGTTAACTTTGAAAAAATAAACGAAAAAGGGTCAAAATTACCCCTGAACTATCTGAAATAGAGCAAAAATACCCTCTGTTTGTTTTTTGGCTCAAAAATACCCCTCCGTTTGTTTTTTGGCTCAAAAATACCCCTCCATTTATTTTTTGGCTCAAAAATGCCCCTCATTTTAACGGAGTGCCAAAAAGGGCCAAAATTACCCCTGAACTATCCGAAATGGAGCAAAAATACCCCTCCATTTGTTTTTTGGCTCAAAAATACCCCTCACATTAATGGAGTGTCACCAAGCACAGCACGTGAAAAAAAATTGTCACATGACTACTCCACGTCAGTGTCCCATTTAATATCCAACCAACCCACTTAATCATATTCCAACTTAACATCCATTTAATATCCTTGCCCGACCCATCTTAAAAAAAACCCGACCCGTCCTCATAAGTAAATGGTAAAGATAGATCCACCCTTCATTTCACTTGAACTCTAAAAAAAAAAAAAAATCGATGCAGACTAGGGATTCTGAGGGAAAAGAAAGCCCTTAGGGAAAAAATCACATGGGCTAGCCAAACATTAGGTTGAAAATAGACCTATGGGACCTGCTAATGGAATTCAGAAATTTTACCCGCCAAAAAGTCTCTCATAGCTCAATGATCACATGCCCTAAAATTGAGCACAATTGGAGTTGTCTCTTTTTCTTCATATCTTAGATCGTAATAGAGCCAAAGTTGTAGGTGGAGTCATATTTAACCTTTGAATTTGTTTTTTTTCTCATTATAGTAGAGATGTCGATTACAAGAAGGAGTAAGAATGCCCTTAGGGAAAAAATCAACCCGTGTACTAAGAGCTTTCTTTTCCCTCAGAATCCCTAATCTGCATCGATTTTTTTTTTTTGGAGAGTTCAAGTGAAATGAAGGATAGATCTATCTTTATCATTTATTTATGAGGACGGATCGATTTTTTTTTTAAGGTGGGTCGGGTACTGATATTAAATGACTGTTAAGTTGGAATATGGTTAAGTGAGCTGGTTGGGTAATAAATGGGACACTAACGTGGACTAACCATGTGACAATTTTTCACGTGGTGTGCTTGGTGGCACTCCATTAATGTGAGGGGTATTTTTGAGCCAAAAAATAAATGGAGGGGTATTTTTGATCCATTTCGGATAGTTCAGGGGTAGTTTTGGCACTCCGTTAAAATGAGGGGCATTTTTGAGCCAAAAAATAAACGGAGGGGTATTTTTGAGCCAAAAAACAAACGGAGGGTATTTTTACTCTATTTCGGATAGTTCAGGAGTAGTTTTGACCCTTTTCCGAAAAATAAATAAATCTGTATATATAATCTTGAGAAGCTAATATATAGTTAAATGTGCACCCTAATAAACATAAGTGAATTTGGTGCACTGGTTGAAGCCGCGACTTCCCTTCGCTGTGACCCTAGATCGAATCCCCAATGTCACTTTCCAATAGGTTTGTTTTTATTTAAATGACATCATCCGTTTTTGCACCAATTTTGATAAGAAAAATAGTAAGGGGCAAATGATGTACCCGAGAATGGAACTTGCAACAATCCGTGCAATTTGCACATCCTTGACCAGCTATCATGCTCAATTGTTTCAACAATGGTAAAGTCTTAAGTACTAGACTGTCCATATTTGACCTTTATGCTTGTATTTTCGCTGCTCACGTCAATCATGACCAGTCCGATACGATTATCTCTCCGTTGCCATTGGAAGTTTCGGTAGAATTTATGTTATAATAATGGTGCCCCTGCGGTCTTCAAATCATGGGTTTGCCTCTGCCGACACGGAGCAACATAGCTTCCCGAAAGGAAATTTTAAGATTTTTAAGCAAGAAGATTATGCTTGGAAAAAGAAAGAAGAAAAATATGGGTATTTGTGGATGTACATTATTAGTTTTGGGTTCAACCGAACATACTAGCGTCTGGGTCTAACCATGTATTTACACTAAGAAATCTGCTAAATAGGGACAAACATAATCTTTTTTGAACCCAGTACCTCAATGGTAAGTGGGTTCAATGACTTCTGAACCCAATTCTAGATCCCCTCTGAATTTTTCATCCAACTTTTTCCACCTTTAATGCAGTTTCACCTGCTTGTTTAAGTTCCTCAGTTTGGCAATCAATTAATGTGCTTTATATTTTTCATGGTTAGCCCTGAAGGAATTGAGTTTCTTTGTTCCGATTTGGAAGTCGAGCATACCGACGTCAGGATATTGATGCTTGCATGGTAAGATTCCTTATATTCAATTACTTGTTAGTTTGTATGAAGTATCATGGATCTTCAGAGGTTTAATAACAATAAGTTTGAATTTTAGGAAAATGCAGTCTGAAAAACAAGGATACTTTTCCCTGGTATGTATTTGCTTTGGCTATTACTAGTATTACTTTACCATTTCAGAATGTACTAAACTGTTTTTGCTGTTTCTATCATCTTCATCAATGTTTCATAAGTAGATATTGTTCCTTCCTTTCACTTTTTTTTTTTTAAAAAAAAATACTTGGAAAAGGCAAATTCAACTTATCTGGTATGGCTGCTATTCAATTACCGTAGTTGTCTAATAAGGCTTGTTACCTCACTAGTGGGACTACATTGGGTAATGTTGTTGTTGTCAAAGAAGGCTGGCATTTGTTTTCCAGGCATATGAGTGTGCTTGTTATCTTAGGAAGTTTGTACCAAAGGGTAGAGGGTGCTGAAAAGTTTATTGAAGTCTAAAGTTTTTTTTTAATGCTTAACGACTCTTAACCCACGTACTGATAAGCAGAGTAAGAACATAGGAAATGGGCAATGGTTAGGCAGGATTACAGTCACGCAGTTTCCTAGGCCAAGCCGTTCCCCGGAAAACATAGTGAGTTAAATGGAGGAATTAGTGGGCTTCTTTTCATCTTTTTGCTTGGGATGATTATAATTGGAATTTAGAATATGCTTTTGCCACCTGTGACTTAGATATGCCTATTTGAGCATGTTCAGACCTTTATAGGGAGAGATACTCTTTTCTGTAGTATGACATGTAAAACAACGGAAATGAATATTTACATCCGCCTAGAGAATCTTCTGTTAAGAACTCCTCCCGGGGTTTACGCTTTTGGAAGTTTACGATCAGTGAGGTTGAGAAGTTACATTCATCGAGTAATATTGAAATAATAGTTGCCCCCAAGGTCTGGTGGTTAATGAAGTGGGGAAGAACGATGAGGTCTCAGGTTCAGATCCCTTGGAGGCAGAAAGCAAGCACTAGGTTATTTCTTCCCATCTTCTAAGTTGGTATATATGCTTATGGGAGGTAGCATGTACCGGTGGAATAGTAAAAAGAATCGATTCAATACATTTCTTATGTACCCATAGGTACTATATTGGATTTGAATCAGATTTCATGTGAGTGACATATTGCGCATTTACTGCTTTCGAATTTTTGGAAGACTCCCCCTTGAATACTAGAATAAAAGCACCTACCTAACAAGATTAAGTGAATATCTAAAGAAATCAAGTTTGCTTGTCCCACTTAACCTGATTTATTCCATCATGCACTGCATTTTTAATGCGATGGTGATCAGTTCGATTCTGATAGCCGGATTTTCCCGAGGTGCCCGTAAGTTGGACCAGACACCACCCTCGCAAAGAAACTGCTTATGGTAGGAAAATCAAGTTGAGATATTAGCTACTCTGTTACACTATTGAATATCATGCATTGGTTTGATGTTGTAATGAAGCATCACTCATGGTATGTTAATTGGATCTCTATGTTTTACGCTAAAGTATGCTTGAGTTGTGGTTGGTCCAATTAGTTTTATTTAGCACTCAGATTTACAGGAGGGGGTAGCCTTTGTGCAAAAGTGAAGTTAGGCTATGGCATTTGTACTTCCATTGAGCTAGCAGTAGAAACCCATCACTTACTAAAATGCAAGAAGATACATGTCTTTTTCTAGGAATGCAACTATTTCGGCTTTTGGTCATTGTAGAATGTTTGATTTGACAGGATTAACAAAAAATTTCCTGCTCATTCTTCTGGAAATCCGAAATAATTATTTCAATTTGATCCCATTAAAATTGTTGTTATGTTATGAAGTTGCCCTCTATTTTTCAGTTTGATATCTTTTTTGCTTATATTTGCTTTTATGCTTCTTGACGTTAACTCGCCATTGCTTTGACTACCAGAACGAGTGGCGGAAGGGCCTCAAAGCATTAAGAGCTGACACAGTACAGAAATTGAAGAAAGCACTTCCAGAGATTGAGAAGGAGGTACTTATCATATTTTAATTTCTGCTCTTGCTAAGTGAATTTTTGAGTGCCCTTCTGCTGCGAGAAGGATTGCTGTTCTATTCCTACTAAGATCCACTTTTTCTTTCTTTAAAAGGTTAAGAGGCCATCAAATTTTGTGGATTTTTACTCCTATGCATTTCAGTACTGCTTGACAGGTATGGTGCTACCACTGTAACCTGTTATGTAAGATTAAGTTGTGCTAGTCCATGGACGGAAAGATTCATTGATCAGCATTAGACTGAAATAGAGAACAAAGATGAAGCAGAACAGAATAGCTTTATAATATTTTGAAATATATAATTAAATATATGGCTTTGGAGCTGGAAACTTATGCTGGGTTTAGTTTTTGTTTCTATGTAGTAACTTTTTCTTAAATTGCTTTCCCATTCGTCGCAAGTTCTGGGGGCTGGCTGTGCAAGTTGGGACATTACATTGCATCTTTGAACTTTCTCTTCTTTTCTTCTGATTACCAGTTTTTCTATTTTTCTTCACTCTTTTTCCTAGAGGAGAAGCAGAAGAGCATAGACATCGAGAGCATTTGTCTCCTGCTGGATCTCGTTTTAGGGTCTCAATTTCGGCCCCAAGTTGATGGTCTTATTCAATATTTGAGGGTGAGTTATTTTATACTCGGATTTTGTTTCACTTAAAATGACCATTTGGTCGGCAGGGTACAAGAACTATATAATTGTTAGTTTTACTTGGGTGAATCTGATAATGCCCTTTAGGGTGCTTTTGGAGCTCTTTTTATAGTGGATGCTCATTGACCTCCCTGTAAAAGCGGACTGTCCCGTTAAAAAATCATGCTGGTTTTAGTTATTTTGTCATATTTTAAAACCCAAAAGTAGAGTGAAGTGCCAGAGTAAAACCTTCTAAATTATAGTAATATGGAGTACACTTACGTGCTTGGTTACTGATGCAGACGCAGACTGATTACAAGGTTATAAACATGGATCAATGGATGGGATTTTTTAGGTTTGTTAACGAGGTAAATCTTCAGTTCACTTTGTTAACTTTTTGGATTATCCTATTTGTATCATTATCTTATATGAGCAATCTGGTTGTTATCTGACAGTTGCTGGCATCAGAAGCCTTGTGGTGAGTTTGATGTCTCGATGTTAAGATTAAAGTCTCTTCTCCTGTCTTGATGTTTTGTGTAACAGATAAGTTTTCCAGACTTGAGCAATTACGACTCAACCCTTGCTTGGCCACTGATCCTGGATAATTTTGTCGAATCAATGAGAGCAAAGCAGGGCTAACAACACTGCTGTTCGGCATGTCACCATGTGCACCAAATATTATTTGTAATGAATCTTGAAATTTATTCGAGACGGGTTTGCTGATAACATGAGTATCATTCCCGTGCAGGAGTTCAAGCCGCACATCAAGCTGCGCATACCATTGTTCTGAAAATGCTCTTTTCTTCTTTCTTTTGCTCCTTTTCTGTTTCCCTCCGCCCCACCCCTCACCTTGTATGCTAAGATATAGAATGATAAGCAGATCTATTCTTTCAGATAAATACTCGCGTTCAACATGAATGGTATATAGGTCTAAATTACAGTTATTTGGTATCTTCCTTTTCAGTATAAAAGTGTGGAATTTGGTTCAACTTACGAATCTAATGTTACCATATTCGTTGGTAGGTTTGGGTAGATAGTGTGATGACTTTTTTAAGTACCAATTGTGATGGGTCGGTAAGATTGTGGGTCCAATTTCAGGTAAAACATTAGACTTTGAGACTCAAAATGGGGGCGCAAGAATAAAAGATTGGTTGACAAATTCGGGATAGGGATTTGGTAGAACTAAAGAAAAAGGAGGCCTGATAAATGTTGCCGAAAGCTGCAGAATGGTATATAATTATTCTGTAAAAGGAAAAGCACACAGTGGATTCCTAGTCCCATTGATCTGATGGCCTTATTGAAATGCCCTTTTAGTTTTCAAACTTACAAACCAACGTAGGACCTTTGGTGCTGGAGTGTTGCTTGGTCAGGAGGCAGCTTTTGATCTAGTGGTAAAGATAAAACGTGTGATGTGTAGGTTAGATATGGATACAGTATGAGTTCGGGTTCGAACTCCACTGCAGACTTTTAGGTTAGGTATCGATACAGTATGACTATGAGTTCGGGTTCAAACTCCACAATAGACAAAAGTCTGATATTAAAGTGCAAAATGGTAGAAGGGTGAATCTATCGTTCGTCGAGTTTTGAATTGTGTTTCACTAGTCCTTGGAACTCCTTAGTTATAAGGAAAAACAGTGCTCTAGAATCAAGAGGATTGTTGAACTATTTATAGTTTAATAGTATATTTAAAAAACTCACGTTGAATCTTGATGCACTTATACTCTTAGATATTATGACTTATAATAAACCAAGCAAATTCATTAAGTTGATGAGATGTTGCAGCATTTTATATTGGGTGTGTTGTATTAAGGGAAATATTTTCCTAGAAAATAACTTATTTTCTAGTGTTTGATAGTAAGAGAAAAATGTTATCTTAAGAGTATTTGTATGTTATCTAGGCAAAAATTATAGCAGTGGGAGGGGATGGGGGTGGGGCCTCGGGGGTGGTGGGGATGGGATTGTCAAGGGATAGGGGTTGGGGGCGTTGGGTGGATAATAAACACAATCTGACTTATAGAACTTGTTTTTCCTATTTTCATTAAGGAAGTCATTTTCCTCATTTTTAAGAGACTTATTTTCCTAGTGAAAATGTTTTTCAAAAATTTGTCCAACCAAACATAAGAAAACGAGACACTACAAAAAAAATGTTAAATTGCAAAGGTTAACACTGCAATTTGCAGAGGTTAAAAACCTCCGCTATTTGCTGAAAGAAAATAGCGGAGGCTTAAAATATTTTCCTCCATACCAAACGCACCCGTTATGTTGTACTTCAGTCTAAAATTGGCGGCTATCATAAATTCATAATACTCAAAGAAGTTTATACCCAATTCACGCACAGAATTTTCAGTGCTTCCTGAACAGCTTTAAATGTTTCTGAAGTAAGGTGCAAAAGAATCAACTGTAAAACAGAAACAAAACAGTAAAGCAGCCTTCTTCTTAATGAAGAAATCTATATTGAATTGGATATCAATGGTGAAGATGAAGGCACCGGGCTTTTTTTGCTTCGGCTTCTGTTGCTTGCAGTTGTTACAAGCGGAGGAGAACACGATGAAGATGGAGATGATGAACTCGACGATTGAGTCAGCCTACGAGAGCGGCTTCTAAGTTTCTTCTTCTCCCCCTCACCTGGCTTGCCTTCGATGAGATTGTGGCTAATTTTGGTCTGGTTCAAGCTCGCTGGAATTAAGCAATTGCAAAGTACACCTACAGCAAGAATTAAGACGAGATTAGTTCTCAAATTAAGCACATTTTCTCATAGACCTATGTTTGAAGAATTCAGAAACCGACCAAATTTGTAAAGAATCAGAACAATATTTTAATCACATAAAGCAGTATTAAGTAAATTTCTTGTATAAGTCATTCCTAAAGATACATGCTTTAATCAGAACAAAACTTTTCAATTGGGAATAGGACGTTTACTACACTCTACTACTTGAATAGCTACCAGGTCATATCAGGGTCCCATGAACTCACGGTCGTACTAATTTCCTAACAACAATAATATATTTAGTGTAATTCCACAAGTGAGGTGTGTGGAAGATAGTAAGTATACAGACCTTATCCTACCTAGACTGCTTTTTCGATAGACCCTCGATCCAAGTAAAAGCATTATAAAGCAATGTAAAGAAACCAAGATAAGATAACTCCATTTATCCCAATTTATGTGACACTTTTCTTCTGGCCCATCTCAAGAAAATATAACCTTTTCATGATTGGAAATAATTTAATTTTAAAATTATTTTTTTTACCCTTAATAAAATAATTTATTGTTACACAAACAGTCACGGAATGCTTTATACCAAAAATTTCAAAAGTTTTTTTTTCCTTAAACTTTGTGTCAAGTCAAACGAAACCACATAAATTAATGCGGGAAAATACTAACGCGGGGAAATACTAAAGAAAGCATGATGAGCATACTAAAAAGGGAACTGTAACTACAACAAATAATACGATAATCAAAGCACAACAAACATTGAATAGTAACAGAAATGGGATGGCAAAAATTTCCTATTAAGATATTTTTCAATATGAAAAACCTGATTAATTAACAAAGATAATTGAGCTGCAAAAGAGAACAAGAAACCAATGCTGTAAAACTCACAAGAAATTCGACGATTCAGCAAAATCATGAGAAAACAAAAATCCAACATAAACATAGCTAACTCTGCAGATTCAAATGAGGATTCATATATAATTACTTACCGATTCGTGCGAGTCGATTTACCCAACTAGGAATGGGAGTATCCGTAAGTTTAAGACAAGCATCATTGCAGAAATGGTTACAATTCTTGCTTATAAGATTATAAGCATTTCCCTTATACTTTTCAGCAAGTTCTTCCATTACTCTTCTCACTTCTCCATCAATCATCTCTGTCCATCCAATCAAAATCGACTTCCTAAACGTAAATCCTTCGCACTGTTTCGGTTCCCCCTCGAAAATCCCCGTCGTTGGATACTCATGAGCTCCAAATGCATACTCTACTCCATGAACTAACAAAAAAATTCAACCCAAAATTATACATTAGATACAGGATCAAAAAATCATCTAGGCTTCTTATTAGAATTTGGCTCTACCATTGCCTAGATCTATAACAAGTCAAGTACAATTCAACAAATGCTAAGTCTAACAGCAAAAAATAAAAAAATTACTAACCTTGAACACCAGAATGGTAAACACCAAGACCAAGCCAATAAGCATAACCATTAATAGAAGTTAAATCATATACGTTTAGATATACTGGTACCGATCCACGCCCACAATTAACTGAATTCTTTCTGCACAGCATCTTCGCACATATCCCGAAAAATTCACTCTACAACATAGCTAAAAAAAAATAAAAATACCCACATTGAATTTTAATTAACAAAATTCAGGTATGTTAAAGGAGAATTATGGGTTTTTCTTTCTTGGGTTAATAGCGGCGCGTATAATTTTGGAGTGAGTTGTTTTATAATAAATCAAATGCAGAGGGAATTTTGTATATAGAAAGAAAGAGGCCTTTTGTATATATAAATTTGAGAAGGAATTTGGGAAAGCTTAAAAATAAAGATTTTCCAATCTTAGGAATCTGAGCTGTAGGGTGATCTAGTTACACTTCCTTTTTTTTTTTTAATTAGTATTTAAAATTTGAAAAATCGATTTTTCTGGGAGAAAGTAACGTACACTCATTATGATATCCAGTGGGAAGTGCTGGAGTGTGCTTCTTATAATAATATGTTGGGATGGGGATTTCACCTTTTTTTTTTTTTTTTTTTTTTTTTTTTGGGTTTCGTGTTCGATGTTCGTTAGCTGTATTGAAGTCTGGTTAGTTTGGATTCGAGACATGTAGGGTTCATTCGGAGGAAGTGCTCCCTCCAAATTATAAATTCTATATATTTAGGGCTCGAAATCAAAAATTTCTGATTAAGAAAAGAGGCACAACATTCTTTGGTGGCGACTATCATTAGTGTTATTGGGATGGGGATTTTTTTATTATTTTTTTTTTGGCTTTGCATTTGAAGTTCGTTATCCGCATTGAAGTCTGGTTAATTTAGATTTGCACCATGTAAAGCTCATTCAGAGGAAGCATTCCCTCAGAAAAAAAAATCATATTCAGGACTCGAAATCAAAAATTTCTAATTATAAAGGGAGGAGTGATATCATTCACTCACCAAATCTTTGGTGGGGGCTTTCATTAGTGTTATGGAATGATTATGGACACTTTATCTTCAATTATTTTGGCATAAAGAAACTTTATTTACCCTAATATTAACAAAATATAGTACTTAGTGCCTCTTCTAATTAGTTTGTAATATTTTTTTAAAAGTAATCTTTTGTGTGTCTATTTGCATTAAATTTGCAAGTAATATTCATACAGAAAATGAATTTGTTAATTAAGGTGACATATTTGTTCAAAAGGAAGAAACTTATATGTACTCTTAATATTGTAGTTGGTTGTGGTGGTTATTTTGATCGATTGGTCTTCTAATATGCTGGTTTCATTAACTCTTGTTCATTATTCTTCTTCCTAGCTGCTTGGTTTGTAGTAGGTATTTGGTTTACCACTTTAGGTATCAGCACTATGGCTACAATGAAGAAAGAATCAAATATTTATTAAAATCTATTCCATAGTCTAATTGATCTTTTGAAGAACTGATCTTAATCGAACGAGAATAAAGATAGAGTCCCGTTCTACAAGCCAATATCGACAACAACGAAATTTATAGTAAAAGAAAAATCCGCCTACTTTAAAAATTGTGACGATAAAAAAAAAAAAAAGAAACTATTTCACTCCCCAACTAATTATTCTCCCATTTTTCTTAGCGGTTCCAAATTCCTTATCTTTCTCATTTACTCTATTCTTTTAGAAATAAATTTCAGTGTAAATAACTTTCTGTTATCACAAGCCTTGTGATAACATCTTTGAGCAGGAAATTCCTGGTTGAATGATTGTTTAATAGAACTTTAGTACCATGTCATCGGATAAATAAAGGATATAATTACCTACAGAAAGTGATACTAATACGGAAAATATGCTATAATAAACTACAATACTATTGAATCTAGAAAATGATAAAAATGGTCTTTTATATTTGAGCGTAGATCTAAAATAATCTCTTAATGAATTGTTGAACAATTTTAGTTATTTAAGAACAATCATAACTTTTTTAAAAACTTGATAAATAAATATTTAAGCTATATATATATTATTTCTTAAAAATATATTAATTAATAAATATATGTTCTTAACTAATATGATAAAAAAAATAATTGATTTATATTGCTCAAACTAGTATATTTTAATTAAATTAATCATAAAAACTAAAAGTACATGAATTTTAAGAACATCATGAAATGCATGTTTGACCCCAAAAAATTAATATTATAAATATAGTTTCATAAAATTATTAAAATATTTGATAAAAAGATAATCTATCAATTCTACCTAAAAAAATGAATGGCATGCAATGTGAAATATCAAGTCAATACTAGTAAACAAATAAATTAAAACTGAAAATATAACATAAGTTCAAAATTTAAAACAAAAAACTTAACATGATACTATTGTGTCAAGTTTCAACATAACGTACATAAATATGATTCAAAAGAAAAAGAAAATGTAAGTCTATAATCTTATTCAACAATGAATTCTACTTTAATTTAAAAATTAGAATACTAACAAAATTATGCTAAATGAAAAAAATAAACATAAAAAAAATAGAAAATAGAAATTACGAAATTGCATGAAATCACAAGAAATAAAGGTTGAAAAAAATGAGAAGGAAATGAAATATAAATAATATAAAACAAAAATATATTTTTAAAAATATTAGAATAATAAAATAAAAAATAATTTAAAATAATAGAAATAAAAAATAAATTAAAACGAAAAAATAAAAATAGAAATTAAATGAAGAAATTAAAAAGTAAATAACTTGTAATTACATCATGTAATTACCAGCAATTCACAGCTTCCCCTGTGAATTGGAGTATGTAATTATCTCCTGCCAATTACACCCAATTAGTTGATGACCAAGTAATTACCTGAGAAACCAAACATGGAAAACTGTGCAATTACACCTAAGGCTGCCCGCCGGACCGGTATGTATCGGTAGCATTTCGGCCCATTTCGATACCGGTACCAATCCGTACCGGTTCGATACTCGTCGGAATGGGATGGTACGGGTTGAGTCGGTACCCAGATCGGAACGACATGCCTTTTTCATACAGGGAATTCGCTCCCACCCCCACTAGTTCCGAAGCTCCAACTCAGGATAATCCTCAAGTTGGAGCTGGTCTTTCCCCTACTGCTCCGGTGAGGGGTAAGACCAAACCACAACGTGCTTTAAAATCACATGTGTGGTAATTTTATTTTTTGAATGAAGAAAAACCTAAGTCTACGTGTTATGTAATGTTTCGATGGAATTCTTTTTACGAAATGCTTGACATTGCTTATGATTATAAAAATCCTACTACTATGATGTTTAAAAATCATAACGCTTATCCTTCTCATAAACATTCTGACAGTGATTGGATTGCAGTCGATGCACTTAGAAAATTTTTTAAAGCATTTTATGATGCTACCAAAGGTTTTTCTGGAACATATTATCTTACTATTAGTGAAATTTTAATATATATTTGGAATATTTCATGCCTTTTTACTACGTATAAAGAAAATACATATTTTTTATGATTGTAATTTGTATTGAAGCTATGGTTGAAATTTTTTAAAAATATTTTCGAATTCTTCAATAAAATGAAACGCGGGGAAGAACAATACTTGGCATTTTTGGTTGACACCAACTTTGGCTCTCCACATTTTAATTAATTATTTAAGCATTTATATTTCAAATAATGTAAGATAAGTAATTTATGGAGTTTAAAATCATTTTCCAAAAATACTGTGATAATTTTGCCATTTCATTTGGCTAAATATCTTATTATATTTGAAAATTAAAATATATCTATAAATATTAATTACGTTATATTTAATACTTTTAAAATTAATTTATGCCAAATAGTTATTTTATTAAGGCTATATCAATTTCGGTTAATTATAATTTCCATACTATGATTAACCCTTTTCTAAAAATAAACTTTTTTTCATTATTTAAATTAATAAGCTTAATTAATTAATAATACATCTTAATTTTATTTCAATCCAATTTTAAATGGTTTGATTTTGCAAAATCAATGATTTCATTAACAAGTGGCTACAATTGAAATGCCCGGGACTTTCTCTGAAATAACAAATAATAGTACCTGGTATCTGTTGCTATTGCTGGTGGAAGGTGTCATGTATCCCTTGGAATTAGTCATGTAATATACATTCATAGGTTAATTGAAATTACTTTTTAGATGTCGAATGGAATCGTTCCATAAGACTTGTTTTTAGAATGAGTATACAACATCAGCTGGATCTCTTTTGGATTTTATAGTTTGAATATAGTTCGATAAAATGTCTAAAGAGATAACTAAACCAACAGCCATAGTCTCTTACAAATTTTATTGTCTTGTTTTTCTTTACAAAATCTCACTAGTTTACGCGAGTACTTTATATACTTTCTTTTGTTTACTTATATGTGGTCTCTTGCACTATGTCTAGGACTACTAGCTATATTGTTTATTCATTAGTTATCTTTTCTCCTACAACATTCCAATGTGTGTGACTTTAAATATCAAAGCTTGTCATTCTTTACAATCTGTTGCTCCGTTCTCTTTTACTTGTAAACGGAGGGAGTACCAGTCTTCATTGACTATCTTGTTCAAAAAATTCCAATCAGGAAGCTGAATTGAAGAGGAAAGCCGACGAAGATGCAAAAGCAAAAGAGTTTGATTGATGGCTGAGGAGGAAAAACAACAAGGGACTAGACTAATCCACAACTTTCTGAGATGAAAGCAAGACTATATAAGTTGGAGGAGACTCCTAAGGCTCAGGAATAGACAAATACCTCGGCCTCTAGTGAAGGGAAAACTCGATCAATCAAAAGCAGCTTTGCCTGATCAAAAACATATAAAAATGAAGGTTCCTCCTCTAATGCCGCCAACAAATGAATTCAGTAGGATAAATAATTTCAAGATAGTCAAGCTTTTTGAAGAGTCTAAAGTACATAGCTTCGCGGAGTAGGAAAAAAGCCACTGCTTTGAAGAGCTGATGCTTCACTATTGTTAATGTTTCAAATGGATATGTTGGAAGATGTAACATTTGTAAGGACTGTTTGCTGCCGTGTTAGTGTTGCAGGTTTTCTTAGTGGAAAAGCTTAATTTTGGAGCATCAGATATTTGACCATAGCATTCTTTTGTTGAGTAATTGGTACACAGGGATGTACAGTTTCATATTCAAAAGGCTCCCGTGGAATTTAAAATATCAAAATTCAATTACTGAACCGTGTTGTTAACTGAAGGCGAGTACTCCAATCTTGTATTACATAGTACTAATAAGGTTCGTCAATATATACCCTTTCAATTTGTAGAACTTGACTGTCTATATTTGAAGTTACGACATCTTATCCGAAATTAGTACAAGTAGTATTATCATGAGAACACTGAACAAATTTTGATGAACTTAAACGATACTACTAACAAGACCTAAAATATACTCTCTGTTTGAATTAATTTGACTTAATTCGGAGCATGAGTGCCAAACTGACAATTGGTTGGTGTAAATTCAGATATAAAATTATTATTTTAATTTGTTTGACTCAATTTTGGAGCATGAGTGTCAAATTAACTAATGTTCAACATAAATTTAGATATAAAATTATTATTCTTTTGAAATAAAAACTACTCCCTCCGTCCCATTTTATGTGTCGCTATTTTCTTTTTGGTCCGTCCCAAAAAGAATGTCTATCTTTCCTTATTTGGCAACAATTTAATGACATTATCCTCATTTTATCCTCACTGGGTCCCACTTAATAATAAAAGACAACTAAAAGAAAAACATTAAAGTGACTTTAATAGGGGCAATTTTGTAAACTTTACAAAGTCATCATTTATTTCTTAAACTCCGTGCCCGGTCAAAAGGCGACACATAAAATGGGACGGAGAGAGTATATAATTAAAAATCAATAACAACAACATAATAAGTGTATTTCCGCAAAGTGGTTTTGGGTGGATAGAATTTAGGCAGAGCGTAGCTATATTTAAAAATAATGTAAGTCAGAATATTTACATACTAAGGGCCCGTTTTGGATTGCTGGTAGAAAACTGCTTATTTGAGAAGTACTTTTTTGAAATAGCTTTTCAGAAAAGTGCTTTTGAAAAAAAGCAATTTGTGTTTGGTAAATTCATTTGAAAAGTGCTTTTCATAAACAGATTGTGTTTGGATAATCTTTTTCAAAAAGTGCTTTTGAGAGACAAATGACCAAAAAGGAAATGTATAAATAAACTTTTACTATTAAAATCATTTTATAGAGATTTTTTTTTTAAATATCTATTATAATATTTTTAAAGAAAAATTTTATTTTTATTTAATTAAAAAGTACATACCATAAAATTTTCAATCAATATATATACGTAGATACATTAAAAAATATTAAATAATAATATAATATTATTAAAATAATTTAAATATTACTGAAAAACATCAAACAAAAATGAATTTAAAATTATTCCATAAATTAAATCACTACATATGAAAAAATTCACTACAAAAATAAGAAGTCCTTCATACATCACAAAAATTCTCAATGATTTCATCTCTAATTTTATCGCGCAATGTCTCCATACTAGTAGAATAAATAATCATATATATACACTACATGATAATAAATATGTCAGTTTTCATGAATTATTTATTTAAAATTAAATATTCGAGAAAAAATATTTACAAGTGCTGTCAAAATATCATTTGATCTTGCAACGTGATTCGTCTATCATTTATTATCATTAATAATAAAAAATAAAGAGTTATATATTCTTCGACCGTCATCATCAATGATATTTTTGATTTTATTTTTAAAAAAATGAGTGAAAAATAAAATAATAATATATAAATCATAGAATAAAATAAAGAATTATGATGTAAATATGAAGTATAAAATTTTAAAATCAAACTTTAATCAAACTTATAAGATATGCTAATTAATTAATAAGGGATATTTTGTTATATGTGTGTGTGTGTATGTGTGTATAAGTGATAGGGATATTTTTGTCATGAAAAAAATAATTTTCTGCTTCTGTTTTTTTTGAAAAGCAAAAATTTTCTGCTTCTTCCCAACAATAGAAAAACTGCTTCTGCTTCTTTTTAAAAGCACTTTTGCAAGTTTACCAAACACCCTTCTTTTTAAAAAAAATATTTTTTCCTCAAAAAAAGCATTTTTTTTGAGAAAAAAGCAATCCCAAACAGGCTCTAATTCAAAATATTTAAAATATATTTTTAGTTATATTTACAAGTATGCATGTAATTCCATTTTTTTTTAGTACTAACATTTTCTTATAATTCAGTCTTTGTACCCTCGTTAATGGAGTTAATCGTTAACCTTATGAAGAAAAACTACCCTTAATTGAGTTCATTCAAGAGCAGAATATAGCATCTAGCCCACCGGAGCTGGACAACTTTACTCCGTGCCTCCGTCCGGCGGCCGGCTGCTTCTGGCTTCTCTTTTGATCGGTGAAATGTTGGTGGCGAAGGATGAGTGTAATGTCTAGCGGTAGAAGAATTTTGGCCCGTTTTTCGAGGCGATCTATGCTTCTTCAGAGGAGAACACTTTGCGGTAACACCACCACCAACAACGGCAAGGTTAGCAATAATAGTAACAAGGAAGTTGAAAACGCTGTTGCTTTAAGTCGGCAGGATGCGTATAAGCAATTGGAGAACCTTGACTTTATGACTGCTGCCAAAATGCTTTTTACGGAGCCCCCAAAGAAGAAGAAATTCGGGTACTTTTAGAAAGGTTTCTCATTGGCATTTCATCAAACAGTTTTCGTCCTTGTCTATTTATTTATTTCACGTTATATTCCTGTTTTGTACATTGACATGTTTTAAGTTCACGTTTGCTCCTGATTTTGAATTAAGTAAGTATTCCTTCCGTCCCATTTGTCAGAATGTGGAGCAATTAAACAAAGCCAGTATATTATATTTGAGGCAAATTGTTTCGTGCTTTCTCTATCCTCAAACCAAACAAATTCTTGTCAAAAGACCGAAAATGGAGGCTTTTTTTTAGACAAGTCTAGGTTTCATCTGTCAAAGCAGCCTCGTGCCAAAAATATGCCTTTAATAAAGGGCAGCCCGGTGCACTAAAGCTCCCGCTATGCGTGGGGTCTAGGGAAGGGCCAGGCCACAAGGATCTATTGTACGCAGTCTTACCCTACATTTCTGCAAGAGGATGTTTTCACAGCTTGAACTCGTGACCAAGCAACAACTTTACCAGTTATTCCATGGCTCCCCTCCAAAGATCATGTTGTTGATAACAACTTAAAGGCCACCATGAGTATTCCTGAAGACTTAACTCTTATAGAGATGTTGGCATGAGGTTGCTTTGATAGATGAAATCTAGACTTGTCAAGAAAGACTCCATTTTCTGTCTTTTGACAAAAAAATGCTTGGTTTGAGGATAGAGAAAGCACAAAACAGGTTGCCTCAGATTTAATTGGTCTTCCTTGCTCATTTTGCAACTTAACAAAAAGATTGACAGGGACAATGCCACTGACAAAAGGGTGCGACTAAGGAATTCAATCAAGAAAAGACATAAAAATTAACCAGGAATCAACAAAAAGGGAAGCTCGGTGCACTAAAGCTCCCGCTATGGGTCCAGGGAAGGGTCGAACCACAAGGGTTTATTGTACACAGCCTTACCTTGCATTTCTGCAAGAGGCTGTTTCCACGGCTTGACCCGTGACCTTCAGGTCACATAGCAGCAACTTTACCAGTTACTCCAAGGCTCCCCTTCTTAAGCAGGAACCGATAAAAAGAAAAAATTATACATTCATTCCCCTCTAGTTCTAGAATATTTTGACTTGTCTTCCGTGTCCGAAAGAATTTACCATCATCTTCATTTTCATCATATTACAGCCACTTATCACTGAGTATGCTGCGGTGGTCTTTGCTGGAGGGGCATATAATCCATTTTACTGTATTTAGTCTTCACATAGAATTAGGGCAGCTACACATACATTTCTTCTTTAAAAAGCTTAACTACTGTGGTAGTGTCTTCGATTCTTGTTGTTTTTGATAAATGTGCTAAAGAATGCTTATATGATACTTCCGCTCAGTTTGAACCTAATTATCTACTGTGAATTTGTGACCTAATTTCGACATGCTTATGCCCATTGCACTAGAGAAACAAGATGGAGGGGATCGATTCCCTTGACACCTTGTAACCCGCATCACATTTCACTGAAGTTTTATGTTAAAATAAATTGTTTTTTTTTTTTTTGTCGTTCTTGCTGGGTTGCAGATGATGACATATATTTTGAGGTATAATTTCACCAAAAATATTTTGAAGGTTAAGTTTATTTTCTTTTATGTCTCTTACACAAACACGATCACAGCATAACCTCATTTCACTTGTTTTTGATGCCCTCAAAGTTGGCTCACCTCCTCTCTTCAACCTTTAAGTTGCATCATTGTGAATTTTTCACCTCCTTTGGGGTGGTACTTCCATCCTTATTTCAGTTAGTTAACATCTTTTCTACTCTTCTTCCATGATCAGGCTTGATTTTCATCTGGTACAGTTCTTCTTTGCTTGCTTGCCTTCACTGGGTACCACTACTTTCATTTTTATCACATGCTATTTCATCTTTGAAGTACCTTCCCTCTGGCCCTTCTGTCTAAAACAATATTTCTTGTACAGCTGTTTATTTGGTGGCTCAGTATGCTCGCTATGAAATTAGAAGAATGGAGGCGGTAAAGGAAACTTCTCCTTCTTTGATTTTTTTCTTTTTCTAGGTCATCTTAAAATATTTGTGAATATTAACCAGTTGTAGATTTTCATTTATTGATGCCATTTTTCTTCACATAATATCTTTGTATGATCCAAATTATAATTTATGTTCCATAGTCTTACATATTCATGGGGTACTTAAATATTATTTCTTTAGATAAATCATATTCATGGGGTACTTGTGCTTGAGTGCAAATAGAGGCTGCAGGGTTCTGCCTCTGAGTATTTGACATGTATGAAGGAGTGAGTTCTAGATGAAATGCATCAAGTTACTTTTCAACATGTATAAAAAGACATTTAATTTTTTTGGTATTTAATATTCAGTCAACCCTATATTAACGTTCATCCTGGGATACAAGAAGTTTATATTGAAGCTTTTCATCCTCAAGACCATTTATCATCAAAATTTCTTTCTGTCTGTAAAATCTTTCAGAGAAGTTTGGGTTGATCTCACCAACATTCTTCTTTTCTGGTTGAACTACATCAGTTTATTCTTGATTTAAATCTCCGGTATCACTTTCTTAGTAGGTTCCTTACCAAGAACAAAATCAATTTCATTATTTCCAAAAATAAGCATGAGATTCGGAAAACAACACCAACACCAATGACAACAACAACTATGCCTTAATCCCAAGCCAGTTGGATTGGCTATATGAATCCTGACTATCCATTTCATTCATTTAGATCCCTCATCCCAATATTCAATCTATTAAGTTATCTACTCCTAGAAATTCTTTACTTTTTCTATAGACATATAAATCCCTAAAAAAAAGGGCAGCCCGGTGCACTAAAGCTCCCGCTATGCGCAGGGTCCCGGGAAGGGCCCGACCACAAGGGCTTATTGTACGCAACCTTACCTTACATTTCTGCCAGAGGCTGTTTCCAAGGCTTGAACCGTGACCTCCTGGTCACATGGCAACAACTTTACCAGTTACTCCAAGGCTCCCCTTCAAAAGATTAAATCCCTGACAAGATTAAAAAGATTCCTACAATATTGGGCTAATGTGAGTGCAGTAGCAAAACTAAGCTTAATCTCATCTTGTTGGTATCTCCTAGATGAATCTTTTCTTCTATTGTGGCTATGTTTTGCCAAGTCTTCATAGGTTCCAAGAGATTGTAGGTCTTTCGAGACAATTTTAAAGTTTACCTCATCCCCTTTTCACCCCTTCAACTATCATAGTTTTATACCTATGGATTGATGCATCTAGAGATTTATGTAAGCATGACTAAACCATAAATTCTCATTGATACCTAGGACTTCAGAATGCAGAAACTCAAAAAAAGAAGTGGACATTGTTCCTTTGTAAGCTAAATCAGTTTTAACTTTTGCGAAAAAGGAAAGATGTAAGTAAATCTCTTAAAACATGCTCAAAGCTAATTGTCTGAGTGATATCACAGTTAGGTTAGTGGAAATTGAAATTACTTTTGAGATGTGGAATGGAATTGTTCCATAAGACTTGTTTTTAGTGTAGGAGTACAACATCAGCTAGATCTCTTTTGGATTTTATAGTTTGGATATAGTAGTTCTATAAAATGTCTAAAGAGATAACTAAACTGAAAGCTATAGTCTCCTGCAAATTTTATTGTCTTGCTTCTTTTTACAGAATCTCACTATTTTACTCAGATACTTCATATACTTTCTTTTGTTTACTTAAAACTGGTCTCTTGCGCTATGTCTAGGACTACTAATTATATTTTTTTATTCATTACAGTAGTTATCTTTTACCTTAGTTGCACGTCTTATTTGGTGATCAAGGCAAGTACAGAGAATTTTCCTACAACATCCCAATGTCCCTGACTTTAAATATCAGAGCTTGGTCATTCTTTACAGTTTGTTGTTTTTTACTATTATCAGTCTTCATTGACTATCTTGTTCGAAAAATTCCAACCAGGAAGCTGAATTGAAAAAGAAAGCTGACGAAGATGCAAAAGCAAAAGAGCAGGAATTGATGGCTGAGCAGGAAAAAAAAGAAATGACTGATCCACAACTTTCCGAGGTGAAAGCTAGACTGGATAAGTTGGAAGAGACCTTGAAAGAAATTGTGGTTGAGACCAAAAAACAATCAGGTGGTGTTGCAGACAGACCAATCGACAATGCTGTCAAGAAAGAACCTGCAACAACCAAGCCAGGGACTCATAACACTCAGGATAAGACAAATCCCTCCAGTGAAGGGAAAGCTGAAGCAAAATCATCTTTGCCTGATCAAAAAGCAGATAAAAGTGATGGTTCCTCCCCTGACGTGAACAAATGATATCAGTAGCATATATTATTTTGCAGAAAAGCCTTTTGAAGAGTCCGAAGTGCATAGTTTTGCAGAATAGGGAAAAGCCACTGCTCTGAAGGGCTAATGCTTCACTATTATTATTATTAGAAGATAATTGGGAGATGTAACGTTTGTAAGGATTGCTTGCTGCCATGTTGTTGCAGGTTTTCTTAGCGGAAAAGCTAATTTTGGAGCATCAGACATTTGACAATAGCATTCTGTTGATAAATGGTTAGCCAAATCAAAAGGGTCCTGAGTAATTTTGCTTGCCAAATACGTTCACCACCTTGTTAAGGCTGAGACATTGTTTATATGCATTTTAGATAATTCCTGATACAATCACTACCAGTTGCAATCTTTCTTTGAGGAATCCACATGTCCACGGCTTCATTTGCCAATACTTGAGTATAATTTTCAAGTTGAAGTTTAGCTATCAGTATTTTAAATTCTTTAGTATTTGAAATATAAACTTGATCGATGAGCTGTGCTTTAAGTGAAATGAAGTCTCACTTGCAAAACAAATCCATGTCCAATTACAGACCTCTTAGCCTTTTTTTTTTTTTTTTTTTTTTGACTTTAAGCAAATATAGTCGAAACTCATACAATGTAAGTATATTGATTTATCTAAACGCCCGAATAGATTCAATCCATCTAACCATGCACGTAAGTGACTCATCACGAACTTTGAGAGTGAACATCTAGAAACTTCAACTTGTCTTATTGTGTCAGTTGCACACTCCAACTTACAAAATAATCATCTAGACACTTCCAAAATTTATATGTCACGTTAGCATTTGGTGTTCACGAGACACAGTAAGGACGAGTTAACGCATTTAGTTGTCAATTGAGATCAAATTAAAATATGTACATGTGCACTCTCAAAATTACAATGTTTCCTCGCTAGCTGAAGTGAAGTTTGGGTATCTATTTATGGATTACGCATAATTTTCCAAGTTGAGAGAGAAATAGCAGAAGGAAATATAGAAAGAGGAAAAGGGAAACATTACCCATTGGGCCCATGAAACATTTCCAGTTACAGCCAGCCCAATAGATCAACTGAAAAAAAGATAGTTAAACCCTCCTTAAGCCCTTTGGTATTCATCCATGGCAATGGCATTGTCAATGGCTCGTCGATTAGTCAGACCTATAGGTGGAATAGGCAAAAGGGTTTTGCTTCATCAGCAGCAACCCCATCCAGTTATCTTCAATTTGAGTAGAAATTACATATCGGAAATGCGTAGAGAAGCATTTGAAGAGAACATTCTCAGACTCCTCCGCTACGAAATTCGCTACGAGCTTCAACGCTCTCCTCCAACTCAGGTACCCTAATTTCTCATTCCTTGTTAATTATTGTTTCTTCCTTGTTTTGGAGTATGAGGTAATTGCTTGTATTCCCTCCTCCAACTCAGGTACCCTAATTTCTCATTCCTTGTTAATTATTGTTTCTTCCTTGTTTTGGAGTATGAGGTAATTGCTTGTATTCCCTCCTTCCTAAATACTTATCGTCCTTGCTAAAAATAGATATTCCATAATACTTTGTCATTTTAGAAAATCAAGACAATATAGTGCAAAAAAGAGAAGTATTAAATAAAGATGAGTAATAAATAAGGCTAATTTAGTCAAGTTAGCTTCTAGCTAATGTTTTTCGTAAGGGGTGTGTAACTTAAAAAGGTGACAAGTAAATAGGAATGGAGGGAGTATTAATTAAAGAAGGATTCAAATTATTTCTAGAAAAGATGCAAATTAATATTTTCACTTTACTGAAGTAACGAGATTTTCTACAAAATTTGGTGAGTAACTGGATGAGCTGTCTAGTGTCTATCTTCACGAGGTAGGGGTAAGGTTTGTGTACTCACTACCCTCCCCAGACCCCACTTGTGGGACTACACTGGTTATGTTGTTGCTGCTGTTGTAACTGAGTGAGCCATTGAGAAAGCGACTCTTGCGCCTGGTACTGCAACTACACCTCAATTCCTAGCATGTTGAATTATTTATATGAATCCTGAACATACATAGGCTCGTTGAGAAAATCTAGTAAATACAAGAGGAGCTTATCAAGAGTGGTTGCACGGTTAGCTGATTTATGATGGTGGCCTAGCTTATTAGTTCCATTTGTTTACTTCAAGCAATCCCCATTTTGCCAATGTTTGAGCAGGCAATTGAATATCAATTTATTAGTTTTTGCTGATTAGAATTAGGTGTTCCATATTATACCCTCTTAACCATGAAAAAAGATGAAGTGATGAACCTTGTCAAACCCCGTGTTCTTTATGCTTCTGGGAGTTGTCAGGAATATGTAGGATTCCATGTTTAGGCTGAAATTTGATGATCTTTATCATTTTCCGAAGGTATGACTGGTATTTGGGAAGGCCTGATAGAATTTCATTCTTTCTTAAAGTAGGATTGCACTTTTTGTTATGCACCTTGTTGTGAGAAAACTAGTTGATGTGGGAGACTTCAAGAGAAGAGTAAACCGTATTAATGAACTTTGACATCAACTATGTTGTCAACCCAATCCTCTTGTCTCGATTAAAAGCAGTGGTCTGTTCAAAACCATTGATATCATAAGCCGATTCTCTGAAACAAAACGAGAATGTTCATTTACTCTTGAAATTAAGACAAGGACAAGAAAATCTTAGATTTTGTTTTATTTTGCCAGAAGTGATAAATGAACAGGCGGATTAAAGACCTTCACAAAGACCCCAATTTCTCATTCCTTGTTAGTTATTATTTCTTCCTTGTTTTGGAGTATGAGGTAATTACTTGTATTAAATACGGATTCGAATTATTTCCAGAAATGATGCAAATTAATATTTTCACTTTACTAAAGTAACGAGCTTTTCTACAAAATTTGGTGAGTAACTGGATGAGCTGTCTAGTGTCTACCTTCACAAGGTAGAGGTAAGGTTGCATACACCTAGGATTTAGGTGTCTTGGGTGCTCGGGAGGTTCGGACACACATATTGACACCTAAAGCTTTAAGGTTCCGCTTGGAAACCAAAGCACCCAGCTATAATCTTGATTTTAAGGGTGCTCTTTTCCATTCTATATCAATTTTTATACATTTCTAATATAATTATACCTAATCTGCATCGAATTTAATGGGTGCCGGAGCACCTAATATTTGTACCTAGGACCGCCCCTAGGGACTACACTGGGTATGTTGTTGCTGTTGTTGTAACTGAGTGAGCCATTGAGAAAGCGACTCTTGCGCCTGGTACTGCAACTACACCTCAATTCCTAGCATGTTGAATTATTTATATGAATCCTGAACATACATAGGCTCGTGGAGAAAATCTAGTAAATACAAGAGGAGCTTATCAAGAGTGGTTGCACGGTTAGCTGATTTATGATGGTGGCCTAGCTTATTAGTTCCGTTTGTTTACTTCAAGTAATCCCCGTTTTGCCAATGTTTGAGCAGGCAATTGAATCTTATCAATTTATTAGTTTTTGCTGATTAGAATTAGGTGTTCCATATTATACCCTCTTAACCATGAAAAAAGATGAAGTGATGAACCTTGTCAAACCCCGTGTTCTTTATGCTTCTGGGAGTTGTCAGGAATATGTAGGGATTCCATGTTTAGGCTGACGTTTTATTATCTTTATCATTTTCTGAAGGTATGAGTATTTGGCAACGCCTGATAGATTTTCATTCTTTCTTAAAGTAGGACTGCGCTTTTTGCTGTGCAGCTTGTTGTGAGAAAACTAGTAGGAGGTGGGTGACTTCAAGAGAAGAGTAAATTGTATTAATGAACTTTGTCACCAACTATGATCTCAAACCCAATTTCCTCTTGTCTCGATTAAAAGCAGTGGTCTGTTCCACACCATTGATATGATAAGCCGATTCTTTGAACCAAAACGAGAATGTTTATTTACTCTTGAAATTAAGAAAAGAACAAGAAAATCTTTGATTTTTTTTTTCCCGAGAAGTGATAAATGAAGAGTCTTGAACTTCAGCTTCGCATTGGATATGTTTGTTAGCAAAGTAATGTCATCATATGATGTCATCATATGATCTGAAGCTATGTTGTTTGGAGTCTCCGAAAGTGTTGCCGCACCCGTGTCAGATCCTCCAAAAATGCACTACTTTTGGAGGATCCGACATGCACCACTCGACATTATTGAAGAGTCCGAGCAACATAGGTCTAAATCACATTCGAGCCATATAAATATGGGATCACTGAAAATATGAGACATACATGTGTATCAATTAACACAATTGCCTAACAAAATACTTACCGTGCATTAAAAGATCAGGTCTGAGTGTTGCTCATGCAGCTACCACACCCTGTTTTGAAACAAAATCTACATATGTTACAGAATATGCTTTGAGGTAGTTAACTTTGGAAATGCTAAAACAGAAATTTGTAAAACTACAGAGATGTGAACCTTGGATGATACATGTAATGTGGACTGACTATGTAATGATCTTGTATTTACTTCATCTATCTGCTCTGATGTATGGATGCAACACATGGTATGCCTATTCCAAGTTAAATGTGTTGCGAAAGGAAGGTAGGGAACTTCTGAACTATGTTATTTATTATTTGGCTAGCCATTGCTTATGTTTTCATACTTTGAATAGTGTGAATGAGCAATGTCTCTAGTGCTAATTTTTGCAATTACTGAATTGCAGCCTATCACAAAATTTGATTCATTTACCATTGATGAAAGGCCTGGAGAGCAATGGATTAAATTAAACAAGAAATTTGGAGAGAATGAAGAAATTAAAGTTGAAGTTACCATGTTTGATGCATCTTTTCCTGTTAAAAAAGATGGTGATATGTCTGCAGCAGATGACGTGCATCTTCACATAACTATGATTGTCAATGTTCACAAAGGAGAAGGTAATGATGTGCTCGAGTTTGTTTGTTCTGCATGGCCAAACAGCGTTGAGATTCGTAAAGTTTACATGCGTGGGCAGAATGGCATAGGGGATCAGCCTTATGTAGGCCCTCCATTTAAGTATGTATCTCTGATTTAATTCCCTAATCTCCATCTAGCTTGCTTAGCTTTCTTATTTAGAGTTTTTCTCCTGAGTTTGCTTATGTGGTTGTCAAGAACTTCAGGATTGGGAAATGTGTGAAACTGAACATTCCAAAATTTCCTCAGCTCTCTTATTCCATGATTTTGAATCATTCCTGTCTTGTTTTCATTATGAATAATTAAGTTTGAATCTTTGGAGGGAGTCATTGTTTAGTTCTGATAGGTTTTGCTTTGGTGATAGTGCTCCCAGTTTCGTCTATATTCTCTTTGTCTTTTCTTTTTCTGTGTGACTGATGGACTCCCATTGCTAGCGATTGCAGTTTCACCTGATTATTTGATTGGTTCTTCTTTTGCAACTTGTAATTTGCAGGGAATTAGATGATGAACTGCAGAATTCTCTTTATGATTTCCTAGAGGCAAGGGGAATAAACGATGAACTTTGTGTATTCTTACATCAATACATGAAAAACAAAGATAAACTTGAATTTATTCGCTGGATGGAAAAGGCCAAATCGTTCATAGAGAGGAAATAGAGATAGTGGTTCCCTTTCTCCTGCGAATGTTGTCTTGCTGGCGGACAATGCTCTGAATGCCATTACTTGTGAAAAATTATACTTGCAGTTGCAGGTTTAGAATGTGAAAGAAACACTTCTTAGCTCAATTGTAAGTCTGGCTATACTATTTATTTGTCATGTCAAGGTTTCCTACGACATCAGAGACAAATCAGCCTTACCGAGAAGAGTTGTATTGCGTGAAGTTCAAAAATTGTCACCCATTCTTCAATCACAAAGTTTGTGCTGCATCTTAGCAAAGTGTACACCTGGGCTTTGCTATGAAGTAAATGCATTTGCCGTAATAGGTTTCTCCTTTACCTCGATCTCTCTGCCACACGAACTTTTCGGACTGCTATTGTTGACCTTTTACACAGAGATTTTGCTGGTGCATAGAGTTTCCAGTAATGTCAAATTTTTAGGAACAACGTTATACTATGGATCTGTGGTCTACTTCAGTAGCAATTTAGGCAGTTCAATTTTAAGCAAGCTTCCTCTTTCGACTTGAGGAGTTCCTATTGTAACCATGTCCTCATATGGGCATTGTTTTCTCACTGTTTCAAAAACCAACAATCCAGGTAAAGGTAAATTATGTTGGCTACACCATCTTGTTTTCATTGTGTTCCTTTTCTTTTTTAAAACCATGTTGCTGCTATGCCGAATTTCTTGTTGTATACTGTTTCACATTTTATACCACAGTTCCTGAACATCTTCAATCAAATATTTTGTGATGCCGCATAAGTGCTTCCTTCCAGCTGTCTTCCTACTTTACTGTCTGTTAGTAACTTCGTATAACCAAAGATGCTTTTACCTTTTATTGGTGGTAGATGTCAGCATTGACTGAAGATGCATTAAGATATACTACCTGAATTTTCGCTGATATTTATATAGTCAGATAGACTGTCTTTTCCTTGATTGAGAAGATTAGGTATGTTACATTACATTTGTCTGCATCTGACCTTGGATGCTTGTTTTAGTGGACTCTTGCACTCTTGTTTGTATTGCGTATTTGTAAGATATTGTAGTAGGTAGTAGCAACTATTTCTCTGTCTATGTCAACTCTCTCTTTTTTAGATTCTTATTGAAAGCATAACACTATTGTGCTCTTTTTTTATAAACCTTCTACTGTTCATAGCATGTCTTAGAGGCTTCATAGATCTATGTTATTCATGTCATGTATGTAATATGTTTTGGCTCAACTTCACTTTAGTTTTTGCTAGACTTATGTCTTTGAACTAAAAAAAAGGGCAGCCCAGTGTACTAGTGGGGGTCCGGAGAAGGGCCAGACCACAAGGGTCTATTGTACGCAGCCCCTTGTGGTCCTTGAACTAAAGGATTTTCTATTTATGAAAGAGGTATTTACTATGAGATTCGTGTCTAATGTTCCACCTTTCACGTATGTTCATGAATTGTGCTATGCCCTTATGTTTATGTAGAGCTGGTCTGCTCAGTCAAGATAAGGTACTGAGTGTCGGTCCGCCCCACCAAGGTTTAGGGCGTGACAAATTTGGTATCAAAGCCTAAGTTCATGTGTCCTAGGAAGTTTGTGAAGCCGTATCTAGTTGAGTAATACTTATGGGTGTGTTGATGTACTTACAGCGATATGTATAAGATGCCTTATTTTGTTTCAAGTTTAGGTTGTGATTCTGCTTCAGATAGTTTTCACTGTTTTGCCGCGTCCCATTCGCTATGAATTAGGCCCTACTCATAGATTCAACAGCTGATAAGACTTTTCTAATGATCTAATCTATATCCAGTAATGGGTAAGATGGAATTGGTCATCTAGATCAATTATTGTTCTGGTAGTATGCTGCTTCCTACATACATCAATTTTCTACCACTGCATACACCTTTGCTGTATGCTGAATTTCATGGTTTAAAATGGTCAAACCCTCGAAAAAGCGGAAACTTCTGTTGCATTATGACGGACTAGGAGTCTTGAATATTTAACTCTCTCCATTTACTTTTACTTATCCTTTTTACCATGTCTATAGAGAAGCAATTTTTTTCTTAGTTTAACATTAACTTTACACCAATAGACATGTATATTATGGTAAAATATATGCTACATTTATTATTTCTTAAAGGGGTGTAAAGTCCATTGTGGACAAGTAAAAGCGAACTGATGGAGTATCTTTTGGTTGTGCGCTATATTAGTGGCTGAATTGAGTAGTCCAACGTTGTTACTTTCCTAGTGTAATTGTTATCTTCATGGGTGGGAGTTGCTTTTGGAAGGGAAAGCAACATCTGAAACAATTAGTAGCATTATCTTATGGGTCGTGCCACATTGTCTGGTTGTTGTTGGATACAGCCAACTTAATTGATTATTTAAGCCTATAGATAAACTTGCAGTTTCTCCATGAAAGGCACATGGAAAAGGAAAGGGGAAGTGGAAATCTCCTTTTCTTCAATAGTTTCTTAACCTACCAAACATGGGGGGAACAGCCCTTTCAGTAAAATGACATGACTCTTTAAGTGCTTGTTTGGTTGAGGAACAAGTTATCCAGGATTGTTATTTCATCCTTAATATGGGATAAAAATAATACTACAATCCCGGGATAAGTTATCCCGCGAATTTATTCCAACCAAACATGGAATAAACTCATCCTAAAATTAATTTCAGGATTAGTTATCCCTCATAAAAAAACGTGCCCTTGTACGAATACATTTCTTCAAAAGAGTAAACAATGTTTGCTTGAACAATTTGGTTGATGTTTGCTTGTTACTACTGATTATTTAGTCCTACCTTTTCTCTGACCTCTTATCATACGTTATTTAGGTATCTTGTCCTCCCATCACATGAGTTTGTCGAATGCATTTTTCTTCACTGTTTACGCATATTTAGCAAAGAATTATTGGCAAATTCCCTGTTCATTAGTTTTACTAGATGTGTGGAACGTCGAAAATGAGTGTTCCCACGTATGAATAAAGCTATTTTCTTGTCACCACGAAAAGAACAATTACATGCAAGGTAGAAATTGGGAAGATGCACAGGTTCTTGAAAAAATCAATTCTAATAGAGGACAACGTGGGTCTTTTGTTGTTCGATATCTATATTAGGGTTTGATTAAATGCGAATTTGCGCATTGAAGGATTCATTTTTTATAAAGACGCTTTCGAAAAGACTTTTTCCATTTTCAAAACTCAAACTCAAAATTTCTAATCTGGTGGAGAGATCCTCCACCATCCTATGTTGGTAGGACAATGTTGGTCTATTCTAGCTGTAGACACAGTGTAGTGAGTGAGTTCATTGGTCCAAATCCAAATCAAACTAGTGTCGTTTATTTTTCATAGGCTATAGTTGGGACTCGTGAAAGTCTAGTTGTTCATTTGACAACTTGAAATGGAATGTCAAGAAGTGGCTGTTTGCTCATGCTTAGAGGTGGCAAATAGACCATATGAGTTGAATTTAAGAGGTCAAAATGACTTAAATCAATAAATGAATCATTTGTTCAATTCTATGCGAAAGTTAATTCGGTTGAGATGAATTGTACTAGATGAGCTAAATAATATTATGCTCAACTTTTATTACGTTTTAATTTCTTTTAATGTTTCTTATGATTTATTTAATCACTACAACAACAATAACATACCAGTCTATTCCCACATAGTGGGTCTGGAGAGGTTAGACTGTATGTTGTCCGTACCACTACCTCAGAGGTGAGGCATAGAGACTGTTTCCAATATACCCTCCTCAGTTCAAGTCAAAATACAGTCTAGAAAAGACAATAAGGAGTAACACATTAACAAATAGTAACAAAGCAATACTACCACAAAATGAGTTGAACTAATTAAAAAAAGATTCTTAAGCCACTTAAACTTAAGTAAATTGGACGGATCATATTTTTATGGACTAAATATATCAACCAAGCTCATGTTTTGGATCAAAAGAGTTTAATGAAGGTGGTTGGGAAGCTACCAAGTGCCAAGTTGTGCATATTGCTTTCATTAGCTGATGAAAAATGAAAGGAAGAAAGTAACCATCAATCAAGCAACGAAAACACATACATTTTGGCCCTACATTGTCCATTTTAAAGTTTCCCAACTATTTGTCGTTTTTTATGCCATAAAAACACTAGAGAAACATATTTTCTTGATTAACTGTGTAAAATCAGTAATGCCACCAACCCTACATCTTTTAATTTCGTTGGCTTTCACTTACATAGACAGACAATTTAGGATTCTCTCTTGCACGCGCCAAATGTTTCTCTCCTTTCTTTTTGGTATCCAATCGGTGTTAGACATCCATATTCAATCTCGATTAGATTTGAATTTGAACTTGTAAGTCCACGTATCTCTGTTTAAGAAGGAAAAAGTATTTAACACTCTACGATAATCTTTATTGATACCAAATAATATCTCTATTAGAGCAGACAGAGGTTTTGAGATCGAATTTCAGTGACTCTCATTGTGAAAAAGAATCATTTCCACGTGTTTGGCTCATGAAAAAGAATCAGGCTTGCACGTGAGGGACGTGTTGAGAATATAATTAAACATAAAAGTGTGCTCTCTCTAACACCTTAAGGGGTCATTTGGTAGAGTGTGTAAGAATAATACAAAATAGGATGTATTAGCAATGTTTGCGTTAGTTGTGCTTGCATTAGCTTGCATTTTTCTAATGCAATGTTTGGTTTGGTGTATTAAAAATAACATAAATTGCATAATTTCTAAAAAATACCCTTCATAAAAATGATGGAAAGGATGTGAAAAAGATTTTGAGGGACAATTGTGACTTTAATCATATTAATGCATGCATTAGAATCCATTGCATTACTAATATCATAGATTTTCATGCATTAGTAATACACTCCTGAATATCAAATAGAGTGTATAACTAATGCAGGCATTAGTAATACATAAGATGAATAGTGTATCAAACAAGGTATTAGTAATACACAAAACTAATGCTTGTATTATTTTTTTAATATACTCCGGCCCCTAAACTTTTAAATAAGACGGCATGACACACTTCAATATATGTAGTAGTAGTAGTTAATTAAGTGGAGGTGAGGAGGTCAATTGTTCTTGTTTGTTGCTTAGAGTTGGATTACTTTGAGAAAATGACATGATCAAGTTTAAAATCCATCATAAAGCCAAATTTTGGTCCCACCATATTATGGAATGACCCTGTTTAAAAGATTTCTTAGGTAAGAAATCAATGCAATCAAGATTTTACAGCATTAAAATATATGAAAGATATGATGTGATTGAATAACTTAATTTAAATTTTTATTCAGAATTCAGATCACCTGAATTAAAAAGATCTCGTAATGAGCATGGACAAATTGTCATTTACACAACTTATAATACTTTCCACATATACCTCCACCAACCTAATGAGAATGACCCCTCAGTAGATAGTCTATTTCATCAACTGCTCATTGCATCTCAGCCGTTGAATCTGCAAGATTATTTGGAACACTAGTTGTTATTAATTCATCAAACGGTACGAATTCTTTGTCGGCATGTGCATTTGTCACGCATTCAAAATCAATCTCATCCAAGGCGAAACAGTTAATTAGTATCCTTCCGTTTCAATTTATATGAGTTGATTTGATTTGACATAAAATTTAAAAAAAAAAAGACTTTTGAAACTTGTAATCGCTATGAATCATTTGATTAAGAAATAGATGTTTTAAAGTTAAATTGTTATTATCATAGAAATACGTTATTCTTTTTTAAACTGTCTTAAAAAAAAAAGTATGTTATGATTACTATTTTTTTTCATTTGTGGACTTTTGGAATTTGGGAAAACATGCATTTCCAGCTTGTATAATTTGAGCTCAATTATTAAATGACTAGTTATATTTATATATTTCGGTTGTCCGTCATTGAAGGCTAGATTTAAGCATGATCTTTACTAAAATGTAGGAAATTACACCGATAAGAATTAAACTTAAATAATCGTTTGCATAGTAGTACTACTGCAGACGGCATAAGAACATTTACAGTAGTGGACCTAAGTAGGAAATTTTGAAAGGAAAATATAAATCTGAAGGAAAAAAATACAACTTAATTCTAGTATTACTAATTACTAATTAATAATTTAGAGTCTGAGAGACAAGTCAAGCTTCTTCAATTCATCTTGATTATTACTACTCTTTGGAATATGAGGAGGACCACCACCACTATCCCATCTGTATGGTGAAATACCCTCAACCTGCACAACAGGATATTTTTGGATAATGTTATCAAATCTAGCTGCACCGCCACCTGCTGATGCTCCTGCCACGTGGCAATTATTACTCTCCGGTCCGAGCCGGCCAATAGCCGGCTGCTGATCAATGGGCCTTCTTATTGACCATCCAGGATGTCCGTACAAGGCCGGTGCGCCGAAAGTAGTGTTGATAGCTGGCTTGTGGATCATGGAGTGAACTTGGATCCCGAGAGACCTATTGAATGATCCATGCAGTGGTAAAGAAGCCATGCTCGAATACTTGTCGTAACCAAAAGCTGCTGCGCTAATTTTTTGGCCTCTTTTCGCAATGGTTCGCTCTCTTTTATGAGCGTTTTGATGCCCGCCTAAGGCTTGCGAACTGTAAAATTTCCTCTGGCAATAGTTGCAAGAAAAAATCCGAGGCTCGGATTCGTTATTATTGTTGTTGTTGTTGTTACCAGCGGATCGTGATGCATCGGATGAACTCGTCTGAATAATATTGGATTTGGGCCTGTGATCGAGGCTTAGATCTAGAGTAAGATCATCATTTTCTTGTTCATTTGGTGTTTGGTTATTATTGGATACTTGTTCTGCTTGTACTTCCATTTTCTATAGGACTGGATTTTTGTGGAGTACTTTTAATTTGGCTAATTGGTGAGTGGTAGAAATTTGAGAGAAGTACATATGGATCAAAGAAGGGGGGGAAATTAAGTGGGACTAGGAATTGCACTTTGAGCCACTTTGTGTTGTGTTGTGTTGTGATGATGAATGATGAAAGAGTATAATTGGGGTTTAATAGTAGAAAGAAAAAAAGTAGTAGTATTAAATGCTTATTGATTGAGAATTTAATGCTGTGGTACTATGTAAGGAAAGAGGCATTACAGTTACAATAAGCTTATTATAGTAAAAAGATACTCAAAAGGGGATTTTATATAGTATACTTCAATAATAATACAGATAGATATATAGATGCATGTTTTATCAAAGAGTTTTTGATGGAATCTGATGAAGAAAACAAACTCTGTCACAACACAACCATATATATATACCCCATTTAGTGTTTCTTTATTTTTTTTTCCTTGTCTATTCCCACGTTTCCTTCCCTTTTGGCCACCATATATATACACTATATATTTTTGTCTTCTTTCGTTTTGACCATTTTTGGAATTCTCATATGTTATTTTTTTTAATTTCTCAAAGTTATACTAGTGTAGTTAGTAATTACCTTGCCGCACCAATTTATCCTTCTCAATTTTCAAATTTATTTCGTACTATATTGATCAATCAAGTAAATGTGCTGAAATTTCAATATAATAATTATTTCGTGAATTATGCCCCGTCTTGTTAGACATCATGTAATTAATTATAGAATTTTAACTTTTTATGGGGATTGATCAGAGCTAGGTATAGTTAAAGGATATGTTTTAATGAATGAACATATATCACGCATATTTTTCATATCAGTTACATATATTATTCCTAATTCAAAGATTCAAACTGATGATCTCATGCATGTATGGTTTATTTAAATTTGAACTTGCAAAATAAACTTTTAGTACAAACATGAAGTAGCAATTAATTTAGCGTGACTTTCTAAAACTTCCAAATATATCAATAATACTGTCCATTTTACTGGTTCATGTTTGATTTGACACATTCTTAAGAAATAATTAATAAAATAATAAGTTCACTATATCACCATTTGAATATAATAAATTCAATATTTTGAAAAATAAACTGCAAAGTGATTATAGTTAATAATAAGAGTAATTAGAAACTACTAATTGATAAATTATCTCTTGATTTTTTTAAATTCGACAAATAGTGAATGATAAAAGAGTCGTAAAATTTATTGCGGAAAAAAACAGTAAGTACTACTCTTAATTTAGCATATATGATAAGTATGATTTTGATTACAAACTGAAAAATGGCCCAATTTTTTGTAGTTAGCACCTTCTAAATTATTTTCATTTCTGGTCGTTATTATACTACTCCCTCCGTTTCAGAAAGAATGACTTACTTTTCTTTTTAGTCTGTTTAAAAAAGAATGACCCTTTCCTTTTTTGGCAACACTTTAATTCCAACTTTACACATGACATGTTTAAGACCACAAGATTCAAGGGTATTTTGGTACATTTGCCATAACTTTAATTTAGGACCACAAAATTCAAAAGTTTCTTTATTTTCTTAAATTTTGTATCAAGTCAAACTAGGTCATTCTTTTTTAAACGGAGGAAGTATTTTACTGTCATTCAGGTGTTTGCTTTCACTTTAGTTTTTCATGGAAGGAAGGATACAAAGTCTTCATAGCTACAGTGAGAAGAAAAAGAACATAAGTAACCATTGGTTGATTCCCCCTAACAAAAGAAAAAAGAGGTAGAACCTTAAATAGAACGTCATGATTGGTCTAAACAATGATGATCAGGTTATCTAAGTTTTGGATTAATATATGAGAACATGAATTCATTGACTTTTTGATATTAAACTTTATATTAAAACAAGTACCATAAATATTTTTTTAAAACAAACCGTACCTATACTAAAGAAGGATGTTAATGAAGATTGTTATTGAGGATGGTATTATTTTACAAATGTAGTAATAGTGCCAACCAATGTGTTTTTGTTTACCTTCCCATTCCACCCTTTTTTTTTTTTAAATTATAATCATGGTGTTCGGGCCAGCTTGTGCGCACCTCGACTAATTCCACGGGATACCTGTCACCTGCCACCAGCAACAGATATCAGATAACTCTGTCCATCAAGACTAGAATAGATGATGAGAAGCACCAATTCCACCATTATTTGCTCTACCTAAATTAGAAGCACATAAGCGTGAAACGCATTACTAGAAAAACTAGCTAGAATCTTTGGTGGGAAATTATGTATATGTCATATATTATTGGCCAAACAAACAAAAAAGGAATTATAGGTACTATAGTAATTAAGGTATATGCCAGGGTCTTGTGATTAGTTGAATATAGGGGTGTTCAAATGAGACCGAAAAACCGATCCGAACCGGTAAACCGAGTCAAACCGACTTAATAAACCGCAAACCGGCTTGGTTTGATTTGGTTTGGTTTTGAATTTTTGAAAACCGATAATATTTGGTTTGGTTTGGTATTGATTTCAAAAAACCCGAAACCAAACCGAACCAAACCGATAAATAAAAACATACTTAAAATTTATATATATTAGACATTAATTAAACTTTATTTATTTCCTTCATAATTTTGGTCATTTCAAGTCCAACACTTATTCAAATAATTAAATGAAAAGCTGGCCCATATGGTCCCCTAGTCCATTTAAGTTTAAAGTAAAAAAAAGTTTGTCTTACTGGAATTAGGGTGTGTTTGGATTAGCTTTTTTTAAGTAACTTATAAGCTAAAAGCTAAAAGTCAAAAGTAGGTAGCAACCAACTTTTGGCTTTTGCCTTTTTTTTTGTACTTTTTAAGTCTAAAGTAATGCTTTTGTGCCTTTGCCAAACACTTTCAAAAATTAAAGTGTTTAAAAGCCAAAAACACCTAAAAATAAGCCAATCCAAACACCCTATTAGTGAGCTATTATTTTGTGGAATTATAAGTGCCTTAGTAGCTTAGAGAGTCGTTGATTGCTATAGCTTATATGCTCGTTGTTTTGTGAGTCCCTCTACAACATGGACGGTGTGAAGTTCTCATGATGTTCGTTTCCATTACCAATTGGATATTATTGTCTTGAATTCTCCATTAGCTTCTACGTATCCGTACATATTGCTTTGTATGCTAAAAATACATTCTTAAAACCCGTAAAAGCCAAACCAAACCGATAGAACCGACAAAACCGAAACCGATAGAATTTATACTATAATGGTTTGGTTTGGTTTGAATATTAAAAAAACCGTCTTTGTTGGTTTGGTTTGGTTTCAACCAAAAACCGAGTCAAACCGGACCATGAACACCCCTAGTTGAATATATAAGGTTTTTTTTGTTTTTTTTTTTAGGGAAAAGAGCCTAATATACCCTTTAAGTATTGAAAATGATTCTAAAATACACTCCTTTCACTTTTTGGCTTTAAAATATCCTTCACACCTACCTATAGGCTCTATTTTACCATTTCACTTAACAGAAACTTTAAAAATAATAGTTAACATTTTTCATTAAATGCGTACTAATTCAACCATCACTGGCATCTTAGAATATCATCAACCCTCTACTAACACCAATAAAACCAACAAATTTCCTCTGTAAAATCAACACTTCCTATATTCAATGACACAACTTTTGCCACAAGTTTTGTCAAGAAAATCAAAAGCTTAGCCAATACAAAATTTAAAGTCAATGTTCCAATAAAAGTTGATAAACATTTTTTCTTCACTGTTGGATTAGGATTAAATCCATGTCCTAAGAACCAAACATGTCAAGGACCAAATAAACACTAAATTGCCAGCTTAAGTTAACAATATATCCTTTGTTCAGTCAAATGTTGCACTACTTCAATCTCATTATTTAACCAATCCAAAAGAGTTTATACCACAAATTTTTCATCTAATCCATCATTCCAATTCAATTATACAGGAATTCACCCAGCAACATTTTTGTTACCACAGACACAAAATACAAACTTTGGGACTCTATTTTAAGAAAATCAACATTACAGAAGCGAGTGAATGTTATGGATTAAAAGGGTTTTTCCCATTTAGATATTAGGATTTGGGTCACTGGGTTGAATTTGGGTTGCTGCGTTGAGTAATTTTAAGTGGGATCCGGGTTGGGTTTGGGATTATTAAGTATGTAATTAATTAAAATTTCAACCAATAAGAAACTGTCACGTATTAAATAAAAAATGCTAATTATTATTTTTAAGGTTTTTGTTAAGTGAAAGGGTAAAATAGAGCCTATAGGTAGATGTGAGGGGTATTTTAGAGCCTAAAGGTGGATGTGAAGGGTATTTTAGAGCCAAAAGGTAGAAGGAGGCTATTTTAGGACCATTTCCAATACTTGAAGGGTATATTAGGCCCTTTTCCGTTTTTTTTATTTTGGAATTCTCAGGAAACTCAACTGCTATTTTTTTAGTAGTGGGTAAATCCGCTCATGTGAAATAGTTCGTAAACTACATAGAATAGGTAAACTGTCCTAGGCAAGCCAGTGCGATGAGCTCGACTGAGAAGGTGTTGACAGAGGAAATCTATCTCAATCTGGCCTAACTCCCTTATGGATAGCACATGTTGCACTAACTCAGCCATCGTTATGGATAAATATATAAGCTTTGATGACATAAAGCATGAATTAAGTAGCAAGTTATATCTCTTTATTAAAAAACAGGAACATAACATAAGCAATAATCAATAGTGAGAAAAACGGTGGGACAACTTTTTCCCAAATAAAACAAGGAAGCAACGCATGGAATTTGGCCACTTTATTTGGCCGAAAGAGACCTACATTAATCGAAAACTATACTTTCATCAATGCTCCCCTGAAAACAGATAATTGCTCATCAAAGTCCATCAAATATTCTAAAAGAGTACAGTCCCAAACACCCAACATGTACATTAACAGAAGTATTTGTTTTGTTCGTTTGTAATTATGAATATCACGCACCATCATTGTCCCCCCCCCCCAAAAAAAACCCCTACCCCCTACCTATATATGTTTGTTTGAAACTGATGAAAGTATTCTACTGCTAGGTAGTTGTGACACATTCATGTATTTCATGCATACAAATATATTTCCATTTGGAAAACATTAATTAATGCAACATAAGGAATACCCATGCATATATTGCTGTCACAATTCTAATAATGGAAAGTAATAAGTTCCTTGAACATGACCTATATATATATATATATGGTAGAAAAGGGAAATGGCTGTACATCCTTTAATTGCCATATAATATGGATTAAAAAAAAAAAGGAAAGTAAATTAATAGACATTAATATTTCTAGCTCCTCTAAAAATAGAAGAAGAATAAAAGGAGAAAAATAGAAGTGTCCAGAGGCTACAAAAGGATGAATAAGTCGCACACCTTTTTAATCGTTTAGGAAAAAGTAGTTTTATTACATCATAATATATAGTTTACTAAGTTATCTCTATTTATTAATATTTGTTTTGAGAATTGGATGGTATTAACACAAGCTACTTCTTTAATGCTAAGGATATAGTTGGAAGCAAGGTATTGCCAACTTTAATTTTGAATTTCTAAAGTGACAATTATTTCAGGAAAATCTTTTTGAGCTAAATGACAGTTTAAATGAGATGAAGAGAGTACTATTTTAAGAAGGATTTTAGATGTAAGATTTAGTAGCACTTTTGATCCCTTAATTATTGATAAATTCTGATTATAGTCCTTGTGATATTGTTCTAAGCATATTTTGCTTGTGAATATTCACAATTTTTCAGAATTATTAAACTGTTTCACAATTTAATTACTCGTGCATTATGTTAAAGTTATATTATTACTCCTATTTTGGGAAATATACTTTTAAAATAGTCCAAATATAACATATTTCTTACATAAAAGGACCAAGATCACACATTTTAAAGGCTAAATTAATGTGATCCTATATATATTATACTAGTGTAGGTAGTCACAATTGAAATTAACATGACCTGAGAATATAATCATCAGGAATCATCATATACAAATAAAGGACAATTTTTTTTTACAAGAATTGAAAAACCATAAGTGTTGTACGTTATCCCTAGAGTGGATATAATGTTTTTACATTATTAGTGTAATTTAAAATTTGATATCATATAATTAGTTCCCATTTTTATTAAGTTGTCATCAATCATTCTTTGTTATGAATTTATATTTTGGTATTATTAGGTGTTACTCCACTACTGAGATGACATCAAATATGGAGTTATTAGGCTTAGGATTAATGAATCTACTTAATTCACAATGTGTTGTCAATATCTAATCATCTTTTTCTAGGACTCATTTAAAAGAATTATTATTCTCTTGTATTCTAGCCATTCATTCAACTATAAACTATTCACCCCCTCCCTCCACCACCACCACCACAACCCCCCACCCCACCCCCGGCCCCAACCTTTTGCTTTCTCTTGTCATACTACACGCTACAATATTAATCAAATAATTATCCATTTGGCTTGAGATCATTATCGATCTGGCTTTCAGCCTCTCACAAGACCAATATTACAATATACACATTACATGCACACTAGCATATTAGAATCCAAACTCTAATTACAATAGTATAAACAAAACAAAAAAGCTCATGACATAGTTTATACATATTTTTATAAAATTTGACAGTAGTTCATACCAAATCTCTAGATAATTTGAATAAAATATCTAAAACAGTACTAGTAATATATATTGCATGCCTTGTGTGGGAATTGTCTTGATGCAGGACAAATGGCCGACAGTTAAATAGGAAGCAGATAGAAATAAAGGCCCCCCTATTCCTAATATATAATGTGCAATGGAGTTAATTAGTGCTGTCCTAGGCATATATATATATATATATATATATATATATATATATATATATCATTACAATTGTTGTTTGAAATCAAAAAAAGATATGGTTACTTTGATTGAGGAAAAAGAAGAAAAATGAAATGGTCTTTTTGGGACTGATCCAAAAGAAGAGCTTACTATAGTAATGGACATCTTAGTTTTTTGTCTCAGTGCTGAAATGAGAGGATTCTTGAAGATTTTGCGTGTGGTTAAGGAGTTTGCTTTGTCTAATCAAAGTAAAAAAGAATTGGGACCCAAAGTCTTTCAACTCATGTCTTAGATTTGTTTGTCTCTGTATCTTTGTACAATCCAAATGTTTTGGGAAAGAGAGAACCAAAAAAAAACATATTGAAAGAGAAAGCAGCTTTTTTGCCTTTTCCCTTACGAAATAGGACTTGGCTCTCCTCAGTTATACTTTTTCTCAATTTCCTCAAGTACACGTTTAGATGAATACTACTTGTCAAATATAATTTTTAAAGGTTTAGATTAGATTCATTTAACAAGCATCCTAACCATGGTTAAAAACATGAGGATTTTGAAAAATACTCGCTAATTTTGGTATGTGCCATCAATCTCTCTCACAATTTTTGATACTCAGTAGTGTATCATTAATTTTATTCTCTAAATTTTATATCTTTTTAATAAATAAGTAAACTCCACCCCCCAAAAACCTCAAGGACATTCATATAATTATAATTAAAAAGCATCAAATTAAATAGTTTTTCCCACTGAATGTTTCAATACGTACTCTACCCAATTTTGTTCCTATTCGTTTTCTAACTAAATGAAAGAGCATCAAATCAAATATGATCTTCATAGAACAAAACAAAATCTAATTCATTATTTCATAAGGACCTTTTAAAGATATTGTTCATGCGGGAAAAAATTTAGTAGCATGTATGTGGACGATGAAATTTGTTTTCCGCAAAATATGAATATTGAATGTATATTGTGTATCATAATCTTTAAAAAAAAAAATAAGTGTAAGGAAATGAATTACAGAAGATATTACTACTTAATTATTTTTATAATTTTGTTAAGGTTAAGGATATCTTGTTAGGATTTATTTTTTTGGGGTTGGAGGGGTTGGGGAGTGGGGGGTGGATGGGGGGGAGGGAGGGGATGGGGATGAGTATTAGAGAAGTTCACTAATTTTCGGATGTAAAATTTACAAAATAAAATTAATGATAATGAGTATCAAATTCGTAGGAAGATTAATATGGCATGCAAATCAAAATTTAGTGTGTTTTTTCAAAATTATATGTTTTTAACTATGGTTAGGATGCTTGTTAAATGAATCTAATCTAGACCTTTAAAAATTATATTTGACAAGTGGCACTCATCTAAATGTGTACTTGAGAAAATAGAGAGAAAGTGTAATGGAGGGGAGCCAAGTCCCACAAAATATAATGAGCCGCTAATGTATTAACTCAACTCATTTTTAGGGGTGGAGCTAGAGTTCTATTTACGAGTTCCATATAATTAAGTAATTTTGATCAAAATCATGTACTTGTATGAGTAAATTCACTTAATATATATAAATACTCTATATAGAACCAAATTAATTTATTTATTCTAAAATTCAAAACTCATAAATTCAAAATATAATTCTAAATCTACTCATTTTTACCCACTCAAATTCGATGTTATATATCCACCTATTATATTAGAAAAAAAATCTTGATAGCTCATTTAGTTGACTATCTGAACTTTCACCTTGCTGATAAGGGTTCGATTCTCACCTTGTAATCCCTATCCCTTTCCCATTTCAAAAAAGATTCACTTATTTGATATCCATGATTCAAGCATTCCATCCACCAATCTTTTATCCCTTCTCCTTTTGGCTTTTGGTCCACTCCAAAAGCTGCCTTCAGTAAAAGTAACACATATATAGGATTATGATCAACATAGGATACATCATACATGCTTTTGACAAAAAGTTTTAACTCCAAACGCTTAATGACTGATTTCATTGGCCTATACATATATATATCCAAGTACGTGTGGTGAAGTGTTTGACATTTGAAAATGACCCCAATTTTTGGCTACTAATGTATGACCCGTCTCTTATGCACGTGATTTGGACTAGTAATTACTTTATGTTTTTTCTCAAAATGCCCAAGTACATATTTGTTTGACTGACAAGTCATTAGTGTTAGTATTTCTTCGACATGTCTTTACTAAATGTCCCTCAACTGAACTAGACCTTGCTACTAAGATCAAATTCAATAACATAGGATAAGAGTAATAGTCAGATTGGTGATTTAGAAATTCATGCAATCGGGCGATAATTTTCATGGGAATCTCACGTCAAACAATCACAATTTAAGAATGTTAAGTCGTGATTTTAAACATCAAGTAACCCGTTCGTTAATCCAAATAAAGGTGAAGGTTTAAATAGTCAACTAACTGACCTATCAAGATTTTCTGAAAAATAACCAGTACATATATATTTTGTAATAATTAATGTGTCTTTATAGTTACGGAGTGTGATTTTCTCTTGTAAAAATTACTTTTACATAATTTAAATTAGCCGCCTTAGCCCTCAAATGATACTCTATTTGTGCAAATATCCCAATTCTCTCCCATATCTAGGTGGACTGGGTTTTCACAGATTTCGAATGAAAAAATTTCAGAAACAGCTAACATTTACATATGAAAATACATATATGGATGATATAAATGCAAACACGTCTTGTAAATACATATATACACATACACATGACGTCAAATACATATACATATGACCGTTGAATAGTACTACGAACACAGTTCAACTATATAACTGAATACATATGAAATACATATGCATATACAAATACACATGATATCAAATACATACACATAGGACTGTTGAATAGAACTACCAACAGAGTTCAACTATATAACTGAATACATGTGAAATACATATCAACTACATATACATATGAAATATACAATACATATGACATAAGACATATCAAATACATATCAAAAATACATATACATTTGCTATTAATTTAAACCTTAGCTATGAATTATAATTATTTCAAACCTTAGCCGCTATACAGTTACGTATGGATGTTTTCTACGTCATGTAATTTTTCCATTTCTCGAAGGCAATTGAAAAGCCCAACTTATTTTGATGAACAACAAATGAATTAAATGAATATCATGAGGCCCAATTTCATATGGATCCGGCCCAAATACTAGGTTGGTATTTGAAGAAATCGCCTAATAATACTCTCCTCCTCACCTGTCCAAAATCCAAAACCCTAAACCTCCTCTGTGAACTTGCTCCTTTCCGGCGAACAGCTTGTCGACGTATCTTTAACTGTCATTATCCACTTGTAAGTCTCTTTTTTCTTCTCTATTTCTTGCTCTCTATGTTTATCTCTATTTTTCGTACCTAGTTTTACTGGTAGAATACGTATATAGTAAGCATTGGATACTGCTGCTTTGTCGGATTTACTATTTAATTTGTAGTCCTACTTGTTTACTAGTATACGAGAATTGCTGCAAATGTCGGTTGGCTAATCTTACCTTTTGAGTGTTTCTGGTAATCAATGTTATCGACATGTCTTTCAATGTAATCGGAGAACATGTAGTATTTGTCTTGATGTAGGGTAAAACATTTTGCGAGAGATCCTAAACAGAACAAGTGCCAATCGAAGCGCAATATAAGATAGTAATGCACACGGAGCTCGTTAAAATTGTATGCTTTTTCAGTCACACTAATCTCTCACAACATACACATCTCAAGCGAAATCATACTAAATCCAAACAAATATTCTAATCAATCATATTAAAGAGAAACACAGCAGCACACATACATTTTGGAGAGCTTGTAAGTCTGTTTACCTTCGATTGTTTCTAGAAATCAGTGTTATGGACATTGCCTTTCAATGTTATCAGATAACAACAAATATTTATCATTTCTTATCATTTCTATCGGAAACAGCCTCTCTACTTCACCTGAGGTAGTGGTATGGACTGCGTACACTTTACCCCCCAGACCCCACCTAGTGGGAATACACTAGGTATGATGATGATGATGATGATGATTTCGAACATTGGAGGTCAAATAATTCAATTCAACCCCTAAATTGAGTTAAAGTTACTGTTTTAGAAGTTGTAGAATCTATTTATCTTATATGCCTGACAAAGTTTTGTATACTTAGCCCCATTTTTTTCTGTCAGAGAGAGCTAACAATGGCAGAGGAGGTGCCGCAGCCTCTAAATTATATACCAGAAGTGATTCTAAAGAAGAGGAAGAACAATGAAGAATGGGCAATCAGAAGAAAACTCCAGCTGGAGCAGAGAGTCAGGAAACTTAAATCTGATAATTTTGCTATCAAGAAGCCTGAGCAGTTTATACGAGAGTATAGGGATAAGGTATGCATATTTCAGAATTGTATCTTTTGTTCAAATTGAATTTCAGCTTTTTCCCTTCATCATATAGCAATTATACGATTATTACTTGCACACCTCTTGTTTTTTTTTCAACTTTTATTTGTGACACATTGCATTTGTTCCATCAAGCAATTGTTCAATCTTTCCAATTTTTTCCTTTTGGATTCAGAATTTTATTTTTGTTTTGTGAGTGTCTTTTTATGTTTTAGAATCTTTACTATCAGGAATTTTGTGGTGCAGTGGCACTGACATTTGTAAAGTTTGATATATTTAAGGTGTAATATTTACTTTGGTTCACATATCCTTTAGTTTTGGTGTCCCTAAACAAATGTTCTCCAAATTTTCCTTGTAGTCAGTTGCAAGTAAAAAGAATCTTTTTATATTTCCTGGATATTCTAATCATTGTGGCCAAATCTTCTCACTAGCATTCTCTATGGGTCTCTAAAAATTTAGACTTGCATCCAATAGCCATAGCACATGATTTATGATGCTCCAAAAAAGAGACTATTGCGCAATTGCTAGAAAAAATAGGGTAAAAGACCTACTGAAGCAGTATATACAAAGATGTATTAAGGAGAGATTTATTACATGTTCAAATTTATGGGACCAGGACTGCAAGTCTGCAACTATTTAATTTGGGTTAGAACAATACTTTGGATCTACTTTTGCCTTATATTCACGTACTGACCAACTTGCAAAAATCATTTTCAAAAGATTGTAGTATATTGTTTGTTCAACATTCTTCCCATCTGAGCTGTTGTTAATATATTTAGGAGATGGACCTTGTCCAAATGAAACAAAGGGGTAAGAAAAGATCCAGGCGAGCATTTGTCACATCTGATTCCGGTCTCCTTTTTGTCATACGCATTGGAGGGTAGGTTACTGGTTTTACGTTCATATCTTTACTTTTTGGCTAGGTAACTTACTTTTGGGTTCTAATAATTGTGATTCACTTCAGGAAAAGTGATATGCATCCAAGTACAAGAAAGCTTTTGTACTCTTTGAGGCTGCGTAAAATCTTCAGTGGTGTCTTTGTCAAGGCAAATGCGAGAATATTGGAAATTCTGCAAAAAGTGGAGCCTTATGTCACATATGGGTAGGTTTTAAGTGACCTTTTCTTCTATTTTGCTGCACAATTGGTGAACTCACTTTGCTGGATATCCCCAAAGTACTCAACCCAGTGATATCAAAGGCGCGCTTTAAGCGCGCTTAAGCCCTGAAGCGAGGCTCAAAACGTGTTGAGCGCTTCGCTTCGCTTTATGTGCACTTCACTGTTGTCATCAAGTTTTTAAGACATACTTTTCCTTGCCAATGAGCCTCTTCTGAAAAGGCAACACTAAACAATTGATATTTCACTTTATCATAATTGTTTTTCAATCTCTTTGTTCATATATTTGCCATTCATGCGTATAATTATTAGTCTTGGACTAAACATAAATATTTATATTTTTTCTCCCTTTGCGCCTTTTTCATTGAAGCCCACGCTTTTATTTGCGCTTAAGCCCCAACAGACCTTAGAGCTTTTTTGCGCTTTTCGCTTTTGATAACACTGAGTCTCAACCTCAAATCAGTAGTAAGTATAGGCATTATGCTTGCTGGAAAGTGGGTGAACTGACCATTTTTAATTTACTAGGTTTTTGGTCTGTTGATTACTTTTTCTCTGTCCATGCATGTCTAATAGTCCTTGATACATGTGGCAAGGTGCTTGACTTTCTCTCTCTTTGCTATATCAGTCTTGTCATGTTAAATGTGCTGTCAAACATCTAGTATAGCTTCAGTATGAAGATGCTTCAGTCGGTGTCTTCGAATAAACAAGCTTACAACTGCACAACTGTCTGCTGTCCTGTGGCAGTAACTAAGGCCATCTCCAACCCATAACACCAAATTTTACACTAAAATGGTGTTGACACCATTTTAGTAATAGCCTGTTTGCTTGAGCTTCTAGAATCCGCTTATTTTGAGAAGTGCTTCTTTCAAAAGTGCTTTTCAAAAAGGTACTTTTGGTGTGAAGTGGTTTGTGTTTTGACTAACTAGTGTATTTCGGAGAAGCTACCTTTTGCAACTTGTCAAAAACAATTTTTTCTTCTACTCAAAAGCACTTTTCTTCTTCTAAAAGCTTGGCCAAATTAACTTTGAGAAAAGAACTACTTTTATTTTTTATAAAAGCACTTTTGTCCTTGGAGAAACTTTGGCAAGACATGCTTAAGATTGGAGAAGTTGCTGAGTTAACTTTTCCGGTTGACAAGTATTTGGACTTTTTATACTTGCTAGGAGATAATATGTGGTATTGGATTGTAGAGTTTGTTGCTAAGTCGTGTACCTTTTGCTGTACCATCTTGGTACTCTTTAAATAAAATCCTTACTTAAAAAAAAAAAACAATTAAAAAGTTGCTTGCTTAACTACAGTAGGCTATAACCAAAGCGCCACATCTATTCTCCGAACGGGCATACTACTCTATTTCTTCCTTCTGGGTTGGAGTACACTCCAACTGAAGCTCATAGTGCATCCCCTAGATACCCAGCGTACTTCTGCGATTAATGACTCATGGGATTTTTCATTGAAAAATTTAATTGTTAACATTAATGGAGGAATTATTTGGGTAAGGCACATCTGAATTTTCCCTTAATGGAGGAATTGTTTGGCTAAGGCACAACTGAAATTTCCATTATTGGAAGAAGGTTTGGCTAAGCCACAACTGAAATTTCCTAAGCAGGAAAGAATTTGAAAATGACTCGTACCAACTGGTCAGTTCTAAGTTTCAGTTGTACAAATGATGCATAACTAGTTTAGTTTAATTTTAAAACTCTCTTTAAAACGTACTAACCTTTTTCCCTTTAATTTCAATGCATGCATGGCATGTTAGCATCAAGTGTGTGTCTTACCAGCAAAATTTCTAGTAAATACCTCATTCTACAACATGGATCTAAGCAGTAAGCAGTATCTACTTGCTAGTCGTGAGTACCATCTCTTTGGAAGGAGACAAATGTCGCCCCCTTTATTTGATGTTCTATTGATTAGTGTTGATTTTCTTGTCCCAGCAATCTATATTCTACATTCATGTTAGAGCTGCCAAAGGACCTTATTTTGAATTCCTTAATTGGTCATTGACTATCTCATATTTAATTTTTCCTATTCTGGGGAGCACTTAACTTGTCGTCCCAAAATCTATATTTGCGTTGTCTGTGATAGTTAAATTACTGTATAACAAAAAAAGAGGAAAATGAGACCCTTATTAATCAAGTTTATGTAATCCCTTGGCATATTCAATCATATAACCACTTCAATTTCAGCTACCTCTGAAAGTTTTAATATGCATCATATGACACCAGGATCACATAAGTTTGCTTTTGCAATTAATGGTCACCGTCTCTACTTCGAAACTTGCCTGTCTTGGTAGAATATTAAAGTTGCGGTTATTTATCCAATAAGCAGAAATTTTTAAGTTTTAACCATGTAAAGCGAAACTGCTTTAGCAGTTCTCTGTATTCGCCTTCTGCCCTTGTTAAGAAAAAGGTTCTCTATATTCATCTTCTGTCATAAGCTACGGGGTGTAGAATATTTCTAATGGTTTTGTTCATGCTTTTGAAGATATCCAAATCTCAAGAGCATCAAGGATCTGATTTATAAGAAAGGTTCTGGAAAAATTGACAAGCAGAGAGTGCCTTTAACCAGCAACGAAGTTATCGAGCAGGTACCTTGAATTTAATTCCTTCATTTTCCCTTTTCGCAAGTTGCTGAAGGCACATCTTTCTCTATCATCTTATTATAGTTTATGGGAGTTCCTGTTTAGTAACTATTTACTGTTTGCAGGCATTGGGTCAATATGGTATTTTATGCTTAGAAGACGTAGTGACTGAGATTGCCAATGTTGGTCCACATTTCAAAGAGGTCACTAGCTTTCTGTGCCCTTTCACTCTCACCAAACCAGAAAAGGCATTGCAGGGTAAGAAAAAACGATTTTTGGATGGGGGCGATTCAGGCAATCGTGAGGATCACATCAATGAACTGGTCAGGAAAATGAATTAGCATATCCAAGCGGGGGTTTATTTGTTGGGTGTAATCATTATTTGTGATAGTGTCATGTGAGTATGTAGCACTTAAACTTTCTCATATGATGGCAGAAGAATTGTACTTATCATTATCTAAAACGATATTCATATTTTCCTCCTTCCAGTGATCTCAATAGTCTTTCCGTGGGTTGTTTCTTATTTGTACCTTGAAGCCAAATCCATTCAACTGTAATGCGACCTATTGTGTAGACCAATATTTTCTGTATCAGTGATCAGTGGATTCTATTCAAGTGTTGAAACCTTCTGGACAAATCCTGCCGCAGAGAAAGGATGAAATGGGAACAATTTGGAATGAGCCGATGATGCTCAGGTCCATTCAAGTACAGATAAACCGATCTCAAGTTCATCAACTAGGCAAATAAAGAAACAAAGTTCAATAGTAATATAACGGCATTGGAATGTTTCATGTGGAATGATAAATAATCAAGGATGACTCACTCATCATGTCTGAAATTTGCGACAGTAAGGCTTTTTTTTTTTTTTTTTCTCAGATCAATAGTGTTCCCACTTATCTTCTAACTAAAGCAAGCCTCTGAAGTAGGACAATGGAGTGCTCAATCACTCAGCAAGCCTGAATTGTCAATAGTGAAGCATATATACAATAAAGAATGGCTGAATTTTATTTTGACTGAAGGTCTAATGGCGTGAATCTTATAAACTTCCGTGCTTCATTGTTTGAGCAATTACTTTGAAATTCCCTCACAGGGCATCTTCTGTTCTCTTTTTTCAATCCCCAAGCAATTCCAGAAAAAAATAATGGAGGAAGGAGATGATTGGATAGCTCCTGATAAGCTTTACCACATCCTATTCTGCTTCGTTATAGCTGTCATTTCCTCTTTTCTCGCTGAAAGAGCTCGCTACCCTTTCATCCGCCGCAGGAGCATTTGGTTCGGATCCATTATTTCACTTTCTGCCGGCGCCGCTAAGGAGGTCGCCGACGAATTTGGTTTTTTCAGGTCAGCTGGTGCATCTACCAAGGACGCTGTTGCCGACGTCTTTGGTACTCTTCTCGCGGCTCTCGTTTTATATCTATACAAATCATTCTCCACTCGCCGGAGGACCGATCAATCTGTTCAAGATAAAGCACTTCAGATGGTTTAAATGGATCATACGATTCGGTACTTCGTGATGCCCAATTTCTTTGTTTAATTTCCATCATCATATAAATATTTCAATTTTTGAACTGGAAAAAGTTTCGTGTTTTCTCCTATTTGAGGAAACAGAGTTACGTGTTGTTGGTGAGGGTGACAGGTATCCTGAAATTAGTCGAGATTGTCTGGACGCTACATTTAATAAAATAAAATAAAAAAACTGAGTAAATTAATCGACTATAACAGAGATACTATAACAGAGATCGTAATGGAGTTTTATTGCAAACAGTGTAGAATTTGAAACCTATTAACTCGTGAATTTTTTTTTTCATATGAAGTAGATAGACTCTGGTGGTCCGGTCTGTCTTCGGACTCCGCGCATAGCGAGAGCTTTAATATACCGGAATACCATATTTTAGATAAAAAATAAATTAGTCGCAGCAAGATTGAATCTTAACGTTATGACAACAGTAGACTTACCACTAGGGCAAGCCTTGTGGCTTGTAGTAGGCACCATGTGAATTGATTTTGTTTTTCTCTGTTAGGATCTTGGGACAGCTCTTATATAAACTTATTTTGCATTTAATTGTTTTCACAATTGGATACCATTTCACTGTAAATCTTCTGTCTTCCGTTGTTGAATTTTCCTTCCAAGTTTGAGATCATAATTTTTATGCAATTGTCATTTTTATCCATGACCTAAGTATATGCATATCACCCTTGGTAGAATAGTTGTTAATGTTATTGCAGTTATTAGGACTTTGGGTCTTTTTTGGGGGCTTGCTTTGTTGTCCTAAGCTAAATAGCCAAATCAACCAATGAAAGCGGACTTTGGCCTTCTTTGCTTTTCACATGTATTTAGTATTCAAGCGACATAGCAAGTAAATTGTCCTTCCTTGTGGATGACCAAGATAATTGCCATTGTAATTGAAACGTTGTTGAATATGTGAAGATCGTAGTGGAATAAGATTGGGCAAATTTATTTGTCAGCCTCCAACTTTTGATCTATTTTGCCCTTTGCTGCACATCACTTTCAGAGATATCCGACGTAAATGATCAATACTGAAACTTGTTTAGAAAAGGAAAAAAGAAGTGTTGGTGATGAAAATTTAGTAGTTAAATCAGTAGTGTCTGGTAACACTTTCATGCCAAGGTTGAACTCAATACAGAAAGTAATATTCCAGTTATGCAACACTTAATTGCAGAAAAGAAAACCTTTAATATGATAAATAAGCTGGATTCCCCTGTGCTAATTTGGCAGTACTTTATGTATGAACAATACTTCTTTCTCTTTTGATAGTCTCATGGATGAACAATTCCATAGTTTTTATCTGTTTCAGTGCAGTTTAGCTGGCTTCCTGATTATTCACAATGACTGGAGTTTTCAAGAAGAAACGGTGGAGACAGAGCATGAAATAAGAGTCAAGTCTCTCAATTGCACTTCATACCCCTCCAAGATTTCAGACAGACGAAAAAAGGAAAAAAAATTCCACTTCATGTGGCACTAGTTCCGTGAACTAATACACGTTATACAGAAGTCTCTTTTACAATCCAGTAAAAACTCACCAATTTTACACATCGCATAAGTTTACCAATAGTAGCTCACCAACGTCCACTCCTTCCTTTTCACTCTCCATCATTATATCTTGCTCTAATCTGTTCTTTGATAAGTTATATCTTGCTCAAAATCTGTACATTTGGAGAGAGCGGAAAGATTTTGTTTTATTCAACCTACCCTTGCCTTCCAGATGTTTTTACACTCATAAAACTGCACACCATCTACAAAACTAGGTGTTTATCGTGGTTTGATGGTATTAGTGATGAATCACCTTCTGAAACTATGTTCCACTGAAGGCTTTGCATGATTGTTGCTGTCTTCATCAGGCAGTTTAACAGCAGAGTAAATGCCTGCCCCTACGAGAGCGCCAAGAATTGGAGCAGTCAGGTAGATCCAGATGGCTTTATAGTTTCCTGCTGCTACCGCTGGTCCCAGAGTTCTCACTGGATTCATTGAAGCCCCAGATGTCTCCCTAAAACTCAAGAAATACAAATTGTGAGAAAGACCGTAAAATAGGCCATTACTTTTTTTCACTAGCAACTAAATGATTGCTATAGAAGCTGTCATTCTTTCGTATTGTATATGTACAATGTACTAGTTCCTTAATTATTCATTCATTACGTGTTGTAGTAGGTTCAAAATATATTGAAATAATTGTTGAAAAGATATTTTGAGAACTGTTAGTTATAAAAAAAAATTGTGCTCGAGAAAGTTGTCAAAGTTAATATTATTACTAGAAAATGGTGTTAAGTGGAGATATTTAAAATAAAAGAAGAAAAAGTGTCACATAAATGGGGAAAGAGGTAGTACTAGTATTTTAGTACTTTATTCCCTAAGGCCTAAAGTAACTTCTAAAGATTCCATGTAGTGATATAGCTGGACAAACAGACACTTTAGAGTAGCCAGTACATGAATCTTCATTAGAGGAGCACTCAAAGAAACAAATAGCTACTCAATCTTGATTGAAGATCTTCTCTTTGTAATTAAAGAGTGTGGTGGGATGGATGTAATTTTTTCATCCTTACTCAGAAATTTTGGGTTCGAGTCGTGAGATGAAAAACCGTTCCCCTTAATAAGTCTTACACAGCATGAAGTTGGATTAGTCTGACCACTTCATGATTATGATTTTTAGGCAGTCGTAGGTAGGAGACTCTATGGTTTAGCCAAAAGAAAAGGATTGCTGTTACTTGTTAGATGAGTATGTCACTAGGTTGAAAGAAAGTCGACTTCTAAAGTGGTCCAAAGGGGACTTGAGCGTCTTGCTCTTGAATATTCAGATAGTTACATGGGAGAAAATGATTTGTCAAATTATTCAAGGGGCAATAAAAGCTCAATGAACACTCCAAGATGCAAATATGAACAACACATAGTTACAGCTTAAACAGAGCAAGAGTTGCAGATAATTACCCGGCTATAAGTATGTTGAGCATGACGGTGGCTCCTACTGCAATTCCCGCAAGCTCTCCCACCTATTGTTTGCCAAGAAAAACAACTCTAGATTAAATATGGATGTGAGTAAACTTTGAAATTGAATAAATAAACAAACCACTATTCATATTAGAGCTACCAAAGGGACCTTAAGTTGAATACTTAAATTGGTCATGTTGAGTCAAGGGTCTATCAAAAATAGTCTCTACCTCACAAAGGTAGGAGTAAGGTCTGCGTACATCCCACCCTCTCGGGACCTCACTTATGGGATTACAGTAAGTATGTTGTAATAGGGTTGTTTGATTTTTGTCCAGTTGACAACTAGCCAAGTATGAACAGAGACAACAGCAGAGAGTAAATGCTTACAGCTCTAGTGTCGGTGGCCACGGCAGTGACAACAAACATGAGATTAAAGCTGATGATGAACTCCAAAGCAAAAGCTTGAACGTAACTACCAGAAGGAACAGTGACTCCACCACCCATTATTGGGTTCATAACTACCTTCAGTGTGAATGCAGCACAAAATGATGCTATAATTTGTGCTACAATATACACAGGAACCTGTCAAAAAAAAATAATAATAATAACGCACTTGGCAAAATGAACAAGTTCATTAAGTGCAGACAAATGAGGCCTAAGTAGTACGGGGCGTGTAGTCATACATGTTTCCAGGGGAAATGCTTGAGAGCAGCAAAAGCAATAGTTAAAGCTGGGTTAAGATGGGCTCCAGAGATGTGGCCAGTTGACAGTATAACAATCATTACAGCCAGTCCACTCGAAGCAGCCAGTCCGATTAGTGTTTCAGAGCCTTGTGTCTTCTGGTTCACAATTGCTGTAGCTGTCCCTGCAAATATCAGTATCAGAGTACCTATAAACTCTGCTCCCACCTGTGACACATGTAAACCAATCTTCGTATCAGCAGTTGCATTCGCCTATAAAGGCATATGTAATATATAATCAACGGATTCAATTGAACTTAATATTTTCGTGTAATTTTACTAGTGTAACGTGTTAATGTAATTTAAATCCTGAATCAGTCTCCCTGTTTGTACTTATCTCACCTTTCTAGCTAATGAGACAGGAGGAGGAGGTAGCATGCATGAAACAGCAGGCAAGGTTCCTTCTTCCAAAGCCCATGGTTCGACACTGAAGCATTTACAGCTCTTGAGAAGGGATATTTTGCTATTGCCGGCGTTTTTCCTCTCATGCTTGATCAATCCACCAAAAAGAGGAGCACCAGGAGTTCCTGGAGTTGCTGGTGCTGAAGCAGCAGACACACCTTCTTCAGGATCCATCGTGACTATTAATCAGAACGAATTAAATCAGACGGTTCTATTTATCAGTCTTTCTGACTTATTCCTATGAAACTAAAGTCAAAAAAACTATATTGTTGTAGGATAAACAAGTACTCTTACAATTTATTAACAGCTAGACAAGTTTGAGTTAACTCTACTTTGTTCTTGTGTATAGTGACAGTGAGCCTCTAGTGAATACTATTTATAGTTCTAATTTGCATCATCAGCCATTAAGAATGTTTGACTTGGAGAAAAAGTTTGTGGATGGAATTGAAAGATTAAAAAAGGGAAGTGGAAAGTGGGGCATGCAGGAATCAAAAACCTTTGCATTTGGAATTTAAAGGAACAAAGCATTTGAAAATCTAGACATCAGTCATGTGTTTTCTGTCCTTGCCCACTTGATCTTGTTATTGAACACAAGATCCTTCATCATACAAATAAGTTCATCGAGCTGACTATTTTGCTCAGACATTTGGACATGAATTGGTTCATATTTGAAGAAAAAGAAGTACTCCACTAATTTAAAGTTAAGTTGAGACAGTATATTTGAAGGGAAGAATGCACAAGTTCATATAAGTAGTAAAGTAGACCATTCATTCCCCGACCAATGTTAGACAGTGGACCGGAGCTCAAACGGGAAAGAACATGGCTTTGATATCAAGTAAAGATATGATATTTGTGTTTAACTCAACCCCAAAAATTAGATTATTAGGCGAGGATTGCCCAAATCTATATAAACACGCTACCTGTTCATTCCGCGACCAATGAGGGACTTCAACTCACTCTAACAACAAACAACGTTTATTTGAAATAATCTTCAAATATTATTTAAATTTTTTGAAATAAAATCTATGGACACGCGGATGTATAGTTGTCCATACTGGCATCTTTGCTTTCTTAATGGAAAAATAAACAGAAGGGAAAGAATCATGGTTGGTGAATTGCTTGGAAGTAGGCAAAAATCAATTTATAATCATTTTCCTTTAATAAAGTAGTCATTCTTTGGATTAATATTGTCATGATTGTTAGGAGAAAAGAAAAGGAAAAACCCAACCCCAAATACACCTTGCTCCACACAGTAGGGAATAATTAATGGCTAGTTCTACTACTTTCCTTTAGGCTTTCATTTATATACGAGGTCATTTCTCCACTAGCCTTCTAATACTACAACAATAGTATTTAGTGAAATTTCATATGTGAGATCTAAAAAAAATAAAATATACGTATATTTTATTTCTATTTTGTGAAGATAAAATGTTTTTGAGAGATCTTCGACTCAAGTATCCATCAGCTTTCTAATATTTATATAAATTTAAATCCGAATTAAGTAAAGATTCCTAAGACTATTATTTAATTTGCATGCATAGAGAATAGCAACTCTAAGTTTTACTTATAGAAGGTCTTTAAGAATTCAAAGTGCCTAATTAAGCTGGAAGAATATTCTGGAACACGTCACTTAGCAATATTCCAGTTTTAGTTCTGTACATACATTTCATGACTTTTTAAGGTATGAAGTTACCACCGAAATATAGTAATGGGATGACTAAGATTTTTCCACTTTCGAATATTTGAAATTTTAGAATGAAAGCCATTATACAACGCAAATCTGGGTTAGTCAGTAGGAGAGGAGCTAAAGTATATCTTGCAGGTTCACCCCAATTTAGTAGTTTTGCAATCTGTTGAATATTTACAAATTATCAAATTAAAATTCTAAACTCAAAAACTTCAAATCTCGATTCTAACTCTGTTAGCGGATACCTAACCACGGGTGGATCAGAAACCATAAAAATAAGGTGTTATTGATGCCAATTCATGGTTTATTAAATTGTCTTGAGTTCCAAATGTCCAGCCCCGGAGATGAGGGGGAGCATAGTCTCATATCAACAATAGAAAGGAAATTTGAACTCAGCTTTATGTAATCTGAGACAATCTTTATACCTCTTAAGTTGGCTTTTGTAGTTGAGTCAAACTCGTTATTTTTTTCTAAGGGGATCAAATTAGCCGATGATAACTTTAATGATCAAAGGCATCCACGCCATGTCTTTAAATAATACTGCTTTTAGTAAAAAGATTAAGTGGAAATATATACTACAAGTGCATAATGGCAAGGGAATCTTTTATTAATGAATGTCAAAACTTTTCCCAATTAATCAACAACGTAGGCCTACTACTATAATCCAAGTGTACTACGGTTCGTCCTTTTCTTTTTCTTCTCGTGTCTTCTCCTTCACTTCTTTTTACTCTGATTTTGGTGGCTCTCAGTACTTGTCATATATATATATTGCATCCACCATTATATTAAAGTGAAATAAAAAAGAATGTCCCAGCATTATTCATTCAATTTACCAAACATAATCATTAGGCAAAAGATGATCATGAGAAGCATCCATGATCTGTTAAATCAGTGATTTTAGCACGCACTTGATCAATGCTTTATGGCCTTTTAAAAAAGAAAATATTTAAATGGAATAAGTTCTATGTTGTGCTTCATTAGGTTATAACAACTTCGTCTACGGCTAGTTTCGATATTGTGGTCTCCGGCCAGCCTTTGCACAACTTAACTAATTAATCAAATGGAGTACGTGTTATTTTCCACCAAAGGATTAACTTTGTTCAAGACTTGAATAAGATGGCTAGAAACAATTTTTTTTTCTTTATAAATGTGGTGTCCGAACTAGATTGCACGCACCTCGACTAATTAATTTCATGGGTACCTATTAATCTTCCACCAGCACAAGTACCAAATAATTTCATTCACCAAGACTTGGACATAAAATCTTTTTCTAACCATAGCATCCATCCAGGTCAATTAATTGCATGCTACCTCTTTTATGAAATATCTGTCATCTTTCACCAACATAAATATGCCGAGTAACTTAGTTCACCCAAGCAATTGCATGTAGCCATGTATGGCTAGAAATAGAAGTTCACAGCGATGGTGAAAAGACTGATGAGAAAAGAAAGAATGAGTGAAAGACATTGAAAAGAAATTGAAGGGGTGTGAGAACAAATACATTTGTTTCATACAAATGTGTTACTCTCTAATCTCTGGCCTATTGTTTTTCAAAATCAAAGGCAATAATTGCAAGAATACAGCTGCAATAATGCATTTCAATAGTGGTGGGATCTTCATGCCTTCCACTTTGATTTTCTTATTTGTACGTGAATAGTAAGTCAAACATACAAATTCTCTATAATCAAATGTATATAGCCGAATCTGATGCTTAAAAAATTCACAAGATACGGGTGTATAGGACTCTTCTTATGTTTCTTTTTTCACTGGACTTGAACCATGTCTGCCGAACATCTCAATACATATGGCGCAAGACGATTCCATATATCGAGTAGGAATGAGATCGGATATTTTCACGTCTTACCATAGTGTCCGATTTTTCTTGATTTCCATCTCCCAATATTTATTTTAAGTCAATGTTCCAAGGCTTCTAAAAGTACTCATGATGCTCGTTCGAGGTTTCAATGTGCTAATGACAACTTGAGGTAGTGACAGAGTCGAGAATTTTAATTAAAAGATTTTATAAACTGCAAAAATATCAACATGTGAAACTAAACATGTACCTCTCCACTACTAAGGGAACTCAAAAGTACATATGTATCGAAAAATTTATTTTTACTCTAATATAACTTTCCAATAGAATAATTCAATTGAACCCTAACCCTTTTATTGCATCCAGATGAAGGTCTTTATGTACTAATTGAATATGGCAACTTTTAGTAAAACATTAACTGGAAAACAATACTCCCTTCGTTTCAAAAAGAATAATCTAGTTTGACTTGGCACAGAGTTTAAAAAAATAAAGAAGATTTTTGAATCTTGTGGTCGTAAATTAAAGTTATAGCAAATGTACCAAAATACCCTTGAATCTTGTGGTCTTAAACATGTCACGTGAAAAGTTGAAATTAAAGTATTGTTAAAAAAGAAAAGAGATCATTCTTTTTTAAATTGATTAAAAAAAAAAATAGGTTATTCTTTTTTAAACGAAGGAAGTATTAAATTAAACGTCAATAATACAGGGAATCTTTGTTAATGAGTAGTAGTAAGGATTTTCTCAATCAACGATGTAGTCCATTATTGATCAGGTACTATAATACGATTTGTCTTTAGTCTTTCTTATGATCTTCTTCTTTATTTTATCATTATTTCTTCTCTTTTTCCCTACAATTCTGGTGGTTCTCATTTCTCATTGCATCCACCATTTAAACAGTGACAACTCCAATTGGCATAATTAATTTTCGGAAATAATCATTCAACAAAAGAATATCAGAAGAATTGACTTGTGCACATAATAGCAATATATTGGTGTAGTTCATCAATATTTCTCTCTTAATTACAATCTTAATGAGAAAAAATATAATTAATTTCTCTTCTGACTGGTTAAAATTACACAATTAATCACTCGCTGAAAATAATCACAACAGCTAGTTATATATTAAAAAAAAAAAACTAAATATTTCTCGACTATTATTTTGGTGAGCAGGATGATCACAATTTATCTCCAAGTGAAGAAGCTTTATTGCTACTCTAGAATAGTAAGTAGCTAAAGGTATGCGAATTTGTACACGGCTAATAGAAACTCCTTAATCAGAGGTCTTGGATTAGAGTTCCCTTAAATACGGAGTTACTTTTATTAGGAAGCATTTTAACCTTCAATGTAGGACTTTTCGACTCGAATCAAAATTTAATCGGATTGAATGCGTGTACCTGACACCGAGTGAAAAATCCAAAAAAGAAAAAGTAATAGAAACTCATAATTTACGTAGATACAAACAAACTAGAGAAAAGTGAAAAGACACTGAAAAGACTCAAGTATTACTGATTGAGCAGTAACTCAAGCTAAAGAACAAATGCTTTTAGATAGGTAATGAATGGTTCATCTACCTCTTTCCTAACAGGTTGAAACAAAACAAATTTATTTATTTAAGGGTATTGTCATTTCAAATGTGTAGGAGTAGAATTTTAGAGGTTATAGGAAGTAGACCATATAGGCCTGCTTTTTTTCACATGGAAAACAAACAAGAATTAATACTTATCTGAAACAAGTTGGATTAGATATATACACGACAATAATTCTCTTGAATTATATTTCCTTCATTAATTTCTTATCCGCAATAACTTAAACAGTAGATAATCCTATCGTTATTCTTTTCGAGTGAAATGATCACGATAAAACTCGACAGCATAAATTCTACTACAAAGTTGACTAAAATTAGCAGCTAGGAGGACTGTAGTAGTATGCTAGTCCTATTTAGTTTTTTTTTTGTTTTTGTTTTTTAGGTTTTTCACCCTATGTCTGGTACCCCATATTGGAGTCCGGCTAATCAGGATTCTCGCAAGAAGTCTCATTATGGGGTCAAGTACTCCCTATCAAAGGCGACTCGATACCAAAGACTTGAATTCCAAACCTCTTGTTAATGATTGAGGAGTACTTACCACTTTATCATAATCTATAGTGGTGCTATTTTACTATCGATACGGACCTAACTTACGTCCAAAACGTTAGGCTCAAGCTTGTCTTGTTACTGCATCTTTATTGATTTCTTCATCTGATTTAGAAATTGTTCTCCATCATCTTCTTGAAAAGGACAAAACACAAAACAGAAAAATAGGCCACCAAGTCTCAAACTGGGCTAGCCCACTTATATATTGGCAAAACTTCACATATAGTTATTTTAGACTCATTCTAACTAATTTCCTAGTCTAACTTTTAATATTTATATTCTATAGACAACAATTAGTGGTTACATGTATTAGAAAAGAATTATACCAAAAAAAATGTTTTATCAGAAATCAGAGACTAAAAAGGAAAGGGATGACAATCAATGTCCATTATTTTCTCCAACTTCCCCCACAAAAATCTCTTTCTATAACGGAGCATTAAAGCTCATTTAAGTAGCGGAGAAACTGAAAAAAATTGAGAAAAAAGAGATTAATAAGGAAAGGGATAGCAATCATTTATATACAGATGTATATAATAATATTAATGGATTTTATGAAATTAATCCACATATATAGAGTACACATGTATACATAAAACAATTAAATGTATATATATACAGAATGGAAACAACAAAAAACATATGTTCATACAATTATATACAATTAAGGACATGTATATACAAAACACATATATATATATAAATAAATACAAACGCACTGATAAAAATATAAAAAAAAAATCACTTTATGACTAAAAATATTCAGAGATACAAAATAATTAAATGCATATGTATATACATATATATAGATATGCATATGTATATGTATGTATATGCATAATGTATATATGAACCAACACATACCGAATGTATATACAGATGTATATGCATATGTATATGTGTACGAACACACAACAAACTCGTATACATATATAGTTATATAAAAATATACATATATACATCAAAAAACATATATCCAATACATTCATATGTATATAAAAATATATAAACAAAAAAAATATACAATGCATACCCACATACAAAAATATACGCAAACAGGACTGAATACAATTAAATTACCTATATACAATTACTAAGTCTCTTAAAATTAGATCAAATACCCAATTATGAAAACAATTCATCAAGATTCATTCTATGAAATTGACACTAATATACAATTCAATTTTCAAATTATACATTCTTTTCTATAAGATTTCAAGAAAATTGAGACGAAGCAGAAACATTACATCGGCAGTTAAGGAATGCTCGAATTGATTAAGGTTTGTCTCAAACATTACCATCAAGAAGGTCAAATGGATTCACTGTCTCCATTTTCAGTCCTATTCTTGAAATCCCAATATATAAAGTACAAAAAAGATTCAACCTTTTTCAATTATTCAAAAACACACACAAAAAAACTAAAAATTGAGATTCATGAAAATGGATATTGAAAAGTAGGAAGCTTTGTGAGAAAATGCGGCAGAAAAAATTCAGTGAAGTGAAGAGAAGCTAATGTTGAAAACCCTGGAGAGAGAGAGTATTGGTTATATACCTAGTCTAGATTATTTGTATATGATGGCCCACATTAAAAACAGTTACTTCATAAAACCAACAAATAACCATGTAAGGTAATTATTTTAAATATTAATCATGTCAGATAATTATTTTAAACATTAACCATGTCAGGTAATTAAGGACTGATTTTATCTATGGCGCGTAATTTTTCCTTATTTTATTTTATTAAAATGATGTCAAACCCACTAACCAAGTCCGATTAAAAGCCCATCATCTTTCTTGGGCTGGCATACTAAAAGGCCCAATATTTCAATGGGATTATTCAGCTCCATGCAACATTTCCAATTTCCGATCAATGACTGGGAATTGAGGGCAGTAGAAATAGCACCAGATAGCCTATTTTAGGGATACCATTTAAAATATATTCAATTTATAAAAATCATTTCAAAATCAACTCAAAATAGGGACATTCGTACAAATTTCCATTTAGTTTTGCCCCATTTAATTGTACAATTTATCTTTTAAATAGACTGATCTTTAATTTTTGAAATTAATAATTGAATTATGGCTAGCGGTACATAAATTTTTTAAAAATACAACACCTAACTTATGAAATGTTATGACGTGAAATACTCCATAATTTTATGACCCATAAAGAAAGTATTTTATTTGGAGGGCCAAATATTAAACACCAGCGCAAAATAGTCCAAAAATGCACCTGCTTTCCCTTCTACACGTGGCATCCATTCGCTACTCCAGTGAGGAGTAATGGACAAAACATTAGTGGAGGGATTACAAGGCATTTTCTTCGTGAAGTGCGTTTCCGACTCTGAGGAGTGACTAGGGTCTCCAAAAAATATGAAAAATCTATCAAATCTAATAGTATTAAATTAATTTATATTATTTTTTAATAAAATTATGGACTTTTATTTAAATATATAATCGTCTTGAACAATTGAGATAGTCCTTTTAATTTATAAATAAATCTAAAAAAAATTTTAAATCGAACTCAATAACTTTACATATATATAAATATATTTTATATATTAACAATATGTTAAATTTAATATACAAATATATTTTATAACATTTTTCAAATATAAAATATAACTTAGGTCCCAAGCCACCGGTGATATTCTTATTTAGGCCTTTAGCCTTTAATTAATTAGGTTTAAAAATTAAAAGGATATACTATAGTAGATACTCTATCAAATAATATGACAAAACTCATGCAAACACTCCTATTGAAAGTTTGAGATCAAATAATACAGTAGCAAGATTTTATATTTTGGCTTCTTGGTGATGAGTTGAAGTGCTTTTCTAAGAACAAACTTCAAGTTTCACATCACGATGATGCCTTCATTTTTGTGTTGCTAAATTAATAGTTAATCAACATATAGTAGAAGAACTATAGAACTACGAAATATATTTTTCCTTCTATGAACTTTATTGAATTGATTTCTTTTAGTAATAAAAAATATTTTAATAATAATATATTTTGAGATGAAACTACAAAAGTAAAAAAAATCAAAAATTAACCAAATCATATCGATATCAAAAAAAAATTATAATAATTTTAAAAAATCTAATTTTAATTATATAAAATAAAATAATCAAAAAATTAATATCATATAAATTTTATAAAATAATTGTCCGAACCATAACAGTGGAGTGAGTACTGACCAAAAAAAAGGACACTCTCCTTTTCACCCTTTTAGGCTCTGTATCATTTTAGGTTTTCTCTCTCTACTCCATAAAATTGGAAATTCCATAAATCGTCGGCGAGCTAAAACATTTCTGATTCAAGTTTATCGCTTCCTTTGGTAAAGGTATCAGAATGCAGAAAATAGCCCTTTTCTTTCTCCAATTTGTTGTTATAATGTCCATTTTTTCGTTCTTTTTTGTGCTGAAATATGTTAATTTTTGTTGTCTACAAGCTATTTCTGCCTTCATTGTCCTTAGTTATGTGTGTGTGGGCGTGGAATTGGGGTTTTGCAGTATGATCTATTGGTTTTATGAATTTATGCTTAATCGGATGTTGTAATGTCGATTTTTTCATTCATTTTTGTGTTGAAATATGTTATTTTTGTTGTCTACAAGCTTTTTCTGCCTCCGTTGTCCTTAATTATGTGTGTGTGGGGTTAGGGTTTTGCAGTATGAGCTATTGATTTTATGAATTTACACTTAATCGGAGCTGCACTGACTCGGCTGTTATATCTGAAATGTTATTTTTGTTATGTACAAGCTTTTTCTGCCTTCATTGTCCTTAGTTATGTGAGAGTGGGGTTAGGGTTTTGTAGTATGAGTGATTGGTTTTATGAATCTAAGCTTAAATGGAGCTGCACTGACTCTGCTGTTATATCGGAAATGTTATTTTGCTTCCATTTTTTGTGTGTATGTTTGGAACTCTGGATTTCCTTGTGTTGTCTTCTAGAATGTGACAACCTCTTAGCTAAAACTTTTTGTTCATACATGGCATGCAAATGTTAGTAAATCTATTTCATGGTAGAGACTTGAAATCTGTATTTATAGACTGATTTTTCAGCTTAAGATTGTACAGGGGCCAGTGGGCTCCGAGTCAATATTTAGTAACCTTCTCCTTACCACACTTTTCAGTATTCAAAATCAAGTGCACAAAGAACTTATCCCCTCTCCAAGAGACTTATGGTTGTGTTTAGTTCATGCTGTCCATTAAGGTTATGCATTAGTATAAAGTAACCATGAAACCCACCTTCGATATTTTGACAAGATTCTATACTTTGATAGAACTCCTCTTTTATTTTATTTTGAGCTATATTTTCCAAACGGATCTTTGATCTACCTGTGTTACTTAAGGTTTTCTAGTTCTATTTTAGAGTTGTTTCAAATCCTATTCTGCCTCATCAAAGTGCAAATTGGACGGTATCCACTGATAGCTTTGGTAGCTTTGAGTTTCTTCTTAACATGTGTAGAACTACATTGTTCACTAAATATAATTGTTGATTCGTCCTCTAAGATAATTCTGACTACTGTTGGAAATTTTAAATTAGAGTAATAGCCTAATAGGAAATAGTGCACCTTAATCGTTCTTGGATAGAACATTTAAGAAATTCGTTTTAACTTTCCTCTGAATATTCATTTATTAACTTGAGGAAACTGATAGGTTTTTCCTCAAACATCATAATCTCTTCCTCTAATATTTTTCGTCTGTCACATTAATTATCAAGTGGTAGCCGGTAGGTCTGGTGAATCGAGGCAAAAATATACTTTGTCAGTCAAAATACTTTATATTCAACAAGTTTTTATCTGTTGTCCATAATTTTATTGTGTATTTCAGTGGTATTGTTTCAATTGACTGGTATCTCTTTAATTATTGTACTTTGTTGCGGTCAATGTTTTGCACAGCAGTTTCTGTATATTAACTGATTTCTACCGGTGCCGTAGGCAGCTTATAACATCTTCAGCTATGATTCAACTCCTCTATGCTGCTTGTTCTAAAGTTTGTTTATATTAACTGATTTGTGCATGCTATTTTTAACATATTCAGCTATGATTCAAGTCCTCTTAGTTGCATGCGCCAAAGTTTCTGCGTATTAACTTATTTTTACATGCTGTGTAAGCTATTTTTCAGATCTTCAGCTATGATTCAATTCCTCTAAGTTGCTTGTTTAAGATTTAGCTTGATTTCCCTTGATATTTGTTTTTATTAAATTATGTACATTCCTTGGAATTAACTCTTGTTTTATTTTAAATCCAGATGAGCAGCAGCTCAGGTGAAGAATCAGATTTGAGTGACTCTGAGATTTATGAGTTCAAAGAGAAGCCTTATGAAGAATTAAGAACTGGAAAACTAAGAGTGAAGGGTCCAAATGGGACCCTTAGATGTCCCTTCTGTGCAGGGAAGAAAAAGCAAGACTACAAGTACAAAGACCTCCTTCAACATGCTACAGGGGTTGGCAAGGGTTCTGCTAACCGAAGTGCTAAACAGAAGGCAAACCATTTAGCTCTTGCAAAGTATCTGGAAACAGACCTAGCGAATGAGGCTGAGCCAATACCTAAACGTGATGTGACACCAGAACGTTCAGAACCTGAAAAAGATGAGCTGTTTTTTTGGCCTTGGACGGGGGTTGTCGTTAATGTATCAAAGGAAACAGGAAAGGGAAGATCTCTAGATGACAAGGAGTATTGGTTAAAAAAGTTTTCGATGTACACGCCTTTGGAAGTTGAGCTTTTCTTTGATAACCAAGGAGGGGTCTCTGAAGCTGTTGTGAGATTCAATAGTGATTGGACTGGTTTTAAGGGTGCAATGGAGTTTGAGAAGTCCTTCGAAGCCTCTCACTGCAGCAAACAAGAATGGAAATCACATAGAAGTTGCCCTGGTCGAAATTTATATGGATGGGTTGCTCGAGAAGATGATTATATAGCAGAAGGTGCTGTAGGAGAATATCTGCGAGGGAAGGGGGAGCTGAAGACTATCTCAGACCTTATTAAAGAAGAAACACAGGGTAGAAAGGAAGTGGTAGCGAATCTAGCCAATGAAATTGACATGAAAAATGAAAATCTGGATGAGCTGCAGACAAAATTCAATTTGAATACACTCTCTCTTAGTCAGATGCTCGTGGAGAAAGACATGCTACACCGTTCTTTTTTTGAAGGTTCTCAGTTGGAAACTTCTCTTTTTTTATTGTTTTATCTGGTCTGCAGATAATTTGTGAAATTTATGTTTCTTATCTGATGTCCCTGCCATGTGTCTGATAGATGAGAATGTTTAGACGTGACATTGTCAAATGCCAGTTCCATGTCATCTACTCTAAATTAGCTTGTTTCATTTGTTACTTGGACGAAAGGGATTCACTAGAGCTTGTCTGTTGAAAATGGTTTTAATATGTAACTAACTTTCAGCATCTTACATTTGCTTTGAAAACTAATAAGGTGATTCTAGATCCTTGATTGACAAAGATCACAAGGTAAAGGGAGGTTCCATTATTGATGTTCATCGGGTAATAGAAAGTTCCACTAGTTTCTAAAGTATAACTTAAGTGTAAGTGTACTTGGTGCAGAATCAAGGAAGATGCAACGCCTTGCACGTGAGCATGTACAGAAGGTCCTGATGGAGCAAGAAATGTTAAGTTTAGAGTTGGAGAGCAAGAAGAAGAAGCTTGATTCTTGGAGCAGAGAACTGAATAAACGTGAAACCTTAACTGAGCGAGAAAAGCAAAAGCTTGATGAGGAGAAGAAACAGGTATCAAATTCCAGCATGAGTCAAAATTATATATAAATATTTCTCTTTGTCATGGTAGAGCAGCAATGGTTTACATTCTTTTGGGCCTCACCTTGCTTGTGCCTGGGTAGAATGTTACTTTCAAGCTTCCTGTCCTCTAAAGCCAACTCTTTTGAACAATACTGTGTTGAATTTATTTTGTTGATGCAGAATGATGTGAGAAATTCAGCTCTTCAAATGGCCTCCGCGGAACAAAGAAAAGCTGATGAGAATGTCTTGAGACTGGTTGAAGAACAAAAGGTGTGTCATTCATAATCATGTCTCTGTTATTGTTGTTAGCGCAAAGTAAACTGAACTTTACTCATGTTGATGTTAAATATCCAGAGGGAGAAGGAGGAAGCCTTGAAAAAGATTCTTGAGCTTGAGAGGGACATCGATGCCAAGCAAAAGCTGGAAATGGAAATAGCAGAACTTAAAGGAAAACTAGAGGTTATGAAGCACCTTGGAGGCAATGATGATGCAGCTGTACAGAAAAAGATTAAGGAGATGAATGAGGAGCTGAAAGATAAAATGGAGGAGATGGATAGTATGGAGTCCCTAAACCAAACTCTCCTTGCGAAAGAGCGCCAAAGTAATGATGAGTTGCAAGATGCACGACGCACATTGAAAGAGGTAAGATAGTTGGTATCAACTGCAGTAAGATTTTCAATTTCTTTAAGTAGTCAAAACCTTACAATATGTTTTTAACCCATTCAAGCATTTGATGGTGATGCAGTTTCTTGTTGTAACATTGTATTACTTATCATGCTGAGTTATTTGCAATAACCCTTTCTTTTTAGGGATTGCTTGAGGTATTAAGCAGTGCGCGTGCCCATATTGGTATAAAAAGAATGGGAGAAATTGATTCAAAGGCCTTTCAGAATGCATTGAAGCAGAGGTTCCCAAATCAGGAAGCCGAAATCAAGGCCATAGAACTTCTTTCTCTGTGGCAGGAAAAAATAAAAGACCCTGACTGGCATCCCTTCAAAACAATCATGATTGATGAATCAAATGTGGAGGTTTGTTATTTCATTTGGCTATTTCAGTTTATCTCTTTTTCTGCCAATTTAGTTCCTTCTGTTAAGAGTTATATATGGCATCAAGAGTTTGAGGTTCTCAGGACTTCTCTTTCTCTTAGTTTCATGGCCGTCCATTCTTCTATTTTTATTTGCATCTGGTCAATGTGGAAGAGCTTCATTAGAGGGAAAAGTTTGTTGCTAGTCCTTAAACTTTAGTTAGATAGGCAATTTAACCCTTTTGCTATTAACGAGTAAAGCACACACACACACACCCCGCACGATGGCCACAGTGGACATTCCCCCATTTTTCCCTGCTGTGACTTGATATGGTTGGAGATGTGGAGGTTTTGTTACTTGATCCATCAGCCCTACTTGGGAGAAATAGAAAAGGTTGTATTTCTTCATTTTTGAAATAGTCTATTTCAACTTTTCTCCCATATTCCAAGTTTAAACCCACAAGGATTCCCAAAGTACATTTGTATTATGAAATCTTGGAGCTGCTTCCTTTTTTTTTTTCCCCTTGAAGAATGTTTGGAAAGCTAAATTGTGAGCCGAGGGTCTTATTGGAAACAACCTCTCTGCCTCCCAAGGTTTTGGGTGTGTGTGTGTGTTAATGTCTGCATACACGGTACCCTCCCCCTCCCCCACCTGTGGGTGTATGTTATTGTAAAATAGCTAAATTGTCCCTCGCAAATTCACATTTGCAATCATCTATGTGATTTTGTTACAACAGCAACATTTATGTAATCTAATAGAAGTGTTAATATGATTACAGTATTTCAATAGTTTAGGATCATCTTCACGCTCAAAATAATTAAAGGGTTAAATTGTTTACCTGATTGAAGTTTACTACTCGGTATCTTTTACGGAAAGGATTTTTTATTTTTGATACTAGCAGAAAGAAAAAAGATCTTGTATTTTTGTCCCCAAAATTTACTATCCATGCTGCTTTACAATAATTAAAAAGCAAAAGAAAGAGGGAGAGAAGCTTATTCATGTTATATTGACAACTGTAGTGTGACTGCAATGCAGAGAGTGATTGATGAGAGTGATGAATCCCTACGAAAGCTAAAGGAGGAATTCGGAGATGAAATTTGGGATGCTGTGACTACAGCTCTGAAGGAGGTAGAGGAATACAATCCTAGTGGCAGGTACGCGGTTCCTGAGCTGTGGAACTTCAAGGAAGGAAGGAAGGCTACACTGAAGGAAGTCATCGGATTCATCTTCAAGCAAATCAAGACGCAGAAACGGAAGAGAACATGATAGCAAGATGGTTGACAGATTATGTTTGTTTTAAGATGCTTGTAAAACCAGTTATGTTTGACTCGGTAGAGATTATCCTTTTTTGTGGTTGAAAATATGATTATCGACTCTGATAATGCCAATGAGATACTTTAAAATGTTCAATTGTCATTTTATTTGAAACTGTGTTCTGCAGCCAGATTTTCTGCCTTTCTCGAGAGAGCATATTCCAATACCAATGTATCTAGAAATTTGACAGCTCTATAACCAGTGTACAGTACGGCGTGTGTAGATTAAACTCTCTGCAGCTTTCACGAGGGAATATTTAAAGTTGGCCATTATGTCTGGCTTACTTCGAAGGGTGAAAGATCACTCATCTACTAAACCCCACGCCATTCCCCCGTGGAGAAAAAGAAGAAAGCCAGTTATGTTATTGGGAGAAAATGTCTTCTAGCCAAGAGTATGCACTATAGTTCTGGTGTTTACCTTAATTCAATTAACTAGAAAATTCCAAGGGAGTCTTCAAACGACAATCTTCTCAATTATTTGCCTAATGTACATGGTTTGCATTTGCATGTTGATCCAAGTAAAAAAAATCCTCTCCTATTGAGGATTTTGGCTAAGCTAGACGGCCCGGGTAGCGGAGGATGGTGCTGTCTATTTGCAAGACATCACCAGTTTTAAGGGGCTAGGGGACAGCACAAGAAGATACATATACACCTAGACGCCCAGAACTGTAGTGTTAAGTCTTTAACTAATTGGGACATTATTTAACCCAGACTACATCCAAGGTGTAAAAACCAGTGAGACAATACATCCATAAGAGGAAAGCCTGTCAGAGTATTTACTTTAATTAGAAGAATCGGCCAACCTTGGACTAAGCTGACAGCATTTTACAGTTCATGATTCTCACTGAGAAGTCATCACTAGTCAGAAGTGCAACGCCTAACAAAACTCCGCCCAAGCTTAGGGGTCTAGTTGTATCCTTAAACATGAAAACGTGATGCTCGTTGTTCTTAATGAAATAATAAGAATAAAAAATAAAATTGAAATTGTTCCAGCCAATAAAATTACTAATTGGAACCTTGAGCCCACGCATTATCAACCGTTCAACATTATCAGAAATTATGCCATAGCCAAACAAGCCAACATGATCTTGCCCTCAAACCAGTCTGTTGTTCAGCACAAACTCATGTTTATGTATAACAAAAACAGGAGGAGAAGCTCCAGTCCCTGGGATGGGGGAAGAGACTTATTTTCTAGAAGTTCCTATGCTTAAGCAGCACCATATGAAGTATTCAATTTCAATACTCTTGTCTATGAAACCAAAACTTGAGCACTCCATATTTGTTTATGAAGGGACCGTCATTTGTAGGTTAAACAAACAGAATAAGACCATAGATTTTCACAGAATTAGATCATAACAGGGTTAACAGAAGTATGCATCCCAAACGTGTCATAAGCAGGTTTTCTAGCCACCTTATCATCACTCTACTAGTCCGACATATAATGTTTACAGTCTAAATAAAGCATGAAAGTCCACATGGAAAATTTTGAGATATTGGCTCTACTAGTCTCGAATCCTTCTCTTAGTATTTATTCAACTTTACTCAAAGTTGTTCTTCCACAGTGCCACAGTGGATCAGCTCCTAACATGATATCAGTCAGTAAACCAATTTTTTGAATTTGAGGCAAACATCTTATATCATAAAGGCAATAACCATTTTCCCTTTTGTTAAACCACCACCAAGTTGGAAAAATAGAAATAAATTCCAATCACGAGACTTCCAATTTACAAGGACTTGAGTAACAAGTTTGCGCAGAAGTAGATCAAAAACACGTGGCAGCAAGTACCTCACATCTTTTGATTCACAAGATCAGACCTGTCAGCACAAAAACAACAACATACCCAGTGAAATCCCGTAAGTGGGATTTGGGGAGGGAAAAGTGTACGTAGACCTTACCCCTACCTCGTAGAGGTAGAGAAGCTGTCTCCGAAGGACCCTCGGCTTGACTACAAAAAATCAAAGTAGGTATGACAAGGGAAAACGTCAGTGAAGAAAACATAAGAACTACTAAGGAAACAGTAACAACAACAAAATAGTGCAACAGCCGAAACACCATGCACAACAAATGATGAGATTAGACACGTCAGTGACATGCTATAATACCAAACTATAAAACCAATTGTTTACCATTATGCTTTTTCAAACCCGCAACATATATGAAGTCATATCGGATTTTTTAATAACAAGTTAAACACATCTTCTTTCCACGTCCTCTCTTCTTTTACCCTTACTCTAATTCAATGGTTTTCTCAAACTCACACTACCAATTCAAGAGTCCCAACAACCAAATTCACTTGAAGTCAAACCCACAGAGTACAGAAATATCATCAGAATTAACTGATCTTTCAAGAGAATAAATCAGTAGCTCAACCAACTTCCTTAATCTGAATTAACTGTGAATTAGAATTATTAAATTGAGGACAACTAAATGTCAAACCGAGAGCCTTCTCATAATAGTTCAAACAAAAACTGCAAGGACAATGTAACAGCCATAGCTCAGAGAGCCCAGGTCCCTCCTCCTCCCTCCTCCCAACAAACAATCATTCCACAACCAATACAGGAAACCACAAAACCAATTATGCAAGCATGGCAGTAAATCAGAAAACAGAGATCCTCGTTCTTCCAGAGTGATGCAATATGCCAACCAAACTATCCCCTATATGTCAAATTGAGGGCAAGTACATTTCAGTAGTCTTAGGTACATGCGCTAAAACAATAAGATGGAAGTTAGAACCAGGTTGATAGTTCTGAACTGCAACTAGCACATTTAAGAAGAAGGAAGAGGTTTTCCTGAGACTCTCCTAATCTCTCTTTTCAACAAGAACAACAACATCCCAGTGTAATCCCACAAGTGAGATCTGGAGATGTATGCAGAACTTACCCCTACCTTTGTGGGATGGAGTAGAGAGGATGATTAATTAGACCCTCGGCCCAAAAGAAGTCTAATCAAAGCAGGATAGAAAGAAAAAATAACGACAACAGATAGCAAGATGAACAAAACAAAGAAGAAATACGCAATAGTAAAACTGTGAAGATAAAATCTCTACTAAAAAAGGAGAAGATGAGGAGGGGAGACTAACCCCGCGTCTCCGACATAAAAGTAATACAACACTCAGCTATCTACTATCTATTTATCCTAATCTTGGACCTCCATACCTTCCTATCTAGGGCCATTCCCTTAGTAAGCTAAAGATGTGTCATATCTTGTCTATCACCTCCACTGATTCTTCTTCAGCATACATCTACCTCTTCTAGAAACTGCTATTGTCAGCCTCTCACACCTCCTTACGGTTGCATCCACACACCTCCCATTCACATGTTCAAACCATCTCAGTCTCGCTTCTCTCATCTTGCCCGCCACGGAAGCCACTCCCACCGTGTTCAGTATAACATCATTTCTAATCTTATCTCTCTTAGTATCCACACATCATGCGAGCAATCTCATCTCTGCTACCTTCATCTTCTAAACATGCGTGTTCTTGACTAACCAACACTCTACCCCATACAGATAATTCCAAAAACATAGTTACTAAACAGAAGCCTTTCATCGGTTGCAAATGATGTCTTACCTATGTTCAGTTAGAACTTAGAAGGAAAACCTTGATTGAGGATAATCATTTCGTTCCACAAGTTAGGATGACAACCATGGATAGCACCATTTGTTTTCAACTGCAATCAAACATGTCACAACAGCACAAAAGTACTTCTTGATCTACAACATTTCCGTCATTGCATACTCAATCGAAAATCACAGACCTGGAAGCTACCAGCTAATGCCCACGTATGGAAGCTTCAGAAATTATACCTTTATTATCCTGGTGCAAAAACAATGAGCAGTAACACCGAAACAATATTATAGAAAGTATGCCAGCATTGATGCTTAATAGCACAGGAAAGGAAGGAAGAAAAGAGTTATGCCAAACCAAAATAAGCTGGATACTACAAATCACCACGAAATTTTTTACCAAAAGTATACATAGGATCGTGGCGTCATACAGCACACACAAGTAATAAACATCTACCTTTTTAAGTTCTTTTATTTATTTATTTTTCTTCAATGGGTACTCTGCCCATTTTCAACACCTAGACCATACAAGACACCGGCATACTTCTCCAGTGAACCGCTAAAGAAGTTTTCTTTCAACTTCCTAAATGTACAAGCAGTGAGCAAGCTATCAGAACCCGCCTGATGACAAATACCAACCCTCTCAACCTCTAACAGCTCCGCAAGCTTGTTCAATCCACCATGAAGACTGTTGCAGAACTTCATCAAGTGCTTGATGTCGAAAATGACAGGAAAGTACAAATTTAGCAAGGTAAAGAAACCTTCTTGCGTATCAGGCAAATCCCGCCCACTCAACAGCTTCAACAGATACCCAAAATCATACCCACTGTGAAAGGTAACCCACGAAACACAATTATTCAGCACAATCCCTGACGACATCAAAAGCTCTCCAAATCGCTTAGCATCAATACCCTTTTCATTATTCATCTTGAAATCAATGCCACTTTCACGCAACAACTCAATTGAATCATTCGCGAAAACATCCTCATTGGGGTTGAATTCACGAAAATTGAATTGCCAAATACAGTACTTATCAGTTCCACACTTAGGCAAGTTGCCATTTTCATCCGAAAAGGTCAACCCTAACTGAATCAACTTCAACATATCCACGTTATCCTTAAGGGTCTGAAAATTATAATCATTTATATTCTTAAAATTCCCAACCGGCCGGATTACCACTCCGGGAAACTCCGTATCCATAGCAACAAACGGAAAATCATCAACAATCTCCCTCATCAACACAAATTCTTCCTCCAGATTGTCATTCCAAACCTCTCGAATGTGAATCGAATCAGTTTTCGGCAAAATCGACATTTTTTCGCCCAAAAAATCACAAAATTATCTTCACCAATTCCAACAATAAAAACGGATCTCTTTGTATCACTCAAATCAAAATCAGATCTGCAAAATACAGTGAAAATGAACTAAATCAACCCAAACAGCACAACAAATTCACATAAAAAAAAATTGAAAAAAGTAAAAATAGATGTAACTAACAGATCCTTTGAAACTCACCTTTCAATTATCAATACAAATAGCAAAATGGAGAAATGGTCACCTTACTAAGGCTAGTTCTTACATCTTTAAGTGTTTTGTTAAAGTAGATAACATAAAACTTTTTTATGTTGAAGTTTTGGAGCTATCAACTGATTTTAAGGATGTGAGTTGAAGAAAAGTTTTTTTTAGAAGGTGTGTGCTAAGGTTAAAGGCAATTGGAAATGGTACAAGTCAATGATGTGCAAGGTATTGGATTGGATCAAATATTAAGCTTATTAATTACTCCTATAAAGGCACTTCTCTCCTTGTTAGGAATGAGTCATGGACTCATGCTAATGTGTTTTGTTGTCTTTTGAGACATTTGGGTTAGTAAGAGTTGTGGTGATTTAAATCTTAAATTGTGCTTACTTTGATGATTCAAATCTTTTAATTTCATTTTAAAGAAATGCAAGCTCTAATATATTACATTTCTAACCTTTTTTTGAGTTTTTTTTTGTATAATTTTTTTCAGACTGTTTTTAATGATATGATATGCTTTGATGATTTAAATTCTTTAATTATATTTTAATGGAATGCAGACTCTAATTTTTTGTCGTTTCTAACTTATTGTTTTTGAGTTTTTTCTTGTACAGTTTCTTTCAGGTTGGTTTTAATGACGTGATGTATTTCCGAAGTTTTTGGCGAGATCTTAAAGTCATGCCTAGTTATGGAGCAAATGTATCAAAAAGTTAAAAATGGTGATGAAAAAGCGTTTGGAAAGGGAATATGTTGAGGACTAAATCATCTTGAGAATAAATTGAAGATAGATTGAACCCAACTGGAGCCATCAATTTGAGAAATCACTAGCAAGACATGCACATATAATCATAAAGTATTCCAACCAAATAGCCCAATCAGATGAAACATAATCGTCTGTATCGATAAAAGTCAAAAGGGCAGAATGAAACTGGAGCAATCAAATTGAAAAATCACGAGAAAGACACGCGCATATAACCATAAAGTGCTCCTGCCAAGTGGACCAATTAGATGAAACATATTTTCTGTATCGATGAAAGCCAAAAAGGCAAGTTGAATGAAACTGGAGCAATCAATTTTAAAAAATCACGAGAAAGACACGCGCATATAACCATAAACTGTTCCAGCCAATTAATTTAAAAAATCACTAGAAAGACACACGCATATAACCATAAAGTGTTCCAGCCAATTTGAAGTCGATCAGCTAGATGAAACACATTCTTCCATATCAAAGAAAGTCAAAAGGACAAGTTCAATCCATATTGATACATGTCATCTATTCTAAATAAGGTATTTGTCCAAATGGAGCTTTCAAATCAACAAGCATAGAAGAAAAAGTGATATACAAGCTCATCAACATCAACATTGTGAAAAGATAGTATATGATCTGCACTTCTCGATTTCAAAGTGCAGGGTTTGTACTTGACATTTTAAAGGATTAGTGTGAAGAAGACAATTCATTTTACTATCCAAGTCGTTCTTTGGTATTCCTTTATAGCCTTAATTTATTTTTCTTTTATAACCCTCTTTTGAAAACAAAATAGAATCACGAAGGAGTGAAAAAAAAAAAAGTCAAAAGGGAAGGAGTAAACAGAGGGAAAAAAAAAGAAGAGAAAATCAAAGTAATACATTTTTCTGAACAATGCTCAACCCATTACTTGCTTCGACAAGATACATAAGCAGTCTTGTCTGGATTCATTCCAATTAAGTAAAAGAATTCAAAACTTCCTCGGTCTCAATAAAATTGGGGCAATTTTTAATTTTTTTTAATTTTTTTTTTACAAAAAGAAGTGATTTCCAAAGGTTCCGGATAATCAAGTTGCACCGGAATATCTACACTCCCTTATTAAAGAAGAATTAAGATACCTTTTTAATATCGGGCGAAAGACGATTCTTTCCGATGCGATGTTTGACAACTTTATTTCATCCCTGGCCTTAGATGAGGCAAAAGTGAATTTTGTAAGTCTTTAACTTGTTATAGTATTATCTTTGAGCCTCAGTGTAATTTTTCACCTTGTCCAAAAGCCATGTTACAATCCAAAGAAAGACCTTCAGATTAATCTTTGAGAATGACAAGTTGATGAAAAATATTATATTCATAAACTCAAATAATTCTCCACAATAGAAAATAACTAGCAATACCTCTATTAAATGGTGCAAAATCTAATTTAACTAAGACTAAAAAACCTATTTCTATATTAATTTATAGTACCAAAAATCATATTCAAACATGAATTAAATAAATATCAAATTCTAAACAAATTTAATTTCTTACTCCAACTTTGAATTATCATTCCAATATTCTCCCGTAATTCAAAGTTGTATATGCCTAAATTTTTTTCTTGTCATTGTTGAATTGGATCACCTTTCTCCAATCTTTAATTATTGAAACACTTCTCTTTAAACATCAATTATTGGAGCACTTCTCTCCAACTTTCAGTTATTTTTTTTTTCTTGATTGTGCTGGAAATTAAATTGAAGCGCATTAACTAGGTACAATATAGTTTAACTTAATTTTAGCACCAACTTGCTATAACTATGTAAGTTGCAGGAGGAATGCACGTGGTACGCTCGGATATATAGCGTTTGGATCCTATTAGATCTACACATTAATTAATTGGCCTATTAGAAGGATGCCGTGTTAAAATTTGAGAGGTATCAATGAATAATAGTGTCATATGATTTTTTGATTGGATGTTGGACTAGTACGTAGAAGGATGACGTATTAAATACTAAAACGTGTATTAATAACATAAGTATTCATATACAGTTTTCTGATTGGTCGTTGGATTAGTGCGTAGAAGGATGACGTAACACTTCTCTCCGACTTCCAATGATTCATGCACTTCTCCTCAAGAGGAAGTAATCAGTTTCATTTTCAAGCAATTAGTATCTCCTTTCCTTTCTCAAGTTGTCAGATTGAACTCCTGCTTACATCTAAACTTGCTCTTATACTAGGGATGTACCAGAGTAGTTACTTTTTCATGGTGGTTGTATATATGCACTTTTTGGCCATTACTACATCAAAGCTATAAGTTCCAGTGAAAGAAGACAGCACATCCACAAGACGAAAGCCTATCACAGTATTTTCAATAACAAAACCAGAAAACCTTCAACTATGCTGACGGCATTTTTACTGTACATGCTTCTCAATGAGAAGTCATCAATGGTCACAGTTACAACGCCTAACAAAACACCACCCAAGCTAGAGCTACCAACACGGACACAAATTATGCCATAACAAACAAGCCAACAGGATATTGCCCTCAAAACATTCTGTTGTTCAGGATACACCCTTGTTCGTGTACAACTCAAACAGAAGCTCCAGTCCCTGGGATGGGGAATTTCCAAGAAGTTCCTATGCTTAAGCAGCACCATATGAAATACAGTTTCAATACTTTCTCTGTCTATGAAACTTGACCGGCGTTTGTACCATACATTTTCACCACTTTGTTTGAAAGACTAACAGATCTTGTTTCGTCGTCCTCTCTTCTTTTACCCTTATTCAATGATTTTCTCAGACTCATACTCTACCAATTCATTTCAAGACTCCCAACAACCAAATTCACTTGAAGCCAAACCCAGAGAGTACAGATAAATATCATCAGAATCAACTGATCTTTCAAGAGAATAAGTCAGCAGCTCAACAAACATCCTTAATCTGAAGTAACAGTGAATTAGAATTATTAAATCACTTCCAAGGACAACTAAAAGTCAAACCGAGTCTTCTCATAATAGTTCAACCAAAAATGCAAGCACAATGTAACAGCCATAGCTCAGGCCCCAGAGAGCCCAGGTCCCTCCTTCTCCCTCCTCCCAATAAACAATCCTCCCAATAAACAATCATTCGACAACCAATACAAGGAAAAAGGAACACCAACTATGCAAGGCAGAGTAGCAAATCGAAAAGCAGAGATCCTGGTTCTTCCAGAGTGATACAATATGCCAACCCATCCATCCTTTTATAGATCATATACAGGACAAGTAAATTGCAGTAGTGTTAGGTATATGTGCTAAAACAATAAGATGGCAGCTACAAGAAGGTTGGTAGTTCTAAAATGCAACTAGCTCTCATTAAGTAAAGGGAAGAGGTTATCCCGAGACTCACCTAATCTCTTTTTCCAATAACAACATGAACAACATACTCAGTGCAATTCCAAAAGTGGAGTCAAGGGGGAGGGTAAGATGTACGCTGACCTTACCCCTACCATTGTGGGGTAGAAAGGTCGTTTCCGGTAGATTATTGGCTCAAAATAGAAAGAAAAAATAACGACAACAAATAGCGAGATGAACAAAGCAAAGAAGCAACAGGTAGTAGTAAAAATTGAAGAATAAGATACTATGCAAATGCAAATACTACTAAAAAAGAAGAAGATGAGGAGAGGACAGTCTCCCCCCCCCCCCCCCCACACAAAAGTACTACAGCACTCGGTTACCCTACCCTTCTACCCGAATATTCAACCTCCGTACATTTCTATCTAGGGTCGTGTCCTCAGTAAGTTGAAGAAGTGTTTTATCTTGTCTAATCAACTCCCTTTAGTTCTTCTTTAGCCTACCTCAACCTCTCCTAACAACTGCTATGGCCAGCCTCTCACACCTCGTGCATCCGCACATGTCCTCTTCACAAGGCCGAACCATTACATGTCCTCTTCACAAGGCCGAACCATTTCAATCTCACTTTCTTATCTTAACCACCAAGGAGGCCACTCTCACCTAGTTCTGTATAACTTCGATGTTAGGCCTATCCAACACTCAGCCCAACAACAACATACTCAATATAACCCCATAAGCAGGGTAAGGGATGGTAGGATGCAAACAGACCTTACCCCTGCCTTTGTGAGGTAGAGAGGTTGTTTCTAATAGACTCTGCCCCATAAAGATAATTCCAAAAAAATAGTAACTAAACAGAAGCCTCTTATCGGTTGGTTGTAAAATGATGTTGTAACTTATGTTTAGTTATTCATCAAACCTTGATTGAGCATAATCATTTCGTTCAACAAGTGAGGATGACAACCATCGACAGCACCATTTGTTTTCAACTCCAATCAAACATGTCACAACAGCACAAAAGTATTTCTCGATCCACAACAATTCCATCCTTGCATATATGCTTCTCCCATAGCTCAATGGAAAAAGCAGACGCCAAAATCAGAAAAAACCTGGAAGCTACCAGCTAATGCTCGCTTACGAAAGCTTCAGCAATTATACATTTCTTCTCCTGGAGCACAAAAATGAGCAGTAACACCGAAACAATGACATTGACAATATCCAGCATTGATGTTTAATAACAGAAGAATAAAGGAAGAAAGAGTTGTATCAAACCAAAATAAGGTGGATATTATAAATAACCACTAACTTTTTTAACAAAAGTATACATTGGAAGTGTGACATCATACATCACACACAAGTAATAAACATCTATCCTTTTTAAGCTTTTTTTTTTTTCATTTTTTATTTTAATTTTTTCATCAATGGGAACTCTGCCCATTTTCAACACCTAGACCATACAAGACACCGGCATACTTCTCCAGTGAACCGCTAAAGAAATGATCTTTCAACTTCCTAAATGTACAAGCGGTTAGCAAGCTATCTGAACCCGCCTGATGACAAATACCAACCCTCTCAACCTCCAACAGCTCCGCAAGCTTGTTTAATCCACCATGAAGGCTGTTGCAGAATTTCATCAAGTGCTTGATGTCGAAAATGACAGGGAAGTACACATTGATCAAGGTAAAGAAACCTGCTTGCGTATCAGGCAAATGCTGGCAAGTCAACACCTTCAACAGGTATCCAAAATCGTACCCACTATGAAAAGTAATCCAATGAACACTATCATTCAGCACAATCCCTGACGACATCAAAAGTTCCCCAAAGCGAATAGCATCAATTCCCTTTTCATTGTTCATCTTGAAATCAATGCCGCTTTGGCGCAACAACTCAATTGAATCATTCGCGAAAACATCCTCATTTGGATTGAATTCACGGAAATTGAATTGCCAAATGCAATACTTATCGGTTCCACACTTAGGCAAGTTGCCATTTTCATCCGAAAATGTCAGCCCTAACTGAATCAACTTCAACATATCCACATTATCCTTCAGCGTCTGGTAATGAAAATCATTACTATTCTTAAAATTCCCAACCGGACGGATCACCACTCCAGGAAACTCCGTATCCATCGCAACAAACGGATAATCATCAACAATCTCCCGCATCAACGCGAATTCTTCCTCCAGATTGTCAATCCAAACCTCTCGAATATGAATCGAATCAGTTTTCAGCAAAATCGACATTTTTCTCAATCAAATGATTAAAAAAAAAACTATCTTCACCAATTCCGACAACACAAATTTTGAATCGTCGGAATAAAAATGGATCTCTTTATATCCCTCAAATCAAAATCAGATCTGCAAAATAAAATTAAAAATGAACTAAATTAACCCAACAAATTCACATAAAATAATAAAAAGTCAGCCCGATGCACTAAAGCTCCTGCTATGCACGGGACCATAAGAGTCTATTGTACACAATCTTATTTTGCATTTCTGCGAGAGACTATTTCACAAAATTCAAATAAAAAATCAATTTTCATAAAATAAAAAGTATATATAAACAACAGATCTATCAAAATTTACCTTTCAAAATAAATAAAGATTGAAACTTTCAACCATGAATCGAAAATCGAATACTCCGAAACATGTATAAATAGATAAATTTGTGGAGAGAGAGCGATTTGGAAGATTAGGGTTTGAACAGAAACAACAATGAAAGCGGCGAAGAGGTATAAGAAAATGAACTTTAGGGCAAAATGGAGGACTTTTTTTTTTGTTTTTTTGGATTTTTTTTGTTTTTTTTTTTTGTTTTTTTTTTCTTTTTTGGTCAAATAACTCTAGAGGGAGAAAAAGAGATGGGGCCCTCCCTTCTTGTCCACCTTCTCACAACTCCAAAACTACACATATATAAATGTTTTTTTTTTTGAACTAATTTTTGGTTTTTTAAAAATTTGGAATATTTTGTGGGAATAAAAAATTGAAGGAGACAATTTGTTGAGTGGTGGTTGTGTTAATGGCCCTTTTTTTTTCTCATAAATATTTTTTTTTAAAATACTATTTTTTTTTGGTTTTGGGGTTGAAGGGTTTTTGGTTTTTATTTTTTCTTTTTTTCTTTTTTTTAATGACTTTTTTCAGTTTTTGATTGTTTTGGGGTTTTTGAGGGATGGAGTCTGAAATATGATTTTATGTAGGAGAAAATGAAAAGGGTAAAATGTGGGCATTTACTAAAAATAAACATGCATTCTAATAATAATAATAATATCCGTGTAATGGAGCAAACCAATAAATATAGTAAAAAGAAATTTAAATTTTATCATTATGACGATAAGATTAAAAAGGAAAGAATTAAAAAGTAAGTCAAGATGGTAATGACCAACTTTATAAATCCAAAATCATGAAAGGGAAGGATTGAAAAGTAAAAGAAAGGTTGGTCATTGTCACTGAGGAACATGTAACGCACCTCTTACAGTAAACAACATAATAGACTGCACATGAAGTGTTGACCTAATTAGAATAAATAATTTAGGAGTAAGAAAGAGGAATAAAAATTATAATTAAGCATATAAATATGGGTCGGGAAGATAGGACGTACACAAACTTTACTTCTATCTTTGTAGGATAGTAAAGTCTATTTTTATAGACCGTCGTCTAAAAAAAAAATCGCATACACGTTGAACAATAATAGACCATGCCCCCGCAAGGGTATGATTGAGTGGTTGAGAGGTGGGTTTCCCACGTGGGAGACCAGGGATCGAATCCAGCCTCCGTCTGCCGCTCAACCATGAGTTCATCGCATGGGGCTTGTCTAATGGGGTTTACAGGTTGTGGGTTTCCCTGAGGGTCCACAAAAAATAATAATAAACTATGCGACTCCTAAATAACTAAGAGCATATAAATATCTCCCAGAACTAGCAATTTTGCAAATTCAATTGGTGGGCAAGACGAGTCATGGCCTCATGGGTGAGAAAGATGTATTGAACCAGTCAATTGTGACTCATGGCTAATATTAGTAAGGTATAACACTTCATAATCTTTTTAAACTTAGACATGTTCAATTCAGGATAAATTATATACACATTTTAATATGTGTATCCTGTTAGCAGCAACAGCAATGGAATCATTGGTCCTGATGGGAGCGTTTTGGTACAAAAGCTCAAAGTAGTGCTCTAATATTAATCGAGGTTTAAGAAGTAAGAATCAATATTCTAATAATCCATATGAGTAATGCTTAGCCTGGATGTTTTCTGCAAATTAGAGTTTTAACGGAAGCTTTGCCAGGAGTTGTACTCCAATCAAACAAGTTGATTCAACAGTAGTTTGTGCACTATCACAGATCCAGAATGAGAGCTAAAGCCTTGGCAATTTGCTATGAGCTTTTGTTCTTAATTTGAATGATTGCCGACCTAATTACCACTTCAAAATTTCATGACTAAGAATGGCACGCTATCTACCTGTTTCGCATTTGTTCTTGTTTTCAAGGTTAGTTGTTGTTCAGCCTTCATGTATTCTCTCTGAGTTTACATATTATTGTTTTCCAGATGGGGTGAATTACACTGAAAAGGATGCAACAGAAGCACCTCGTCTTGGCCCTCCTTAGATTGTTTACAACCTTGCCAATCCAAACGTTGACATATTGTGTTTATAACTAGCCTTACTGACTACTTCCAACGCTATATTAATAACCACAAATATTATACTGATTCAGAAGCCATCAAATAAAACACGAGGGTAGCGTTTACTCTCAAGAGTTGATCCAAAATCACTCTCAATCAATTGAGGGAAGTAACTTGTAAACAGAGCAGGGAAGAATTATCACTTAATTTGCAACAGTGAAAAATGCTTCAACAGCGGAAAGAACTAGTAAAGGTTTGGTACACTATTAATTAGTCTCTTTCTAAAGATAAAATTCAGATAACATGCCGTTAGAAAATACTTCTATTAATTGATGATGACCATGAAGAAAGATGTACTCAGAGCCACCTCCAATGAGGCAAAAAGCAAAAGAAAATTGTATGTGATCCAGAGAACTCATGCCATCAAAGATCTTTACTTGCTTTCAGTAACTGGGAAGTAGACACCCTCTGCTGCCAACCAAACATTATCTGCACGTTTTTCTCTAACACCGCAAACCTGCAACACGCATACATGGAGATTTTAAGGCTATCAAGGTAGCAGAAGATAGGATAACTGTTACAGTTGGAACTATCACGATGTCAGTACAATCTTAAGCTCACCTCTTGTTGACCTCCAGCAATTCGGGTGTATTTCTTGTCATGACTGTGGAGATAGCCTGCAGTGTCCACATGTTGAAGCCTGATCCTTTGGTCTTGCCTCCAAGTTTTCCCACTGCCTTCAATTTCAAGTCTACCAAGGGACAAAAAAGAAACAGATCAAACAAAGAGGTGGTGGTTTACTGAAAAGCCAAGAAGGCAGCACATGTCAGATTGTATCCAAAGACCAATCCAGGCTTACCTCCAATAGTCCCCAGTATCAGATTCATTGTCATCACCGAAGCAGCTGACCTGCAAAATTGTCCACCAATTAATTTCAGATGGAAAACGTCAGAGAAACCAACATTCTACAGCAGTTGAAATCATAAAATACAACCAAAAAGGATGTTACTGAGGCATCAGAAACTACAGTTCAATGTGACTACATTGCGAGCATGGAAAGAGGCATCTAAAATCATAGCAGCACTGCAAACCCCACTCCCACCCAAAAAAATAAGGGCACAAAGGCATATTGTTGTCTTTTACTTATAGCTATCATCCACCCCTAGTATAAACAAAAATTCCTTATTTTAATTGTCATGTACACCAACCTTTGATGCCTTTTAGTGGATCCACTTCATCAAAAAAAATTCCTCATTTGATTGGAAAAACTCTAACATGGTCAATGATATTAATCAACCTAAAACTGTTAGCATCCTTTAAACTAACATTGTCATCTTTATTTAACTCAACCATGAGAGGAAATTTTGTTTTGCCATGAACTGAGAGTCTGAGATGCCAATGTTTTTTCTTTTTGACAAGTAATTAAGCTGCCAATTGTCTTTCCAACAATAACCAACTGCGACTATTTATTGCCAAAATTCATACTATGTAATTTTAGAAAGTTAGGAGCTATAATCATATATATTACGAACACATTTGCATAAGACAACCTATATTCGTTGTAAACAGTAAACTCCAACAGAATGTAATGTATTGACTTGGTTATCATCAACCAGAAAATGTAACACAACGATTTGGTGATGTTACTAATAATGGGGTAAAAGGCATATTTTAATTTGTTAGGGACCAACATAAGGAAACTAATTGTCACCTTTTGTTGTTCAATAGAGAACAATGTAACTACTACCTAGTGTCATAAATCAGATCATAGAACCCACACAACTGTCTGCATAAAACAATATATGGGCATTATCTCAATGTAAGCCAAAGAAAAGGTTGACTCTGATAAATGGAAACATGCAAAACTCAAGTCACAGGGATATCTTTCTTTGAGAAACTAGATGTTCACGTAATCCTGAACGCATAAGCATAACTATACTGCATCAAATGAAAATTCATCCAGATGCCTTTTTGCATCTATCACAGTTTCACAACAATGAATCAAGGGCTTTCTCCTTTTGGATCCCAAAATGTTTTACCTCAAAGGCCCAAACCAAAGTATGGCAAAAAGATAGTGACAGTTCGAGGTCAATTTGATTATTCCTTGGCCAAATGATATCTGAGTTAGGATAGTATCTTCCTCACAAATTTTTTGATAATGGAATCTGCCTCCCAAATTTTCGAGCGAAAATTTTAATATTTCAATCACGTGATGGGGTGAAGGATGTTCAGATCATTTGATCACTTTGGAGAAAGATATATTGAGTTGTAGATTGCATACCTTGGTTTTCCTTTTCCATTATGGAAAAATGGCATATCTTCTAATGAATCTAAAATAAACAAAATAGCAAAAGGAAATCTCCCCTACTAGGTCTACGAGAGCATGGATTCTTTTCCTTTTTGACAAGTAATAAAGAACATGGGGACGGATAATTTAAGCACCTTACATTTTAGTTTTCTTTTTTCATGGTGAGCTGGCATTTATATTTGTTGATGAATCTAAAAGACTAAAACCAAGGCAAATGCAGGTAGAAGTTTCACAGACAAGGTTTAGGTGATCATGGAATCATGGAACAAACTTCACATATGTTATGTTCGTATTTAAAAGAACAGCCACTTCCTACCATTCCCTTTTCAGTGTAAATAATTTGGATGAACATGAAAACCATAGTAAAATTGTCCGTAGTTATTTCTTATACTCCTAAATTTAAGAAGGTTCAAGGATTAACTGAGATGCATAAACATACCATCTACTATCCAAATGGAAGAAGGAAAACAATACATGAGAAGCATTATGTAACTGAGGAAGAGAAATAAACCAGCCTACGAACCTCCATATTCCCTGATATGGGAGATGCATGCAAATGGCTATGCAACCATCTTCTGGTCTTCATGTGTTGCAACCTGATGATACTTCCACTCTTAATAGGATCACCTTGCTTGGACGAGTCAGTACTCCTAACAACCTGGTGAGAAATCACAGATCAATTAGAACAACAGCAAAAGCTAATGAAGTTAACACGTTTTGAAGTGAATACAAGAAACTTCAAGACCATCATCTAACATACCCAGTAGCTGTTAGCATCCTCTACGCCTGGAAATCCAGTGACGGATTGTTGCCCACTGCCAGAACCATAAGGCACATCATGTGAATGCAACCTAAACTTTGTCCTCTCATGCATCAACTTAACCGTGGATCCATATGTAATCTACAAAAACATAAACAGATTGGTGTCATCTAGTTGCTATGACCCTCTATAATCGTCAGTATAATTACAACAGAACTACTGTGAATTATCATTGGAGTCTATTAAACTCTAGATACCAGCACCCACTCGTGGGATTTCACTGGGTATATTGTTGTTGTTGTATCCCAGCACCCATATTTTAGCAAGGTACTCCCCTCTTTCCCAATTTATGGAGCACAATTGTAATTTTTGAGAGTGTTTTAAATATTCTAAGTTGTTAAGCATTGTGATTTATAGTAGTTTTCGAATATATAAAATTTTATTTCAATAAATTTAAAGCTTTTATGTCTGAATTCACAGTTAAGTTTATAAGTTTGAATCTCGAAATTCCAACTGTATCACATAAATTGGGACAGCGCGAGCATAAGATTAAAACTGAAACTAGAACAGATTCCATTTTCAACTAAGCTTGACATGAAGGATAACACTTACCAGGAGGAATTTATAGCCTGAAATGAGGCACGTGAACCCGTGGTCTTTCCATAAAACTAGATATTGTATGTATGTTTTTAAGGCTATATGGTGCACTCGGTTGAATATTGAGTTATTAACCTAATCAATTCCCACTTAATACAAATTTCCTTCTTTGCTTAGTGGTGCAATCATGTTTTAGAAATAATAGATTCGCATCGGAAAGCTACAGGGAAGTATATTTCATTACCTGGACACCTTCGGAGGCAGCGGAAACAGGCGTAGATATATAATCAGAATCAAGCGTGAAAAAAAGGAACAGAGCAAGGCCAAAGAAGGAAATTGCCATGACAAGTAATAGCAATATGAACCAGGTTCTTTGCCAAAATGGAAGATCAAGTTCCGATTCCGAAGACGATTCCTTAAGCACTATTCGCTTCGAGCCCGATGCTGCAGCTTGATTCAATGTAGACGACGGTGCTGATTTCCTTCTAGTGAGAGTATTATGTTGTTGATTTTGGCCGGAGGGAGCCACGATGAAGCTCTTTACGGATGCCCGGTGGAGCTCCGACGATTGTTCCGATTTGTATTTTTCCTGATTTCCGACGATGTTGATGATCGTTTTGTGGGCTTTTTGGTTTGGGCTTGGATGCAAGGAGGCTTTTTAGCTTCCTGATGCCACGTTGGAGAAGTAGTTTAAGCAAATCAGTTTTGTACACGTGGAAATTTTGATGACGTGGCCTGTTTTGGTTGGTGGAGGATGGTTGTTCTCTACGTGTCCATGAAGACTAAACCGATTGATAGGTACTTGTGTAGTCTTCTTACCTAAATTTACAGGTCAAACAAAACATTTTACACTTCATATAATTCAATAATTTTTTATTTTTTAAATAGCCAAATTACTAAAAAGAAATATTATTCTTTTCAAATTTATCTTTTTTTCTATTTTTTTTTTTTTCATTTTTCAAAGTATTTTTGGGTAACATTATAAATATTACCATAGACTAACATTATCATCAATAAAACAAGCTAAGGCCTAAGAGCACCTCGACATATCAATCCTTTAGCAAGCAAGATGAACAAAGGCCTCATCAGTGAGAAAAGCTAGTTACATATATATATTAGTTGCATTAGTCCTTTACACTTATGCAGTCTCTTATATAAACAACGTAAATTCAGTTTATCTATTAGCTCCTTCTTAATTTGTGTAATGACCCTCAATATATATCACTGTATATATAGTCTGCCCTTTAAACAACTTCCATTAAAATTATACAATCTTTTTTTTCATTTACAAGCCCTTCAAGTGTGATATATCATTGCCTCCCACATGACTACTGCAATCTTATTCTTGAATTATTTTCCAGTGTCTCCTTCTAATTCCTGGAAGGATTTATCCTACATTACCATGCTGTAAACTGACTCTAATCAACTACCTCATTGCTTCTCTTAACATTTTTAAACCATGCACATTCAACAAACAAATGACGAGTAGTTAAAAAAACAGTAGTATTAGATAAACAACATTGCTGATCATCCACAGGGATGTTCATCTGAATCAATCTCTTTTTATTAAGCAACTTCTTAACACTAGCCACACAATAAACCTGTATTTATACTGTGCTACTTTAGTCCAAATCAAAGTAGCAATGTCTACTTTCCTCTGAACTCCCGTAATTGCCATATAACTTTTTGAAATGGAGCATCTCCCCCCAGTTGATAGATTGTATATCCCTTGGTATATTTTCATGCTATCCTTTAGAGAGTTGAGTTTCTTCCAATACCAAATGCAGTTTTGAGGATGTTTATGCTCCCATGCTTATCCTTTAGAGAGTTGAGTGATTACAACAGTATGACCTTAATTAAAGCCAATGTCTCTGAGCTTTAAAGTAATAGAAGAGTACATCTCAGATGCAGAATCCCAGATATATGCTGATAAAGCAAAAGATTTAAATTCTCAGGTTAGTTTCATTGGCTTTTCAAGATGATGCACCTCATACTTTTGTTTGAAAGTTGTATGCATTTAACTAGTAGGAATGTTGTACAAGGATCTAAAGGAACATAAACTTGGTGTGATTTCTTTTAGTTCTGCTAAAATGCAATCATAAATGCAGATAAGAAAGCTCAAGCTACGGTCATTAAGATTTTCAGCAATGTCATGTATGATGACCTAGTTAAAGTTTATGGGCCTTGACTTGTGCTTTTTCTAGTGTGAACAAGTTCTTATGTTGCTGAACAAAAATCTGGATGGCTTAAGAAAGAGAACTTTGACGTGATACATCACCGATGAAAATCACTCTATTCTACCTCTGCTTGTACTAGGATTAGTTGTTGGCAGGACTATTGTGCCTTCGACTGGTACAGTCAACCGAGAAGCTAAGGGCAATAAAAGTTTCTTTTTTTCTGAACCTTCTTTAAGTACCTTATTAGGTTCAAGACACAAGCAAAGACGGGCACCCTATGTTACCGATGGCTATTGTCTCATTTGTTATATTTAAGCATGTATGTGCATACGGATAGTTGACATTGCTTTAATTACTGATTCGTTACATGACGACTTTAGGCTTTGATTCAGAAATGGGAGCCCGTTGCTATTGTCCTTGGAGTAATCATTCTCCTCTTCTGGTTTACAACAAAGATTTGGTGATGCTTCCATACAGATGCAGCTTGGTAAAGAAAACACCGTTGAATGCCTCTTCCTACTTGTCACCATCAGTCTGCGCACAACCCTGTTAACCACCGCAGATTTTAGTTGTCCAATACGTGTTTTGCCTGCTTTTCAGCTGACGGTCGCAACCACGTCAATTTTTTAGTGTAAAGACAGAGGAATGAAACGGTGATGAACTATGTCGCTAAACTTTGAGAAATGACATTAATTTTGATTCCCTTGACATATTGGCTTGTTAATTAACTTTAAAACATGAGAAGCTATCAATCTTGAGATATCTAGGAATCATGGGATGATACACGACAATCATTACACGGACAGTCGCTAAGGAGATGGAACACATGCAAGAGAGGCTGAAAAACAAGGTGAATAATGAATGCCCAGTTAGTTATAGCGTGCCATTAAGTTGATTGGATTTCCAGGCTGAAGCGCCTTCTCAAGATGACAATTAGGTGGACTTCTTTAGTAGCTTGCATTTTGCAGTGTACCTAGCTAGGGATCTTTCTCACCTATTCGTGTAAACACTGTTTACAAGAAAGACAACTTATGTATACTTGCAAGTGAGTATTGAATTTTGTAGTCTTCATCAGTAAGTTAATTGTATGTGTGTGTGGCTTTTTTAAAAATAATTTTGTAGATTTATACATGCTCCAAACTCAAAGCAGTGGTTTTGGCAGGGTGGAGTCAGGTACCCCTTGCCGAAAAAAAAAATTACATTTTATATATAAGGTCATTTTTTAAAAATATATATAGTAGAAGGTTGAATTCCTTGATTTCTTCTATGTTTGACTTTTTTATATTTTGAACCACTTCATAAAAATTCTGTCCACCTCTCAGTTTTGATTAGACCCACCCGCCTAACTAAATTTATCTCTGCCCTCGGTTTTGGTTAAACCAGCCTAAATTTCGAGCCTTTGTTGCTTCATCTTTTAGACCTTTTATAGGACCCCACTAGGTTCTAGGTGGCAACAAAATTGATGCATGTTTTGTCCTATTATAAGTCCTAAAGTTGATAGCATAAACATAAACGTTACTCATCTCAGCTTCAACAAAATTTAGACTGTATTTCTTTTGGTATTTGAATGTAGGATTTATTCCTTCATAGCAGAAGCGCCCAAGAAAAACTGTGAGAAAAGATGAAATTAAACAACAAAAAGGGCAGAAAAGAAGTGAATCTACAGAGTATTTAGTAGCAAATTCCTTTAATTGAAATCCAATTTAATAAGAGGACAAACCTGAAGTTTACGGAGTTAAGACAACCTTAGTCCTACTTTGAAATTTTTTCCCTTAACAACACAAAAAGTTACTTTGATTTTGAAACATTGGTGGGTTTTGAAAGATTCATTGACAGATGTGCTCTGCCTCTGCTGCATGCTTTCCATTTTCCATATAACCCCTCTTTTTTTTTTTTAATCTCTCTTATTCATTTTTCTCCTTTTGTATGTTAGTGGGTTTTGCACTTCCGTTTTTTCCCTTTTGATATTTGGCGATTTCTTTTGGGTTTCAAAATAGCAGTGCTCTTGTTGTTCTTTGTGTGCTCAGTGCTGTGAGAAAAGGAAATGGGTGCCCTTGCTCGTGCTTCTGTTTCTGAGGAGGAGGAGGAACTCAACAAATTGCTTTTTGAAGCTGGGAATGAGCTGCTTCAGCATCTACCATCTTCTAAAGAGGAACTTCTTGAGAAACTTGATGTGAGTGCCATTTCTTTTCTCTTCACATAACGACCTAGGGGCCTCAATTTGTCTATGGGATTCTGAAACATTTTTGTACTTTTTTTTTCACCACTGCGATTAAAGCTTCTATGCAAATGTGCGTTGCTTTGAAACTTGTTTAGTTTCTTTAAAATTGAATTCCTAAACTGGTTTGGAATTTGTCAGGTCAACAATTTTTTAATTAATTTAGGATGAAATGATCCCTTATTGGTTACCCTTCTTGGAAATTTTTTGGTAGTTTAGTTGGTTTACTACCTGAATTTTAGTAGTGAGGGTTTGATTCCCACTCTGTAAACAATGATTCTTTTCTGTGTATGTAATGTAGATTGATCATGGTTTGCATCAGATGAAATTCTGATAAGCAACCCTAGTGAAAGACCATTTCCTTAATTGGTCTTTTTCTTTATAAAGACATTCTAGTACTTAAAAGCTCTGCCTATGTTTGTTTCACTTAGCATAGAGGGTTCAAAGTCCAGATAAGGGATGTGGTAGGTGGATCCACGGAATCTCTGAGTAGGGCTGAAATAGTGGATGGATACATAGGTTTCCTACAGCCGACCCCTTCTAGTTTGGGATTGAGTTGCAGATTTGCAGTTGATTGATATTCTAGGAATTATATGATTGCTTAGGGAAGACCATGGCCAGAAAGTCCTCGTTAGAAATAGAAGGTGCAAACGGTTAAGTTTTGTGATTGCCGCTCAGCTCTCGAACCAGTTTTGTGCCACATACCGCTGATTCTTATTTTCCTCCAGCTATAGATCATCCATTTCGTGCCATGTGTGGGTATATATCCTCTTTGAGCAAAAGGGTAAGTGGAATTTTGCCATGTTTAACACAATCTTTGGATTATGTTATGGTTTCCCTAAAGTATTTCTGAAATCAGTAATATTTAGAAGGTTGAGATCTCTACCACCTATTAGTATTTGCTTGAGTTTTTTGGCGAACCAAGATAGCCAAAAAAGCTGTCACCTTGGCTTCTCAAAATCAAACGAGAACATTCTTTTCACTTGTAATTTTGATCCTACGTCTGTGTAGATTTGGGGCAAGGATGCGTACGCACCCCCCATCACCCTCCCCAGACCTCACTTGTGGGGTTACAATGGGTATGTTGTTGTTGTTGTTTGTCTGTATAAATTTGGGATTGTGGGGGTTAGATGTTCACCCTAAGGAAGTTTATAGGCTTGCACTGGAGATGAATGTGATACCTTATCCTCTATTGGATATTACACCATGGTTCTTAAGTTTTTGAAGTTTGGTGTTTGTTCATTGGGTTTTACTTTCTGATCTAGTATGGGAAAAAGTTATTATCTAACCTAGCAGCTGGACCTAGGTTGTGATATCTACTCTTATCAACATGTTCCTTGCACATAACTAGAAGAAGGATCAGTTAACATGATCCATCTTGAATCATGTTTGTTCTGAAGGAACTTGGCCTATCTCTCCCTTCTTGTGGCTGAACTTAAGTTTTATCATAGATTAGGATTTCCATATGGCATTGCTTATTCACTTGACCTGGTAGTGCAATTATCTATATTTGTTCTTTTACTTCTTCTTGTGTAAAGGATTTAATCAGGCTTCCAGATGGATGAAAGGACATAAAACTGTGGAGAGAGAGATGTTTGACTTGTGACGTAGTTTAGAATTTTATTTATTCTTTATTTTGTACAAGATCTTATGATCTAGACTTCATGTGTTATCCATAGAAGCGTTTCCAATATAATACACATGGTTCAATCATTTCTTTTTGGTATATTCAATTTCCAGAATTTAGAGCATCTTTTGTCAATGGTGAAGCAAATTCCCCCCGCATCGACGCAAGATGCTTTTCAGCCTGCAATGGAAGCACTAGTTGCAGATGGACTTCTACGGTATCCTGACATAGATGTGAAGGTGTCAGTTGCATCTTGCATCAGTGAGATCATGAGAATTACAGCTCCAGATCAACCGTATGATGATGGCAGACTTAAGGCAAATACAACTCATACATCCTTCTTTGCCCAAGTCAGACTGGTTTCCAGTCTGTCTTCTAACTAAGCTGTTTTGCTTTGTAATTGATGGTTCATATTCTGTAGTAGTTATGCATCTATGATTTTCTTGGATGCATGAATAGTATTTATACATACTCACAGTTTGGTTTCTTGCTCAATTGGCGGACAGGACTTTTTTGAGCTTGCAATGTTGGCGTTTGGGAAATTGTCTTGCTTAGATGGTCGCTGTTATTCAAAGGCCGTGTCTATTATTGAAGTTCTTGCGAAGTACCGAACGTGCGTGCTTATGTGGGATCTGGAGTTAGATGCATTGGTTGTTCAGATGTTTCAACATTTTCTGAATAGTATTAGGTATACTCCAATTATGTTACTCATTCATAATTTTTCTAAAGGAAAGAGGGATTGGACCTGACCACATCGTGTAACTTTGCTGGTATTTTATTTATTTGTGGACTGGGACAAGAAAAGAACTAAACTGCAAACGATCAACCTGTAAGAGCAAAACGTTCATGAATGAGATGAGTAATTAATTGCTTGTGACTACTTCTATCTTGTGGTTCAGTATATTTTAGTTAGCTACTTGGCTTAGAGTTTTGTCTTGGTCAAGTTCTGTCGTAGGAAAACTTCTATAAGGGTGCCTCAGCAGTTGCATGTCCTTGAAAGATTTGCCCAGCTGAGAACAAGCAATTCAATGAGCCTTTTTTTGGAACATAAATTGTTCTATTTTGAATTGATTGGGCTTTGAATGTGATCAATTGATTTTACCCAATTCAGAGCATGTAGAGCTAGTAAAATGTGAGTGGAAACGTGGAAAAGAACAGCGGCTATTTACACTGTTGCTTTTCCTCTTCTTTGTTTTGACAACATGATGAAAGTTGGGATGATGGTATTTGTGGATCAGATTGGTAGACTTAAGCCCCCAGGGATTAGCTCAATAGGAACCGGTTGAGGGACTTGTGTCTTAGGTCACAAGTTTGAGCACTGTCCCAAGCAAACTAAATTCAGTATCTAAGTGGAAAAGGGTAGAGGAGTGGGTCCATCATCCCCGAGTTTCAAAGGTTGCGGTTGGCTCAGAGGGTTGTCTCAAGACGGAGTTCTCGATTAACAGAAAGATTGGTAGACTTGAAAAGTAAAAATAAAGGAAGTAAAGGCTGAAAGACCAAGAGGAGTGGGAGAAACTATGTCTCATTTCTGGCACCAATCAACTACTAGGTACAGTTTAAGCAGCTTTAATCAGTCACATGATGAAGAGAAGTCACTTCCAAATGAATTTATCCCGCTTACCAGAAAATTAATCACCATACTAATCCATATTTAGTCGATAAGCTGTCCGGAGAAAATCTCGACAACTTACCCTAAAAGTGTTGTATTATAGGTGGATAGCCTCCTAACTCGTGCCCCCTCCATGTGGGAACCATAATCTTCTTCCACTCTACTAGGTGAAGTTCCTATACCCTTCTTTCCCTTCCAATAAAAAATCTCTAATGATCTTCTCCAAATTGTTGAAACAATTACAAGCATGCAAAGTATAATGAATAGAATAGATATAAAACATGTGGGTATATTAAAACAGAGTTGATATTAATATCTTCCCTCCCTTTGTATATAGTCTTTTCATCCACTCAATTTTTTTCTGGGATCTCAACAACCGACTGCCATATAGAATATTATTCTATGCAACTTTTACAACTTCTTAAAATTCAATGTCTGTGACTATTCAAATTTGAAATCTGATAAGTATGATGTTTTCTTTATTAAACTCACTCTTTGACTATTAATTAGATGTTTTCCCACTATCACTAATTAATCATAAGTCAATTATACATCTTAAAATTTGTACCAATCATTCACTGTTATAGCAAATGGGATGGAGTATGTGACAGTTTTAGCTGAATATTTACAGTTGTATCTACATATATTGAATGCAGCATAAATGAACTTATATGCTAAGGTACATAGCATGTCAAAGACTACCAAATTTTTTTTCTTCATAAAGTTCAAAGACTACCAGTTTCTCAGTAAGCCATTTTTTTCTTGTGGAAATGGCTGACAAGTGTTTTGCCTCTTTCCCCATTTTAAGACCGGACCACCCTGATCAAGTATTCATGGACATCGAGGAAATAATGAACATGATGATAAAAGAGAGTGAAGAAATTCCAATGCAGCTTCTAAACATCCTCATAAGTTGTGTTAAGAAGGAAAACCAGGTATTCCTTTTCCTCTACAACTTTATTCATTTATCTTTCTACTTATTTTTAATGACGTCTTCTTTTGGTTTAGAATGTTTCACCTCGTTCCTATGTGCTGGGAGAGAAAGTTCTTCAAGAAAGTGCTGTCAAACTTCATCCATATCTTGTAAATGCAGTGAGGTCCCTCGGCATTTCCACTAACAATTATTCCGAAGTTGTGGAATTAATATGGAGTGAGACAATTAGAAGTAAAACTACGGTGGGTCTATCTGATATTCAATGTAATTTCTGCAATTATTTGTCAAAAACATAATCGTTTAGTTGTATAATTCTCCTTCTCATTTTCTTTTCTAACTTACGAAGAATGGAGTTCCCACCCCTACCAAGGAAATGGAAGCAGATAAACATGCAATGTACATCTTGTGGTAGACCATCTTTGCTATGACTTTCAAGTTCTGTATTCTGTCAATCTTATTCTCTTTTCTTGATTTTGTGTTTTGATTTCTCAGCTTAGGTGTTCCGTAGGAGGAATAGAAAAACTGGCATATGTCGTGACCCTTGGAAAAGGAATGCTGGAATGTAGCAAATATGTCTAGGATCAGTGCTTTATCAGCCGATCATGAAAAACAGAAGATCTAATAATCTTAGGAAAAAGAGGTGGGAAAAGAAGAAATACAAAATTGACTATCAAAAAAAAAAAAAATGTAGTCCTTGATGTCAACAGTGACAGTTCCGATGAAGGAAATAATAACATGTTTGACCATTCAAATAAGATGACATGGATCCTCCTTGTTTATGCCTGGAAGGCCATCTGTAGCATCAGCTGCGAGTATTTATCATGGGATCATGCTACAGTGTGCTACAGAGTTTTTATAACTTTGATCCCATGTTCCTTGTTAAATTTAAAGCACGGAAACTGTGATTAGGTGTTGAAACTGTTTTACATCAACTATCCAGTTACTGCTGAACTTATCCTACTTATCTTCACAGTTGACTTTTGTTAGATAGTTCTTGTATATAGTATTACACTAGTACAATGTGTATTATGTACTGTGTAGAGTATAGGTATAAATAGGGCTCGGTGTAATACAATAGTTATGCATCTTAATAATGTTTTCCCATGCATTTATTTCACAAGTTTAAAGGAACCTAGCCTCCTTTGAAATCCATATCCTTAATCTATAATAGGCTAGAGAATAGTGTAACAAGAAAGGAATATGGTTGTAACATCTAGATCTTGAGCTTTGGCGTATTACTACTATGTAAGATAGCTAAATTACCTTTACTTCATTTAATATCACCTATAATCTGTGAACTTACACTTTACTTCATCTGAAGATCTTAACAAGAACTTATCAGGTGATTTTTCTCTTAAGTTCTTCTGACTATTGTAAACTCAGGAATATGTACACATGTTGTTTTCCACCAAGCTGTCCTCATATTTGGGCTAGCTTGAGAAAGATAAAACTTAAGCTCCTTCATGAGATACTCAGAAGCTCCTTGTTTTGCTGATTAATTGTTGATCTAAAGGTGATAAGTAAAGGTAACTTCACAGGTTATAGGTGATATTTGTTCTGGATTTATGGTAATGATGTGAATTCTACCTTTTGGTACGCACTTGTCAGAATGCTCTAAAGTTTCTTCCAAAATCTTGGCAGGGAGAAAGTGATCAATTTGTGAATGGAGCATTGAAATCACAGGTGGAAAATGTTCCTGAAGTTGCTTGCTTTGACGATGGAAATCACAATTTGCTAGGGAAAGATGATCCCAAGCATAAGGACAATGACGTCGTTCTAGAGAAGAATCCAACTTTAAAAGAATCAGAATGTGGAGATGCAATGAAGCAGCAGAAAAGTACCGATTCAAGGACCACTTCGCTACCTGAAAACTTGGGTTTCATAAATGCAGCCAAAAAAGAACTAGATCCAGAAGCTCTTTCTCAAAAAAAAGAATTAGATCCAGAAGCTACTCAAGCTTCAAAGAAAAGAGGTTGGAAACCTAATTTTTTGAATAAACCAGAGGAAGGATATGATCATGCTTGGGTAGGTGGAGAAAGGAGATCAAAAGGCCGTATTCTCTTGAAGGGATGTGGGGAAGATACTAAAAAGCGAAGTAGCTGTTCACCTAAATGTGCAATCTCCAAGGGATTGTATTTTTCAACTGTTGAGGAGAAGACTCCAATAATGACTTCTATAAAGAGACGCCAAAAGGAGAAAAATGGCAACATAGGTCAGAATGATGGTGCACAATTTTCATCAATTTCAGCAAGAGATGCACCAGTAGCTATAACCAAGAAGAAAGTCTCAAAACCTACATTGGTTGCTTCAGAAGAATTTGCTGTTGCGGAGGCATTAGAAGAGAAACAAGAAAAAGAAGACAAGAAAAATGTACCTGCCGGATGTCGTGATAAAAGACGGTGGTTATCAGTTGATGAATCAGGAGCTGAGGTAAGTTAAACAGTTAGCGGCAATTGGCTGAATGGAAGTTGTGTATTTAAGTAATGTATTTATTCTGCCCCTTAGTTCTGGACTTATTGTATACATAAACTGAATTGTGCAGGCATTGGGCACTGTCTTATCAATCACCAAAGAAAGCCACAATGCCAAAACCTTTAAGGAACAGCGTAAAAGGAAGTGTTCGCCATCACAAGAAAAGGTAAACGTTTATTACAGTATCTTTTTGAAAGTTATGTCGATTCAAGTAAAGTATTTAATTTACCCTTTTGTTTGGACTTATTATGAACATAAATTGATCTCTGCAGGCACTGGGTTCTGTCTCAAACACCAAAGAAAGCAACTTTCCCCAAACCTCGAAAGAACAACTAAAAAGAAAGAACTCGCCATCACAAAAAGAGGTAAACATCTGTTATTATTTATTAGAGCTGTCTTATTGTTAATGATATTAGACAACCTTCAGTAAATGATTGCTGAAGTGAATGTACTTGTTTTGGAATATTATGTGGATTCAAGCAAAGTGTTTGTTCTACCCTTAGTTTTGGACTTATCATGTACATAAATTGAGTTCTGCAGGCAATGGGTTCTGTTTCAACCAAGAAAAGCAGCCTCCCCAAAACCTCTAAAAAACAACGTAACAGGAAGAACTCCCTAGCACAAGAAGAGGTAAACATTTATTTTTACTAATTAGAGATGGCTAATAGTTAATAATAACAGATGTTCTTCAATAAGTTATAGTAAAGTGAATGTTCTCATTTGTAAGTTATGTGGATTCAGGTATAGTATTTGTTCTACCCTTAGTTTTGGGTTTATTATGTACAACAATTGATTGGTGCAGGCATTGGATTCTGTCTCAATCACCAAGCAAAGCAATTTCTCAAAAACCTCTAAAGAACAATGTAAAAGGGATAGGTCGCCTTAATTCCAGGCGAATTCTTCCTTTTACGTTGTTCTTTAGAGGTTTTGGGGAAATGGAAGAACTTTTACTCTCTAGATTTATGTGCATCTCTATCATCTTTTCCTTAGGAATCTGCGGATAAGGTTGTCAGAAAGCATGGCGAGGAGCTGGTTGGCTGCAGAGTAAGGGTTTGGTGGCCACTTGATCAAGTGTATGTGATTTCATTGAATTAATTATTTATTTTTTTGAGAATAATGAGTGGGGACCTGATGTGGATCGGGGGTATATTATGCAGCCAAGCTTCAGCTATTCCTGTTAAAAGTTTTAAATGTTGACTTGCTCTTTCACTGAGTGAGTAGAATTTTTTTCATCTGAATAGCTCTGAATGAATTGCTTTGTCATAATTTTCTGAATATGAATCATGCATATGCATGTCAATTGCAGAAGTAGGTAAACATTTTGTCAATGTAGGAAGTAGAAAACTAGAATATTGTATAAAGAAATACTGAGCTCTGTTTGAATCCTGAAGACCATACTGGCTTAAATTCCAATCCAAGCTAACTGGATGGGGCAAAGAAGAGGGAATAGTATGGTCAAATGTCATCTTAAAGTTTCTTGTTATAAAAATTAAATACAAGTACTTATTGTAGTCCAGCCATAGTAAGGACTCCGGGGCATCTAAACTCTTGGCATGAAATAATGGGTTTATGACTTGTCGCAGAGAAGGGGGAGCAGGTACATCTGCATGTTAACAAGGTTTGACTAAAAGCTGAAAAAGGTGGACGAGTCGAACTATGCAAGTAGTTATTTCTGGGTTCCTCTTTCAAGCTTAATTCCACTCATTGAATGCTCACATTCTCAAAAACATAGATTTCTTAGGGCCTAACATTATAGGTTATATTTGAGAAAGAAAATGGTGCAACTGATTCTTTATGCTTTAAATAAAAATGGTGGCTCTTTTCTCTTCCCCTCTTCCCCACCCCCCACCCCCCACCCAAATGAAACGAGGAGGTTTTTAATATGTCAATCTATGTTTCTAATCTGATGTTTAACCATTAGAGGGGCCTTTCTTAAAGTAAAATATGACTAGTTAAAGGAAATCGTTAATCATATGTATCTTATTGGTGCTTGGTTCAGTCATTGCATCATATTAGAGATTTGGTAGTATCTGTGGAAAAGGATTTGGCGGTAACTTTTTTTTTTTTTTTCGAAAAAGTTCTTAGGTCCATACAGGCAGGCTTTTGAGCATTTAGCTGCTTATAATCCTTTTCTAAAAATAAAGTTGTCGCATTATTCTTTTCGTTCTAAGGATCTTTATTTTTAGTTGAAATTTTATATCACCTAGCATTCACATTTCACTTTCTGTAGGTTCTATGAAGGACGTATCACTTCATTTGACCCTTCAGAGAAGAAGCACAAGGTAAAGATTTAGTATGGCTATCTAAACATTATTTTTCTTGTATATTAATTGACTTCAACTGCTTTATGTAATCATACATTCGTACTCACTTAATTGCTGGTTGATGGTCCTCATATGCTAATAGGCTGGTGTCAGTCTATCGTTTCACATGTTGTCAGAATCTAAATTGGTGTTAATTTGTCAAGCAGTTTTCCAAGTCTTGGTAACGTTTTATCATTTATGTTTTTCCTGATATTCTAAGGTGATCTATGGAGATGGTGACCAAGAAATGCTAAATCTTACAAAGGAACGCTGGGAACTACTTGTTGATGACAATGCATCAGATCCTGTGGGTTCCTGCCAGGCTTTTCTTTTCCGTTTGCTTCTCTACTCGTCTGTTCTGAACTTGTCTTTATTTGCATGACTTATTGGACGGATGTATTTCAGATACAAGAGATTGTACCTGGTCCAAGTGATTTGTCTGACATGTAAGCTTCATTCACCTAACTTCTCATTCATGGCAAGTCATTTGATTATTTAGAATGCTGCTTGTAAAGTTGACATGACGAACCATTTTGTTCTCTGCTTCCTGTTGTTTCTAGATTAAGATGGTGAGTATTAAATGTCAATTGAGGATGCAATTTTTACAGTTGGCATCTCATTGGTCACAATTATATCTGATTGAGAGTGAAAATTTAGCATCAGTATTAGAACTTAGATCATCGTGACATGCTGGATAGCTATAGACACTATAGATGAACCACCTTCATTTTATAGCTTTTCCTGTGTGATGTTTCTTTTGCGTCCTTTAATTTTCTTTTGGTGCATCAAATCTAATTCAACTATCCAATTTTAATGTTTTTTCTCACAGACATGCACATGCAAGTCTCTCACTGAAAATGTCAGCCCCTTTATTTCTTTTTTTTTTCTTCCTTCCTTCTTTATTTATTTTTTGGTCTTTGTTAAGACTTCTCGATTAGGTGTCCAAGCTTTAATACTTTTGCATTCCCTATTTCACTAGTTTGCATCTCTTGCTGTGTTATCTAGTGTCCACATCTTCAGAAAAGTGATACTTGTATCCAATCAAATATTATGCAAAATCTTCTTGCAAAGATGGGAGTAAACCTTCCTTTCGTCTCCTGCCTTGTTTAATTTGTTTTCATAATTATTGACAAACAGCCTCTCTCATTTTTTTTTTTTGGAAGAAAACAACAGGTATGGAAAGTTATACTTCAGTTTCTAGATAATTACAGTTTCTTTCTAGCATTTATGTTGATAGGCGGTTTCTTTGTAGTATATTTGGGACGTAAACAAGATATAAGACACTTTCTTAGAGTTTATTCTAAATGTATGCTAAAATGAAAAAAACAACTAAAATTCAAGCACTGATGTATGTGAACAATAAATCAACAAAACAGTGTTATGTTTCTACTGAAGTTGTCTTTTCCATTTTGAAATATTGATGAACTTCTGAAATGAAACCCAGTAAAAGAAGAATGTCAATGGAATTTTTGAGGGTGTTCAATATGTTTACTGATTGCATTCCTTGTTAATTGTACAGTGGTGCAGATTTCAGTAAATCTTTTTAATGCATCAGCAGGACTACTGGGACACTTTTAGTAATGCTAAATTAAAGTCACTAGAAGCACTATGTTCTCTTATGACCTTTAGGATAAGATACCGTCACATTTTAAATTTTATAAATTTTATGTTATACTTTGAAGCTATTGCTTTCTAAAATATCTATGTGAAACAATTTTAGTGGTTGATAAGTATTACATAAGTTGTTAATGTGCAGGCGTCTTGGTTGCATTATTGATTCATATCGCCATATAAGAAAAAAGAAGAAGGTGAGAGTACTTGTGTGGAAGCTTTCTGCCTATGAGCTACACATCCTTGTTCAGATTGCTTTCTAAGATCACGTGGAAAGAGTTAGATTGAAACAGGCAAACACTATATGTTTATTCTCCAAAGTCACCATGTTTGCTTTAAGGAAATTCACGTGATAAAGTTCGAAGATATTCCATTGATCTTCCGTTTTGTTTCTTTCTGGTGGCATAATCCCATAACAGAATTTGTGATGTCATTGATGGAGTGGAATGCTCTTTATATAAGGAGTTCTTCTGTTTTCTTAGTGGGAGGTCAGCAAAGGCCTGCTAGGCTTCTGATATAACTTCTGTCTTGAGTTACATTTGATCGTAGCAACTTAAATCTCCAAACTTGGGAAAAGCTGAAAGGGCCTCGTTCCTATTCTTTTATGGTAGCTACAACGACAACAACAACACACCCAGTGTGATCCCACAAGTGGGGTCTGGAGAGGGTAGAGTGTACGCAGACCTTACCCTTACCATGGGAGGTAGAGGAGTTATTTCCAATAGACCCTCGGCTCAAGGAAAAGCATATCCAAGCAGATCGAAAAACAAAAAATTGGAAGTGAAGAAATCATGGTGGAGCATTCTGAAAACAGAACAGTAACTACAACAAATAGTGTGATAAACCAAAAAAAAAAAGTAGTGTGATAATCGAAGTACAAGAGACAATAGATAGTAGCAGAAATCAAAGGACAAGAAACTCCTAATTACCTCTCCCAATACTTCTTCGGCCTACCTCTACCTCTCCTGAAGCAATCCATAGCCAACTTCTCTAGCTCCGTATAGGGACATCTGTGCATCTCCTCTTCACATGTACGGCCCATCTCAGCCTCGCAGCCGCATTTTGTCGTCCACCAATACCACTTCTACCTTGTCCCGGATATCTTCATTCCTAATCCCATCTCTCCTAATATGCCCACACATCTACCACAACATCCTCATCTCCGCAACTTTCATCTTCTGAATGTGAGAGTTCTTGACTGGCCAACACTCCACCCTATACCACATAGACCTAGTAGATCTGATAGGAAACTGTAAATTCTTTAGATCTTCTGCTACTGTCTGATCCCTTCTTTTGTTTTTTCTTTGGCTCCTCGTATGAGCTTGTAATTACAGTTCCGTCAGCAACTTTTATGTTGATCTTTTGGATTTCTATAGAAGTTATTACCTTTCTAGAAGATAACAATACCTTTCTAGAAGATAACAATGTTGGAATAGTAGCAAAGTAAAACAACAAAAGTATTGGACATGTTGCCTCAGGATGTAAACCTTAGATACCAATGTTATTAAAGCTTCGATTAAGATGTGCGTAGACCTTAAAACCCAGGTTGTGAAATTCGCCTCATTTATTTGGTGCTTTAGGGTAGGGGTCAAGCAGCTAAGACATGTGCTTCTTCATCGGTGAGCTTTGTCATTAAAAGCACAACACTAGATAATGAGAATAGTTGACCAACTGATGCATTAATTGTTAAGAAAATGCTTTGACTAAACTTCTAGTGATTAGGAATAGGATTAGAAATTTAGTGTAAAGAACTGTCCACTAAAAACTTAAAACATCTATCTAAATCAAAAATTTATAGTGGTTTTTGGACTTGATGGATATAATTTTTACTTCAAATATACAGCTTAGTTATTTTTTCCATCCTTCTGTCAAAAGAATTATTGTTTGTGTTTTTAGTTACTTGTTCTTGTATTTCTTGGATATTTTTTTTTGTTTCCATAGTGCTTTTCTTGCCAAGGCTTGCCTCTTGCTCTTTGATTGTGCTTTGCGTTTAAAGCCCAAATAGAGTTTGGCACTTTTCTGTGCTTCTTGTTTTTGACTATTCTGTTGGATACTTCAATGGATATCATCTTTCTCCTTGCTTCTGCCAAGCATCTTCATTCGATGAAAGTATATCTCACCTATTTTAACGTATCCTGGTTTAAGATTTGCTAAAGAACTTCCTCTGCTGGTATATCATATTTCACCTATTTTACGAAGTTGATATAGTTTTCGGTAGAACTTGCATGAGTTAATACCATTCTTCATGGGCTGAAATGTGTTTCACTTTATGAGACCTTTTTTCCCTGCATTCTTAATGTCAATTTCTTGAGCAGGTTTTGAATGTTCATGATGATATGCCGGTGCTAACTCCTACTACTGAAAGCAGGAAGATCGTTTGCAGCAAAGCAAAGTTATATAGGGTAAGTTGGTTGTACTTTAATTACAATCCAGTACAGTAATCCTTGGCTCTTTCTCTTCTCTTCTGTAGTCAATCTTATTTTCGTAAGGTTTGTCACTCTGCCATCAAAGTGCTGCTATATTGTACGTTGTCATCTCCTTCTAACTAAGCATTACATTTGCCATCTCTAAGTACTAAGATCCAATCACCTTATTGGAAAGAAAATAATGACTTCTGAAAGAACAAAATAGCCCTTCGTTGTAATTAAGACTTCCAAAGAGAAGTTATAACCGGAGATTAACGTTCACGTGAATTTATTTTTCCTCGGCCTTCTTTGAAACTCAAACTGATTATAAATGTAAGTTCTCCTAGGCATTAATTTATGATAAATTGGTTACTTTTGCGATGCTAAATTAGTCCTTTTCACCCTGCACGACAACCATTTTGGTCTCTAGAAGTGTTCAGAGTGTCATTGTGAATGGTAAACTGCAGCAGAAGTTTAGATGACAAAGTGAACCTAGAAAGCATGCATGGGAAAGTGATAGAAATCTGAAAAAACCTAATCTTGATATTTATTACATAACACCATCTATGCTCGAAAATTTGGCAGGGGAAAGCAACTGATGATCCGACGACTCCTTCAACAATGTAAGTTATTTCTATTGCATTTAGAACCCCTTTGCATCATAATAAATGGTTTGCGAGCTGAACGGAGTATGTTTCTTTGTGAAGGACTATGCAGCATAATTTAACTCCAAAAGGAGTGCACCAAAATAAAGGGATCAAGGTTGAAGGTTCAGAATCTGGGGTAGAGGGAAATCCGATGAGGTTGACAACACCTATAAAGGTGTCCCGCAAAGATGGTGATGTATGCAGTGAACTGGTGGATGTGCGTGGCTATAAAGTAAAAGTGAGCAGTGCTCCTATACTTGCTGCCATTTTTGCCAAGTATGGTGACATTGCAGTCAACTGTCACTCTAAGTCACCGACTGCCAGAGCTTCGCTTCTTGACGCGGTTAGTGATGTTGTCAGGCGGCTGAAAACCAGTGATGTTAGTTTTTCTTCCATTAAAGCTATGAAATCCGTAATCTCTAATGCCGCGGATGCCAAGCTTGATGTAACTTGGCTGCAGCAGTATCTGGATGAGATTTCTGAAGAGGAAGATATGGAGAAAAAATCTTCCTATCTAATGGCGTTAAGCGAGACTACCATGCTTGTCTGTAAAGCAGCTAAAAAGGACTTGGTAGAAAGGAACAGGGAGGTCTTGGCAGCAAAGAAACGACTCAAAAAGGCTGAAAGGCGTTTGCGAGACGCCCAAAGCCGAGCAGGAGAGGTGGAAAGTTCTGTCAAAGTATTTGAAATACTGGGTGAAAAAGTTCAGCAGGACATCAAGGAGGCTAAGGATCAAGCACAATATTGGCTGAGTAGGTTGAGTGAGCTTCTGTAGCCCACAGCTGTTTTATCCCTACCACTTTCTCTGAACTCTATGACGTTTATCTACATAAGTTGTTTATCTCGAAGACAATTAAAAAATTGTAAATGATCATCATGGCAATCGCACATGGTTGAATCTTGTTTTGTACATGATGGTAACTTTTAACTCTCTGTGAACTTTAGCATTTTGTGCAGTATCTAAGTTTGTAGCAAAAACTAATCTCAACATTACTAATACACCATATACTCAATACTATTTTTATACACTCTACCAAATGACATGCAACTATTACAGTTGTCCAGTGCGGTCCACGTTGCTGTCAGTTGCTTACAACTCTTTCATTAATTATTAGTATGAAGTTTTTGGGATATGCAGTCGAACACATACATACATTTTCAACTGCTTTGGTTTGGCTTTTCTAGCTTCTTTGATTGCAGTGGGAGGCAGTTGATCTTTTGTCGTCCACATTACCTTTTTAGTTCGGCTTTGAATTAAACTTTGTGATCTTTCTCAACTTATTTCATCCTAAATCATCTGTCTAATCACTTTCATCATATGAAATTAAGCAAATTCTCTTAAGAATGTGGCATTAAACGGTCACTTCTAGACTCACAATTATAGTGAAGGACATTGACAAGTGGTTAAAATTCCCACTTTTCAATGTCAAATTAGCCCATAAAAACTATGATTCACAACTTGTTCAAGTTCGGATAGATCATGACACAACCAATTATCAATTCAATTCATTTTGACCCTCGCGGCCTCGCCCAATTTAACATATCTAATAGTTGAGGGGTTATTCGCACAAATGACCTTATTTCACGGTCATCTTTAATTTTCATTTTCAAATTTGATAATGTTTAATTTTTATTCTTCAACACTTTAAGTAAAAATAATTGAACGAAGTTATTTTTGACACTAAAATAATAAATAACTTTTTAGTAGGACGTAAGTTTATATTTTCAAATCATAATATCTCACAAGAACAAAATATACTCTTGACACCGAAATAACAAACAAATTTTTTCGCGTAGCATAAGTTTAAATTTTCATATCATAATATTCTGCAAGTTATGTCGTATGTTGAGAGAGAGGGCAAAATATATATCAAAGCCAAATAAAAAATTATAGGACAAAATACCTTATCTGTGACCTAATTTCCTAATTATCTGGTATTTCTATTCCATATTATGAGGCACATTTTCCTTTTTAATCAATGGAAAAAAATAATATTTTTATATTTAATAATAACGAGATGATTTATCATCTTAAAACTTGAACTTACTTTTATCCTACTATATATAAATTAAAGAACTTTCTTCAACTCAATGAAAAAACATCACATTTGGGATGTGAAGCTTGGCGTTCCCGTTATTGAATGATCCTCCGGAGGCTCAATAGCTTTCCATATATAAAGACCTACCCTCCAAAGTTTCTATATATAGAAAAGTGCTTCCGAAAATAATTCTCATCATTTATTCATTTTCATCGTCTACTCATCTCATGAATTATATTCCTCACTGCGCCTAGGGTTCCGCGCCTACATTATGCACGGCGTCTAACAGAATAATTCCATGTTGCCATCATATTTCTTGTGGGGAAGTTAACTGAGGATTTCTAGTTCATACATACAACTTCTAGGATCTCAATGTGTATTTTTGTTGTGATCTCTTATTTTTGATGGAATTATGCATTAGCTGTTGCTAAATTGTGCAGGGACAACGATCACGGTCACTAAGTTGTTATTAATCCTCAATTTCAATTTCCAATTTTATGTGAGCTAGTTTGACTTGACACGGAGTTCAAGAATGAAAAAATAACCTTATTAATAATGCTTTGAAATTCTAATTTTAACTATTATTACTTTATGTTGTTATTTAATACTTAGGGTAGAAAGGGAAAAATATAACAAAATTCTCTTCATATTATAAATTGGACAAGTAATTTGGAACAATTATTTTTAGTATAAGGGCCAAGGAAAACGGAACGGAGGGAGTAATAAGGCATCATTTTGGGTAAAGTATGTTTTGCAGTTAGCTTAATTTAGGAAAAAATTTGACATCTGTTGAAATCTTTTTAGGGGACAGCTTAAATTGGATGACTCTCGCTCAGCGCTTTGTGCATATGGTGCAGGGTGCTATTATGTGGTGACTGGTGGATGATTCTCCCAAGTTATCACATTTGTGAATAAAAAAGATCTTTTACTCACATACTAGGATTTTATTTCAATAGGCTGTAAGGGGTCATTTGGTTCATGCTTCATGGGATAAGATTTGCTTTGTATGGTTCTTGTTTGATGGTAATGTCTAGCCCTCCTTCCGGCATGTATATTCTTAAGATCATGTTTGTTGGTATGAATGTTAAATCATTCGAGGTTTCTGCACTCTTACATTTGAGCCTTTAGTGAAGTTTGAAGTTTTTGAGTAAAGGTGCAATGTTTGAGTGCTTTGAATACACTTGTTATCAGAGTGTGCATTAAGAGCTTTACAACTGAAACCTAAAGCTTTGTACTGATGCAGTATCGCATGCATGCCAGGGAATATCTCTGGCTTAGACATTTGACCTTATAGGGATGTTCATGTAGATGGACAAATCATCCTTGATTTTAATGTATATTGAAATGATTAATTAATCTATATCTTAACTTTTGTACAAATACTGCATGATACCATGACCATACACAAATGTTGAGCTAATATCATTTATGTAAAGGTGACTTACTCGTGCTCTATATCTTCCATTGATTTCCTATGTCTCCCTACTTTTGTGTTCTGAATTTAAAGAAGTGTTCTTGAGCGGGGTATTCTATGTGATTTTCTGCAGTAGGCTTGTCCAAGCCTTTTGATTTATTTCATCCATACAAGTTTTGTCTTTTGTACAGAAGGTTCAAGCTTTTTCCAGCTTAAGGTCTACTTTATTAGGAAAGGAATTCTTATGCTGAAAAGTATATGAATTATGATTAATATTAGCAGAAGAGTTGATTTAGTCACACCAGTAACAAGAGTGTAGACCAAATATTATTATTGTGTTAAATAGAAGCAGCTATACAGAAATGACATCTATCTATTTAACATGGAACTACGCTGAGAAGGCTCAGTGAATTTGGGGACCAAATCGACCTTGTATAGCTCAGGGATGTAAAATTAAAAGTTAACTGCCTTTCTCACAGTGCAGTTACTACAGTATATTCTAGATTTGATATAAAGAGGTACTTGTCAACATTCGCTGCATATTAGGTCTAACCTATTTACTTATCTCTCTACCTTCATATTTCAGTATAGGACTTACATGCTTGGATTAATCATTTCTAATAATTTGCTGATCTGCAGGTCGCTATGTCCATACTCAGTAGCTATTACATTAAGGCCCTCACTCCACCTGTCTCTGATGCGATGTTTGTAAAAAATTTAGCTATTTTACAGCCAACTGTCTATTCATGTCCAAATCCACGAGAGCTCGAGGTCATGTGTAATACTGTTGAGTTACTACAACAGTATGACCTTAAAGTCAAGTCTCTGAGCTTTAAAGTAATAGAAGAGTAGATCTCGGATGCAAAGGCTGCCAATCTTGAGATATCTAGGAATCATGGGATGATAACATCACGATCATTAAGTGGGCAGCCGCTAATGAGATGGAACACAGGCAAGCCGAGTTTGTTATGGCACTTGAATGAGTTGGAGAGGCTGAAAAACAAGGTGAAACGTGAATGCCCAAAAATAGCGTGCTGAGAAGTTGATTGATTTTCCAGGCTGAAGAGCATTCTTAAGAGTAAGACGACAATTAGGTGAACTTCTTTAGTAGTCTGCATTCTGCAATGGATCCTTCTCACATGGTCTTTCCACCCATTCGTGAAAACTGTTTACAAGAATGGCAACTTATGTGTATATGCACGTGAAATATCTTTGCAATCTTAATCAGTAAGTTTATTATATATGTGTCTTCTTCGAAAATAATTTTGTAGATATATACATGCTTCAAACTCAAAGCAGTGGTTTTGGTAAACCCGCCTGACTAAGTTTGTCCCTGAACAGGAGCCGAATCTTTGTTCCTTAACCTTTTTAGACCTTTTAATACGTGGGACCCCCTAGGTTCCAGGTAGCAATAGACTTGATTTACTCAGTTTTTCCTTTCTTGTTCTATTTTTAGAATAAAATCTTTTGTTCACATACTCGGATTTTATTTCAATGGGCTGTAACAGTTGTGATGACATTGCTGATTCCACTACATAATCTATTGCAAGACCTGCTGCAAATGTATTTCTATTTCTGATACCCAGCGATAGATTACAGTACAGAGTTTAATTTTCTTCTTTGATTTCGTTTCCTATTATTAGTCCTGAAGTTGAGGGAGATTTAGTTTTGTAGATCACTTATAAAGTATTTTTGGTTTTATGGTCTTCCTATAAGAGATCTTCATTTTTACACATACGAGATTTGAAAAAACCTATTTTCTTCTATTCTATTTGTAAGTGGCCAAGCAATTTCATTTTCTCAAAAAAAAAAAAAAGGGTTGATATAGCTGCTAGCATAATTATTACTCATCCCCAATTCAAAATAAAAATAAATAAAGTCTAAGACTGAGAGCTTTTTATTGTTATCATCATCTTTATACTGCTTTTGATCGTTGTATGTGGCTGTATTCATTCATAGCGGAAACGCCCAAGAAAAATAGGGAGGAAAGATAAAATTAAACAACAAAAAGGCAGAGAAGTGAATCTGTACAGATTACTGTAATCTAGCAGAGCATTTATTAGTATACCCTCCGAAGCAAATTCCTTTAATTGAAACCCAATTTTAAGAGGGCAAACCTGAAAATTTACGCAGTTAAGACAACCTCAGTCCTACTCACACACTTTGAAAAATCTACGCAGTTAAGACAACCTCAGTCCTACTCACGCAGTTAAAACATTTATTAGCAGTGCTAGCGGATGGGTTAGTAGTTAATTGCTATCCCCTTCATTCTTACAGCCTTGGTAGGATATCTATTTCTCAATTCCATTAACCGGTAAGCTCCATTTTTTTTTTTTGAGAAAGTTAACTGGTATTATAAACAAGAAATACACCAATAGTGTACTTCATCAGTAATTACATCTGCTGTATAGAGGGGAAAGCAAAAAGAGATCTACCATCTATCTGTCACATATTTCTTGATAAGCTATCTAAAATTAGGGTGATATCCCCCTTTTCCTTAATTACAAAGCTCCATATTTTTCTGTTTCTTCTTTGTGTGCTGTGAGAAAAGGAAATGGATGCCCTGGCTCGTGCTTCTATGTCTAAGGAGGAACGCGAGAAAAGAGCTCTTGAAATTGGCAATGAGTTGCTTAAGCACCCCGGAGCTTCTAAAGAGGAGATTTTGGAGAAACTTGATGTGAGAGCCTTTTCTTTTCTCTTTCCATTTGTTTACCCGCTTAACCCTACGAAGCCAAAAGTACATAACGACCAAGGGGCCTGAATTTGTCTATGAGATTTTGAATTTTTTCGTACTTTTTTTTTCCTACTGCGATTATTAAAGCTTCTCTGTGAATGTGCGTTGCTTCAATGCTGTTGTTTGTAACTTGTTTAATTTCCTTATAATTGACTTTCTAAACTGGTTTGAAATTTTTGTTTAAGTCAACAATTGTTAATTAATCCTAGGATGAAATGATCGCATTATTGGTTTACCTCGTTTGGAAAATTTTAGTAGTCTAATTGGTTTACTACCTTAAGGGCTCGTTTGGTACAAGGGATAAGGGATAATTAATCCCGGGATTAATTTTAGGATGAGCTTATCCCATGTTTGGTTGGGATAAAATGCATGGGATTAGTTATCCCGGGATTGTATTGTTATTTTTAACCCACCTTGAGGGTGGGATAACTAATCCCGGGACAACTTGTTTCCCAATCAAACAACCCCTAATTTTATCCTTATGAGTGAGGGTTTGATTCACCTTGTAAAAATTGATCCTTTTCTGTGTATGCAATGTCGACTGCTTATGGTTTGCAGCAGTTGAAATTCTGATAAGCACTCTAGTGAGAGATCATTTCCTTTAAAGGTCTATTCTTTTTAAAGAAATACTAGTAACTATAAGCTTTGTCTGTCATTGCTTTTCTTAGCATAGAGGGATCAAATACGGTAGGTTGATCCACCAAATCTCTTAATAGGGCCGAAATCGCGGAATGGATACATAGGTTTCATACAGCTGAATCCTTCTAGTTTGGATTGAGTTGCGCTTGATTGATATTCTAGGAGATATATGATTTCTTGGAGAAAACCATGGCCAAAAAGTCCTCTTGAGAAAAAGAAGGTGCAAACACTTTAAATTTTGTGACTGCATCTCAGCTCTCAAACCAGTTTGTGCTGCATACCTCTGATTCTTATTTTCTTCCAGCTATCCATCACCCATATGTGTCATTTGTGGGTATTTACCCTCTTGAGCAAAAGGTGAATTTTTTTGGCGAACCAAGATGGCCAAAAAAGCTGTCACCTTGGCTTCTCAAAATAATACAAGAGCATTCTTTAACTTGTAATTTTGATCCCACATTTGTGTAGATTGGGATTGTGGGGGTAGATATTCACCCTAAGGAAGTTTTTTGGCTTGGACAGGAGACGAATGTGATACCTTATCCTTCAATGAATATTATACCATGTTGAGTGATTCTTAAGTTTTTGAACTTTGTTGTTTGTTCATTAGGTTTTACTTTCTGATCTATTAAGTGAACAAAGTTATTTATCTAACCTAGCAGCCGGAAATAGATTGTGATGTCATTCATTAGAGCTGGCTTATTTGATGATATTAGACAACCTTCAATAAGTGATTACACTAAAGTGAGTGATCTCATTTTAAAAGTTAGGTCGATTCAAGTAAAGTATTTAATTTACCCCTTAGTTTGGACTTGTTATTTACATAAATTGATTTCTGCAGGCTATGGGTTTATTCTCAAACACCAAAGAAAACAACTTCCGCAAATCCGAGCAACGTAAACGGAAGAATGCACCAACACAAGAAGAGGTAAACATCTGTTCTCATTAACTAGAGCTGGTTTATAGTTAATGATATTAGGCAACCTTCCGTAAGTACTAAAATGAATGTACTCCTTTTGGATTATTATGTGGATTCAAGTTAAGTGTTTGTTCTAACCCTTAGTTTTGGACTTATTATGTACATAAATTGAGTTTTTGCAGGCATTGGGTTCTGTTTCAATCACCAAGACTAGCAACTTCCCCAAAACCTCTAAAGAACAGCGCAAAAGGAAGAACGCCCTATTTCAAGAAGAGGTAAACATTTTTTATTACTCCCTCCGTTTCAAAAAGAATGACCTAGTTTGACTTGACACGGAGTTTAAGAAAATAAAGAAGACTTTTGAATCATGTGGTCATAAATTAAAGTTGTGTCAAATATACCAAAATGCCCTTTAATCTTGTGGTCTTAAACATGCCACTTGAAAAGTTGGAATTAAAGTATTGCCAAAAAAGGAAAGGGTCATTCTTTTTGAAATAGACTAAAAAGGAAAGTAGGTCATTTTTTTTAAACGGAGGGAGTACTAATTAGAGCTGATAACATCAGACATTCTTCAATAAGTGATAGTAAAGTAAATGTTCTCGTTTGGAAGTTATGTGGATTCAGGTGTAGTATTTGTTCTACCCTTAGTTTTGGGCTTATTATGTACAAAAATTGAGTGGTGCTGGCATTGGGTTCTGTCTCAGTCACCAAGCAAAGCAACTTCCCCAAAACCTCTAAAATACAACCTAAAAGGAAGAACTCACCAGGACCAGAAGTGGTAAACATTTACTATCATTGATAATTCGAGTTAACTTAGAGTTGATGAGATTATACAACCTTCATCAAGTGATTATTAAAGTGGATGTTCCATAAAATTTGTCAATGAGGTTATTTATGTGCTGAAACTAGTTTTGCTTTTGTCTATTTATCTCAAGAGTCGGGGATTTTTTTTTTTTCTATCTTCAATGTATCTGTTCTCTACATGTGCTACAGTCCCGACATCCTGAAATTTTATAAAGAAGTTACTAGTTGTAACTGAAGAGCAAAGTTTTTTGACCAATAAGGAATCTGATTTGCATTCTTTTTTATGCTTCTACCTCATCTCTGCATGTATCAGTTTTTGCTCTCTAGATTTATGAGCATCTCTATCATCTTTTCCTTAGGATTCTGTGGATAAGGTTGTCGAAGAGCATGGTATGGAGCTGATTGGCTGCAGAGTAAGGGTCTGGTGGCCACTTGATCAAGTGTATGTGACTTCGCTGAATTGATATATATATAGATATAGTTATATTATTATTATTATTATTATTATTTATTTTTTACTTTTTTTTAGAATGAGTGGGTGACCAATGTGGATCAGGGGTATATTTTACAGCCAAGCTTCTGGTGTTTCTGTTAAAAGTTTTAAATGTTGACTCGCTCTTTCACTGAATGAGTAGAAATCTTTTCATCTGAATGAATTGCTTTGTCATAACTTTCTAAATATGAATAATGCATATGCATAAGCCTAAGTTATGATGTCAATTGCAGAAGCAGGTAAACAAATTGTAGGAACTAGATAACTGGAATACTTTCTTTTTGTATAAAGAAACACTTAGCTCTGTCTGAATCATGAAGACGATACTGACTTATATTGGGCCCCCAATTAACTGGACGGGGCAAAGAAGAGGGAATAGTATCGTCAACTCAACTGTTTTAAAGTTTCTTGCTATAAAATTCAAGTACTTGTTCTAGTTCAGTCATACTAAGGACTCAAGGGCATCTAAACACTTGGCATGAAACTCTGGGTTGACTATCTGTCATAGAGAAAGGGGAGCTGGTACACTTGCTTGTTAAAAATGTTTTACTAAAAGCTGAAAGAGGTAGATCTGACGTGTCGAACTATTGAAGTAGTTATTCCTGGGTTCCACTTTCAAGCTTAATTCCACTCATTGAATGCTCACCTTGTCAAAACATAGATTTTTGAGGGCCTAATATTATAGGTTATATTTGAGAAAGATAATGGTGCAGCTGATTCTTTACGTTTTAAATAAGAGGGGGGGGGGGGGGGGGGGGGGGGTTCTTTTCTCTTATCCCCTTCTTGCCACTCCCCAATCAAATGAAAAGAAAAGGTTTTTAATATAGGAATATATGTTTCAAATCTGATGTTCAACCAATGGAGGGACCTTTCTTAAAGTAAAATATGGCATGTTAAAGGACATTGTTAAGCAGATGTATCTTGTTGGTTGTCACGCCCTGAGCCTAGACCATGGGCGGGACCGGCACTCGATGCCTTAACTTGTCTGGTTCGCCTTCACTTGTCTTAGCGAACCAACTAACATGACATAGACGTAGAAACATATGCGGAAAGCAATGAGATGAGTTAAAATCAAAAGTAAAACCTTTAAAGAGAAATCCGTCCATAAGTATATTTAACGAAATACTTTTCATTAAATAATAATTAGTTTGAGTTGAATGACATAGGTACACCAGGGAGAAATGGTTTCTAGCCCTTTACAATTTGTTTTGTCTTATGTCCTTTTTTCAAGAGAGCTTCATTATTACACTTAGGGGTTGTTTGGTAGGGTGTATAAGAATAGTGCAAAATATGGGATATTAGTAATACTTGTGCTAGTTATGCTTGCATTTTTCTTATGCAGTGTTTGGTTTGGTGTATTAAAAATAACATGAATTGCATAATTTCTATAAAAAAAATATTTTTTTACAAAAATACCCTCCATAAATATGGTGGAAAGGATATGGAAAAGATTTTGAGGGACAATTGTGACTTTAACCATACTAATGCATGCATTAGATCTATTGTATTACTAATTCCAAGGATTTCCATGCATTACTAATACACTCCTTAATATCAAATAGAGTGTATAACTAATACAAGCATTAGTAATACATAGGATGAAAAAGTGTACCAAACAAGGTATTAGTAATACACAAAGCTAATGCATTTTTCTTTTTTATACACTCTACCATACGACCCCTTAAGTGATCTTCATTTTTACACATGAAAGATCTGAAAAGGTCATTTTCTTCTTTTCAAAATGGAAAAGAGCAAGAGATCTCATTTCCTCGTGACACCAAGGTCAAAACTGAAATTTCATAACTTTCTTGAACATTTTTTCTATAACCGTGGTGTTCGAGCCAACGTTCGCACACCTCGACTAAATCCACGGGAACATTCATGACTAGTCTATCTATGAAGCCTTTAACATGACTGAATAAACAGTTTATTTGGACAAGACCCTCGGTATAACCATACACTAAACCAACATAACATACTAACTATGCTCTATGAACAACTGGAGCTCAACAATAGTTGAAACATAGCTACCTGATCGTCCTGAATATTGAGTCTGGATCATTTAAGATGCAGCGCTCCCACAAAAAGGACATAAGTACATATGAAATTGTACTATGTGTAATATGAGAGATTGAAACATGAACATAAAAGTGAAACGGACAAGCAAGAGTCATAATCATGGCATGGAAGAATTCAAAATCATTAATTTGACCTATCATATTCATCTTTCGTCATTCATTAGTTCATTATGAGAGTTTATTAGTGTACAACAACAACAGCAATATATCTAGTGTAATCTGACCAAATGGGGTCTAGGGAGCGTAGAGTGTACACGGGCTTACCCCTGCCTTGGAGGTAGAGTGACCGTTTTCGGTAGACCCTCAGCTCAAGGATGAGAGTTCATCAGTCATCGACATACACCACCATTGTAAGCACATGAAGTCTGATCTCAACCTGATCAACTTTGTCATCTCAACCTTACTAGGGTATGAGACATGCATAACATAGTTGCTAGCAAGGGTCCATAATAAGCCCGTACTAGGGACACAGAGGATTTGCCGAAACCAACATAATGATTCATATCCTACGTTGGCATACGTAGTTTCGAGCACGAATGCCTTCTCGGCTATCAATACCAACCCCGTTCGTTTCGTGGTGTGATTAACTCGTAATCATCATTTAGTTCCATAAGTTCATAGTTCTTTCATCATTCATAGTCAATATCCATCAAGTCATATTCGTAGTTCATAGAAAATCATGAAGGCTTATCTTTTTAGAAGGAAAATCATATATCATGTTGTTGATGCTTTTCATAGAAAAATTCATAAAGCTCATGGAATAAAATAGTAATGAGAACGTAAAGAATTCATAGGAGTTCATGTGTATTATATTGCAAAGTCATCATGAGAAATCATAAGTTAGTTCGTTTTCACAATTGTGGAAAAATCATGTCAAATGTCATTAAGTTCATCTTTTTGAAGAAAAAGGGCATAATTGTGCTTTCAAAAAATTTGACGGAGTGACCATGGAAAATTGTAGGAGAGATTTCAAAGAAATTTCGAGGAATCGGTAGGGATGAGTCCATAATGGTTCATCATGAGAAAACATTAATTTTTCATACATGCTAGTTCATGGAGGAGAAACGTAAAGATGAATAACGTGTCATGGGGAGGAACAAAGATTCTTCCATACTTAGAGATAGCCTTAATGCCTTATATACCTTCATCACTCCAAATTACTTGAAGAAGAACTCCAAAATCCGTTCTTGAACCTTGAGATTGGTTTTCTTGAAAAGCCTAGGATTGTAGGGTAGAATCTTTTTGAAGAATTCGTAATTATTGATTAGCAGTGTTTCAAAACCCTTAGAAATACATGGTAGGAATTTACCTTGGTGTTGGAGGTTGAGGAGAGGAAAGAAAAAAAGAGTGAAAATGGAATGAAAAATTTCGAAGAAAACGCTTTTTTATTAAATCTAGTCGGACCATCTGCACTGGACGACATGCTGCAGCATATCCAGCGCATGTTGAGACATAATGCTTGGCAAGATTTGAGCCAAAATTTGGCCGATATGCTGACCGCAGAATATGATATTCGGCCGCATATTGAACCAGTTGACTGCACTACGACCTTTTAGTAAAATGATCATATCTCCTTGTAGAAAAATCCAAATGACGAATGGTTTGATGCCTTGGAAACTAGACTCAAAGAGCTTTAATTTGATAGGTAGCACACCATATAATTCTTCCTGGATTGGGAGATATACTCGTTTATAGTTGACCTAGTGCGTAAACTAAACCTATGACTCGTGAAACCACCCGTAGGTGACAGGCCTTTCACTTACTGCCAAAAGTACGGCCCGTAAATGTCATCTACGGCGCATGACTTGCCCTTGGCCACTGTAACTGGTCCCTTCCACTTCAAAGCTCACCAACGACTCAAGGTACGACCCGTAAGTGAAACCTACAGCCATACTTCACACCACATTTCACAATACCTTCTAACTTGATCTTTTTAATCTAAAAATCAACTCCAAACTTATGTAACATATTCACCAAGCATACTTAGGTCTTCCCCAGATCTAAGAATCACCAAAAATTTCCGGGTCGGGTTAAATCACATATGTTGAATGGTTCAAATCTTAGCACGAAGGGTACGAGGTGTTACATTGGGGCTTGGTTTAGTCATTGTATCATATTAGAGATTTGGCAGTATATGGGCAAAAAGATTTGGTGGTAACTTCTTGATTGTTTTCTTTTTAAAAAAATCTTAGGTCCATACGGGCAGACTTTTGAGCATTTAGCTTCTTATTGTCCTTTTTTTAAAATTTTGACACATTTTTTTTTCGTTCTAATGAAGTTTTATTTTTGGTTCAATTTCATATCCCGTTGCATTCCCATTCTGTAGGTTCTATGAAGGGCATATCACTTCCTTTTACTATGTGGACAAGAAGCACAGGGTAAAGATTTAGTATTTTAAACATTTCTTTTTTGTATATTAATTGACTTGAACTGCTTTATGTAATCATACATTCATACCCCCTTGATTGCTGGTTGATGCTCCTCCTATGCTAATAGGCTGATGTCAGTCTACAGTTTCACAGGTTGTTGGAATCTAAATTGCAGTTAGTTTGTCAAGCAGTTTTCTAAGTCTTGGTTATGTTTTATCATTTGTGTTTTTCATAATATTCTAAGGTGCTCTATGAAGATGGCGATCACGAAATTCTAAATCTTACAAAGGAACACTGGGAACTAGTTGAAGAAGAAGACAATGCATCAGATTCTGTGAGTTCAGCCAGGTTTTTCTTTTCCCTTCTCTTGTCTACTCATCTGTTCTGTACTTGTGTTTATTTGTTTGACTTATTGGATGGATGTATTTCAGATACAAGAGATTGTTCCTGGTCCAAGTGATTTGTCTGACTCTGACATGTAAGCTTCATTCACCTAACTTCTCATTCATGGCAAGTAATTTGATGATTTAGATTACGATAGTGAGTATAAAAATTCAATTGAGGGTGCAACTTTTACAGTTGGCATTTCATTGGTCTCAATTATGTCTGATTGAGTGTGAAGCATTCAAATTAGAACTTAGATCATTGTGACATGCTGGATAGCTGTAACTACTAGAGTGTATCACCTTCGTTTAGCTTTTTCTCTGTGGTGTTTCTTTCTTTCGGTGCATCAAATCTAATTCAACTATCCAATTTTAATCTCATTTTCTCACAGACATGCATATACCTGCAAGTCTCTCACTGAAAATGTCACCGCTTTTATTCTTTTCTTCCTTTTTTTTTTTTCTGCCTTTGGTAAAACTTCTCGATAGATTAGGTGTCCAAACGTTAATATTTTTGCATTCCCTATTTCACTGGTTTGCTTTTCTGCTGTGTTATTTGGTGTCTGCATTTTCAGATATGCTACCCTTAGACATCTGTCTTCACCTTTAGTTGGAAGTTTATGTTATATGCATTTAATATTATATGTTAGATGCATGCACCAGAAAAGTGATACTTGTATCCAGGCAGATATTATGCAAAATCTTCATGCAAAGGTTGATTTTTAAGTGATGCATCCATCACTGAAACTATTCTAGCAAGCTTCCCAGCTAAAAATGATAGTCTAAAAGTTCAACATATTATATTAGAGCCTTCAGCCAGTTACTTAATAGAATCATATACCTTTTTTTTAACTCCTCCCTTTCAATAGAATGAGATCTTTCCCTTTTTCTTCTTCTCTTAAAAAATGAAACCTTCCTTTTCTTCTATGGTAAAAGATTCCATTCATAAACCATCCAGAGGATGCGAATGAGTTACAAAAAAAAGGTTCGCTCCTATACAGACCGAGTTCTTCTAGCATAAATTTAGGAGCTTAGCAAGGCCAGAAAATTCTAGAGTTATTTACATCAGTCATGTGCAAAAAGGTTCGTCAAGCAGATAGCTTTCAGAATGTGGTTGGGAGTTAATACCTTCCTTTTAGTCTCCTGCTTTATTTAATTTGTTTACATAATTAATGACAAACAGACTCACTCATTTTACTTTTTTCTTTTGAAGAAAACAACAGGCATGAATAGTTATACTTCATTTTCCAGATATTTTCAGTTTCTTTCTAGCATTCTTGTTATAGGCTATTTCTTTCTAATATATTTGGGATGTAAACAAGATATATGACACTTTTTTAGAGTTTATTCTAAATGTATATGCTAAAATGAAAAAGCTACTAAATGTCAAGCACTTATGTATGTGATCAATAAATCAACAAAATAGTGTTATGTTTGTCCTGATGTTTTTGGTTTCCATTTTGAAGTATTAATGAACTACTGAAATAAAACCCAGTAATAGAAGAATGTCAATGCAATTTTTGTGGGTGTTCAATATGTATACTGATTGCACTGCATGTTAATTGTACAGTGGTGCAAATTTCAGTAAATCTTTTTAATGCATCAGCAGGATGACCTTTAGGATAAGATACTGTGTCACATTTTAAAGTTTATAAATCTTATGTTATACTTCGAGGGTATTTCTTTCTCAAATATCTTGTGAAATAATTTTAGTGGTTGATAAGTATTTTACATAATGTGCAGGCCGCTTGTTTGCTTTATTCCCAATATAAGGAAAAAGGAGAAGGTGAGAGTAAATGAAAGCTTTCTGCCAATGAGCTACATATCTTTGCTTTTAGATCTCTTTCTAAGATCACGCAGAAAGAATTAGATTGAAACAGGCAACACTATATGTTTATACTGCAAAGTTACCACGTTTCCTTTCAGGAAATTCACCTGATAAAGTTTGAAGATATTCCATTGACGTTCCCTTTTGTTTCTTGCTGGGTGTATAATCCCATAACTGAATTTGTGATGTGTCATTGATGGAGTGGAGTGCTTTTTGTGTAGGAGTTTTTCTGCTTTTCTTTGTTGGAGGCCAGCAAAGGCCTGCTAGGCTTCTTGATATAACTTCTTTCTTGAGTTACGTTTGATCACAGCAAATTAAATCTCCAAATTTGGGAAAAGCTGAAAGGGCCTCGTTCTTATTCTCTTACAATAGTTGGTCTAGGAGAAAGTTATTCATGTTTCTGCCCATTTTCTTTAGTTTTGGGTGGTAAATAGGTCAATTTCTCTATTAGGAAACTGTCCTCGTTCTCTCTCTTTTTGCTAATTACTCCTTGTTAAGTTAAATTTTTACTGCATTAAAAGGTGATTGACATGATTTTTATTTCAAATATATAGCTTAATTATTTTTGCCATCCTTTTGTCAAAACAATTACTATTTGTGTTTTTAGTTACTTGTTCTTGCATTTGTATATTTTTCTTTGTTTCCATAGCGTTTTTCTTGCTGAGGCTTGCCGCTTGCGCTTCAATTGTGCTTTTCACTTAAAGCCCCTAAAAAGTTTGGTGCTTTTCTGTGCTTCTTGTTTTTGACTAATCTGTTAGATATCTTAACGGATATCATCTTTCTGCTTGCTTCTGCTGAGCATCTTCATTTGCTGAAAGTACATCTAACCTATTTAATGGTATCCTGGTTTAAGAATTTATGATATCATCTTCTCTGTACGTTGTCATCTCCTTCTAACTGAACATTACATTTTGCAATCTCTAACCAGGGGAAAGCAACTGATGATCCGACTCCTCCTTCAACAATGTAAGTTATTCATCTCGCATTTAGAACCGCTTTGCATAATAACAAATGGAATTCGAGCTGAACGGAGTTTTTTTTTTTTTTTCTTCTTTGTGAAGGACCAGGCAACATAAATTAACTCCAAAAGGAGTGTTGGTTGGATGAGCTTCTGTAGCTCGCAGCTGTTTTATCCCATCTGCTTTATTCTGAACACTTATCACGGTTATATTGACATAACTTGCTTATGTCAAAGACATTTCGAAATTTGTGAATGATCTTCATGGTTGAGTCTTATTTTGTACTGGGAGCATTTAACTCTTTCTGTGAAGATGCGCATTTTGTATGTGATGCTATAACACCTTGTACAATTGCAGTGATATGCTATGCTTTGTGTCTGCTGTTTTCTGCCTTTTTCTGGTAATCTGTGTCGATGTTGCTATGACACTATCCTCCTCCAACTTTTTGGTAGCCAGGTTGTGATGCCCTCAATAATGTAGAGCTAGACATTGATTTCTCAACAAAATGAATTTTAACATTCTTTTTATCAACACATAAAGCTTTTGTTGAAGATCCTTTACTCCAACAATAATTAGGATTCCTCAACCAATCAGATGATATCTCACAAGTATCTTGGTGAATTGACATATATGTAAATTGCATAGCATTACACACAAAACTGTATCCGCACATTCATCGTATGAAAAATCTCCTATATTTAATGCGAGTTACTGAGGTGTCTTTCTTATGTTAATATAGTAGGGTATATAATAAATAACTAAAAAGTATACATATAAGATGGCTTACAAATTCCTCAAGTATTTTGTGTGTGAGAGAGGGAGAATGAACCAGGAGCAACTGAAGGCGTGCAAATTTCATTTTTGAGATACTTGCAAAAATTCAGTTTGGAAATTTGAGAATAAAAACGGGTAATTTGTAAAAAATAAAATGTATATATAAAACGTAATGGGCAATTATTTCATTAAGTAGAGAGTATTTAGTCTTTATTGTTGCAACCTTTTTCCTTTTTTATTCTGAAAAAAAAAAAAAAAAAAAAACTCAATAAGTAGATTCATGGAATATTTAGACAATTTTATTTTTGAAGTGCTAAAATAGAACTATATCTATTTTCCCAGTGATATAAAATTCTAGCATTTTTTCCGAGCATATATTTAACCAAGAAATTCTACATTTTCTTGTCATACATGTTTGATATCCACAAAAGGTTCAAGAATATGCACAATCTTATAATAACATGCGTCTGAATGAAATAGTTCTTCAAATACCTTTTATATAAGTTGAAAAATTTTGAATACACACACGAATGCGAAAAAAAACAGTAATGAATATAATTAAAGTTAGAGCAAATGATATTAGCTAAATTAGTTTTTGTTATGAGTATCGCTATCTCTGTGTAGGTGTACTAGGAGAATAAATCAACAAAATAAAATGTTATATCTTGGATCCCTTCTTTTTATTATTAAAAAAAAAAAATAAAAAAAATTAATATGGTGATTGAAATTTTGCTTGCCTAGTTAATCCCAAATCCTTGGCCCAGTAGCGAAGAGGAAGATACGTGAACATAACCTGAGGGCTCGTTTGGTTCGGAAATAACTTATTTTGAGATAATTTATTTCGAGATTAGTTATCTTGATTGTTATTTTACCCTCAATATGGGATAAATATAACACTACAATCTCGGGATAAGTTATTCGGTGATTTTTTATCTCAATTAAATATGAAATAAACTTATCCTAAAATTAATCTTAAAATTAACTATTCTTTATCCCTCGTGTCACACGAGATATTCTTAGCTGCTCTTTTTAGAACTGAAAACTAGGGACTTATTCCTTCAAAATCAGAGCGGAAAGGCTTCATCATAGCACTATTTGTAAGTAAGTCTTATTTTACTAATTCCGATGACATAACAAACCTTTGGTACGTAGTTAACAAACATTAAGTAGGAGTTTGGCCATAAATATTATTTATAAAATTCTGGAATATGTTTTCACTTTATTTCGAAATATTTGTTTGGCTATGAAAATCAAAAATATATTTCGGAATATGTTTTCACAATTTTTGATTTTTTGAAAAAACACATTTTCCTATCACTTTATAAAAAAGTACATCCAACGTCTAAAATATTTTTGAAAATACTATTGCCAAATACAACTCCAACTCTATTTTCAACTTCAAAATACCAAATAAAGTGAATACGTTTTTTATTTTCATGGCCAAACGGAAGCATAATACATAAACGTGCCCGTTAACTTGACATCAGCTAACATCTATGTCCTTCAACTTTCGATGTGGACAAGTAGACACTTAAACTTGTATAAAGTTGAACAAGTAGACACACACGTCATATGTGATATAATCAGGGGCGACTAAACACTATTAGGGGTCTAAAGTCAAACATCGATAAGAGAAATTGTTTTTTTTCAAAAAAAGGATATAATATATAGTTTTTATTTATTTATTTTTAAAATCCTTTTGAGATGCAAAGTTATGAATAATCGTCTTATAATTGATTTGTTATAATACTTTTTTTCAATTGATAAACAGTAACCTAGTTGACATATTTAAATTTCAATAAATAGTAAAAAAATAACAATTTATGTCTACTCAATAACAAAATAAGAAAAAATAACAGAATATGTCTAGCAATATATGCCTACACAATTATTTAATTAAAAAAATAACACTAAAAAGTTAAAATAATAGAATATAATTTAATAACTTGATATAAAAATAATAATTTCAATCTTAATAAACTACCAGTAATCTTGATATTCAAGAGAAAATAAAATCAATAATAATATTGTAAAAAAATTCCCTTAAACAGTTGGAGCTTTGAAACTAGTACAAGAATTGAAAAGAAAATAACTAGAGATCAATGAATTATGTTCGTTGATTTGCATAATTCAAGAAAGAAATGAAAAAGCCTCATTTTTATTGAAAAGGTTAAAAGAAGAATAATACTACTACTTTTTGTCCTTCCTTCCGTATCTTTTAGGGGTCGTTTAATACATGCATTAGTCTTGTATATTATTAATATCTTATTTGGTACATTTTTTTAGCCAATGTAGCATTAGTTATACTTTTTATTGTGTATTAAAGTGTGTATTACTAATACCTCAAAATCAATGGTATTAGTAATGCAATGAATTCTAATGCATGCATTAACATGATTAAAGATACAATTGTCCCTCAAAATCTTTTCCACATCCTTTCCATAATATATATGGAGGGTATTTTTGTAATTTTTTTTAAAAAAATTATGCAATTCATGTTATTTTTAATACATCAAACCAAACACTGCATAAGAAAAATGCAAGTATAACTAATACAAGCATAACTAACACATGTATTACTAATACAAACATTATTAGGTCACCATATTTTATATTATTCTTATACAGTCTACCAAACGACCCCTTACTTGCATACGTTGCAATTCCTTCCATATCTTTTACTTTTTTTTTTTTTTTTTTTTTTTTTGTAATAACTTTGAACTATTATCATACCATATCTTTTACTCGTATCCGTTATAATTGCCTTTTTTCAAGATTTTTGTAACATCAAAATCCAAAAGTATCTTTCCTTGCAGGTAAAGAGGAATAGGGGTGTTGACGGATCGATTACTGGTCAAAACCAAATTAATATAATTAATTTTTAAATTATTAAAATCAAATCAAACTAAATATAATATATATTTACCGATTTGGTTCGGTTGTTTCGTTATTAACCATACACGAAAATACAAGAAATGATTCATTCAAAAGAAAAAAAATACAACAATTCATTGGAAAAGAAAAAATAAATCCTAAAATTACCACATAGATTAGTAACATTATGTACATTTAGTACTAGATATTTAAATTATAAATAAATCTTGATAAAAACATATATAAGATATTTAAAATTATTCATTAAAAAAATATATTATGTATATATAATTTATCTTTTTGATTCGATTATTTCTTTGATTTTTATGAATAAAAGTAAAATCAAACTAAATATTATTATCTTTTAGAAATGTAAAATCAAACCAAATAAAAATAGATTTATTTAATCGGTTCGAGTCGATTTTTATCCTAATCGTGACCATAAAGAGGAGTATAGTAGTACATATTTGGTAGTATAAAATGGGTCCCCCAATACTTTTTTCAAGGTTATTTTCTTGTTAAATCAAAATGCAAAAGGTTTTTTTTATCTTTTCGGTAAATAGAAGTAGTACTATTTTTTTTTCAATTGTTTTTTACGAAAAGTATTAGTAACTATTATGACACTCCCTCTGTCCCATTTTATATGATCTACTTTTTTTTTTTTGATCCATTTAAAAAAATCACATTTTCTTATTTGGTAATTTTTTAAAAGTATAATTACTCTTTTATCCTTATTGATTCCACTTATAATGTCCCACTTAATTAAAAATAATAATAGTACATTTTTAATAAAGGATAATTTAGTAAAAATCAATAAGTCTTTTCTTATTTCTTAAACTCCATGCCAGATCAAAATAGGCCACATAAAATAAAACAAAAGAAATACACATATGATATCATATAAGACACTAGTTTTCAAGTAGGACGCTACATAAGATTGATGTGTTACTTGTTTAACTTTACATAAATTTAAGTACTTATTTATCTATCTTCAAAGTTGAAGAATGTAAATATGAACTGATGCTAAATTAAAAGCCACGATTATGTAATATTATGCCTTAAGAAAAAATAACAATCTTAAACAAGCATCAAGAAAATAAATTCGATAATAGTTATTTCCAATATTAAGGGATATTTTTAAACCAAATCTTCTGATTAATTTTTATTTCTTACTCCAAAGTCCTAACAAGTTTTTGCATAAATTCCGGCTTCTATTCTTTGCCAAATTTGTCATCATCTTCATATCATCGCTCCAAACTGTTCTCACTCATTAGTATGTATATTCGCAATTGCGTTAATTCATTTGCTTCAACATCTTTTAACTATCATTATGCCGGAGCCTAATGCGTTATTCAATACTTCCATGTTGATATTGCTCACAACCGTGATCTCCGGGTCAGCTTACATATGCCTTCACTAATTACACAGTACAGTGCACTAAAACTTCTGCTATGTGCGGGGTCAAATTGCTTGATCGTTTCAGTTGACTTTGGAAGCTTGTAATGGCTTCTTCTCAAGCCTGAAACTGTTCTTCTATTATCAAGAGGAATCAGTAACAACAACAACATACCCAGTGAGGTAGGTTAGGTTAGTACTCTCAGCCAGAGAGGATTCATTTTGAGTAAAGTATTTTATGCATTTTTCCTACTTTAGGAAACATTATTGACATCTGCTGAATTTTTTTTAGGGGAGTGCTTAAATTAGACGACTTTCGCGCAGTGCTTTAGGGATAATATCATGTGACTGGTGGATGATTGATGATTCTCCTGTATTATGACATTTGTCAAAGGTCAAGGTTCCTCTTTAGATTTCTATATGTGCTTTACTGGTCTATAACTACCATCCTTCAATAGCCCCTCTAGTATTGATGATGTTGCTGGCAAACATTTTCTCTGTCTGGTTCTTGTTTGATGGTAATTCCTAGAGATCCTTCCGCCATATATATATTCTTAAGATTATGTTTGTTGGTATGAATGTTAAATCATTTGAGGTTTCTGGACTCTTACATTTGAGCCATTAGTGAAGTTTGAAGCTTTTGAGTAAAGGTGCAATGTCTGAGTGGTTTGAGTATCTTCCCTGTTACTTGTTATCACAATGTTTAGTAACAACTTTACCGCTGAAATTACCATTATAGGATATGCCAGTGAATGGCTCCGGCTTAGATATTTAAGCTCAAGGATGCTAAGGAAGGTGGATAGATTGTCCTTGGTTTAAATATAAATTGAAATGATCCCAGCAGCCATCTTTTGGTGTATTTGGAAAGGAAGAAATCACAGATGCTTTAATGGAAAATCAACTTCTACCATCTCTTTGAAGGGTATATGCTTAGTTAGCCTGTTTAGTTGGCATTTCCACTCCCCTGTAAACAGGGTTGATAACTTTTTGGCTTTTGTTAGCTCCTTGACACTTGCTTAGTGGAGCTTTCTCAAGGCAGCATAGGTTTTTGACTGTTTACTCAGGTTTTTGCTATTACTCTAGCTTCATGTAGCTATGTTGTGAGGCTTGTAGGACTCTTTGTAATTTTGCATCTACTTGATGCCTTTCTAATGCAATTTATTTACTTTACCCAAAAAAAAAATATAAATTGAAATGATAAATCAACCAATCTATAACTTTTGTATAAATAATATTGCATGATACCATGTCCATACACAAATGCTGAGCTAATATCACTTATGTAAAGGTGACTTACTTGTGCTTTCCATTGATTTTCTATGTCCAACTTCAGGATAGGAATCCCTACTTTTTTGCTATGGGTTTAAAGAAGAAGTGATCTAAAGTGTGGTATTCTATGCGATTTTCTGCAGTGGGCTTCTCCAAGCATTTTGATTGATCTTATCCATTTGTACAGAAGGTTAAAGCTTTTCTCAGCTTAAGGTTTCCTTGGTTGTCTTTGTAGAGTAAGGGATTATTATGCTGAAAACTGTTGTAATTGTGATTAATATAACAGAAGAGTTGATTTAAGTGACGAGAAAAAAAAAATCTTACTTTTGTGTTAAATGGAAGAAGCTATAAAGAAATGATATCTATATATTTAGAATGGAATTGCGCCAAGGAGGCAACACCGCTCCAAATCTGTGAAGATAATGCTTGCCGACCTTGTATAGCTGAGGGATGTAAAACTAAAAAGTTAATTACCTTTCTTTCTCTCTCACCTTACTGCGTTCAGTATATTCTAGATTTGCTATAAACACTCATTTGGCGCCTATTAGGTCTGACCTATTTGCTTAGCTCGCTGCCTTCATATTTCAGTTAGGATCTTATATGTTTGGACTAATCATTTCTAATAATTTGCTGATCTTCAGGGCCAATGATATGGCCTAGGGACGCTCTGAATCAGATACGGACATGCTATGTCTATACTCAGTAGCTACAAGATTAAGGCCAGCACTGCACCTGTGTCTGATGCCATGTTTACAAAGTATAGTGATTTTACAGCCAACTGTACGTCTATTCAAGTGCAAATCCACGAGAGCTTAATTTTCTTGCTCAAGGTCATATGCAATACTGTAGTGTTTCTGCAACAGTATGACCTCAAAGCCAATGTCTAACAGGATCTCGGATGCAGAGTCTGCCATTCTTCAGATATCAAGGAAGCATGGGATGATAACAACACGATCATTAAGTGGGCAGCCTCAAAGGGGATGGAACACAGGTAAAACAACCCGCTAAGGAGATGGAACACAGGCAAAACAAGCTGCTAAAGGAGATGGAACACAGACAATGAAGCATGAGATGGTCTTTCCACCTGTTCATGAAAATACTGTTTACAAGAAGGCAACTTATGTGTACATGCACGTGAGTAATATATTTGCATTCTTTATCAGTAAGTTTTTATATGTGCGTGTCTACTTTAAAACTAATTTTGTAAATTTATACGTGCTCCAACCTCAAAGCAGTGGTTTTGGTGAAACCATCCAAACTAAATTTGTCTCTTAGCTGAGGCTTTGTTCCTTAAACCTTTTAGACCTTTTAAGACATGGGACCCCCTTGGTTCTAGGTAGCAACAGAATTGATTTACTCTGTGAGAAAAAATTCTTTTGTTCACACACTCGAATTTATTTCAATAGGCTGTAACAGTTCTGATGACATGGACTGACAGCGCATCCCATGACATACTCTATTGCAAGATCCGCTGCAAATGTATTTCTATTTCTGATACCCAGAGATGGATTACAGTAAGAAGTCTAATTTTCAGAGTGGCCGTCAGCCCGGCCATGTTATATGGAGCCGAGTGTTGGCCAGTTAAAAACTCCCACACCCAAAAGTTGAAGGTAGCGGAGATGAGGATGTTGCGAGGGATGTGTGGACTTACCAGGAGTGATAGAGTTAGGAATGAGACTATTCAAGAGAAGTTGGGAGTGGCGTCGGTGGTAGATAAGATGCGGGAAGTGAGGTTGCGATGGTTCGGACATGTGAAGAGGAGGTGCACGGACGCCCCAGTACGGAGGTGTGAGAGGCTGGCTGGGGATGGTTTTAGGCGGGGTAGAGGTAGGCCGAAGAAATATTGGACGGAGGTGATTAGGCATGACATGGGGCAGTTACAGCTTACAGAGGACATGACCCTTGATAGGAAGATGTGGAGGACGCGAATTAGGGTAGAGGGTTAGTGGGTAGAAAGGTGTCCGTTCTAGCAGGGAAGAGTGTTTTGCTTGTAGCTTTGACTGTTGTTTCTTAGGCGTAGTCTTGTTCGCGCTGTCTTGGTGATATTTGTGATCTTGAATAACTAGTCTATAGTGTTGATCTGTGAGTGCCTTGCTTCTTAGAGTTGCTAGCGATGTGTTACCCCTTTTGATGTTGGTTTTTATGATTTTTGTTTCTGATTTTTTTTACGATTCTTAGGATTTTTATGATTCTTATGATTTTTGATCTATGATTTTTACGATTGTTTTATGATTTTTATGATTTTTGATTTATGATTTTTTTATGATTTTTGTGTGTTATTGTTATCGGTTCTGAGCCGGGGTTCTATCGGAAACAGCTTCTCTACTTCTTCTGAGGTAGTGGTATGGACTGCGTACACTTTACCCCACCCCAGACCCCACCTGGTGGGAATAAACTGGGTATGATGATGATGATGATGATAACTATTCCTATTATAAGTCCTAATGTGGATAATGATATAGTTGCTAGCATAAACATTAATCATTCCAATTTCAAAATAAAAACGAATTAAGTCTAAGACTGAGAGCTTCTTATTGTTATCATCATTAGATCTTTAGATCTTGACTGTATTCGTCCATAGCAGAAGCGCACAAAAAGGGCAGAGAAGAAATGAATCTGTACAGATTACTGTAAGGTCCTGATAAAACAAAAAAAAAATAAAATCATCATCCTTATATTTCTTTTGCTTTGGTTTGTCTGTATTCGTTCATAGAAGAAACGCCCAATAAAAATAGAGAAATAAATTAAACAACAAAAACGGCAGAAAAGAAGTGAATCTGTACTGATTACTGTAATGTAAGTCGAAAATTTATCAGTATACCCTCGAAGCAAATTCCTTTAATTGAAACCCAATTCTAAGTAAACCTGAAAATTTACACAGTTAAGACAACATCAGTCCTACTCACACTCTTTGAAAAATTTTCCTTAACAGGACAAAAAGTTGATTTGATTTTGAAATGTTGGTGATGTAGTTGGTGGGTTTTTGAAGACTCTTTGACAGACGTGCTCTTCCTCTGCTGCATGCGTTACATTTTTCCTCTTTTCTCTTTCTTACTTGTCCTTTATATACTAGTACTTGCATCACCTTTTAGGTCTTTTTTGCACTTCCTTTTTCTCTTTTCTCAAGGTTCTCCGCCGTCAAGATTACCCCTCTAGTAGCTAACCACATGAAGAAGCTCACTTTCCTCGGCACCTTAGGTATCCCAACAGAACCATATGGGAATCTCTCATCCACCCTAGCCAAAAGCTTCTCGTAAAAGGACTTATACTTTGTTATTCCCCAACTCCTAACTCAAAGTATCAGATTTGTTGACTGGTTCATAATGATTTTGGAGTAAAGCTAACAGTCTCTGAAGCTCAGCCACCTCCTAGTCTTGGAAATTCCTTCTGAACCTCAAATCCCAAAAAGTTTCATCCCCTTGTGTCCCCCCTAATTTGTTGAACAGACAACTCCCTTTGGCAAGAAACCCTAAACAGACTCGGGAATTCATCCTTAAGCACCAAGCCTCCACACCACTTTTGCCCCCAAAAAACTAACTCTACTCCCTTCCCCAACCTTAAACCCAATATTATCACTAAAAGCTTCCCACCTCTTTCTCTCTCGTGATTTCTTTTGCACTTCCTTTTAGGTCTTTTTTGCTCTTCTTGTTCTTTGTGTGCTCAGTGCTGTGAGAAAAGTTAATGGCTGTCTGTCACTACCCAAATCACGGATCATGCGGGCACCTACCCAACTCTACCCTAGATAAGAGAACCCTTACCACACAACCTTTAATCATTGCGGAAAACATTGCTAAAACCTTAAGCATTAGTAAGTAATAAACCTTTCTTTTTAAACCAAACTTATTGTAAAGTACATTGCGGAATTTAATTACACAACTCCCCAGAACTTAGTCTAAACAAGTACAAGAGCACTAAACAAATGAAGGACGACCCAAGACACAACATCCATGTAAGAGTAGAGCGGCAGGAGCTGCTGAAGAATTATCACCACCTATAGAAACTCCAACTGACCTGCAGCATGACTATATCCCCAAAAGGAGATACAGTAAGTGTAGTATCAGTACAACCACACGTACTGGTAAAGTATCATCTGCCGACCAGGGTTAGAAAGCATATAACAACATATAGCAAACAAGAAGAGATCATGACAAACATACTGTCTTAATAACTTAACATACTTCAACTTCCAACCTTACCCTCTTTCCTTTATTATAGCATTATTAATTTAACCTCAGAGCATGACTAACTGATACAATTATGCGAGTACACACCTTTCAAGCTTGAGTCATACACCTTTACACCTCTTACTTCCTAGCACTTAGCCAAACTTGACTTTAGGTTCTGAAGTTATGACACCAAATCTTCTTAACACGATCAATTCTCCTAACTATCCTTTGCCAAGAATATCTCATATTCCAAAAATCCACAACATTGGCTTCACCCTTTTTAAGGTATTAAAGACTAGTTGTATAGATTACAAATTCACTTAATTCCTCTATTATTACCCACATTCACGTATTAAACTTGTAAATTATCAAGTAAGTCATACAATTAAAAACACCTATCAAGGGATCCACACAAAACACAACAACACGCAATTAGATCTTTATTACATTAATTCCATGTTTTATCCATCCAAACTCCGTGCCCGTAGGCCTAGACATGAAATCTCCCGTCAACTATAGTTATTACACATAACTAACCCAAGTCTACTACACATTAAACCATAACCTACCTCGACTGAAGATCTTAGAACAAGCAAGCCACACCAAGGCTGCTCTTTCCTTTCCTTCATGGTTCCATTAGCCCAATCATCTAGAAATCAAACAATTATAGGAGTAATTAATCAATTACTCTTCGAATAACTATTTTGGGAATTCAACCCACTAATTCTATCCTTATTCATGGTCTAAAATATTACCCTAGGGTCAATTAACCATTAACTAGCTCTATCATACTCAACCTATCTCCATTATGGAGTTTCAATGTTAAAGATCCCATTTTTATTGAATTCAAGGTCCCGAACAATCAATTTCATGTTTTAGAATTACTAATTCATGCTAGGAATCGTTAGTTAACAATCTAGAAGTAATTTTAGGTGATATTACCCCAAACCATGGGTTTTCCCCAAAATCTCATGAACTTAAGGTTACAATCCCCAAAGAATTTCTCCATTAAAAATCATTCTAATGATACTAAGATGTTATTGGATTGAAAGACGAAGAAGCTGACGGAAGAACTTATCTCATCGAAGAATTTCCACCCTAGAACTTGGAAAATCGCCCCCTAGGGCTTTGGGACAGTTTTTGAGTTAAAAGCCCAAAAATCGTCCAAAAGAGGCTTAAGTACTACCTGTTTGTCACTGCAACAAGTCTTCAGTAAAACGGCCATAGCTTTTTACTCCGGAAGCGGATTAACAAACGGTCAGAGGCGTCGGAAAGAAGACTCAAAGATCTTTAATTTGGTTGGTATTGGGCCCCATAACTCTTTATATTCTAGGAGGAGTGCTCGTTTTAAGTTGACCCTTGTTTAAACTTAGCTCAAAACTCGATTGGTAAGAACACTTCCAACTTAACTTTGTGCTAGGGGTATTATATGGCTTTAGTTCATGTCTAATGCACTCTCATACTAAATGATTGATCCTATAACCTATGACGAATGAGGTTCTTAAACCTTTACCGCAGATATTTTCAGTAACGACGGAATGGGTCGTTACACTGCCCCAGATCGTGCTTCTGTTTCTGAGGAAGACCTCAACAAAAGACTTCTTGAAGTTGGGAATGAGCTTCTTTAGCAGCCGTCTTCTTCTAAAGAGGCGCTTCTGGAGAAACTTGATGTGAGATCGTTTTCTTTTCTCTTTCCATCCCTCCCACCCTCCGATATTAAAGCTTACTTGTTTAATTTCTTTATAATTGAATTCCTGAACTGGTTTGAAATTTGTTTCAGGTCACAATTGTTAATTAATCATAGGATTAAATGATTGCCTAATTGGTTGGCATTCTTTGGAAAATTTTAGTAGTTTATTAGTTAGGGTTTGATTCCCATGTTGTACAAAAGGTTCCTTTTTTGTGTGTGTAATGTAGACTGATTATGGTTCGCATCAGATGAAATTCTGATAAGCATCTCTAGTGAAAGATTATTTCCTTCAAGAGGTCTTTCTTTTTAAAGACATTCTAGTAATTAAAGCCCTCTCTATGTTTGCTTCGCTTAGCATAGAGGGGTCAAAGTCCAGATAAGGGATGAGTTAGGGTTGATCCACTGAATCTCTTAATAGGGCCGAAATAGCGGAATGGATACATAAATTTCATACATACAACCCCCTCTAGTGTGGGATTGAGTTGCAGTTCATTGGTATTCTAAGAACTAAGGGAATTAAAAGCTCTGTCTATGTTTGTTGTTTTTTCATTAGGTTTTACTTTCTGTTCTATAACTTCTATTAAGGGAAAAAAGTTACTATCTAACCTAGCTGGACCTAGATTGTGATATCTACTATTATCAACATGTTCCTTGCACATAACTAGGGAAAAGGATCTGTCAACATAAATCATCTTGAATCTTGTTTATTTTGAAGGAACTTGGCCTAGCTCTCCCTTCTTGTGCTTGCACTTAAGTTTTATGATAGATTAGGATTTCCATTTGGCGTTGCTTATTCATTTGATCTTGATAACAGTAAGGACTTTTTAGGGGAAGGGTTGTTTGTTAGATACATCTGATGCCTAGTTTTCCCTTATGTAGCAGGATGATTTTTTGTCTCCACATGGAAGCTTTATGTTCTTAACCTAATACATTTTTGCTTCAACGCTGTTGTTTGTAACTTGTTTAATTTCCTTATAACTGAATTCCTAAACTGAATTGAAATTTGTTTCTGGTCAACAACTGTTAATTAATCCTGGAATGAAATGATCGCCTTATTGGTTAGTCTTCTTTGGAAACTTTTAGTAGTTTAATTGGTTTACTAGCTGAATTTTTGTTTTATTAGTGAGTGTTTGACTCCCACCTTGTACAAAATGACCTTTTTTGGTGCATGTAATGTAGACTGATTATGATTTGCGTCAGATGAAATTCTGATAAGCACCCCTAATTTTTTTTAAATTTTTTTTGATAAGGTATATAATTTTATTAACATTTGGGGGAAACCCTGTATACATACACCAAGAAAAGAGAGAACCTACGCCAAAATATGGTTCTCAACAAAAGAGGTCCAATTCTCTATACAAATTGGGACCTCGCAAGTACACCAAAAGTAAACCTGATAAGCCCCCCTTGTGAAAGATCATTTCCTTTAAGAGGTCTATTTCTTTTTAAAGACATTATAATAATTAAAAATCCTATCTATGTTTGTTTCGCGTAGCACAGAGGGGTCAACGTCCAGATTAGGGATGCGGTAGGTTGATCCACCGAATCTCTGATTAGGGCCGAAATAGCGGAAGCACCCCTTGTGAAAGATCATTTCCTGTAAGAGGTCTATTTCTTTTTAAAGACATTATAGTAATTAAAAGTCTTATCTATGTTTGTTTCGCGTAGCATAGAGGGGTCAGCGTCCAGATTAGGGATGCGGTAGGTTGATCCACCGAATCTCTGATTAGGGCCGAAATAGCGGAATGGATACATAGGTTTCATACAGCCGATCCCCTCTAGTTTGGGATTGAGTTGCAGTTGATTTATATTCTAGGAATTAAGTGGTCGTTTGGTAGCTAGTTAGAGTTATGCCGGTTTTTGTAATGTATGGATTATCTATGGGGGAATCTATGTATTATTTATGAAGGTATTAAGGGGTCATTTGGTAGCTGGTTTAGCAGTGAGTTATGCCTTGAATCCTGCATAAGTAATGCCAGGTTTGGTAGCTAGTTAGTAGTTAATTATTCATGTATAAAATTAATATGCTGTTTGGTTTACCATTCTTTTTGAAAATGAAGGAAGGAGTATTTTAACAAAAATAAGACATCCTTAATAATAGGAAAAACCTCCACTCAAAGTGCTCTTAGTTCAACTGTAGGGACAAAACTGTCCAACAAATGTGGCTCTATTTCTTTGTTTCAAAAAGACAAAAGATTCTTTCTTGAACAGTTCGAAACAAAAAAGTTGGTGTCTTATGCAGTTTTACTGCCACGTAGAGTTCATTAGTTCAATGCCAAAATAGCATACCGAATTAAACAACACGAAACAGGAAAAGCACAAACACCCTGAAAAAAGTTAGGGATTTTAAACCCAAAATTTGAGAAAAAAGCTATAAATGTGAGTGAATCCAAGTGGAGATTACAATTTGGAGTGTTTATTCATCTCAGTCAATTTTTTTCCAATTTTGGTCCAAAATTTAATTATATATAAAAACCCCACTTTATATACCCTCTTATATAATCAGCATTTGCTGTGTCTGAGTTTCCCTTGTCTTCTTGAGCGTTAATCATTTTTGGGGTTCTTGAAAGAGGGCAATTGATACAAGATTCTTGAGTTTTGAGACTGAGGGTGTGAAAATGGCTGCTTCTTCCCAAAAAGAAATTGAAGAAGGGCTAAAAGAATGTGGGATTAGTCTAATCAATCTTCCTTCTTCCACTGAAGAACTCATCAGTCTTCTTGATGTAAAGTTTCAATTTTTACGTTTATTTCATGTTCTTTACATACAATTTACTAGCTTTATGTGTTTTTTTTGCCTCTTTTTTCTGCCCTATATGTTTAGATTGATTTGATCTTGATAAACATTAGAACTTTTTAGGGGAAGGGTTGTTTGTTAGATAAATTTTGATGCCTAGTTTTCCTTATGAATCGGGATGATTTTGTTTGCCTTTTTTTCTGCCCTATCAGTTTAGATTGATTTGATCTTGATAAACATAAGAACTTTTTAGTGGAAGGGTTGTTTGTTAGATAAATTTTGATGCCTAGTTTTCCTTATGTATCGGGATGATTTTGTTTGCCTCTTTTTCTGTCCTATCAGTTTAGATTGATTTCATCTTGATAACAATAAGAACTATTTAGGGGAAGGGTTGTTTGTTAGATAAATTTGATGCCTAGTTTTTCCTTATGTATCAGGATGATTTTTTTTCTCCACATGGAAGCTTTATGTTCTTTTCTCTTTTCATCTGTTTACCCCCTTAAACTTACGAAGTCAAAAGTATACTTGTTTAATTTCCTTATAATTGAATTCCTGAACTGGTTTGAAATTTGTTTCAGCTCACAATTGTTAGTTAATCATAGGATGATATGATTGCCTAATTGGTTGCCCTTCTTTGGAAAATTTTAGTAGTTTATTAGTTAGGGTTTGATTCCCACCTTTGTACAAAAGGGTCCTTTTTTGTGTATGTAATGTAGACTGATTATGGTTTGCATCAGATGAAATTCTGATAAGCACCTCTAGTGAAAGATTATTTCCTTTAAGAGGTCTTTCTTTTTAAAGACATTCTAGTAATTAAAGCTATGTTTGCTTCGCTTAGCATAGAGGGGTCAAAGTCCAGATAAGGGATGCGTTAGGTTGATCCTCTGAATCTCTTAATAGGGCCGAAATAGCGGAATGGATACATAAGTTTCATACATACAACCCCTCTAGTTTGGGATTGAGTTGCAGTTGATTGGTATTCTAGAAATTAAGGGAATTAAAAGCTCTGTCTATGTTTGTTGTTTTTTCATTGGGTTTTACTTTCTGTTCTATTAATGGGAAAAAGTTACTATCTAACCTAGCAGCTGGACCTAGATTGTGATATCTACTATTATCAACATGTTCCTTGCACATAACTAGGGAAGAAGGATCTGTCAACATGATCCATCTTGAATCTTGTTTATTTTGAAGGAACTTGACCTAGCTCTGCCTTCTTGTGCTTGAACTTAAGTTTTATCATAGATTAGGATTTCCATTTGGCGTTGCTTATTCGTTTGACCTGGTCATGCAATTATCTATATATGTTCTTTTACTTCTTTTTTGTGTAAAGGACATAATCAGGCTTCCTGATGGATGAAAGGACATGAAACTGTGGAGAGAGAGAGATGTTTGACCTTGTGACGTAGTTTTGATCATACATCCCCTAACAATAACTTACAAAGAGGCCAAAAAGTCTAGAAATGATTCTGCATCATATATTAACTGCTCTTTACACCCAAAATAAAAAAGAGAAATGCAAGACCTCTTGATCTTCTGGATTGAACTGCTCTTGCCTTCGAAACATCTTTGCATTCCTCTCTTTCCAAATTGTCCACTACTTATTTCCATAGTTGACTTCTTTTGTGATGAGGTAAATAATTTTATTGACAAATGGGGAAAACCTCGTATACAACCATATACCAAAAGAAGCGAGCCTATATCAAAATGTGGTTGACAATAAAAGAGATCCAGTCCTCTATAAAAATAGGGAGTTTGTAAGTACGCCAAAAAGAAACTTGAGACAAAACACTACTCTGCAACTTTACAAAATCTTACAAGATTTTCGCAGTTGACTTTTGTTGGATAGTTCATGTATATTGTATAATACTAGTTTCCCACGTTGAACAATGTCTATTATGTACTGTGTAGAGTGTAGGTATAAATAGGGCTCGGTGTAAGCATCTTAATAATATTTTCCCATGCATTTATTTCACAAGTTTAAAGGAACTTGGCCTGCTTTGAATCCATATCCTTAATATGTAAGTAGACTAGAGAATAGTGTAACAAGAAAGGAATATGGTTGTAACATCTAGATCTTGAGCTTTGGCATATTACTACTACATCTGAAGATGCTAACAAGAGCTTGTCATTTGATGTTTCTCCTAAGTTCTTTTTATAAACATTCACTTTACTATTTTGCTGATTAGTTGTTGATCTAATGGTGATAAGTAAAGGTAACTTCACAGATTATAGGTGATATTTATTCTAGATTGAGAATAATGATGTGAATTCTTCCTTTGCGACGCACTTATCAGAATGCTATAAAGTTTCTTCCAACATCTGGGCAGGGAGAAAGTGATCAACCTGGGCATGGAGCATCAAAATCACAGGCAAAGCGAGCTGTGGACGATTCCTTTAAGACGCCAATCAATAATGACTCTGAAGAGCTTTCCCACAATGCTACTTATGATGGCAAAGTTGGTCCATCCATACCTGGATCTTCCAAGTTGCCTACAAATGATGACTCTGGTGAGCTTCCACTGCATGCTGCACCTGAAAAAGTTGCTTCGTTTTTAGATCAACCACCTAAATTGCTAGGGAAAGATCCAATAATGACTTCTATAAAGAGATGCGAAAAGGAGAAAAATGATAAAATAGGTCGGAACGATGGTTCACAATTTTCATCAATTTCAGGAAGAGATTCACCAGCAGCTATAACTAAGAAGAAAGTCTCTCAACCTTCGTTGCTTGCTTCAGATGAATTTGCTGCTGCGGAGGCATTAAAGGTACGTTTTTTTTTCTTCTTTTTTTGGTTATCAAAAAAACCGTACCTGCCAGATCTCATAATAAAAGACGGCGGTCATCAGTTGATGAATCAGGATCTGAGGTAAACCAAACCGTTAATATCAATTGGCTGAATTCGTTTAGGAAGTTGTGTATTTATGTAAAGTATTTATTCTGCCCCTTGGTTCTGGACATATTATACACATAAATTGAATTGTGCTGGCATTGGTCTCTGTCTTCTCAATGAACAAAGAAAGCACCTTCGCTAAAATCTCTAATGAAAAATGTAAAAGGAAGAGTTCGCCCACAAGAAAAGGTAAACATTTATTACAGTATCATTAATGAGAGCTGGCTTATTTAATGATATTAGACAACCTTCAATAAGTGATCACACTAAAGTGAATGTTCTCGTTTGAAAAGTATATGGACTCAAGTAAAGTATTTAAGTTATCCCTTAATTTGGACTTATTATGTACATAAATTGATCTCTGCATGCATTGGGTTCTGTCTTAAACACCAAAGAAACCAACTTCCCTGAAACCTGTAAAGCACAACGTAAAAGGAAGAACTTGCCATCATAAGAAGATGTAAATATCTGTTGTCAGTAATTAGATCTGTCTTATAAAAGGGCCGGCCGGCGCACTAAAGCTCCCGCTGGGCCGAACCACAAAGGTTTATTGTACATAGCCTTATAGTTAATAACAATATACAACCTTCAATAAGTGCTTACTAAAGTGAATGTACTCGTTTTGGAATATTATGTTGATTCAAGCAAAGTGTTTGTTCTACTCCTTAGTTTTGGACTTATTATGTACATAAATTGAGTTTTGCAGGCATTGGGTTCTGTTTCAATCTCCAAGAACAGCAACGTCCCCGAAACCTCTAAAAGACCACGTAAAAGGAAGAACTTCCTATCCCAAGAAGAGGTGAACATTTATTATTACTAATTAGAGCTAATAACATCAGACATGTTTCAGTAAATGATAGTAAAGTGAATGTTCTCGTTTGGATGTTATGTGGATTCAGTTATAATATTTGTTCTACCCTTAGTTTTGGGCTTATTATGTACAAACAATTGAGGGGGTGCAGAGATTGGGTTCTGTCTCAATCACCAAGCAAAGCAACTTCCCCAAAACTCATCTTCAACATAATGAAATCAAAAGATTCCCAATTAACATGATCACGGCTTTCTCAAGATCTAATTTGCAAAAAATCCCTGGCAACGGACAGAAACCTGATATTTGAAATGCAATATTTGACCCACTTCCTTATCTTGCACCAAATCCCATCTTCAACATAATGAAATCAAAAGATTCCCGATTAACATGATCATGGCTTTCTCAGGATCTATGCGAAAAATCCTTGGCTCTCGTTACTCTCTTCTTGAGTCAACCACTTTAGTTGCCACTAGTGTTGCATCTGATATTTGCTTGCCTTCCTCAAGCATTTTTCAAGGTAGATATTGTTTCATCTAAGACTTTCTTTGGTCAATTGAAAAGCGCCTTTGGAATAATCTTGTATATGTTCTCCACTAGACTAATAGGCCTATAGTCCTCGATACTCATCGCGCTCTCTTTTTTCGTCATATCAGCAATGAAAGAAACAAAGGCTTTTTTCAAATTCACCCCTAACCTGAAAAGCTTGTATCCTTTCTTTCGAAGCCGCTTTCTTTGCTCCATTTCTTAGAGACTTAATGGTTTTTTGGTTTTCTTTGATGGATAGAATTCCTCGTTCCGTCAGAGGCGATGCAAGTGGTCCTAGCTTATCCAACAAACCTTCCTTTGATCTCAACATACCCTTGGTTGAACACCAGGTTTATGAGCTCATGGAAGACGAAATCAAAGGAGATAGGAAAAAATAGCCGACCTCCTAGAACCTCTCATTCAAAGAGAGGCAGAAAGGTATCCCAACATAAGGGAACTGCCTTCGGTCTCCATCACATCAACTTTGACTATAATCCAACAACGTTGCGAAACTGCCAGAGTAAAACAACAAAAGTATTGGATACGTTGCCTCAGGATGTACACACCTTAGATACCAATGTTATTAAAGCTTCGATTAAGGTGTTCATAAACCTTAATTCTTGGTGAACCCGAGTTGTGCACTTCACCTCATTTAATTGGCGCTTCAGGGTAGGGGTCAAGCAGCTAAGGCATGTGCTTCTTCATCAGTGAGCTATGTCTAACAAATGAATATAGTTGACAAACTAATGCATTAATTGTTGAGAAAGCACTTTGACTAAACTTCTAGTGATTAGGAATAGGATTAGAAATGTAGTGTAAGAAACTAGCCACGAAAAACTTAAACATCTTTTCATCTAAATCAAAAATTTATAATGGCATTGAACTTGATTGACATGATTTTTATTTCAAATATACAGCTTAATTACTTTTTCCGTCCTTTTGCCATAACAATTATATTTGTGTTTTTGCATTACATGCATATTTTTCTTTGTTTCCATAGTGCTTTTCTTGCTAAGGCTTGCTGCTTGCGCTTTAGTTGTGCTTTGCGCTTTTGGCGCTTTTCTGCGCTTCTTGTTTTGACTACTCAGTTTGATACCTTAATGGATATCATCTTTCTCGTTGCTTCTGCTGAGCATCTTCACTTGATGAAACTAGATCTCACCTATTTTATGGTATCCTGGTCTCTAAAAGTGTTCAGAATGTCATTCTGAATGACAAACTGCAGCAGAAGTTTAGATGAGAAAGTGAACCTAGAAAGCGTGCATGGTAAAGTGATAGAAATCTGAAAAACCTAATCTTATATTTCTTTAATAATAACACCTGTCTATGCTCAAAAAATTGGCAGGGGAAAGCAACTGATGATGTATGCAGTGAACGGGTTGATGTACATGGCTATCGTGTACTAGCGTGCAGTGCTCCTATACTTGCTGCCATTTTTGCCAAGTATGGTGACATTGCTGTCAAGTGTCACAGTAAATCACCGTATATGAGAGCTTTCCTTCTTGATGTGGCTTGTGATGCTGTCAGGGAGCTCAGAACCGGTTCAGTTCTTTCTTCTTCCATTAAAGCTATGAAAGATTTTGTTTCTGTTGCCGAGGATGCCAATGTTGATATAACTTGGCTGCAGCAGTATCTCAATGAGATCTCTGAAGACGAAGAAATGGAGAAAACTCGTGGAGCTAAATTTTGGGATTCACTGTTTCCCACCTCTTCCTCTTAAGCATATCTTCTCTGCTTTTCTTTGACTTGTTGGTGATGCTTAAGATATACATCTCATGTCTGGATAAAATATTAGTTATGTAAAGGATTGGAAAATTCAATTTTAAATTTGTGTTATTATTATTTTGAAGAATCATGATAAAAGTATTTTTATACATTATTTTAGAAGATAATTATTTTTAAATATTATTAATCATAATCGCTAAGCTACACGTGCGAAGGCACATCACTAAACTAGTTATATAATAAAAGGGGCGACAAATGGCTTTGCCTTGGGAGTATATTTGGTGCCAAGTGAAAATTAGAATGAGAACCTCCTTCAAAGTTCTAAGTTAAGAAGGAAGAAGAAAGTATTTATTTAGGGTATGATATTGATCATTCATTTATATTTTATATCGTTGCTTTACCCATCGTTTAGTATCACAAATAAATTTGGAAGATTCTAGTCTTCTAGAAGATACGGAGTATTTCTTTATTACATTTACAGTTTTCTTGAAAAAAATTACTACAATTAAATAAGTAAGTTACAAGTAATTATAATTAGTTTTCTGAAAAATCTTGCAATAGCTTTTGCAAGAGGTTATGCTAATTCAATTCACAAAGCTTAAAAATAAACCAATAGCAAAGTTCACTTGAGTTCTTGATAACTTTGGTTAGATCAATTAGCTGTGATATGCTTAGAGAATACATAGACTTAGGATTAATAAAAAAAAACTTATTTTTATAATTCACACATGATAAGTAAAATTTGACAATTGTAATAAAATACAGAAGAAAATACAAGATCTTTAGGAGTGGATATTCGGTATTTGATTTGGTATTTCACAGATACATAAATCAGACAATTTAATTAAATAATTTAATTTTCGGTGATTTAACCCCACCCCATATAATTATTCCGGTATTCCCTGTCTAGAGGCATTTACTTTCTAAACAATCCTTTTCCGTTATAAAGAAATACTCACTTCCCAAAGTTGTTATCGTCTTCATATATTTACGCTCCAATTTCATACTCATCTCATGAATAAGCATATGCAGTATTTCAAGAGGATGACATTGTTATGGCAATACTTCGAGTGTGGTGCACACATTTATATTTAAATAAAACGGGCAGTTTGATGCTCTAAAGCTTTCGCTACGCACAACGTCTAGGGAGGTGCCCCACTATAAAGGTGTATTATACGCAGCCTTATACCTTGTATTTTTGCCGAGGCTGTTTCCAAAGCTTGAACTCGTGATCTTCTGGTCACTTGACAATAACTTTACCAGTTACTCTTTTAGAAAAATATGACACTACTGTATATGATCCAGGGAGGGGAACATGTATTTACGTGAACCCGGTGACTCTCACCTAGATACGCCCTATGTATATTCGCAACTGCTTCAATTTATTGCTAGGGTTTCGACTCGCTTCAACATCTTTTAAGGTAATTGAGGAGTTTCACTTGATACATACAACTTCTACTGGGTGGTATTGTTAATGTTACTTCTGTAGTTGCCGTATTAACTCTTTCTAATTTGTGCAGGGAGGGAGAAAGATCATGTTCACAAAATTATTACTCCCTCCATCCCAATTCATGTGATGTAGTTTGACTTGTCACGGAGTTTAAGAAAGAAAGGAAGACTTTTGAAACTTGTGGGCCAAAATAAATTATAGATGTTTGTGTGGTTGTAAATCATTTCATTAAGGATAAGGTGGGTATTTTAAAGTTAAATTGTTACTAAATATGTCAATTCTTTTTGGGACTGACTAAAAAGGAAGTGTGTCGTATAAATTAGAACAGAGGGAGTACTATTCTGCTAGGACAGAGTAAGTTTGTTACGCGAGCTTTGTACATTAAATCATTTGAGGTTTCTGCACTCTAGTGAAGTTCGAAGCTTTTGAGTAAACGTGCAATGTCTGAGTGCTTTGAGTATCTACGTTGTTACTTGTTATCACAATGTTCAGCAAGAACTTTAACACTGAAATTACTATTATAGGATATGCCAGTGAATGGCTCTGGCTTAGATATTTAAGCTTAAGGATGCTAAGGAAGATGGATGAATTGGCCTTTGTTTAAATATAAATGGAAATGATAAATTATTATTTAATTATTTTGACAACCGTGGTATCCACCTCAGCTTTCGCGCACCTCGACTAAATCCACAAGAAAAAAATCAAGTAACTCTGTCCAACAAGGCTAGGACGGATAGGGAAGAATCACCTAGTGTTTTTTGTCTCTACTGGGATTTGAACGTGAAACCTTAGATTCTCAACCCATTTCATTGATTACTAGGCCACACTCTTTGGTGCAATTGAAATGGTATATTAACAAATCTATCACTTTTGTATAAATATTGCATGATACCATGTCCATACACAAATGTTGAGCTAATACCATTTATCTAACCTAGCAACTGGACCTAGATTGTCATATCTACTATTACCAACATGTTCCTTGCACATAACTAGGGAAAAGGATCTGTCAACATGATTCATCTTGAATCTTGTTTATTTTGAAGGAACTTGGCCTAGCTCTCCCTTCTTGTGCTTGAACTTAAGTTTTATCATAGATTAGGATTTCCATTTGGCGTTGCTTATTCATTTGATCTTGATAACAGTAAAGACTTTTTAGGGAAAGGCTTGTTTGTTAGATACATCTGATGCCTAGTTTTCCCTTATGTAGCAGGATGATTTTTTGTCTCCACATGGAAGCTTTATGTTCTTAACCTAATACATTTTTGCTTCAACGCTGTTGTTTGTAACTTGTTTAATTTCCTTATAACTGAATTCCTAAACTGAATTGAAATTTGTTTCTGGTCAACAATTGTTAATTAATCCTGGGATGAAATGATCGCCTTATTGGTTAGTCTTCTTTGGTAACTTTTAGCAGTTTAATTGTTTTACTAGCTGAATTTTTGTTTTATTAGTGAGTGTTTGACTCCCACCTTGTACAAAATGACCTTTTTTGGTGTATGTAATGTACACTGATTATGATTTGTGTCAGATGAAAGCACCCCTATTTTTTAATTTTTTTTGATAAGGTATATAATTTTATTAACATTTGGGGGGGACCCCGTAGACATACACCAAAAAAGGAGAGAACCTACGCCAAAATATGGTTCTCAACAAAAGAGGTCCAGTTCTCTATACAAATTGGGACCTCGCAAGTACACCAAAAGTAAACCTGATAAGCACCCCTTGTGAAAGATCATTTCTTTTAAGAGGTTTATTTCTTTTTAAAGACACTATTTCTTTTTAAAGACATTATAATAATTAGAAGTCTTATCTATGTTTGTTTCGCGTAGCATAGAGGGGTCAGTGTCCAGATTAGGGATGCGGTAGGTTGATCCACCGAATTTCTGATTAGGGACGAAATAGCGGAAGCACCCCTTGTGAAAGATCATTTCCTTGAAGAGGTCTATTTCTTTTTAAAGACAATATAATTATTAAAAGTCCTATCTATGTTTGTTTTGCGTAGCATAGAGGGGTCACCGTCCATATTAGGGATGCGGTAGGTTGATCCACCGAATCTCTGATTAGGGCCGAAATAGAGGAATGGATACATAGGTTTCATACAGCCGAGCCCGTCTAGTTTGGAATTGAGTTGCAATTGATTTATATTCTAGGAATTAAGTGGTCGTTTGGTAGCTAGTTAGAGTTATGCAGGTTTTTGTAATGTATGGATTATCTATGAGGGAATCTATGTATTATTTATGCAGGTATTAAGGGGTCATTTGGTAGCTGGTTTAGCAGTGAGTTATGCAGGAATCCTGCATATGTAATGCCAGGTTTGGTAGCTAGTTTTTTTTTTTTTTTTTTTGAGAAAGTTAACATTTTTTTATTTTTTTTATAGACAGGAAACTCACCAAAAAGTGTGTTTCAGTAGTAATTACACAAAATAGAGGGAGATACCAGAAATTTCCTATCACCTATGCCCTCTTAAACTATCTAGAATGTTAGTAATCTCCTCCACGTCATTCGGTAGGGTATGTATACACCAAAAATAAAAGGTCGCAAGGCAGTTCATCTTCAAACTTTGGAAAGGGATGCTTTTGTTTTCAAAACATCTCTGGTTCCTTTCCTTCCACATCGTCCACCAAATGCAAGCAGGGACAATCTTCCATCTCTCCTTATGTCCTGACATATTCCCGTCTCTGTTCCAACTTGCTAACGTATCTGCAGTGTTCCTTGGCATGGTCCAACTGATACCCCTAAGGTTTAGGAAAATTTGCCAAAGTTGTGTTGTCACCTTGCAATGTAAAAAAAGATGGTTTGTTGTCTCTGTTTCAGATTCACAAAAAAAACATCTAGAACACAAATGCCTCCCTCTTATCATAAGGTTGCCTTGTGTTAACACAGCTTGCCTAGACACTAACCAAATGAAACAATTCACCTTGAAAGGTATTTTAACTCTCCAAATCATTTTCCAAGGCCAACTCCCATGAGTATCCGTAGGAATGTCCAGAAGTCTATAAGCTGACTTCACAGTGAAGGTTCCTTTCTCTGTCCCTTTCCACAATAAGTATCTGCTTTATCATTTAGATTCTTAAATTGTTCAATGGTTTTGTAGAATTCTGTCAAGTTATCAACTTCCCAGTCATTAAACAGTCTTCTGAAGGTAAGATTCCAGCCATGCATATCACTAACATCAAAAACTGTAGCCCATTTCTGTTAGTTGAGATTGTAGATAATCGGAAACTGTTGCTTCAAAGTCTGTTGACCCACCCACGCATCATGCCAAAAGGAGGTTTTTCTTCCATTTCCTAGAAGAATCTTGGAACTACTCCATAATTTAGGCCATTGGTTTCTGATGGAGCTCCACACACCAACCCCGTAGGGATTATTATTTGTCTTGGTAATCCAGTGATCTTCCATGCCATATCTGGAAATTATAGCTTCTTTCCACAAACCTTGTTCATCTGATGCAAATCTCCACAACCATTTCATAAGTAGGCTCTGGTTTTGAACTTTCAGATTCCTTATGCCTAGCCCCCCTACTCTTTTGTTAGTTATGACTTCATCCCATTTGACTAGATGATATTTCTTTTCTTCCTCTCCATTACCTTGCCACAGAAAATTTCTTCTAATAGAGTCGAGTTTCTTAATCACATTCCCGGGGATAGGGAAGAGAGACATCATGTAAGTAGGCAACGCGTCCAGGTTTGGTAGCTAGTTAGGAGGTAATTATTCATGTATAAAATTAATATGTTGTTTGGTTTACCATTCTTTTTGAAACGGAGGGAGGAGTACTTTTCCAATTTTTTTTTTTTTTTTTTTTTTTTTTTTTTTTTGAGAAGATAACATTTTGTATTATAAACCAGTACTTAGGTAGTACTGAAAACCCCTTTACAAATAGAAAGCATTTATGTGCAAACAATTAGAGCAGCTCAATTCCTAGCAAGATTCTAAAACTTCTAGGATAGCTTCTGCATCTACAGGGGAACTCTTAGTACACCAAAAACACAACAACAAAATACAATCTATTTTAATCTTCTGTAATGTTCTACTTTTATCTTCAAAACACCTTGCATTCCTCTCCTTCCAGATAGTCCACCAAATACTTGCTGGAATGGTTCTCCAGTACCTCCTATTCTTTGCTCCAATCCCCGCTTCCTCCCAGCTAGAGAGAGTATCAACAATCTTACTAGGCATTGTCCAATGTATGCCTCTGAGATTGATGAAAATCTTCCATAGTTGGTCAGTGACTCTGCAGTACAAAAACAGATGGCAAACTGTTTCAGCTGCCTCACCACATAAGCAACACTGTGTGACTAAAATGATATTTCTCTTTCTCAAGTTTTCATGAGTCAGTACAGCCTCCTTAGCTAGTAGCCATGAAAAGCATGCCACCTTCAGAGGTGTTCTGGCTTTCCAAACTTGTTTCCATGGCCACTTTAAAGTTTGTGGAAAGGTTATGTTTAGAGACTTGTACCCTGAACTTACTTTGTAAACCCCTTTGCTATCTCCATTCCACCATAGTCTGTCCATCCCTTCTTTTAGCCCTTGAAAGGTTTCAAGTGTTTTAAAAAGCTCAACCAGTTTTGGGATTTCCCAGTCGTTCAAGTTTCTTCTGAAAGTTAGTTTCCAACCATGAGGAGACCACATTTCCGCTACAGTTTGGCCTTGTTGTTGAGCTAGATCGAAAATGTCTGGGAATAGCTCCAGTAAACTTCTATTGCCTAACCATTTGTCTTTCCAAAAAGCAGTCTTATTTCCATCGAAAACTTTAATGACAGTATGACTCTTTAAACTAGGCCACCAATTTCTAATGGATCTCCAGAGAGTTACACCATAAGGATTGTTTGCCTCCCTGGTAACCCAAGCATCCATCTCCCCATATTTCATTTTGATCACTTCACTCCACAAAGACTGAGAATCTTGAGCATACCTCCACAACCACTTCAGCTTTAGGGCCTTACTTTGATTCTTCAAGTTTTTGATGCCAATGCCTCCTTGTTTTTTGCTAGTTAAGAGCACTTTCCACTTGACTAGGTGGTATCCGTTCCTAATTTTGTTTCCTTGCCAGAAAAAAGACCTCCTAATTTTATCTAACCTCTGTACTACTCCTGCTGGAATTGGGAATAGAGTTAGCATGTAGGTTGGAAGAGCATCAAGGACTGCATTAATCAGAGTAAGTCTGCCCCCCATAGACAGGTATTGAGCTTTCCACCTAGACAACTTCCTTTCACACTTCTCTAAAACTATGTCCCAAATTTCTTTAGATCTTGATTTAGCACCCAATGGCATCCCCAGGTATACAGATGGTAGGGCACCCACTTCACCTCCCAGGATTGAGGTCAAAAGCTCTATGTTTGGGACTGTATTGATAGGGTAAATATGACTCTTACCCCAGTTGATGTGTAGTCCTGAAATACCTTCAAAGAGTACCAAAATTACTCTTAGATATTTTAGCTGCTCCTCGTTTGCATCACAAAAAATCAAAGTATCATCAGCATATTGAAGATGTGTCACCTCCAAACTTCTCTCATTGTTTGTCGACACCTCAAAGCCTGAGATCCATCCATTGTGTTTTGCTGTTTTAATCATATTATTTAAACCCTCCATGGTTAGGATGAACAAGAAAGGGGATAGAGGGTCCCCTTGTCTGATTCCTCTTTGAGCTGCAAAAAAACCTTCAGGTGCTCCATTAACAAGAACAGAGAATTTCACAGTTGATATGCAAAAACTGATCCATCTAATCCATTTCTCCCCAAAGCCCATCCTTTTGAGAATGTTGAGAAGGAATCCCCAATTGACATGATCATAAGCCTTCTCAATATCCAGTTTACATAAAATTCCAAGCTTTTTTTGTGACAATCTTGAGTCCACTGCTTCATTTGCTATCAATACCGCATCCATAATCTGCCTCCCTCTGATGAACGCCATCTGTTGGGAATCTACCAGTTTATCCATCACCTTCCTTATCCTTTCGGTCAACACTTTAGACAGAAGCTACCTATCAAGCTTATTGGTCTAAAGTCTTTCAACTCTTTAGCCCCTTTCTTCTTGGGGATCAGAGTAATAAAAGTAGCATTGAAGCTCTTTTCAAACATCTCTTGTTCATGGAAATTATGGAAAGCTTCCATGATATCTTGTTTTAGAATATCCCAACATTCGATAAAAAATCCCATGGTGTATCCATCAGGTCCAGGTGCTTTGTCAGCAACACATTTTTTTAAACAATTGTAAACTTCGTGCTCCTCAAATTTGTCTTGTAGCTGTAACTTTTCTGCTTCTGATATTGTAGGACAATCTACCAGATTCCCAGTTGGTCTCCACCTTTTTGTTTCAGTATACAAACGCTTGTAAAATTCTATGATTTCTTTCTTCACTCTATCTGGCTCCTTTATTGTTTCCCCCTGCACTTCCAAATGATCTATATTGTTGCATCTTTTATGGGAAGTGGCTGAATTGTGAAAAAACTTTGTGTTGTTGTCACCTTCTTTCAACCACAAAATCCTGGATCTTTGTCTCCAAGCGATCTCCTCATTCTTAAGTAATTCTTCATATTCCATAAAAGTTGTTGCTTTCATGGCTGCTTCTTCCTCGGTTAGAGCCCTGCTATCAATTAAAGAGTCCAGCATTGCCATTTTATTTAGCAAAGTAGATCTTTGACTATGCAGATTTCCTCTTTCAGTGTTACTCCACTCTTTGAGCCTACCTTTTAGGGCTTTCAATTTGCATGCTAAGATGTAATCTGGCCTCCCAATAAATGCAAAAGAGTTCCACCAGGAACTAATTTTATCTACAAAGCCCTCTGTATTTAGCCACCAGTTTTCGAATTTGAAATAGGACTTGTTGTGATCCCAAGAACCACAATATAGAGCTATAGGAACATGATCAGAGGTCAATCTCTGAAGGGTTGTCTGCTTTACCTTGCTGAATTGATCATTCCATTCAGAAGTGAATAGAATTCTATCTATTCTAGAAGCTGTAGTCTGGGTATCTCCTTTGAACCAAGTGTACTTTCCTCCTTCAAGTGGCAGATCAACAAGCTCCAAATCTTCTAAGAATTCGGAGAACTCTATCATAGTAGAGGACCTTCTTTGACAGTTTCTTTTCTCTGACGAGAACCTACACACATTGAAATCCCCACAAACTGCCCATGGCCCCTCAATAAGGCCTCTAACAGCTCCTAATTCATCCCAAACCTCTCTTCTTTCCACCTTGCCATTTGGTGCATAAACCCCTGAAATATGACAGTTATAGTTATGTAACATAGCCTCAAAACTGCATGTTAATGTATGAACACCTACTTGAAGTACCTCCCCCTTCCAAACTCTACTATCCCAAAGCATAATGATTCCGCCTCTTGTTCCACTTGCTTCTAAGCAAGCATATTTTATCCATCTCCCTCCCCATATTTGCTTTACATTCTCCTGCAAATTCCCCTGTAACTTAGTTTCCTGTAGGCATAGAATATCAGGCCTCCATTGTTCTACACAATTCTTCACCACCCTCCTTTTCCTCACATCATTCAATCCCCTAACATTTCAAGACACTAGGTTGAGCTTCATGTCTCAGACTGCATGCTCCCTTTCCCCTTATTCCTGCAAGCAGTTTTGAACTTAACATCAAAAGTGATTAAGTTCTTCAACTCGTTAGTGCCTTTGAGTCTGGTCCTTCTGATACCTGAAGGTGGTTCCATCCTTCTTGACTGTCTGCAAGCATCTACTTGCATGAGCAGCTCTAAAGCTTCTTCTTCATGCCCTTTAAAGTCCGCTCCAAACATCTTGCCTAGCTTTATAATATTCTGTCGAACCCATGCTGATGTTTCCCTCTCCTTATGAATAGTGGCTATAGGTAGCTCTGTGGCAATGGGCATGGCTTCTTCTACATCCCACAATTCTCCTCCCAGACTAGAATTGACAATCATGTCCTATTGTTTGTTGTGATTTTCGATCCCCTGTTTCTCCGTCACCATTATTTCTCCCTCTGCTGTTTCCCCCACTATCTGTTTTGAACATGTCTCTGCTCCCTTTTCTCTTTCTGTGATTCCTGATGAGATAGGAGTTGAAGCAAAATCTTGTTGCTCCTCTGTTCCCTTCGCAATGGTGTTTTCTGGAGAAGACCTCCACATAGTAATTTCCTCCCAGAGCTCATCTATAGAATGTTCTGAGTTGGGTTGGGCATGCACTTCATTTAATAAAGTTTGAGTCTGGATGGGCCCGTTAAAGAGCTGGCCCAAATAATTCTTTTCTTGACCTGAAGAGGTCACATGCCCCTCATGTGCTGATTTTTTAAAAAAATCTGCGTTGCACACATGGGTTGACCAGTCTACAGCTGTCAACCTGCCAATCTCTGCAATAATCTGGTACGAGGCTTTGGTCCGCTGGTTAAAACCCATCTCCTTGAGCGAACTGTTTTTTGACCTTTGTGTAATACCTTCCCCTGAAAATCTTTCATCTTCTGCCATCTCCGTCATAGCTTTTTGAGCCTTTACTGTGTGCTTGATCGGAACCTTCTCAAAGGTTGTTTTCTTCTCCACCCAGATCGGGATCTTGAAAATATACCCTTCTTTGGTTATAGCGACCTCACTGGGTATGTTTCTACCGTCATCCCTAACTTCTATTCGAACCCATTTAAGATGGTTCCTCAGCTCTGTTTCTTCTTCTGTTCTTAGCCATCCACCACACATGTCACCAATTTCTTGGAAAGTTTCTTTGGACCACAGATGGAGCGGTAGGCCTATTACTTTGATCCAAGTCGAAGCTTGCTTCTGTTGTGATGATGTACAGCCCACTAAAGGGTTCCACCTCTCAAGCTTAACCTGCAGATTTTTCCAAAACCATTCCCCTTGTAAAGTCTGTTCCGCCATATACCTATTTGGGAATTCGAAGAGATAGAGATTCCCTGCCATTTCGTAGATGTTGACTCCAAAAACTTTCTTCCAAACGGAGGAGGCCCATCTTCTAACGTCTGCAAGAGTGGGAGTTTCAGAGCTCCCAAAAAATCCAGTTAAGCTTCTCCCTAGTGGACCCTTCTCAACTGGATAGCCCTCCTTGTGATGTTGGGACTGCCATTTACTGCCTTCAACCACCTTGGTGTACGGGAGCTCACTGTTGTTCTGCTTTGGAGGCTGTTTGATAGTTAGTTGAGGAGAGCTATTAATGAAGCTTTCTATCTTAAAAGCTATATCTCTCCACCCCGCATTAACTGCTAGTTCAGGGACAATAATAACTTCTCTAGCTTCTCCTTTAAGAGACAGAAGGCTCATGAATCTACCATGTGCATTGTACTTCCTTGTACCGTAAAACTCAGCTATTTGATCTTTTGTCCTCCATCTTCTCACCAGATTTTTGTGATCACTGGAAGCCTCCTTGAAAATATGACAGATCCACTCCATAACCTTCTTGCTCAAAGTTATCCTTCTCATCCTGTTTCTGCTTCTCTCTACCCAATCAAACCAGGTTGTGTTGCCAGAGTTCCATCTCGTGATATCAAATGATTTGAATCCCGCGTTAAAATAAATTCTATTGTTACCCATTGCGAATTCTGAAAGAAGGGTCTGAATCTCGAAATCTATCACGTAAGGTAATAGTTAAGAAAGGTTGTTGAAAGAAAGGGAAGAAAGGAAAGGGGATGAAGATTCCGGCCAGATACTGCCGGAGAAAGAGGGACCCCCCCCTCCCCTAGGAAGTAGGAGAGAGAGTTGCCTTGGGGAAAGTGCCTGGGAGCATTTCAAAAAATTTGAGCTGATAAGGAATTTTTCCAAAATTAGACATCCTTAATAATAGAAAAAACCTCCACTCAAAGTGCTCTTAGTTCAACTGTAGGGACAAAACTGTCCAACAAATGTGGCTCAATTTTTTTGTTTCAAAAAGACAAAAGGTTCTTTCTTGAACTGTTTGAAACAAAAAAGTTGGTGTCTTATGCAGTTTGCACTGCCACGTAGAGTTCATTAGTTCAATGCCAAAATAGCATGCCGAATTAAGCAACACAAAACAAGAAAAGCACAAACACCCTGAAAAAAGTTAGGGATTTTAAACCCAAAATTTGAGGAAAATGCTATAAATGTGAGTGAATCCAAGTGGAGATTACAATTGGGAGTGTTTATTCATTTCAGTCAATTTTTTTCCAATTTGGGTCCAAAATTTAATTATATATACGAACCCCACTTTGTATATATACGAACCCCACTTTCTATACCCTCTTATATAATCAGCATTTTCTGTGTCTGAGTTTCCCTTTTCTTCTTGAGTGTTATTCATTTTTGGGGTTCTTGAAAGAGGGCAATTGATACAAGATTCTTGAGTTTTGAGACTGAGGGTGAATTCTGCTGTGAAAATGGCTGCTTCTTCTTCCCAAAAAGAAATTGTAGAAGGGCTAAAAGAATGTGGGATTAGTCTAAACAATCTTCCTTCTTCCACTGAAGAACTCATTAGTCTTCTTGATGTAAAGTTTCAATTTTTACGTTTTTTTCACGTTCTTTACATACAATTTACTAGCTTTATCTGTGTTTTTTTCCCTTTTTTTCTGCCCTATCATTTTAGATTGATTTGATCTTGATAACAATAAGGGCTTTTTAGGGGAAGAGTTGTTTGTTAGATAAATTTGATGCCTAGTTTTTCTTATGTATGAGGATTTTTTTTAAAATCTCCAAATAGAGGCCTTTTGTTCTTAAACTAATAAATGACATGGTTTTGAATTAGAATTGGAGGAATGGATGTGGCAAATGTAGTTTTGGTGTAATGATTATGGAATTAAAATGAAAGGGACAATACATAAATTCCACCAGAGAGCAAGTGATTTGATCTTGATAACAGTAAGGACTGTTTAGGGGAAGGGTTGTTTGTTAGATACATTTGATGCCTAGTTTTTCCTTATGTATCAGGATGACTTTTTTTCTCCACATGGAAGCTTTATGATCTTTTCTCTTTCCATATGTTTACCCCCTTAAACTTACGAAGTCAAAAGTATACTTGTTTAATTTCCTTATAATTGAATTCCTGAACTGGTTTGAAATTCGTTTCGTCACAATTGGTAATTAATCATAAGATGCTATGATTGCCTAATTGGTTGCCCTTCTTTGGAAAATTTTAGTAGTTCATTAGTTAGGGTTTGATTCCCACCTTTGTACAAAAGGGTCCTTTTTTGTGTATGTAATGTAGACTGATTATGGTTTGCATCAGATGAAATTCTGATAAGCACCTCTAGTGAAAGATTATTTCCTTTAAGAGGTCTTTCTTTTTAAAGACATTCTAGTAATTAAAGTCCTCTCTATGTTTGCTTCGCTTAGCATTGAGGGGTCAAAGTCCAGCTAAGGGATGCGTTAGGTTGATCCGCTGAATCTCTTAATAGGGCCGAAATAGCGGAATGGATACATAAGTTTCATACATACAACCCCCTCTAGTTTGGGATTGAGTTGCAGTTGATTGGTATTCTAGGAATTATGGGAATTAAAAGCTCTGTCTATGTTTGTTGTTTTTTCATTGGGTTTTACTTTCTGTTCTATTAATGGAAAAAAGTTACTATCTAACCTAGCAGCTGGACCTAGATTGTGATATCTACTATTATCAACATGTTCCCTGCACATAACTAGGGAAAAGGATCTGTCAACATGATCCATCTTGAATCTTGTTTATTTTGAAGGAACTTGACCTAGCTCTCCCTTCTTGTGCTTGAACTTAAGTTTTATCATAGATTAGGATTTCCATTTGGCATTGCTCATTCACTTGACCTGGTAGTGCAATTATCTATATATGTTCTTTTACTTCTTGTTGTGTAAAGGACATAATCAGGCTTCCTGATGGATGAAAGGACAAAAAACTGTGGAGAGAGGGGGAGAGAGAGAGAGAGAGAGAAATGTTTGACCTTATAATGTAGTTTAGAACTTTATTTCTACTAGATCTCATGATCTGGAATTCATGTGTTATCTAGAGAAGCATTTCCTATGTATTTGACATGGTTCATTCATTTTTTTTTGGTTTGCAATTTTCAGAATTTAGAGCATCTTCTGTCAATGGTGGAGCAAGTTCCCCCTGCATCGGCGCGAGCTGCTATTCGGCCTGCAATGGAAGCACTAGTTGCGGATGAACTTCTACGGCATGCGGACATAGAAGTGAAGGTGTCAGTTGCATCTTGCATCAGTGGGATCATGAGAATTACAGCTCCAGATGAACCATATGATGAGAGCAGACTTAAGGCAAATACAACTCATACAGCCTTCTTTGCCCAAGTTGGAAGTCAGACTGTTTTCCAGTCTCTCTCCTAACTAAGCTGTTTTGCTTTGCAATTGATGTTTCAGATTCTGTAATAGTTATGCATCTATGATTTTTCTTGGATGCATGAATAATTTATACATACTCATAGTTTGTTTTCTTGCTCAATTCCCGGACAGGGCTTTTTTGAGCTTGCAGTGTTGGCATTTGGGAAATTGTCTTGCTTGGATGGTCGCTGTTATTCAAAGGCTGTCTCAATTATTGAAGTTCTTGCAAAGTACCGAGCATGCGTGCTGATGTTGGATCTCGAGTTAGATGCATTGATTGTTCAGATGTTTCAACATTTTTTGAATAGTTTAAGGTATATCTCCAATTATGTTATTCATTCATAATTTTTCTAAAGGAGGGATTGAACCCGACCACATGGGTGTAACTTTGCTGGTATTTTATCTTTTATTGAGTATTTGTTTCTGGTAATATAATGTATGAGAGGTTGGCTAGGGATGGTTTCAGGCGAGGTAGAGGTAGACCGAAGAAATATTGGAGGGAGGTGATTAGACATGACATGGAGCAGCTTCAGCTTACCGAGGACATGACCCTAGATAGGAAGGTGTGAAAGATGCAAATTAGGGTAGAAGGATAGTAGGAAAGAGTGCATCCTTGCTCTAGTAGGTAGGAGGACTTTGTTTTGTTATCCATGCTAGTAGTTATAGTGCTAGTCTTGTTTTAGAGTGTGTTATCATTTGTCGTATTACTTGGTGATAGTCTTGTTTATGTTATTATTTGGTGTGTTAATACCTATTCTTTGGTGATAGTCTTGTTTATGTTATTATTTGGTGTGTTAATACCTATTCTTTCTTGTTCTTTTACTATTTCTTTTCTAGACATTTTTTGTCTTGAGCCGGGTGTCTATCAGAAACAACCTCTCTATCTCACCTCTGAGGTAGTGGTATGGACTGCGCACACTTACCCTCCCCAGACCTCACTTTATGGGAATATACTGGGTATGTTGTTGTTTTGTTATTTGTGCACTGGGATAAGAAATAAACTGAACTGCAAAATGTCAACCTTAAGGAGCAGAGCGCTCATAAATTAGATGAGTAATTTCTTGTGACTACTGCTATCTTGTGGTTCAGTATATTTTAGTTAGCTACTTTGCTGAGAGTTTTGTCTCGGTCAATTTCTGTCTTAGGAGAACCTTTATATCTATCTTGTGGTGCCTCAGCAGTTGCATGTCCTTGAATGATTGCTCCAGCTGAGAACAAGCAATTCAGTGTGCTCTTTTTTGAATATAAACTGTTCTATTTTGAATTGATTGGGCTTTGAACGTGATCAATTGATTATGCCCAATTCAGAACATGTAGAGCTGGTAAAATGGGAGCGGAAAAGAGCGGCGGTGATTTACAGTGTTGCTTTTCCTCGTTTGTTTTGGCAACCTAAAGACAGTTGGATATTGGTATTCTGGATCAAAAGATTGGTCGACTTAACCCCCCAGGGATTAGCTTAATGGGCAGCGGTTGAGGGACTTGTGTGTTAGGTCACAAGTTCGAGCCATGCCCCTAGCGAACTAAATCCAGTGAGCGGGCCCATCATCCCCAAGTTTCGAAGGTTGTGGTTGGCCCAAAGGATTGGCTCCATATGGATTTCTCGATCTTGAAAAAAGGATTGGTAGACTTAGATACTAAAAAAGAAAGGAAGTAAATGCTGAGAGACCAGGAGGAGTGGGAGAAACTGTCTCATTGTTGGCACCAATCAACTACTAGGTACAGTTTCACCAGCTCCAATCAGTCTCATGATGAAGAGAAGTCACTTCCAATTGAATTTACACCGCTCACCATAACTAGTCCATATTTAGTCGATATAACCTCTCTCCATGGAGCATGCACATTTTTGTCCGTAGAAAATCTCCCCAACGTAGTCTAAAATCGTTGTATTATAGGTGGATATTCTAAAAGCATTGTATTATGTTTTCTTCCACACTCTAGTCTCTACTAGGTGAAGTTCGTATTACCCTTCTTTCCGTTCCAATAAAAAATCTCTAATGATCTTCTTCATATTGTTGAAACACATACAAGCATGCAAAGTAAAGATAATAGATTTAAAACATGCGGGTCTATTAAAAGAGAGTTCATATTAATACTGTTATCTTCCCTCCCTTGGTATATAGTCTTTTCATCCACTCAATTTTTTTCTGAAATTTCTCAATAACCGGGTGCCGAATAAAATATTATTCTATGCAACTTTTACAACTTCTAAAAATTTAAATGTCTGTGACTTTTCAAATTTGAAATCTGATATAATATTTTCTTTATCAAATTAACTCTTTGATTAATAATTGGATATATTTCCACTATCACTAATCCGGACCCCGCGCATAGCGGGAGCTTTAGTGCACCGGGTTGCCCTCTAATTATACAACAACAACAACATACCCAGCGTGTTCCCACCAGGTGGGGTCTGGGGAGGGTAAAGTGTACGCAGTCCATACCACTACCTCAGGTGAAGTAGAGAGGCTGTTTCCGATAGACCCCCGGCTCAGAACCGATAACCATACCAGAGAAAACATAAAAACAAACACACAAAAAAGATACGACATAGCTAGGCTCTAATTATACATCTTAAAATTTCTACCCAATCAAACACTGTTATAGCAAATGGGATGCAAGGAGTACATGGCTGTATTAGCCGAATACTCACCGTTGTACCTTCATATATTGAATGCAGCATTGATGAACTTATATGCCAAGTTACATAGGATGTCAAATTCTACTGGATTCTTTTTTTCTTCATAAAGTTCCCAGAAGAAAAAAAGGGCATACTGAGAAACAGGTAGTCTTTGAACTTTCATCATATGCCTTTTTTTCTTCTGGGAATTGGCTGACACCTGTTCCGTCTCTTGCCCATATGATGAAAGTTCAAAGACTACCTGTTTCTCAGTATGCCCTTTTTTTTCTTCTGGGAATTGGCTGACACCTGTTCCGTCTCTTGCCCTATTTTAAGGCCGGACCACCCTGATAAAGTATTCATGGACATGAAGGAAATAATGAGCATCATAATAGGAGAGAGTGATGAAATTCCAATGCAGCTTCTGAACATCCTCATAAGTAGTGTGGAGAAGGAAAACCAGGTATTGCTTTTCCTCTACAACTTTATTCTTTTATCTTTCTCATTATTTGTAATGACATCTTCTTTGGGTTTAGAATGTTTCACCTCGTTCCTATGTGCTGGGAGAGAAAGTTCTTCAAGAAAGTGCTGTCAAACTTCATCCATATCTTCCAAAAGCCGTGAGGTCCCTTGGCATTTCCATTAACAACTATTCAGAAGTTGTTGAATTAATATGGAGAGAGGCAATTAAAAGTAAAGCTACGGTGCGTCTATCTGATATTAAAAGTAATTGCTGCAATTATTTGTAAAATACATGATTGTTTTAATTCGCCGCTTCTCCTTTTCCTTTCTAACTTGCAAAGAAATGGAAGAAGATATACATGCAATGTTCTTTTTGTGGTAGAGCATATTTACTATGCCATTCAAGTTCTGTGTCCTGTCAAACTTATCCTTTTTTCTTTGGTTATGTTCAGATATCTCAGCTTAGGTGTTCCGTAGGAAAAATAAAAAGCTGACATATATTGTGACCCTTGGAAAAGGAATGCTGAATTGTAGGAAATATGTCTAGGATCAGTGCTTAATTAGCCGATAATGAAAAACGGAAGATCTAATGATCTTAGAAAAAAGAAAGAAATACGAAATTAACTATTAAAAAAAAAAGAGGAAAGAAAAACAGTCCTTGATGTCAACAGTGACAGTTCCTATAAAGGAAATAGTGACATGTTTGACCATTCAAATAAGATAACTTGGAGCTTCCTTGTTTATGCTAGGCAATCTGTAGTATCAGCTGCGAGTATTTATCAGGGATCATGCTACTACACAATGTGCTACAGAGTTTTATAACTTTGATCCCACGATCCTTGTTAAATTTAAAGCACTGTGATTAGGTGTTGGAACTCTCCTACATCAACTTTCCAGTTGCTGCTTAACTCATCCTACTTATCTTTTTCTTTTTTTGAAATTGGTAATGTGTTATATTTATGAACAACAACATACCCAGTTTATGGGGTCTGGGGAGAGTGGAGCATGTATGCAGACCTTACCCCTACCTTGTGGAGATAGAGAGGTTGTTTCCGCAAGGCCCTTGGCTCAAGTAACGCATCACAAAGCAGTTTGAAAAAGAGAATACAACAGTAAATAAGCATAACTACTAAGTCATAGCAACTAATAGGGTAAGCGCAACATTCAGTGCAAAATGATGCGATAACTGAAGTACGCGAAACATCATGTAGACAAGAAACTACGAGTATAATATTAATGTTAATGTTATATTCATCAGCACCCCAAAAAGGCCTAGTATATCATATCTACAAATACAGCCCCTACAAAAACTTACAAAGAGGCCAAAAAGTCTAGTAATGATTCTGCATCATCTACTAACTGTTCTTTACACCACACATAAAAAGGAGAAATGCAAAGAACTCTTGATCTTCTGGATTGAACTGTTCTTGCCTTCGGAACGTCTTGCATTCCTCTCTTTCCAAATTGTCCACTACTTATTTTCACAGTTCATTTTTTTTTTTGTTAAGGTAATTAATTTTATTGACAAATGGGGAAAACCCCGTATACTCCGTATACCAAAAGAAGAGAACCTACTGCAAAATATGGTTCTCAACAAAAGAGAGATCCCGTCCTCTATACAAATAGGGATCTTGTAAGTACGCCAGAAATAAACTAGAGAAAACACTACTCTGCAACTTTACAAAATCTTACAAGATTTTCTCAGTTGACTTTTGTTAGATAGTTCATGTATATAATATTATACTAGTTTCCCACATTGAACAATGTGTATCATGTACTATGTTGGAGTGTAGGTATAAATAGGGCTCGGTGTAATACAATAGTTATGCATCTTAATATTATTTTCCATGCATTAATTTCACAACTTTAAAGGAACTTGGCCTGCTTTAAATATCCTTAATATGTCAGTAGACTAGAGAATAGTGTAACAAGAAAGGAATATGGTTCTACATCTAGATTTTGAGCTTTGGCATATTACTACTGCCGCCATTTTATATCCACCTATAATCTGTGAAGTTACCTTACTTAATTTGAAGATGTTAATATGAACTTATCAGCTGATGTTTCTCTTTAAGTTCTTTTTACTATTATAAACTCGGGAACTCAGGAATGTGTACACATGTTGTCTTCAACCAAGCTGTCCTCATTTTTAGATTAGCTTGAGAAAGATAAAGCTTAAGCTCCTTTATGAGATGGTCAGAAGATCTTCTTGTTTTGCTGATTAATTGTTGATGTAAAGGTGTTAAGTAAAGGTAACTTAACATATTGTAGGTGATGTTTGTTCTGGATTTATAGTAATGATGTGAATTCTTCCTTTGCTACACACTTGTCAGTCTGCTATAAAATTTCTTCCAAAATCTGGGCAGGGAGAGAGTGATCAATTTGGGAATGGAGCATCAAAATCACAGGTGGAGAATGCAGCCAAAAAAGAACTAGATTCAGAAGCTACTCACGCTTCAAGGAAAAGAGCTTGGAAACCTAATTTTTTGAATAAACCAGATGAAGGATATGATCATGCTTGGTCAAGTGGAGGAAGGAGATCAAAAACCCATAATCTCTTGAAGGGTCGTGGGAAAGATATTAAAAAGAGAAGTAGCTGTTCACAAGAAGCGACCGCTCTACCACTGAGCTACTGAGGAACAACAGGAGTTCGATCTCATAGAGTTCAGCGCCATCTATTTTCATTGTTCAAATCTTTGACAACACAAAAAAACCATTGTTCTACTCTTTGACAACATGAAAAAACCAAAAGCTCTGCCCTCCCTCTCTATCTATCCAAGGGATGGAAGGCAGAGGCCTATGGTGTCCCCTCCAGTCAAGAATTGGGCCCTCATAATAACTAGCCAATATGCTTCTCTCTCATGTCTTTCTTTGTTCATGGTTCAGTAAACATTTATTATTACTAATTAGAGCCCAAAACATTTATTGACGTTCTCTTTTGTTTCTTGCTGTTGGTATAATCCCGTTACTGAATTTGTGATGTGTCATTGATGGAGTGGAATGCTCTTTGTGTAAGGAGTTTTTTCGGTTTTCTTTGTTGGTCAGGAAAGGCCTGCTAGGCTTCTGATATAACTTCTGTCTTTTGTTACATTTGATCATTGCAATTTAAATGTCCAAATTTGGAAAAAGCTGAAAGGGCCTTGTTCTTGTTCTTTTACAATAGTTGGTCTTCGAAAATAGGTCAATTTCTCTATAAGAAAACTGTCCTCGTTCTCTCTCTTTTTGTTAATTACTTCTTGTCAAGTCAAATTACTGCATCAAAAGGTGAAAGCTGATTAGTCTTTCTGAAGTTGCATGTATAGAAAACTCAAAGTCAGATAGACAGAAGGTCCTCTATGTACTACAAATCACACTATTAATCAAAATCTTAGATCCCGGGGAGGGAAGATTATGATGACACAGCTCTTTCTGTTTCTCCGGTGGTACGTTCTGCTTCAAGCCCATGTTTCTGCTTCTTCTCAGCCTCCCTTGTTTTCTCTACAACAACAGCTGCACTTCAAATTTAAGCGTGTTGGAGTTGGTTATATGAATCCTTACTATTCGTTTTGTTCCATTTGGAGGCATTCTAATCCAACATCTGATTTGGGGTTTGCTCCAGTTTACTAGTCACAAATATTAACCTTGGTTATCTAGAGCCATAGGTTCTTTACAATTTCTACTCACATACAGATCTCAAACAGACTAAAAAGATTCCAAGCAAACATTATACTGCATTCTTTCATGACTAAGCCATGTTTTCTCTTATATTTTCTAAACTGACTCAACTATACCAATGCCCTTAACTAACTTCTACTCCACCACAACCCTTGTTGGCAGAAAAGACAACTTTCATTAACAGTAGATAAATCCAACATATTGCCAAATATTCAAGAAAAAAATTATAAACCAACTAGACATATTTACAGGAGTGACATCAAACAAAGCTACCATGTCATAAATTCAACATATCGCCAAAGAAGAAAAAATTGCATCCACACCAACATCTATAGAAAATTAAATAATATGATTATCTAAGGAAATTAAGTTAATATTAGTACCAAAAAAAGCTGTGGTGAAACGTATATGATTCTCCATCCTTAACCAGAGATTTCGAGTTTGAGTGCAAAAAAATCTTGTTAGAAACTAGTTCCCCTAGTAAATCCAAATCAATCGGAGATTCAATATAAAATACTAGAGGCCGGGTGAAAACACTATTAATTACAAATTACAGTTTATTCTAAATTTCGTTGGAATTGTTTTATTTAGAAGAATGATAATTTCTATAATAATAAGTTATCACGTTTAATATGCCATGAAGATGTGTTTATTTTTTTCCCTTTCAGTATGGGTTAAAAAATTCAAAAGTAAATATAAATATAACATCAGAGTTCTATATTAATTATATCTTTGTAGTTGAAAATAAACATTAATACCATTCTACCATAAAAAATATTAGTCAAAAGTGTATGAGAGAATTTTTTTTTAGAGAAATCAAAGTTTGAGCTTTGCCGCTAATAAAATGAAGACATTCTAGTACTTTTCCAATATTAGACATCTTTAATAATAGAAAAAACCTCCACTCTTAAGTACTTTTAAGTTCAACTGTAGGGACAAAGCAGTCCAACAACTTGGCTCTATTTCTTTGTTTCAAAAAGACAAAAGATTCTTTCTTGAACTGTTTTGAAACAAAAGCTTTGTGTCTTTCTTCAGTTTGCAATGCCACGTAGAGTTCATTAGTTCAATGCCAAAATAGCATACCAGTTTAAGTAACATTATATGACAAAAGCACAAACACCCTGAAAAAAGTTAAGGATTTTAAACCCAAAACTTCAGAAAAATGCAATAAATGTGAGTGAATCCAAGTGGAGATTACAATTTGGAGTGTTTATTCATGTCAGTCAAATTTTTTTTCCCAATTTTGGTCCAAAATTTAATTATATATACACAACCCACTTTATACCCTCTTATATAATCAGCATTTGCTGTGTCTGTGTTTGCTTTTTCTTCTTGAGTGTTATTTATTTTTGGGGTTCTTGAAAGAGGGAAATTGATAAAAGATTCTTGAGCTTTTGAGGCTGAGAGTGAATGGCTTTGTGAAAATGGCTGTTTCTTCTTCTTCTTCTTCTTCACAGAAAGAAATTGAAGATGGGCTAAAAGAATGTGGGATTAGTCTCATCAACCTTCCTTCTTCCACTGAAGAACTCATCAGTCTTCTTGATGTAAAGATTCAATCTTTGTGTTTCTCTTGTTTTTTTACATACAAAGTACTAGCTTTATCTCTGTGTGTGGGTGGGTGGGGTGGGGTGGGGGGTTGCCTCTTTTTCTGCCCTATCTGTTTAGATTGATTTGATCTTGATAAAAATTAGAACTTTTTAGGGGAATGGGTTGTTTGTTAGATATATTTGATGCCTAGTCTCCTTGATGTAAAGATTCGAATTTTATCTTTTTCATGTTCTTTACATAAAATGTACTAGCTTTATCTGTGTTTTTTTGCCCCTTTTTTCTGCCCTATAGATTGATTTGATCTTGATAACAAGAAGAACTTTTTAGGGGAAGGGTTGTTTGTTAGATAAATTTGATGCCTAGTTTTTCCTTATGTATCAGAATGATTTTTTTTTAAATCTCCAAATAGAAGCTTTTGGTTGTTAACCTAATAAATGACATGGTGTTGAATCAGAATTGGAGGAATGGAAGTGGCAAATGTAGTTTTGGTGTAATGATTATGGAATTAAAATGAAAAGGACAATACATAAATTCCACCATAGAGCAAGTGATTTGATCTTGATAACAGTAAGAGATTTTTAGGGGAAGGGTTGTTTATTAGATAAATGTGATGCTTAGTTTTCCTTATGTATCAGGATGATTTTTTTTAATCTCCAAAATAGAAGCCTTTTGTTCTTAACCTAATAAAATGACTTGGTGTTGAATCAGAATTGGAGGAATGGAAGTGGCAAATGTAGTTTTGGTGTAATTGATTTTGGAATTAAAATGTAAGGGAAAATACATAAATTCCTCCATAGAGCAATTTCTCCATGTTCACGACTTGATCTTTATTGACTGTGTTTGTAATTTCTTGAAGCTGTTTGCTCGTTTTTTGTAATTTATGGCAGCTGCAAGTTGACTCCCTTACATTTCTTGTGTGTTTTAGAAAGTAGAATCTCTGTTGTTAAAGGTAGGTCAAGCCCCTGCTGATTCAATAAAAGATGCCCTTCTGCCAGTAATGAAAGCTATGGTTGGAAATGAACTTTTAAAGCACAATGAGGTGGATGTCAAAGTTTCTGTGGTATCTAGTATCAACGAGCTTGCTAGAATATCTGCCCCGGAGCAACCTTATGACGATGAACTAATGAAGGTATCCAAGATATAACATTCTATTTGTTGTTCTGTTTCCTAATACAACGAGAGAGAGAGACACACACACACACGAACTAGATTAGCTAATGCCACTTTCTCAAACTTTATATCCATTACCTTTTGCTCTTTTTCACGCTTGTATTGAAAAATCTCAGGAAATTTTTCAACTTACTGTAAGTGCATTTGAAGAGCTGTCTCATTCAGGCCGTTGTTACCATAAGGCTGTGAATATTCTTCAAACTGTGGCAGAAGTCAAGGCCTGTGTGATGTTGCTGGACCTTGAATGTGATGTGTTAGTTACAGAGATAATCCAGATGTTTCTCAGGATCATCAGGTAACTTAGCAAATCTTTCCTTCTGGTAACGTGTTTCTTGGTTTTTTCCCACTTTTTGGACTGTTAGAGTGTGGTTTTATTCTTTCAAGCAATGATTTTAATGTCCTTCAGAATAACATAGCAAATGTTCCTCAGGATCATCATTATGCTTATATTTGATCAGTGTTTGTCAATAGTGTTTTTGCTCTGGTTACTAATTTGTATGTTTAGGATACGTGAGATGTTGAGAACCTCTACTGTTAGAGAAACATTAATACCCTTAAAAAAAAACTAATTATTGGAATGACAATAACCTGAATAGAGTGGAATAGATCCAGAATATATAGTCAGACCCAGCTAATACGGGATTGAGGTGCAGGAGGTTAGTTAATATTACGGTGGGACGCCGAAGTGTTGGCTTCTTCTGTGTCAAGAGTGAGCAGCCGGCTCGTCGATGTAATTCAAGTGGTTCTGGTTTATGTTATCTATTTATGTACAATGCAATTACCATTTGATATTCGTTTGAAAGGTGGTGCACGGACATAAACTTTAAATTGTCAGCTTAGCTATTCTTGATATTTAAGTCTTGGTACATCTTTGTTTGACACATTTATGCATGTTGGTGATTGTTTGACATCATACAACAATGCCATCCCCCCCAAAAGCTAGGGGTGGACATAAGTACCGAAAAAACGGACCGAACCGAATTAATTTGGTTCAATGTTCAGTTTAAGGGTCTTGGTTCTTCGTTGCACCGAAGAACCGAACTTCTGTTGCTGCTGCCTAATTGTTGCTGCTGATGCGTGCTACTTCCCGTTAATTGTGAATATGTAATTGTGATGGATGTTAACTTAAACTAAAAGTGATTACTATTTTTATGATGCTACATGGTCTTCATGTGTTGGAGTTATCTTGAACAGTTGAGATTTTCCAGATATGTTTTAAGATATATAGTATATCATTTAATGTAAAAAAGGGCAATCCGGTGCACTAAAACTCCTGCTATGCGCAGGGTCCGGGGAAGGGCCTGACCACAAGGATCTATTGTACGCAGCCTTACCTTGCATTTTTGCCAGAGGTTGTTTCCAAGGCTTGAACCCGTGACCTCCCGGTCACATGGCAGCAACTTTACCAGTTACTCCAAGGCTCCCCCTCATAGTATATCATTTAATGTATCTTATTTAATTACGACACAATATCAAGATTTGTATACCTTAATTGCATACCAAGTTGGCAACGTGCATATCCTGCCCTGAAGTTTTTCCTCCTTTTTTTTTTTTTCCCTGTTAGCATTCAGGCTGCAGAAAGGCGTGAGCTTCCAACAATAATTTACTCTTCTTTGCTCTGATTTTGTAGATAACTTCACTCTAGTATGCATTATAATTTTCTTTGGAAAAACGTAAAAATCGAACCGAACCATACTTGAAAAAAACCGACCCCTACCGAATTCGGTTCGGTGTTCAATGCACACTTCTCATTAACCGAAAACCAAAGAACCGGACTGAAGTTTGAATTAATCGAACCGAAGAAGCCCCCAGCAAATGATTATAAGGTTATCATGTACAAGTTTCCTCTGATGAATGCTTATGTTTCATGCTATATTTTTTTCAAGGCCGGACCATCCTAATGTTGTATTCAGAAGCATGGAAGTAATCATGACTCTGCTCATTGAAGAAAGTGACGAAATCAAAATGGAGCTTCTTCAGCCCCTTCTTGATAGCCTCAGAAAGGAAAAACAGGTAATAAACCTCATCCTATTGATCTTCTGTTAATCATGTTTTTTTAGTGCTTTACTTGACCTTATATACCGTACAGATCTGGTCACCTATCTCATCAAAGTTGGGAGAGAATGTGCTGAAAGAATGTGCTTCCACCGTTAGACCTTGTCTTCTAGAAGCCCTCAAGTCAGGAACCATGAATCTTGATGATTACGTTGATATAGTTGCCTCAATATGCAAAATGCCTGAGGGAGAAGAAATGGTGCGTCCTACTCATGACTATCTTTTTGTATGCAACCGTTCTTTTCTTTCTCTTGCGATGTTGAATGAAACGTTTTTAAAATGATCCTTTTTTCTAAATAATGTAGCTTCAAGGTCACGGGTTCAAGCCGTGGAAACAACCTCTTGCAGAAATGCAAGGTAAGGCTGCGTACAATAAACCCTTGTGGTTTGGCCCTTCCCCGGATCTCGCGCATAGCAGGAACTTTACTGCACCGGGCTGCCCCTTTCAGTGTCATGTCTATTTTTATTACTAATTTTCAAATATGCTATCGAGTTGCTACTGATTAAAAAAAGTGCTCCTTATAAGTAACAGAAACTATTGGATAGCTTTTCCTTTTTTGCCATGTCTTTTTTTACTACTAATTATCAAATATGCTATCGAGTTGCTGCTGATTAAAAAAAGTTCTCCTTATAAGTAAAAGAAATTATTGGATAGCTTTTCCTTTTTTGCTAACATTAGTTTTATGGTCAGATGGAAAATGAAAATGTGACTGATACTGTGTCTCCTGTAAAAGTTGGTCCATCTGCTTCTGGTATCAGTGAGACATTGCTGGAGGATGTGGAGCCTTTAAATAACAATGGCACCTCTTCGAAAACATTACAGCATCACAGTCATGATGAACGTAAGGGCACATCAGGTAGCAAAAGAAAACCACGTCGGAGCTCAAGGAAGAGCGGGTCTGTTTTGAAAGGTGATGTGGGCACCACTTCAGGTCTTAGCATTGTAAAAAGAGAAGGAAACATTACTGATGCTGAGGAGTCATCAGTGCAACAAATTGATGAAAAGAAACAGAAGAATGACAGAGCTACCATTGAGATTCATGATATAGAAGAATCAGGAGAAGAGGTTGAAAGGACAACTTCTTAGAAGTTGCTATCTCTAGATCTGTGCTTATAACTTATTTCAAGCACAAATTTGACATTCACTTTTCCTTTTTACTTTTCCCTTTGTGGTTGTGGGTTTTACAGGAGATTAAACCATCATTTGGGGATGAAAATATCTCCAGCAAACTTTCCAAGACAAAGCGCCGGAGGAAGCTTGCCGTGAAAAAGGATGAGGTACTAAAATATCATTTTTTGAAGTAAACTGTACCCTTGTTTCCATATCCGCAAAATTTGCAAAGCTTTCTTGTATTCATGTAGCATGGTTGAAATGTAGTGTGTTGCCAAATTCTGTGACTTCATTGCTTTTTCAAAGGAATCCAATCACAGTAAGAACAAGTTATAAGCTGCTTTATCCTCCTAGAATTCGGAGAAAACGCTATGCTTATCTCTTTTCAATAGAGTTCAAAGGACTGAAACTAGTTTTGATTTAGGCCCTACTGCTTTCAATATATCTGTTGTCCAAGAGTGTTTTCATGTCCAAAGAGCTTATGGTTCCTAATTGTTTCATTCAGGATTCTAAAAGGTGTCGCGTCACCAAAAATCATGGAGAAGAAATAGTTGGTACTAGAATAAGAGTTTGGTGGCCGTTGGACCGAGTGTAAGTTCTACCAAATGTTGTGTCAGGACTGTCACACTATTGTAAATTTGTGGTACTAATTACAGATCCACTCTCATCCCAGTACTTTTCATCCTTGATTACTTATGTTCTTAAGTTTATCGTATATATTGACCTGCCTACTAGGCTGTCAGCCAAGAGTCTGCGTCATTCTTTTGACTTGTGGAGTATCAGAGCACATCTTCAATTGCTTCTACTAAATTGACTTTTATCATGTCTTTCATATGGAAGAAAGAAGTCTAGATAAAACAGTGATAGATCTTGTAGAATCCCTCTAAAAATAGCAAGGGATGTTCTATTGGTATCGTTTTAGTACACTTACCATCTCTCTGTCAAAAAAAAAAAAAAAAGTAAAGAAGGAAGTCTAGCTAAAGTTTTTGATTTTAAGTTTCCCTTTTGCAGGTTCTATGAGGGTGCAATTTCTACATTTGATCCTGTGGAAAAGAAGCATCTGGTAGTTACGTTATTATCAAGCGTCTTGCACTTTTTTTTAATGAATCTCTTTACAGTTTTCTTCCCAGTATATTATATGCGTTTCACTTTGCAATGCTCTGATATTTGCACTTAATGATGACAAGAATCTATACACCATTCCCAAGTCTTAAAAAGTTCTTTATCAGTAGTCAGTCGCTTTCCTTCTCAATTTAACTTGAGAAGAACTCCAAATATTATATTTGTTATTATTCTCCTATTATTGCCAAAATATCTGCAAGTCCAGTTGAATCCATCTTCCTGCTAAGTAATGTTGAGCCAAACTATTTACCGAGGTTGACTCCATCTTCTTGTTAAGTAGAGGCAAAACTATTTTCCAGACCAAATATAATCACTGCAACATAAGTCGCTTTGAGTTTTACCTATTGGTATGACCTTACACAGCCTAAAAAGACCTCATACTCGAAGACTATGGCCGTGTTAAAACTGCAGAAAGGGGAAATATATCCTGGGAGTACAGTAGTGATTTTAGCTAAAGTGTTTAATTGACTGATGCTATTTGCTGTTTTTTGTTTTGAGATCAAATATGATGATGGTCAAACGGAAAATTTGAATCTGAATAAGGAGCGGTTTGAGATTCTTGAAGGCAATCCATCTGACAAGGTGCTTTCCCCATTTGATACTGTTATCTTAACAATTTCAAGTTATCATTGGCATTACATCTCTTTGTGATATGATTCTTTTGGATGCCCTGTGTGCAGAAAGCAGATCTTCAATGCAGTGCTGTTTCATCTGTTCCGTAAGTATTGATTTCCAATTCTTTTTTTGTACAAATCCTAGAGCTTTACACAGTCTTGACTGTCGTGTTTACTTCTACCTACTATTTTTATGTAAGAGATTGTATTTTGCATCACCTTGATATGCCAATACTGTTGTCGGGATATGATATGGTTATTTCGCGATGAACTTGAGCAGATCCACGAAGAAGAAAGCAAAAAGAAACTCCTTGATAAAAAAGGAACCTGGAGTCTCTTCATCCAAAAGGTTGTACTTTTGTTGTTGTACACTTTTCCCTGTAGTACTGCTCTCTGAACTGAATGTTCTGAGGGTTCTGACAAGCAGGTTTTCTATCTTCAGGTCTAAAAAAAATCCCCGAAAGAGTGACATTGAGTCCATGGATATTCCAATTCCATATAAGATGAATGATGATGCTGACATTGGTTGTGAAACTAGCAGTGTAAGAAAAGAACTTGTGGACAAGGAAGATAATGATATCACGCAGAAACAGGGATCCAAGACTTCCAAAGTTGCTTTAGAGAGCCCACTGACGCTTAAAGACCATCCATCTGACAAGGTCCTTTCTCCATCTGATACTGTGTTATCTTTTAAAGTATTTTCAATTATCATTGGCATTATATATCTTTGTGATACTATTCTTTTGGACGGAATATGTGCAGAAGCATGAAACAGATCTTCAAAGCAGTGATGTTTCAGCTGTTCTGTAAGTATTGATTTCTAAATTTCGTTGTAACCATGGACATAATCCTAGTTCTTTACAGGTTCTTGATTGTCGTCTTTCATGTTTCTTCTACCTACTACTTTTATGTTAGAGATTGTGTCAATAACCTTGATACTTCACTACTATTGTTTTGACATGATATGGTTATTGGTTGATGAACTTGAACAGATCCACGGAGAAGAGAGCAAAAAGAACCACCTCAATAAAAAAGAAACCTGGAGTCACGTCATCCAAAAGGTGTTCTTTTGTTGCTGTACACTTTTCCCTGTAGTATTTCTCTCTGAACTGAATGTTCTGAGGGTTTTGACAGGCAGGTTTTCTATCTTCAGGTCTAAAAGAAATCCCCAGAAGAGTGGCATTGGGTCCATGGATATTCCAATTCCAGATAAGATGAATGATGCTGCTGACATTGGTTATGAAACAAGCGGTGGGAAGAAAGAAATTGTGGACAAGAAAGATAACGATATCTCACAGAAACGGAGGTCCAGGACTTCCAAAATTGCCGTAGAGAACTCATTGACTCTTGAAGACCATCCATCTGATAAGGTCCCTTCTCCATTTGATACTGTGTTATCTTTTAACATATTTTCAAATTATCATTGGCATTATATATCTTTGTGATACAATTCTTTTGGATTCAATATGTACAGAAGCATGAAACAGATCTTCAAAGCAATGCTGTTTCATCTGTTCCGTAAGTATTGATTTCTAAATTCCTTGTAACCTTGCACATAATCCTAGTTCTTGACATGTTCTTGACAGTCATCTTTCGTGTTTACTTCTACCTACTACTATTATGTTAAAGATTGTTTTTCACATCACCTTGATATGCCACTACTATTGTTTTGACATGATATGGTTACTGTTGATGAACTGAGCAGATCCATGAAGAAGAAAGCAAAAAGAACCACCTCAATAAAAAAGGAACCCGGAGTCTCGTCATCCAAAAGGTTGTTCTTTTGTTGTTGCACATTCTTTCCTGTTGTATTGCTCTCTGAAGTGAATGTTCTGACGGTTTTGACAAGCTGGTTTTCTATCTTAAGGTCTAAAAGAAAACCCCAAAAGAGTGGCGTTGAATCCCTGGATATTCCAAATCCAGATATGATGAATGATGCTGCTGATGTTGGTTGCAAAACAAGCAGTGGGGAAAAAGAACTTGTGGATACGGAAGATAACGATATCACACAGAAGCAGAGATCCAAGACTTGCAAAGTTGCCTTAGAGAACTCATTGACGCTTGAAGACCATCCATCTGACAAGGTCCTTTCTCCATCTGATACTGTGTTGTTATCTCTTTACATATTTTCAAATTATCATTGGCATTATATATCTCTGTGATACGATTCTTTTGGATGCAATATGTACAGAAGCCTGAAGCAGATCTTCAAAGCAGCGACGTTTCATCTTCTCTGTAAGTATTGAATTCTAAATCTCCTTGTACCCTTGCATATATCCTAGTTCTTTACATGTTCTTGACTGTTGTTTTTCATTTTTATTTCTACCTACTACTTTTACGTTGGATTTTTTTATTTTTTTTTGCATCACCTTGATATGCCAGTACTATTGTTTTGCTATGATATGGTTATTGGTTGATGAACTCGAGCAGATCCACGAAGAGGAAAGCAAAAAGAACATCCTCAACAAAAAAGGAACCCGGAGTATCTTCATCCAAAAGGTTAATTTTTTGTTGTTGTACACTTTTTCCTGCAGTATCGCTCTCTGAACTGAATGTTCTGAGGGTTTTGACGAGTAAGTTTTCTATTTTCAGGTCTAAAAGTAAAGCCCAAAAGAGTGACATTGAGTCCTTGGATGTTTTAATTCCAGATGAGATGAATGATGCATCTGATGTTGGTCGCGAAACGAGCGTATCTTTATCCACAAGGTTATTTTGTTTTGTTGTGTACATTTTTCCCTGCAGTATTGTTCTCTGAACTGAACGTTCTGAGGGTTTTGACGAGTAGGTTTTCTATCTTCAGGTCTAAAAGAAATCCCCGAAAGAGTGACATTGAGTCCCTGGATATTCCAATTCCAGATAAGGTGAATGATGCATCTGATGTTGGTTGTGAATGGAGCAGTGGGAAAAAACAACTTGTGGACAAGGAAGATAACATGATCACAGAAGCAGAGTCCAAGACGTTAGAAGTTGTCTTCGACAGCTCATTGACGCTAGTGCACTCACAAAGTTATCAAAATGAAGGAAGCTAAAATATAAAGATGTTAAAGTTTTGTTTGGGAAAAAGACAGTAGTCATTATTCATTACTAGTTCAAATTCGAAAGGTTTGTATCATTATTGAATGTCATAGCTCCTCTCAACTTTGAAAGCTATGAGACCCTTAGTTAGTTACAGCGGTTTATTTGAATGAACACTTGGAGCATTCCTCCAACTGCTTCTTGCTACTATTTATTTGTTTTCCCTATAATTTTTTCCTATGCAATTTTGATTTGTTTTGAAAGTTCTCTTCATTTCTCTCTTTGTTTGCATTGCGAACTTTCCGAGTTCACAACAAAGCAACTGTATTAATGGTCTCTAGATATGTGAGCAAGGATTCAAGTCCATTGCTTGATAATGGATCTCCATGAAGCAAAGGGATGTGAATTCTTCTATTGTCAAGTTGAGTCTTCAATATAGTGAGTGGAGCAGTAGAATTCTGTGGCCCAATGCATAAATGGAAATTGTGAAGCACTAGCAGAAGCTGAACAAGTCACTGATAGGAGCAGTGTATATAGTCCAACAGGTCCATAAATCCTATTGGGCTGAGATTTTGTGATTCATGTTGGACTTATTAGCCCAAATCAAACAGGGAATGCTGAGCCAAGTATTATCCTTCATTTTGTGAGATGCATAGGGTGTAAACTGGGATAATATGCAATGTTGAAGTCCTTAACCTCCCTCTACCCCCCCCAAAAACCAATTAACAGTTAAGGTATTTATTTTTTTTTGCATTCACCAATTGTAATAGCCTGTTTGCCTTTTGAAATCAGTTTATTTTGGAAAGTATTTTTTCAAAAAAATACTTTTTGTGAGAAATAGTTTGTGTTTAGCTAATAGATTTAAAAAATTCTTTTGAGTAACAATTAGTGTCTAACCAAATTTTTTAAAAGTTCTCCTGAAAAATAGCTTCTGCTGCTCCTCAAAACACTTATTTTCTCTCAAAAGCTTGGCCAAACACCTAATTTTTTAGAAAAAAATAAGCACTTTTACATTCCCAAAAGCTTGGTCAAATAGACTATAATCAGGAGAGTGGAAATAAACAATGTGTGTGTGTGCGTACACGAACGCATATGTATATGCGATGAGGGAAGAGTAATGGAATGACATTGATAAGGGATTTGGTGGCAAAGGTAAGTTGAACGCTTCATGTTTAAGAAAATATGGTACACTTTGTTGAGAGGCAATAATCTCTTATGTCTACTTACGAATAGAAAAAATAATTCTACAAAGATCTTTAGTAAACAGATGTTTTATTTACCGCTCTTATGTTATTTTTTTCTAATTTTCTGTTAAATTTTTTTTTAATACAATTAAAAGAACATTTGAATCGAAATGGACTACAGAGATGAGAAAAGATATGAAAGAACAAATCCCTTATATTGTGTTAAATTGAAGGAGCTATAAAGAAATGATATCTATATATTTAGAACAGAATTGCGCCAAGGAGCCAACGCCACCCTAAATTCGTGGAGATAATGCTTCCCGACCTTGTATAGCTGAGGGATGTAAAATTAAAAGTTAACTACCTTTCTTTCTCTCTTACCTTAGTACTGCATTCAGTATATTCTAGATTTGATACAAACACTCATTTGGTGCCTATTAGGTCTTAACCTATTTGCTTAGCTCGCTGCCTTCATATTTCAGTTGGGATCTTATATGTTTGAACTAATCATTTCTAATAATTTTCTGATCTTCAGGACGATGATATGGCCCAGGGACTCTCTGAACCAGATATATATGGAGATGCTATGTCCATACTCAGTAGCTACAACATTAAAGCCGGCACTGCACCTGTGTCTGATGCCATCTTTACAAAGTGCAGTGATTTTACAGCCAACTATATGTCTATCAAGTGCAAATCCACGAGAGCTTAGTTCCTTGCTCAAGGTAATATGCAGTAGTACTGTTGAGTTTCTATACCACAGTATGACCTTAAAGCCAATGTACAACACGATATCGGATGTAGAGTTTTCCGTTCTTGAGATATCAAGGAAGCATGGGATGATAACAACACGATTATTAAGTGGGAACCACTAAGGAGATGGAAGACAGGCAAACCCAAGCTGCTAAGGAGATGGAACACAGGCAACGTAAGCCGCTGAGTGGTCTTTCCATCTGTTCGTGAAAACATTGTTTACAAGAAAGGCAACTTATGTGTACATGCACGTCAGTTATATATATATTTGCAATCTTTATCAGTAAGTTTATTGAATAATATGCGTGTCAACTTTAAAAATAATTTTGTAGATGTATACATGCTCCAAACTCAAAGCAGTGCTCACGTAACTAAATTTGTCTCTGAACAGGAGCCGAGGTTTTGTTCCTTAAACCTTTTTAGACCTTTTAATATGTGGGAACCCCTAAATTCTAGGTAGCAGGTCTAATTCTTTTTTTTTTTTTTTTTGAGAAAGGAAACTTAAATCTGACCTTTCTAATTCTGTTTTTAGAAAATGATCTTTTATTCACATACTCAAATTTTATGTCAATAGGCTGTAACAGTTCTGATGGCATGGACTGACAGTGCATTCCACTACATAATCTATTTCAAGACCCGCTGCCAATGTATTTCTATTTCTGATACCCAGAGATAGATTACAGTAAGGATTCCAATTTTCTTCTTTGATAACTATTCCTATTATAAGTCCTAATGTTGATAAGTTGGTTTGGTTTTGAAACAGAACGACTTTCTTATATTCCTATTATAAGTCAATTTTCTTCTTTGATAACAGGACAAAAAGTTAATTTGGTTTTGAAACGTTGGTGATGTAATTGGTGGGTTTTGGAAGACTCGGGCTCGTTTGATAGAGTGTATAAGAATAATGTAAAATATGGTATATTAATAATACTTATATGATTTATGCTTGCATTAGTTATATTTGTATTTTTCTTATGCAGTACTTGGTTTGGTAAATTAAAAATAATATGTATTGCATAATTTCTAAAAAAAAAATACTCCATCCCTTTTAAAAAGAATGACCTATCTTGACTTAACATGGAATTTAAGAAAATAAAGAAGACTTTCAAATCTTGTGGTCTAAAATTAAAGTTTTGTCAAATATATCAAAATATCCTTTAATCTTGTGGTTTTAAACATATCACGTGAAAAGTTGGAATTAAAGAGTTCTAAAAAAAAGGGGTCATTCTTTTTTAAACGGATTAAAAAGAAAAGTATGTCATTCTTTTTAAACGGAGGGAATATTTTTTTTACAAAAATACCCTTCATATATATGGTGGAAAGGATGTGAGAAATATTTTGAGGAATATTTATGTCTTTAATCATGCTAATGCATACATTAGAATCCATTGTATTATTAATACAATTGATTTTGAGGTATTAATAATATACAGTAAAATGTATATAAACTAAAAAAATATACTCAATAAAATATTAATAATACACAATATTAATACATGCATTATTTTTTTTAATACACAACCTTTTATCATATGTGCTCAGCTCTTCCTCTGTTGCATGGGTTACATATTTCCTATAACCCCTCTTTTCTCGTTCTTAATTTCCTTTTTATACTAATACTCGTGTCACCTTTTGGGTCTTTTTGCACTTAGTTTTTCGTCTGGCTTTTTAGTCTCTCGTGATTTCTTTTGGGTTCTTGAGATTTAACGCCTAATAAAAAATAGCAGTGGTCTTGTTGTTCTTTGTGTGGTCAGTGCTGTGAGGAGAGGAAATGGTTGCCCTTGCTCGTGCTTCTGTTTCTGAGGAGGAGGAGGAACTCTACAAATTACTTTTTGAAGTTGGACATGAGCTGCTTCAGCAGCCCTCTTCTTCTAAAGAGGAGCTTTTGGAGAAACTTGATGTGAGATTGTTTTCTTTTCTCTTTCCATCTGTTTACCCACTTAAACCTATGAAGTCAAAAGTATATAACGACCCAGGGGCCTCAATTTGTCTATGAGATACCGAAACTTTTTTCTACTTTTTCCCCTACTGACATTAAACCTGAACTGGTTTGAAATTTGTTTCAGATCACAATTGTTAATTAATCATATTATGAAATGATTGCCTAATTGGTTGAGGGTTTGGTTCCCACCTTGTAGAAAAGGAAACCTTTTTTGTGTATGTAATGTACACTGATTATGGTTTGCATCAGATGAAATTCTGATAAGCACCTCTAGTGAATGATCATTTCCTTTAAGAGGTCTAGTTCTTTTTATAAATATTCTAGTAATTAAAGTCCTGTCTATGTTTGCTTGGCTTAGCATAGAGGGGTCAAAGTCCAGATAGGGGATGCGTTAGGTTGATCCACTGAATCTCTTAATAGGGCCGAAATAGCGGAATGAATACATAAGTTTCATACATACAACCCCCTCTAGTTTGGGATTGAGTTGCAGTTGATTGGTACTCTAGTAATTAAGGGAATTAAAAGCTCTGTCTATGTTTGTTGTTTTTCCATTGGGTTTTACTTTCTGTTCTATTAAGGGAAAAATGTTACCATCCAACCTAGCAGCTGGACCTAGATTGTCATATCTACTATTATCAACATGTTCCTGACACATAACTAGGGAAGAAGGATCTGTCAACATGATCTATCTTGAATCTTGACCTTGTGACGTAGTTTAGATCTTTATTTATTCTTTATTTTCTACAAGATCTCATGATCTAGATTTCATGTGTAATCTAGAGAATCGTTTCCAATGTATTTTGCATGGTTCAATCATTTCTTTTTGGTATTCAATTTTCAGAACTTAGAGCATCTTCTGTCAAGGGTGGAGCAAGTTCCCCCTGCATCGGCGCGAGATGCTATTCGCCCTGCAATGCAAGCACTAGTTGCAGATGGACTTCTATGGCATCTTGCCATAGATGTGAAGGAGTCAGTTGCATCTTGCATCAGTGAGATCATTAGAATTACAGCTTCAGATGGACCATATGATGATAGCAGACATAAGGCAAATACAACTCATACAGCCTTCTTTGCGCAAGTTGGAAGTCAGACTGTTTTCCAGTCTCTCTTCTAATTAAGCTGCTTTGTTTTGTAATTGATGGTTCAGATTCTGTAGTAGTTATGCATCTATGATTTTCTTGGATGCATGAACAGTATTTATACATACTCATAGTTTGATTTCTTGCTCAATTCCCGAACAGGAATTTTTTGAGCTTGCGGTGTTGGCGTTTGGGAAATTGTCTTGCTTGGATGGTCGCTGTTATTCAAAGGCTGTCTCAATTATTGAAGTTCTTGCAAAGTACCGAACGTGCGTGTTGATGTGGGATCTCGAGTTAGATGCATTGATTGTTCATATGTTTCAACGTTTTCTGAATAGTTTAAGGTATATCTCCAATTATGTTATTCATTCATAATTTTTAAAGGAGGGATTGAACCCGACCACATGGGTGTAACTTTGCTGGTATTTTATCTTTATTGTGCATTTGTTTCTGGTATGGAGGTACAAGCTTTTTGGAGATGGGTGATAGTTGATAAATATGGGGTAATGGAAGGGGGATGGAGAACTAGAGATGTCACTATGCCTTTTGGGTGTGATTTGTGGAGGAATATAATGAAGGGATGTGATGATTTCAACAGAAATATCTCATTCAAGGTTGGTAATGGGAGGAGAGTTAATTTTTGGGGGCATAGGTGGTGTGGGGATAGCTTATTGATAGATGATTTCCAGACTTTGTATAGAATGTCATACCAAAGGAACCTGTCGGTCCAACAAATTAGGGAGATACATGGTGGAGAGACGTTATGGGATTTGAGATTTCGGAGGTATTTCCAGGATTGGGAGGTGATCGAGCTCCAAAGATTGATGGCCATCCTTCACAGGCAAGTCAATTCGGTAGATGAACCTGATGCTTCGTGGTGGGTTTTGAGGAACAAGGGGGTTTTCTCTGTTAAATCTTTCTATGAGAAACTCCTAATTAGGGAGGAGGTTGTGTTTCCATGTGACGCAATTTGGACAGTGTTGGTGCCGAAGAAGGTGTGCTTTTTCTCTTGGCTAGCTTCTAGAGGGGTGATTTTGACGGCGGAAAACCTTAGAAAGCACAAGGTTGTCTGTGTTAGCTGGTGTTACATGTGTAAGGAGACAAGGGAAGAAGTGGATCACCTTCTCATACATTGTGTCTTTACCATGAGATTTTGGTGGGATATGCTTCGGTGGTTCGGAGTTTCTTGAGCTATGCTAAAATCTGTGAAAGATTTAATGTTTTGTTGGAGAAGTGGGAATAGAAGTAGGAGGCGTAAGGCATGGAATTTGGTCCCTCTTGCGTTGATGTGGGTTATTTGGAATGAGAGAAATAGGAGACCTTTTGAGGGGGTTCAGTCAAGTTTTTCTCAAGTGAGGAATAGCCTCCAGTCTCTTATTTTCTTTTGGTGAACCCATAAAACCCCTAGTTTTATAGAAGAATGGGTGGACTTTGTGGAGAATCAGATTTTGTAGATTCTTTTCCATTTGGTTTTTTCTTTGTATATGGCCAACTCGGCCTTGTTTATGAATGAAATACGCTTACCTTATCAAAAAAAAATAAAAAAAAATATAATGTATGCTCTGTACTTGCCACAAGTTAAAGTATTACTTTCGCTTTTTCTCATTTTCATTTATTTATTTGTGCACTGGGATAAGAAATAAACTAAACTGCAAAATGTCAACCTTAAGGAGCAGAATACTCATATCTTGTGGTTCAGTATATATTAGTTAGCTACTTTGCTTAGAGTTTTGTCTTGGTCAATGTCTGTTTAGGAGAACCTTTATATCTATCTTGCGGTGACCTCAGCAGTTGCATGTCCTTGAATGATTGCTCCAGCTGAGAACAAGCAATTCAGTGAGCCCTTTTTCTAATATAAAATGTTCTATTTTGAACTGATTGGGCTTTGAAGGTGATCAATTGATTATGCCCAATTCAGAACATGTAGAGCTAGTAAAATGGGAGAGGAAAAGAACGGCGGTGATTTACAGTATTGCTTTTCCTCGTCCGCTTTGGCAACCTAAAGAAAGTTGGATGTTGGTAGTCTGGATCAAAAGATTGGTAGACTTTATCCCCCAGGGATGGGCACCGATTGAGGGACTTGTGTCTTAGGTCACTAGTTCGAGCCCTGCCCCAAGCTAACTAAATCAGGTATTTAAGTGGAAAGGGCAGAGGAGCGGGCCCATCATCCCCAAGTTTCGAAGGTTGCGGTTGGCCCAAAGGATTGGCTCCAGATGGATTTCTCGATCTTTAAAAAATGATTGGTAGACTTGGAAAGTAAAAAAGAAAGGAAGTAAATGCTGAAAGACCAAGAGGAGTGGGAGAAACTTGTCTCATTGCCGGCACCAATCAATTACTAGGTACAGTTTCACCAGCTTCAATCAGTCTCATGATGAAGAGAAGTCACTTCCAAATGAATTTACCCCGCTCACCATAAAACTAATCACTGTACTAGCCCATATTTAGTCGATATAACCCCCCTCCATGGAGCATGCACATTTTTGTCCTTAGAAACTCTCCACAACGTACTGTAAAATCGTTGTATTATAGGTGGATATACTAAAAGCGTAGTATTATAAAAGTGTTGTATTATACCTTCTTCCACTCTCTAGTCTCTACTAGGTTAAGTTCATATTACCCTTCTTTCCCTTCCAATAAAAGATCTCTAATGATCTTTTCCAAATTGTTGAAACACTTACAAGCATGCAAAGTATAGATAATAGATGTATATGATTCTCCATCCTTAACTAGATGTTTCGAGTTTGAGCCTCCGGTAAGAAAAAAATCTTGTTAGAAAGTAGTTTCCCTAGTAAATCCAAATCAATCGGAGATTCAATATAAAATACTGGACGCCTGGTGAAAACACTATTAATTACAATTTATAGCTTATTCTAAATTCCATTGAAATTGTTTTATTTAGAAGAATGATAATTTCTATAGTAATAGTTATCATGTTTAATATGCCACTAAGATGTGTTTATTTTTTAGCCTTTCAATATGCATTAAAAAAAAATCGAAAGTAAATATAAATATAACACTAAAATTAATAAAATCACTTAGTAGTTGAAAACAATATGTTAATATCATTATAATATCAAAAAATATACTATTATTCAAAAGTATTTGAGAGAAAAAAAATATACAGAAATCAAAGTGTGAGCTTTTCCACTAATAAATTTAGACATTGTAGTACTTTTCCAATATTAGACATCCTCAATAATATTAAAAAACCTCTACTCAAAGTACTTTTAAGTTCAACTGTAAGGACAAAACAGTCCAACAAAGTGGCTCTAGTTCTTTGTTTCAAAAAGACAAAAGATTCTTTCTTGGACTGTTTGAAACAAAAAACATTGTTGTCTTTCAGCAGTTTGCAATGCCACGTAGAGTTCATTAGTTCAATGACAAAATAGCATACCGAATTAAGCAACATTAAAAGCACAAACACCCTGAAAAAAGTTAAGGATTTGAAGTCCAACATTAGAGAAAAATGCAATAAATGCGAGTGTCCAGGTGGAGATTACAATTTGGAGTGTTTATTCATGTCAGTCAATTTTTTTCCAATTTTGGTCCAAAATTTAATTATATATACAAACCCCACTTTGTATACCCTCTTATATAATCAGCATTCGCTATGTCTGAGTTTGCCTTTTCTTCTTGAGTGTTATTCATTGTTGGGGTTCTTGAAAGAGCGAATTGATAAAAGATTCTTGAGGTTTTGAGGCTTAGAGTGAATGGTTTTGTGAAATGGCTGTTTCTTCATCTTCCTCCCAGAAAGAACTTGAGGATGAGATAAAAGAATGTGGGATTAGTCTAATCAATCTTCCTTCTTCCACTGAAGAACTCATCAGTCTTCTTGATGTAAAGTTTCAATTTTTACGTTTATTTTATGTTCTTTACATACAATTTACTAGCTTTATCTGTGTTTTTTTGCCTCTTTTTTCTGCCCTATATGTTTAGATTGATTTGATCTTGATAAACATAAGAACTTTTTAGGGGAAGGGTTGTTTGTTATATAAATTTTGATGCCTAGTTTTCCTTATGTATCAGGATGATTTTGTTTGCCTCTTTTTCTGCCCTATCAGTTTAGACTGATTTGATCTTGATAAACATAAGAACTTTTTAGGGGAAGGGTTGTTTGTTAGATAAATTTTGATGCCTAGTTTTCCTTATGTATCAGGATGATTTTGTTTGCCTCTTTTTCTGCCCTATCAGTTTAGATTGATATCATCTTGATAACAATAAGAACTATTTAGGGGAAGGGTTGTTTGTTAGATAAATTTGATGCCTAGTTTTTCCTTATGTATCAGGATGATTTTTTTAAGGAAAATCTCCAAATAGAAGCCTTTTGTTCTTAACCTAATAAAATGACATGATGTTGAATCAGAATTGGAGGAATGGATGTGGCAACTGTAGTTTTGTTGTAATGATTATGGAATTAAAATGGAAAGGACATTAATAAAAAAATAAAAAGGACTTTACATAAATTCCACCATAGAGCAAGTGATTTGATCTTGATAACAGCAAGGACTTTTTAGGGGAAGGTTTGTTTGTTAGATACATTTGATGTCTAGTCTTCCTTATGTATCAGGATGATTTTCTTTATCTCCAAATAGTAGCCTTTTGTTCTTAACCTAATAAATGACATGGTGTTGAATCAGAATTGGAGGAATGGAAGTGGCAAATGTAGTTTTTGGTGTAATGATTTTTTGGAATCAAAATGTAAAGGACAATACATGAATTCCACCATAGAGCAATTTCTCCATGTTCGCGACCTAATCTTTATTGAATGTGTTTGTAATTTCTTGAAGTTGTTTGCTCGTTTTCGGTAATTAATTGTTGCTGCAAGTTAACTCCCTTACACTTTTTGTGTGTTTTAGAAAGTAGAATCTCTATTGTTAAAGGTAAGAAGTTGTTTGCTCGTTTTCGGTAATTAATTGTTGCTGCAAGTTAACTCCCTTACACTTTTTGTGTGTTTTAGAAAGTAGAATCTCTATTGTTAAAGGTAGGTCAAGCCCCTGCCGATTCAATAAAAGATGCCCTTCTACCGGTAATGAAAGCTATGGTCGGAAATGAACTTTTAAAGCACACTGATGTGGATGTCAAAGTTTCTGTGGTATCTTGTATCAACGAGCTTGCTATAATATCTGCCCCGCATCAACCTTATGACGATGCACTAATGAAGGTATCCAAGATGTAACATTCTATTTGTTGTTCAGTTTTCCTAATACACAGGAGAGAGACACACACACACACAAAAACTAGATTAGCTAATGCCACTTGCTCAAATTTTATATCCATTACCTTTTGCTCTTTTTCACGCTTGTATTGAAAAATCTCAGGAAATTTTCCAACTTACTGTAAGGGCATTTGAAGAGCTGTCTAATTCAGGCCGCTGTTATCATAAAGCTGTGAATATTCTTCAAACTGTTGCAGAAGTCAAGGCCTGTGTGATGTTGCTGGACCTTGAATGTGATGCGTTAGTTAGAGAGATATTCCAGATGTTTCTCAGGATCATCAGGTAACTTAGCAAATCTTTCCTTCTGGTAACGTGTTTCTTGTTTTTTTCCCACTTTTTGGACTGTTAGAGTGTGGTTTTATTCTTTCAAGCAATGACTTTAATGTCCTTCAGAATAACTTAGCAAATGTTCCTCAGGATCATCGTTAAGCTTATATTTGGTCAGTGTTCGTCAATAGTATTTTTGCTCTGGTTACAAATTTGTATGTTTAGGATACGTGAGATGTTGAGAACTTCTACTGTTAGAGAAACATTAATTCCCTTGTATAAAACTACTTATTTAGTATTGGAATGACAATTTCCCTTATATAAAACTATTTATTTAGTATTGGAATGACAATGACCTGAATAGAGTGGAGTAAATTCAGAATTATGTAGTCAACCCCAGCTAATACGGGATTGAGGCGCAGGCAATCAGTTAATATTACGGTGGGACGCTGAAGCGTTGGCTGCTTCTGTGTCAAGAGTGGGCAGCAGGCTCGTCGATGTAATTCAAGTGTTTATGGTTTATGTTATCTATTTATGCACAATGCAATTACCATTTGATATTCGTTTCAGTGTTGACTAGCTCGAAGGTGGTGCACGGACATAAACTTTAAATTGTTCACTCAGCTATTTTTGATATTTAAGTTCTTGTACATCTTTGTCTGACCACATTTATGCATGTTGGTGATTGTTTAACATCATACAACCATGCCCTCCCCCCCCAGCTAGGGGTGGCATAAATACCAAAAAATAGGACCAAACCGAATTAATTAGGTTTTTTGGTTCAGTTTCGATTTTTTTTTTCCAAAACTCCGGTTCGGTTTAAGGGTCCCAGTTCTTCGGTGCATCAAAGAACCGAACTTCTGCTGCTGCGTGCTACTGCCTAATTGTTGCTGCTGATGCGTGCTACTTCCCGTTAATTTTGAATATGTAATTGTGATGGATATTAACTTAAAATAAAAGAGATTACTAATTTGATGATGGCTATGGTATCTACATGATCTTCATGTGTTGGAGTTATTTTGAACAGTTGGCATTTTTCATGTTTTAAGATATATAGTAGCTCATTTAATATCCAGGTGGTGGGAATATACTGGGTATGTTGTTGTTGTTGTTGTTAGTATCTCATTTAATATATCTTAACTAATTACAGAACAATATCAAGATTTGTTTACCATTAATTGCAAACCAAGTTGGCAACGTGCGTATCCTGCCCTGAAGTTTTTCCTTCTTTTTTTTTTTCCTGTTAGCATTTAGGCTGCTACTGCTCATGGTTGAAAGGCGTGAGCTTCCAACAATGATTTACTCTTCTTTGCTTTTAACTTCACTCTAATAAGCATTATAATTTTCTTTGAAAAAACGAAAAAATCCGTTTTAGAAAAACCGAACCGAACTAATTCAGTTTGGTGTTCGGTGCACACTTTTCCATAACCGAAAACCGAAGTTTGAATAAACCGAACGGCAACCCTACGGCCACTGCAAATATTATAAGGTTATCATGTACAAGTTTCCTCTGATGAATGCTTATGTTTCATGCTGTATTTTTTTCAAGGCCCAACCATCCTAATGTTGTATTCACAAGCATGGAAGTAATCATGACTCAGCTCATTGAAGAAAGTGATGAAATCAAAATGGAGCTTCTTCAGCCCCTTCTTGATAGCCTCAGAAAGGAAAAGCAGGTAATAAACCTCATCCTATTGATCTTCTGTTAATCATGTTTCTTTAGTGCTTTACTTGATCTTATATACTGTACAGATCTGGTCACCTATCTCATCAAAGTTGGGAAAGAAGGTCCTGAAAGAATGTGCTTCCGCCGTTAGACCTTGTCTTCTAGAAGCCCTCAAGTCAGGAACCATGAATCTTGATGATTACGTTGATCTAGTTGCTTCAATATGCAAAATGCCTGAGGGAGAAGAAATGGTGCGTCCTACTCATGACTATCTTTTTGTATGCAACTGTTCTTTGCTTTCTCTTGAAATGTTGAATGAAACGTTTTCAAAATGATCCTTTTTGCTAAATAATGTAGCTTCAAGGTCACGGGTTCAAGCCGTGGATACAGCCTCTTGCAGAAATGCAAGGTAAGGCTGCGTACAATAAAACCTTGTGGTTCGGCCCCTCCCCCGGATCCAACGCATAGCGGGAGCTTTACTGCACCGTGCTGCTTCTTTCAATGGCATGTCTATTTTTACTACTAATTATCAAATATGCTATCGAGTTGCTACTGATTAAAAAAAGTGCTCCTTATAAGTAAAAGAAACTATTGGATAGCTTTTCCTTTTTTGCCATGTCTTTTTTTACTACTAATTATCAAATATGCTATCGAGTTGCTACTGATTAAAAATTTTTTTCCTTATTAGTAAAAGAAATTATTGGATAGCTTTTCCTTTTTTGCTAACATTAGTTTTATGGTCAGATGGAAAATGAAAATGTGACTGAAGCTGTATCTCCTGTAAAAGTTGGTCCATCTGCTTCTGTTATCAGCGAGACACTGCCGGAGGATGGGGCGCCTTTAAATAACAATGGCACCTCTTCGAAAACATTACAGCATCGCAGTCATGATGAATGTAAGGGCACATCAGGTAGCAAAAGAAAACCACGTCGGAGCTCAAGGAAGAGCGGGTCTGTTTTGAAAGGTGATGTGGACACCACTTCTGGTCTTAACAATGTAAAAAGAGAAGGAAACTTTACTGCTGCTGAGGAGTCATCAGTGCAGCAAATTGATGAAAAGAAACAGAAGAATGACAGAGCTACCATTGAGATTCATGATATAGAAGAATCAGGAGATGAGGTTGGACAACTTCTTAGAAGTTTCTATCTCTAGATCTTTGTTTATTACTTATTTCAAGCACAAATTTGACATTCACTTTTCTTCCTTCTCCCTTTGTGGTTGTGGGTTTTACAGGAGATTAAACTATCATTTGGGGATGAAAATCTCTCCAGCAAACTTGCCAAGGAGAAGCGCCGGAGGAAGTTTGCCGTGAGAAAGGATGAGGTACTTACTAATATAGCATTTTTTGAAGTAAACTGTAACCCTTGTTTCCATATCTGCAAAATTTGCAAAGTTTTCTTGTATTCATGTAGCATGGTTGAAATGTAGTGTGTTGCCAAATTCTGTGACTTCATTGCTTTTTCAAAGGAATCCAATCTCAGTAAGAACAAGTTATAAGCTGCTTTATCCTCCTTGAATTCGGAGGAAATGCTATGCTTATCTCTTTTCAATAGAGTTCAAAGGACTGAAACTAATTTTTGGTTCAGGCCCTACTGCTTTCAATATATATGTTGTCCAAGAGTATTTTCATGTCCGAAGAGCTTATGGTTCCTAATTGTTTCATTCAGAATTCTAAAAGGCGTCGCTTCACCAAAAATTATGGAGAAGAAATAGTTGGTACCAGAATAAGAGTTTGGTGGCCCTTGGACCGAAAGTAAGTTCTACAAAATGTTGTGTCAGGACTGTCGCATTATTGTAAATTTTGTGGTACTAATCACAGATCCACTCTCATCCCAGCACTTGTCATCCTTGATTACTTATGTTGTTAATTTTATCGTTTATAAAATTGACCTGCCTCCTAGGCTGTCAGCCAAGATTGCTTCATCTTTTGACTTGTGGAGTATCAGCGCATATCTTCAATTCCTTCTACTAAATTGACTTTTATCGTGTCTTGCATATGAAAGAAAGAAGTCGAGCTAAAACAGTGATTGATCTCATAGAATTCCTCTAAGAATAGCAAGGGATGTTCTTTTGGTATCCTGTTAATACTTTTCCATGCACCTTCTTGGTACTATATTAATAGTACACTTGCCATCTCTCTGTCCAAAAAAAAAAAGAAGAAGAAAAAAGACAGAAGTCTAGCTAAAGTTTTTGATTTGAAGTTTCCCTTTGCAGGTTCTATAAGGGTGCAGTTTCTACATTTGATCCTGTGAAAAAGAAGCATCAGGTAGTGACGTTATTATCAAGCTTCGTGCGCTGCTTTTTATTAATCTCTTTACAGCTTTCATCCCAGTATATTATATCGTTTCACTTAGCAATGCTCTGATATTTGCACTTAGTAATGACAAGAATCTATACACCATTCCCAAGTCTCAAATAGTTCTCAAATATATATTTTTTTCAATTTAAAAATAAATAAATTATTTGTTATTATTCTCTACAATTGCCAAAATATCTGCAAGTCCAGTTGAATCCATCTTCCTGATAAGTTAATGTTGAGGCAAATTATTTTCCGAGGGTGACTCCATCTTCGTGTAAGTAGAGACAAAACTATTTTCCAAACCAAATAGACTCACTGCAGCAGAAGCCCCTTTTACCTATTGATTCCCTTACACAGCCTAAAAGACATCTTTCTCGAAGACTGTCATCCTGTTAAAACTGCAGAACAGGAAAATATATCCTGGGAGTAAAGTAGTGATTTTAGCTGAAGTTTTTAGTTGACTGATGCAATTTGCTGTTTTTCCTTTTGAGATCAATTATGATGATGGTGAAATGGAAATCGTGAATCTGAGTAAGGAACGGTTTGAGATTCTTGAAGACAATTCATCTGACAAGGTGCTCTCCCCATTTGAGACTCTGTTATCTTAACAATTTCAAGTTATCATTGGCATTACATCTCTTTGTGATATGATTCTTTTGGACGCCCTATGTGCAGAAGCATGAAGCAGACCTTCAATGCAATTCTTTTTCATCTGTTCCGTAAGTATTGATTTCCAATTCTTTTTATTTTTGTACAAATCCTAGAGCTCTACACAGTCTTGACTGTTGTGTTTACTTCTACCTACTACTTTCATGTAAGAGATTGTATTTTGCATCACCTTGATATGCCAATACTATTGTCGGGATATGATATGGTTATTGGTTGATGAACTCGAGCAGATCCATGAAGAGGAAAGCAAAAAGAACCTCCTCAACAAAAAAGGAACCCAGAGTATCTTCATCCAAAAGGTTAATTTTTTGTTGTTGTACACTTTTCCCTGTAGTACTGCTCTTTGAACTGAATGTTCTGAGGGTTTTGACAAGCAGGTTTTCTATCTTCAGGTCTAAAAAAAATCCCCGAAAGAGTGACACTGAGTCCACGGATATTCCAATTCCAGATAACATGAATGATGCTGCTGACATTGGTTGTGAAACTAGCAGTGGTAAAAAAGAACTTGTGGACAAGGAAGATAATGATATCACGCAGAAACAGGGATCCAAGACTTACAAAGTTGCCTTAGAGATCTCATTGACGCTTGAAGACCATCCATCTGACAAGGTCCTTTCTCCATCTGATACTGTGTTATCTTTTAACATATTTTCAAATTATCATTGACATTATATATCATTGTGATACGATTCTTTTGGATGCAATATGTACAGAAGCATGAAACAGATCTTCAAACCAATGATGTTTCAGCTGTTGTGTAAGTATTGATTTCGTTGTAACCTTGGAAATAATCCTAGTTCTTTACAGGTTCTTGATTGTCGTCTTTCATGTTTCTTCTACCTACTACTTTTATGTTAGAGATTGTATCAACAACCTTGATATGTCACTACTATTGCTTTAACATGATATGGTTATTGGTTGATGAACTTGAGCAGATCCACGAAGAAGAAAGCAAAAAGAACCTCCTCAATAAAAAAGAAACCTGGAGTCTCGTCATCCAAAAGGTGTTCTTTTGTTGCTGTACACTTTTCCCTGTAGTATTTCTCTCTGAACTGAATGTTCTGAGGGTTTTGACAAGCAGATTTTCTATCTTCAGGTCTAAAAGAAATCCCCAGAAGAGTGACATTGGGTCCATGGATATTCCAATTCCAGATAAGATGAATGATGCTGCTGACATTGGTTGTGAAACAAGCAGTGGGAAGAAAGAATCTGTGGACAAGAAAGATTACGGTATCTCACAGAAACGGAGGTCCAGGACTACCAAAATTGCCGTAGAGAACTCATTGACTCTTGAAGACCATCCATCTGATAAGGTCCCCTCTCCATTTGATACTGTGTTATCTTTTAACATTTTTTCAAATTATCATTGGCATTATATATCTTTGTGATACAATTCTTTTGGATTCAATATGTACAGAAGCATGAAATAGATCTTCAAAGCAATGATGTTTCATCTGTTCCGTAAGTATTGATTTCTAAATTCCTGGTAACCTTGCACATAATCCTAGTTCTTGACATGTCTTGACAGTAATCTTTAGTGTTTACTTCTGCCTACTACTTTTATTTTAAAAGATTGTTTTTCGCATCACCTTGATATGCCACTACTATTGTTCTGACATGATATGGTTATTGCTCTCTGAACTGAACGTTCTGACAGTTTTGACAAGCTGGTTTTCTATCTTAAGGTCTAAAAGGAAACCCCAAAAGAGTGGTGTTGAATCCCTGGATATTCCAATTCCAGATCCTGATGCTGCTGATGTTGGTTGCAAAACAAGCAGGGGGGGCAAAGAACTTGTGGATAAGGAAGATAACGATATCATACAGAAGCAAAGATCCAAGACTTTCAAAGTTGCCTTTGAGAACTCATTGACGCTTGAAGACCATCCATCTGACAAGGTCCTTTCTCTATCTGATACTGTGTTGTTATCTCTTAACATATTTTCCAATTATCATTGGCATTATATATCATTGTGATACGATTCTTTTGGATGCAATATGTACAGAAGCCTGAAGCAGATCTTCAAAGCAATGATGTTTCATCTTCTCTGTAAGTATTGATTTCTAAATCTCCTTGTACCCTTGGATATATCCTAGTTCTTTACATGTTCTTGACTGTTGTTTTCATGTTTATTTCTACCTACTACTTTTACGTTGGATTTTTTTTTTGCATCACCTTGATATGCCAGCACTATTGTTTTGATATGATATGGTTATTGGTTGATGAACTCGAGCAGATCCATGAAGAGGAAAGCAAAAAGAACCTCCTCGACAAAAAAGGAACCCAGAGTATCTTCATCCAAAAGGTTAATTTTTTGTTGTTGTACACTTTTCCCTGTAGTACTGCTCTTTGAACTGAATGTTCTGAGGGTTTTGACAAGCAGGTTTTCTATCTTCAGGTCTAAAAAAAATCCCCGAAAGAGTGACATTGAGTCCATGGATGTTAAAATTCCAGATGAGATGAATGATGCATCAGATGTTGGTCGCGAAACGCGTGTATCTTCAGCCAAAAGGTTTTTTTTGTTGTTGTTGTGCACACTTTTCCCTGCAGTATTGCTCTCTGAACTGAATGTTCTGAGGTTTTGACGAGTAGGCTTTCTATCTTCAGGTCTAAAAGAAATCCCCGAAAGAGTGACATTGGGTCCATGGATATTCCAATTCCAGATAAGATGAATGATGCATCTGATGTTGGTTGTGAAACGAGCAGTGGGAAACAACTTGTGGACAAAGAAGATAACATGATCACAGAAGCAGAGTCCAAGACGTTCTAAGTTGCCTTAGAGAGACGCTAGTGAACTCACAAAGTTGTCACATCAAAGGAAGCTAAAATATAAAGATGTTAAAGTTTTGTTTGGGAAAAAGACAGTAGTCATTATTCATTACTAGTTCAAATTTGAAAGCTTTGTATCATTATTGAATCTCCTAGCTCCTCTTAACTTTGAAAGCTATGAGACCCTTAGATTGTTAAAGCGGTTTATTTGAATGAACAGTTGGAGCATTCCTCCAACTGCCTCTTGCTGCTATTTATTTGTTTTCCTATACAATTTTGATTTGTTTTGAAAGTTCTCTTCATTTCTCTCTTTGTTTGCATTGTGAACTTTGCAAGTTCATAACGTACAATGCAATTGTATTCATGGTCTCTTGGTATGTGAGCAAGGATTCAAGTCGATTGCTTGATAATGGATCTCCATGAAGCAAGGGGATGTGATTCTTCTATTGTCAAAAAAGTTGTCTCTTCAATATAGTGGGTGGAGCAGTAGAATTCTGTGGCCCAATGTATAAATGGAAATTGTGAAGCACTAGCAGAAGCTGAACAAGTCACTGATAGGAGCAGTGGATAATAGTCCAACAGGTCCATAAATCCTATTGGGCTGAGATTTTGTGATTCATGTTGGACTTGTTAACCCAAATCAAACAGGTAATGCCAGCCAAGTATTATCCTTCATTTTGTGAGATGCATAGTGTGAAAACTGGGACAGCATGCCCCCCCCCCCCCCCAAATTAAAAAAAGGTTCTCTTTTTTCTGCATTCATCAATTCTAATACTCCCTCCGTTTCAAAAAGAATGACCTAGTTTGACTTGACACGGAGTTTAAGAAAATAAAGAAGACTTTTGAATCTTGTGGTCCTAAATTAAAGTTATGGCAAATGTACCAAAATGTCTTTTAATCTTGTAGTCTTAAACATGCCATGTGGAACGTTTGAATTAAAGTGTTGCCAAAAAAGGAAAGGGTCATTCTTTTTTAAACGAACTAAAAAGGAAAGTAGGTCATTCTTTTTGAAACGGAAGGAGTAGCTTGTTTCTCGCTTCGAAATTAGTTTATTTTGAAAAAGGTTTTTTTCTAAAATCATTTTTCAAAAAAAAGTACAGTACCTTTTAGAGAAATAGTTTGTATTTAGCTAATAGATTTAAAAGGTTCTTTAGTGTTTGAGCAAACTTTTAAAAGTGCTTCTAAATATCATCTCCTGCTACTCTCCAAAGCACTTATTTTCTCCCAAAAGTTTGGTCAAACACCTCGCTTTTTTAAAAGAAAATTAGCACTTTTAGACTCCCAAAAACTTGTTCAAACAGACTATAATCAAGAGAGTGGAGATAAACAATGTGTGTGCAAGCCCACGAACGCGTATGTATGTGTGTTGAGGGAAGAATAGCAAGTAATGACATTGATAAGGGATGTTGGTAGCAAATGAAAGTTGAACGCTTCATGTTTAAGAAAATATGGTACACTTCGTAGTTCGTTGGGAGGCAATAGTCTCTTATGTCTACTTACGACTAGAAAAAATTAATCCTACAAAGATCTTTAGTAAACAGATGTTTTATTTACCGCTCTTATGTTATTTTTTTCCTAATTTTCTCTAAAAAAAAATCATACAATTAAAAGAACATTTGAATCGAAATTTACTGCAACATGGAATCGAAAATGTGCTAAAAGTTGCAGCTAGTAATGAGTGGAGTAGTGAGTATGCATTGCATGTATCATGCTGAGGTCAAACTCAAGTCATATGCATACTCGTCTCTTTTCCAATGACAAAATTGTGTTACGTCTCTCACACAAATGATATACTAGTTATGTGCAGCACCTTTCGAAAACTTCTATAAACCAAATGAAAACAAAATAGAAACACCATGAATTTTATTACGTCTCTCACGCAAATGATAATGGTTATGTGCGACACCTTTCGAAAACTTATATAGACCAAACGAAATAGAAATAGAAACACCAGAAATTTCCAATATAGTACAATAAAATGGAAAATTAGTAATGAAATGTAGCAGGTTGATCCAGTTAGTCAAAGTGAAAATGAAATTAAATTGAAGAGAAAAAAATAACCAAAATTGTTAATTATCTTTGGCTTTAGGCTTTAAATGGTCCCTTATTTTTATATGAAGCACTAATAGTCCTCTTCCAACGTTGGGTGTTTAATTGTTGCAGCAGTCTAATTTGCTAATGTTATTTCTGGTTGTGTTATACATAGTCCTAGCTTGCAATAAATAAATGAAGACCTAAAAGAAGCAGACTTGGTAGTCATTTGGCCATGAAAATTAAAAAAAAATACTCATTTTGTTTGGAATTATTAAAGTTAAAGTTGGAGTTGCGTTTGACCATAGTTTTTTCAGTTAATATTTAAAATTTAAATGTATTTTTTAAAAAAATATAAAATATAATTTGAACATGGAATATAATTTAATGAAGTTATTTTATGAAAATAAAAAACTTAAGATTCTTCTGGAAAAAAAATAATTAAAAAGTGAAAATAAAGTTTTGGTTGTTTTCTAAATTCCAAATACAACTTCAGTTGTATTTGAAATTTTCATGGCCAAATAATATTTTTTCAAATAAAGTAAAATAATTTTTTTAAAAAAGTGAATAATATTTATGATCAAAGAGTCCTTGATAAATTGAATTGATTTGGCATATCATAAAAACAAGTCCACGTGTTAAAAGAATTAAATTAAACTATAAATAAAAAGGAAATGCTAACTTTTATATTACCTTATTTTAAAGTATAATAAACTGCTAACTATTTTTTTAACAAAAAATTCCGTAGATTCGATCTTACTCGCCCGTCCAACAATATTTGTCAACTGTTAACTTAACACACCTTAAAAGACAATAAATAATAAGAATAATTTATTATATTATTCTTTGAATATAATAAATTTAATATATTAAAAAATACATTAGATTATGAATAATATTTAATAGCAAGCGTGAATGGACAAACAATTGTAAGTTATTCATTGATTTTGATAAGTATTATTGGACATCTATTTTTAAAATATAGTGAAAAAGTAAAGATAGACGAAGGAAGTATTATAGGAAGAGTTGACCAGCCGAAGCAGACTACTACTCTTGATCAACATTCTTGTTTCAGCTACTTCAACTCGTATAATTTTACTATACCACCCCTAATTAATAAAAAACTAGCCGAAGCAGACTACTACTCTCGATTAACATATCTGTTTCAGCTGCTTCAACTCATATGATTTTACTATATCACCCCTAATTAATTAAAAAGGTGAAATGGATGAGGATAGATAGTAGATATGGAGATGGGAAAATGTGGAATTTTTGATCAAAATAACCCATTTTTTAAATCAATTCACCAAATTAATATGTTTTTTGAAAACTTTATAAAACTAGTATAAACGTTGTTGGCAGTATCGTATTAGGTTTTAAAAAAATTAACGGATCAAAACGACGTTAAAATAGGAAACGTTACTGATAGTAACGTTTTTTACTTAAAACGTTACCAATGGTAACGAGACTCTGCAACTCTGCCACATTAGACTGTGAGTCTGGTGTGGCAGAATTGCAGTCTTGTTACTGTTGGTAACGTTTTAAGTCAAAAACTTTACTATCAGTAACGATTCCTACTTTAACACCGTCTACTGTTCCTTGTGGTTCGTTAATTTTTTTAAAATCTAATACGTTATTGTCAACAACGAAAGTTTTGACCAAAATAAGCCATTTTTTAAATCAATTCACCAAAGTAATATTTTTTTTAAACTTTATAAAACTAGTATAAACATTTTTGGCAGTAACGTATTAGGATTTAAAAAAATTAACAGACCACAAAGGACCACAAAGAACAGTAGACGGAGTTAAAGTAGGAATCGTTAGTGATAGTAATGTTTTTAGCTTAAAATGTTACCAACAGTAATGAGACTCTACAACTCTGCCATATCAGCCTCTACAATATTTATACTAATTTTGTAAAGTTTTCAAAAAACATATTACTTTGGTGAATTGATTTAAAAAATAAGTTATTTTGGTCAAAAATTAGGAAAATGTGTGTGGGTAAGTAAAAACAATGGATGAAGCAAGTGTTCATCGATCGCCTCGCCTCGCCTCGCCTCACTAAACTTGCTGTATTGTGGTGACTGGGCCAGCCTTTGCCACCGCTTACAATCTGTTTGGTTTCATGTGATGCATGCATTGTTTCTGTTGTTTGTTTTGTGGTGTCGACAGAAGAGGGGAAGTGATAACAGAGGTGGGACACCTGGAAAATGAACCCACACTTTAAGGCTTTTTTACCTTTTTTGATTTTCCACTTTAATAAGTAGAATTGATTTAACTTTTCTCTCTGGTAGTAGGTAATTAAGTTGGTGAATATGGCTTTGGCTTTTCCAATTCCTATATAAACTCTTCCTCTGTCCCTCTTTCCATTAACTTGATATCACTCACTACTTTCTCATTCCTCTTATAATAATAATAATTCCCTGAATCCGGCGGCAATAAAAGTAAGTATGCCATCTGATTCCGGTAAAGTCATTTGTGTTACCGGCGCCGGAGGTTACATTGCCTCTTGGATTGTTAAACTACTCCTACAAAAAGGATACACTGTCAGAGGAACCGTTAGGAATCCTGGTAATTAACAAATTCTTCAATTTTTATACAAAATTCATGATACATTTCCCAATTGATGATTCATTTTTTTTTTGTTTTAGGAAATGTGCTTGTGAATGATGATGTTTATTGATTATGATTATATTTAGTCAGGGGTAGAGCTAGGTATGATCGAGAGGTTCATCTGATGAAATTATTCCTTTTAATGTATATATAGTAGATGTTGATCTTCTTTGGCTTCTTTTTGTGTTTTACTTCTTCATATTGTGTTCAGATGAAATTATTTCTTTTAATTCTTGCTCTGTCATTGTGTTCAGATGATCCCAAAAATAGTCACTTGAGGGAACTTGAAGGTGCAAAGGAAAGACTGACTCTATGCAGAGCTGATCTTCTGGACTACCAGAGTTTGAGAGAAGCAATCTATGGATGTGATGGAGTTTTCCACACTGCCTCCCCTATTACTAATATTCCAGTAAGTATTCATGTTGATGGAGATAAATTACAGAAATTAAGTAACAAAATATTACAAAAAAATATAATTCAGAGATACTATTTAGAATTAAAGCCATTTGAATTGCTTCATAGGATTGATTTCAGACAATTAGTTCTAGTGGCTCAGGATTCTTCCTTTCATTTTTTGGTGGTGGTTGATTGAGATTTATCGATAAAAACAGGGGAGGACCGAGACTGAAATATAGAGTTAAAAAAAAAGAAAAAAAAAAAAAAAACAGCTGGTGCACTAAAGCTCCGCTATAATCATGGGTCCGGAAAAGACCGAACTACAAGGTCTATTGTAGGCAGTTTGTATTTCACTTTATATTCAAATAAATATAGAGTATATTGAAAAAAAGAAAAAGGAGGAAGGATCAGTTACGTTAATGGAGGGCCCTCGTCTATAACCATAATTGATCAATGGCTTACACGTCGAATGTGCACTAGCAAAGTTTCTTTATCTTTCGGTTTGTTTTTTTGGTTTCTCATCCGCTATTCAGTATTCAGTATCTGCAATTATAGCTCATTATATTCGTATCGTGCATTGCTCATTTAAGGAATCACTCTTCTATAAATATTTTCCATACTGAACTCGAAACCAAAATATTTGATCAAGGAATCACACAACTATGACGTGGTGCTCCTCACCCACCATAAATATTTTCTTTATTTGCTGTCACATCCTTTGATGCTTTAGCTTTCAGTTAGACTAATAGTTCCATCATCTGAAAGATATTCTGTTTTCATGCACGACTTCTTTTTTTTTGTCCTTTAATACTTTTTTTTTTTGGGTTGAAGGAACAAATGGTGGAGCCAGCAGTAATTGGGACCAAGAATGTGATAACAGCAGGTGCAGAAGCCAAAGTTCGAAGGGTTGTGTTTACTTCGTCAATTGGTGCTGTGTACATGGACCCCAACCGGGCCCCTGATAAAGTTGTGGACGAGACTTGCTGGAGTGATCTTGATTTCTGCAAGGATACTAAGGTCCGCTAAAAAATAAAATCATTAACGCGCATGTACCTTTCGATTCAAACCAATTGATAGTGACAATTCATATAGTCGATTTCAATTTGTTTGACATGTTCTTTTTCGAAACGGTTTTGCAGAACTGGTACTGCTATGGAAAAATTGTGGCGGAGAAAACAGCACGGGATGAGGCAATGGAAAAAGGAGTGGATTTGGTCGTGATCAACCCAGTGCTGGTGCTTGGACCACTGCTCCAACCAACAGTGAATGCAAGTGTTCTTCACATACTAAAGTACCTAACTGGATCTGCTAAAACATATGCCAATTCAATTCAGGCATATGTTCATGTCAAAGATGTGGCACTAGCCCACATACTTGTCTACGAGACTCCTTCTGCATCTGGCCGCTATATCTGTGCTGAGAGCGTGCTTCATCGCGGTGACGTGGTCGAAATTCTCGCCAAATTCTTCCCGGAGTATCCCATCCCTACCAAGTAAACTCACCTCCCAAATCTTTCAGCTAAATTTAACCATTATTTGAACTAACCTTAGTGCCTAGAGTACACGCACTGCAAAAAGAAACAGTGAACAGTAAAAATTTCTCGGTAATTCTATTTAACTACATAGACCGGAGAGATGATCTTGTTGGCTATGTTGAACAGACTCTTCAACAATGTGACCAGGTGCGTGTTGGATTTGTGTATTTTTGGAGGATACGACATGGGTGAGACAACTTTTTTTAAGAGTACGAGCAACATAGCTTGTTGGAACGTTTACAAACATTCCTACCAATTTCAGTTCTCAGGATTTAATTCATATGACAACTTAGGTACCAATTAATGCACTTCAAAAGTATACTCCATATCTAAAGATTCTTTATGCCTAAAATAGGAAACTTTCTTCTGTTTGAAATGATGATGTGTCAGTAGGTGTACCCGACGAACAAAATCGTATACAATACTCGTATATTTTATGAAAAGAATTTGACTCAAATTTGACGCTATAAATTTTAATAGAAGTACCCATTAACAAGCATCCAAGTATGTTTCTAGATTTGCCTTGCCCATACAAAACATCAAAATCATGTCTGGCCCCAGCCACTTCTTCCTTTCACTCTACCCTTATTAGCATGATCTAGAGACATCTTTAGTGTCAACAATAGTGGGAGGGGGCATCTTTTTTTAGTAATTTCAATCATGATCTCTAACGATTATTAAACTGTAATAGATATGTCGTTGTTAGCAATGATTAATTAGTATATAATATAACCATATACATGTCACGTAACTCGTTTCTAGAACTGTTATCTAGAATAGATTATCATAATCATGGCCTATAGACGCTTGAGGCCCTGAAATAGCCTTGCTTTCACGTTCCCCTCTTTTCTTAGATCAGGTTAGCACTTATGCTACTATTAAATCTATTATTATTATTATTATTATTATTATTATTCAGGTGCTCGGATGAGACGAGGCCAAGGGCAAAACCGTACAAATTCACGAACCAAAAGCTAAAGGACTTGGGCTTGGAGTTTACGCCTGTGAAACATTGCTTATATGAGACAGTGAAAAGTCTGCAGGAGAAGGGTCACCTTCCACTTCCTACTCAAAATGATGAACCTACTAGAATGATCGATCACTCTTAATTAATTAGCCTCTGATACTCTTAAAAAGTACTAAGTATTAATGAAGGGGCGATTATCAATGGTGAAAGTTGACCAATATGGCTTTTCCCTTTTTATGTGCCAAATAAAAAGAAAAGAAATAAAAAAGAGCTACTTGTTATGCTCCGTTTTACTACATGTGAAGTGTTTGTGATGTTCCTATTGATGTTGTTATTTGTTACCACGTATCCAGATCTTGCGGTGTATATATATTATAGCTGAAAGGAAAAAAGTTCAAATATGTCATTGAATTTTTAGAAAAAGTTTATTTATGTCATTTTTTAAAAGCTGAGGTCATGCTACTGTTGCAAATGCGCGACCCAAATTGCTCAGTTGTGTCATTATATATTAATGGAATATATAGCTGATTTTCAAATACCATTTTTTCTCAAAACAAAGAGTTCAATTCAAGATTCGTAGCTATGATATTCAATAGTTGATCAAAAAATTAAATAATGAAGTTCAGGATTAAATAAAACGACCCAATACGACTAAATCAATAGTATTCAACAATCATGAAAGAATCATAATCCTAGAAAGAGTAGTTTATCTCTACATAGGCCTTCTATCATAATCCTAGAAAGAGTAGTTTATCTCTACATAGGCCTCCAAGAAGGCTCCTAGCTATTCTTAGCTCATTGACTGCTAGTGAACTCACAAAGTAGTCACAACGAAAGAAGCTAAAATATAAAGATGATAATGTTTTATTTGGGAATTAAGAATACAGTAGTCATTATTGGTTACTAGCTAGTTCAAATTTGAAAGCTTTGTATCATTATTGAATCTCATAGTTCCTTTTAACTTTGAAAGCTATGAGGCCTTAGTTTGTTAAAGCGGTTTATTTGAGTGAACAGTTGTAGTATTCCTCCAACTGCATGCTTCTTGCTATAACCTTTTCCTTTGCAATTTTGATTTGTTTTGCTAGTTTTTTTCATTTCTCTCTTTGCTGCGTAGTGAAATTTCCGAGTTCATAAAAAATCAAATGTATTCATGGTCTCTAGATATGTGAGCAAGGATTAAGTCCATATCTTGACAATGGATTTCCATGAAGTAAGGGGATGTGAATTATTCTATTATCAAGTTAAAGAGTGTTCCATATAGTGAGTGGAGCAGTAGAACTCTGTGGCCCAATAGGTCCATAAATCCTATTGGGCTGAGATTTTGGTGATTCACGTTGGACTTGTCAGCCCAAATCAACCAGGTAATGCATAGGGTCCCCCTCTCCCCACCCACCCACAATTAACAAAAAGGTCGATTTTTTTTTCTGCATTCACCAATTCTAATCAGGAGAATGATGAACAAGTGAGGGTTGCTCTCAAGTGGTTGATCACCTCCATCATCAATCGGTAGGTTGCTCTAAAGTGGTTGATCACTTCCGCTATCAACCGATAGGTCGAGGATTCGAGGATACATGGAAACACCACTAATCCACTATCCTCCTAATCAGATGAAAACCCAGGATTTGAAATCTGTGGGTGCACCAGTGTTGTCAAAGGCACGCTTAAGCCCTGAAGCGAGGCTCAAAATGTGTTGAGCGCTTCGCCTCACTTAATGTGCAGTTTAGTGTCTTCATCAAGATTCTAAAACATACTTTTTCCTTGTCAATGAGGCGTTTTGAAGAGACGGACACTAAACAATTGATATTTCACTTTATCGTAATTTTTTTTTCAATTTCTTTATTCATATATTTGTCATTCATGCTTATAATTATTAGTCTTGGACTAGACATATATATTTATATTTTTTTCTCCCTTTTTATGCCTTTTTTCATTAAAGCCTTCGCTTTATTTGCACTTTGAGCTTATAGCCCCAACGGACTTTAGAGCTTTTTTGCGCGTTTTGCTTTTGATAATACTGGGGTGCACCGATATTATCTAACGTAGACTTTAGCGAAACTTTCAATGTCAATTAAGGGATAATGTCATATTCGATTGGTCACTAATGGCATGAACAATATTGAAAATACAATATATAGAATAAATATGAGTTCTAAGCTAATAAACTTTTACTTTCTTATAATATGAATTTTAGCTAATATGTTGACTTTAACTTGTTTTAAACATCTGTTGTGATAGCTTAATGGTCAAGGTGGGCTTACTGTAACTGTATGGTCACGGGTTTGAATCCCCAATCCAACAATTTTGATGTTATAAACTTGTAATAAGACCTTTAAATCTAGAAGTATAAAAAAAAATAAAAAAAATAGTGAAACTGTGTGATACAGGGATCGATCCCTGGTTGCATGGCTGGAAGCATCAGCCTCAACCAGCGCACCAAGGTGCACTGTCATTCTTTTATGGGTGTACTATTAGCTATATCCAAAATTCTCAAGGTATATACACATATATATACATGATTTTTTCCGAAGTTAACGGGTGCACGTGCATCCTCACCAACACATGTGGGTCCTCCTCTGCTCCTAATGGAGTAGGGTAAGGAAAAAATCAGCAGAATGAAGGTAAACAATGTATGTGTGTACATGCACGCGCTTCATGTTTAAGAAAATATTGTACACTTATAGCCTGTTTGGCCAAACTTCTAAAATCAGCTTATTTTCAGAAGTGCTTTTCAAAAAAATCTTTTGGTGAGTAGCAGTTTGTGTTTGGCCAATAAAATTAAAAAATCACTTTTGAGCAGCAATTAGTGTTTGGTCAAGCTTTTAAAAATGCTTTTAAGTGTATTTTTCTCATAAGTGCTTTTTTCAAAAGTGCTTTTGGAGAGAAGCTACTTTTTTTAGCTTATGAAAAACTATTTTTTTTACTCTCCAGAAGCACTTATTTTCTTCCATATGCTTGGTCAAACACCTCAATTTTTTAAAATAAGCACTTTTGAGAAAAAATAAGCACTTTTGGAGAAAAATAAGCTTGACCAAACGGGCTATTAATTGGGAGGAAATAATCTCTTATGTTTACTTACGAATAGGAAGAAAAAAAATATAAAGATCTTCAGTAAATATGAGTTTTTTTAACCACTCTCTTAAGTTACTTTTTATTATTTTCTGTAAAAATAATTATGTTATTAAAATAACATTTGAATTGAAATGGACTGCAACATCGAATTTTCTAGAGATGAGAAAAGATGTGAGAGAACAAAATGTGTGCTAAAAGTTGCAGCTAGTAAATGGAGTAGTAAGCATGCATTTATCATGCTGAGGTTAGACTCAACACTCAAGTCATATACATACTACTCTCTCAATTTTAAAAAAAATAATCTACTTTCTTTTTTAGTCGGTTTCAAAAGGAATATATGACTTTTTTCCTTTTTTGCAACACTTTAATCTCAACTTTCCACCTGACATATTTAAGACCATAAGATTAAAAAATATTTTATTACATTTGACATAACTTTAATTTAAAACCATAAATTCAAAATTCTTTTTCATATCAAGAAAAAGAAAACACAATACGAAAGAATTGTCATTTGTCAGTTGTAGGTTGGTAACAGAACAATATAATACAGTAAAATAAAATGTAAAATCATGAAAGGGAGCAGGTTTAATTCAGTTAGTCAAAGTGACAATGAAATACCCAACAATCATTGTAAAACATCAAATTTCATTATCAGCTGGTGGTTGCAATTAAAATTGAAAAGAAAAAAATTAACCAAAATAAATACCCAACAATCATTGTAAAACATCAAATTTCATTATCAGCGGTGGTTGCAATTAAAATTGAAAAGAAAAAATTAACCAAAATAAATACCTAACAATCACTGTAAAACATCAAATTTCATTATCAGCTGGTGGTTGCAATTAAAATTAAAAAGGAAAAAATTAACCAAAATCGTTAATTATCTTTCGCTTAAGACTTTTAATGGTCCCTTATTTTTTTATGGAGCACTAAATAAACAAAGACTTAAAAGAAACAGACTTGATAAATTGAATCGATTTGTCATATCATAAAACAAGTCCACGTGTTAAAAGAATTAAATTAAACTATAAATAAAAAAGAAATGCTAACTTTTATATCACCTTATTTTAAAGTATAAACTGGTAACTATTTTTTTAACAAAAAAAATCGTAGATGTTAATATATTTTGGGCACAATCACCCCGTACCTAATTTATTTAATAAGATTTTAGGTTAGAGATGGCTTTTTAGTTTGTACATTCATTAATTTGTCTTTGCGTCTTCATCTTTACTATATCAAACTCTTTCTACATTGTTATAAATAATATACTAGTAAAGATCAGTTAAGATTTATATAATAATATAATTAGAAAACAAAAGCATGGTTACTATTTTAAATTCAAACTGGACCAAACAACATCTACTTATGATTTTTCTTTGCTAGTATCACTTGACAATTTGCATTTACTATAAATCCGTCAATGATCGAAATTTTTTTAGACTTAAATATAATGAAATTATAATATGAGGATGTATACTGTAGTAATTAATTACTCTCTCTTTTTTAATAGCCAGTATCCATCTAGACCAACTTTGATATTGATAGTTATTCCAAGAAAATAGATTCCAACTTGCAGGTTATGATTATCAACGAGTAAATATTAGTTTACAAATTTAAATTATTTCTACGTTCATCTTTACTTGCCCACTATTGACTTGACACGTACCTTAAGAAACAATAACTAATAAAGGTAATTTTACTATCTCATCGTTTGAATATAATAAATTTAATGCTTTGAGAAATACATTGAAAATGAAATAGAAAGGGTAAAATGGACACAAGATTGGTAAATTGTCTATTGGTTTTTTCAAACTGGACAAGTATTGTTGGACATTTATTTTTAATATACTGGACAATTAAAGATGGATGGAGGGAGTAATTAGCTATATACATGCTAGTTCTATCCATCTTAAATTAAAAATTTGACCATCTGACCAAATATTTGCTACCTAATGTGTTTTTGTAAATTAAAAATGAAATCTAAAGAAGTTTTTTTTCTTTTTTAAACAAAGAGTCTAGCTTCTTCAGCTGTTTCTGGGAAAGGTTGGTTCCCTCTAGAAATCTTTTTATTTTTGTAAATAAGTAATGAATATTCTTTCATGGGGTATTATTGCAAACTATTCTTATTCAACAACAATAACATACCTATTGTATTCCCACCAAATGGGATTTGGGGAGGATAAACTATTCTTATTCAACTCGAGAAAAGAAATAGTTGATTTTCCTTCTTTTTTTAAAAAAAGAATTACATTGGGGGAGGGGAGGAGATTATAAAATGAGAAATCAAACACTCTCACCAAAAAAATAAAAATTCAAATAGTCAATTAATTAAGCTGCACCGGTAGACTATTAAATTTTTGGGCCGGTGCGCTTGTAATTGCGAAGATAAGTACCTCTAACTTGTAGGTTCAAAAGCTTTCGTCTCTCTACATTTAGGTTGAAAGAAGAACCACTCATACAAAGACAAGTGTCAAAACAAAAATTATTATCAAATTTTTGATGAGCAACACATAGAAAAATGTAAAAATAATTATTAGATTATTATAATAATTATTAGATTATTATATTCAACTAGTAATACGTATCCGCGCGATGCACGAATAATATTAAAGTATTATCTCTATTCATTTCAAATTGCGTTGTCTTGTTTGAGCTTGTTAAATCATATTATTTCTCAATAAAATGCTCATTCCCCCTTCCCACTTCTAACCAAATTGATATGAATAAAAATAATCATGTAAGTATAAAAAAAAAATTATATTTCATGTTTTTGTTTATTATATTGTTAATAATTTTAAAATATTAGGTTGTTTATATTGATTTTTTTAAAAAAAAAAAATTTTACACAATTATTCACATCTCCTCGGTTTAAAATTTTATGAATAGTAATATGTATTATCTAATTACTTTATTACATTCTCAAAATTAGTTCAGATTTTCACCCCACACCCACCCTATGCGTAGTCTTATTTACACGAGAATATTATTTTTTTTAGTTTAGCATTGTTATATACGAAAAAAGAAAAAGTTCATCCACATTATTAAATAGAACGATAAGAGTACTTCTCTTGATCTAAGCTCTTCCCACTATCACATTCTTTTCTCTTGTGAATACTATTAGTAATATATTTTAGATCACGCAAAAAACAAAGTTTTTAGAAAATCAAAATGTAACTATTTATGGAAAAAGTTGAAATCTAATTCATCTTCAACCTCAAATTTGAATTTTCAACCAAACCCATTAAATTTTCACAAAATCAACCCAAATTTTAGATATGGATTCCTTAAAATATTTTGAATCTTTTGAGATATCAGCCATTCGAAACGGAGTTCATTTGCGATAATCCGGAATTCAAACTTGAAGCGGTCGCCTTTCTTTCTACCAAATCTAAATCTTCATGAAATCAATCCAAATTTTAGATATGAATTCTTTGGAGATATTAGGCAATTGAAACGGAGTTCGTTTGTGATTGTCCCAAAAAATCAAACTTGAAACTTGAAGCTTCTTTAATGGTTGTCTGAGAAACTTTTGAATTTTGTTTTACATTTTTCTGCCTAAACTCAGTTTTTTAATTAAATCTTAAAATTGATACTTATGAAAGAATATTAAAATTTGAATTTGATTTTAATGTTGAAAGAGAATAGAAAAGTTGAAGAAGAAAAATGTAAAAAAGTGATTTTTTTTTATTTAAATGATAAATCCACGTGTCAAGTGTGTAATTCACCTGCCTCTACAAATATTATTATAGCATTTTAGGATGGTATTTATTCCATTTTAAAAAAAGTTTAAGGGGGTAATAGGACCCTCGTAAAAATAAGGTGTATCATTGAAATTTCTGGTATAGTTTAAAGGGTACTCCTTCTGATGTAAAATAGTTGGCATGTTTGCAAAAAAAATTGTCTCAAAATAATTGACATGTTTAAAAGATCAAAAGATAATTAATCATTTTTTTCAACCATATCCTTAGTAATTAATTCTCATATTAATTGAATAAAATTCATGTATTCAAGATTAAATAGATAATAGGGTTATATTAGTCAATTTATAACACTTATTAATTTTTTTTAAGAGTTATATAAAATCTATACATGTCAACTATTTTGAGATGGATGAAGTATTTATGTTTCCCCTAAAAAGTTACTTCTATTTTTAATGCTTTATGCATGAATTCCAAGTACAAAAGAGGAATGATTAAATTTTTTAGCATCTTTTCAAACGACTTATATTATTGCACATTATTCTCATTTATCATAATATGGATAAATATCATTTTCTTACTATTAATATTTTATTATTTGTAAAGGCATAAGCTTTAGATCTATCAACGAATAATAAACATTTCATAAAAAAAAAAGAAAAATTTGAAGTTTCAATCTCAAAGAAAGGTATAGGTTCAATTTTTCACAGTCATTTCAATCTTTTTCTTCCAATTCTAAGAAAGAAAAATCTCGAAAAATCCGTCAATAAATGACAAACTCCATTATACAGATGATAGGACAGGGCTAAGGCAGTAAGCAAAGATATTAATGACGAGGAAGGCTTTTTTGTTATGCTACTAATACTTGCTCTGCTATTCTGCCCAAGCCTGGCTGAGGAAGAGTTAAGGGGCGTAAAACAAAAAAATATGCCGAATTCTCAAAATTCAATTATTTAAATTTGTCAATAATAATAATTTTGGTACTTTTCTCTTTATTTTATCTTTTATATTAAGTCATTTTTTCTCTCTAATTCACTTCTGTAAACATATTTTTTCTACTATAACATTTTAATTAGGTTTTCCAGTAGTGTTTTACTTGTGATTCAAAAAATGTTACAATGTACTATTGTGATTTCATAAGATTATCTAAACTTACTTTTCTTTGATAAGTAATTCATTCATAATTGTTGATTTCTATACTATACTGCTCATGAAAAACATTTGAAATTCATTTCAAAATAATGCTTTTATGTGTGTATTTGAAGTTTATTATACTTTGAAAGCGATTGTATCTCGTTAATGATAAACTTTAATTGTGAGGAACAATTATAAGTAATTTCAAATTCAAAAATTTAATCTGTTTTGGATATTAATTTGAATAAATATAAAGTTAATAAAGTAAAAGAATAGAGACGAAAACTTGCATGCTACAGAATAGGAGTTTAGTAGACGTGTTATTTTTATTAAAATAAAATTTGCTATAAAGAAGGAGCCAAACAACCTATAGAAATATTTTTATTTTTCAAACCAATTAAAATAATTTATCTATTGAATTAATAAGTTAATTAAGCATATATGTCTATAGATTCTTGAATATTAATTGCATGATTAGTCTATCACTTGTGAAATTGAAAAGGATAAAGTTGTGAAGATATAACCACTTTAAGTTTAAAATTTTAATTAAAATTATTACAATTAAATTTTAAAAATAATGTACAGAATAATCTTTCATTTGATTTTTCAATATCGTCAAACACATGCGAATTTTTAAATTGTTTCTGATGTTTCATTTTAAGGCAGTGTCTTAACATAAAATAAAGGATCATTAGAAATAATTATATTTAATCATTATTATATTAAATAATATATTTGAATACTTAGAAATGTATGTGGTTGATATTTCCTTACTTACAATTAGAATTTAAAGAAGTTCATAAGTAAAACTAACTGATATATATTGCTCCCTTTTTCCTGTAAGCGTATCAAATTCTGTAGTACTCAACTTCTTCATATAGAACAAATCAATCAGATTCAACTCCATAAACTTGAAGCTTTTGACACAAAATTGGCTCCAAATTACTTCGTTTTCCTCATGCTGGAGAATATTGACAAATGTTAGTTCTCTATAAGAACAAAAAGTTATGAAAAATATAATTTTAAAACTTCATACGACAAAAAATTGATTCTGGCACGCATTATCTGTTTAGGAATAAAATTTCAGAACTTTTACTTCTCGCTTAATATTCATGTGAGACAAAATTACCTGTCTTTATTCCATGAACAAATCAAAATTATATTTGATGAGCCTTGATTAATACCCACCAGTAAATTTCATAGAAATTATTATAAAGTACTAATATTGAAAGCAGTAGATAGCTAATAATATAAATTTCTCTCTTTATTTCTTAAACAAATTACCACCAAGCCTTTGTAAGATTCACAACGTACCAAGGTACTGCAAAATCAAAATATTGCAAATTTGTAACTAAAAGAAAAAATAAATACTTACATAATTATAAATTGATGACACATTTTTTTTCCATGCGTCCACTTTTGAGAGAAAACAATTAAAAAAGAAAAAACATCAACTAAAGTCTCACTATGTTTTCTAGTCTAATGAATAATAATTGTTCCACAGAGAAAAATAATTAAAGAAGAAGAAGAAGAAACAACAACAATTAACATTATCTTCTATTCTTCAACCAAAAAAGATCATCATATCTCAGTCTAGTTCTAGTGCTAATGTTATTCCACCAGATCTGGTTATGAGAGTGATTGTGTGTGTGAGGAGAAGTTAGGAAAATGTGGAATGGAAGAGTTAGGCAAACGTTGGGTTAGTTAATTTTTTTTAATCCTTTAATTAAGATAAAGAGGAGAAGTTGTAACCATCTAGGATTATTCAAATTTTAAACTTTTATTTTTTCTCCATCCCATTTTATGTGATAATTTTTTCTTTTTAATCCATTCCAGAATGAATATCAGCTTACTATAATTAGAAATAATTTAACTTTAAATTATTTTTTTATCCTTAATGAAATAATTTACAACCACACAAATATTCAAGGATTATTTTAGACACAAGTATAAAAAATCTTCCTTTTTTTCTTAATCCGTGCCAAGTCAAAGTGTCTAACATAAAATGGGACGGATAGAGTATGATAATAATTTTTTTAATCTTAGATTTTTGCTTAGATTAAAATAATGTCTCTTTTTTTAAAAGGTAATTTCTTGAATTTGAAAACTCCTACCATTATAAAATTTAAACATCTATAGTGTAATAATTATGGATCAACTTAAATGTAAAAGGAGAGAAAGGAAAATAAAGTATATTTAAAAATACGGTTTATCTTTTGAAAAACTACAAAAATAGTTGGTTTAATTTCCACTTAAAAAAAATTCAATTCAAAAATATGTTCAAGATAAGGTTATCTTCCGTTTGTTAAAAAAAAATAAAATTAAACTCGGCATTTTTTAAAAATTTAGTTACTCGGTTAGTTTTCACATTTTTTAAAATTTAACTATTCAAGATCTTTTATTCTTATTTATATTTTGATTTTTAAAAATTGAAATTTTGTGGTGCTTACACTTGGCACTTTTGCCTCTACTATTATATGTAGATAGATAATTCCTTAAGTCCATGAACGATGCCAAATTGTTTTTACATAACAATGCAAAAATGATCTTCATTTGTTCGTTTCATTTAACAATATTCGAATGACTAACGAGTTCTAAAACGTTATATTGTACTAGTAACTTGTAATATTAAAAAAAACATTAAAATAACAGTTAAGAAGTTAATTTAATACAAAGTACATCACCTTAAAGTTTAAAATGTGAACTACAACTAAATGAAGCCAAGTTCTCATAAATTTTAATTAGTTATACCTGTAAGTAATTACATGAAGTTAAACATTTCGAAAACTAGGTTAAGAAACAATGATGGATGTATACAGATTACAAATTTGAGCAACTAGTTGAAAGCATAAGTTGGTAAAGGAGGAAAAAATTTACCTAAAGATCTGATAGGATATTGAGATATATATATCTAAACGAAGAAAAAATACCATTGGGTAGCTTGGCCTAAATTATGTTTTTTCTACTAATGAGAGTGGTTCTGAATTTAGAACTATCCAAAGTTTTTGTGAGCCTCATACTCTCTGGAAAATTATCTAATATTTTGGTGGGATAACTGGTTAACTGGACTAATCGGACCTCTTGCCAAAGTAATAGATTTTTTTTTGTGGGGGGGTGGGAGGGGGTGGGGTTTCATCCGATTTTCGATACTCACATTGGAGCCTGACTAAATCCGGATTGTACCTGTGCGGAATTCTTCTGTTTCTCAATATGATCTCTAGCATCATCGGGGGTAAAGCGCTCCATAACAAAGATGAGTTCGTATCCAGGGAGACTCGAACCCGAGACATCTGATTAAAAATAAATTAAGAAGTATTTATCACTCCATCCCAAACTTTATTGGTCAAACTTATAGATTTACGTAGGTTAAGAAAAACAATGTGAAATTTCGGATTCATTGAACCTTCAAGATATTAATATTGTTGTAAACTACCAAATCTGAAATCTTTTGACCATTTGTTTTGAGCGGGAGACAGACAACCAACTATCAACATAATTTTATAAGTGGGGTCTGGGAAGAAGTGGGTATACAAAATTTTTGTTAGGATAAAAATAATCAAAGCGGCGTACGTAAGATAACAATTGCAAACCTCAAAGAATAAAACAAATGATAAAGTAAAACAATTAAAAGACTTTATGATATGATATGATATAATTTTAGTCAATTGACCTATATATAATAATACTAATATAAAAAATTATTCCAAATCTATTGAGAGAATTAAATGTGTCCATACAGAAAACTCTCTATAGAACTATATTATGAAAGAAAAAAAATATCTTCTATTTATAGAAGTATATAACTTCTCTTTAAAAAAAAAGGATAGATATAAAAGAGTTCTTCCACCAAAAATTCTTGGTTCCTTATGTACCAAGATTTTTTTTTTTAAAATTAAAACAGTAGAATTCAAATAAAATGGAAAATTCATGACAAATTCTAACAAATCTTTCCTTATCATGTTTAAAAATAACGTTAAAAACAATATGGATTAAAAATAATTTAAAAAATATTGTATTTCTATTTTTAAAGATACATCGAATGTTGCAAAATAGGACTAAAAATTCATCTCCACATTTAACAGTTTTAAAAATGGGTTGAGAGATCAAAATAGATTGAATTACGTACTAAATAAACGAACAACATATATAAGCTAATTTTCCACCCATAAATTCTGTATAAACTTATGCACACCAAATATTTGTTAGTTATCTAGTTCAAGTTTCAACTTTCAACTTTCAACTTTCAACTTTCAAGTCAAGAAATATTTACAGTGTAACCCGTAGTAGGTAAGTTGGTAAATATGACTTTTGCTTTTCCAATTCCTATATAAACTCTTCCCCTGTCCCTCTTTCCATTAACTTGAAATCACCCACCCCTTTCTTCTTCCTCTTATAATAATTCTTTCTATCTGCAATACAATAAAAGTAAATATGCCATCAGATTCCGGCAAAGTCGTTTGTGTTACCGGCGCCGGAGGTTACATTGCCTCTTGGATTGTTAAACTCCTTCTACAAAAAGGTTATACTGTCAAAGGAACCGTTAGGAATCCTGGTAATTAACAAATTCTTCAATTTTTGTACAAAATTCATGATACATTTCCCAATTGATTCGATTCCATGTGACTAGGAGGTTATGTGTTTAAGTCGTGGAAGCAGTCTCTTGCAGAAATGTAAAGTTAGGCTGCGTACAATAGATCCTTGTGGTCCGATCCTTTTTCGAACTTCATGCATAGCGGAAACTTTAGTGCATCATGCTTTTTTGTGTGTGTGTGATAATGTTTATTGATTATGGTTTGTGTTTAGATGATCCCAAAAATAGTCACTTGAGGGAACTTGAAGGAGCAAAGGAGAGACTGACTCTGTGTAGGGCTGATCTTCTGGACTACCAGAGTTTGAGAGAAGCAATCTATGGATGTGACGGAGTTTTTCACACTGCCTCCCCTATGACTGATGATCCAGTAAGCATTCATGTTGATTTTCCATGAATTCCACAAATTAAACAAACAAAATACTCATATATTTCAAAATGTTTATTCTAAAAGATAAGTACTATTTAGAATTAAAGCAATTAGAATTGCTTCATAGGATTGTTTACAGCCGACCAGTTCTAGTGGCTCCGCGTTCTTCCTTTCATTTTCGAATGGTTGGTTGGTTGAGATTTATCCAAAAAAACAGGGGAGGGAAGAGACTGATAAAAATGATCCTTTAAAATTTTAAATTAACCCCAACAAATGGAACATCTATTCAGTTGCGTAAATGGTGGGCCCCTAGAAAAGTTGCTTTAGCTTTCAGTTCCACTAATCCAAGTTTGAAATATGTATGTTCTTTTCACATGAGGATAATGTTTCTTCTTTTTGTTGAAGGAACAAATGGTGGAGCCAGCAGTAATTGGGACCAAGAATGTGATAACAGCAGGTGCCGAAGCCAAAGTTCGAAGGGTTGTGTTTACTTCGTCCATTGGTGCGGTGTACATGGACCCCAACCGGGCCCCTGATAAAGTTGTGGACGAGACTTGCTGGAGTGATCTTGATTTCTGCAAGGATACTAAGGTCTGCTAAAAACCAATTGATAATGACAGTTTATATAGTCCATTTCAATGTTTTTGACACGTCTTTTAATATGGCTTTGCAGAATTGGTACTGCTACGGGAAGATGGTGGCGGAAAAAACAGCATGGGATGAGGCAAGAGAAAAAGGAGTGGATTTGGTCGTGATCAACCCAGTGTTGGTGCTTGGACCACTGCTCCAACCAACAATGAATGCAAGTGTTCTTCACATACTAAAGTACCTAACTGGATCTGCTAAAACATATGCCAATTCAATTCAGGCATATGTTCATGTTAAAGATGTGGCACTAGCCCACATACTTGTCTACGAGACTCCTTCTGCATCTGGCCGCTATATCTGTGCTGAGAGCGTGCTTCATCGCGGAGATGTGGTCGAAATTCTCACCAAATTCTTTCCGGAGTATCCCATCCCCACCAAGTAATTTCACTTCCCAGATGTTTCAGCAAAATATAACCATTATTTGAACTAACCCTAGCGCCTAGAGTACATGCAGTGCAAAAAGAAATCATGAACAGTAAAAATTTATCGCTGATCCTATTTACTTAAGGCTTAGCTTCGTCGCTCGTCCAAAGTTAATATTGTTGGCACGTTTACAAACATTCCTACCAGTTTCAATTCTCAGGATTTAATTCGATGAAAACCTAGGTACCAATTAATGCACTTCAAAAATATACTCCATATCTAAGGGGAACTTTCTTATGTTTGAAATGATGACGTGTTAGTAGGTTACCCGACCAAAAAAATCGTATTTAATATACTTTATGAAAGAATTTGACTCTGACTTGACGCTATAAATATAAAATACAAAATAAAAGTAGCTACTACCCATTAACAAACATTCAAGTATGTTTCAAGCAATAAGTCTGGACCTGAATTTGCCTTACCTACAAAACATCAAAATCTCTGGCCCCAGCTTTAGTGCCATTTGCCAACAATAGTGACAGGGGACATCTTTTTTTAGTAATTTAAATCATCTGTATAGTAAGCAATGATTAGTATAAATGTGTCATGTAATCTCGTTTCTAGAACAGATTATCGTAATCAAATGTATTATTATTATTATTATTATTATTATTATTATTATTATTATTATTATTCAGGTGCTCAGACAAGACGAGACCAAGGGCGGAACCGTACAAATTCTCAAACCAGAAGCTGAAGGACTTAGGCTTGGAGTTTACGTCAGTGAAACAGTGCTTATATGAGACTGTGAAGAGTCTGCAGGAGAAGGGTCACCTTCCACTTCCTACTCAAAATGATGAACCTATTAGAATGATTAGTATTAATTAATCAATTAATTAGCCTCTATCCTGCTCTTAATAAAACAAAGGAAGGAAAAAAAAGCTACTTATTTGTTATGCTCCGTTTTACTATATGTCCTTATTATGTGAAATGTTTGAAGTGTTCCTATTGTTGTTAGTTGTTACTACCTACTTGTAACCCGCTCTTGTGGTGTATAATATTATATTATAGTAGAAATGCCACAAAGCAATACCAGGGATTGTTTTAATAATAATGTGAAGTTACTTTTTGAGTTTATGTTTTTTACACTATCAACGTATATTACTCTGAAGTCTAACTAGGTACTTGTTTCGGTACTCTTTCCTTATCGCAAGCAATCCATCAAAACAATGAATGCACAAAAAAGCATGTTTTATAGTATAAAAAGAAGGTTTTTGCATGACTAAATATGGTATTGAAAAAGGCTTCGTACGTTTCCGCCAAAGGGTTTTTTCTCTATGAAAAAAGTAATTAATAGATACTACTGACAACACTTTTATTCACTCATCTTGCTATTTTAGATCTGTTCAACGAACACGTGGAGTCAAACGTCTCTCAACAACGTTGCATAAGAGCATCTCCAATCCACCTCTATTTACCTTCTATACTTTATATTTGGAGGGGGGAAATAGAGGGTGCAACTCCAATCACCCCCCAAATTCCCCTCTAAACTCTATAAATAGAGGGGGTGAATAGTAACTCTCCAAATATAGAGAGTTACTAGTCATCCCCTCTATTTTACTTTTTGATTATAATATTAATATTTATATTATATAATATTTATAATTTAACATATTATAAATTATATTCAATAATTTATTAAGTCCCTAATATTCGTAATTATTTTCAAATGTAATATTTTTATTATATTAATTTTAAATTTTATTAATTTAATTTTCGTATAATTTCTTTTTTTTTTTTAAAGATATAAGTTAGTTCTATTGTAATTTATAGTTGTACAATAAATATGACCATTACAAAAATTAAAAGTGCACGTGTAAAATGAGTAATTAAATTAGTACACAAACACTTGATACAAGATGAAATTGGATAAAAAATATAATACATAATGCACCAATTCAAAGATACTTCGAAAGCTCCAACTTCAACGGTAGAAATGGTGGTAGATGAAAATTATCAATTTGAAGAATTTTTAGCTAGACATAAAAAAAATTAAGGACATAAATGCTCATTTTGAACTTCGTAATGCATTAATAGAGTATTTATGGGAGCAATGTTTTAATCTTGAAAGTTGAATATTTATGTAGAAATTTAAATAAATTTTACCATGATGTAATATTTATTTAATTGTATTTCATTAATGATTTCACTTTTTTTTTTTGAATTTTTCATTAATATAAATAATATATAATATTTGCTTGTAATTTGTATTATTTAAAAATTTGGGATAAAAAATAATTTTGTATTACATGAAGATCTTGAAAAGAATATGAATTTTATAGGGAAAAGATCCGTTATTCGAAAAATGTATTTGTAGGTGTTTGCAAAATTTCTTTGGTTTTTCAAAATTTAGAACTCGAAATCCAAAATTTAGAATTTAAATATCAGCATAATCTGTTTTAATTTAACATTAGCATGAATGCTAGTTTGCAAAAGCTTGAAAATCTCATAGAAATACACAAGCAATTATCTGCTAGACTCAAAGTTATAGAACTAGAAGTTAAAACCATTAAAGACAATCTACCTAGAAAAATCACAGGTCTTATAGAGAAAGCTTGATGTATAGGACGAAGAATGAAAGATGAGATAAGAAAATATAAATAAAATAAAAATAATAATATATTATTGAAGAGAGAGAAAAAGATTTCTTTTTAGAGTGTAAAATCGAGTTGTGAGTTGGAGTTGATATTCTCTAAATATAGAGAATCTTTATATTTAAAGTATAAAATAGAGTGTGGTTGAAGATGGTCTAAGTATACAGATTACTATAGTTGACTATCTCTAGCAGTTTAGGAACAGTTTTGTTAACAACTTCTTTTTTTATAGTCTAGTAGATCTTACCAACTAAGTGAGATTTAAAGTTCAATTGGCATTATTGCATTAATATGCATGCAGTACCAACTTTACATTATACAAGAAAGGGTTTATGTAACCTACCCAACAAATTTGAAAAGGAGATCGACTTGTACATAGTTTATTGATTGATTGATATCCTCCTAGACTTGATATATAAAAACTCCCCCTTATAGTTTGCACATCTATACTATATATGCTAAGTTTATATAATTAACACCCAAAGTACAATGTTTGTTGTTTATTACCACCTCGAACAAAAATTTAATGGTTTTTTTTTTTGATAACTGTAGTGTCCGGGTCAACTTTCACACACCTCAACTAAATTCACGGGTTACCTCCCACCGGTTGTGAGATGTTTCTCCAGCAATTTATAGAAGTTTGGCCAAAACTATTCTATTTTTTTAATAAAAAGTTTGTACCAAATCTAATGTTCTAAACAAAAAGAAGAAAATAAATCAGAAAAGTTAATAAAGAAGAAAAAACAAGAAAAGTTACAAGAAACTGAACTTATTTTCATTTTTTGTTTTGCTCTTATATGCTAACAGGAAACTGGGAAATCATTTTCACATCCACGTAGACGTATTAGGATCGTAATCGTTGATGCCAAAAATTATAGTTTAGGGCAAATAAAAACTTAGCAAAGTTTAGATGTACAAAGTAACATGTTTGGCCAAATTAGGAATTACTAAGCCTACACAGTATTGTTTCCAAATACACATCCAAAAATATACGATGTCGTACAAATAATAAAGTGATAAGATTAGAATATTGAACCCATCAAGACTTGTAATTAACCATCAACTATACTAACTAATGTTAATTATCTAAACAAGAAATAAAACTCATAACTATAATTATAAACTAATTAAAAAGAAAAAGAAAACAAATAAATAAAGAACTCATACTGAGAAAGACATATTTTTATGTTATCAATGAAATAAAATTGATCTAGGCTATGGGCTATCTAACTATTACGTTGTATTTTTCAATTCATTCAACTTCTTAATTTATCTAAATTATTGATTTGACAGAGCTATATTAGCTCTAAAGAATCTCACGAGTTCTTACTCACCTACTCAAGTCACTTTCACTCTTCCCTACTCGTTTACTTCGATTTAGCTCCAAATAACTCAAAATTCACCTAATCATCAAAATACACCAACATAAGTACAATTACTAGAATTAATACTCCAAAAGATGATAAAAATACTAAAAATGTGAGGCAAATAATGATTAAAATATATGCATTTTAGGCTGAACATCAAAAGCTTAATTCGAAAGAGGAGAGTAGGCTCGATGAGGATCAAAAGACTGATTCTCAGTCCCCTAAAATTATAAAGCTAGTTGGACTGCAATTTATGCCTATGGAAAAAAAATCACGGAAAGCAATCAATGTGATAATAAAGAAAGGCTTGTTTATGCCCCTTTCTAGCATACACACAGTTCTTTTCTATTGGAGTCTGTCGTTGTCTGAATCAATCAGCTTATTTTAGTTGGCCCTATACATTACGAAGGCTTTAGGCATCATTAAATTACCCCACACACATAAAAAATTAAAAGACTTTAGGCATGAGCTGTTAGAAGTCGCAATCACCTATTAGAACCTCAGGAGTAAGTCAAGTAAGAAAAACAACATGAGGACGAGATAAGTTGTAATTGGTAGAACCTCATATTGATCAAAGTTTTTGGCCAATTAATTATTAGAAAATGAAATATGAACACGTTATGGGACTTATTTGATAATCCAAACAAGGGAATCAGGACTTTTCAAACTCTTAGCTAGGTTAGTGTTACAATCATCATCATCATCATAATTAATCAACTAAAGAGGTGAATGTGATTGAAGCAAAATGTCAAGCAATATATCACGTCTAAGTTGAAATAGACCAAAGATTCCTGTGCAGAACGGGACTTCCTCAGCCTGACCAGGGGAGTATCCAGGTGGGGGTCATTGGGTTAACGTGAACCCATGCTCCCATCCCAAGATTATATATAATAGTGTTATATTTTTCAAAAAGTTTTAAATATAGATGTGTAAACCCTCACTCAAAATATTTTCATAATAGTGCACCCATCCACTCAAAATCCTAGATACGCCTCTGAGCCTAACCTTATACAACTTGAATCTGAATTAGTCGGGACCCCAAAATGAATACCGACATCTAATGAATCTTACACGACTCGAATCTGAATTAGTCAGGACCCCAAAACTAGTACCGGACACCAACAACTGTGTTAATTAAACGCGTCTTCAACTAATCCACCGGCTGTTTTGAGAGTTCCCTAATATTCACCATCTTCATAACTTCCTCTTGACTTTGCCAACCATTTTTTGAATCCAAAATGCCTAATTTGATTGGAATCCTACAAGACGTAAAAGAATCTACCAAATTTTCTGCTTGATTAAGTGTGTATTTTAACTAATTCACTGGTTGTGTGATGTTCCACATTAAGCTACTTAAGGCCACACAAACCATAAAAAGGATCTTTCAAGAGAGATTAAGGAATATCAAATAATACGAGACCCACATAAATTATGTTGGTTATGTGACGCAAATGCGTAACAAAAAAATTATCATCACAAGACATATCCTTTAAACAAGCTTAACAGCGACAGGAAACTAAATATAATAAAATTCGATATTAAGATCACCAAATAAATCCAAGATTGATATAGATGATAGAGCTAATTTTTATTCTCATAGTTGGCCTTTCACGAGGCATCAGCAACTATATATAAACGTCGAGTGAATTCCTCATATTGTCATTGAACTATTGATAATATCCCATCAAAGTCATTTTTGATTTTTTAATGACAAAAATGTCATTGAACTATTGTTTTGTCTCTTGTATTGTCATCCTAACATTTTAAGTTACTAAACTCACTTAATTAAGTTTAATTTTAATGACAAATTCATTAAATTATAGCACCCAATACATAACAAATTCTAGTATAAAAGCAGTGAAATTCATCAAAATAAAATAGATTTTAAATAAAGACAAATTATACATGTTGAGATGTTAAAAAAAAATAAAACAACATGAGATTTTATAGGACCCTTTTTTTTATTTTTTAAGCGGGCACTATCTTCGTTTCATATTATTTATCCAGTTCTCTCTACGCGTCCATAAAAAATTATAAATAAGAAGGATAATTTATTAATTTAGATTATAATTTTTTAATACACTCTATTTGTGTCTTAATCAATACTAAAATTAACAATGTAAGAATTTTTTTGAAACTTTATAATATTTATACTTTAAAAAGGAATTAATTATAAGGACAAATAAAAAACTTAATTAATCTTATATTAATCTTGTAAATTGACAAATAACTTGGAATATATGAGACAAAAAGATTAGTTAATACTCTCTTTGTTCCTAAATAAGTGGACAAAAGCAAAATTAACTAAGAAGATTTAAAGTATAAAAAATAAAAATAAATGCACTAAAAAATTAAGACATTCAACATTTACTATACATACATAAAAATAATTTTATTTTTATATATGTAATGTCATTTTTCATTGAATGTAGTTTTGACGAATCTTTGAGCTCAGTAACTTAATTTGGTCCAAATTTTATATTTTTTAAAAAAATTTATTGAATGTATAAATATTAATAATATAAAAATCATTAATTTGTTTTAAAAAAAGATTAAAATTCAGAATTCATAAATTTCAAATTCTTACTCCATAAGTGAGACATGTAAAGAGAAAAATCTATAAATACTATGAAACGGAGATGGTGCCCACTTAATTTTTTTTTTTTTTAAACATCTCAATATGTTTAATTTGTTTATATTTAAATCTATTTCATTTTAGTGGATTTCATTACTTTTATATTAGATCCGTTTTTTGTTATGTATTGGGTGGTATAATTTAATGAATTAGTCATTAAAAGTGAATTTAATTAAGTGAGTTTAGTAGCTTAAAATGTTAGGATGACAATACATGACACAAAGTAATAGTTTAATGACATTTTTGTCATAAAAAAAACAAAAATAACTTTAGTGGGATATATTCAATAATTCAATGACAACATGAGGAATTAACTCTGTAAACGTCTTTATGGGTACTCCTCCTTAAACCAGGGCCGGCTCAATACACAAGCCATAAGGTAAGTGTCTTAGGGTGTATATCTTTTTTTTTTCTTTAAAATAATGAATTAAGCTCAAAAATAGTTCATAGTAGTCTCCTATATATGCTAAGCAAAATATTTCAAGAAACAATCTTCCCAAGTTTAAACAATATTCAATAATTTGAGTTTAAATATAAGTTTGTCTAAATAGGATCTCTCCTTCATCAGTTTGAGTTTGGAAAAGGGTCAAAAATACCCCAGAATTATTCGAAATAGAGCTAAAATACCCTCCGTTTATTTTGTGGCTCAAAAATACCCCCGTTAAATTTTTAGTTCAAAAATACTCCTCTCTCTAACGGAATGCCACCAAAAACGCCACGTGGACAAAAAATGTCACATGGCCCGTCCATGAGAAAAATCACCCCATTTAATACCACTAACCGTCAGCCCATTTTTGTCCATCCATCAAGATCGGTTTTCAAGTCCAATTCGACCATCATATCGTTGGTGTCTGATCTAATATTTTGCCATGAAACTTGTTCAAACAGAGTAGCTTAGTCATCACAAAAACATGGTTGATTCTAGTAATACAGTCACTCATTTTGCCAAATCATCCTCTTCACGATTTGCCTCCCTGAAACAAAGAACAATTAAAATTTTTGTTTTCTAGCCGAAGAATCTGTCCAGTGTTCACTATTAGCGTTCTCTTTTGTCATGTTGGTGATGTGACTCTTTTAACATAGCAACAACAAGCAAAAAATCTAGTTTAAGAATTGCATTGGTAAATCTTGAATTGATGCACCATTTTCTCAAGAAACTGGTTGGCTTCAACTGCCTCTTACAAAATTCACATCTTTTTGCGAGGCCTCACTTGCAACGGTCTTTCTTTTTTTTATTTAAGTTTCCTTCACTTTTGCTCTCAAGCAACCATGTTTTTGTGATGACTAAGCTACTCTGTTTGAACAAGTTTCATGGCAACATGTTAGATCAGACACCATTGATATGATGGTCGAATTGGACTTGAAAACCGAGCTTGATGGATGGACAAAAAATGGGCTGATGGTTAGTGGTATTAAATGGGGTGATTTTCCACTTGGACACTGACGTGGACTGACCATGTGACATTTTTTGTCCACGTGGCGTGCTTGGTGGCATTCCATTAGACAGGGGGTATTTTTGAGTCAAAAATTTAACTGAGGGGTATTTTTGAGCCAAAACACAAACGGAGGATATTTTTGCTCCATTTCGAATAGTTTAGGGATATTTTTGGCCCTTTTCCGTTTTAAATTTGCACTAATTTCCTTTTACTTTAGATGATGTATACCCCAAACACATGTTTAACAACAATACATATGTGCAAGAGATGCACGTAAGGAACACGAGATGCACGTATTGGGTTTTAGGCCATCAATTTTGTTGAGCTGTTCCTGCCTTTAACAAGACATTAACATTCATCTTTGGCCTCAACATAAAATTTCTCATCAGAAGACATCCCTTAAACATGATTGACAACGAAATCAAACCAACTAAGATTAAATTCAAGATTAAGGAAATACAGATAAAACTCAAGATCAAGGAAACATGGATAACAGAGCTAATTTTATTTTCATAATTGGCCTATCAGGAGGCATCAGCAGCTCTCTCTCTATAAAAGTCTATTAAGGGACTCCTCATTTCAAACTAATTCTACCATAACAACTCTGGATCATTGGCAATAAATGCCTATGAAAACAGGTTAAGACGAAACGAGTTCTAACTGCATTGTACACATCATCAGCTACTTAACCCTTCAATGAACATGTCAATTAGTAGTCCTTTGCTGAGGCAACTGCATGCGTAAAATGTCCTCTCTAGGTAGATTGTTCGATTCAGAAACTTGTAAACCTTCTTGCCCTGTAAGCGCCAAAAGATGTGTGCCTTCCTTGTTTTTCCGGATAGCCAAGTATAAGATACTGCTCAGATAAACCAACAAACACGAGCCACCTAATATTCCACAAAGAACTTTAGCCGCCTTCCCTAAATGGCTATCCCTGAGAGAGGTAACTAACTTTTCTGCTAAATAATATATATTTATTCCCATGATTAGTGTGCCAATAACCCAGGTGGCTGCTGAAACCTGTAAAAAGTTTGAATCGCAAAAAATTGTTGAGTCAATGTGGAGCAAAAGTTGGACAGCACTGCTGTATTCGAATAAGAAAAGAAACCAAGAAGCAGAGAGACTACTTAGCCAAGCCATAGGCATAGAAACATATATGGAATATACACATAATAGATTTTCGAACTACTAACAAGAAAGGTGATTGGGCACCTATGGCCTAAGTTAGTTATGCAAAGAAAGGAGAGCCCATTCTCCTACCTTTTGAATTCCCAAACTCCTTTATTGTTACCCAATGTGTTTCAGTTTGATCCTATGCAACTTCTGATAAAATGAATCTAACTTTTTGCATTTGTGTCATTCATATTTGCAGTTTTGCATCAGAAGTTGACTATCCTGATCAAGAGAATAAGAGTTCTGTTCTAATAGAGACCAAGGATTTGCTACAGTTGACCCAACCTTGATGCTGTAAAATCAGGCGCTCTTGCAACGCTCTTGGAATTAGTTGTTAATTGTTATCCATTAAGCTACATCCTTTTCATCAGTATTCTCTTTTTTTTTTTTTTTTTTTTGAAACTCTTAACTTTATTTTTATCAGTATTTTTACACATGGAACTCTTGTAATTTGTCATTTGTGATACAATAGAGTGCAGCAATTAAATAAGTTTCATATAGATGATTTCTCACCGCAACAGGATTTGCATGTGAACCCATCTTGGTCTTACTGCTTGTGAATTTGAGCAATGGAATCAGAGCAAAGGGGAGCTCAAAAGATAAGATCATCTGCAGAATAGAGATAAGATATTTGGATTAATAACAACAATTTAGAATTAGAACTTACCATGAAAACTTTGCCAACAATGTTAAAACTGAAACCGCAGTTATGTAACATGTTTGTATTATTAGAGCACACACAAAGACGCATACCAAGAATCCAGACTTGCTAAACAATAACAACAACATACCCAGCGTAATCCCACAAGTAGGGTCTGGGGAGGGTAAGATGTACACAGACCTTACCCCTACCTTTGTGGGGTAGGGAGGTTGTTTCTGATGGACCCTCGGCTCAAAAGAAATGTTTCCGAATCAAGATTGCAAAAAAATAAATATATGATAGCAAAATAGCAAGAAACAAAGCATGTAAAGCAAATGAAGCAACAAATAGTAATACACATCGAAGAATTAGAAACTACACGACTAGTAAATAATCCTAGTAATAAGGAGAACTTCAGCTTATTAAAGATACTTTACCGAAGCAATAATGATCAGGTCTCCAGCCCCACCAGAGCCTCCAATTAGTGAAACAGCTAAACTTGGAACTATGGCTAAGCACCGAGTTAAGAAGTTCCTAATCCACGGCTTCAGTCGTAAATCAAGAAAACCCTACAGGAACAATAAAATAGGACATGTAAATTAAAGAAACAAATACTAGTTGCACAACTTTGAATAGTTTAACTTTTACTACCCTAAGTTAAAACACAACTGATCATTGATATTGTGACATTTTTGACATTCATTGTGGCTCTCTTGCACCAGATAAAGGAAGAGTTTTGGTTTTACATTTAACCTAAACTAATCATGAGGGACCACCAATCAAGCACCAACGTTGGATAAACCTACACAGATTATCAAAACAGAGAACTAATTCGATTTTACCTAACAATTATAGATTATAGAACCTCATCCGCCCCTAGATTTAGGACACAGTAAGAAGTACAGCCTGCACTGTGCAATTTCTCAAGTTTTTTGATAACTTAAGAAATTGGTCTCTCTATAAAACGAGTTAATCCAAATGTTTTTGTCTTAGATCTTAACAAAGTTGAATACAGATGATCACGTTATGCTTTTTAAATGTCAAAAAGAAGATGAGAAATGATTAGACAAAATGATATAGCATTTGATTACCTGCATAACGTATTGCCCAGCATATGTCCCAGTTATTGTCGAACTCTGCCCTGATGCTAGTAAAGCAATTGCAAATAGCTTGGAGCTCCAGTTGCCTAAAACATTCTGTAAGTAGTAAAGTAAAAAGAACATTGTCATTAAGACTTAAAAAACATTATAAAATGGATGAAAAAGACTAGTTTTGTGTAATTGAATAGCAATGGCATCGCAGTGTGGTATCACCTACTTTGAGTAAAAAAGAGGCTTTGTTCAAGTCTAAGTCCTCACACTTCTGCCGATCATCTGGGCTCATAGAAGGGGAATGACAGACAGCACCACTTACTGAGATAACTGATATGTTAATAAGAAATGCCACCATCAAAGCCAGGCCGCTTTCGATCAGATAATATCTGCATGCCTCCTGGAAATAATTTATTTCACTAATTATGTCAAACTAGCACACCTGTAACATAATCCTATACAGAATTTAAAAAAAAAAAAAGAAAAAGGTCAAAAAAGCTTAGGGTGCTCCAATGAGACAGGTAAGTCTCTTAAATTTTACAGGAAAATAAAGAAAAAAGAGAACAAGAAATGAGCCATCTTTTTAGTCAAGCACTTATGTAAACAAAACTTATTACAGGTCACTGACCACCTTACTCAAGGATTAACTTGCCTAACCATACAAATAGTGAACTAATAAATTATTGAGATAAATCTGGGTACCAACACATTCCAGACAAAATGACACCATGTGTTTATAGTATCATAGTATGACCCCTAAGCATCAACCATAGCCCATGCTGCTTGATTCGCAACTAACATCAACAAACGATAGTCAAATTTTCTCCTGGTTTTCTTTTCTTAGGTTGATGAGCATGCGTGAGGAGGTTTTTCATTACTCGAAAAGATATGAGGATTTTCAATACTAAACATACTTTGATGCCATTGACAGATCGAGGAATTTTCCGGGAAAGCACCAGGGCTGAATGGAGGAAAAGATTGTGGCTGGAGAAAGTGAAAATTATCAGCATGACAATAGTAGAATGATTATCCAAAAAATAATACAGAGAACATTCATATACACTTACGGCATAACCATAGCACCAAGAAGGGAAATAGCAAGCTTAGTAGCACCACTCCCTTTGAGTTGAGGAACGAAAAGCCCCTGGAGAACTTCTGAGGAGTCCGGTTTTGCATATCCAAGCTCCACAAAGAAGCATACAGCTATGGTAAGTACAAGGAATGCAATGAAGAATTCAAGTTTCCGAACCTGTAATGTTAATAAACTTACATTGTCAGCTAGATAAGAGAGAGAATGAACACAGAGATATTTGAGCTATAACTTATGCATATCTATTTTTTAGCTGTGCAAATCCGACGAAACAAAAGTAGTGCACATCTGAGTTCACATTTTAACTAATAAAACAACCTTATAATTCAACTTTAATATTAAGGCTTTAAATAAGATATAAAACTCTAAATATTATGATTTCCTATCCGGCCCCTCCCTGGACCCCACGCATAGCCCAGCTTTGGTGCACCGGCTGCCCTTTAATTTTAGCTGACTTAAAAGTCTTAAATATTTTTAAATAAAAAATTAAATTACGATTTTGTCCAATTTGAAATTTGATTTTAAAGGGTCAAAATGGTGAACGACATTTCGCTGAGGGGCTTTATGCTTTTTAATAAATATAAATTTAAATAGGTTCCTTGTTCCAGTAAATATTGACCATTTCATAACCAATTTAATTTTGTTCATGCATGACATGTTAAGCATAGGTTTTCAAAGGGAATGATATAAACATACCCCATATTGTTGCAATAGAAGTAGAGTCAAGGTACTCAGCCCCGTGATTAGCACGCCACACCATACTGGTATTTTGAAGAGCATGTTTAAAGCAAATGCTGTCCCAATAACTGCACAATTAAAAGAACACTGGATTAAGAAAAGTTCAACAGACGTCCAACTTCAACACGAAAACCCTAAGCTATTCGGTCCTTTCAAATTTTTGATAATCTACCACTAATTTTGCAGCACAAGTATTCAAGAATCGACGTGTGCTGTGCAAGTTATTTCTGCCATTGCTATAGCTGAAGAAAATAGTTTTTCATCCAACTTCTTCCTGTCAAAATTTTTATCACATGGCCAGTGCATAAAACTACTTTTTCAGCTGCAATAGAATAGAGGATGTCGAATATAAAGTACAAAGTAAAGTAAAAGGGAACTGCAAAGAGAGATTATGTAACGAATGGCTATGATTTATTTCTTTATGTTGGATTGGCACCACTCACATAAACTGCTACACACTTAAAACTTAAATCCTAAGTGAGGAAGTCTAAATAATTACTTTCGCAAGGGAGAGGAGTTTTTGATTTCCTTGAACATATGCTCACATTGACCCTTCAGATACAAGGAGTTCCAGAAACCACTCTTTTCTCATACAACCACATGCATTTGTAATGACAACCATGCAAAATTGATATAAACTGAGGTGGAATTAACAAAAGAGATAACATCAAAGAGGGCTGACCAACAAACGATCGTCATGGCTTCATACTGTTTTGCTCATACTTTATTTCCTTAAGTTGGACTGGGCATTCACACAACTGACAAATACTTAAACTAAAGTTAATGGCCCTTTGTGATATGAATGAGCTTAAATAATTTCAGCATGAAAGATGTGTTGTTTTCCTTGAATATTGAAGTTTGCACATTCTAATTACACATTTTCTCATGCATGCTGCATAATTAGTGACGAGCAAAATTGTTATAAACCAAGGTGGAGAAGGCAGGACTATATTAAACCTCCTTTACTAATAAGCTTGCTAGGAAAATATAGAGGTCTCTTGTGAGATTGTATCAAGAAAGATTTGCAGTTTTCATTATGTTGAATTGGGAACACTTACCCTCAGGAATGTCACATGCCACTATAGCAATTTCAGCTATGACCCATAAGATGAAATTTGGCACCTTTGCGTACTCCTTTCTACAATGCTCTGCTAAATGCTTTCCTGTAATGAAGACAGGAGTACCTCGCTATCATCCCGCTAATGCTTTCTACACTGATAAGAAGATCAAATAATCAAAAATCATGAACCTGTAACAACCCCAAGATTTGCTGCCAGGGATTGGATCACAAGAGCTGCAAAAGACGCCAGTAAAATTATCCAAAGCAACTGCGGAACATGTACAAGTTTTGTTAGATAATTATAGATGTCAATTAACAGAAAAAAGTGAATAGATAAGGAACAGCCCTAAGAGACTACTTAGACAATTCACATATAAAAGAGTCACTTATTTGGATAAACAAGCTCTTTCATGTTATTCACTATGAATCTGGAAGAAATTGGTGAAATACATTATAATTCCATTAAAGATGTTGGAACTCTCAGAAAATATTCATTTGCAGAACAATTTTTTTTTTTTTTTTTTTTTTTTTTTGTGTGTGTGCTGATAGATGCTGAAATAATTTCTGGATGAATTAATTTTCCCCTAAAAATTTTACTCTAGACATAAGCTCACTAGATTAAGAAGAACAGAGCAAAGCAGAGACACACCCCATATTTGTACTGAGCTCCAGCTTGTAAATCAGTTTGAACTGCAAGACACATTTTGCAGAGGAAAACAGTTACATGCAGAAGTAAACGTGATCAGTAAATCCAAATACATTGCCAAGACTTACAATTTCCAGGATCGATATAGGCAATAGAAACAAGGAAACCAGGACCAATATAAGCGAATATGTTCTTCCAGCTTTTCTTCTGCAAATATAAGAACATACATTAATCAATTCACACCAGGAATTACATACAAACTTATTCCAAAAAAATGAAGAAATTTATTTCAGCTGTAACTAATGGACAATAGCTGCACAGATACATTGAAGAGCTAGACATGATACGAGGGGAGACAACGTGTTACAGAAGTTACTAGAACCACCTTTCATTCTCCACCATATAAGAAACAAAGTCACGGAAGTGATTACTCATATATGTAAATATATTTTATATAGATATATGGATTCATTTGGTTCTTTTTATTCTTGCTCTAGCAGGATGATTAAAAATTATCATGTCCAATTCCCTCGGGGAATGGATCTGTAAGAATTCACCAATCCCAATAACCAAAAAAAAAAAACTGACTTTTAATGATATTATTATTCTAATTGATAATAGTAATATGAATCTCCTTAAAAATGGATCTAATTGCACTTTATGCTCCAAATTTTTTATGACTCAATTTATCTTTCTTTGGCGAAACGGGGGATACCTCGACCAGGGAAATACCGTATGACCCAATATATGTGACAAGTCGCACTATACGTCAACCCAAAATGCAATCTTCCTCTTACTTTGGAATGGAATTTTTGGAACACCATAAGTACCAACATTCAAAACCATCTCAGAAGTAGAATATGGCACAGAATTCACATAATTTTATGATCAATAAAGAAGTCCAGTAAAATATCAAGTCACATGCTGTCACAATGAACTAGACTTTGTGCTCGTCTTCGAATTGAGAGGCCTTTTATCAGTTGGTTCAGTAGTAACTAGGAAGTGTGAGTAGCTACAAAATAAAACATGGACTATGAGGGGGGCATACTTCAGATTTAATAAAATAGTTATCATTTTAAAAATTATATACTAGGAGAGAGAAATCAGAAAAGTAGCAAGTACTATAGAGATAGATAACTGAAAAAACATTTTGGAGCTACAAGTAATTGACTATGACTAAAACAGCCAGATGAAAATAGCTCACTCAGAAATAGAAGATAAAAAAAGTGGAAATCATAGATATACACCAAAAGTCATTTAAAAGAAAAATCAGGAAATCCACACTTTCCAACTTCTCTCATATCTTCAGCCTTCACCAACCTAAAGTTTGATGTAACTTTTCATCTACCACTCCTACAAATTTTCCCAAAACTAGGCAAACTAAAAGTAAGGAAATATCCCACATCTGAAATCAAAATTAAACTCACAATTAAAAAAAGTCTGTAAAATTAATACTTAAGATTTTTTTTTTAAAAAAACAAAGTAATGACAAGTCGATTAACTCTACTAACATTCCCAGTTCATAGCTCTAGTTGCCAGTTCTTTGGATGAGTATGACAGAGTTATTAATTTGAAGAGTTAAAATATATTTAGCTCCCGTCTATTCATAGATTTTGAAGTCAAAACTTGAAAATTTAAATTTTTAAAACTTGAAGTTGTGCTTGTACGTATATTTTACTTGAAAAAAAAAAATTAAACTTTTGCAACTAAAAATGAAATTTCTCCCAAAGCTGGTGAACTTGAAAACTTTTTGAAGACTGAGATTTTCAAATTTTTGATTCAAAATTTATGACTAAACAGATATTTGAAATAACGTGATTCAAAATATATAGTCAAGCAATAGCTTATTATAATCAAATAAAATAATTATTTCATGAAAAACATATATTAGTTGTCTCATATAAGTTAACATAAGACAAAAAACACAAAACGACACAATACACAGGGAGAAAAAGATGTAGTATGGGGAGAGAAAACTGACATCGGGTACAACAATCTGATCATATTCGATATCATCAATTAGTGGCTGATTTGAAAGGCTCCTATTTGCAGTACTGTTTGTCATAAACTGCGGTTGTGGGGACGAGCTCGCCGCCATCTTCTCACACTAAAACAGAAAAATGAGCAATGAACAACAGCAGTGAACTTCTGTAAAACAGAAAAAAATAAATTCTATCAACAAGTTGGCTGTATATAGAGAAATCTAGATCCAATAAAAAATCAAAAATTAACGAATGACAACGAAGAATGAGCAACAACAAGAAGGAAGAGAAACAGAGTGATGAAAAAATACCTCCAAAGTTTTTTCGAGTATTGAAATGCGGGGAGAAGAGAAAGTGTCGAAATGCTTTCAGTTTTTTGGCAGCTTTAGAACCACTTTAGTTGTTCTCCCAAATTCTCCGCCATCTTTATAAAGAAAGTGAAAAGTCTTTCGATACTTTTTTTTTTTTTAGTAAGACTGGTTGAAGTTTGGGATTACGCACAGCGCGGAGTTGTTCGTAATTTCCTATTTTAGTCTTCGTTTGATTGGTGCTCGGGATAAGTGATAATAATCTACTCCCTCTGTTTCAAAAAGAATGACCTAGTTAGACTTGATACGGAGTTTAAGAAAATAAAAAAGACTTTTGAATTTTATGGTCCTAAATTAAAGTTATGGCTAATGTATCAAAATGCCCTTGAATCTTGTGGTGTTAAACATGTCACGTGGAAAGTTGAAATTAAAGTGTTTCCAAAAAGTGAAAGAGGTCATTCTTTTTTAAACGGACTAAAAAAAAAATTATTCTTTTTGAAATAGAGGGAGTATAATATTTCATCAGATTATTTTATTTTGACTTTGGTAATAGGTAGAATTTTGCTTCGGAATTATTTTGTTTGCTTATCTCATCCTATCGATCAAATGACACCTTTGGATCCATTTTACTTGTCAGTGCTATTGCAAGTAATTGATCTAAAATATTTATTAATTTATAAAATTAAAATAAAATTATTGTTTTTCCACCTTGCTCTTTTATTAATAAATGTAATAGAGATTAATATGATGAAAAAAATCAATATTAAATTGAGATCAAAAAATATAATTAAATTACTTTTTTTTTGTTTAATATTTTTCTAAAAGCATATAATTGAGAAACATGACAAATAAAATGATTGGATGGAGTAGAATGTTGGAGGATCTGTTAGTACTACTTTATTGGAAAATCAAAATAACAAAAAATTCTAGTTTAATGTAAGGGCCCGTTTGGCCATGGAAATTTTTCCCTTTTTTGGGGAAAAAATTTCACTTTATGTCAAATCCAACTCCAAGTTGATGTTTGGCCTTGAGAATTCCAAATACAACTTGGAGTTGGAGTTGGAAAAGTGAAAAACAAGAAAAAGTTGTTTTCACTTTTTTTCAACTTTCTTCTCTCACAAAAATTTAAAAACAACCTCAATTATATTCATAGACAAAAACAACTTTAACTCCAACTTTAAAATTTTTAGTTTTCATGGCCAAACGCCCACTAAATCTGGGATGAAAATTCTGGGGCAAAGGGAGTAATGTAGACACATGACAAGTTTATGTGCATAATCTAAATCTTGATACAAATTATGTGTTTAATATATTAATTTAGTCCGGATTCATATATATGTGAGCAATCAAAAAGATTTGACTCATTAGTTGACTCAATTTCATGCAATCAATAATTAATAGGTATACACAACATGAATAAAAATTGACATTTCCATGTATGAGATTGTCTAAACTCTTAACACATGACTCAACCCATAAAGCACACACCAAATAGGGGAGGATCTGGAAGCTTTTATATAGATTCACGGGAATTAGTAGCTTGTATTCATATCCTCTAAAAATTTACTAAATTATCTTTTATTAAATATCTAAAAATACTTGATTATAAATTAAATTATTATTATAATATTACCTTGAGATCAATATGGGAATCCATAGACTTTAAAAAGTAGAAAGGAACCTAATATGATTATAAAGAGAAATTAAGATGAAGCTAAGAAAGGGAAAGCTGTCTAACCCTACTTTCTAATGAGGGGCAAAACTACACATTTTCCATCAAATTTGAGAAGAGACTATAATTTTTCTTGTATTGGTACCACTTCTATTTGACAAAATAGTTTAGAAATCGTGGATAACTAATCCTACTTTGATCCAGCACAACTAATTAAATTCTAAAAGACATACGATGAATATGGAAGGATTATATAATTTCTCATCACTAAATTAGGAGTTTATACTTCGAATTTGTCTCTTCAGTAATCTTTTCATGTGAATTTGAATTAGTTAGACTAGCAAAATTTTAATGTAGTTTAAAGTGTACACCCCTTAAGAAAAAATATTAATTAGAAAGTAATTTAACTAAATTATCCTTATTTATTACTCATCTTTATTTAATATATTTCTTTTTTACACTATATTATTAATATCGCTTCATATTTATGACTAAGGGCAAGGATGAAAACAAAAAACTAATTATGTCTTGATTTTCTAAAATGACAAGTACTCCCTCCGTTCTATTTTAGTTGGCCCTTATCAATTTGGCACATCCTCTAAAAAAAATTTAATTAGGGGTGTATTTTACTAAATTAATCTTATTAATTGATGATGCTTTGAATTCTAAATTTGACTATTATTACTTTATATAGTTATTTAATGCTAAAGGTAAATGAGAAAAGTATATCCTCCCTTCGTTTCAAAATAGTTGGCCCTCTTTCTAAAAATATTTGTTATAATTTAATTGTCTCTTTTATGAAATCAAGATAATATTATTATGTTCTTCCAATACTACCCCCTATCATTAAATGATTAAACAAAGTGTATATACTCGAATTTGTATTTTTAAAGCTTAATTAATAAGGCTAATTTGGTAAAACAAACTCCTAATAATTTTTTCTTAAGGGGAGTGTCAAGTCAACAAGAGTTAACTATTTTGAAACAGAGAAAGTACAAAATATTCTTGAATTCATAAATGAGACAACTAGATTGAAAAAAATATTTTTAGCAAGAGGGTAAATAAAAATGAAACGAAAAAGTATTACTCCCTTCGTTTCAAAAAGAATGGCCCTTTCGTTTTTTGACAATATTTTAATTTCAACTTTTCACGTGGTATGTTTAAGACCACAATATTAAAGGACATTTTGATACATTTGACACAACTTTAATTTATGACCACATGATTCAAAAGTCTTTTTTATTTTCTTAAACTCCATGTCAAGTCAAACTAGGTCATTTTTTTTTAAACGAAGGGAGTGTGAAATATCTATTTTTAGTAATAACGACAAATATTTAGTGCTCCCTCCGTTTAAAAAAGAATGACCTATTTTGACTTGGCACGGAGTTTAAGAAAATAAAAAAGACTTTTGAATTTTGTGGTCTTAAATTAAAGTTATCTCAAATGTATCAAAATGCCCTTTAATATTGTAATCTTAAACATGTCATCTGGAAAGTTGGAATTAAAGTATTGTCAAAAAGGAAAAGGATCATTCTTTTTTAAACGGATTAAAAGAAAAATAGGTCTTTTTTTTTTAAACGGAGGGAGTAATAAAGGGCGTAGGACTATTGAGAATAAATGAGTGCCACATGCTTCCGCAGCACGCAAAGCAATTCGAATCAGGAGACCCTATGATTCCACGTCATTAAAAAGATCAAAGAAGGTAGGACCCACTTTGTCTTATGTGGCGATTTGTCCAGTGGGGCCTGCACTGTTAAGGAATGGATCCTTGTTTGCTTTTGCAGCGTTCCTTTTCTGCGACTGCGACGCAGTTGATTATTATTCCAAGCCCACATTCAATGGTCCCTCTTACTTCTATGTGGGCCCCATCAGCTTGATTTTAAGAGACCTACTTTTTCCACTTTGTACATAGGGAATATGAGAAAGCCCAAATTGGGGTGGACATCAATGAAGCCCAATAAAAGTTAGGAAAAATAAGATAAGATATATACCTTAACTTATCATATTTACATAAATTTTTATCCTTATAAAGTAATTATAAAAAATTTAACTAATTATATATCTTCATTGGATATATTGGGAGCTAATTATATATTTCGACAGATCCAAAATCGAAAAAAATATATCGGGAGCTAATTATGTATTCTTACAAAGGAAAAAATATATCTTCATCGGATGTATTATGTATCTCGACAGATCCAAATTCAAAAAAAATGTATCAGGAGCTAATTATTTATTTTCACAATGGAAAAATGTATTTTCGTTGGATGTATCGGAAGCTAATTATGTATCTCGACAGACCCAAAATCGAGATTTTCAATAATTATATAAAATGTTGGGACTTTCTGTAATTAAGCTTCAAACTGTTGGGATTTATGTTGTTGGCCCTAAAAGTTACTCACTATAGTTCTATTCAAGTGTTTTAGTTCCCTTCTGTTGGGAAAAATGAGACACTTTCTGGGTTATTTGCACTTTTTTTCGTCCATCTTTACTTGTTCACTATACATTCAAAATAGATGTCTAAGTCCAACAGTAGTTGTCTAATTTAGATAATCAATGGATAATTTATCCCCGTCGAATGATATTTGTCCACTATTGACTTGACACACACTTTAAAAATAAAATAATAGCGGTAATTTTACTATATCTCCCTCTGAATGTAATAAATTTAATATTTTGAGAAATATATTGGATGATGAATAGTATTTAATATCAGGGGTAAAATGGGCACGGTAAATTATCTTAATCGGTTTTCCAAACATAACAAGTATTGTTGGATATATATTTTTGATCACATTGATAAGTAAAGATGGACGAGAGACCACTTAATTTGGGACGGGAGGGGGTCCCCGCCTCCCCATGAATAATAAGTATTCATTTGTTAAAGATAAAAAGGGGTAAATTAAAGGTAACAATTAGGTGGCGTTCAATTAATCAGATGATAAACTGCTTAAATATGACGGGGATATCCTTTATCAATAAGCACATCAGTCCCTAAAAGTCACAAGCAAAGGTGGATTAATTGGCACTTTATTTCTATTTTATTTAAATCTATATGTAGCTTGATCATTGGTATATGAGATAATCATATTGTAAGTATTTTTTTTTCCTAAGCTAATCAACCATTCATGATGGAATCTAATCTAATTACCTTTTTTTAAAGGTATGTTGAGAAAATTAGAGCCACATACTGTGGCTTGTGGGGAAGACGGCGAATCTAAAACTAATTAAACGATTAATTTGCAATAAAGGGACCACGACAAAAGCTCACTTTAAGAAATAAAAAATTAAAAAGCCAAAGGTTTAGTCATTAGTGGAATGATACCAATACTCAAATTGATATTAATTAATAACATAAAATAACAATATAATGGAGGTAGGAATTATTCTGAATTGATACAAAGGGTTGTTCGAATTTATAAACACCCTCTACCTTCATATCCATTACTAATTTCATGAAATATCTCAATTTATTAAATAACTTTGTCTATTTCATTTCCTATCAAACGACTCTAATTTTCTCAAGGCGTGGACGGAATAATACCCAAATCCACAGTAGACAAATACAAGTAGAACAGTGTTATGCTGTATATAATAACGCCAAGAAGGAATACAAGTAGTGTCCAGTCCACAACCCCACAAAGTGGGCTTGACTTGACCATTAGATTAGTTAGATATATGGACCACATGCTAGTGCATGCACTGATTTTTCCCCATCTTCCATAAACATGAACCACCCAGTTCATCATCACAAATTCTTAGATAAGAATATTTATAATATGATTGTGTTGCACACTTGCACTGAAGATTAACTCAAATAAAGTATCAAAGTAAGGGCCCATATTGGTTCCCTCATCGTACAATTTTTCTTTTATAACCGTGTTGGTCGGACTAATTTGTGGCACAACTTAACTAATTTTATGGATATTTGTCACCTTTCACTAATAATATATATTTACTAGATAACGTTGTCCATCAAAGATACTACAAATGGAAAAAAATCATCTAACATTCTTATCTTCAATTTGAATCTAAAACTTCATGATTTACCGCTCATTTCATTGACTACTAAGTCACACTTTGAGTGTCTAGTTATCATCAGGTACACACATTACAAGTAAAGATTACACTGGAGCAGGATGTGTGCCCAAAAGCTAGAAAATTAAATAAAATCGCAGGGTATATTTGGTTCTTAGAAAATATTTTCCTCAAAAAAGAAGTGAATGAATTACTTAATTTTTAGCATTTGGTAAATATGCAAAAAAAATTATCACACAAGTATTTATGTATAATTTCGCAAGACACTAACGGTGTGGGATGCGTGGGGTAGAGTGGTCAAGGTAGTGGGGTCGGGGCGTTGGATGAATTAGGAGGAGACAATAAACTTGAAACATCACTTGTGAAATTTGTTTTCCGTACTTAATTTCTTTAGAAAAGTCATTCTCTTCATTTTTAAAATAACTAATTTTCCTAAAAAGAAAAAAAAAACTTCAAAACATTTTGATTAGTCAAATATGAAAAATGTTCTTCTCGTACATACGGAAAACACACCCAAAATATCAAAACTAAGCGAGAACTACAAAAAAAAGACTGCACGCCAATCCTATTTACCATATATAGTGTACCAAGACAGACACTCAAATAGCTAATGCATGTGTATTATATACACAAATGATCGGACTTTTACGGATGCGAAAATATATGAGGTGCTCGAAAATAGTCAAAGGAGAGAGAAAAAAAAATTATAGGGTACTTGCCTTGGGTTCATTTAATTACCATTGCAGCTAATCCAATTACACTCACTTTGCAATGTCCAAACAATATCTTTGAGGCCAGGTTGCACGCACATCTTGCTCACAAAATAACCTATATTCCAATGTGCCGCCTTGCGGATTTTGAGAATTCAACAATACTATTTCAGGAGCAACCTTGAGTACCTTGAGGCAGTTACTAATAACTTCCCAGTTGATTTCTCAAACGTCACTCAATTAATGTAGTTATCATCTTAGAAAGTCCGTTTCTTCTTCTTTCCAATACTTATTTTTTTAATAAAGAAAGTGACTTTCTAAAATACTATTAGTTGACTACCCTCTTTTCACCCACCTGAACTCCGTTGCATCTTCACCTTCGAAAATAATCCGAAAATTCAGCTTCTTAACTAACAATGCAAGTGAAAAGTGCTTAATTCAGGGTTCTATGGATTGGATTCCACACTTGCTCTCGGAAACAGTAAAGCATTTTTCAAGATCGTAAAAAAAAAATAAAGTTATCAAAGTTTACATTATTTTTTTTATAAAAAAGAAGAACTATCTACTTTTTATCCAAAATATTTAAGAACTTTGATTTAAATGACCCAATTATTCATATTAATAAATAAAAATTTTACATTAATATTAAGGGTAATATATTGCAAACAAACGGCTAAAATCTTATCAATTAAAATTAATTCTAACTATTATAAATAATAATATAATTATTTGAAGTTAAAGAGATTTTATATCTTCTAAGAATACTACACTAATTAAACATATGTACTATATAAGGATAAGAAAAATAACTTTAAATTATTATTATTATTATTGTGTTTATATGTATGTATTTAAGACTTTTTATTAAAATTTGACTTTAGGTTATTAATTTTATTGAGACGTGTTTGCCTCAAGCAAAAGAAGATAGATGATGTTGTGCGGGAAGCTCCGGCCTTGTAAGAAAAACTTCTGGGAGATGATTGAATTTAGAATCTTCTGAGAGAAGCATCAATGTGTAGTGACAATTTAATATTCGAGAAGCGGCAAGAGACCATGATATCTTGCTGAATTGTTTTTGTCAGACCATAAAACTTATGGTCCTAGATTTACATCAATAATCCATGTTATGTTGGTCTTATGAATGAAGAAGGATTAACGTGCTATATGAACATCTTCCTGCGAGTTTTATTTCATATAACGCATATTAGAAAGGTTACTCCTAAAATATATAATTTCTTTTCGATTAACTTTCTCCAAATGATGACTTATTCACATGTTTCTTAGGTGGTGTATCAACTGCCAACAATGAAGAGTGCGCTCATTTTGGCTTTGAAAAATCTGATTTCCGAGCTCCATTAAAGCCTTTGTATGGAGTAATACACAAGAAGATTCTCATGAATTTAATATTAATTATTTCAAAAAACTTTAAGAGAGACAGCTGCTACAAACGATATATATGGACTGTTCAATAAACAGTATATGAAGTTTTCATGATATTGTGAAGTTAATAACCTATTCCTGTTTTTTTCGATGAAAATGTATCAGTTATTTGCCCTCATTTTTACTTCGACAGATATTCCGCTAGTGGCCGATCGAGGGTGTTGTGGTGTTTATGATTCCCTTGACAGATACATTGCATCAGAATCCATTAAATACTAAACGGTAGAACATGGTTTTCATGTCAAATTCTTGGGTTTAATGAGTTGAGCTTGTATAAATTTTTGTACAAATGCAATAATTAATTTTTTAAAAAACTATTTAATTTACAATTTTCTACTTCTTTAAATAATTGCATATGAGCTTTTGAATTATTTGTCAACAAATCACAGTTATGTATTGAACGACAATCCTTCTTCCTTATGGAATATCGACTAGAGAAATATAGAAATATGCCATTTGGCATATGATTTTATTCCTACAAAGACTTTAGATTATTTTTTTTGCCTTTCGACTAGTTACTGTTCTGATTATCATTGGGCTTTCCTGAAGTTCTCAATGGGCACCAATAACTCGTACTACTATTGGGGTAAAAATTTCATAGGGTATCCTATTTTAGTCGTTCATTTAATTAATACTTATCTTAGGTTTTTTCTTGCACGAATATTTAATATTAGAGAACTTTCAGGCAAAATAATATACTTCTTCTTGGCTTTTGCATTCAGACAAAAGATTCAAACGTAAATGACCGAAAGATTAATCAATTCTACATGCACCTGAGTCAAAAATTGTCCGAAATTTTACCTGGTATGTCATTTTAAACATCAAGTAAAAACGTATGATGTTTAACCTTCATATTCTAAATATCAAACTTCAGACACGATCATCTGTCTTCTTTCCCAAAGTAGATAAATTTGCAAAAAAAAAATTATGAAGTGGATATTAATCTTTAAATTTGGGTCATTGCACTTTTGGGCTTATTTTGAATTAGTCTTTATTTTTATCCTTCAAGGTAAATAATTTGGTTTGTGTGTGTGGGGGGGGGGATTTATATTTTGCATCATACTATCTCAAAATTCCTCACACTTAAAGAACTTATATCCCGTTAGGTATAAGTTCTATCTCTATGTGAAGGGTAGAAATTGATGATTAGTCCATTTGAAAGACAAACGTGGAATTATATGTTTATATTTTGTTCCTATTTCTAAACATTGTATAAATAATCCTTAAAAAGTTATCTTTCAAGATAATATTAAACTCATGTCTAATGTTGGCTCATATATTTCTCAATCTTACAAACAAATTATTAGATTGTCGTCTAACATTAGAATAAATTACAAAATTTTAGATCATGGTCTAACATTTTGCATATGATTTTTAATTTTCTCAAAAGGAGATCTTTTAGACCGTAATCTAAAAATTCCATAAACTATAAGGGAAAAAATGTCATGTATTAAACAGCTATCCCCCACCCCACCCCCACCCCCCCAAAAAAAGAGAGGAACACTTGGTGAAAATTTCTGGAGAATAGGCCCCCATTTCATGGGCTCCAAGTTGTGCACTCTTTAGTCCAATCCAGTTTTTTAGCCTGTCTATGAAGGATCCATATATTTCCTCAAAAAATAATAATGAGAAACTACAACTCCATAATCAATGTGAATATTTGGCACATTGGGGAAAGTAAAGTTAAAATATAAAGTTCAAATGAACAATGACAATGTTTAATTTCTAATTGTCTAAAAGAATATCATTACATGATATTTATACAACTAATAAGGAGTTGTTTGATAAAAGTAGTTCCCAAAATAAAATAAAATGCCCACAGATTGATCTGTTGTATGATCAATTAGACTCATGCAGTCTTGGTGTGATTATCATGACTCAAATAATACTTATGGGCTAGTTATTTGGACAACCCAACAAGATATTTGTTTTGGATTCGGATCAATATATATCACGTCTTGTGGGAGCAATAGGTTCGTGCATATTATGTTAAAGTTTTGGCTTGTTCAATTATCCTTCATCTTCCTTCTATGTTCAAGTGTCTCATCTCCTTTCATTTACTTTCTTCCCCTGTTATTCTAACACTTCTCCATTAGTATTGTTCACAATTATCTTGTTGTTTCAATTCTCAGACTTTTTTTGGATTCAGTAAATATAATATACGTTAGTGTTGTGTTGAGAAATTCAGATCGTTACGGTCCTAGTCGGACTCCATCAAGTAGCATTAACCTTATGCAAGTCTAGAACTAGGGATACCAAATTTGACTAATTAATTGTACTTTTTCCCAATTGACTTAAGTTTCGTCTGGTTAAGTTGTTAATTAACAACTTAATTAATTAGTCAATTAACACATAAGGAAAAAAATAAATTATTATTGGTTTGTGTTCGCAGCTTACTTTTCCATAAAAAGAAAAGAAAAGTTATTCTAGTATGCTTTTAGTAATCAAGCAAATTATATAAAACAAACCTACTTAGATCCAAATAAACTTATTAGACTAATTGAGTTATAATTAGTCATTTGACTTAGTCCAATATAATTCAATTAAATTGACTTAACTCATCCATTTGACATCCTTTAAAAGTACTTCCCCAAAGAAAATATACTTTGTTCACACTCAAGCAAATTGCCAAGTATACTTGGAAAAGTATGAGTTCTCATAAAGATATAAATAGGGGACCATAGTGTGTCCATACTATATACTCCTTAGTCCACAGGAATTTATTATAAAGCATTGTATATTGACTTGCCATTATGTTGAAGTAGTCGTGGGGCAATAATTTTCATTAGGAGGGTTCAAAATATATAGAGAAGCAAACACACAAAGAAGCTAAGAGGATTCAACATCTAATATATATATACATAAAACATAATTTAGCATTGGATATGCATTTAAAAAAAAACCTGTATCCATGTAGCTTCGCCCTTGTCCCGAAGAAGGCAGTGAGACTTCTTTCCTAATTTTGGGATCGGAAGATGAAACTTTTATTTATTTATATTTTTGGAAAAAAAAACACCTAGTTAGAAACCACTTCTTATGAAATATTTTTTTAAAAAAAAACCATATAAATAACATTTAAACAAACGTTATTTAAAAAAAGAAAAGAAAAATTATAAGATGAGGAATCAAACTCTCACCAATAACGTAAAAATTCAGATAGTCAAATAAACAAACATTTGTTTTTATTTTTTAATGACTATCGACAACGTGCAAACCACAACGTACACACTAATTAATTTTTAAGTGTACATGAAAAAATCACGTGGTATTGGCCCATTTCTTTTCTGTATATTTCTATTATATTTTGTTTAAAGGACGTATCTTGTCTGCACAGCTATTAATTTGGTGACGAAAAGTTTTCAATCAACACACTGCATAAAGATACGAGATAATTACTATCGTGGAAGTTTAACCCATTAACCTTTCCTTTATTAACAATCGATTATATTAAACTACACTCAAAGTATTAGACCATTATTTTCATTAAAAAAAAACACATTAACTAAAGCAACAAAAGTAATAAAAGAAACTGTATTGAATTCCGAAAACCTAATCTACTGACCTCTAAGACATACAAAAAGTGTTTTAATAAACTATAATTACCAAATTAACATGTCAAATTTTCCCCACCAACAGCTAGAATATAATTTTAGTTCGACAAATTAAATAAAGAAATGTGCTATAACTCCTTCACTAAAACGTGCACAAAAACTCGTGTATTCTAATTATTTTGTCTAGCTAGGTACTAATTAACTCCATATCAAGAATCCTTATATAAAAAAAGGTCTCAAAATTTTGTTTAAAGAACTTGTCTGCACAACTATTGATTTGGTGACGCAGAGTTGCAACTTGTAATCAACACACTGCATAAAGATAATTAATTAATATCATGGAAGTTTTATGATAAATTAACGTAGAGTAGACAATCCTTTTAACATTTTGCTTTTATAATAAAGGGATTTGCCCTCATTTGTCCTCCTGGCTATTGCCAATTCGAAATAAAAGGATGCTGGTTTGTTTTTTAAAATAAATAAAAAATAAAATGAAGGGATTAAACTAATCCTTCACTTGAATTAGGTATCAAATGATGTAATCAATCAATATAAATAAAGTTGAACGTAGAGACAAGGCACATCACAGTTCCGACTCTATTTCAACCAAATGCAATTAGCGGTGACCATTAAATAAGTACGTTTATTTGTCATGTCATGATCGTGTATCGACAAAAGAGCTAAAAGCCATTTGGATAGACTAAATAGACTATTCTTAATAAGGGTAAGGTAGTACGATATACAAGACGGCAATCCCTCTTATACCACCATAAAAAGGCAAATCACCTTCAGCAACATAATTAACAACATAAACTTCATTAAATCATCAAACGTAAGCTACTACGTACAAACACACAAAAATGTGTTCTAACAAAAGCTTTCACCACCAAACATGTCAAATTTTCCCCACCAACAGCTCGACCAAACAACAAACAATAACATGCTAAAACTCCTTCACCAAAACGTGCACAAAAAACACATGTATCTTAGCTAATTATTTTGTCTAGCTAGGTGCTAACTCCAAATCAAGAATCTTTATTGAGGGGGTAGATTTTCTTTCCTTTTCTTTTTCCTATTTTTCCATGTGTTGAAAATGAATAGACCATATCCTATATTTTGTTATGTTCACTTGTAATTGACTTAGTCTTGTAGACTATTGATGATGATAAACGTGGGCATATTGACGTGCTTCCACGTATACAAAAAATGTAAAGCCATGACCAAAAGTGCATATTGACAAAGTAGCTTTACAGAGTATATTTCGTGTTTTTTTTTTCTTTTCAATTTTTTCTGACAACTTGTGACAACCAAACGTGACCGGTGAAGCTACTGTTCCGATTTCGGCTCTATTATTCATTTTTTATCAAGCTCTCACTCCGCACACGTTATAGCCGGCTTCACGAGAGAATTGATTTTGTAGGTCACTTATGATAATAATATTTTGATTTGTTTTATGAGATCTACATTTTTCATATGAAAATATCAGTTTTTTCTATTCAATTTGTAAGTAGCTAAGAGATTTCATTTCCTCCCTCTTTTCACATACTTATTTCAATATTTCACATGAAGTGGAGTACTTCCGGGTTAATTATCAGCCTTTTCATTTTAAAATACTTGTCATGTACTCATGTTATGAAAATAAATTATATAAACTTTGATCAATATTTAAGAAATACTTTCAGTTATATTGATATTTAAGAAAAGTAGTTAAATTTAATTTCAAAAATTAGTCAAATTTAGGTTTCAAATGCAAAAATATCCCAACTATTTTGAAACAAAAAAGAAGCGTAAGAGCACCTTGAAAATATTTTATGGAAGGACATTTTCCCGACATATGAAAAAGGAGATGCATTGTCGTCTAACTCGATAGGGGACACCGCAATGTTAAAACTAAGGGTGTGTTCAATACGATTTTTCTATTTTCTCATGTTCGATTAGTTAAAAAATTTGAAAAATATTTTCTTTTAAGAAAATAAGTTCCTCAAAAATAAGAAATAATTTTCTTAATAAAATAATAAGATAAACAAGTAGAAATGTCTCCTACTACTCTTTTAAAATAACCCATCCCACCAAATTCTACACCCAAACCCCTCCCCCCCCCCCCCCCACACACACACAAAAGAAAAATAAAAAATAAAAATTGTGATTCCTATTTCTTTTCCGAATAATCACACAGATCAACATTTTGACAAAGTGAATGGTGTATTTTATATGCACTTGTACACCTAGCATGACAAATTGAGGAAAAATTAGTGAATGTCTTGTAATTACGATTTGAATAGAAGAAAATCAATGTTGTAAACTTATTCATATGTATTATTTTTAGATTTTGTATGTGAAAGAAACAATTTGTTTTATGGAAAAAAACCCACATAAAACTAAAGTATTTTGAGAATTACAAAACTATTGACTTTGCAGTTTAAATGATGTTTCATGTTTCCTTAAATAAAGAGTGAAATATGTTTTCTAAAATTTATGGTCAAACACATGTTGAAACTTCAATCAAACTTCACCTAAATTTAGTTTTCCAAAAATATTTAGGAATCTATAGACAAACGCTAGCCAAGTTATTTTGTCATTACGGTTTAGCTTAGTGCATGCATGACATCCAAGCCCTTTAGCATACAAATATAACAACACTATAGGTAATTAAGTTAGTTGTCTTCAAATTGCCTTGCTAAAGTTTCTACCAAGTTCTTCATACGAGGTTGAAATTTAATTTCTGTATGTATATTATGCCAAGTTGCTCAATATTACCAGATATTTCTCAGGTCCAAAAATATTTAGTCTATAAAATACTATTGCATTATGAATCTAGACGACTTTGAGGAAAAATAAAACCACAACCGACGTACGTTGTTGATTGTTTGAGTTGAACTTTGACAAAAGGAAAAAATGGGAGGAGACTAATATAGTATAGTATATAATATGATATCATTCAGGACATCACAAGTCACAACCAACAAGTGCAAGTGGATTTCTCCAGTCTCTTTGGCACTATGTTTATGAATAAAAAATGAAAAAACGAATTAAAATGTTAACTTTGAAAATATATTACTAATATGTTATTAGTTTTAGTTCAAAATGTATTTTTTAAATAAGTAGTGCTTATTATGTAGTACGGCGGCAGACGCAAAGTCCAAAATTTGGAATCTTCTATTACTCCCTCCGTTTCATTTTAATTGATCCTTATTGACTTAACACATTCATTAAGATAATATTAATTAGATGTGTATTTTACTAAAGTAACCTTATTAATGCTGTTTTGTAACTCTAAATTTGACTACTACTACTCCCTCCGTCCCATTTTACGTGGTCGCTATTAACTTGACACACCCATTAAAAAAACATTAATTAAAGATATATTTTATAAAATTAACATTATTAATGATACTTTGAAACTCTAAATTTAACTAATACTACTTTCTTTAGTTATTTAATACAGAGGGTAACATAAAAAAGAAGTAGTAATAAAATACTTTTAATTTGCAAAAATAGACAAGTAAATTAAAACATTTATATTTAGTATAGGGCCCACGTAAAACGAAACAGAGGAAGTACTACTTTATATAGTTATTTAATACTTAGAGCAGTATAAGAAAGAAGTAATTAATAAAAATCACTTGATTTATGAAAATGGATAAATAAACTGAAACATTCATTTTTAATATAGGAGCCAATTAAAATAAAATAGAGGGAGATAATTCTAACTCAAATATGCAGTCAACAATTTTTTTAGTTTAAAAAGACAAAACAAAATCAGGGTAGCGGAAAGAGAGATAGGAGAGATTACAATGGAAAACGAAGTATCGAACCATCATCAATAAGGCAAAATTTTAGAAAGTCGATAAACTCAACTACGAAAATTCTTCTGACCCTACAGTGGAATGCATGCTCGGATAATTTTATGTTTCTGTTCAAGACCAGTAGCCTACTTTTCCCTCTAGTCAACCTTCCACTGCTTTGGAAATTTGGTAATTTCATATTTAATATTTTCTTTTTCTAAATTAGAATTAATGGGGGAGCTCTCTCATAAATTTGATGGGTTAAACATATGGAGTTTGTGGCTGATTAGTTGTCATATTTTTTTCATTATTTTTCTTTTCTTTGTACATAAATTTACTATACTTGAGCTGAGGGTCTTCCGGAAACAACCTCTCTACCTCTCCGAGATAGTGATAAAATTTGTGTATACTTTACTCTCCTCAGATCTCACTTGTGGGATTTTATTGGATATGTTATTTTCGTAAACATATGGGGTTTCCACCAAACTAATAAACGTATTTGTATATTTTCAACTTCTCTTACTGAATAATTCTTGCATCATTAATTAATTAAATCAATTAATGTGTTAATTAAGCTGATACAATTTTGTATAAAACTATCAAATATGTTTTACAATTCCTTTCTGCTACTACGTGCTAAAAGAATGTCTGTTTGGAAAAATTAGAAATATATATATATACAACACACTACATATATATATCCACTATAGATTTTATTCTACCATGCCAGTCATATATTTCAACAAGATTATTGGAGAGTAGTCCAAGAATAAAAATATTCTAATTTCTTTATGTAAATTGGGACATAATTCGTCAATATTTTTTAAGAAATAAGATACATATTCAGAATGTAATTTAAATTTTTTATAAAAATTAGTATAAAAAAAATCTTGATCAAAGAAAAACGATTTAATGAGAAAATGAAGTAATTTTTTCTCCACTTTATTTAGGACAAATAGAAGAGATAACTCACACACTCAACTTTTTTTATTAAATTGCAAAATCAAACTAAAACATTTGTTGGCTATTTGTTTTTTTAGTGTAATAAACTTTAGTTTATACTCCCTCCGTTCCAATTTATGTGTCATACTTTTCTTTTTAGTCAGTCCCCAAAAGAATGTAATCTTTCCTTATTTGGCAACTATTTATTGGTATCATCCCCACTTTATCCTTATTGGGTCCCATTTAATAAAAAAAGTTAACTAAAAAGTAACCATTAAAGTGACTTTAATAGGGGTAATATAGTAAACATAGCAAAGTCTTCTCTTATTTCTTAAACTTCGTATCCGATCAAATGATGCCACATAAATTGAGACGGAAGGAATACGTTATAGTGTGGAGACCCCATCTCTTGGAAAAAAAAATATATATATATATATAGAGAGAGAGAGAAAGTAGGAAGTACCTTTAGAATGTTGGGATGTAACTGGAGAAGAAGAAGAAGACGACTGTGACTAGTGACCACCTAAAAATTAATTGAAGACACAGAATTATGGTCCTCCAAGACTTTGGACCTCAAATTTTTTGTATTTAGTTTAATTTAAAGATAGTAATTCCACTGTCTTCCTTTACTTGTCTATTATATTAAAAGTACATGTTCATTTTTATTTATTCAATTTAAAAAAATCAAGAAATAATTTATCACTTACTTTCTAATTTATCCTTATTTATTAACGATAGTCATTTCTTAATGTATTTTTAAAAATATTAAATTTATTATATTTTAAGAGTGATATAGTAAAATTATCAATTTATTTATTATACTTTAAAGGCATGCCAAATCAATACTGAATAAGTAAAAATGTACGCGGAGAGAGTAATAAACAAGGGAGAAGCGTGTCAAAGTTGTGCTTTCGGTGCATAAGTTTCAAGCTTTGGTCGACTATGCGGCACAGACAATATTTTGTCACTATTTTGACTTCTTAAACAGTCCTTTGTACAACTAATTTAGATATTCCACATTTCCTATCGACTATACAGCAATGACAATACTCCAGGAATTAGCGACGGACAATTATTATCATTAAATATTTAAAAAAAGGTTAGAGATGAATTATCGAAAAATCTTTTTAGATACGAGCTATTTCACAATAGATTAGCAACGAATTATATGTTAAGTCATAGTCTATTTTTCCCTCTTGCGTGCTGTCCAAACCCAATTTCAAGCAATTGAGCTACTTCAATTATGTCAAGTAAGGACAGAATAATTATTATAAAAGAAAGGCAAAAAGGAGTTGAAGAAGACAAATTATTCAATTTAGAATCGTGTTACACGTGTTGGATGGTAATTTACAATGAACCTAAACTTTTTCTGTTGTTTCTTTAAGATTTTCAATTAGGTACTAAAATTCTTTCACATAATACCATTCGACCACATGAACCATTGTAGTTAGTTTTATTTTATTTCTAATCATCTTAGTAGAGCCTAAGTTAAAACTTAAAACACAATATGCGGTGAAATCTCATTAAATTAATATTTAGAGTCTCAATTACAAAACTATAACATTGGGCAAGAAATGTTGATATATAGTTTAAAAGGATGAAATAGAACCAAAGGATAAGACAAGAATATTCAAGTGGGGTGGTAGGGACCAACAAAAAATAGAAAAAAAAAAAATTAAAAAAGGAGGTGAAATAGAGGTCGTAATTCAACAACCCATTGGCTTGCCAAAATTAAGCAGAATCAAATATTATAATTATATAGTAATAAATAATAGTCTAAGACCTATGTTTTGGAAATAAGCAAAAGACCGCACGCTTGGTTGAATTTGAATTTCAATCCATTTAATCCTAATGCATATTCTTTAACGCCTTCCGTTTTATTTCATGTGACATCATTTCCTTTTTTAATTCGTCCCAAAAAATGTCATTTTAACCTTTTACCTTAATTAAATTATTTATAGTCACATAAATATCTAAGAATTATTTAGATTATAAGTTTCAAAAGTTTTTTTTAAAAAAAAAAATAACATACTAAGTGAAAGGGTATCTATTACATAAAATGAGACGGAGAGATTATTTATTTTCCTTCTTCTAGTCTTCTTATTCCAAAATTGAGCAATTGAAAATTGTAAAAGTCTTGGTGTACAATTTTAGTATAAAATGGATGTGGACGACATAAATTATGTCACATAATAATAATCATAATTTAGTTAAGGTTGCTAGTTCATGAATGTTGAATGATGTGTGAACACACGTAGAAAATTAAAAGCATTCCATGTACGTAACCAACTAATTACATGAGGCCTTCAATTCAATGAATGCTCACCAACTTATTATAAGTGGGGCTAATTAGGTCCCCTAAATGACTGACTAAGTCATGGTTCCTGCAGGTGCATCATGCTAAATTAGTACTTTTTCCGTCTCATTTTACATGACACAATTTAATTTGACGTAATATTTAAAAAAAAAAAAAGACTTTTAAAACTTATAATCTAAAACAATCCGTAGATATTTATTGTAAATCATCTCATTAAATATAAATAGAAAATTTAAAATTAAATTATTTATAATTATAGTAAGATAATATTCTTTTTTAGATGAACTAAAAAAAAACGTGACACATAAAATAATAAAATAAGATGGAGGGAGTACTATATTTTTTAAAAAAGTCTTCGACTGGACATACGTTTAGTTCATATTTTTTGACATTTTTTATTTCACCGTCATTAGTTCATGACCTCACATTATATGACGCATAGTTACCACCGCATACTTCAATTTCAGATTTTATTTCTTACCATTCGATTATTGGTAGAGTCAAAAACGTATATATTAGAATATTATATCTAAATTTGAATATGTGAAAATGATTTTTGAGCCTTTTTTGACACTTGATCCTAGAATTCCATTTATATATATTAAGAAAATTTACAGTTCAAATGCAATGGTAGAAATGTAAGGTAAAGTTGTGTACAATAAATTTTTGTGATTCGGTCCATTTCCGAATCCCGCTTATAGCAAAAGTTTTAGTATACCGAACTATCTTTTTTTACAATTCAAATATAATAAAAAAAAATTACTTTATTCATGATATTTAATTTCTTAATGAAGGAGATTCAGTTGAACCTCCTTCCTCCTATGTCGTTTCGCCTTTGATTTGGTCAGTATTTAAATTTCATCGATTCATTAATTTGAATTTACATAGTGTACGCCAAATTATAAAAATTGTCAAACATTTCTTACCAAAGTGTATATATATATATATATTTATTTATTTATTTAGAAACTCCAAATCTTAAAATAAGAGTAGTGAGATTTAAATTGAAGTTGTGCTCTTCATATTTATATATTTATCCGTTCACATAGTCTGCCAAATTGAGAATTGAGGGGTGAAAATCCAATTCTTACAATTATATTTTTTAATTTATCTCCACTTGATCATTACATAAACATTAACACACACACAAAAAAAAAAGAGGGAAGTTTAGACTTGTCATCATGCCTGTGGTAAATTTACATTATCCAATATTGGACTATCCTATATTTTTCAACAAAATATTCTTGGTCTACATTCAGGGGCGGCTCAATAAAGTAGGTGGCCTAAAGCCAAATTCGATAAGAGCCCTTGTTTGTTTGTTTTTTTAAAGAAAAGGTTTCATATGTATTTTTATTTAAATTGTATTTTTCTATAAGCGATGAGAAGTTATTAGTAATTAAATGATTTATAACAAGTTTTTTAAATAATCCTTTTTCAATTAAGGACATAACCGATTCATTTACTCTTTCTTGAGACATTAATTTATATAACTATAAGCTAAAAATATATTTAAGAAACTAATATAAACTAAAATAAAAAATGAAAAAAATTATTACAATAGAACCTGACTGTTGATGTTGCTACTTGATATCAAACAAAATTTCACAACTTCATTTGCTTGCAAGCCAATGATGCTTGAAAAATTGAAAATGAACGGAAAAATATGTAGTTTAATGTATTTAATACTCTCAACTTTACTTTTGAGGTAAAATATATACCTGAGGCAATAGGAAGAAAAGAAAATACAAAGTACAAAATTAGTTATGAAAAAGAAAAGAAATTCTTTTTCCTTTGTTATAGAGATCTTCAATATTTTTTACTTTAGAATATAACCTATTAATTAGTAGTAATAAAATATGAGACCTAAAGAAATGGGGGGCCAAAATCCTAAGTTTTAGCAGGTTGGCCCTTCAGCCGGCCTTGTCTACATTAGTGACATGTAAATAGATATTTACGATTATTATAAAAAAAAAATTTAAAAAAATAGATATTTACGCCAAATAGATACACAAAAGATGAGTACTTTGAAAAGAGAAAAATTAAAGAGTAATAATCTTTGTTAGAAAGTGAAAAGGACGCGGGGAGTAAATTAATAAATTTAGGCAAATAAAATGTATAACAAGTGGAAGCCAATTAGTCAATGTCCAAGTCAATTTTAGAGTTGAAAAACCTAATTGGTAATCATATGTATAGTTAAGCTCCTTACTAATCTGGCACTAATCCAATGTCTAGTCAAAACTGGATAACTCACGGAAACACGTGAACCAAAATGAATCTTCATTAACCAGAGAACTAATTAATTGAATGTACTTTAATTTAACTACTAACCGCACATAGTTAAAAGAGTTATTTATTTGTAATACTCATCTTACTACCTCCATCCATCTTTATGACTGTTAATAACTACTCCCTCCGTTTCAAAAAGAATTGACCTACTTTCCTTTTTAGTCTGTTTCAAAAAGAATGATCCTTTCCTTTTTTGGCAACACTTTAATTCCAACTTTCTACATGGCATATTTAAGACCACAAGATTAAAGGACATTTTGGTACATTTGCCATAACTTTAATTTAGGACCACAAAATTCAAAAGTCTTCTTTATTTTCTTAAACTCCGTGCCAAGTCAAACTAGGTCATTCTTTTTGAAACGGTTTCCTTGTCCATTTTACTTGTCCACTTTCTTATTGACACAGGAATTAAGAAGCAATAAATGATAGGGGTAGTTTTATCATATTACCCTTTGAATATAATAAATTTAATACTTTAGGAAATGCATTAGATAATAAATCGTATTTAATGCTAAAGGTAAAATGGGTAGAAATAGGTAAATTATCCATTGGTTTTATAAACTGAATAAATATTGTTGGACATCCCAAAATAGAAAAATCGACAAGTAAAGATGGACGGAGGGAGTAGAGATAAAATGAACACAAATAGATAAATTATTGATTGATTTTTTAAATTAGACATCTATTTTTAATATATGAATAAGTAAAAATAGACGAGGGAGTAATTTGTTTTTCTAATTAAGTTCAATTCCGCAGGTACGGTTGAAACACAACTTTGACACGCTGTTTACCGTTCATTGCATCTAATCTCATCTAATTTTTGATTTTCTTTTTTTTTCTGCATAACGTAGAAATCAAGTTAATCCCTATGGATCCGCTGCTTTTCTTTTTTCACTTTTTTCTTGACAATAAAACCTTGTGCTGTGTAATAAGTTTGATTTAATATACAACAACAACATACCTTGTGAATTTTCACAAAGTGAGGTCTGGGGAGGGTAAAGTGTTAGCAGTCCATATCACTACCTAGATGAAGTAGAGAGGTTATTTTCGATAAAATCCCGGCTCAGGACAAAAAAAAAAAGTATAAAAAGACGTAATAAAAACAAAAAAACAAGATGAAATAACACACTAATAGAGAATAACAGGAAACAAGACACCCACAAAGTAGAACTATAAACTATTTATTCGAAATCACAAATATCACCAAAACAACACGAACAAGAAACTACAAGCAAAATACTACGACTATTGGCACGGCTACAAACAAAGCATCCCTTCCTACTAGCAAGAACGCACTCCCACCTACTAACCCTCTATCCTAATTTAATATACGTTAATAATATAAATTTTACACTATGATATATGGTAAAAGATATATATACAAGTAATCCTTTGTTACATGGAAGGTTATCTCTTAAGACATGCAAAGATAACAATTGTGCAAAAATCTTTTTATATACTAATGATATATAAAAATTAAACTCATTGTTTTTGTAATATATCTTCACCTAAAAGATAATCACAATTACCAATCATATTTAGTCTAGAAAATAAAGCATATAAATTATTACGGCAAGTGTAAATATACTAGCTAGTAATAGTAACATTGCGAATATTACTATATAAATACATCTATGTTTTGAAGAAAAAAAAAAGATAAATTCATAAGGAAAAAACTTGCAATTTTAGGTGTCGTTGTTTGATTTGAAGACAAGTTATGCTGAAATTAGTTATATCGAAATTAGTTATTTTGATATTATTTTTTTATTGACTGTTTGAAGTCGCTTGTTTATAAAAGTACCCTTCTCCTTATTTAGTAGAAAAAAAGATTGAAGGACATCTGGAATATTTTTGTTATTTTCATTATCTTATCTCAATTCCGATACTATTATATATTCCAGACTCTGATTAGAATAAGTTATCCGAAATTAGCAACCAAACTAGAAATAAGACAATACTATAATTTTATCTTAAGACAATGTATGTTTGTTCAGTACACCAAATGACTCCTTAGCATGAAAAGCAGCTAGTACAAAAGAAAAAAAAAAAATGTACTCCCTCTGTTTCAAAAAGAATAACCTACTTTTCATTTTAATTCATTTAAAAAAGAATGACCCCTTTCCTTTTTTGATAATACTTTAATTTCAACTTTTCACGTGACATGTTTAACACCACAAGATTCAAGGACATTTTGGTATATTTGCCATAACTTTAATTTAGGACTACAAGATTCAAAAACCTTCTTTATTTTCTTAAACTCCGTGTCAAGTTAAACTAGGTCTATTTTTTTTAAAGGGAGGGAGTAACAATTTTCAAGCTATATTGGAAAAGTCTTCTGGTATGAAGTGTATTGACAATTTTTTGGGTTTCTTTTTTCTTTTTCCTCCTATCATTCTCAAGTAAATTCAACTTTGCTGATAGTCTATCATGCCGTCCATATATTCTGAATTTTCTCTATCTAATCGAGAATAATTAAATGTTCATATATATGAAAATTTCATTTTCACCCTATAAGTCTAGATTTTCATTGATCGACATATCATTTTTGAATTGAAATCAATTATATAAAGGATCAACTGATAGTCAAAAAGAAACAAATAATTCGTTTAAAATTTTCAAACTTAGATCAAGAAAATTTCAATTTCCTCCCGTTCCAATGTAGTTTTATTTCTTTTTTAAATGGTAGTCTTAAAGTTCAGACATTACCAGTGAATTAAATAATATTAAAAAATAAGATAACGTGGAAAATTTTACTCCATCTAATCCAAAATAATTAAATTATTGAGGTATTTTTTAATATCCAAAATAAGTAAATTTTTTAAAGTCCAAGAGAATTGTTGAATTTTTTTTCTATATTTACCTTTTTATTTAATGAGGTTCTTAATTACTTTACATTTACTAGGAGAATAAGTTAAAAATAATTAAACGGATAAAAATAAAAAAAAACCTATAATTTATGTCTTTAAATATTTTTCTTAAGAATGTGTCATATCCCAACACTTCAATATTTTGGACCAGAGGGAGTATTGGAAACGTGACAGGAAAGCAACGCCCACATTACCCCACTTAAATAAATACTATATAAACAGTACAATATTATATGATATTTAATTTAGAAACAAGTAAGTCGGCTGACGTGACAAATTTAGATAGGAAGATTGAAACAAAAATTTATTTATTTATTTATGAAGACTATTATCTTATCCTACATCCTCTGCCCATGCCATATGAATTAAGTCACTTTATTATATTATAAATTAAAACAATAACAAGATAATGTAATCTTATAAGTGGAATATGAAAAAATACTGTGAAGATTTTACCATTATCTCGTTCTTATTATGACAAGATATGGAAATTATTTCTATAAATACTCGGTTCAAAGAAAAATGAAAAAGAGATGGTACTAACAGTGATGAAACCAAAATTTTCACTAAGAGGAATTAAAATATAAAGAAGTAAGCATATGAACTAGCCAAAAGAGATTTGACGTCTATTATATATATATATATAAAATAATTTCAATCATGCGTAAATGGTATAATTTTCCACTGAGGGGGTTCGGTGTTCGAATGAACCCCTAGCTTAAAGCTAGTTGAGTACTAGTCGCAAACAGAAATAACAACTTATCTTATTGTCTATTTAGCATTCTATCACAGTTCTCGATCTTCAAACTCTTTTATTAAGGTCTTGTACTCGGTGAGCTGATAAAGAATTATTAATTATGATGAGTTTTGTCTTATGCAATGTGTTTCTTTCTTTCTAGTTTCCACGGTGGAGGCTTGACTTTGACTAGTACAAAGAAATTCAACAACATGATAGTATATTGGGCCGACAAAAAAAAAGAAGCAAACCCACTCAATTAATTACTTTAATTATTTTCCTGAATATACCAATATTACATATTTACATCCCATCATCACTTCACGTTTTTCACAACTATAAATAAGCTGTTAACAAAGGGCAAAAGCTTCAGTTTCCAATTACTACTTCCATACATTTCTATTCTCTCTTCTTTCAATTAGTTGAACTGGAAATTAAATCATCTTATACAGAAGGAAATTAAAGCAATGGAATTCACCAGTTTAGTTGATACTTCCTTGGATCTCAGTTTTAGACCTCTTCGTGTTCCCGATGAAATACCGGTAGGTGGAGATCTATGAACTATTTTACAGTAGAGTTGATTTCTCATATCGTCACTTAACTAATACATATTATCCCAGAAAGTCGTGATTTTATTTGTTGAAGAAAATTGAAATCAAGGAGAACTAATAACTCTTAGCTAAGTCATTTGGAGTATGTAATCATGCATGAATTAATTTGCCCTAATGTTGTATGTATGGTTTAATTTCATTTCCCTTTGCTTTCAGAAACAAGAAGTTGAGAGTAATTTCATTGGGCTTGGAAGAGATCTCATGCCTGCCAAAGATGAGGTTTGTTCTAATTCCTCCTATTCTTAGTTCTTCGATGACGGAGGCAGATTCAGAATTTGAATTTTATAGGGTCCTATCGCGACCACAAACTAATACTATAATAATAATAATAATAATAATAATAATAATAGCTAAGTTCACTCAAATATTTAGTAGATTTATTGGTACAAAAACCATGTATTCTTCCAATCTTTCAGATTTTTCTGATTTTGTTTTGTGTTGTGTTATTTTCTGATGCAGGCAGGTGATTTATTGGAGGAACTAAATAGAGTAAATGCTGAAAACAAGAAACTGACGGAGATGTTAACAGTTATGTGCCAGAATTACAATGCATTAAGAAACCAATTGACTGAATATTTGAGCAAGCAAAATAGTACTACTAGTACTGCAGCTGATAATCATGATCATAGCGATGGATCGAAAAAAAGAAAAGTCGAAAACAACAACAATAATGTAATGGTGAAATCAGCTCAAGGATTAAATTCAGAGAGCAGCTCAAGTGATGAAGATTCATCTCCAAAGAAACCAAGAGAAGAACACATTAAAACTAAGGCTTCTAGAGTTCATGTCAGAACTGAAGCATCTGATACTTCTCTTGTAAGTTTCCCCAACACTTTCAGACAAATTCTGTAGCTAAATAGCAGAATCTGTCGCTAATCATATTTAGCAATAGATTATCAGAAGATTATGTTAAGTACGAGCTATATAGCGATAGATTAGCCACAAAGTTCGTAGCTAATTTCAGTTTTTTTTTTTGGTTATGTTAATATTGTTACAGATAGTGAAGGATGGATATCAGTGGAGGAAATATGGTCAGAAAGTAACAAGAGACAACCCATCACCAAGAGCTTATTTCAAGTGCTCTTTTGCTCCTACCTGCCCAGTCAAAAAGAAGGTACTAATTAAGTACAATTTTAGAGCCTAATGAACAAGTTTAATACATTCTGGATTAACTAATTCTCACTTTATAATTGAACTAACATGTACTACTTCAAATTAAAACTATTTCAATAGTTTTAAGGCCCTTTTTTTTTTAAAAAAAAAATCTTTGGATAGTTGATTCATTTTTCCTGACGGTTAAATCAAGAGTTAGGGTTGCATCACCCTATGATATACCCTTGTGGTTCGGCCCTTCCCCGGACCCAGTACATAGCAAAAGTTTTAGTGCACCGGACTGTCCTTATTAGTTGCACCACCCTCTAAAAGATGCTAAGAAATAGCAAATATCCCAAGTCCTTTTCAGCTGGGAAACAACTCAACAAGGAGGAGTAATTAATTAATACTACTAGTAATTAGCTAGCCTGACCTTCCTTGAAGTTTCTTAGTCGTATAGTAGCTGTAACTTCCAGATTGTATAAAATTTGGTGACCCAACTTCAGAGGCAAATTCAGAAATTCGCAGTTTCAAGTTGTAATTTCTTATTTCCAACTTGAACGTACTATGTGTACATTTGAAAAAAAATATATATTTAAAATGTATACATTGGATAAGATCACAATCATTTTCGTTTTCCTAACAATGAGCTATGTGCTGTTAATTTATCAGGTGCAAAGAAGCGTGGAAGACCAATCGATTCTAGTAGCGACATATGAAGGAGAACACAACCATTCCAAAATGGATGGTTCAGGCCCCGTTACAACTTCCCCGTCTAGCCGTTTAAACCCAAAAAACACACTTGCCAATAATACTACTTCAGCAATGCCATGCTCCAGCACTACTATCATCAACACACCATCAGGACCAACCTTAACACTGGATCTTACACAGCCAAAAACATTACAAAATGACCAAAAAAAAGTGAATAGCAATACAAGTACTAGTAATGCAAGTGGTCAAAAACGCAAATCACCAGAAAGTTATAATCAGCAGCAGCAGCAGCATCAAAATAGACCAGAGTTTCAGCATTTCTTTATAGAGCAAATGGCTTCTTCATTGACTAAAGATCCAAGTTTTCAAGCAGCCTTAGCGGCCGCCATATCGGGAAAATTCTTACAAAACAATCACACGGATAAATAAATGATAATTAAACTGTGAACTTCATTGTTAATGAGCTGTTCAATGTTTTTGTCAAGTTGACACATTGAAATGTTCTAGAGAAAAGAGAGCCATCCTCATATCCACTAGGACATGTTTTGCTAAAATGTAAATAGTGTTATAATTCAAATAGTGTTATCTAATTTTGTCATTTTTGGAAGAACAGTAGGTTGGACTAGGAAGTGCACGTGGGAATGGATGGGCTAATTTTCCATGGCAGCCTAAATTGGTTAGGTCTCAATCTGTGCCTGTGAGTCTCACAAGATTGTGACTTGGGTGGCCTTAAATTGTTGAATTTGGTCATTTCTGCAATTTGCGAAAATAAAGATTTAGATTTCTGGTTCGTACCTTTTGTAGACCATATTTGCATATCTGGTATGACTTTAAGTTTTACTAACAGATTGACTTTATATGGTCGACTCTAACTTGTTTTTCATCCTTTTTTTCATGTTGCTAAATCATACTTTGCCGTACGCTATTTGCAATTAGCTTTTAAATGACCCGAAATGTCAATATTATATAATCACAAAATGAGATTTAAACTCTATTGTATGTGCAAATAAAGTCCTATATTGATGGTCGGGAAAAAAAAATACATATAAGATGTAAGAATGCTTTTAATGATGTGAGTATTTTAGGGAAAGCCATGTGGATTTGGTCCAAAGTAGATAATATCACACCATATTAAGAATATCTTTGAACTGTTTTAGCCCGAGTCATTTGCTACTTGTCTTTTTCTATTGGTTTCTGTTCCAATTCGACTAAAGACGAGAGGGTTGGCATAATATAGAAAGAGAGTGCCAAGAAATGGAGGCCATGTTGAGCTAAGGATCCAAATAATTCAGGGTCATTGTGAGACTATAAATTAAAATAGCCTCTGGTTTTTAAATGTTAACTTCAGCCACTTGATGTCATCAGTAATCACAATCTATTGTTTTAATTTTTATATCGCATTGAAAAGACAAGAAGTGATTTCTTCTAGTGGTGGAGCAAGAAAGTAGTACAGTACTATTTTGTAATAATACAAAGTAAGCTAGATACCTCACATAACATAATGATGCAAAGTACTCCAGTCAATGACAATTCCCTAAGCTAGTTTCATCTTTCAATAATCTATACATTTTGCATTCCAGTTGCCACATTGTAGTCTTGACAACTTAATTCCCCACCCCCCCACGCCCCCACCCCACCTCCCTACTCCGCCATGTCTACTTTGACCTTGTCCTGTTGCATAAAGCGGTCGTTTGGTAGTTGGTTTAAATTACACAAGTATTAGTATTATATGAATTAGTTAGAAGAAAATCTAGTATATTATTGTATACGAGGCTTAGTTGCTCATGTATAAGTTATTTTCATTTTATATCCTACATAAAATGATACATAAATTCTCTCATAACTTACTTATGCAGGTTCCTAAATTGCAAACCAAATACCATTTTAATTTTATACATGAATAATTTACCTCATAACCAACTAACAAAAGTGATATTACTTAGCGGGATCTAATATATGCATAACTCACCTCCAAATCGGCTACCAAATAACCCTTAAAGAGTTTAATCAAATTGTACGCGCACACACCTTGCTAATTCCTGTTAAATTTTCATTTTTTTCCTCCCCGTCCCATTGCAACCCCTACTAGATGCAGATAGATTATAGTCTAAGATGTACACAGCAATGGTAAAAATAATAAGCAAGGTCATTTGTACACAAGCACTTGCCACCCTTTCAACTGTATCGCAACCAAGGGCGCAAAGCCACCAAATCTACTAGGAGTATAAATTACATTGCACTACTACTTTGAACACATTTCACTACGTCGATAAATTGAAGTCATCAATAGCTCTTATAAGGCCCATCTCAGTTTCATCCTTGAGTTGTTGTTTCACTTCGGTCTTTGCTGCAAGGCCATCGTCTTTGTCTGTTCCAGCACTTGCAGCTACACAATCATGAAATCTGAAGCAACTAATGAGATGGTCGTTTGTGATTCCAGCTACTTGCATGAACGAGTACACGACAGTAGGTCCAACTCCTCTGAATCCTCTTTTAACTAGGTCTTTACTTATCCCTTCAGCTTTTGATGTCTTCATTGGCACCTGCCTTGCATATCGGAACTGACTAACTATAGGTTTGTTATTCACAAAAGCCCATATGTATTTGTCGAAAGATCCAAGTTCATCGATGATCTGAGAGGATAAGAAGAGCAAGGCATCAAAAATCGTTCTCACGTAACAACTCTAAAATTACAACTAACTGACAGTTACTATTAAGGAGTCAGTTCAGGATTTCTCTTTTGACACTATTAAGCAGCCAATCATGACTTTCTCTTTGATGACAACCTTCTAAAAATTTCTTCCACAACTTAATTACAAAGAAAATGATTTACAAAAAGATAAAAAAGATGTACCACCCAAATTTACAAAAAGTACAAGATCTTTTGACCCCCATAATCGCGGGTCTACACTTCCTAATTTTGAGATGGGATGTATTCTTATAAAGTACATGTCTCTTTCTCCTTTCAGAAGCTCTTTCGACATTTAATAAGCCTGCGCTCTAGAATGATATACCTATTAAAGCCACAACTAATGCCTTATATTTCATAAGCACATCATATCTGTAGTTTCTGACTTAAAAAAAAATATCACATGCAGCTGCCAAATATTTTGAAAATTTTGTACCCAGTACAGAAACCATCAGTTTCCACTTTCCAGGGAAACAAAATTAGCAACAGCAAGACTTTCTGCTCAAGATAAGGTCTTAGATACAATAAATGCAGACAAATTAACCCGAAAACTTTTGAGCTTGAAGTAATATGTGGTTAAGAAGCAATTTCCCGTAGCAATCTTCTTTTCTTCCCTAAATATGGTCCAAGAGCCTCCTTTTACTTTATGTAAAGTTGACAGCTATCTTGGTGGAATATCTAAGAACCGACATTTTGACTAGTGAAAAGTTGAAGGTACAAGAAAAAAAAATCTCTTAACCAAATATAACTTCTCCTAGCTGTACAAGGAAGGATTTTCTTCTTCAAGACAAGGGCAGCTCAATAATAGAGAAAACTTGCACTTACCTTACAGGTTTGGCGTGCATTTTCAATAACTGCTCGCAGCTTTACCTCTGATAAAAGAGTGCTGGCAGGACTTCCTGGAGGTGCTATCTTCTTCTCATTTAGTTTTGAGACTGCAACCGGGTCAAAATTTTGAAAGACTTCTCTGCATAACAAATAGTTCAAATTGAAGCAGCAGCTTTTGTAAGGCAACCATATATGAAATGACAACCCATTTTCTGATACCCCAGAGCACTGGTGCAGAGCTTAATGTACCTAAACATATGTCTTTTACTGAGAATTGCTGGCCATGAGAGTTCAGCTAATGCAGTGCATAGACTGAGAAGTTCAAAGAGCTTCCTGCAAATAGTAGTAACACAAACTGAGAAAACCATCACATTTAATTGTGTTATTTATTGCATGCCGCAAAAGCTATGTTGCTCGGACTCTTGAAAATTGTAGCTGAACCCATATCGGATTCTCCAAAATGCACTAGTCTTGGAGTATCTGACATGCACCCGTCGACATTTTTAAAGAGTCCGAGCAACATAGAAAAAGAATAAGAAAATACGAAGTAGGAGTACGCACTTGTCATCATGGACTGGAACTCCCCATTCCTCGTCATGAAAAGCAACATAGGATGGATCTTTTGGCAAAACGAAACCAATTAGAAGAGGGAACTGATAAGAATGTTATATCTACATTATTACGATAATATATCCTGCAAAGGAAATGACCATGGACCAATATAATGGAAAATCAAAAAACTGGATCAATAACAGAATCCATCACAAACAATGGACTAACCCCCATTAGCCGACTTACTAGGATTAGCTATATGAGTCTTCTTGTATTTTCCGCTCTCCTGCTCTGTTCAACCCTTTTTATTCCACTACAAAATTATTTGTTTTAAGGTCAAAGTTAGGCATCCCCAAAAGTAGAGATTCTATTAATCTCACACTTACCCATACATGGACATACACTAACAGAATAGGAGTCCTGACAAATAAGAAACCTATATGAATCCTTTGCTTATAATCCATTATACACACGGAAAAATCATCATGATCAGCCAGTTGGAAGACGTACAACTTGTTTCATGATATAGGACTAGAAAATAGAGTTAGAGAGCAAGATCACAGAACATTATACATGTTTAACAAAATGGAATAGAGATGTAGATACACTTAGTTATGCTCCATGTACCTGTTCTTTTTCTTTTTTTAGTGATAGTGTTGTCTAGGCCATGTCTAGGCCAGCTTGTGCACAGGTCACACCTCGACTATTCCACCAGGTACCTGCTACCTCCTACTAGCTCCCACCAAGACAGGTATTGGACAACTCTGATGAGAAGAGAGCACCTAGTGTATTTTGGTCTCCACTGGAATTTGAACCTAAAACCCCATGGCTCTCCTACCACTTCATTGATCACTAGGTCACACTCTTGGGTGCTTATGTGCTTGTTCTAGTATTAGGTTTGGTGCCTAACACTTTGATCTTTCTTGATTATATTCATTAGCTTTCCTGCCCAAAAAGGAAACAAGATAACTCATTGATGATTCTTCCCCTAAACAGGATACAGTTAAGAGTGGATTTAATGTCCCTGATTCTAACATGGATTTTCTTCCCCACTCCCCCATTTCCCTCTTATTTTTTTAAAATCCTGTCATAATTCTTCTACCTTTAAACTCAAAAATCTTTTTTTGATAATTCTTCCCCACTCCCCCATTTCCCTCTTATTTTTTAAAAATACTGTCATAATTCTTCTACCTTTAAACTCAAAAATCTTATCATTAATAGACTTTAAAGATTTTGGAAGTCTTAGTATAGATCGAAGTGGTTATATATCTAAATCTAACCGAGTACGTAAATACCTGCAAAGAATATAGAACTGGGGGACTAAATAAAATGGAATTTATTAACATTCTGAATAAAAAAGGTACTGTTAATAATCATAATGGAACTATTAAAAGAACCTGGAATTGTGCACTGTACAGTCGCTAGAAGTTTATGGGTTCTATTCCGCAAATATTTTTTGGTTTAAGTTGGGCGCTGCCAAGAAGTCTAAAAGGAAATTTTCGTCATATGGAGCAGTTCGGAGTTGATAAATCCATCAGAAGCACTTGGAAGATTATTCCCCAATGTATTATTTGGATCATTTGGAGGGAAAGGAAGCAGAAATTTCGGAGGAAGATCAACTCCCATACACACATTAAAAGCTGGATGTTTACTTTATCTTTTTTATGCTTGGAGTTAACAATTTGTTGTAAGTAGTTCACTAGATCTCTTAGACTTTGTAAGCTCCTTGAGCAGTTAGGCTTTTTGCTCATCAGGAGACTTACCTTTTTTGTAATCAATTGTTTCCTCTGGATGATTGATCTAATAAACGCTGACCTTACTTGATCTAAAAAGAACCCCCAATAACAAGGTTTAGAAACAACTCATTCATCTCATAATAGGTCGTAGACTCAAAAAACCACGCGAGAAGTGGCAAACAAGAATTCTTAAAAGAGGAGCCAAACAGTAGGTAAGAACACCACAAACACTAAAATAGAGAGAGCATCTCCAATAATGGTCTGATAATACTTGGAGATAGTTATATTTAGAGAAGGACAGACTGGAACTTCTAAAAGGCCATGCATGGTCAATTACTTTAATCTCCAAATATCAAGCACATGTCCATCACTCCTCTAGCCACGTTTTAACAAAAGAGAAGATAACGAGGAATAAAAATAAGAAAAGGGGAACGAATGTTAAATGGGATGCAGGTGATGTGTTAAGGATGCCAATGTAAAAATTATGCAACCATCTGTACAAATATTTATCAAAAATACACAATACACATATTAATAAGGTTAAATAAGAGAAATAAAATAACACAATAGCGTAGTTTCATTGCATTGAATCCTCAACATCTATTATCTTCGTTTGATTTTGACCCGTTTCATTCAATTACTCAATAAATTGAGATTCTTTAACATCGAAGGTTCTTTCTTTTTCTGCTGATATACACATTTCGAAACAGACTAAAATGCCTCATAGTAAATATTGGACGTTAAAATAAGCATATTCAGTACTATAAGGATTCATCGTATGCGTTCCCCTTCAACTTATTGCATCCCTTTTTCTTTATACGGGTCTGAGACATAAAATGTGTGCAACCTAAAACCAAATCGTCAAAGTGCATGGATCAATAAAGTGTATCCAACGTTTTACACTTTCCTTGAATTCATCACAGAAAAGGTGAATTCTCCTCAAACTTTTACACAGAACCTCACCAAACCAGCATGTGTTCATATTTCATACCTGTCCCCCAGACAAATGCTAGCTAGTCTATGTAATAATTAGCAATAAGACACACATCAAACCTAGCAAACTCACCACTAATCAGTTCAAACGAAACTCATGAAGCCAGTGATCAGTTTACGAAAAGACTCGTGTGACATGATGAGTCATGTGGGGGTAGTTAAAGAAGCATGTATGCATAGTGAATCATGGCTACAAACTGATTGACAGCTTGACCTTTACCAGAGGATCCTCATTTAATGCCTAAGGAAATACAAGTTTACAGTTCAGACACTCTCATTAGCATATATGGCATCTTAATAATGTCATGTACAAATGCCCGTCACCGTCCAATTGATGAATGAGAAAATCCCCTCTATTTCACCATTTTTCCACATTTGTCTGTTCATCAAACTAAAAATGAAACTAAGTGACTTCCTGAGGGTCTGAACAGGTGTATACTATTAGTTTAGAATTGATTTCACTTTCTTGCCATACTAGGCTTTTCTTCAATCCTTCAAGCAACACCGAGAATGGAATCAAATTCTAACTTCATGAACTCAAGAGAAAGAGAGAGTTGGAAAAGGGAATGCGATTAAATTCCAATTTGAGGAATACAAGAAAAAAGATAGTAAAATCTTAGTAAGAACCGTCAAAGATGAGTATATTTGCTCAGATTAATTTGAGCAAGGAGTAGATGAAAGCATATAAACTGTCAATTAGCAAATCTGTAATCTCTAGTTTCTCTTTAGTGCACCCATGATAAATATATTTGTGTAGAAGATCGAGTGTCTTTCGTAGAGAACCATATTTTTTTTTCGTAGAGAGAATCATATTTTCGTAGGTTCTCTACTTTTTGATATTAGGATAGTATACGGGGCTTTCAATTTTACTTTAATGACAGTGGTATGCAGGCTGACTTTTGGGGGTTTCCCCCATCATTAGTTTTGGTATGCAGGCTGACTTTTGGGGGTTTCCCCCATCATTAGTTTTTACTTACCTTATATATAAATAAAGTAATAACTGTCAATTAGAAACCAGATTGTTCATACCTTAAACCAACCATTAGAGTAACGGCCTTTAGTATCCAAAACTTATCCATTATAAGAGATAGGACCGGGATATAATTAGGGATTCAACTCTCATAAAACATCAGCTTAGTGGAATAGGCGTCCATTATAACTTGTCAAAAGAAGAAAAAGATAATCCATAAATGTTCTCCAGTTATTAACCATGAAGTAGTTCATAACCACAATTAATAGCATTAATACTAGACTAGGTGAGGGAATGATAGATGCATGTCAACAACACCGAACATCCTTTCAGATAGGAGAGATGGACAAGTAATCAAGCTGGTATCCAACAGCATAGCAGTATATAACAGATGGTGGCAGGCCTGAATGATGACAGTATATAACAAGGTTTTTCGAAATGAGACCCACTGGTTAGCTAATACTAGGAAGTTGGAATCATTCTCCCTAACTCAGCAGTCAGCTGAATGCAGAACTAGCTCAGTCCATCTCTGTTGTCCTAATGAAGTGAGAAAATCCAAGCCCTATCTACACTTTGACATATTCTTATTTAGCAAAGACCTAGATATTCCAATTTTCCACTGCTAGTGGATTAACTAGAAGGACCAAAACTCAGCTGTAGTTTCTTGTCCTTCGATTTCTGTTACTATGTGTTGTTTCTTGCACTTCGACCATTGTATTATTTTGTTGTAGTATTGTTTAACTATCTTTGATTCTTGCACTTCCATTGCTATCCCTTTTTTTTCTTGAGCCGAGTTCTACCGGAAACAACCTCTCTACCTCTAAAGGTAGGGGTAAGGTCTGCATACACTCTAGCTTCCCCAAACCCCAATATATTGTTTTTGACCAAAAGATGAACCAAGAGAACCGGTTCCAGAAATGCTATCCCACAATTATGTAACAAATTTAGCAATGCCTTTGCCTTATCAAAACACATTAACTCTACATATTCAACAAATGAAAAGCAACATTACAGAATTAGACATACCAGTATTCGGGGTCACCCAAGCACACTTTTTCTTCATCACCGAACCATCACATTCACCCGCAGTCGGACTAGAAGACAAGCTCTCAACTTCACCAACAACTTTCCCAATTTTCTCATACTTAACCACTTTCGGGCTACATTGCTTCCTTCTTCCACCCCTCGGCGTCACACTACCCCTGCTCAATTTCCCCGTTGATGCTCTACTCTGAGAAGAATCCGTGGAAGCATCAGAAGAACACGAAGCATTCAACGACAAATTCGGCCTCATCAACAAACCCCTATGGTCCTGTTGCTGCTTCAAAATCGACGTCACCGCTCCACATTTCTTCGAAACAGCCACCGGCGACCGTGATTCCTGCAAAGAATCATTTCCCTGAAATTTCTTCCCCTTAGACTCCTCACTTTCGGGCTTGTTAGTAGTCTTAACGGGCTTCTCAACGGGCTTTTCAACGGGCTTTCGTAATTCAACGGATCTAGACTTGTTACCCGCCGGGCCGAGTACTGATCGGACTTCGGAATCAGCATTATTCATCAATTTAACCCTCGGGCCTCCAGACATTGAAGCAATTTACAACTCCTCTAGTAACTCAAAAACTCGACGAACTTAGCATAAAAGAGCAACAACCATGAATTTCAAGTTAATTTTTTCAACTCTTCTTTGCTAGGGTTGAGCTGAGCTGAAGAGCTGTGGAAGAAACAAAAATGAAGGTGCATTGTAATTGTGTGCACAGGAAGGTAGAGAATTGAAACCCTAGAGAGTAGTGAGAGGGTACATTATCGCCGAAGTTTAATGAATGAAAAAATGGTGACTGTCGGATCTAGGAAACCAACGGCGACTTCTTTAAGGATGTTTCTGGAGAGAGAGAGAGGCAATAGTATTATGTCTCTTTCTTCACTTGCATTTTAGCGTGATAATCAAAATTCACCCCTTATCGTTTGACACCTAGTACTCACTTTGTTTTATTGTCTGATTTTAATTTGACATAAAAATTAAAAATAATTTAAATCTTGTGATACCCGCAAAGGAAAGAGGCATTTTTGAAATATACTAAAGAAAAAATAAAACAAATAAACTGAACGGAGAATGTATTAACTTTAAGGTGAGGTTAACAAGATGAGAAAAATGAGATTTGAGATAATTTAGATATGTGAAGAGGAGGTGTATGAATGCGGTTATAAAGAGGTGTGAAAGGTTGATGTAGTAAGAGTAGGAGTGGTAAAGCTACATCAAAGAAGAGGAGAGGAAATGAGATGATTAGAAATGATATGATATAACTTTTAGATCATTGAGGATACAATTCTAGATAAAAAGGTATCAAGATTGAGAATTGGGACAGATGGTTAATAAGCAACCGAGTATTGTAGAGAAGTAGGGACCTAGCCTCATCTCCCCTCATCCTTATTAGTAGTAGTATTTAGAGTCATGTAGTTTCATACTCTTTAATATATATTATTGTCTATTGCTTTATTTTCTTTATATTTTATTATTTTATTGTCATATTTTGTTGGAACTTTGCTTAACCTTTCTTTTGAATCAAACGTCTATTGGAAAATAGCCTTCTTATACCCTCACAAAGATAGGAGTAAGGATTGCATATATTCTATCCTCCCAAACCTCCATTTATTATACTACACTGACCATATTATTGTTTGCTATTGATAGAAAAAAAAATTGGTTTTTTAAAATAGACAAGTAAAATATGTATTATAATAATACAAAGAACAAATAAAAGAAACAGAGGGAGTACATTGTTTTTCTTTTGCTGTTTCCATTATTATTTCTCAATTTACTTTGTATTTTCTTTTTTGAAAGTAGGTGGTGTTAACTTGGTATATTTCATTGAAGGGCAAATCATTACTTTTTGAACTGATATACTTTGGAATAATAAAAATATTATTTGACTACGAAGTTTAGAATTAAAAAAGGATATGCTACCTACCAACCCTTAAAATGTCTTTTTTAATAATTAAAAAAACCACAACTGGACCAATTTGAAACCAAAAAATAAATGTGAAAAGGGGAATTGTTAGCTTAAAACACAATTTAATTACGGATAAGCACGAATCTAATTATGGAGTTTAATTATTGCTCATCTATTACTGCAGAAAATGATAGAGAAAATTGATTTTAATATAAACTGTCTAAATTGACAAGGGGGAGCCTTGAATTACTCGGTAAAGTTGTTGACTTGTTGTCATGTGATCAGTCATCAGGAGATCACAGTTTCAAGCCGTTGAAACAAGCCTTTGCAGAAACATAAAGTGAGGCTGCGTATAATAGAATCAGAGCTTTAATGCACCGGCCAACGAATATACTCTCTAGATTGAAGCTAACTTTTCAAATATCAATTTGTGATGGATACGTGATGGTGGAGTGGCAGCTACATCTATTTTTTCTAAGCAAAATCAAGGATTAATGTAAAATTCCATTAGTTATCTTTCGTTTCTTTTTCTCTTTTTCTTTTGTTGGGGGTTGTGGTGGTGGGGGTTTGAGTAATTAAAATAACTTCATTTTGATTAAGAAATTAGGTCGGAGTATCCAAGTAGTATCTCAATCTCTATGTTTGAAGAGTCATAACTTTATAAGTTAGTAATTAGTAATACTAGTAATTATTAGTTAATCACAATTAGCTTACTGCTAAATGTGTATCAGTCGATATTTTCACATATCAAGATCATAAAAGGAAAAAAAAAAAGAAGAAGAAGGCAACCCTGATTTATAAAAGAGGTTACCATATAAGTCAAAAGATTAAAGACATATCGAAGCTAGTTAGTGAATAAATTAAGGCCTAAGAATTCACTTTTTCCCTTTTAAGATCTTGTATATAATCTTTTTTGCCATTTGAGATCATCATTGACTCTGTATCTAATCCTACTTTTTTGACTAATTGGTACACAATTAAACAATTTTGTAGAGTTCTTTTCCTTTTCATGCATCTTTTTCTCCTTGATTGCATATTAAGCAATCTTTTTTAGGAAAGCTGTGGCTTATTCTCTCTATGATGGAACAAATATAGAATTCCTATTTGCTAGCACTTTGTATTTTGACCAACAAAAGTAGTAAAAACAACGATTCTGATAGGATGGATAGGATGATGTGAATCCAGTAGCTTTGGCTTAAACAATTTATATTAAGAAAGTCGCTAAATATATATAAATATTTGATTGTAAACTCAATTATATTATATATTAACTTGAGATCGTTATAAAATCGAAATTCATAAACTTTAAATCTTGGATCCACCTCCGCCTTCATATTTGATCAGAGATTTTGAGTTCAAGGTATGAAAAAATCTTGATAAAGAATGTTTTTGCTTTAATTGGGACTTATCGAATTCGAATTAGTGTGTGCAGGACATACATGTATCAGACACCGGATTGAAAACCAAAAACGAAAACAGCAGTAGTGAAAGACAAGGCAGGAACAAAGGGAGAACATTGGGACCTACTTATCTAACAACCTTCACACATTCAAATCCAACGTCAGCTTCTGCTATAGTTTCTTAGCTATCCCCCAAAAAGTTGAAGAATTTTATGAAACACTCAAATGGCTACTACTACTACTCTACTACCTAAGTCCATTTCTCCTTTTCTTACTAATCCACCTTGTTTTTTTCCTATAACCCATGTCACAAATGTACCTTTCCTGAACAACAATTCATTGTACAACACTTTTTCTGCCAGAAAATCAGGGAGTTTTTGTTTCAATGCCAAGAAAAAGAATCCATGGTTGGACCCTTTTGACTATGGTGATGATCCTGAAATGGAGTATGGTTCACTTTTTTCTGATGGTAAACAAGATGAGGATCCAAGGCCACCTGATAATCCAGATAGTCCATATGGATTCCTTAAATTTCCAATGGGATATTCTGTTGAAATTGCTTCATTGGGTTTGAAAATTAGAGGTGATGTTAGGAGATGTTGTTGTGTTATTGATGGTGGGGTTTATGAAAATTTGCTGTTTTTTCCAGCAATTCAGATGATTAAGGATAGGTACCCTGGTGTTCAAGTGGATATTCTTGCGACGCCACGGGGAAAACAGACATTTGAGATGAATAAGAATGTGAGATGGGCTAATGCTTATGATTTGGACGATGATTTTCCTGAACCAGCTGAGTATACAGATATGGTTGGAATTCTTAAGGTTTGCTGTCATTATATTAACATCGACAGATCATTATTTAAACGAGTTGTTCCATTCGAAGTCTCATTCTTGATGTATACATGCGATCATATTGCACCTTAAAATTAGAGAAAACATCAAACACTATAATTACCTTATGAGTAACCTAGTTGTGTAAAGATATGTTAATCAGACAGTTGATAGAACTTAAATTATTTCCTTAATTGCCTTTTCTGACTTTTTAAGTTTTGCCTGGAAAAGGCTAGTACTGTGCTCTCGATAATATCATACATTGGGTGCTCTGGACCTCCATAGTGTGGTGAAATTTGGATAAAATGTTTACTACAGGGGTGTGTTTGGTATGAATTCGTACTTATTCTCTGGTGTTTGGTAAGTATAACATATTGTCCCAAGAGCGTTCATATACAATTTAGGCAAAACACTATAGGGTGGGAACGGGCCAAGGGTGAGGTGTTTGGGGGTGGGGGGTGGTGGGGGGAAGAGACAATTAGCATGAAAGGTCACTTATGAAACTTGTTTCCTACTGTCATCAGGAAGTCATTTTCCTTCTTTTCAGGGGACTTGCTTTCCTAGAGAAAATATTTTCCAAAACATTATAACCAACTAAACATGGAAAAATTGGAAAATATTTTCTAGGAAAGCTCATTCATTGGCTCAATTATGTAAAATGGAAAGCAATCTTTTGCTGGATAAAAACAGCGAGATCACAGTAAGACTCTAATAGTTCATCAATTCTAGATTTGTTTTTCAGCACCAAGTGTAGATTAAGATACTTCAGAAGTTGAGCAAACCATGTTTGAAAACAATTGGTTAACTAGCTTCAAGATATCAACCACCTTTTTAGTCAGATGGAGATAAAAAAATTTACTGCCTGCATTTGAGCTTCAAGCTTCCTGCATTATAAATAGAGAATTAGTCATTTTATTGGCTAAGTTATTTGCTATAATGCATGATTTGTTGCAGAGTAGATACTATGATATGATCTTGTCAACCAAACTGGCGGGGATTGGACATGCAGTGTTTTTGTTTATGTCAACTGCCCGCGACAGAGTTAGCTACATTTACCCAAATGTGAATTCTGCAGGAGCAGGATTGTTTCTGTCAGAAACTTTTACACCAGAAAGCATGAATCTTTCCGAGGGTGGATACCATATGTGAGTAGATGTTCCAACTGATAATTTAATTGTTTTGACACAGCTGAAGATTCATTTCGACATAGGGAGCTTGAAAAGTATAACAGTTTCACTTCATCAAAGTTTGTATCACATGTTTACAGACAATCAGTAAGTTTACAGACGCACTTTTCTGATATAGGTACCGTCAGATGGTTGATTGGTTGGGCAGACCAGCTCGTAAAGTACCAAGGCAACCTTTACCGCCACTTAAAGTTTCTATCTCAAGAAAGATTAGGGAGGTTGTAGAGGCAAAATATAAGAATGCTGGAGCACAGAAAGGAAAATATATTGTAATTCATGGAATTAAATCAGATTCAAAAGCTTCTATGCAGTCAAGGGGTGATGCTGATAGCTTGCTCCCAATTGAGATATGGGCTGAGATAGCAGAAGAGATTAGGTATGATGTTAGTGTTTTATCCTTCATAGAAAATAGGGTTGACTACATGTTCATTTAATATTTTGAGTTCTTGAATTAGCTGATTAGTCTTTTTCATCAAATGCAAGAAAATTCAAAAGATACTAATGGATTTCGAACTATCATTTGATCAGGGGAGTCAAGCCAGTTTTTGTCATTCCGCATGAAAAGGAAAGAGAAAACGTGGAAGATGCAGTTGGTTATGATGCTAGTATAGTGTTCATAACCACTCCTGGACAGGTTCGTTTTCTCAACCAAATCATGCTATCAATGACTGATGCACCAGTGTTAAGTTGAAGAACCATAGGCATAAACAAAGAAATTGGTTGGAGTCAGAGATATAAGTGATGCACCAGTTTTTAAGTGAAGAACCATAATGGCATAATCAAAGAAATTGGTTGGAGTCAGAGATATAATGGTGACAATTTACCTTATAGTCAAATGAAATAGTCTGGTTCTTTTGCACGTTTATTTGACAGCTTTAACTATATACTTCTCTTTCCACAAGAAAATAAGGAAATATAATAAATACTCGAAGGAAATGGCAAGATGAAACATTAGAAAACTAAAAGTCTTCACAAATTTCTCTGCCTTAGCTTGCTGCTCTTGTTGATGACTCCGTTGGAGTGATAGCTACAAATACAGCTGCCATACAACTTGGTCATGCGCGTGGAAAGCCAAGGTAATGTCATATATTACAAGCTGTAACTGGGGAAACTTTTGCACTTTTTTCTGTCTTTGTGGGGAGGTTGATACACTAGTCTTTTATTTACTATCGGTTTCTGTAGCATGTCTGAAATATATTTTGGTTTTCTCTGTGCAGTATTGGGCTATTCTGCTCTGAGGACAAGGCGAGAAGTTTTGTTCCCAATGCAGAAGAAAAGAAATGTGCAACTATTTCATCAAAGACCGGAAAACTGGTTGATATCGATGTTGAAGCTGTGAAGAGCGCTGTCCAAATTTTCACCATGCCTCTCGCAATCTTCTAAATATTATATCTGCTCCTTCTCTTCCATATACAGTAAGTACTCCTGTAGTTGTTATTCCACTTTCATCTCAATTGTAATTAATAGAAGCGGAAAGATAATTTCGTTCTTTTTTTCTCAACTGCAAAGTCTTCAGTGCGCTCTCTCTCTCCAATCCAATATACACTAATGTGGTGAACAATTTAGTTTCTGAATAGTCTCCTGTTCAGCTCTGGGACTGGTTATACAACTTTGTTGTGTGCAACTATAACTTGATATATCCTCTTGACAAGAAGTAATCCGAACAAGAAATTGCATTTAGTGATGATCTGCAACATTCTCGGGCTTCCGCAGCCGATCGACACCCTTAAGAGTGTGCACAAAGCAAAACGCTGCTCCAATATAATAGCCCACATACCACACAGGAAAGAGGTAAACTGCACTAGGCAAACACCATGAGACGAACTAGACCAAAAGAGCGTGCAGGGGGTTTCGAATTTGAGAACCTCCATTTGGGAGATCTCTTGCTCAACCAACTCGGTCAGCCCCTTGCCGGTACATGGTTCCAACGTTTTAGTCAAACAATAGTGCAACAACCCTTAATTACTTTCACCGAATAGAGGAGTAATACAACAACAACGTACCCAATGTAATCTCACAAGTAGGGTCTGCGGAGGGTAGGATGTAAACGGAACTTACCACTACCTTTGGGGGGGCATAGAGGAGTAATATAAGTAGTGATTGGATAGAGTTGAAGTCGGACAATTATTACTAACAATTTACGAACATGCTAAATTTGCTACATTCGTGATTTATCTCAATAAAACTCCCTCGTTTTGGAATTTTCTAAAACTTTGCAGCATTCATCATGTTCCCCCACATTTTCCAGAGAAATAAGTTAATCAGAAGCTCCATAGTATTTTCAGTTTTAAGCTGAGAAGTCTCCATCCCAACTTATGTGTTACATTTTTCTTAATTTTGATCATAAATTCAAACATAAACTCTTTATAAGTTTTTTGAAACAAAATTTAAATTAGGTAAAGATGTATCATAAGTCGCATCAAAAAATGGTCAAGAAATAGAGAAGAGAGTCCATATCATTGGCTTGTTGCTAGCCTGCTTCCCCAATTTGTGCTCAATGTTTTAGTTTTTGTACTCACTTGTACTTCCGTTTTTCTAAAGATAAATGAAGGGAAGTGCACCGTGAAAAATCCAAAAATATGATGAGATTCTTTCGCTCTTAATTACTCCCTCCATCCCATATAATTTGATCACCTTATTAAAAATACATGTCTCAAATTACTTGTTCACTTACTAAATCAAGATAACATTAATTAAATTTTTCTCAGTTTACCCTATAATTAATACTCTTTAGAAGTGTAAAAACAAGTTTGTAAAGTTTCAAGAAAGTATCTTAAGGGATAAATTAGTAAAACTATCATTCTTAGTTATGATTTCTTAAGGAGCGTGCAAAAATGAAAGTGATCAACTAATATGGAACGAAGGGAGTAGAAGTCTTGACCTCGTGCCTTGGATATGCAGAAATTCATGATAGGTGTTTGATCCCTTTTTTATGAATCCTATACAACATAAATCTATTTTATCAGACCAATGATATTAGATATCGGATGATTAAAGGAAAACTGAAAATTGAATCTAAGACGAAATAATACAAAACTATACTCATAAGCATCAAACAAGTACTCATAAAAGTAAAAATTCTTAATTTTAAGATACTAAACAACAAAAGAAATTAAATAAAGTAGGTTATTCCATGAATGAAATATCTATATTACATGAAATTGGAATAATTTTGTAAAGTTTAGTGTCAGCAGTCACTACTTTCATTTATCATCAAGCTAAAATTTGCAAGTGGGATTAACTTTTAAGTGAAAAGCAACACATACAGGAAATAAATAAAAACACCATTAGACACTAACCATCAATCATTATCATCCATTGGGACTAAGAAATTAAAATATAACCAAAATAAAAACATCTTGAGACAGTAATATCCATCAATCATTATCATACGTTGGGACTAAGTAACCATAGTATATAAAAAATAATAATAAAAAAGAAATAGTCCGGTGCACAAAGAATTCCATATTTACGTAGGATTCATGTAAGGGTTGCACCTTAAGGGGTACAATGTAGAGAGTCTTAACTATCCTAATGCAAACATTAATGACTGCTTCTACTGTTGAACCCGTGACCTCTATATCACAATAACAAGAAGACAACTTTATCATTGGTATGAGAACTCCAATTTCTAAGTTAACTTAATATAAAAGAACAGCGTTTGCAGAAAACATGAAAGATAAGGTTACCAATCATGATTAGGACTTCAAAAGGTGAAGTGGCTAATTAACTTAAAGCTTGAACTTTAGTTACTTTTTTGGTGTTCTAATAGTAGCGTTACTGAGTGAAAACTCAATAACTCCTTGATCAAGATAGGAAAAAGCTACAGGGAAAAACATTAAAAACAAAAAAGACAAGATTTCAGCTTCTTCCACTCTTAGACAATGAAATCACTCGAATACTAATTGAATCGGATTAATATTCTACTCCTTAGCTCCTTCTCAATTTATGTGATACCGTTTGAATTTCGTGAGTGAACTTTTAAATTTGATCGTGACTCGGATATGAAATTTTTAAATTTTTTGAAATAAGATTTACATATTAAAAACGATATAAAAGTACTTTTAAATTTTGACCGTTGATGACGTTGTGAGTGATGTATCATAATCCAACAACAACAACAAACCCTGTGTAATCCAATTAGTGGAGTCTAGGAGAATAAGATGTATGCAGCGGTCTTACCCTTATTAGAGAGACTATTTCCATTTCACCCTCGACAATCCTCTTCTTTATTCGAACTTGGAACCGACAATATAAACGAGCTCGTACATATTTTCTATTCTCATTTTTGTTCTGATCTGCGCGATAGTTCAAAACATGGTTCAACAATCTTTATATGAAAAAGTAGCTTTGTTACTTTGCTATTATTACAATGATAAGATTCAGCCACCATAAGCATTATAAATTAAGACGATGGCAATGAGGTCATGATAGTATGCTATTCATATTCAACTATATAATAATATAAATTAAATTAAAGCAATTAACAAGTTGTACCTATGACCTAACTCGGAACATTACAGAAAAGGATGGAAATTAGAAGATCGAAATCTGGTAAAGTGATTAAGAACAAGATTACATTAAACATATATACCACACAATTATATTCTCCTTTGAACATTAGAAATTAATACATTGAAGAAGAATATGCTTTAACGCCAATGAATATTTGTTTATTTTACCTTATCATATCATTTCTTGATCCTGTCCTTCAATTTTTTTGTCTTCATTAATTAAAACTCCATTTTTTTCTTCTCCTCACTGATTAGAGAATTTAATCGAGAATCAATTTTAGACAAATGGTTATTGTGAGATATATGCATTCAACTTAGAACATGCCTTTTAGATAAGGTAGAACTAACTAGAAGCAATTACTTACAGGTATCACTTTTCTTTAAGGTGGAATATATAGGACATATATAGTCATATTATCCTCATCATCACGTGCATATAATATATACTCCTTTATATTTTAATTCAGCTTCTTCTTTAGTAATTCAAATCAAACCCTATATATTTATATTACTATAACTTAGAGTTGTCATCCTCGTTAGTTTCTAATGCTACTAATTAATCTTTGTTAAAAGTAAATATAGGATTATCTTGTCTTCTCTTTTCCTTCAGGTTATCTTTAAATTATTAATAATAAAAAATAAATTTAAATTATATATATAATTTTAATTTGTGAAGCAGCTTAGTTACTATTTTTACCACATCACCAATTAGTACTTTATAAAATATTTACCTATGATTACTTAATAAGTAATCTAATTATTTAAATATTTCTACATTATAAGTGCATATGATCAGGCATGCATGGCCTATAATAACTGTTTGGCGTGCTCTAACGTGAAGGATTAAAATTTTAAAAATACCTAATGATATCAAGAAAAGAGCTAACTACTTAAATATCGTTATAGGCTACTCATATAACTTATATATATAGCCTTCTATTTCTAGGCTACTTGCCTTAATCACTTAATATTGAAGGATTAAAATTAGGGTTAGATTATTATTTATCTAATTAAAAGGAGGATCTCGATATTGGTAAACTACTCTAGCTACTAATCCAGTAGGTTCAGATTTTTCATGTGGAGAAAATCTTTGTTTTCTAGCTAGGCGGCGGCCGGCGGCCGGCGGGTTATCATATTAATCCAAAGGTTTAAGATTGGACACATGAAGCAATAAATTTTTTAGGACAATTAAAAAGAAAGATAGGTGTGAATTGGTCGATGGATAGAGTTTCTTCATTTATAATTAAAGATTTTGAATTCGAATTCTCTAAAAAAATAAAGAATATAATGATAGGAGGGGCTTCTTGTTAAATGAGTCAAGTGTGACGCGAATCTAATTAATCGATTCGTAGGTTTTAGATTCGAGATAAATAAGTAATTTTTTAATGTATATATACGTAATATATATTGAATCATGTTAGCTTCTTCGTACATTTATTTTTTTATTATATTTTGAATTCATTAGTTTAAATTCTAATTCTGTTACTGAATAGGATTGCTCCAACATTAATCAGCGACTTTCAAATACTGAATATTAAAAGGTTTGTGCGTTCTCATCCATCCAACACTTGTCCCCTTTTCGTCATGTCATAAGCCATTATATTTGGGGCACAAAGGCAAAGGCGCAGAATGCAAATGGATTAATTATATTGAACATCATGTGATTTAATTATCACCTAATAACCCCGCTTCCACATGTTAGCCAATAAACCCCCTCTCTATTTGGCCACGATTCTCACCAACCCAACCCAATTATTGATCCAAGAAACTACTTTGTTCTCCACATCCAATAGGAAAGTACGTCCTGTAGAGCTAACACAAACTTTTTCACTTAATTAAGCATTGTTTTGATCATAATTAGTGGTACACCTTTCCTTTTTCTCCTTGCTTTTCTCTCATGCTATTCAGTATTCCCCTTTTCCTAAATTACCTGTTAAATATTTATTTTATGTGTACTTGAAAAATGAAAGGACTATCAAAGACATGAATCAGAATTTCTTCATAACGAATCTTCCTTCCAAAATTTGGAATTAATTAATTAATTCGGTGTAGAGACAGTACTAGAAAAAAGTGTTCCTTATCAATACTTTCTCCATTTTCATAATTCGAATCCGATATCTCTTACCAAGGATAAAGAGATCTCATATCATATCACACTCGATGATATTAAAAAATAGATACAACATTTGATAAGAACTAAAACTTGGACCTAACTAAACTCGATATCTCTGACTTGATATCATGATAGAAAAAAAAAATATTAGGTCTAATTTAACCGTAAAAGCTAATTCAAGAAGTAAGAATTGCCTGAGGTAAGAGAGCATCCAGTCCCATTTCACTACTGACGTGGGATTCAACAATATTCATTGCCATCATCATCAAACGGAAGATGAAAATCTCATGGAGAAACAATTATTGGAACACCATCCGCTAGCTTAACATTACAAGCACCATCAATTGGATAATAAAGTATTAGCTATAGTATAGATGCATGCACCTCTTTGCCTTTAGCATTAAGAATATCTTGATCTATATCAAAATTGGTCTGGGCTAGTTTTGAAACTTGAAAACTTTTTGAAGATAGATATTCAGAATTTAATTCAAAAATGGTCAAACAAATATCTAAATTTAATTCAAAATCCATGGTCAAACAAATATCTGAAGATAAAGTTTGAAATTTGAAAACTTTTCGCAGATAAATTTTCAAAATTTGATCCTAAATCTATTGTCAAACAGATATCTGAAGATAAATTTTTAAAATCTATAGTCAAACAGATATATAAAGATAAATTTTTAAAATCTCATTCAAAATTTATGGTCAAACAGATATGAAGATAAAATTTTAAAATCTGATTCAAAATTTATGGTCAACAGATATTTGAAGATAAAATTTTAAAATCTGATTCAAAATCTATGGTCAAACAGATATTTGAAGGAAAATTTTAAAATCTGATACAAAATCTATGATCAAACGCCAGCTTAATCCAAGAATCAAAGAATTTTAACAAAAAGGTCCACCAAAACCGGTGATGGTGCCACGTCATCAGGTAGCAGGTCCACTTCTTTTATTAACATGAAATAAAAATAAATAAAGGACCAAAGTATAGTACAAGCTGCAGGTATATATATGGGATGATGGAACATCAAATTTTATTAGCTCAATCTATAGATAGTATTATCAAACATTCCCCACTCTATATAGGTGAATGTCTCTTAAAATCTCAGAAGAAAATTTTGCAACTTATGATAATAATAATAATAAGAAAACATTAGTTGTTGTGAGGCAATACGATGAAGAGAAGGACAAGTTGGCTGTGGAAGAATTGGAGGGACAGTGTGATTTTGGACAACGAGGGCAGCCGTCGTTGTTCACTGATCTCATGGGTGACCCCATTAGTCGTATTCGCAATCTCCCCTTACATGTCATGTTGGTACGTAATTATTCCTTCTGTTTCAATTTATATGTCATGATTCAGAGTACGAAATTTTCATTCGAATATTTGTAACGCAAGCAAAGTGATATTGAACAGGTAGCTGAGTGTGGAGAAGATGGAGAAATCGTTGGGATAATTAGAGGCTGTATAAAGACTGTGACAAGAGGAAACAAAGGCTCAACTCCATGTCCAGTTTATGTAAAAATTGCTTATATTCTTGGCCTGAGAGTTTCATCTCAACACAGGTACCATTCATGACACTACTTCATCACCATCTTCATGTTCAAGTTATACACGTCGTCCATGTCAAAATATTCTTTACACTATCAGATCATTCAAATAATCGTTTTCACGTAAATATTCTTAGAATATTAGAATCTATACTAAAAATCATAAGAATCAACACACAAATGTGAAAACTCAAAGGCGAAGGATACGCTATCCAACTATCTTATTAATTTGTTCATAATCTACGCAAGATTATGCTCTTTTAACAGTATTTTATGAGAAATTACGTCATTATCAGAACATATTCTTTAATTCACAGTATGTTTGAATAAGTTAATATGCATGGCCCAAATTAAATCACCTTTAATTCTACTTTGCAAACATCAATGGGAGACTACCAAAATGAATAGAACATTGCAAGAAAATTGTCTCCTACTTTTTACCATATTTTAAAAACCTTTTACTTTTAGACTTTAATTAATTATACAAAGTCGTCGTCTTGACATGTTTTAATTTCCATCACACCTTTTTCTAACTATAGTATATTAGTATTATATTCAAATATCTTTATTAACTATTTTTGTTGTTATATTTTCATGAACTTTAGGAGGCTTGGCATTGCAACAAAACTAGTTGAGAAAATAGAAGAATGGAGCATAACAAATGGTGCAAAGTATGCTTATATGGCCACGGACAGCAACAACGAAGCTTCGATCAAATTATTCACATCAAAATGCAATTACGCGAAATTTCGCGCTCCTTCCGTGCTAGTACAACCAGTTCATGCTCATTTCAAGTCGATAGCATCCGACATTGCCATCGTCCGAGTCTCACCACAACTCTCCGAGTCATTCTATCGTCGTATTTTCGCAAACTCGGAGTTTTTCCCTAAAGACATAGATCACATCCTTGACAACAAGCTTAATTTAGGTACTTTCATGGCTGTACCAAAGAAAACACTTCAAAATTGGGATCCCAAAAGTGGATCTTTTCCACCAACTTTTGCTATACTAAGTGTGTGGAACACTAAGGAAGTTTACAAGCTACAATTGAGAGGCGTATCGTCCCTAAAATACGCGTGTTGTCTAGGAACTAGGGTTTTGGACTCATGGATGCCATGGCTAAGGGTACCTTCGATTCCTAATATTTTTAAAACGTTTGGTTTTTATTTGTTGTATGGAATTCACATGGAAGGGAAAGATGGTTCAAGGCTCATGAAATCGCTATGCGCGTTCGCGCACAATATGGGGAGAAATGATGGAGATTGTCGTCTGTTGGTGTCTGAAGTTGGACTTGACGATCCTGTTAGAGAGGCTATCCCTCGATGGAACAAGTTTTCATGGGGAGATTTGTGGTGCATGAAGAAACTTGATGTTAATGAATCTCAGGATGATTGGGTGGAGTCTTCAGTTTCTTCTTCATCAGTCATTTTCGTTGATCCGCGTGACTTCTAATTAGGTTTGCATGGAGTTTTGGATAGGCTTATGAGCAATTGTATATTCCATCCCCCACCCCCCCTCCCCCCCCCAAAAAAAAAAAAAAAAGTGAGAGGAGGAAAAATGATTCTATCCAATTTTAATCAACCCAATGTCTCCTTTTTTATTTCATATTACATAATTTTCTTATTAGTCTATTCTAAAAAGAATGTCATCTTTTTATATTATAATATAATTTTATTAACTTTTTCATTTACCTTTCATTGCATGTTTTTTTTATTGTCACGGAAATCTCATGACATGTTTAAGTCACAAATTCCTAACGTCTTTATTTTTTTCATAAATCTCGTCTAGTCAAACTTACGTTGTATAAAATTGAAACGTAGGGAGTAATTAGAAATAAGGGCGGATATAACTTATCAGTATCAGGTTCATATTAACCCAGTACTTTCAGCATGAAATACAAATTTGTATATGTAAAAATTTCTCAAGGCTTTTCAATAAAGAGTATATATGAACTTGTAACTTTAAAAATATAATAAGTTCAATACTAAAAATCTTAAAACTTAAACTCATAAATTTAAATTCTGACTTCGTTGCGAACTAGAAAGAAGACTATTTTTCTAAGAGGAAATCGTGCTTTAAGTATCAATAAATGACATCTGATCGATCAAGTACATTTAAAACCTTCACGTAATTGATAATAATGTGCTTTTGAATTTTGTACTTGTGAATCTTCACAATAGAATGAATTATTAACTATTAAACTATTTAATTATTCATGTATTATTTTAAATTAACTATGTTGATACTCCAATTTTTAGGGTAATATAGCTCTATAATCAAATATATTTTTCATATGAAGGGACCAAAAAAATTAAAGCACATATTAATCAATTAAAAATTACATATATTTAATCAAATATCACAAGCTAGAATCAAAGTTAAAAATTCCCTAAGAAGGGATAAAATTATATAGTGTGCACAGCTATCCCATTCTTCATTTTCATGTCATGGTTTAATTACTTGTCAATTAAAAGATGGGAATAATATGGAATGACTAATGTGTCGTATGTACGAAATTAAGGCTTTTATATATGGTCCCCTCTCCATTTGCAAAAGAAATGGGCATTTCTAAAACTTTCGGCTGAAAAATCCAATGGCGCTGGGATTAATTTAATTAGTTAAACAAAAAAATAAAGTACTAATGTTATAATAAATTGATCACTAATGACAGCAGGAATCTAGCCACGCGTTAGCTTTAGAGCATATAATCATGAAATTAAAAGGCTTCCTAGCTTAACAACTGTTTAACCATCCATTTTAATTAATTTAATCAGAATCACGAGGACCATGTTGTACCCACCTTCTTATTCTTATTAAATGAGTACGAATTAATCTAGATATACTCCTGATAGAGTGAAGAATCAAGTGGAGTTTAACTGATCATACCAAGTTCTCACTCTATTTTTATAGTATTATTACTATAAATTGAAATGAAGAGTTATCGACTGTTGCAAATCAATTTTATCTAGTAGTGTAAAATGTAGTAGTATATGTTTATCAGTGCATAAAACGTAAACTTCATACATATATACGTACTGTTTATGTATTTATATTGTGATCTACACCAGTTGTTAGTCTTACTCGGAGTTATATTAATTCAGTGCGATGCATTACATGACGACTAAATATTTTGCTTTTCCGCTAGTTTAGAGTTTTTGGTATTAGTTTTACATAAATTTTTCTTAATTACTTTGAAAATTGTGTTGCGGCAATGTTAACAATAACAACATGAGATTATTTGGTATAAGTAGCGACGGGAGAGAGTTTTTGTCAAAATATAAGAAAGTAGACATACGTAAAAAAAAAATAAGGAGAATTAATATATAATATATTTATATATAAACTTCAAATTAACCTAACTAATTAGTGTAATTTTTATTTCTCCTCATTTGGCAAGTACTAAGTTTAGCATTTGTTTATTAATTATTAGTTTATGTCTGATATATTACGGTCATCCATTCGTTTCGTACGCTGTCAATTAAATTTCTAAAGGGGAAGAATCCATTAAGATTTAAGATAGATTGCTGTTGTGAATGGAGAAGACCAAATGAGGACACTTGGGAATGATTTACACTGGGGCCAAATGATTAAAAAGCCCAATACAAGGTTATTGGACTACCATCGGGACCTTGGTTGAGATACACGTGTCAGCACAATTTTTAGATAAGAGAAAATATTGTTGTTATAATAATGATCAGATTGTGTGAGGAATAGGACATGCGAATTGTGATTAGCCAAAGCCAAAGACTTTGTTTCTCATCCCCAATTTTCGTTATATCCTCTCATCATCCTTCCTTGGCGCTACTTGTATTTCACAAATTTATTCCTTGAAATTGAACTATAAAAGACTACACGTTGAATCATCAATGCTACTAATTGAGAAAAAAAGAGTCTCAACTATAGGAGGGAGTTGTTTTCAAAACTCCAATTTTGGTATGGTAAATTTAAATTCTCTGTTCTAGAATTTTAAAAAAATCATGATAAATGTATTGAACTCTCCTTAAGAAAAAGAGAAACCCAGACATAGTATGAAAAATCTAAGACAGAGAACATGAGTGGCATCAAATGTCAATTGGGTTGGTTTGACCATGTGTAATGTTTTAAGCAAGTGCATGGTGGTACGTATCTTAGGATTTTTTTTACGCACAAATTAAACTAAATTAAATCTCATTCATCATGATTCATGAGGTACTTATAAATCAAATTACTCTTCAGAGCTTCACCTTTAACCGGAGGTCTCGATTTGTCCATTGATCAAATTAGAGGGGGGAAAAAAGTTGGATTTTTTTATCTTAATTTTAATATTATTATCTTCTTCTAACTTTTTCCCTTTTTCTTTTAACAACCCCTATTTTCCCGTTAAGTAAGGTTGAAAAAAACAAGAAGAAAAGAAGAAAGCCGAACATTGTCCGAAATGTAATTCGTTATAACAAAATTCCATTTTTCAGTTTCTTCACTATTTGGTACACAAAAAAAAAAAAGTTGCTACCCTTTTTTTCCTCCCTCCCAAAAAAAAAGGCTATTCTTTGCTAACTTCTCCTGCATTTTTTATTCACTTCGTTAATTATAATCATCAAGATTAATCAACGTTCAAGTAAGTTACATTTTTTTTAGCCATTTTTTCAATTTTCCATGAAACAATAAAATTGAAGTTGTAAATTGATCTTTTTGCTCCTTTTGCCCAACTTTGTAAATTTTTTTTGTGGGTGGAATTTGGTGATGATCGTCGTTTGTTCTTGTTTCAGAGGGAGAAATTAATAAATTAAGGTTCTTTTTTTTTTTATTTCTATTTCTGCCACTTTTCGTACACAAACAGAGATTATCGTACAATTGCCTAAAAAAACATCAAATTTCAAGAATTTGTACTATTTTATTGAATTATTAACGTTGTCTTGTTACGCATGCATGCATGCATAACGAGTTTTGAGCAGGGGCGGAGCGAGGGTACCCTTCGTCAAAAAATTGCATTATATATAAGTCAAAATTATTTTGTTATTTTTATATATAAATTGTTGAATCTCCTTGTTTTTTCGTGTGCTTACCTCTTTATATTTTGAACCCCTTCATAAAAATCCTGGCTCCCGGCTGGTTTTGAGACCCTTTCTCATTGTCATTAATCATCTAGCTATAGCTATCTATCTGTTTCTTCATCCACACAATTCATATAATTAACGTTTTGATGGTTGAGGATTCCGAAAGAAAAGAAAACACGAAATTTTGAAATTTCTAGGTGTTTGTGTTTCATTTTTATTTTTTTTCACTTTTTGATTTATGAAATGCATGCAACTCATCCCAATAAGATCAATTGGCATTAGGCCATAGACGGAGGGGATGAAAGAAAGATATAGGAATTTGTGTTGTAACAATTGGAATTGGTTAATGTTATGGATGGTTATTTACATACTGTTGTTGCTTATTTAATTTGTATCAAATTGAATTACAGTCAAAACATAAGTATTTGGATGTGGCCATATGCGTGATGTTTTGATGAAATCCTCCACTCCCTATGCAAGAGATTAAATACAATGTTTGGTAATTACAAGTCACAGCTTATTGGAGGGCAGAAAGAAAAGTTTGTAAGGTATGCTTTTAATTCAAGAATTTCTTTCCACATGATCTGTATATTCACATATTTCTTCTCTGTTCAGAGTACAGAGTATAGCCAATTCTTTACAGTTTGAACTATGACCTATATATTGTTCCGACAATGTAGAGGAGGACTTTTAACTATTAACCTCACAAAATATTGTGCTTAAGACCATTGCGGAGCTTGGATTGCGCAAGGGGATTCATGTGAACCCTCTTTGCTAAAGAGTTACACTGTATATATAAGGTTAAAATTATATTTTTATGTATATATAGTAAATGTTGAATCCTTTTCACTTCTTCGTGTTTTTTTTTAATTATTTTGAATCTCGTGAGTGAAAGTTTTAGCTGATACCTCTCTGTTTCGGAAAGGACTTCCAGGAGTTCATTATGCATTACTTCCATAGTATTTGCTTGTATCCTAATTTCGTGCATCAGTGCAAGTAAATTGCTGCATTAGGCAATTAGTGTATTCTTTATGTTTTTTCTTGTCTTTAAACACATATTGCATACCGATACTTTAATTGTGTCGCAGAATGTTAAGTAATTATTAGGTGCAGTATTATCACTTCAATTGTCTTATAGTGATATACTGATACTATGGTTTTGAGACAGCTTCTACACCCTAAAATTCCTGAAATGAACTAGTTGTCTATTATAAAGTCACAAAAAGTTTTCCTTGTTGTTTGTTGCAGGTTGGAGGACGCTAACTCTGACTTATCGTTTAAGTCGGATATGGCTGGAAAGACAAAGTATGGCTTTAATATAGAGGGAATGCCTACTGGTGGGCATCCAAACAACCCATCCAAGTCAATAAAACTGGGAGTGAAAAGAGGATCTGAGGGACTAGTGACATTTGGCCGAACACTGAAATCTGGTGTTACCCGAGCAGTTTTTCCAGAAGATCTCAGAGTTTCAGATAAAAGGATATTTGATCCTCAAGACAAGTCTCTCCTGTTCTGGAATAGGCTGTTGGTCATATCATGTATTTTTGCAGTATCTATTGATCCTCTATTTCTCTTCCTTCCTGTTTTTAAGGATGAAGAGATGTGTCTCCACATAGATGAAAGTTTAGCACTGATAGTAAATTGGATGCGGACAGCAATTGATATCTTTTACCTTGTCCGCATGATTCTCCAATTTCGAACGGCTTATATTGCTCCCTCTTCCCGTGTTTTTGGGCGAGGCGAACTTGTAATAGATTCCAAACAAATAGCAAGGAGATACATCCAGCGTTATTTTATAGTGGATCTTCTTTCCGTTCTTCCTTTACCGCAGGTTCCTACTATATCTCTAACTATGTAACTCATGTTCACATTCAGCATTCAGCAGCCTTTTGGATATACAGTTTTCTCTTTGGAACTCCCTTGAAGGGGAGCCTTGGCGTAACTGGTAGAATTGCTTTCATGCGACCAGGAGGTCACGGGTTCAAGCTGTTGAAACAGTCTCTAGCAGAAATGTAGGGAAATGTTGTGTACAATAGACCCTTGTGGTCCAGCCCTTCTTTGGAACTCCCTCTCTCTCACTCACTCTGTCACAGGCTCACACACACGTGTAGATAGTGAGGCTAATATGCATATAACCTCTTTTAGTAATTGTAACAGCAATAAACACATAATATCTATTTTTTCTCTATGCACCTTTTATTCCAGCAATAGAGACACACAAGCAAAAAGTTGAGGGGGACATGCATATAAGTACTGGCAGCCACAGTAGACAGATAATATCTATTTTTCTCCATGCACCTTTTGTTTCTTCATTTGAATGCTAGTGCCATATTTCTAAAATCACATAAAACCAGTTTCCACTGTTCTTTTTATCTTATTCAAATCAAGAACAAAAACGTCTCGATTTCCTTAAATGGAAGCTTCAACATAATTTTACCGTAGTTTCTTTCTCCACAAATGGTATTTGTTTGATTTATGCCTTCTAGTGCATTTTTTTTTTCTTCAGCTTGTGGTATGGAGATATCTTCGTGGATCAAAAGGTCCGGATGTATTGGAAACAAAGAGAGCATTAGTGATTATCATCATCCTTCAATCTATTCCTAGATTTTTGCGGTTTATTCCATTAAGTTCAGATTTGAAAAAGACTGCAGGGGTGTTTGCAGAAACTGCTTGGGCTGGTGCTGCATATTATCTGTTGTGGTTTGTGCTGGCTAGTCATGTAAGTAACTTTTCAAGTTTAGTCGTTATTGCATTTAATAGTACTTTTTATGTGCTTTTACAAATTTCTCTTTGTATTTTTTCTTCTATGGCAAGAATTACTAACTGTTGTTACAATTTACTGTGAATTCTTTGGCCTGATAAGGTTCGACATAAAGTGACCAGTCATTAGATACTGTAAGAATGTACATAGTAGCAAGACAAAACATCATGCTACCATATTCTAAAGGAATCCATTTAGTATTTAGTGAAGCTTAGTTTTTAGTCAAAATTCTTATTAGAAGACCTTTAGTGGTAGTTGATTTTCCACTCTTCTCTTTTATGGTCCTTCGCCTAGAATATGAAAATTCTGCGACAGTACTAAATGGTATCTGAAAACTGATCATTCACAATATACTCTTCCTTTTTCTAGATTCCATGGTCCAAATAGCTTTGTGTGTCGGATAAATTCTTTAATGTGACTCATAATACACATTTGTTATGGGCCATCATTTGGGACACTGAATTGCAATCTTTTCATCTCCTTTTGAATGCGAGTTGTACACCCTTTTAGCTCCTTTTCCTTTCGGCATACTTTTTATCATTATAACCTGAGCCGTTAACTAGAATTTCATCAGTTATTGGTATTTGATTATCTATGGTACTAAGAGAAACTAAGGTAACTCCGGTTAAGTAATCAAAGAGTCTCAAACATGATCAGAAGGCCATCTTTCGAGAACCCAGAAATGCTTAAAGTTTGTTGTTTATGATATGTAGATATTTGGGGCCTTCTGGTACCTGTTATCTGTTGAACGCAAAGATACATGTTGGAATGAAGCATGTACCGAGAATGACCAGTGCAAGGAACAATTATCTCATCTTTACTGTTCACAAGGACCAGACTTTAATGTGACAGAATGGAAAGATATTGGTAAGAGTGTTCTTGACGAAAAATGTAAGGAGGACAACTTTAAGTTTGGAATATATGGAAGAGCTGTAGAAACTAGTGTTCTTTACACTGAGGATTTCGTTGTCAAATATTGTTTTTGTTTGTGGTGGGGCTTGCAGAATTTGAGGTAAACATTCAGCTATATGATGCGTCAAATTATACTGTTTCATTTTCCCTCCTTTTCACACACTGTCTTTAGTTAACATTTGTCTGCCTCAAAGATCTTCCCCATTTCTGTGTGAAAATTATGTTACTCCACATGGAAACACAAACTAACTGTCAAATCCTAGTTCAACAAAAGGTAAAAAATTGAAAGCTAACGAGGTGTCATCAAAGTTTGTTTTCTTAGTTTACTATTCCATTGAGTGGCATAGTATTGTGTGATTAGATTTCAATTCATGAAGATAAAATGGTTGGAAGACTAGGCTTCTGAGGAAATGCGCTGTCTATAATTCAGACAAATATGTTCTGTTGCTTTCTTTCCTTTATTGAGGTAGCTTTTGGTTTGTCCTAGAACAGGATTTTATCGATGTTCATGAGAGTCAGAAAATCACCCTATGGACAATGCCCTTGTGAGCTTTTAACTAGTTTGATATTTCATTTTTTACAGTACACTTGGTCAGGGGCTTGAAACCAGTACCTATACTCAGGAAAATCTCTTTTCAATATTATTGGCCATTTCCGGGCTCCTACTATTTGCTCTTCTCATTGGAAACATGCAGGTGCGTAGATTAAAGAGGCCTTCTTTTCGTTTTTTTTTGGCAATTTTTTCTTAATGTTGATCTTGTCAGATCATTTAGAAGATGATGCAGAATAGTACATAAGTTTTCAGTGTGATAATTCTTTTATTCTTTACTTCTTATCCTTCTAACAGTATTGTTTGGTCAGAGTGGATAAAATTTTGGTCTTTCCCCTTCCATATTATTCCTAATTCAGATTGGTTCAAACGATAAAAATGGAGGGCTTGCGCAACCCACCTTGTTACTTCCTAAACAAATGGGATGATTTATAACAACCTATTAATTTCTTGATTAAGGGAAATGCTTGTATATATTAAACTCCAGGAAAATATAATTTTTGAACAAGTACAGTTAGTGCTTGTTGGGTTAGAAAAATATTTAAGTTCATACATTATAATAGTGCTTAAAACTTTGGCTTTGTGTACCCTACAGACCTATCTTCAGTCTCTGACAAAACGGCTTGAGGAGATGAGGGTCAAAAGGCGCGACTCAGAGCAGTGGATGCATCATAGAGTGCTTCCTCCTGAGCTAAGGGAGAGAGTTCGGCGTTATGATCAGTACAAATGGTTGGAAACTAGAGGAGTAGATGAACAGAGTTTGGTGCAAAATCTTCCCAAAGACCTTAGGAGGGATATTAAGCGGCATCTCTGTTTGAATTTGGTCAGAAGGGTAAGTACTATTATCTTGTTGATAACCCAAAGTTCACATTTTTGGGGATGATCTAGAGTACTTATTTATATGTTCGAAACCTTAAGATTGTGAATGGCCCATGTTGAAGGTGCCCTTGTTTGAGAACATGGATGAGAGGATGCTTGATGCCATATGTGAGCGATTGAAACCAAGTTTATGCACAGAAAGTACTTACATAGTTAGAGAAGGAGATCCAGTTGCTGAAATGATGTTTATAATCCGTGGTCGTCTAGAAAGTGTAACAACTGATGGTGGGCGAAGTGGATTCTTCAACAGAGGTATCCTGAAAGGAAACGACTTCTGTGGTGAGGAGCTGCTAACATGGGCATTGGATCCAAAATCTGGTCCAAACTTGCCACCATCGACTAGGACAGTCAAGGCTTTGACAGAAGTAGAGGCATTTGCCTTAGAGGCAGAAGAAGTGAAGTACATTACATCACAGTTCAGGCGGTTGCAGAGTCGACAGGTACAACATACTTTTAGGTTTTACTCACAGCAATGGAGAACCTGGGCTGCTAGCTTTATACAGGCTGCATGGCGCCGACATACAAGGAGGAAAACTGCAGAACTTCGTCACAGTGAAGAAATGGAAGAGGATGGATATGAGAACGATGATGGAGAAAGTGAGTCGACTCCAATGTTGTATAAAGCTCCAGAGAGACCACATTAGTCTCTTCACATTTTTGCTGCAAATCTTATGTATGGAGTTCACAGGCTTCGGAACTCGAGTTCTAGAGGCTTTGAGCCTGGCTTTAGTGTCCATAGTCCAGACTAAGTTTAAGGAAACGTTTTTTGTTGAGTGTTTGAACTTTAAATATGAGTGAGTTGTTTTTGGATTGATGTATAAGAGATTTTAGTTTTGTGTATTCAAAGTGTTTAAATTTTGTAAAAAACAACAGTTAATACAACAAAAGTATATTATTTTCTTGTCCAAACGGGAACGTATATTCCCTATGGAAAGACAATTGTTATGTCTTCTTTACTTCTGTATTTTCTTTTTCTAACTGCTTTGATATACGTTACTTGAGCCGAGAGTCTTTCGGCGACAATCTCTCTGCCTCATAAGGTAGGGGTAAAGTCCACGTACACTCTAGTGTTAAGCAAATTTAAATGTTTGAATTTCTAATTTTATTTCATTTTCATTAAGCTCATTGTGGTTATATTCCCCTAGATATATTTTATCTGATCTTATCTCTAGTTGCCTTAGCAGTCTTATTTTGTGTACTTTTCACTATTCTTTCTTCGTACACCTTTTATGGCATTTATATAGCGAAAACTTTCCTTCTCGAGCACTTTGCTAAATAAATTTACTTGGCATATTCTATCAAGCGTCTTAGCAACAAACTTATATTGTAGGTTCATTAGCCGAAAATTTCATACTAGCTTTACTCTTGTAATGTCCATTTGTCTCCATTACTGTTCTCTAACGTTTCATCGTTTGAATCATGAGAAAATATCCATTGGATCAAAATTTCTTACCCAAAAGAACCCAATATCATTTATTAGGCCATTTGGCCCACTTAATTGCAGCCGAAATTCACCGACCGGGCATGGCAGTTCAACAAAAAGGAGGAGCTAGTGGAACACATGAGGACATCTTATCATTCAGTTCATGACCTCATGTGTGGTGTTTGCAAAAACCACTGCCACCCTTTTGAAACTTTAAGAGAGCACCTTATTCGTATGGTACCTGCCCAAATCTTTCTCATCAGAAATAATTAATTTTCAGTCTAAGCTCATCAATATCATATTGAAGAGCTTAAAAGCTCAAATTGTATAATTCGACCTGCCACGACAATTAATTTTTGAGTCTGAGCTCTTCAATACGCCATTGAAGAGCTACGAAGCTCAAATTTTAAAATTTAACCTGCCGCAAACATAAATAGTTTTGAGTGAATAATATATCAAAAGACTCGAAACATCAAAGAGTTCAAATCTGAAATTTGGGATTGTTTATAAGAGATTTGAGCTGATCGGAATAGAAAAAAAACCCAGCTAGTTTAGCAAGATAAACTGTTGCTCCTAGAACGAACATTTAATCATCAGTCTGAACTGAAATTTGGGAAAGATTCAAGAGAACAACACACTACACTGTTGGCTCAGTGCCTTCTTTGCCATCTTGGTGCATGACCGGAGCCTGAAGCACCAACATATGGAGCAGCTGGCATACCATTTGCAAATCCATTTTCAAGTGGTGGAGGGTCGCCCCATTTTCCTTCAGATTCAAGTGGTTCGAGAACATGAACACTACCATCCGACAGACCTAATGCAAACTGGTTTGGATCTTGTGGATGTGCTGCAACTTCAACTGGGTGGATATTTGCATTGCTGCAGAGAAATGACAGGGTTTTTGAAAAATTACTTCAAATATCAGAGATGATCTGTTTGGTGAATTGACTATGTATGATAGACAAATAAATTTACTTAATTGTATGGACACGGGTTTGCAGAGAAGTTGCAAAAATCAAACACCTGAAACACAGTATTCCGAGGGATATTCCAGTGATGCTAGGAATGTTAATCCTGGCAGTCAGATGCCCACTTCATTGTAATAACATGATTTTACAAATACATGACTTCCAAATGAAATTCTTTGATATATTCATACCACATGGTCGTCAACAACAACAACAACATACCCAATGTAAGCCCACAAAAGTGGGGTCCGGGGAGGATAGAGTGTACGCAATTCATACCATTACCTCAAAGATGAGGTAGAGGGGCTGTTTCGGATAGATCCCTGGCTCAAGACAAAAATAGTCTAGAAAACGACATAATAAAGGAGCACGAAACAATAGGTGGTACCAAAACAACGGATGATAACAAAAACAAGACAACGACAAAATAATACTACAATCGGCCTACTCGAAGCAAACAAGCATCACCAAAATCCAAGAACAAGACACTACAAGCGCAGCACTACAACTACTAGTATGGACCACAAAACAAAGTACTCCTAACCACTAGTATAGACGTACTCCTTCTTACTAACCTTCTACCCTAATATGCAACCTTCACCCCTTCCTATCTAGGGTCATGTCCTCGATAAGCTGTAACTCTCCATGTACTATCTAATCACCTTCTCCAATATTTCTTTGTCTACCCTGCCTCTCATGAACCATCCATAACCAAACCTCTGCCTCTCATGAACCATCCATAACCAAACCTCACACCTCTGCACTGGGGCATCCATGCTCCTCCTCATCACATGGACGAACCATCTCAACCTCACCTCCTGCAGCTTGCCCTCCACCGAAGTCACTCCAACCTTGTCTCAGATAACCTCATATCTAATTCTATCTCTCCTAATAAACTCACATATCCATTGCAACATCCTCATCTCTGCCCCCTTCATCCTTTGGATGTGAGAGTTCTTGACTGGCCTACACTCCGCCCCATACAACATCACAGGTCTTACCGCCACTTTATAGAACTTACCTTGAAGAGCACCTTCTTATCACACAAGAGTCCAGATGCGAGCCTCCATTTCATCCACCCTGCACCAATATGGTGAGTGACATCCTCTTCAGTCTCCCATTACCCTGGATAATAGACCTAAGGTACTTGAAACTTACCTCTCTTTTGAATGGCCTGAGTATCAAGCCTAATTACCACGTCAGCCTCATTCGCCTCATTGAACTTGCACTCCAAATATTTCACCTTGGTCCTGCTCAACCTAAATCCTTTAGACTCCAGGGTCTGTCTCCATATCTCCAACCTAGCATTAACTCCTCCGCGAGCCTCATCAATCAAGACTACATCATCCGCAAATAACAAACACCATGGCACCTCACCTTGAATTTGCCGCGTCAATACATCCATCACTAAGGCAAATAAAAACGGACTAAGGGTCGATCCCGGGTGCAACCCCATCAATATGGAGAAATGCTCTGAGTCTCCTCCCACAGCTCTTACTCGAGTCTTGGCTCCATCATACCTGTCCTTAATCGACCTAGTATACGCCACAGGTACACCTCTAGCCTCCAAATACCTCCATAGAACTTCCATGGGACTTTGTCGTAAGCCTTTTCTAGATCGATGAGCACCATGTGTAAGTCCTTCCTCTCTTTATACTGCTCCACCAGTCTCCTTACGAGATGAATGACTTCTGTAGTCGAGCGTCCCAGCATGAATTCAAACTGATTCTCGAAAATAGCCACCACCCTCCTCACCCTCAACTCAACTACCCTCTCCCAAACCTTCATAGTGTCCCACATGGTCAAATTTTTTTAAAAAGAAGATGGTCTAAGACTGAATTTTGTAGTCCTCTTGTATGCTTTAAATGTTCATTATGTTTCAACATAGCTCATGCATTGTTTGATATCTTTCTACCAATGGCCAAGCTTGTGGATATATTTTCCCTATCCATGATAAGTTGCAGTTCAAACTTCAGGCTTGGATATTGTTCTGATACCAAAGTTCACTATTCTAGCCATGGAAGTCTAACTATTAGAAAAACGACGTTTTTTTGTCTTCAATAGTGGATTGCAGAATATCTTAAAATTAAAGTAGAAAATAAGTTAGCAGGACAGCAAAAAATACCTAATACTGGGTGATAGATAAGCTGAAGGAATAATACGGCATCGCATATAGAGGTTCCTTGCAGTGAATACGCACACAGTTGCATCCAAGAAACTGGCATATATGAGCTGGCTATCACATGAGAATGTGGCATGAGAAATTGGGGCAGCACTTTCACACGGAACCCACTGTAGAAGAAAATATAATGTACTAATTGTTGAGATCTAACGGCATTTAATAACCAACTGCAGTCGGTGAGAGGACTTACCTGCTTTAAACATTCCAACTCTGTTGTTTCATATATTGCAATCTGTGCCTTATGCACAACCAGGAAATGAGTTTGATTCTGATGAAACTGCACTCTGGTATCTGATTGAGATGTCGATCGCACCGGTAGCTGCAAGGATGCAGCCCTCTTCTTTTCCCATCCGTCAGTGCTCCATACACACAGCTGTACAAAAACAGATAATGGTGATGAATACAAAAGGATAAGAGCACAGAGAGATAGATAGTTACCCCTTTAAATAGTGTCAGAAATGCAGAATGTAACTTTCTATAGATTAATGATCATTTGAGACGGATATAGGCTTAGCATTTGTCACCAATAAAAGACATTTAAAATGCCAAAAAAAAAACTAATCATGACTGTAGAGAGGAGATTATGCAAAATTGGAAAACCTGCAATATACTCGGCTCATCTGTAGGCTATATATTTTAGATTTTGGTGTCTTCCAAAATGCTTGAAACACTTCTGAAACAACAACTTCATGTACGATTTTTGAAAATTTTCAAAACGATCAGAATTCATTCAGCTTTTATTTAGAGTATGAAATGATCTTATTCTTCATCTACCTTTAGATATTTTATCATCATAAAATATGACATGCAGCGAAATTACTTCTCATTCCCATGCCCAGTTGATTGGCTTAACATTGAATGGGATGGAGAGTGTATGATGCACTATATGCAAAACCGTTAGGAGAGAAATGCAATCTATCATAAACATGTATTTACTACATTAATCACGAGAATAGTTTAACAAAACACTGAGAACTAAGTCAAATACTACATGATAGCCAAGAGTATCAAGTCATTAACCTGAGAATCAGCTCCTGAGGAAACAAGCACATTGAGCACATGAGAGAAGGCAAGGCCAGTTATCCTTTTAGAGTGGCCATTAAGCTTGCTTTTAACCTTCATCAAGAGACTGACGTCTAGTCAATAACGATATATGGCAACTGGCCCAAAAACATGAAATTCTAATGACTGCCAATAACAACAAAAACTTCTTGTTTATCTTTATCATACCTCATTCACTCGGATATTAAATATCTCTATCGTAGAGTCATCCATGCCAATAGCAATAATGTTGTTATCTGGATGAAATGCAAGAAAAGTTGCTGCTGGTGGTGGAGGCTTGACGGTTATTAATGTCTACATCCATAAGATAATAATTCAGGATAGGATCTTTGAGTAAAGGATAGAAATAAAAGAAGACAGTCTTGTTATACGTTGAATGTCCTCATGTTGAACAAGGAGATCTTTCCACCAGATGCTGATATTACATAGGAATCATTCTTGGACAAAGCAAAGCAGGAGGCAGTTTCCTCATGGTTTGGTTCGTGCACATCATTTGTCATTAAGATGCCACTTGAAGGTCGCCACAATTGAGGTGAAACACTGGCTGTTGCCTAAACAAAGATTGACACAATTCTCAGAATCAATTCTGTACAAAATGGAGGAACGCAACGATTTTGGTGTCCATTTACCTTGCCACTTGAATTTTGTTCATTTCTTTGCCACTTCCAAAGCAGGTGAATAGCATTTGATGCTAATGCTAAGATGGCATCACCAGAGTTCGTATATATTAACCTTGATATCTGGAGTAATCAAATTGAATCAAAATCAGAAACTGTATCACCAAAACAAATCCAGTTGAAACAGAGGGAAGAAATATTGACAGCTAAACAAAATCTCCAGCTAAGTATTGTTTCCTAGTGAGAATTCACCGTGAAATTTTCAGTAGAAAGCACTTAAGACATGAACTTGAAATACAAAGCAGATATTTAGTTACTATTGCTAGTCTGAAGTTGGACATTATTAAAGTTGTCAAATCATTGCACACAAACTTTAGAGGCGTTTTGCTCTGATCTAGACAATCTCGAAGGATAAAGACAGAAGCATCTCTGAAGGGCAGAAAGTGATACTTGAACGTCCACTCTTCTTTACTATAAGTTGAACAATCTAATAGGGAAAATAAAAGAGACTAAAACACATAGGTGCTAGATCCCATTTAGGAGGCCTTAAGCCTCCCATAACGTTTTGAATGATCACCTTTTTTGGAATTTTAATTTCACTTCAATAGTTTCACATACGGTGACCAAGATAGAGAAAAGAGACCAAACGCAAAATTAAGAGCCTTTCCCTCCCAAAGAGGAGGAGAACTCATATCTTCATATGGAAAGAGAAGCACAACACTGCTGGATCACATGGTTCATTTCCACTCAACTTAACCTAACAGTTTAATTTGCTGATGGCATGTTCTGATGCCACACACCTTGATCATGTCAGATTGTGCACAAAGGCGTTGTGACAAACATTATTCCAACCTTAAAACCTGAAGGAAGATGAGCTATGGCTTAATGAGCATCAGTTTATATGTTCAATGGAAAAGTTTGTTATCTCATTCTATACATGAATTATCTGCTATCACTATGTTCAATGGAAAAGTTTCCAAGTCTTGAAAATGAGATAACAAATACAATTAGATATTTCATGAATCAAGAGACATGGAAATTATACCTTAGTCACTCCGAGGTTCTCAGGAAGCTTCAACGACCGGCACTGTGATGATTCACTAATTTCAGTGAGCTTCCATAGGCTGTCATTAGGCTGTTCATTAAGACGGGGTTCTACATCCACCATATTTCTTGCATTTCCATTCTTACAAAGTCAATAGGATGTAAAATATATATTAGTAAATGATACTGACATGAAAAGTAGGCAAGACTTCTAAACATAACGAGTATCTATCTATCTATTATCTATCTTATTCTACAAGCAGGAAGAATCAAAGTTAAAAGTTACAACAACAACAACATACCCAGCACAATCCCACAAAGTAGGATCTGGGGAGTGTAAGATGTACACAGACCTTACCCCTACCTTTATGAGGTTGAGAGGTTGTTTCCAATAGACTCTCAGCTCAAAAGAAAAGTGGAATTCGAAGCACGATTATAAGGAAATAAGAGAGCAAAAAGATACAAGCAAATAGAGCAACAAACAGTAATACACACTAAATAACAAAGAAAATATCTGATTCCTAAATATGATTACGAATAAGGAGGGGAGGCTAGCCCCGTGCCTCTCCCACATCATAGTATACATGAAATACAATAATTACCATTAAACAAGAAAACCCTAGAAATTGAAAAGGAAAAAAGAAGTTACATCGTCGAGGTGACTAGGCGACGCCATTGATGGAATTAATTCAACAGGTTTAAAGTCCAATTTGGAACCCTAAAGTTGTTGAAGAATGAGGAGGCTACAGTTAAGAGAAAGCAGGGAAGGATGAGGAATGATTTATGTAAAGAAATGAATTTTGGGCCTAACTCAACCCTAAAAGTCAGCTCATGAGGGTAGGTTGTCCAAGTTCATATAAGGAGTCCATAATTCCTTCATACCACCAATGTGGGACTTAAGCGCTGCCTCACGCCCAGGACTGGACATCTAGTGCGTGGACAATTTAATATGGGGGCCCAACATCGGTAAATCATAAGCTGGGATGGGCCTGGTATGATACCATGTAAAATTAGGTCTTGGGCCTAACTCACACCCTAAGAGCTAGCTTTTGGGTTGGGTTAGGGCCAAGATTCATTTCTTTACAATTTCCCTCAAAGTTGAAAGTTAAAAGACCAAAATAGCCATCAAAAAGTTGAACGGCGGTATTGCCCTTTTGTAAATATGTAAATCTACATTGTAAGAATTACGTGGACAAGTTCAATTTGAACTTTTGATTTACGTTGTCAAAAAATGTAAAAATTACTTATTCAAGTCATTATTATACCATAACTGAAATTGTAATGAATATAAAAAATAAATAATTTCATCGTTCAAGAAAGTCATTACATACCAACTTAAATTGCTAATAACTTATTTCATTTAATATGGGAAGAAATGATCAACTTATATAATTGGATTTTAAATCATTACCTTTATAAGCATTACCTTTAAAAGTTTACTTTCATCTAAATCTGCTTTATCTCACAATAGGTATTTAGACAATGGAGGAAAGAGCAGTAGATGGTAATATCTTGAATATACAACGAAGGAATGCCATTAAACTAGTTCTTTTAACAGGTAAATTCATTTTCTTTTGTGTTAATTCCTATTAGTATTACCATCAAATGTTGTGGTGGGGGCACCCAAGGGTGTGGCCTAGTGGTTCAATGAAGTGGGTTGAGTATCATGAGGTCTCAGGTTCAATTCCCAACAGAGACAAACACTAAGTGATTTCTTCCCATCTGTTCTAGCCTTGATGGACAGAGTTACCTGGTATATGTTGCTGGTGGGAGGTAGCAGGTATCCCGTGGAATTAGTCGAGGTGCGCGCAAGCGGCCCGGACACCACGGTTATCAGGAAAAAAAATATTGTGGTGGGCCGGCAAGTACCTTCCACCCTTAACAAAATTCTAGGTTTGAGCTTTGGGAATAGAGAATTATCATTGGTAGGAAATGCTTTACTATCAAAGTGGGACTTTCATGCGCAAATTTAAATTAGTCGGATCTCAAATAAGGAACCAGATAAGAACAAAAAAGATCCTATGAACATTTATTGTTTTTTATGGAAGTGTCAGTTAATTAAGAAGCACCCGCTATGATATATTTTTCCTTTAGTAATTATATATACTTTTATAATAGTAATGAAAGTCGCACCCAAGGGTGTGGCCTAGTGGTCAATGAAGTGGGTTGAGAACCTGAGGTCTCAGGTTCGAATCCCAGCATAGGCAAAAAACACTAGGTGATTCTTTCCATCTGTCCTAGCCTTGGTGGACAGAGTTACCTGGTATCTGTTGTTGGTGGGAGGTAGCAGGTATCCCTTGGATTTAGTCGAGGTGCGCGAAAGTTGGCCCGGACACCACGGTTATCAAAAAAAAAATAGTAATGAAAGCCTTTGCTGTGGAATTTTCTTATCCCCCATAAATGAAAAACTAAAAATTAAATAATAATGACGATAAATTGTATGCACAAATAGAAGGCACTTGCACAATTGCATGAATTGAGTGGAGGAACTATGTGTGGTTTAGGTCTTTTAGCTCCTGCGTCTACTTGCGCATGTACCTATCTTATTGTATATAGTTGGCTTCCTATGTACGTATACATGCATTTCTTTAGATGCATTACTAATTAATTGAGTTAGATAAGTTGTTTTTTTTTTACCTAGCCCCTTAGAATAGAGGCTTGGTAAAGAGATTAGTAATCTATGTTACTTACTACAACGATTATGATCCAACATACTTCAAAATAAATAAAGTCTTGGATACAAGGTAAGAATTCTTACATCTTCCTCTATTAATTAAACTTTAGTCCTTGCCAGTTGCCATTTTAGCTTCAGCTATTAAAACTATCCATTCACTTCTTTTCACACAAATAAAATTTTAGTTTGTTTAAAGACTGGAATACGTCAAATGGATAAGATGCTTAAACTACAGAACTGAGCAAGTTTATTTCATTCCTCGCTAGAGGTGGTAGCCTTCTAAGAAACAACATCTTAAGTTAATGAGCACTTGTAGGATCCACCCTTTCGCATACACTCATATAATTGATGCTGAAAAAATCTTTTCAAGCCAAATGCACAACTGCAATCCTTAAGGCATAAGATACCAAAGAACGGCACATCCTTTACGAATACAACTAATATCATGTTCAACAACCTTAGGATGTCAATAGATTAACTCCTATCCATTTACTCTGAAGGGAACATGTTTATGCTTATTAAGTTTAGAAAAAACTTTTAGGGTGAAAATGTTATAATACCCTCTAACATATGACAAATGTGCGCTCTGCCTATTATCTTATCTGAATAGTCACAAACAGGACCATAATATAGTCATTTTTATGTCTTGAAAGCAAATAAGGGGATTCAAGCGCTTTATCTATTTCCCTTAGTCTCTATTGTTACAATCACTCTTCGCCCACCCTTCCTAGAGAGAGAGAGAGATGGAATTCTCTTAGGTATCATAATGGATTTAACATAGAGTAGCTCAGAGCACTGGTTATTAAAAGACCAAGCTAAGATATTAAATAGTCACAAGGCATAAGAACTTGACTTAGTTAATCCAACCTTCATTTTCATCCTCAAAATCGAAATCCAAATGTATTCCTCATAGATCTGAAGAATTTGGTAACAGGACTGCCAGGAAAATCATCCAATGACCCAATAGTTATACCATCAATCTGAAAAAGTGAAAAAAAAAAATCATTACCAAATTCCAATAAAATGACAACTTCATTTGATCAGGTAAAATGCACATAAGTTGCAGAAGAATCTACTTCAGTGAGATTTTGGAGAGTTGTGAAAAGCACAGAAGGGAGTGCAACCCCTCCATGCCCAAAGAGAAATAAGATGGATGTAAGTTATATCATGAAAATCATAAATTTAAATCTGGAAATACTTCTCTTCTCCCATATAACTCAACAGTATGCTTATATTGGCACATTCATCCACCATTGAAGATAAGCAACAAACTTCAACAAGAGAAATGAAAGTTGGAAGCTAAAATGAGTAACTCCTTACCAAATCAAGAGCTGTTTTAAAAACTCGGACGCCCTGTGCTTTTCAGGCTTATCAGCAAACACCTATCAAATTGGGGATATAGTCAGATCAATCTTGTGCATTGAAGTGGATAAAATTTGCATATCTAAACAATGATGAAGTTTCTTACCACACGAACTGTAGTTTCCTGCTTCTCCCAAAGCTTCCTAATAACAGCTAGGGCAAGTTGGATATTTGCATCATTGAATTCGTCGGATGATCCCTTCACAGAAAAAAAAATTTAAAGAATACCAAGTAGCTGGTTAATGTGTTACATCATAAGCCAATGAAATGCCATTGTAGTATTTGGATGTACGCGGTGATACAAAAGGTTCATGAGAAATTATAAGTAGATTTGCAATTTTAAAATGTTAAAAAGAGTTACCATAATACCTTATAAGAAGACAAGTTTCTGGATAAGGGCCTGAAATGCAAGCAGATGAAGAGTTAAATAAAAAGTTGTCAGTAAAGAACGAACAGCATAGACTAATTATGAAATGATGATGATGAAAAGCATAAGGTAGAAATGGTTATATTTCTATCAAACTTCATGAACATAATCGCAATTCAAAGGCAAAGAATTGCTAACTGCTAACACCGGCTCGAAAATTCTTTGGTATGCTTTTGCTTACAATAGGATCCAAACTTAAAATTTGGGGAAAGGAGCTTAATTTTACATGCACCCAAGATCAGATTAGGAAGTACATAATGAGTTCCTATTAAGGATAAGGAAACCAGTCTATAAGAGCAAAAGTGTAACAGAGTACTATTTTCAGAGAAGTTGCACGGTGAGTACCGCTATCTTTTTCCTATGTAATGTACCCACAAATACACCTTTTCAACATCTTGCTGTGTACATCATACTTTATTGTCCTCCTAATATAATTCTGGATGATTAAACAACAACATCAACAACAAACCCAGTGTAATCCTACAGGTGGGGTCTGTGGAGGGTAGACTACACGCAAACCTTAACCTACCTCACAGGCAGACCCAGGATTTGAGTGCAACGGGGGCACAACTATCTTTAGTATGTCAATTACTAACAACAAAATTAGGCATACAGCTCTTAAAAAACTTAATGATAGTAAAGTACAAGTTTCAATATTATCCAATATCATTAATTTGGTATTAATATAACAAAAGTGCATCATCTACTCATACTTGAAGTAGACGTGTTTTCATAATACGTAATAGGGGAATCACACCCCATTAATCAATAGCAAAAAAAATGAATACATACGGCAGCCGTGAGAAGGCAGAGAAGTTGTTTCTGATAGACCCTTGACTCAAAGAACGATAAAAAGAGGCAGTAGCAACAAGCAGAAACAACAACAAGATAATAAGGTAACCGAGGCTAAAGGAAAACAACATGTACTAATGGAAATCTAAAAATAATGAAAAAACAAGAAAAATACTAATATATAGAATTCTGGATGATTAAACATGATGCACATATATTAAAGTACACGTAACCAATTCTGAGTTCACTTAACACCATGCCTCTCCTTGTATAGGTGTGCAGGGGACGTGCAGCACAAATGAAAGAATTCAACTTTTGTTCCTTTCTCCTATTTCAGTGGGGGCGTCGAGTGATTTTGTTATACAACCTTAGGAGAACCACACCCCAAAAGCTAGTTATTAAGGTGGGAGAGCCCAAAGTTATATAAGCCCCACATTACCCATATAACCGATATGGGACTTTTTGCAATAGGATCATAACAAACCACCACGCTCCGCATCCATCGTCCTCGACGGGGTCCACTCGGGTAGAGCTTTCACTCTACTTTGTGTAGGTAGCTCTTTCCCAGGTAGCCTTAGGCACTGTGGGCACGAAGGGTGATGGGTGACTCTGATACCATTGATATAACCTTAGGAGAACCGCACCCCAAATGCTAGCTATTAAAGTGGAAGAGTCCAAGGTTATATAAGCCCGCATCAGTTCCCCATATAACGGATATGGGACTTTTTGCAATAGGATCATAACATTTTGACAGGTAATAAGTTCAACTTAGAAAACAAGCTTTTTTTCACAAGAATTGCTACTTTAACTGTCCAAAGAAAACGCGCGCAATGTATAAAAAATGAAAGCAACTAGAAAGGAGTATGAAATACTGAAACCTAAAAAGAGGTAAATTACGGGAAGTCAAATTCGACTCTGGTATATTGTGATCTTCAACGGCATTGCAACCGAGTACTTCATTGGATTTAGGCTTGCTTGGGGTCCCCTTGAAAATAGACATCGCCGGAGAAGGAAGGAGACTGCGGTGGCGACAAGGCGGCGCGTACGGCGGCCATTGATACAATGGCTGGCTGATGCTTTTTTTTTTTTTTCTTTTTTTGGTTGAGGGAGAAATACATTGGAGGGAGACAGAAGAACACTTCCATATTTGAGGATATGACCTTCTCTTGGGAAGAATAAAAAAATTACTAAAAATGGAATTGCAAATAGTACACTGCACCATTGTTTCATTTTACTTTTATATCTATACTATAAATAGATTTTTGAATTTATTTATTCATTTTCATAGATCATGAAAGTTTTCTTATTAATAAGGTTAGTTTAGTAAAATACACTTCTAATTTAAAAATTTATTAAAGAGTGTATTAAGTCAAAATGAGTCAAATAATATGTAATAGATAATTGAGCACCTTCGGAATAGAATCACATTGGACCTTAAGTGGAAAGACCGTTAATTTGACAATAAAAAGATCTATTTTTTTCAAAATCATAAATGGGGAGGGAGAAAGAGCTACCCTCTACAAAAATCATAACAGTAGAGAGAATTTTACTAAAATTAGTTACTATTTTCTTTTGAAACAACTTTTCATCTATGTTTAGTAACAAACTTTTATAGCCTCAAAAATGTCATGTATGTTTACTACAAGTTTCAGAAGTTCTATTTTCAATCTTAAACTCCATTCTCGTATCGCATAAAATGAAATGGGCGGAGTATGTATTATTTGGAGAAATGATGTATGAGCCACAAATTGAATAACAGCAGAAAACATTGAGATTCTAACTAGGAGGACCTTTTCTTATCCAGATAAATGTAAGACAACAATGAAAGAGGATCACCAATAATCTTTACAAGAGCATGAACCTTGTACAAAATGGTGGAACCTGGTCCTGTCTCTAATAATTAGTTTTCTATTGTAAAGTTTTGATATTAACTTTGCTACATTGTGGCAATCTATACATATTCTAAGGTTTTTCACTATCCTAATAGTGGATCCAGGTTCAGAATTTATTAGAGCAAATGCAATTGCCAACTTCTCACTGTGCCGGTTAAGGGAGTTCTCTTTCTCCTCTTCTCCTATGTCGAGAGAAACCTCTGATGTATCAGGAACATAGCCTGCAAACTTTAATTCTTCAATCAACTCGGCCAACTTCGAATAGATGCTTTTACATTGAGGATGAGACTGATCCCCTGCAACGAATTCATGAACAATTCCATGCATCTCTATCAGACTACAACCTGGAGTCTTCTTGATTCCGCGATCTGTCATTATCCGTCTTGTTTTGCGCAAGTTTTCCCATTTTTTGCAAGCTGCATATATATTACACAAGAGAACATAGACAGCCCCATTTCCAGGCTCTAGCTGAAGAAGTTGCTGAGCTGCAATTTCAGCCATTTGAACATCCTTGTGAATTCTGCAAGCACCAAGAAGAGCTCCCCAAACAATTGAATTTGGTTTCACTGGCATATTTGTTATAACCTCATAAGCTTCCTCCAAGCGCCCTGCTCGACCAAGAAGATCAACCATACAGCCATAATGTATAACATTAGGTTGAATGCCGTGCTGAGAGGCCATGCTAGCAAAAAACTGTTTTCCTTCTTCTACCATACCCATATGAGTACAAGCACTAAGAACACCAATGTAAATCACGTCATCCGGTGTTTCCGAAGCTCTCAGCATCTTAAAAAACATATCTAGAGCTTCTCTCTCATGCCCATTATTTGCAAGACCGATAATCATGGCTGTCCACGTGAATTTGTCCCTACAAGGCATTTGAGAAAACATCATCAATGCCTTCTCCACATTCCCACACTTAAAGTACATGTCTATCACAGCATTACCCAAATGTATGTCAACCTTAATCTTGCGCTTGTCAATGTAAGCCTTGATCCACTCTCCAAGTTCAAGAGCCCCAAGATGTGCACAGGTGGTAAGGATGCTAACCATAGTGAACTCATCTGGTGGTATCCTTGCTGCTTGCATTTCACGGAAGAGCATTAACACATCTTTAAATCGGTTTTCTGTGACATATCCATCAATCATTGCTGTCCAAGAAATATTATCCCTCTCTGGCATCTGATCAAAATATTTCCGAGCCACATCAACTTGTCCAATGTTAATGAAACCTTTGACAATGGTGGTCCATGATATAACATCTTTATGCTTCATGCTCTGAAATAGGCCAAGTGCAACATCCATCTTTCCAGAACCCGCATACATGTCAAGTAACGCATTGTCCAACACCAAATTAGACTGTACCTTACAATCCTTAACATATTGATGAACTCGATTACCAGTATCTAAATCCTTAAGCTGCGACAGAGCTGATATAACTGAAACAAGAGTCACCGAAGTAGGCTGCAATTTCTTCTCCTCCATTGCATAAAAGAGTCTTCTTGACTCTCCAAATCGCTTCGACCTGTTGTACCCCGAAATCATAGCATTCCAAATAAGTACATCACTTTTACCACTCAAATCAAATACCCCACGAGCCATATCAACTTTCCCACACAAACAGTACACATGAATCAAACCATGCTGCACAAACTCATTTAACTCAAACCCGAATTTACATATATGAGCATGCATTGCTCTCCCCAATTTTAACGATACTTCACAAGTAAAACCCTTGAGCAAGAAGGGAAACGTATAACTATCCGGACGTACATTGTATTTTAACATCTCTCTGTACATTGACACTCCATTTTGAGGACTATTTATCCTTGAATAGCCCTTGATCATCGTATTCCAAACGAAAACTCCTCGTTCAGGCATTATGTCAAATACAGAACGAGCATATCTCATATCACCTGATTCATTATTAGAACAAAAGGCTATAATTTTGGAGCAGAGTTTGGGGTCAAAAATAAGGCCATTTTGGATTATTACAGAATGAATTTGTCCAAGTTGGTTCATGGATTTGCACCTTTCTATGAGACTGTGCAGATGAGCAAGGTGGAAAAGTTGGTTTGGACATAATGAAGCTATTAAGAAAGGAAAAGTAACACTAGCTTTATGTTTGAACATGAAAAAGTTCAATGAATTTCAAGTGCCTAACGACATTTTTATATGTAACGACAGTATGTCATTCTTAAATAAGTTAGTCCAAGATTGTTATTAGCTGCACATTTTCACCTGTTGCTTTTAACTCTACTCCAGACGATCATACAACTGGTCACTTCATAATATAACTGAAGATGATTTCACTTGGAGCTCATACTTGGTGTTTGTTTGGTACAAATAAATTGGAAAACAACTACTCGTAGTATCTTACTTATTTTGTAGTGTGTAGTAAGCAAGCAAAATAATACTCCATTCCTTCATTTTTACTTGTCCACTTTAAACTTTACATGTCCTTAAAAACAAGGATTAATAGATGAGAATTTTACTACAATATACGTTGTGAGTAAAATAGAAAAAAAATGAATAATTATTTTTCTTAATATATTAAAAATAACAATTAAAAGATAAAAATCTATTTTTGAAATATTGAATAAGTAAAAGTAAATGGACAAAGTATTATTATAAAAATATTCATATATAATTTAACAAAATACTATGTGATGAAATTGTGCGTATGTGATGGAATTGTGCGTATAGTGAGATTTGGGACAGAAAAAACAATAAGCTTGTAATATCACTTATTAAACTTGTTTTCCCTGCTTTTATAAGGATATATGGAAAACACCTTTAGAGAATAGTTCCTCCACACCAAACACAAACCTTATATAGTAGGCGTTTGGCCATGAAAATTAAATTTTTTAGAGTTAGAGTTATGTTTGACCATGAAAATAAATTTGACTTTTTGTGAAAGAAGTAGAAGTGAAAACAAGTAACTTGTTTTCACTTTTCCGAAATTTTATTTCACTTTAGTGAAAAAAATTTCATGACCAAACACCACCAAAATTAACTTTTTCACTAAAGTAAAATAAAATTCTAAAAAAAAGTGAAAAAAATTCATGGTCAAACGGGCTAATGTGGAAACTTGGGAATTATCGAAAAGCAACGCAAGAGAAGTTGGTGAAAAAAGAGTCAATTTTCCTTTTTATAAAGTTGGTGAAAGAATATGAATATAATTGACCTATACGCCTTGTGTGCACAAAACTGTTGCTATAAAGGGGGATCAAAAGAAAATAAAGAAGCAACTACACCAAAAAATCTTTACTAATAAATCTAAAACTCCATTTTAACTGTTGCTGCTTGGATTCCATATGGGGGCTCCCAAGATTCATACTGAAGCCAGTCCTTTGAACAACTGAGAGCCTCAACAGTTACGGGTTTCAATGAACTCCGGTGTTTATTCAAATCTCGCGGTGCAGTCTCAAACACGGAATCTGGAGTGACAGTGCAGACTGGGATGGATAAAATATCAGATGCCATTTTGGAGAGAGTAGGGTACTTGCATCTGTTTATTCTCCACCAACCTAAAACATCAAAATCTTGTGAGCGAGGCATGACAGTTTCTTCAAGATACTGATCTAACTCTGTTTTCATCTGCTGATTGTTCATAATGTCATGCAGATAGACATCAAAATCTGCAAATGTATCACCATTAGAAAGGAAACTATCTTCCTGAGAGAAATCTGATCTTATTACAAAATTGTCATTTGCTTCATCCACAAAACTAGCCGGAGGAGGAGGAAGTGATTGCACAATGTAATCACAAAAAACCTCATGCACTCCCTCGTCGACAATCTTGATCCAAGTTCCAGCTTCTTCTTCACCGTAGATCTTGCCAAAACTGAACTCGACCAACTTCATCTTGAACCTAGGATCCATGACAACTGCAACTGCTAAAACAAGGTTGCAATCATTCCAGTATTTTTCAAACTGCTCCTGCAATGGTTTAGTCAAATTTCTTACGAAATGATCCTGGCTACAAGCTGCCTGCATCAGATCAAACTGAATTCTCCACACTTCATGAAATAACACATCGGCCGTTGAGTATGTCGGGGAAGTTAAGATGTTGGCTGCATCAAAGAAAAGCTTCAGGTATCCACACAGAATCTCGACCTGTTTCCACTCATCCATTGTAGGTGTCACCTTATAATCAGGATCAGAAGTATCCAAGCAAGAAAATACTTCTTTCAGCTCAGAAGCGGTCATTAGCATTTGATATGTGGTATCCCACTTTGTTTGATCATCCACAAAGAGCTCTTTTGCACTGGGAACTTGAAGTTGTCTCTTGAGCTCAAGAAACTTTTCTTCATGGGCGTCTGCGGTTTTAACGAACTTAACACTTTGGCGGACTTTCTCAACGATTGCTCTCATGGAATCTAATGCATACTGTGCAAGATGGCTCAGGACACGAGCACAACAACTGCCAATTATTAGCTGACCATTGAGAATGTTTCCTCCCTTGATCGACAGTAGATGACCCAGGTTTTTTCTAACATTGACATTTGCAACCGATTGATCGAGAGTGAGCGTGAATAGCTTCGTCTCTAAACACCAATCTGTCAAACATGCGGCAACAGCATGATTAAAGGCAACGTCTGAATCAGGAAAAGGTACCATGATAACATTGAGAAGTCGGCACCGCAATTTCCAATCACAGTCAACAAAGTATCCTGTTAGGAAGACATAGCCTAAGTTTTGATCTGAAGTTCTCAAATCGAGTGTCAGGCTAACACGTCCAGGAATTGCACCAATAATGTTCAAAAGGTTTTGCTTTTCTCTCAGGTAAATGTTAAAAATATGCTCTTGGATGGTATTGACACTCACTGAACTAAACAAAGGCTGGAGATTTCGCACAAACTTATTAAATCCAGAGTGCTCCACCATCTCAAGTGGATAGTCATGCTGAATTATCATTTTTGCAATATCATAGCAGCAACGGGCTTGATCAAATGGGATACTTGTTGGTCCTGGAGTAGCTCTGTACCGCTTTCTTGATTTACCAGTAGCACTAGCAGAACCATTAGTTCGCGCAGCAGAGTTACATGAGGTTAATTGATTCTTATCCTGGTTGGTCCGATTCACCGGGCAAATACCCAAGGAGATATGCCGCTTGAGGTGGCTAGTGCCTGCTAACTTTGAACCAGTAATATAGGCAAATGACTTCTTGCACTGCTTACAACAGGCCCTGGTACAGTCCGCATCAATTGTTTCAATTGTGAAATGTTCCCAAACTATGGACTTCTTCCGCCTACGCTTATTTGGTTGTGCCTCTGAATCAACCATCTCATTATGACTAGTTAGGGCATCCATAGTAACACCCTGCCAGCAAAGCAAACAAAAGATCTATGAAGATACTTTATCGTCAGTTAAAATAAGTTCATCAATCAATGACATGCATGTATTGTCAGAAAACCCAAATTAGTTGCAATTTTTCATTGAACTGTACGACTAGTTTATATAGAAAAAATGTGTTAGATAACTTCTCTTTCAGTTTCTGTTGTACATTATCATTGATACTTCTACAGTTATACAATGATAATATAAAAATTAAGGTAAAAAGTTCAAAACCTTGGGGGCCATACAAATGTTTTAGAATACATGAATAAATGAAGCAATACTTCAATATAAGCAAGTTTTTCTCAGGCATAAACAATACAACGCAATGATGCAATATATCAGGCATAAGCAATGAACATTAATGAATATGTATAGATGAAACGTGGAGAGTAGAAATTTATCCAACAATGATTTATTACTAACATAATAACCTAGTTAATTACCAGGTAGATTCAACAAGGCGCGCCTAATAACAGAGATGATTAAAAAGTAAGGTCTATAACAAGATCTACAGGCTCTCTTCCAATAGAATTGTATTTAGAAATTCTCAAAACTAGACCCCCCTACATGGACTCTGTGGCCATTGACTTATTTCCAATGAGCTTTATCCTATTCCCTAACCCATCAAAAAGTTCTCTAAGTACATGAGAAAAATAATTCTAAAGCCCTAAGAAGAGTTAAAATCCTACTCCAATATATTTGGAAAACAAAACTGATATTGGAACATTCTTCTGACTACAAACTTTCTTAATTCCAATCCAAGAACTCGCAATCACACGCAAAGACACCATTTTTTTAAAAAAGGAACTAGAACATATCAAGAAAGCATACGTATTTTCCCCCCTATGGCTAAGGGGAGTAACCATTCCCCAATTTACACCATGGTTTTTCAGGATCATAGAACACGCTTCCCAGAAAAAAGATTAACAGGAGATTCAAAAACAAAACAAAAAGTGAACTCCCAAACGATCAGAATGTAGAGAAACAAATAAATTCGAATGAATGAATAAATAAAGACAGGAAACGTTTGAAACTGTCAAATGATATACACATAAAGAAAGCATACTTCTTTTTTCCCCAGCCTAATTCATTCTAGTTCACTAATTGATATACACTCTTCTATTCCCGAATGCCTATTCCCCAATTTACATTGTGGTTTTTCAGGATCATAGAACACGCTTCCCCAAATAAAAAATAACAGGAAATTCAAAATTAAATATAAAAAAGAACTCCAAAACAATCCGAATGTAGAGAAAAAATAAATTCGAATGAATAAATAAATAAAGACAGGAAAAGCTTGTAACTTTCAAATGACATACACATAAAAATCGCATAAACAACAGATACATAAACAAGAGCAACTACTTCAACAACAACAAAAATAGATACAGAAAGCGAACTCCAAAACGATCGGAATGCAGAGAAAACATAAATCAAATAATGAATAAATAAATAAATACAGGAAAAGCTTGTAACTTTCAAATGATATACACATAAAAATCAGATAAACTACAGATACATAAACAAACAAGAGCAACTAATTCGACAACAACAAAAATAAATACAAAAAGTTAACTCCAAAACAATCGGAATGTAGAGAAAACATATATTCGAATGAATGGATGACTAAATAAAAACAGGGGCAGGTATCTCATGAAATTAGTCGAGGTACACTGGTATCCCACACACAACAGTCATCAAATAAAAGAAAAAAAGCTTGTAACTTTCAAATGATATACACATAAAAATCTGATAAACAACAGATACATAAACAAGAGCAACTAATTAAACAGCAACAAAAATAAACACGAAAAGTGAACTCCAGAACGATCAGAATGTAGAACAAAATATATATTCTAATGAATAAATAAATGAAGGGCAAGGGCACGTATCCCGTTGAATTAGTCGAGGTGCACACAAGGTGGCACCACACACAACAGTAATTAAAAAAAAAACTTATACATAAACAAGAGCTACTAATTCAATAACAACAAAAAAGACTTACTTTATAACAACTTGGCAAACGAATGGTGAATCGAAAAACCTGAGTATGTATCGAGCAGGGGTTTAGGGTTTATCGTTTTTATGAATTAATTTTATTAAATCGTAAATTCAAGAAAATTTTGTGGAGGGAGAAGAAGAAGATGGGCTTGGAAAGCTTTGAACTTTTTGAGGTTCAAAGCTCAAAACCCTAATGGACTTTGCGGCCTGTGAAGAATGGGTTGTTGGACTTTTTGAGGGTTTAAGGTCCATTATATATAGGCTGCCTTTTTCTATGTATTACGCCGCCTGACGTAGAGCCTGTGGGTTTCAGCCAATCAGAATCCTTTATTTATTCTTTTTTTCCCTATTCAGCAGTTCTTTTTTTTTTATTCTTGTTTATAAGAGTCCTTGTGTGTATATGCTATTTAAAGAAAATGTGTAAGTGCAATTACTTTTTTCCCCTTTATCACAATGTTTTATTAGAACAAAAATTGGAGAGACATAAAAATTTTGAACAAATAAGTTTGGGCTGACCATGCGTGATACGGTAGAATCTTCGTCCATCTCTATTTATCTACTTTTAATTTGGCGGATTCTTACAAAAAAAAAAAAAAAAAAAAATAACTCCAATATCAGCACTATTAAGTAGGTGTTTAGGCATGAAAATTAATGATTTTTGGAGTTGGAGTTGGCCATGAATATAAATTGAGATTGTTTTTGAATTTTTATGAGAAAAGTAGGAGTGAAAAAAGTGACCCAAATACAATTCCAAATTGTATTTGGAATTCTCATGGTCAAACATCAATTTGGAGTTGTATTTAGAATAAAGTGGGGAAAAAAATCGGAAAAAAAGAAAAAATCCTCATGTCCAAACGGGAATTATTCCCCCGTTCCCATTTTATGTCGTACCCTTTGATTTGGCACGATATTTAAGGGGAAAAAAAAACTTTTGAAACTTATAATCTAAATAATTTTTATATATTTGTGTCACTATAAATCATTTAATTAAGGGTAAAAAGAAAATTTAAAGCTAAATTGTTTCTAATTATAATAAGGTAACATTCTTTTTAGGACGGACTAAAGAGAAAAGGGTGTCACATAAAATGGGATGAAGGGAGTATAAGTCATCTAAATATTGGGAATGAATTGTATTTAATAACAATGATAAAATAAACAAGAAGTGATAAATTATCTCTTGTTTTTTTTAAAAACTAGACATGTAAAGTTGGACAATTATTTTAGTATATTAGACAAGTAAAGATGAACGGAGAAAGTACAACGTATTCAATATAATTTCATAAATAGTGACTGAAAAGAGTGATGTGTACGCAATTTTACCTTACCTTTGTGAAGGTATAGATGTTGTTTACGACGTTAATGTGTAAAATGCATCATGGACGAATTTAGGGTATCGAATAAGGGTTTCAGCTCCGAATAACTTTTACTCAAATCATGTATTTGTATTGGAAAATTCAATAACTATATCAGAAATATGATATAAAGGAACATTTTACCCAATAATAGACTATTATGTTGCTCCAATGGCATAAAGGAACATTTTAAGTTTTGTCCCTCGTGGACCTTTATTTTGTCTCTTTTTATTTTTTAATCTGAACTAGATGAAAACGCACAAACTTCAGATTCTGAATCGGCCTCTATGTAATACTGTAATTAAAACAAATAAATAGAAATAAAGAGTGTCCCGTCCAGGGACTCGAACCTAACCCCGACCTCTACCCCAACTTGAGGTCCCGACAGAGACCAATCTCGACCATGACCCTGATCAAAAACCCCATTCTTGACAAATCAACTCGTGACCTGGCCCTAAATCTGAATCCCGACCCTAATCCGAGATTCCAACTCAAAACCCGACTCATAATGCTTGGTCATACATAATAGAAATTAACAAGTCAAATTCTAGAAAATTTCAAAAATATACAACCAAACAAAAAATATTATATAACGTAGCTCAATATATAATATTATACAACATTATATAATTTTGTCAACATTATATCCATGGAAAAGTATTATAGGAGTACATAATGTGTCAAATGTCAACCTAGTATAAAAATGTATATGAGTATATAAATGATATACAAATATGGATTACAAATCAGATATAATATGGTATAATATTTTATATTGGTCTGTTGGCATGAATATAGACACATAGTAATTTCTCCTATTGTAATAATATTACTTTTAATATCAAAAGTTTCATCCAAACAGTTTTTGTTTCACTAATATTATTATTATTAGTTATTATTCCCTTTGTTTACTTTTATCTATCCATTATTTTAAAAATAAATTTTTATTTTTATTTATCATTTTTAACATATTAAGAAAAGATAATTATATTTTTTTTAATAATTATGTCAATCATTATTTTTTAATGAATGTGTCAACTATCAAATATAAATGTGATAAGTAAAAATAAATAGAGAAAGTAATATATTTTTTAGAAAATATTTTACATTTATTGCAGATTCCATTTGTGGAAATACATATTAGCTTGTTGCTGTTGTATATTTTACATTTACCAATCAAAATAGTGAAAATTAATTTCCAAAAAAATTCCGTCCGTATAAAACCCACGAATTAGCTACAGAATCAGGACCGTTGGTTCGGCAGTTGAGCTAAGAAAATTAACGCCGGAGCAGAGTTCGCCTTATCGGGAAAAAAAAATCAAATGGACACTTTGTTACCTGAGATGAACTTGTACGGTAATTATTCGTATCTAGATTTGGGATTTAATGATCCCTCTTTCATCGAATCCCTTTCGCTTTCTCGCACTTCCGATGAATTACAAGGTAGGAAAAGTCGAAGGAGTCCACCGAAGCACCGCCACGACGGCACTTCGCCGCTTCCTTTAGGGATGGATTGGAGTCCTGCCCCTCGTGTATGGGTAATTTTTTTGGTTGAGGAGATTGTTTATTTATGTGCTATTTGATGAGTAATTGATGATAGTAATTTCTTCAGTTAGTTTGAATTTAGTTACTGTAGTTAGAAGAGTGTTGTGAGTAATACAGAGTAATTCTAGTTGGAGTTATATTTTCTATGAATGTAATTCTAAACATTTCCTAGCCCGTGATCAGGAGGTTAGGGGTTCGATCTGTGGAAACAGACTCTAATGAAAATGCAAGTACCTTTGTGGTCCAGACCTTTCCAGAACCTCGCATAGAGTGGAGTTTAGTGCACCGGGCTGTCCTTTTTTAGTCTCCTTTATGATTATATTATCTAGGAACATAATATTGGTTATTGAATGAAAATTTAGCTGGTCTGCAGTGGCATCATGTTTTCTCTAGTTTCTTATGGAAGGTTAAACTCATGGTTGGCACAAATAGGAAATATGAAATACTATATGATGACCAAAGTCACCCAAGTTTAGATAGTCCAAAGCATGATGACCAGAGACAAGAGGAGCTAATGCTTATGTCTAAAGGAAAGTGAGTTACCAGGATTAGATATAAAGACACCGAGTTATTCAGACAAGATAAAGACACTGTTTCTGAGTAATTGAGGAGTATGTATATGTGTTACCTCTCTTTCCTTTAGTTTTGGGCATCAATGCAAAAGTGTGATCCACGAGGTGTTGCTGAAAAAAGTTATGTTAGACGAACCTTTGCTTTTATGGCAGGGCATAAGAGACAGTGAACCAACGTCCATGTATATAAAGGATAATAATGTATCACCGTTTGTTCACTCTTGAAAAATTATAGATTATGTTTGTGTGCATACAAGGGCTTATATTGTCGTTGGATATTAGGTAAGAGTTACTCGACTGAAAATATGGACATGACACTTAATCTTGATTTGCAACGTCAGTCAAAATCCTGGTTATCTCTAAACAGTAGGTCAATGCTTAAATTTTTCAGAACCTGGAAAAGCTATTGTTAGTTTGCTCTGTTATATTTGAAGATTCTATTGACAGTTTAATTTCATTTGCAGTTTGTCTAATCTGTTACTAATATATATGGGTCCATGATTAGTTGTGAAGAAAAGCTTGAAGAGATTTTCATAGACATTTACTTTTGTTACAAGAACTATTGGTGCATGTTCAAATGAGTGTTCCCTTATTTTACACAGGATGGACATGATACCATTTGGCCACATGATTCTCATACAGGATGGAGTTACTGTGCCACTATTCCTTCTTGGACTATCTCGTTACGCCCCAGAGGTTCAGCTACTGTAGTGGTATTTCCCTGTGAATTTTTGAGTCAGGGTCCTTAAATGCATTGAGCAGTGTAAATGGAATAAGCTAAACTGCATCGAAATGGGCTGTTATTTTCATCCATGATTGGAGTTTTGACTTTAAGATCTTTAGGTGTTTTTATCCTCCTTTTTAATGGTGAGCTGTACCTGGTCCAATGGGGGATTACCATAGTCTATTTTCTTTCAGGAACGAAAAGAAGCTCCATAATAACTTGGACGACGTATTATTTCTTGCTTGAGTTATTGACATTCGTACTGGAACAGTTTTACAGGGTTCAAATTGGTATACAATCACCTGATGGGTTCACAACCACGCGAGAGATACTACGAAGATTTAGTGATTTCTTAAAGCTATCTTCAGAGGTAAGTTAGTTTCTTTGAGATCATGCATAGGCCATTATGTGACAAGTAGGATAATATTTCTACTCTCTAAATTTTTCTTGTATATAGATGACATATGTGGCTTCAGTAAGAATTGATTCTTGGACTAAATGTCCATACTTACAATATATGGTATTAGTTGATCCATATGATTGTTTCACACCTCTCATTTGTTGCAGCTGAAGAAAGAATTCCCAAAGAAAAAGTTGCCCCCCGCTCCTTCAAAGGGGCTTCTGAGAATGCAAAGCAATGAGCTCTTGGAAGAAGTTAGTAACACTCTATTTCTATTGTTCTCTTTTATTTCAATTATAATTGCATGATTGTATCATAACCTGAAAATTGTTATTGAGGAATGCGCTGGTATAATAGGTCAGTGATAGTTCTTTAGTATGTACTCGATCTTGCTATGTGCTAAACAAGTTGATTTCATCTCAGCGTAGGTGTTTATTGGAGGATTGGTTGACGAAAGTATTGTCTGACATCGAGTTATCAAGAAGTGCTCCCATAGGGATCTTTCTTGAGCTTGAAGCAGCTGCAAGGTCGTGTAGGTGTCTCCTTGCTGCTTGTTAAATTCTTGTGCTTTTTTCCTTGTACTTCCACCAAACACTTGAAAGTTGTCTAATCAACCCGATATGCTATGATTTATCAAGCAAATCTATGTTAAATTAATGTAAACCTTTTTTTCCCTTTTATGAACTTTTCAGCATTCTATGAACTGAATCAGAACGTCGCAGATGTTAATTCATCCATCAGTGTAGTTCCATCAGTTCAATTCTCAAATAGTTCAGATGTTTCTTTGCTTGCTGGTCCATCATCAGCATTTACTTCTGATTGTGGCAATGATTCTGCTTATGGGACCCCTGAGCTGGGATCTCCGACGGAGGGTATGAGTCGGTTTCATGAACTTGACAATGCACCATTTTACCAGGGCTTCACCCATTCAGGGGAAGTAATTTCTGAGGATGCCAGGTTAAAAAATTGCCACAGCAGGCCAATGAAGGATCCTGAACAAGGGAACCAGGAAAATCATTTGATAATGTCCTCCACAGGAGGTGGCACTGATGTTTCCACCAAGAGAGTCATAGATAGTGCTCACGTTAAACGGACTCCCGACACTGATATTTCTTCAGAAAAAAGCTCAGACATTTCAAATTTCTTGAAGCTTGAACCATTGAGAAATACCTCACATGAACCTTCTGAAGGTGCTGATATTTCAGGACTAAATACACCAGCAAGCTCCAACCTACAGTTTCCGGGCCATTTGCAGGTTGCTATTCAATTGGATGAGCAAAATAAATTGAATAGAATTCTCAGTACTATGCAACTGAGGCTGGCCACAGCAAAAACTGACATTGAAGATCTCCTGACGAGGTTGAATCAAGAGCTTGCTGTGAGACAGTACCTTGCCACAAAGGTGTGGTTCCTAGTCCAAATTCTGCAATTTTAACATGCATTGGTATATTTATTTCTCTAATCCTGTTAGCAAGCTGCTCAGATCTTGCAGTATGTAGAATTGAGATTAAAATTTGTCAACTTGGATAATGGCAGTCGGCAGATGCCCACCAGTGTAGTTTTGTGCGTTACTAAGCAGAATTCTCTTTTGCTTGCTTCAGTAATGCATCATGTAATGTCCTTCATTTGCCTTTTCTTATATCAGTATTGGAACTTTTTGGCCTCATTTTCCGTTAATTCTTGTGAAATTTCCAGAAGAATTGGTTCAAAGACTGACCAATCAAAACCAGAACTTGTCTTCAGACATCCCTCTCCTGTAATATCCGACCCCCAGCTAAGCTCCTTTGATATGCTCATAAATTGTCAGCCCGTACATGTTCGTGTACTTTTCCTCCTTGCCACCACTTTTCCCATTGTAAAGCTTCATTCAGATATTTCCTTAATACGTCGCACTTCCCTCTTCCTACTCATTCCACCCTAAGTGTAGGTGGATAATGGAAATAGGGTTATGAAAGGGCTAGATAATTCTTACGTATACATATTTAGGGGAACAACGAGATTGATGAGGATGTCACGCACCGTATTGGTGCAGGGTGGATGAAATGGAGGCTCGCTTCGGGAGTTTTGTGTGATAAGAAGGTGCCCCTGAAGCTTAAAGGTAAGTTTTACAGAGTGGCCGTCCGCCCGACCATGTTATATGGAGCAGAGTGTTGGCTAGTTAAAAACTCCCACATCCAAAAGTTGAAGGTAGCGGAGATGAGGATGTTGCAAGGGATGTGTGAACTTACCAGGAGGGATCGAGTTAGAAATGAGATTATTCAAGAGAAGTTGGGAGTGGCGTCGGTGGAAGATAAGATGCGGAAAGTGAGGTTGCGATGGTTTGGACACGTGAAGAGGAGGTGCAAAGATGCCCCGGTACGGAGGTGTGAGAGGCTGGCTGGGGATGGTTTTAGGTGGGGTAAAGGTAGGCCGAAGAAATATTGGAGGGAGTTGATTAGGCATGACATGGAGCAGTTACAGCTTACGGAGGACATGACCCTTGATAGGAAGATATGGAGGACGCGGATTAGGATAGAGGGTTAGTGGGTAGAAAGGTGTCTGTTTTAGCAGGGAAGAGTGTTTGCTTGTGTCTGTGACTGTTGTTTCTTCGGCAGAGTCTTGTTCACGCTGTTTTGGTGATCTTTGTGATTTTGAATAACTAGTTTGTAGTGTTGATCTATGAGTGTCTTGCTTCTTCAATTATCTAGCGATGTGTTATCCCCTTTTTGCTGTTGGTTGTTATGATTTTTGTTTGTTATTATTATCTGTTCTGAGCCGAGGGTCTATCGGAAACAGCCTCTCTACTTCATCTGAGGTAGTGGTATGGACTGCGTACACTTTACCCCCCCAGACCCTACCTGGTGGGAATACACTGGGTATGATGATGATGATGACGACATATTTAGCAACCGTTTTACCACTTAGAAGCTTATCTCAACTTGTAGATCCAGTCATTCTACGAAAGTTTTTCTATACCAAGAACTGGAGTTAATGTTACGGCTGGACTGTCTGCTTTACGAACGGGAGTTATGTGACTGCTGGACTTCTCTATCTTGTGTTATGAACTTATGATATGATGCTAATAATACCATTTGTGGACTTACACAGGTCAAAGATTTGGAAATTGAGCTTGATTCTCTAAAACAGAGTGGCAAAGAGAACCTGCAGCAAGCAGTTCAAACTGAGATGGAAAAATCTACTCAAATGCTATGGGATATGGAGGAACTTAGAAGAAAGTGTATGGAGATGGAATTGAAGCTGACATCTGAACAGGTCTATTGTCACTCTCTTCTATTACAAAATGTAATCTTTCTTCTATATTTCGGATAATGAGCCAGTTGTTCCTGAAAATTGTAAAGGCTGGCAAGATTAAGATGGAATCAACGCAAAGATTCATAGTGCAAGAGAATGAAAGACTGCACGAAGAGTTGGATGCTGCTCAACAGCAGATCAATAGCTTGCAGAAACACCATTTGGAGTTGGAGTCAAAGTCCAATGCAGATGTCAAACTTTTGGTCAAGGAGATTAAATCTCTAAGAAGTTCCCACACAGAACTCAAGCAAGAGCTCAGCAAATTGGCAAAAGAGAAGGCAGAAGTTGAAGTAATCATTCACTTAATTAGTTTTTATTAATGCATAGTCATTCTCTAAATGAGATGGATGAATAAAAGTGCAGTTGATATGCAATTGATTCTCTAGTGTTTAGGGTTAAGCCAAGCATCTAATGTGTTTTTCATTATCTTGTCCCTAGGTGAGGGTGGGTTGTAAAACATCTATCCTTCCATTAACTGTAAAAATTTGATGTTCCTTTCTTTCAGATGATTCTACAGGAGGAAAGACAATGTAGGGAACATGCTAATGCTGCAAATAATAAGTTGCTGCATGAGTATGAAATTCTTCGTGGTAGACTTGAGGAATGCAGCGTCAGTTTTCTCATCGAGGAAGAAAATAAACTGGTCCTGGATGCTTCTAGCCCTTCGGATGCCATTGATATACTGTCAACATCGGATGATCGAATAGGTCTACTTCTTGCAGAGGTGTGTTTTTTAACTTTGTGTGCTTACATTTGGGCTGTTCTCGGCTGCTTTTCCTGAATGCTCTGAATTGCATATAATTTTCTCCAACAGAAACTCTACATACATTTTACGTTCTACTCAGATGCTTGAGATCCACATCTTTTCTTAAGGTCAAGTTCCAGTCTTTGTACAATACTCAAAAGGAAATAAATAGATATACCAAACATCTTAGCAAAAGGTCAAAAATTGGGAAGAATATGAAGAAATCAATAGCCTGCCCTATGGAGTATCAGTTTAGCAATTGGAGTAGGTTATAAACATTTCTTTTGCAGCTTGTGTGGACTCTGATTATCAGTAGAGAATGCTTTGATTGTATTAAGGTATCATCGTCTCAATCGTCTCAATCGTTCTGTTCTTAGTGCTTGGTATTAAGGACTGAAGTAGATAAAATGTTGACAAGAAAAATACAGAGCACTACCATGTTTTCTGGGAACCAAGAAGTAAAGTAGTTGAAAGGCTGAGGAAGCGCTCTACCACCATTTCTGGCTTGCCAATTTATTTCATGTACTCTTCTCTGATTATCATCTTTTCCTAAGCAGATAAAGGAAGGACAAGCGATCGATCTATTCATAACTGGGTTACAAGGACAATATAATATCATAGTATTATATGATGTGCTAGTGTGCATTTGGCATTTCTAACATAGACCTACCGAACTAGTAATATGGTTGTCTGATATCCAGCTCTACGTGAATTGATGAGACTATACCTTTGTTATAATGTCATGTGTTTCGAATCTTGTTATGTTTTGCACTAGTAACTTCTGTTGTTTGGCTGAGTTAGTATGATAACAAGGGAAAAACTTATATGAACATGCTCAATCTCTCTCATTCCTCTTTTTTTCTTCTTGGATCTTAACAGGCCCAGCTGCTAGCACAAGATGTTGATACTACCATCGCTAGTGGAAATCTTGATGGCGAATATTCAAGGACTGCGGTGGATGAATTGAGGAAGCAGCTAGCTGACGTTTACGTTGACAACGCCAAATTGAGGAAACAGATGAACTCTGTCATTCGCTATGCACTACAAACAGCTAAAAGATCGGAGGACAATGAGGAAGAGAGCCGTCCAGCAAAGACGGCTCCTACAAAGTTTTTGGACGGATAATTTATAGAACGCAAGACATCTATCTATAATATTAATATGTAGAAGCTTGTATAATGTCTCCTCTCTTATACTCTTCTCAAATGAGCTTGTATATATGGCTTACTTCTTCTCCATTATGTAATCGTGACTAATTGGAGAACTGACACATTATGTAGTCGTGACTAATTGGAGAACTGACATTTGAAGATGTAAGTTTGAAATAAAGCTTTCGAATGTACTGCTATAAACCCCGAGACCGCTGAGAACCACCAGTATTTGTGAAAAACCAGCGATGCAATTTGAACTGTACAAGTGGTCATTGAAACGTTGGGAAGTTTGTGGGATCCTCCACCAGTTGCAGGAGCAATACCCAGTGAAGATCAAAGAACGTCTCTGCCCATTATCAAACAATGACAATTGACAAATGTCATCCAGCATACTGAATGTACAAGCAGAGCCCTATAGAAGATGAAGACAATGTCATCCTTCATGAGATAGTACTTTCAAAAGATAGCAACTATAGAAGTGGAGCATCAAAATCAAGTAGGTCCAGCAAAATCATACAACGTTTCATTCTAATTCACCAAATGCATCCGATTCCAAAAATTTGGAAGATAGGGAATGATATTGATAACGTAACTAGTCTTTACATTTAACCCCGTAAAGTGTACTTGGATTGTGATCACATTATTACTCTCCGCCACCACCAAACATACCCATCATGTCCTTGGCGGAACCCATTTGCTTCATTAAGTTCTGTAAACCACCCATTCCACCTATCTGCTTCAACATCTGAGGGGGAAGGACTTTGCTCATGTTTTGTGCATTCATGTTTCTGGACAGGGAGCTCATATCTCCTTTCTTTGGAATCTTAAGACCCTTCATCTTGCTGAATATCTTGGCAAGTCGTTTGTATTCCTCCAACATCTCCATCACCTCATGCACTAGGCGGCCAGATCCCCTAGCTATACGCATGATTCGAGATTCAGTCATAATCTTTGGGTTGGTACTGTCCAATTCTGCAATTATGTTATCAATGTCAAATCAAAAGGTTGAACGATATTCTAAATACAGTGTACAAATAGCTTAAACCGAACTCCATAAAATGTAGCTCACTTGCCTTCATTAGTCATGGAGTCCATCATTGTCATATACCGTTTAAATTTTGCCTGACTTTCCTTTTCACGACCTTGTGGCATCATCTCTGCACTAAATCCTGGAAGCATTGAGAAAACCTATACCACCAAAAAAGAACATCAATGATGTGCAACCACAATGATATCGATCAACCTCTAGAAGGGAAAGCAAACAGGCACGAGCGTGACTCCATAAAAAGAAGGAACCATTGAGAAAACCTAAATCTGCTTTTGAAATAATTTAAGGCAAAAGAAGAAAAAAAAAAAGGAAGAAAGAAACCAAAAGAGAAAAAACAAAGAGGGGGTGGGGGGAATCAGATTAATTTAAGTGAGTGGCAAACCTGTCCAAGGGGACCCATTTTAAGCATGTTCTGAAATTGCTCGTACATGATCCTCAAGGTAAATTGTCCTTCTGATAACTTCTGAAGAAGCTCAGGCTGTTGATCCATTGGGACAACATCCTGTATCTTGTTCACCAATCCAGACAAGTCACCCATGCCTGGAGATAGTTCAGCAGAACAAGTCAATGGCAGTGGAAATAGGAATATAGGTCCGAGCAAAGTTGACAATCTCAACAGAAGAATGCAAACCTAAAAGACGGCTGACAAATGGTTTAACATCAAAAACTTCAAACTCGTCCATGTGTTCACCAGTTCCAATAAATATGACTGGACTTTTAGTTGCAGCAACTCTGCAGATGGAAGAGCAATAAAACAAATAAATATTTTTTGATCCAAATAAACGGCCCATAAATATTCACCAGAATGTTTGAAGAACAACTTATAATTTGTGAAAATCAAGAACAAAATCCTTGTGAAGACCCCTAAGGGGATGTCCTAGTGGTTGTGATAGATGAACAACCTGGAGATCCAAAGTCTTTATCCCAGTTACAACACGAGATGGAGCTAATTTGCTCCGGCCTCTGCTAGCAAGACTACTACCTTGGCAACATGCGCCCCCGCAAGACCATAACTTGGCCCGAAAACCACCACCACAACAACAACATACCCAGTAAAATCCCACAAGTGAGGTTTGGGGATGGAAAAGTGTACGCACACCTTACCACTACCTCGGGGAGGTAGAGAGGCTATTTTCGAAAGACCCTCGGCTCGAGTGTAGCAAATCCAGGTACAAAGAAGAGGCTGGCCCGAAAACCACCAATATGAAAAATCCTTGTAAACTACAAGATGGATATATCTGCTATAGAGGCAGAAAAAGTTTTTGATCTTTTTAGAGCCAAGAGGCAATTAAAGTTGCAACTTTACTGCCTTTTGAACCATAAAGCAACTTTAAAATTTCAAGACTTCAAGAAAAATGATATAATCACATCAATGTCAACCAAATCGTAGGGTGTGTTTGATATGAACGAAACTATTTTCTTGGAAAATAAGTTAGTTTTTTACTCATTTTCGATTGTTTGGAAAGAAAATTAAAAAAATGTTATTTCAAGAGTATTTATATGTATACTAGTAGCAAAAAACTACAGAGGTAGGAGGGGGTGGGAAGGACAAGGGGTAGGGGTTGGGGGCATTGGGTGGGTGGGAGGATACAATAAACATAGAATGTCACTTATAGAACTTGTTTTCCCTACTTCTATTAAGGAAATCATTTTCCTCATTTTTAAGAAACTTGTTTTCCTAGAGAAAATGTTCTCCAAAATTTTTGTCCAACTAAACATTGGAAAATAGGAAAATATTTTCCTCCATACCGAACACAACCGTAGTGTTGAAATTCCAAGGCTTAAGCAGTAGTTCAAGTTTCTACCATTATAATTTTGCATTAACTATTTACCATCAATGGCTAAATCTCGTTGGGTAAAGAATAATTATTTTCTGCAGGAATATCTTAATGGTTTACTATGCAACAGAAATAGGTAATCAACAAGAGAGTCCCTCTTAGCCAGAAAAAGTAAACCAACAGGCTGTGTCACCCCCCATCCCCCCACCCCAAAAAAAAAAAAAACAGCAGCAGCAGCCTGCAACTTCAAGCTACCATGGCTAGAAGTTCAAATGTTAAAAGCTGATAACATGAGCTTAACATATGTTCTGTAGTTAAATAAGAGTACCCAAAACTGTAAGAAGAAATTTCTTTAAGGATACAGCCAAACCATTAAAAACTTACGCACTTAAGGCACCACCTCCTTTTGCATGGCCATCCATCTTAGTAACAATCACTGCTCCAACTGCAACACTTTGTCGAAATGCTTGAGCTTGATCAAAAGCAGCTTGTCCAATACTACTATCCATAACAAATATCACAAGATCCGGTTTCTGCAGAAAATAATAAGATGAGCATCTAATGATACGAAAAATAAAGAGCATAGTAGAGCATACCGTTGCTTCAGAAACTTGTCGCATTTCTTCAAAAAGAGCTGCTTCTTGTTTGTGGCGCCCACTGGTATCCACAATTATCAGATCACAATTTTCCTTCTTAAATGTTTCTACACCGTCCACAGCTATTTTCACTGGGTCTGATTCTGTATAGCTGTTGCAGAAACACCCATACAATTAAAACAGAATGGCCTGAAGTATTGATTAGAACAGTGATGCAGTTCAAAATGACCTGATTGCTATTTACAGGTTCAGTCCTATTCAGATAGACGCACAACAACAGTAAATTACATCCAAAGCAGGTAAACTGTATATTCCTTTAACCTAATAGCAACAAGAAGCTTTCTTTTTCCCCCTCCTTTTCCTGTTTGGGGGAAAATAGAGGTAATTTGATAGCCAGAACATCAACAGTTAATTCTCTAGTATACCTTTTTGTTCCCTTCCACGGTTCCACCACTCAAAATACCATATCATTAGCTCATGGAACACACTCGACACAATTGGATACTGTTTAATAGTTTGATCAATTTAGATATAAAATTGCAAAAAAGTTCTGATTTAAAATATTTGATAAGAGTATTTGTACATGAACAAGGATTTAGAAATCAGAGATGGTGGACTAAGAAGTAGCATGATGAAGTGTAGCAGAGAAACTAATAAGGAGAGACTGAGGTAACTATAAGGAGATCAAGTTAGTTATTCTAATGGATAGGGGTTATCGTAGTGCAGATGATGAGTTTTGGGCAGTTGTCAGCTAATTAGCTTTAATCTTGCGGCATTTCTTAGCGAATTACCATTCACTTTTCTCATGCATCAGACAATGTTTCTCAGATTTCATTCTTATTTATCTAAATGCACTTAAAATTTGTCAATGATTATGGACCTGTGACATTGTTTATTGGTTGAATTAAAACAAACAAATGAACGAGTTTCAGCTTCTTCCATCAGGTAGAACAGAAGAATACTGATCATCATTAGATAGTAGAATGAGCATCAAGCTTCTAAATGTGTGGAGATAACAATAAAATACTAGATTCAGAAGAGGATATGCCTTCCATAAAAAGGAATTTTAGCTTTTGTCGCATTCTGCTTCAATTGATCGAAAGCACCAGCTCTGAAAGTATCTGCGCAGACTAGAGCCGGCTTCCAACCCTTTTTCTGGTGGTGATAAGCATATTTTGTACACGTTGTAGTTTTTCCAGATCCTGTGTGACAATACAAAAGACATAAGGATACCATCTTGTAATTTAAGAGGAAAAGCTTTTGGTGTGCATTGTAATAATTGCACCAAATAATGCTTTAATGCTAGCTCACATGCTAACTTGTTAAAGAACATACACCTAAAGTAGAAAATTAAATTAACACACCTTGCAAACCAACAAACATAACAACACTAGGTTTCCCTTTTTTCAGTGTAAATGAAGGCTTCCCAGGGTCCAATATCTTGCAGAGCTCATTATACACAGCCTACACAAATGAAAGAAAGTTTCTTAAGTCAAGGAAATGTAAGTATAAAAATTAAAAATGATTTAAGAAAATAGAAAAATCAATTGAAGCCCCAAAGGGACACAAAAAGAGAACCAGTTAAGCATCATAAGGAAGAACCAATTGCTTTCTTTTCTTGTTTTTTAATAACTACTTGTGTGCTTTCCTTGTTCATTAGAAACAAAATGTATAGTGATAAATGCCATGGAAGAACAAAGTTAAGATACATTTTAGGATAGAAAAGAGAGAAGAGCAGTTAAGGAGAGAAGATACTACTTCAATTGCTAAAAATAAAAAGGGCAGATCTTGGATAACACTTCTCAGTACCAAAAAAAAAAAGATTTGTTTGAGGCAAATAAATTTTGCAACAGGCATTGGCATTGCAAGATCTTTTAAAACTTTTTTTTTCTAATAAGGAAGATCTTCTAAAACTAATGTCCCACGAAATACAGTGTCTCCAACAGTCAAATAACCAGCAACACATGCATTCTTAATCCTTTTGTAAGCAGAATACAACTTCAGGAATAAGTTTTCCAAGGGTTTAATTACAAGATCATGTTTCAAAATTTCAGGTAAATTAAGTCAGATGCCTTTCCAGCTCCACAAGCTAACAAGAAGTGGAGGCTTGTTTACCAGTCTTGGGACTTTATAAAAAGCTGCCTCCATTGTTTATCCAAATTACTAGCAAATGAAAGAAAATTGGGCTAGTTCCCCTCCTATCTGCATAGAAATTGATGTAGATGCCTACAAGATTTCCTGGGAATCTTTCAGCCTAATTTTTTACCCACTCCTCTACGATTCTGTGTATATCCCATCCTCTTATACATGACAGAGACAAAAATTCTCAACAGTTCCTCTAACTTCCAAGACAATCATTACATGAATATCAACTTCAGGCTTAAGGAAAAGTACGAAATTCGAAAGCAACAACAGTATGATACTTTTCCTGTTTCCACAATCTAACAACAAGTGGAGGCCCTATTTACTAGTCAAGACTAAAGAGATTTATCGGGTGGTAAACAGAAGCCTCCATTGTTTATCTGAGTTACTAGAAAGTAGCAAATGAAAGAAAATTGGGGCATTGACCCTCCAACCTGCATAGAAATTAATACAGATGGCCCAGTGAGCATGTCTGAGAGGTTGGATTTAGTGGGGACGAGGAGAGGCAAAGATAGGCCGAGAAAGTATTGGACAGAGGTGATTAGACAGGATATGACGCATCTTCGGTCTAAGAGGTGATTAGACCGAGGACATGACCTTAGATAGGAGGGTGTCGCGGATTGGGGTAGAAGGTTAGTGGGTAGTTGAGTGTTGTCTTACTATTAACCTATTCTTGTAGTCTTTAGTTTGGTGGTAGTCTAGAGCACCGGGTGTGTCTTAGTATTAGCCTATTCATGTAGTCTTTGGCTTTTGGTATCTGTTATCATCTGTTGTTTATTATGCTTAGGTGGTTGCACCTTGTTGTATATGTTACTTTCCGCCTGCTTTCGTATTATTTGTCTTGTTTTTCTTCTTTGATGTTTATTTCTTCCTTTTCATTACTATTTTGATTTGATTCCCTTGAGCCGAGGGTCTTTCAGGTCTGCGTACACTCTATTTTCTCACTGGGCATGTTGTTGCTGTTGCCTATTTTTTAAAACCCATTCCTCCTCTACGACTCTGTGTATATCATGTCCTCTTATACATCACAGATAGACAAATTCTCAGCAGTGCATCTAACACAATCGTTACATGAAACTCAACTTCAAGCATAACGAAAATATACCAAATTCGGAATCAAAGACATAGCAGCATAACAAGGTCAAATTTTCAGCAAAAGGGAATACAAACCTGTTGAATGATCCTACGCTTGTTGTGTCCAGCAGCAAGATCTTCAAGATTAACAATCTTCTTTATATTAGTTGACATATCACGAACAAGTTTGAATTGAACATCCGCCTGAAGAAGGGCACGGGTGATCTCATTAAGGCACTCGTTAAGAACCTTCTCATCAATGATCGTAGCATTGCTCATCTGCTGGAGAGCACGGGAGATGCTCCCTCCTAATTGTGCTAACACCATCTTCACGGAGATCAATTACCGAGAAATCAACAATTTTGGGAATGCCAATTGATTAGGTAATAGGTTTGCCGATTTGGGGAAGGGAAATTTGTTCAGTGATTTGTATTTATAAGGATAAATTTGGGGGAAAAGAAGATGAATGCAAGTCTTTGCTGGTGGACTCGGGTCAGGAATTTGAAACCGACCCTCTCGCTTTTCTTGGGCCGGGCTTTAAAAATAAAGCCCTAAATTCAATAATATCACACCTTAATTTATTATTATTATTTAAAATTTCAACCCTTTAAAATAAGGATAAATTACACAAACCCATTAACTTAATAGTCATTAATACATAAAATCTATTACCTTTTAAAAAATTACTTAAAATCTCATTTTTACTATTTTGCTCTTGATACATATATGTAGATCTTCTCACTCACTTTTCACTCAACCATTGACGCCCCCAAATCATGTTTTTTATTTTTCAAATTTTTTTATCCCAAAAAAAATCGGCAACTTCTCCCCCATTAAAATTTCTATCACTATTACTGCAATCTCCAACAACTGCCCACATTCAATTCCATTCTATTTAATTTATTTTTTTTCAGTTTTCTCTCCTGGTTTCAAAACAAATCTTCTTGTGGTGTCACTAATTTTTCCTCCTTTAATGATTAATGAAGATTCACCCTCATTCAGTTTTGGTATTACCCAAATCGTAACTAACATTGTTCTTCCTACAATTGATGAAGTTGTGGATTTTATTTCGGGTATCTTTGATCACACATCTGATGGTTAGCCATAGTTTTCATAGAGGAGAAATCAAAGCAGAAAGGAACGCAGAGAGAAGAACAGAGAAAATTGGAGAGAGGCCCTTAGAATCTGATAAAAAATCTTCTTTATTGCTCTTGACACATATGTAGTGTAGTCAAATCTTATAATATGCATTGGTGATACATATTATTGCTACATTCAGTTAGTGATTCATATTACACTTCAAAAATTGCATTGGTGATACATATTATTGACACGTCCATTAGTGATTCATATTACTGTTCAAAAATTGTATTGGTGATACATATTATTGATATATTCAGTTATTGATACATTCAATTAGTGCTTCAAAAATTGCATTGGTGATACATATTATTTATTTTATTACTGTTCAATATATGTCGTTTATGCAGAATCTTAGCTTGGTGGATACATTCTAGAGATTTACACATCAAAATATAACTGCAAGGAAATAATTTTAAATATATCACAGTTATGAATCACAAGGCTGCCAGATGTATCACAAATATTAATTAATTAATTCAGAAAACAACAATGCACTGTAATAAATCTGAATGTATCATTAATATGAATTCAAAATATCCAACTGGTACTGCAAGGTAACAATTTTAAATGTATCACATATATGAATCACAAGGCTGCCAGATGTATCACAAATATTAATTAACTAATTCAAAAAAAATAATGCACTATAATAAATCTAAATGTATCATTAATGTGAATAAGAAATTCCGTCAATTCTATAGTTGTCGTACCTAATTTTCGAAACCCAAACTCCCGAATGCCGCAACAACACAATTATAATCGTCATTGAAGATAATTGAAATTTTGAAAAAATGAGATGGAAGAAATTCGTCGTGGTTGAAAATAGTAATGAATATGGTATGATTGAAATTTGAAATTTGATTGACTATTTACGTTGATTTGGATATCTCAGAGATTCATTCATAAACGCATTTCGCGTGATTCGTGCTCCTTAATAAATGCAACTCGGTTACTTCCTTATTTAACTAACCGCTCAGTCACAAATGTATCATGGACAATATGTATCACAGCTTAATATATGTATCACAAAAGACAAATTTCGAAATTTTTTGTAATTGAACAAAATTCTGGTAAAAAGTGTTATTAGCTACTAAACTTGTGGAATTTGTGTAAGTTACCCTTAAAATAATAACATAAATTCCTAATTTTACCTTCTCTCTCTAAACTACACAGATACATCACAAAAGGGGATTTCTCTCCACCAATTTAATACTCCCTTCACGTATAAACCCACCTCAACTCCCTCTACTCAACTCAACCACATCACTGTCAACCCCTAAATTCTCCATTAACAGACCATATACACACATAATTCATTCCCTTCACTACAATCATTCTCACCCACAAACACCAAATACACACACGACACGACAATAACACGCATCAACCTTCCCCCGTTAACAACCAAGGTCCAGCCACCGCAGCTCCGCCCAAAACCAACGATCCACTAACGTCGCTTCAATCCGTCATCGTATAAACCCATCTGAAACCACCCCAAAAATCAGTTCAAGTCGAACTCATCTGATTCTAGATTCGGATTATTCTCTTTCGTCCGATTCGTTTTAACTCCGAAGGTCCGATTGACTGATAATCCCTTATTTTACATTCTGTTCCTTACTTTTTCCAATCAGAATCAAATTTAACGGCGGTCCCCCCACAGAATGTATTTGGTATATCCTCACGAAATTGATACTTGAAAAAATCAATGGAGGTGAAGAAAAGTAGCATGTCGCGGGTTTCATAGGGTATCCGTCATTAATGGCCGGATGGTGAGGACATGAAGATACATCACGGGACTGTCTAAAAAGGGTACAAATGCTATGTATCGTATTAATTTTTGTGTACAGATACATAAGAATGATGTATCTGGTTGAAAATATGACAAAAATTATGTATCAAAATATTTTTTTTGTTACTGATAAATAAGATTTATGTATCGGAATGAGATTTGTGTTACTGATACATAAGAACCATGTTCCTTTTTTAAACTTCAACTGATTGATTAGTTATGTATCGAAAAGTGATGTATTCGAAGCAATGAAATGTATTCGGCTGTTTCAAAATAAGAAATTTTATGTAATTTAGAAAAGAGTCGGGATAGGGAGTAATTCGCTACTAAAGGTTTGGGATTTTTATGTAAGTTGCCCAAAAATAAAAGAGTAAATAATTAAAATTTCGTTACTCCCTCCGTCCATCAATAGTTGTCCACTATTGACTAGACACACAAATTAAGAAATAGTAAATGATAGGGGTAATTTTACCATGTTACCCTTTGAATATAATAAATTTAATATTTTAAAAAATACATTGGATAATGAATCTTATTTAATGCTAAGGTTAAAATGGGTAAATTATCTATTGATTTTTCAAACTGTACAAGTATTGTTAGACGTCTATTTTTAGTAAAGTGGACAAGTAAAGATGGACGGAGGGATTACTATATGAGTTAATTACTCCCTCCCCATAAGTCTTCACACAATATATCATTAAAAAATGATTCGGATACATTGTGTATAAGAAGATACATTATTAGTCACGGATCTACTATAGACATGTAACCCTCCAGACATATGTTAAGGCGTTGGATATGGTTAAGACGTCTGGATACATGGTTCAGTCTCAGATACATGCTTATGTATCCACATGTATTTAAGGTTATGTCATGTATCCGCATGTATATGGGGAGTTACGACATGTATCCACGTGGTTACAACATGTATCCACGTGTATCTGAGATTTTATTGTTAAGAAGTATGATATTATGTAATTAATTTAAAATAGTAAAAGAATAATTAGATATAGTAAGGATGTTTGGGGAGAAAAAATAATTATTATATAATTCAATTAAATATATATCTTGAGTATTTCAAAATCAATCATTTAAATAGATGTTTGGAGTTTGGAGTTTGGACATGCGATATAGGATAATGTTTTCAAATCTGCTTTGGACATAATTTGAAATCTGTACTCCTTTTGTCTAATATAAGTTGTCTACTTTACAGTAATTAATTATTCCAAATTACTTGTCTATTTATCAAAAAAGACAAAACTAATTTTAAAAAAATCTATTTTACCCCTACAATATTCTTTTGAAGCCAAAACATGTTTATAAATTTCAAAAAAAATTCCTTTTTAAAGGAGTGGATAAAGGATAAAATAGTAAAATTATTCATCTTATTTATGCTTTCTTAATGGGCGTGTAAAAAAGAAGGTGAACAACTAATATGGAACGGATGGAAGTAATAAGCTTCTCAAAGATTAAGACCTCTTGTTTGGACATGATTTAAAATCAGTGTTTGATTCAATCAATGATTACTCAAACTACATCATGTTTCAATTGAGTATTTGATCTATATTTATATATCTATATTTATATTTATATCTATATGCAAAGGATTTAGAGTGTGTTTGGTATGAAGGAAAACATTTTCTTCCAATTTTTCCATGTTTGGTTGGCTTAAATGTTTTGAAAAATGTTTTCCAAATCAACTTATTTTCCTCAAATTGAAGGAAAACGACTTCCCTTCAAAAAATAGGGAAAATATTTTTCAAAACTCTCTTTCAACCTCACACCTCAACATTCCACCCAAACCCAAGTCTCGGTTACCGATTCCCGACACTAACACGGGATCCGACTCCCCACCCTAACTCCCGATTGTCGACTTGGGAGTCGGGGTCGGGAGTTAGGGTCGCGTCTCGGGACGGAAGTCCCGGTTGGGTCGTGGATTGGTTGCCTGATCGGGAGTCGGGGTCGGTGTCGGGGTTGGGTCCCGTGTCAGGAGTTGGGGTTGGGTCTCGGATCAGGAATCGAGGGTGGGTCTCGGGTTGAGTGTCGGGGTCGGGAGTCAGGGTCAGGTCTCTGGATCAAGTCTCAAGGTCGGGTCCTGGATCAGGATTTGGGGTTGGTTAGGTCTCGAGTCAAGTGTCGGGGTCGGGTCACGGGTCATGGGTCGGGAGTTAGGGTCGGGTCGGGTCCTGGATTGAGAGTCGAGGTCGGGTATCGGTCGAGAGTCGGGGTCAAGTCTCGAATTGGGTGCTGGGGTCGAGTCCCGCGTAGAGAGTCGGGTCGGGTTTCGATCTCGATTTGGAAGTTGGTCTCAGGTCGGGTGCTAGGGTCGAGTCCCGAGTCGAGATTTGGGGTCGAATTTCGGTCTTGGGTCGGGAGTCGGGAGTTGAGGTCGGGTCTTGGGTTGGGAGTCGGGGTCGAGTCTCGGATTGGGTGCAGGGGTCGGGTCCCGAATCTAGATTTAGGGTCGGATTTCGGTCTAGATTTGGGAGTTGGGTCTCAGGTCGGGTGCCGGGATCGGGTCCCGAGTCGAGATTTGGGGTCGGGTTTCGATCTCGGGATAGGAGTCAGGTCTTAGGTCGGGAGTCGAGGTCGGGTGCCGGGTCGGGTCCTTAGTTGAGATTTGAGATCGGGTCCCGGCTCTTGGGTCGGGAGTATTGGTCGTGTCAGGAGTCGGGGTTGAGTCTCGGATTGGGTCTCAGGTCGAGAATCAGGGTTGGATTTCGATCTTAGGTTGGGAGTCGGGTCTCAGGTAGGGAGTCGGGGTTGGGTCTCGAATCGAGATTCAGGGTCGAGTTCCGATCTCGGGTTGGGAGTCGGGTCTCGGATCGAGTCCTAAGTCGAGTGTCCGGGTCGGGTCGGGTACCGAATAGGGTGTCTGGGTCGGGTTCCGAGTCTAGTGTCGAGTGTCGGGTGTTCGATGTTGGGTGTCAGGGTCAGGTGTCGGGTCCTAGGTCGGGTGTTGGGAGTTGCGTTTCAGGTAGCGAATAGGGTCTTAGGTTGGGTGTTGGGGTCGGGTCCCAGGTTGAGTCCCTAGTAGGGTGTCGAGGTCGGGAGTTAGGTGTCGAGGTCAAGTCTCGGGTCGGGTGTCAAAGTTGGGTCCTGGTTGGGTGTCGGGGTTAGGTCCTAGTTTTGGTGTCGGGGGGGGGGTCGGGTCCCAAATCGGGTGTCGGGGTCAGGTCCCGATTCGGGGTGTCGGTCGGTAGTTTAGGTCGGGTCCTGAGTTGGGGTTAGGTGTCTTGGTCGGGTCCAGGTTTGAGAGTTGAGATCCGATGTTGGGCTCGGGTCCCAAATTGGGTGTCAAGATCGAGTCCTGGTTCGAGGGTCGGGGTCGGTGCTCGAATCGGGAGTAGGGTGTTGAAGTTTGGTCCCGGATTGAGAGTCGGGATCGGTTCTCGGGTTGAGAGTTGGGGTCGGGGTTGGGTCCCTGTTCGGGTGTCGGGGTCGGACCCCAGATCGGACGTCGAAGTTGATTCCTGGATCAGAAACTACTTTCCTATAAAGTATTTTCACTCCCTAGCCAAACACTAAAAGATATTTTCTAGAAAATACTTTTCATTCACCAACCAAACACTAGAAAATGTTTTCCACTCATCAACCAAACATGAGAAAATAAGTAAGAAACCAACTTGTTTTCCATGAAAACATTTTCCATGGAAAACTTTTTCCTTCATACCAAACACACCCTTAGTTGTAATGGATTTGTGCAGTAACATATCAGTCAGGATTAGGGTGAGTATATTGTTTGACATATATGTTGATGTGAAATAATATCTAGGCAACTGCAGGTTTGAGGCAGTTAGGAGGTAATGCCTCAGACAAATTCTTCTAGCGTAAAATTAAATTATTTCTTTGACCATAATTCGTAACTTCGTTTTTCTGTCTTTGGCTATCCTAGATTAGAATTTTCGTTTCTTATTTTTTCTATTTAGGATTTCTGAATATTTGAAACAGCCTCAAGTCAAAGGCGTGTTGGTTTACTGTTCTCGATGGGAATCATGAAGTTGCTTATCAATGGACATGTAATAAAAACATTTAGTCATCAAAGGTGAAATCTGTTCTTATTTATACTTGGCATTATCATAACATTGGAAATTAGAGGTGCTTTCTTAATTTAAAATTGAGATACTTTGAAACTAGAGAAGCAGAAAAGTGAATAGTGAATATGTATAAATCTAATGTATCTTTGAACCAACCAAAGGGACAACCATACAAAGTTGGATCCTTATAGTTAAGTAGATAAATAACTGCTACTTCTCTGCTAATGTGCACCACGAAAAAAATTAAGGACTTTGTTCATGTTTTGTGCATTCATGTTTGGAATCTTAAGACCCTTCTTCTTGCTGAACTTCTTGGCAATTCTTTTGTATTTTTCCAACATCTCCATCACCTCATGCACTAAGCAGCCAGATCCCCTAGCTATACGCATGATTCGAGATTCGGTCATAATCTTTGGGTTGGTCCTGTCCAATTCTGCAATTATATTATCAATTTCAAATCAATAGGTTAAGCTATATTCTAAATAAGGTGTACAAATAGCTTGGACTAAACTCCGTAATATGTAGCTCACTTGCCTTCATCGGTCATGGAGTCCATCATTGTCATATATCGTTTAAATTTTGCCAGTCTTTCCTCTTCACGACCTTGCGGAATCATCTCTGCAATAAACCCTGGAAGCATTGACAAAACCTATACCACCAAAAAAGAAAATCAATGATGTGCAACCAAAATGATATCGATCAACCACTAGAAGGGAAAGCAAACAGGAATGAGTGTGAAATATGGATAAAATATTGAAAAACTTCTTGGAGGAGCATTCCAAGTGAAATAATGGTTCAGCCAGAGAATTTTGAACCTATTTTTCCAAGTGAAATTCATGTCCAAACATAATTAGCTTCCAAATACATTTCCTCCACTTTAACTTCAAATACTCTTTTATTCCAACATCAACCAATTATTGTCCAAACACAATTTCAACTTTCAAATACCTTTTTTCAACGTCTACTTCAAAAACTCCTTTTTTTTTCCTCCAACCAAATATCGTCCAAAACCCAAAGTGTTATCTATATTCAATCGATTTTCTTTCAACACTAGTGCCGTTTGAAATTATTACAGTTTTAGCAATGGATAGCAATATAGGAAATTAAAAACTTCATTATGAAAAAGTACTCATAAACAATAGGTTTTACTACTAAGAAGTTTAAATTCTTGGAAGGATTTAAATATACCGATCCAAATAGAGCCTAAAAGAACCAGCAGGTTCCAAATGGTCTTCAACTTGCTCAAGTTACTAGATTAGTATTTTTGGGTTCCTAAAACAGAAGACCAAGGACACATGGGAATTGGAAACAAGCCTAAGAGATTTTCTAAAAGTACTATAACAAAACAAAATCGTAAGCTTTATATATGAAAGCTGCTTCTTTCCAAACGAATTTTGTAAAATTATAAGAATTCTCCAAATCAACAATTCTTCTTTTGTTTTGGTTGGCAATTTGTTTCGGAAAAAACAAGTTTTAGTTTGGCTTTCGGAAACAACTGTGTGTGTTTTGATTTAGTATTGTAGAAAAGTTGTCTTTTCAGATTTGAACTTCTGAAAATATATCACTGAATCCGTAAACCATAGTAACTAATTTCATAAGGTTACAGAGTTCAGAAACAACAAGAACTCATCTTTTCGTGCAACTAAATTTGCTTTTGAAATGGTTAAAGGCAAAAGAAAAAAAAAGGAAGAAAGAAACCAAAAGAGAAAAAAGCAAAAAGGGGATGGGAGGAGCAGTTGGGGAAGGCGGGACTATTCGCCCATAAAGTTCAAAAATTGGTCAAGAAACGTTGGGACCTCAATGAAGAAAATGGGGGCTGAAATGACTGACTGATTTTTGTACCAACTTAGAAAATCATGTTGGCTTTGGATCCAAACACCACACAATTGTTTGATTCAGAAAACCAAACCTATTAGTTCTGGGTTTGGTCAACAATGATATAACATTCAGAAAAAAGTATGCCAAATTCCAAAAGGAGAAGGAGAGAGAGAGAGAGAGAGAGAGAGAGAGAAGGGTTGAGGGGATCAGGTTAATTTAAGAGCGTGGCAAACCTGTCCAAGGGGACCCATTTTAAGCATGTTCTGAAATAGCTCATACATGATCCTCAAGGTAAACTGTCCTGATAACTTCTGAAGAAGCTCATGCTGTTGATCCATTGGGACCACATCCTGTATCGTGTTCACCAATCCAGACAAGTCACCCATGCCTGGAGATAGTTCAGCAGAGTAAAGTCAATGGCATTGGAAATAGGAACATAGGTCCAAGCAAAGTTGACAATCTCAACAGAAGAATGCAAACCTAAAAGACGGCTGACAAATGGTATAACATCAAAAACTTCAAACTCGTCCATGTGTTCACCGGTTCCGATAAATATGACTGGACTTTTAGTTGCAGCAACTCTGCAGATGAAGAGCGAAAGAACAAATAAATCTTTTTTTAATCCAAACAAACGGGCCATAAACCAGAATATTTAGTGAAAACTTGATCCAACTTATAATTTGTGAATATCAATAACAAAATCCTTGTACGCAGAGTGGAGCGGTCCCTAAGTCCCCAAGGGAATGTCCTAGTGGTTGTGATAGATTAACAACCTGGAGATCCCAAGTCTTTATCCCAGTTACAACACGAGATGGAGCTAATGTGATCCAGCCTTTGCGAGCAAGGCTACCTTAGCAATATGTGTCACTAGACCACAACTTGGCCCAAACAACACCAATATGAAAAATCCTTGTAAACAAAAGATGGATATATCTGCAATAGAGGCAGTAAAAGTTTTTGATCTTTTTGGAGCCAAGAGGGAATAGAAGTTGCAATTTTAATGCCTTTTCAACCATAAAGCAACTTTAAAATTTCAGGACTTCAAGAAAAAAATGATATAATCATAAAAATGTCAACCAAATCGTGGTGTTGAAATTCCAGGGCTTAAGCAGTAGTTCAAGTTTTTACCATTATAATTAATTTGCATTAATGATTTACTATGCGACAGAAATAGGTAACCAACAAGAGAGTCCCTCTGAGCCAGAAAAAGGAAACTAACAGGCTGTATCACCCAAAATAAAAAATAGCAACAGCAGCCTGCAACTTCGAGCTACCAAGGCTAGGAGTTCAAATGTTAAAAGCTGATAACATGAGCTTAACATATGTTCTGTAGTTAAATAAGAGTACCAAAAACTATGAGAAATTTTCTTATACAGCCAACCCATTAAAAACTTACGCACTAAGGGCACCGCCTCCTTTTGCATGGCCATCCATCTTAGTAACAATCACGGCTCCAACTGCAACACTTTGTCGAAATGCTTGAGCTTGATCAAAAGCAGCTTGTCCAATACTACTATCCATAACAAATATCACGAGATCCGGTTTCTGCAGAAAATAATAAGATGAGAATCTACAACAACAACAACATACCCAGTATATTCCCACAAAGTGGGGTCTGGGGAGGGTAGAATGTACGCAGTCCATACCACTACCTCAAAGGTGAGGTAGAGGCCAGAGAGGCAATAAGATGAGCATCTAATGAAAGGAAAAATATAGAGCATAGTAGAACATACTGTTGCATAAGAAACTTGTCGCATTTCTTCAAAAAGAGCTGCTTCTTGTCTGTGGCGCCCGCTGGTATCCACAATTATTAGATCACAATTTTCCTTCTTAAATGTTTTTACACCGTCCACAGCTATTTTCACTGGGTCTGATTCTGTATAGCTGTTGCAGAAACACTCATACAATTAAAACAAAATGGCCTGAAGTGATGATTAGAACAGTGATGCAGTTCAAAATGACCCGATGGCTAATTACAGGTTTATTCATATTCAGAAAGATGCACAACAACAGTAAACTCCATCCAAAGCAGGTAAACTGTATATTCCTTTAACCTAACAGCAACAAGAATAGCTTTCTTTTTTCCCCTCCTTTTTCCGTTTGGGTGAAAATTTGACTTAAAGGATTAATTATGTACTATACCTTTTTGTTCCATTCCATGGTTCCACTGTTCAAAGAATCATATATTAGCTCATGGAGCACAGTCGACGCAGTTGGATACCGTTTAATACTTTGATCAAATTAGATATAAAATTGCTAAAGTTTCAGATTTAAAATATTTTATAGAGTTCTTTTAAGGACATGAACAAGGATCTAGAAATGAGAGATGGTGGACTAAGAAGTAGGATGCTCAGGTGTAGCAGAGAAACTAATTAGGTGAGACTTAGTTAACTATAGGGAGGTCAAGTTAGTTATTCTAAGGGGTTGGGCTCTATTAATAGTGCAGATGATGACTTTTGGGCAGCTGTCAGCTAATTAACTTTAATCTTGTGTTCTCAGCGAAGTACCATTCACTTTTCTCATGCATCAGGCTATGTTTCTCAGATTTCATTCTCCGCTTTTCTTATCTAAATGCACTTTAAAGTTATCAATGCTTATGGATCTACGACATTGTTTATTGATTGAACAAACAAAAACGATGAGTTTCGGCTTCTTCTGCCAGGAAAAAATACAGAAGAATATTGATCATCATTATATTGTAGAATAAGCATCAAGCTTCTAATTGTGTGGAGATAACAATAAAAATAATAGATTCAGAAGAGGATATGCCTTCCATAAAAAGGAATGTTAGCTCTTGTTGCATTCTGCTTCAATTGATCGAAAGCACCAGCTCTGAAGGTATCTGCACAGACTAGAGCAGGCTTCCAACCTCTTTTCTGGTGGTGATAAGCATATTTTGTACACGTTGTAGTTTTTCCAGACCCTGTGTGGAATTACAAAAGACATAAGGATAACATCTTGTAATTGAAGAGGAAGCGCTTTTGGTGTGCATTATAATAATTGTACCAAATAATGCTTACTGCTCAGATAGTAATGCTAGCTGACATATTAACTTGTTACAGAACATACACCTAAAGTAGAAAACTAAATTAACACACCTTGCAAACCAACAAACATAACAACACTAGGTTTCCCTTTTTTCAGTGTAAATGCAGGCTTCCCGGGGTCCAATATGTTGCAGAGCTCATTATACACAGCCTACACAAATGAAAGAAACTATTTTAAGTCAGTACAAGAAGGTGGTGAGGGAAAAAATAGACAAATGATTAAGAAAATAGAAAATCAATGAAGATCCAATGGAAGATAATAAGAAAACCAGTTAATCATCATAAAAAGGAAGAAACAAATTAAAAGAGATATCATGATAAGTAGCCTATAATTTCATTTGCTTTCTTTTCTTGTTTTTTTTTTTCCGTAAGTACTTGTGTTCTTTTCTTGTTCACTAGAAGCATAACGTATAATGATCGACACCAAGGATAGAAAAAGAGAAAAGAGTACTTAAAGAGAGAAGATAATACTTCAATTAGTAAAAATAAAAAGGGCAGATCTTTGATCACACTTCCCAGCACCAAAAAAAGATTTGAGGCAAATAAATTTTGGAACAGGCATTGGTATTGCATGATCTAAAACTAATATCCCAAGATATACAGTGTCTCCAACACCAACAGTCAAGTAACCAGCAACACATGCATTCTTAATCCTTTTGTAAGCAGAATATAATTTCAGGAATAAGGTTTCCAAGGGTTTAATTCCCAGCTTGTAATGAACATGTTTCAAAATTTCACATAAATAAGATCTGATGCCTTTCCAGTTCATAAGCTAACAACAAGTGGAGGCTTATTTACCGGTCAGGATTTAAGAGACATTGTGTTGTGAACCACCTATGGGCTAGAAGTGGTGAACGAGACCAATCCAATTAGAATCATTGAGCCGAGTTAAATGTTGGAGAGTTTTATTTGGGATCCGGGCCCAATTAGCAACTGATTAAAAAGGACTAGGTGTGAGAAAAAAGAAGATTATGCAAGTGTCTAATTCCTCTCATCACCATCCTCAGAGTCTAAGCTTCTCATCCTTCTTCTTATCTCTATCCGTAGTTAGAGTAGTTTCAATATTTCCATTGTAATTCAGTAGTTTGAGTAAAGAAAATAGAGGCAGTTCCCCTCCAACCTGCATAGAAATTGATATAGATGCCTACAAGATTTCCTGGAAATCTTTCGACCTATTAATATTTTACCCATCCTCCTCTACGACTCTGTGCATATCCCGTTCTCTTATACATCACAGAGAGATTCTCAACGGTTCATCTCAAGGCATTCGTTACATGTATATCACTGCAAGCTTAAGGTAATGTACCAAGTTCGGAAGCATTACAAGGTGAAATTTTCAGCGAAAAGGAATATATAAACCTGTTGAATGATCCTACGCTTGTCATGTCCAACGGCAAGATCTTCAAAATTGACAATCTTCTTTATATTAGTTAACATATCACGAACAAGTTCGAATCGTACATCGGCCTGTAGAAGAGCACGGGTAATCTCATTGAGGCACTCGTTGAGAACTTTCTCATCAATGATTGTTGCATTGATCATCTGCTGGAGAGCATGCGAGATGCTCCCTCCTAATTGTGCTAACACCATTATATAAGGATAATGAAAACCAACAACAACAACACAGGATTTTGAAGGAATTTCAGAGCTTGTGAATGGCGATTGAATTTGTTCAGTGATTTGTGTTATATATAAGGATAATTATGGGGGGAAGAAAACTTCAAGTCCAAGTCTTTGCTGGTGGACTCGGGTCTGGAATTTGAAACCGACCCTCTTGTTTTTCGTGGCCGCCCGGGGGCTTAAAAAAAAAGGACAAATTATGTAATATCATACCTTAATTTACCATTATTACTTAAAATCTCAACTTTTTAAAATAATTACATAATTCTTTTTTTTTACTTTCTTCCTCTAAATCATCGGATACATTACATCTACCCCAAATATCAAATCCAATTCATTATTTTCATCCATACCAGTTGCCCCTACATTCCTCCTCCTCGTGTCCTCGATGTCGGCCGGCCACACCTCTGAACCACCACTAACAGTGAGAGCCATCCAACAGCGCCACCTTCACTCTCTCATCCATCTCCCTCCTCTCATTTTCGCCTCTAACATCTTCTTCCCCGTTTCGACCATCATTGTATCACCATCACTGGTGAGCCCGTCACTGACAAACCCCTCTGCAAACACCACCAAATAGAACCCTACGCTCTTATCGCCTTACCTCTTCTCTCAAACAAACCAATAGTGAACCATCAAAACGAAAACCTCTCAAAGCTTCATCTTTTTGGGTGAATGTCGGAGAATTTCGACGATACGGGTGGAGATTTGGCCAGACCTGATCGAAAATGTTTGTTTCCTCTATTGAGAGAATTCTACGAAATTTATGTATCTGACGAATTTTCATGTTGTTGATACATAGACTAATGTATTTGACTAAAGTTATGTACCAGACTTGATGTTAATGTTACTAATACACGAACAAATCTTGTTCATGATAAATTATGTGTGAGATGATTTGGTTATGATACATTGTAATGAATCTCATATTTGGTAATGTATCGGAGTCACAATGTATCTGGACGACAGTGATGTATCTGTATAAAATTATTTTAGTATTCTTAATAATATTGAGTGATGTATCCGTGGAAAATTAAGTGATTTTAGTATTCTTAATAATATTGAGTGATGTATCCGTGGAAAATTAAGTGATTTTAGTATTCTTAATAATATTGAGTGATGTATCCGTGGAAAATTAAGTGATGTATTTGAAAGAATGTGATGTATCCGTGTGAATAAATCAGAGATTTTTAATAATATTAAAAAGAGTTGGGATAGAATGTAATTAGCTCCAAAAAGTATGGAATTTATGTAAGATACGCAAAATAAAATAATTTACGTGGGAAATTAATTTACCAAATATACCTTAATGGAGTAGTAATTAATAGATGCAATTAATTTACCAAATATAGTACCTGAATAGTAATTAATAGATACAATTAATTTACCAAATATACGTGAATAGTAATTAACACATAGATAAATTAACAAAAAAACATAAGCAATTTTTTTTTTTAAAAAAACACGGATACATTTAAAAAAAATGAAAACACCATAAGTAGCGACAATTCAGCGACAGACTCCGAAGCAGAGTTTACTACTTTGGATTCATCAATGGGAGGAAAGCGCGGATTAGCAGCTACATGTTCGTTATAGCTCTTAGCAGTTCGATTGATCAAACGTTGAAATTTGGGATTCTTAGCTGCCATGGCTTTGGTTTTATTCGAAAAATCAAATGTTGAAATGTCGAAATAAGTGTTTGATTAAATTAATGTCTACTCAAAATATATCATATTTCAATTGAACATTTAATTATATAAGAAGTTTTTCTATTAGATCTTTTGGTTAATAAAAAAGTCAAAAATTCAACTGAAAATATCCAATACATAACATTTTATCATATGTTTATTCAATCGGAACAAATTGCGATTCGAATATCTAAATAAAATTTAATGGTAAATTTAAAAGTTATATTCAGCTAAGAAATATTAGTATGTGTTTAGATATAGAGCCCGTTTGGATAGGATTAAAAAAATAGCTTTTTAGCTTAAGTGATTAAAAGCTTAAAATAAGTGCTTATAAATTAAGCAGATAAGTGTTTGGATAAAAGTACTGAAACTAAAAAAAAAGTTGTTGATGTGTTTGTTAAACAAGTGCTGTTAAGTACTTTTTGCTGTCAAAATGACTTAAATGTCCTTAAAGCTGCTAACACCATAAATAAGTTGAATTATATATAATTTTTAATTCTAATAATTCAAAAATAGTTTCTATTTAAATGCATTTTCAATGTAAGTGATTATATGTGAGGTCAATCTATAAATATAAGTTATTTTTTTATTTTTAAATGTTAAAAAATAAAAATTTTAGGACATCTTTTATATAAATATAGTATTATATTGTAATATTGCAAGCTTGTAACAATTTGGCTATGTTAAAAAATATGTTATTGAAATATTGTTATGACTATTACTATTACAACGGTTTTATCGTTAAATAACTAGACAAATCAGCAGTACAAGCGGCTACATAAAGTTCTTTCAATAATGGATGATGAGAGATCATTCTCAAGAAGCTAATCTAATCTCAAAAATGAATATATTTAAATAAATTCAGATATAAATTTGCTGAAAACAAAGGAGAAAGATGAAGATGATGGAGGGAAGAGACGAAGAGAAGCGGCAAAGAGAAAAAGAAAGAAAAATCATATATTTAAGGGCTATAAATTCAGGGTATTGTTGGAATTGGAGGAAAACATAAGGGATAAAAAAATAAATATCTTGGTCAAACTTAAAAGAATTTTAGTCTTAAAAAAAAAAGCTGGGGTACCTAGCTTCTCACTTTTTGCTTTTTTTAATGAGCTTTTAGCTTTTTTTAAGTACTTTTAAATTTTACCAAACACCTAAAAAAGCTAAAAAAGAGATTAAAATCCGATTTGACCAGATTTTAATCGTATCCAAACGGGCTCATAATCATAGTCTAATCAAACAAGTTAAAACATAAATGAGACCGAGAGTACGTTATATATAGCAATTTTCAATTGTCCATTTAATTTTTTATTTATAATTTATATTGAGAGTTACAAGATAGAGTACTTGTTTTAATTGGTCGTTATACTAAATATAGTTGTTTCAATTTTTTTGTTCAATTTATAAAATTAAGAGAATTTTGTTATATCTATATCTATATCTATATCTATAATCTATAATATAATATAATAATATAATAATAATAATAATAATAATATAATAGATAATTATAATAATAATAATATATTAAAAGTGTGAAGACCTTTAGAAAAGTGATTTGAAGTTTTTGTCCTTCATTAAAAGACTCCACAATAGACAAAATCATCTTTTCACCTTTTTACTCCAATTAATTGTCATTTAATTATTGCCTTTGAAATTAATAATTAAAAATAAAGTCCAATCTAGGTAAGAAATTAAAATATTTAACACTTCTAAATCAATTAGAATTTTACCTTATATAATGTTTGACCAAAAAGAAAAATAAGGTAATTTTTACTTTCCATTCAAGTTTAGGACTCATACCTATAATGTTGTTGGCAATTTTGTTAAGTATATATAGCACAAAAAATTATTTTCTAACGTGCAATTAATTTGTACGCCTCTCGATCATGACGGCCGAGGCATAGAATTATTTCGGTTTGATTCAAAATTTTCAATTTTCTACTTGCTTTGATATTTGATTAACGTATGTGATACGGAGGTACGTGTTGTGATGGTGACTGGAGGTAGAAACCGGGGACGTGTTGGTGTTATTAAGAACAGGGAAAAGCATAATGTGTTCACTCTTGGCAATCCAACCAGTGTTTTTGATTGTTCCGTTGTCAAAGTTATATCTTGTTCAGCTATTTTTGCAATAATTTCCAGATTTGGCAGAATCATACTTGCAATCGGTTAGAATCTTGATTTGTGATATATTTTAACTATAAATGCTTGATCGGCTCGAATAAGCTTATCAAAAAACAAGTATGTAAAGAAAATACAATAGTTACAAACCATGTTGAAACAACTAAGAAGAAAACAAGTTGCAACAACAAATAATATGATGACCAAAGCAAAAGGAATAAGCCTTAGTTGGTAGCACTATTAACTGTAAAGGTTTCCCACTTTTATGTTTTTCTTTCTTTCCTTTTTTTTTTCTTAACAAATCTTCTCTTTCATGAATTGACACTATGGCAGTATGCACCACACTGCTCTAAGCTTCTAACTGGCATTAACTTTACTGTATTACTTTATTGTGTTAATCATTGCTCCCACCAAAGTTTCACGACGTTAAGACAATAGAGATATTTGTTGTAATACTAGCTTCTTTCATGTGGTGATGTTCTTTGCCAATTATATAGGTTGATTTTTCTGGCATGGTTGACAATGAATTTCTGGAAAGGTTTGGATCTTAATTATACTTTTACTGAATTGTTGCAACATTTGCTTCTCTTTATAGCATCATTAGCAGATTATGCATAGACGAAGGGTAGGAGACATTGACGTAGATAGTAAAGAGAACATAACTGGTAAGTTGTTACTTTTCGAAAGATTTTACTGATCATATTGAAGTTCTTTACTAATTATCTATTGTTATTGTTGTATTTAAAATATTCTTGCATACTTTTCACTTTTGTTGAAGTTCTGAAAGGAATTGAGTAAGTTGTGCAATTTAAACAGTAAATAAAGGGTTCTAAGCATAAAATATTTGTCGTGGGGCTAGATGTGATTTAATCTCCGATTTATTGTTTCTTAAGGTATGTGTCAAGTCAATTGACAAATAAAGATGGACGAAAGAAGTAAGACTTTAAAACCAATTACATTTTGTTAAAGAATAACTAAATATTAGAGAAGTCCTAGCCTATAAAGAATTCTAAATATTAGGTCTTATTTTATGTTACGAACCTTAAGGGAAAAACAAATTTGTACTTACCAATACTTTAGGGTTTAATAATCAAAATTTAGTTGATAAGAGACTTGAACTTCATCACAGTTCATGCATTCTTTTCAAATTGGAATTTAATTTTACAATTAAAATTAAAAAAGACCAAAAATTGATTTACAAGCAAAGTAAACAACAGTGAGAGTCCTACTGTTTTGTGCCACTATTTTTGGCAGAGTAGTCGATATTAGGAGTCCTAAAACTTTCATATAAGAGTCCTATTTCTGAAATTACCGTTGGAATTCTATTTTTGGCAATATAATAACTACAATAAAAACTTTAAATCAACCATACTTTTGTCCATCTCGAATTATTATAAATTACAATTGTTAAGAGATATTTTAATTTTCAATAAATTCTAATAAGTGATACTACAATTTATATATATCTACATTTACTTCTCAGATTATTATACTATTGATTTTTTACTATAATAAATATATAGAAAATTTTGGAATTCCTAAATATATGGCAAGTAAAACTTCTAAACATATGAAAAGTTTTGATATTCCTAAATATATGAAAAGTAAAACTCTTAAATATATGTGAAGTTTTAATTTTCTCGTGCAAAGATTTTCTAATATTAGCTTTATTTGTTTATATAAGGCTTATTAACAAATAATAATTTAAAGCAAAAAAAGAAAAAAATTGAAATTTTGTCACTTTTTCCCTTCTGTACGTCAAAAAACTCACGGCAAAAAATTCTTATTGTAGTAGTCATCGAATAGTAATTCTATCCAATTTCTAATTAGTCTTTCTTTGCCTTTTCTTCTTTATTTGTTTTTTTAATGTTTCTTTAGAATTTTACTATCAATTGAAATCATGATAGTATCTATGATTATAGAGATAAATTTGTTTGTGATTTGAGGTAAGTCTTCTAAAATTTTAGTATGTTCTTGAAGTTTATAATGATAAATTATCATGTATTCTTGATAGCCAATTGGTGATTGAGAGTTTTTTTTAAAGGAAAGTATCCATGCTTGAAGAGACACAAATTTACTTGTGATTTGAGGTGAGTTTTCTAAACTTTTAGTATGTTCTTGATGTTTACAATAACAAATTATTATGTGGAGCTTCCGCCTCATACGACTCCTCTAGGGATGGAGGTAGGCCCAGTCCAAGCTTGTGTTGTTAAGGTTGTCATGTATTTTTAATAGACAATTGTTAATTGAAAAGTTTTTTGTGATTTTTATATGATCTTGAAGGCCACAATAACAAATTATTATGTAGTCTTGATAGACAATTGTTAATTTAGAAGTTTTTAGTGAAAAACAGGTTTAGGTATAGAATTTTAGTATGTTCCTGATATTTACAATAATAAATTATCATGTAATCTTTATAGACAATTGCTAATTGAGATTTTTTTTTTTTTTTTAATATTCCATTGCTTTGGTCATGGCTTATACTATTTTTGTTGACATCCTTTTTCTAGCTTATTGATACTTTTAGGTGAATTTTCTTTTTTTTTTTTATCCATCAATTTCTTTAATTGCATTGTCATGCTGTGAAGAGAATAATAGAGAACTATAAATTAAGACTCCTGCATTTGGTGTAAATTATAGATGATGTTGAATAAATTCAAATTTCTCTAAGTTTCAATGTATGAAACCTAAATCAAAATTTTAGTGCGTAGAGCAAGGAAAAGAATAAGACCCAATTATATTAATTACCTTAACCAATTAGAATATTCATGTCTGATCCCATGCTTTGAATTCAAATTAGTGGTTTTTAATGTGAATTTCGGATGCCAAATTTTAAATATTTATAATATTCAAATTAATGATATTGATATGACACACTTGCAACGCACGTAGACTAAACTAGTTTTAATAAAATACATCCCTACACCATTGGATGAGGAGTAATTAAAAATCTGTGGCTGTTGTGAAGCTTCAGTTGCCATTTCTGCCGCGCTACCGCAATGCGACCAAACGCTACCAAATTTCCGTCGACCTACTCAACTCCGGTGTCGTCTCTTCAGCCGCCGTCTGCTGCCGGAGTTGGCTTCGTTGTTCCAAAATCTGTACAATTGACTTCCTCCTTTAAGACGACCATGATTGCCCGAGCTTCCGACCCCAAAGCTGACCAAGCAAATCCCAGTACCGATGAACCTCGCCTGCCTTTCCTACCACAGGTTACTCCCCAGTTATTCACTTTAACTCCCACTCCACTTCATTATATATTCTTTTTATAACTCCCATTCACTTAAGTAATGTATTTGGAAGAATGTGATGTATTCATATGACTAAATCAGAAATTTTTAGTACTAATATTAAAAAGAATTGGGATAGAGTGTAATTAGCTCCAAAAATGGTGGAATTTATGTAAGATACGCAAAATAAAATAATTTACGTGGGGAATTAATTTACCAAATATACCTTAATGGAGTAGTAATTAATAGATGCAATTAATTTACCAAATATAGTACCTGAATAGTAATTAATAGATACAATTAATTTACCAAATATACGTGAATAGTAATTAACACATAGATAAATTAAAAAAAAAAACATAAGCAATTTTTTTAAAAAAACACACAGATACATTTAAAAAAAATGAAAATACCATAAGTAGTGACAATTCAGCGACAGCCTCCGAAGCAGAGTTTACTACTTTGGATTCATCAATGGGAGGAAAGAGCGGATTAGCAGCTACATGTTCGTTATAGCTCTTAGCAGTTCGATTGATCAAACGTTGAAATTTAGGATTCTTAGCTGCCATGACTTTGATTTTATTCGAAAAATCAAATGTTGAAATAAGTGTTTGATTAAATTAATGTCTACTCAAAATATATCATATTAATTGAACATTTAATTATATAAGAAGTTTTTTGATTAGATACTTTTGGTTGATAAAAAAAGTCAAAAATTCAACTGAAAATATCCAATACATAACATTTTATCGTATGTTTATTCAATCAGAACAAATTGCAATTTGAATATCTAAATAAAATTTAATGACAAATTTAAAAGTTATATTCAGCTAAGAAATATTAGTATGTGCTTATATATAATCATAGTCTAATCAAACAAGTTAAAACATAAATGAGACCGAGAGTACGTTGTATATAGCAATATTCAATTGTCCATTTAATTTTTATTTATATTGAGAGTTAAAAGATAGAGTACTTGTTTTAATTTGTCTTATACTAAACATAGTTATTTCAATTTTTTGGACCAATTTATAAAATTAAGAAAATTTCGTTATATTTTAATAAAATACGTCCCTACACCATTGGATGAGGAATAATTTAAAATCTGTGGCTGTTGTACTTGTGAAGCTTCAGTTGCCATTTCTGCCGCGCTACCGCAATGCGACCAAACGCTACCAAATTTCCGTCGACCTACTCAACTCCGGTGTCGTCTCTTCAGCCGCCGTCTGCTGCCGGAGTTGGCTTCGTTGTTCCAAAATCTGTACAATTGACTTCCTCCTTTAAGACGACCATGATTGCCCGAGCTTCCGACCCCAAAACTGACCAAGCAAATCCCAGTACCGATGAACCTGGCCTGCCTTTCCTACCACAGGTTACTCCCCAGTTATTCACTTTAACTCCCACTCCACTTCATTATATATTCTTTTTATAACTGTGGTGTCAGGTCGATTTGTGCGCACCCCAACTAATTTCATGATATACCTGTCACCTCTTAACAGCAACACGTAGGGGCGGAGGTAGCTTGTTCTTGGGGTTCAGAACCGTTTCGGCAGGAAATTATACTATTTCAACATAGTTAAAAATTTTTTTAGGTATATATATAGTAGATGTCTCCCCTCGGTTAGTTCGTGTGTTTACTTTTTCATGTTTTGAACCCCTTAGTAAAAATCAGGCTCCGCCATTGGCAATGGGTGCCAGTCTATCAAAGCTAGGACAAATGAAAAGAAATCACTTAATTTATTTATTTTTTTTAGTTGGAATTTGAGCATGAGACCCTTGGGTGGATATACATTTATACCCTCTCGCTCCCTTAATCTATACTAATCGATCGATGGACCAATTTTTTCTGTTTGATGACAAGTAATTTATTGACATACTAGTGAGGTCGTTTGTTGAATATTGTTGATAATTGCAGGACGATTTGAACTTCTTGGTGAAACTGGGAGTGGGTTCAGTGGCTGGAGGAGCAGCGATAAAGTACGGAAGTGTAATTTTCCCACAGATAACAACACCAAATATTTCATTGGCTCTCTTTATGATATCAGCTCCCATGATTGCTGCCGTTGTGCTCTTATTTTTGCAAAGCTCTGCAGATTCAAAAGACTAATATTTCAAGTTCATGAATTCTGTAGTTCGTTTTAGTGACTATGTTTCACTTAAATATTTATATATGTTTACTGAATCCTCAAGTACAAATACATAATTGGGTCCGTCCAAATCTGTACCTAATACTCTAGCTTCATTCCTGGTGGTGGTGACCTGAATCTGCAACTATCGGGGAGATGATTATGGTAGTTAGATTTATGCAATCTTTGATTGATTAAATCCATACTTATAAAGTACTATGAGGAAAATACAAGTATGTTTGTCATTTGCAACTGAGTTTTCCCTTCTCAGATTAATGGTTGCAATTTTTAATGTTGCGCAATGCAAATCGTTTCCAAAAGGTGGGAAAATATGGAAGCAATCTAACCTAAAGATAAAGAATAAAAAAAGTCAACGGTTTTCTGCTAAATGATTGGTGACATACAAAATTTCTTACATAAAAATAGAAGTAAACGTATTGCCAGAATTTACAAGGGCAAAGGATTAGGTTTCCTAAAAGAATAGGAGGGCTGGATTCAATTCCTCGGGCAGTCAACAAAGACAATTATTCTAACAAATGAAAGGCCGCAAGATCCTATAATGACTGTTTTGAAGCACATAAAATTCAATGCCATGGTCGTATAAAAGAGGATTGCTGAGGCAGTATCCCATCACCGAGTACTACAGGTTGTCTCTTAGCCATTTTAGTGCACCATTTACAACAGATCTGCGATCACAAACCTTAAATTAGAAGCAAGAAACAGTCACAACAGAAACAAAAAATTAATTAGACCACATGGTTAAGATCAACTATAGCAGAATTATGGCGATACCAATGGTGCAAATTTTATTGGTAAACCAAAGTCCAACATTGAACTAAATGTACACCCCTACCCTAGGTAAGTGGTCATTTTACCATGGCTCTGTGAATGTATGTCAATTTACTGGCAAGGTTGCTGAATTCATACAGCATACCACTTAAATGGCTCTACCATGTTTTTAGACCCCGAAAATAGGTGATTTATGTGGTTGGTGGGTTCTAACAACATAAGCATCTTCCAAGTGAAGACTAAATTACCAATAACTAAGTACTTTCCAAGAAAATTCCTAATTAACGAATAATGATCAAGAAATGTACCCAGCAAAATTTGTTAACTTCTTCAATGGATCATCTTGATCTTCTGACGACTCATCAGTTTGTGCTGCAGTTGAATCTGAATCTACTGGAGTTTCTGGAGTTTTAGCTGCAACACAGAAAAAAGATGAGTAAAAGTTTATGCCAAAGGATTGTACTGACTGTAAATGAGATACTCATTTCAACATCCAAGTGCCATGATTTTTGGTTTACTTAACCTAATCATAATTCTCCTACACTCAGAGCAACAGGTGTTTCTCTTTTGAGCGAGTAGAAATTATAGCCTTCGATACTGTGAGTGCATTCAGAGCATAATTTTCCTATCTCAGGGTGATAAGTATTTCCTTTTCGGGACCTTCATAAAAAAGTATTTCCTTTTGGGCACGGGCACAATTGTATAGAGGAAGGGGATCCTAAGACTTGACTGTAGTTCCTAATCAAGTGCTCTAATTCTCTGAGCTGCATGCCCCATCTAAACTGGACGTTGGATATATTTCCAAGTTTAAAAGGATTTCCTCTTCTGGAATATTCTACATTAAGAAACATAAAGGAGCTTTTATATAGTGTGAGGTAAAATCAATTACTTCATTTCTCAATTCACGAGTAATAAAATATTCCTCTTGTTCTCCCACGTTTTGCATCAGTTTTAACTTCTTGAAGCATCACACATCCAAGTCAAACTAAGTGGTTGATCTTGGGATTTTTAAGTTACTAATCAAATACCCACGCTTCCTGTTGTTGCCATTAAAGTAGCCAAAACCTATCACTGAACTCGCAAATGGTTCATTTTCATATTTAGCAATAGCATCTCTTCAGAACTGATGACCCCACGTCTAGTTCCAAACAAGATATGTACTCCCTCCATTCAAAAATAAATGAATTTTTGGGGTGCGACACACCCCTTAAGAAAGTTAGTTAATGACATTAATTAAAGGTAATTTGTCAATATCACCCTTTTGTTTCTTCCAAAACTTCTCTTAAAACTAGAGATAGTTGAAAACCACCCATAAAAAAGAAAGGTGCTTTTGGAAAAAATTAATTTGAAAGGTGCTTTTGGAAAAAATTAATTAATACATCTTTGGACTTTGAAAAATTCATTCATTTTGAAGCATAGAAAGAGTGTCAGAAATTCATTTATTTTGGACCGGAGTGAGTAGCATTTATTTGGAAGGATATATCCATTTTCTGTTTGATAATAAGGTATTTGGAAGGATATGTCAACTACAATCAGCCATACAAGTGACAGATACCTCATCATGTTTAACTAGTGGCACAACCCAGTGTCATTAACACTGTCCTTCACATATAGAGAATTGAGAAAATGATGAATCAAGAAGTAATCACATACCAGTTTGCTGAACTGTCGGCCGAGTCTTTGTACTAGTGCTTGATCCCTTATTTAGAGAAGCAAGTTCTTCAAGCAATTCACGCTCTGTCACACTGCAAAATAGAGAACCATGAATGAAGTTCTGACCATGCATAGATAGAAGCAAGCATGAGAGCACTTACTTACAAGCCCTAAATTCTTGTGTAACAATATATCAGATCTGTATTTTACGTGAAAAACATTTCCTATGTGCATTTTAAAGCATCATATTCAGAAGACCAGAGGGGAATAGCTTGCTCACAGGAATTCGTATGCAGAGGATACAACCAAGCAAAATTAGATGGTGATACTGATGAGTAGAAGTATGCTGATTTTTCACCAGTCCCCTGAATAACAGTTCTCTTTCCTTTTATTTTTTAACTTCAGGAATTGGGACATATGACCACTAGGCTGGCTGGCAAACGAGCAAGAAGAGTGAAAGTAACTCAGCTTCAATTCTGACTCCTGGTTCTTTCCTAGATCAAATCAGCTTGGACAATCTCCATTTTTATCATGAGAAAAAACTATAAGCTAAGCCCAAAGTTGAGCTTTTCTAGAATATATGCAAATAGCTATGTTATTAGCTGTAGAAGGTTAAAGTAAGCCAACAGTAGAACTGAAATGCATCTATGCAACAGTAAGTGTACGCAGATCCATCTAATCCACAGTTTGTTTTGTGTATGAGCTAGATTCCGATAGGTTTTGGCAATAGAAGCCCTGTTCAATAACTTAAAGTGAGATTTAGCCCCCCTATGGACTTAGGAGTACAGCCTCTTTCCCAAGTTTCCAAAGCTCTCTTACTGACAGTATTAACCCTAAGACCACACATAACTTCTGCAATAGGAATCAATGGTCTTCACTACTTTACCAGTCAACATGAACATTTGGCACCAATAAGCTTTTATGCAAAAAGGAAAGTTTAGACTAACTGGACTCTGCCTATCCAATCTTGACCTTTCACCCCTAGCCACAAATCATCCCCGTTATTTGCCACATCGATCGGTTTCGGGTCAAATAGGAAGAACTAGCATAAGACAGCTCCTTGGTAGTTCAAGATAAGATTCTTGCAATGATCTTCTCTCAGGAAGAACATTCTATAGGATTTTTTTGATAATGTGAGGTTTTATAGCATACTTTAGGATATTCTGAATTTAATTATAGAATAGTTGCTTATTTTATTTGCATAGAAAATGATTACCCATGTATCATAGATAGCCTAAAAATCCTGTATAAGGAACTCCTCTTGGTTCTTGTAAATTGTTACTTAATCTAGTCAACGATAAGGCTTTTTTTTCCTATTTCTTTACAAAATGTTGACGAGTCCACATAGGATGAAAAAATTATGGATGGTCTCCTTATTATGGTATAGGGAAATCCCCAATCTCATGAGCTAGCTTTTGAGGTTGAGTTAGGCCTAAGGTCCTAACTGAATAACCAAAATATCAAAACATTAAAACCGAAACCGAAAAATTCGGTTCAGACGGCTTTTTCAGTTTTAACTGAATAATGCCCACCCCTAGATATGACTACTGGATATATATAAGTCCCTTTAAAGAGTAGGATTGTCGAACATATTTAAGGAAAATATATATATAGTTATCTAGGAAATAGTTCCCAAATATGTGTGGCATACTCCTCAGGAATATGTTTAGGCAGAGTGACACAAGTAGATAAGGAAACTGACATGTATAATTAGTTCATCATCTACAACTTTAACACTTGCGCACCTGATGCGTTTTGGTATGCTAACTTTAATCGTGAACAAGTGATCACCACGTATTGATGGCCTATTCAGCTTCGGTGCACCTTTCCTTGCCAGGACAAGCACATCCCCAGGTTGAGTGGCTGGAGGAATCTGGAGATCAGTCATCCCTTCCACTGTTTTAACCTGAAGAGAACATCAAGGAGAAGGAAAAGCACTAAGAAATATGATACCAATAAAGGCAATTGAAGGGCAAAACGAGGTGGCCTCGTACAGATGCCAGGCGTTGGTTCTTTCTCTGACACCTTTTTTTCCCCTCTTTCACCGAGGGAGGAAGACTAATCTTACAAGCGGACAAGCATATAGGATATAGAAGGATCTCATCATATGGCAGGAAAATAACAGTACTACCCATGCATTTGTTGTATGAGGAAATTTAAAAACCTTTGAAGCTTTCAGAATCTTGTACTTATTTGTTTCATTATTCAAGTAGATGTACCTGGCCCCTGTAAGGAGCCCCTGGATGGGGATGTTTCTCGAAAGAGGCTCATTTGAAAAGGAGCAAGAACCAATTTAGGCTCATACTAAAAAATCTGAAATTTCTATTTTCCTGATTCACCAAAAACAATACTTCCAGACAGGCTTTATCTTGAGAGTAACATTTTTTCACATTGAGACAACTATAACAGTGGTACAACAACATATAGGCTGTAGGCATCACCATCTTATTCGCATTCTTATCAGAATATGAAAGGACCCAAGACAACTATCGTATACAATTACCTTAACAACAGCCCCAAGTATAGCATCTAGATAACCAACTGAAACTGTTGAAATCAGATTTATGCCATCTCTTTGGATCTCAGGTATCTCTTCAATGTCAAGATAGACATAAAGATCTCCAGGTGGGGCCCTGCAAAACAGAGTCAAAAATCAACTAACAAACTGAGCATCTCAATTTGTATGTGAAAATCTAACATGTGATAGGCTACAATAACTCCTCCTTAATCTCATACAAGTTGGGATCAGCTATATGTATCTCCACCTTCGTTTAAGCTCATTTCAAATGATCATCATACTAAATTAAATAAAAGTGAAACTGGGTATGTTTTTGTAGTTGATTCTCATTTTTTATCATAGGTCTAATTGTTTATAGGTAAGGTAAGAGCACATTTCTGGGAAGGAGGCAAGGCATCAGCTTTTCCTTTTACTCTATTTTTGAGTAAGCAAAACATACTTGGAAGACAACAGTCAAAACTGACTCAGTTAATAAGCCACAGTTGGCTGAAAGATTATCAGTGGAGGTGTGTGGAGGTGTGTGTACATGGGTCTCCTCCCTGTAAATATCAACAACATCAGGGATAGTTATGAAGACAATTATAGTGATCCCAAAAGACTAAAGAAGAAAAAAGTACGCAAACGATTGTCGATACAATGTTTTACTGAACATACAAGAATCCCAGAGATGTTCTACTGAACCATAACCCAGAACAATTATGCAGACAATTGTTAAAGATATGCAACTGTACAACTTGAATACATACCCCCTAGGACCTGCATCACCCTCACCAGCAACTCTGAGGATACTTCCCTTGCTCACTCCAGGGGGTATCTTGACTTTTATATCTTTCTTCACTCGTATCCGCCCCTCGCCTGAGCATTTACGACAATTTTCAGAGATCATTTCACCATCCCCACCACAGTTTGGGCAGACAGAAACCTACACTTAATCCAAATAGATGGAAAATGTAACAATGAATATGAACATATACTTTTCGTCTGACAAAGAAAAGAAAGCCAAGCAACGTAAGAACCTAGAACCAAACAATCAATCAGGCAAAAAAAGAAAAAAAGAAAGACAACCAATCAGCCAAAAGATCAAAGCAAAATAAATATATCATAGCGGTTAAGAAACTGAAACAATAACAATATCCAGGAAAACAAGCAATCTTTTTTAATATACATACACGTTACCTTCTCAAAGAAAAAAACAATCTTTTAACTACAGATTCTTCAACCATTAGCACATATTTGTGCATGGAAAGACTGACTTGTGCTCATTTATCTGTAGTAGTTATGCCATGTCATTCATATCACTTTGCTACATGGTTTTAGACTTAATTTGATTATTTACTTTTCCAATCAACTAAAAATGCAAATAAAGCCTTACCCTTGATTTAGTCAATAATGAAAACTTTCACCATATCCTAAATGCTAGGTGAAAAGCAAGCTAAAGAATTTTAGTTCATTTCAGGCACAATTATTTCTATTAAGTACAACGCATTTAATTTCAATTACAGTTTCAGCACCATCAGTTCAGAAGCGCTTCATGTTGCCTACCTAATTGTTCCGTAGGAGTAGGAAAGCCACTATTAGATCAAACTGTTCGAACCTCTTTGAACTGTTAAGAGTCTCACATAGAGAAAGGGATGGGCAATTGGTCTCCTTATATGGACTTGGGCAATCCTTCCCTCATGAGCTAGCTTTGAGGTTGAGTTAGACCCAAGATTCATTACTTTACATGGTATCAGAGTCAGGCCCATCCCAATCTTTGTTCACCGATGTTGGCCCCCCATATTATATTGTCCATGATCCAGTTAACTAGGTCTGGGCGTGTGGGGGAGTGTTAAGAGTCCCACATCGGAAAAGGGATGGGTACTTGGTTTCCTTATATGGACTTGAGCAATCCTCCCCTCATGAGCTAGCTTTTGGGGTGTGAGTTGGGCCTAAGACTTAATTTTACAAGGTATCAGAGCCAAGTCCATCCCAAATCTTTGCTCACCGATGTTGGGCCCCCACATTATATATTGTCCACGCACCAGTTAACAATGTCTGGGCGTGTGAGAGTCCCACACGAAAAAGGGATGGGCAATTGGTCTCCTTATATGGACTTGGGCAATCCTTCCCTCATGAGCTAGCTTTGAGGTTGAGTCACGCCTAAGATCCATACTTTACATGAACCATTCATTGAAAATCTTTCTAAGAACTTTCTCAGCCTCTTTGAAGGTGTAGCTATCCCTTAAATAGAGAGTTTTGAACACTACCCAGAAACCACCTGATCTCCTATAATATTTATAGTCAGCCTCGCAACTAATTCTAGGCAATATCAGGGATAATGGTGTTCAGGTAAAACCCCAGTGTTCACAAAATGACCAAGTTAGTGCTTAGTAGTAGGAGTGACAAACTGGCAAGTTGGGCCAAATCTGTGCTGGGTTAAAACAGGTTTAGTTAATAGATGTATCATAACTAAACCACCCATAGTTCACTTGTGTCAAGATAAGTGGGTCAATTTGGGCCGAAACATTTAGTCATAACCTAACTTGCCTAATTCAAAATCACGTTTCATCTGTTTATTTGTTTCTTTGCCTTATAATTAGTTTAGTTACCATATCAAGCTGAAACATCCTTTTCTTTACTTAGTAGAGAAAGGAAGTGGATGAACATAAACTAACAAACATAATCAACGAAACAGAACTCTATCTTTTACAAAAGTTTTGACAAATTTTTAGATGATTTAATGAAGGTTGTGCCCCAAATTGACCTATCAATGAGTTTATTGCCAACCCAACTAGAAAAAAATTGAGGAAGGTTATAATTGCATGACCTAATTGCCCCAAATTGCATAATGCTGCTCTAGAGGATATGCATCCAGTAACTTATTTTTGGACAAAGAAAACTTATTCTGTCATCAATTGAAAGTGATAAAGAAAGCAATGAATGAAATCTGAACAAACTTAGGGCCCATTTGGCCATGTGAGATGAAATCATAATTTGAAATCATGATATGAAATCATATGAGATGAAGTTGAAGTTTTGTTCGGACATGCAATTAGGAATTTTAAGTTGTATTTTTTTCTTATAAACAAAAAAAAACCATAAGTTGTGAAAATTATCAAAATTGCCCCAATTCTTTATACAATCTTACCAAATAAGCAAAAGTTTATAACACAAGTATAATACACTATCACAAAACTATTCTACAAAAATACAACATTATTGATCAAATGATAAATTTGGTAAATAATAAATGATAAAGTAGGAGTTAATTGAACATTGAAGTAATAATAAATTTTGTAGGTGTTCGGCCATGAAAATCAGAAAAAAAAAAATTGAAGTTGGAGTCGGAGTTGTTTTTGTTCATGTCTTTTTGGAGAGATTTTTTAACTATAAAGGTGAAGTTGAAATTAGAAAAAAGTGAAAACAAGTTGAGACTTGTTTTCACTTTTCAAAATAGAGCTTCAAGTTGTATTTGGAGTTTTTATGGCCAAACATCATTTTTTAATAAAATGAAAAGATTTTCCGAAAAAAAAAAGGTGAATATTTCATCTGACCAAATGGGGCTATATGTTGGTGAGAGTAATGGTTAAATGAGATATAAATGGTTTAAAAATTGGTAAAAGTAATAATACGAACTATAAATTTTATTTACATATGAAATAAATGGTTTGCTAAATATAAATGGTGAGGGTTTTTTTACAAAATATAAACTTGTGGGTTAATTTTTGTATTTGAAAAATCCCAAATCATGATTTGAAATTCCCAAATCATGTTTTTTGGAGAATTTGGGATTTCATGTCATGATATGAAATCATGAGATGAAATCGCATGACCAAACGTTGATTTCATCTCATGATTTTATATCATAGACATGAAATCGCATGTCCAAACACCTACTTATTAAAAAAAATGTAATCTAAACTATCGCGACCACCAAAAGAATAGATCTTATATGCTATTACCTGAGAAGACCCAAATCATGTTTTTTGGAGAATTTGGGATTTCATGTCATGATATGAAATCATGAGATGAAATCGCATGACCAAACGTTGATTTCATCTCATGATTTTATATCACAGAAATGAAATCGCATGTCCAAACACCTACTTATTAAAAAAATGTAATCTAAACTATCGCGACCACCAAAAGAATAGATCTTATATGCTATTACCTGAGAAAACATGCCAAAAGGTGTTTGTTCGGTCCTCATAACTTGACCTCGGCCACCACAGGTTGAACATATCCTCATTTTGGAGCCTACCTTTGCCCCAGTTCCCGCACAAACCTCACAAGTTTCAAGATGTGAAAGCACGAATTCTTTTTCAGCTCCAAAGATAGCTGCTGAAAATTCTAATGTCATGTCGTAACTGAAACATTGAAGTGTAAATAAACTCTATTAGGCTTGACATTATATCATGGGTCTGCAAACTCATAGTGTTTATGAAACAGTATCTATCTATTTCTATTTTTATGCTTCTCAAGTATACACTGTTCATAGGATTATACTTTAGGCTTCACTTGTGCAAGTATACACAATTAGCCAGTCCAATTTGAACTTGGCATATTTATTTCTGTCAGAGGATTGATATATTAAAGAAATGCATTCCTCAATTCATGTAAAGATCATTTCAAGCACAAAAGTTTGCTGATATCATACTCAACTTTTTCTTCAGGTTATAAGTATAGATCAATAACATGAATATAAATGATATCTGATAACAACTGATTCCTAATGAAAACTCCAGCACAACTTTGAAATGGAGTTAGAGACTTCTTGGTTCCTATGTTTTACCAATCGTCCAATCACAACTATGGTAGCCCATAAAGTTGTCAGAATGAGCTCTCCCCTCATGGTTAGCAATAATTTTTTTTGAGAACTGGTAACTCATGTTTAGCAATAACTATGACCATGATTTCGAGAAATACCACTTGATTCTACAAATTATCGTTCTAAGGGAACTATGTGCTCCACCACTGCTATAAAATGTTACAGGCTATATTCTATTGTATTCCGGGTACAAAATATGTATTTACAACATAAACTTCAACAACAAGTTCAAGAACAATAAAGAAGTTCAAACTATTATTCTGGAAAAACAGGAAAAACCATAAGAAAGACATGAAGAAAGAAAGCAAGAATCAAGTCCACCGAATTCATGGTGTGTCCTTAAGGAATTTATTCCCCTCAAGTACCCGAGGTTAATGGAATATATCCTCCCAAGATAAAATGATTCACTTCAGCAAATGGTGGTACCTCAAATTTGCTGAACTACGAACTCACTCAACTATTTATAGATCACACTTGAGGTTTTCAAGAAAAAGAGAGTGTTTTTCACTTCAAAATTCCGTGCATTTACCTGAGGAAAAAATCAGGTATTTATAGCCAAAAGGAGGTGCTTCAGAAAGGAAGCAATGGTTCATGAAAAATCGCACTGTTTCGGACCGTCGGGTCTACCTGTGTCTGCACATCTTATGGCAAAAACTAGAAACTTCGGTCCGACATGCGGACCTCATCTGCGCCCGCAGATGGTACCTCCGTCCGCAGGTCGCATTTCAGTTTCCAAACAGTGCCTCGAAGGGTCGCGTCCCTTCGAGGTGCGTTGTGACATGCGTCCGCACATGCTCGGGTGCGTCCGCAAATGGAGAAAAAAATTTTATCGGATTTTTGGATTAAAACATCACTAATTCTCAAGTTTCAAATGAATTTTCTCCAAAAAGATAATCTCTCGATCGATCATTTTTCCGAAGCAGAAGCCGAGCGCCAACGCCGACGCCGCGAGGCTTATCTTGTTCTTGCCTCACTATCCACATGAAGGAATGTTTCCGTGGGAGAACACTCTTTTCATAAAGTGACTACACATTTCACTTTCCTTTTATTTTTCTTCCCTCCATTTTCCATTCACATTTTACTAGAACCCAACATATTCTTCCAAACTTCTGCTCCACCACCGTTATAAAAAGGGATAGAGGCTATACTCTTCCTAAGTTAACCTGTCATGGTAGCATATTAGTTATCAGAAACAGCTTCTCCACATGGTTAACGAAGTATACTTATGAGCAAACCGTTTTGTTGTAAGTACACCCGTGACTTCTAATGAAGTCATTAAGTGTCAAATTATTCCAATCAACTACTGATTTACCGTAGATCTTCACCCTTGGTAACAGTGCTGCGGCGACGCGTTCCAAATCCAGTTCCATCCATGCCAAAACCACCCATAGAAGGCCCAAAGAATGTCTCAAATAGATCAAAGGGATTTGTCTGCAGCAGAGTTCACCAAAAAAGAAAGAGAAACATATTAGGGTTAAAGATAATTCACAGATAAACCATGCATCTATTATGTATCTTCCCCACTTTCTTCTAGGACCTACTCATTTTACTTTGGAGAAGTAAATAAATTAGAAGAATATCATCTGGGAACGCAATCTTCACCCACATTGACACATTTACTTAGACTTAAGTCCAACTCTCACTCCTACATCAAACAAAACCCAATTTTTCAGCTAGCATGCAAAAAACAGAAAGTAAACAGAAACCAACGATGCGATTCAACTTCTTTCATTTGGCATTCTAGTTGCAAATTGATATACATTTATCTACATAGTCATGAAGAATTCTATTCTTATTTTAATTTATAATCTTACTTGAACTAATACCTTTCCTCCTTTTTAAGTGGTGGGAGGAGGTATGTCAAAGTTTCTGATATTACCCGTGGTGTGCAATTTAACATAAGTGAAAAGAACTCTTTTCCCACTTACAATTGAATGACGCCAAAGAATTCTATGAACCTTGTCAATTCGTAATGTAATACATTTTCCTATTCAAGTGGGGATTGGAAAAAGGCAAAAATTTAGCACTTATAGTGGCAGAGACAAATACTGGCAACCTATAATACCCAAAACTTGCAGATATTGCGTAGGTAAGCTATAGTACAAGAACATAATTGAACTGCCTGCTAAAACAGATGGCACACCTAAAAGTCACCAAGGAAATGACTACTTCCAAACCCTTGCATAATTAGAGAAAAGTATGAACTAAACATACGATATGAGCAACATTAAACATCAGCATACGATATGAGTAACAGTAAACATCAGCACTTCGCATAAGAGGGAGCCAAGTTTCTAGGCGACAAAATTTAAGATCATGATATTTGTAACTTTTTTTGACAAGCCATGATATTCAGTACTTCCTCAGTCACAATTTCATAGTCCTACTTGGAATTGGCAGGGAACTAAGAAAAAAGTTGAAAATGAGTTGTTTTATGGGTAACATGTTGGGCCATAAAAGTTATTGACGAATAGAATCAAAGTTGCATAAGAAGAGTAAGAGTTGGTCATACAATGTGTGTTCGATAACATGACTTAAAACTACCCTTTTAAAGAAAGCGGATATTAGTTTGGAAAGGACTAAAAGGAAATTAAGATTATTCTTTTGGAATGACAGCAGCAGTATCACACTAAAAAAAACAAAAAATAAGAATTTATGGCATACCGTGTAAGCACCGCCTTGGGCCCCTACAGAACTTTTCACCCCGGCTTCACCATATTGATCATATAATGCTCTTTTTTTGTCGTCTGATAGTACCTGGAAAGTAAAACTTCAGAGTCGATTCAAAGAGTTAAAACAAATGAGAAATACATCAACATACTAAACCAAGATTCTAAACCTCTAGATAGTTTGAAAGCTAAAACATGGAATTTCTACGATCTACCTTAGTTAAAAAGCAGACAAATTTCAAAAGACACGAGGAAATGATCACTTCGGAGACAACCAATGCAGTTTCCAAGGTAGATAAATGAAGAAACGGATTGAATAAGTGGGCAAACAGTAATTCCATCACGCAAAAGGGGGGGAGGGGGACATAAAGATCTGTAATCTGTATAAATGTCACATATATCTAAAGATCAATAGTTTTGGAAGGAAATTAAAAAACTGCCTGGGAAAAAGATGTTAAAAATAGTGAATTGCCATATTTACCTCATAAGCATCTTTAATCTCCTTAAACTTTTCTGGTGCATTAGGTTCCTTGTTGACATCAGGGTGATACTATAAAACAATGTCAAAAGTCAGAAACAGGTTATTGGAGAACAGAATAATGTGTTGCTGTGGAACTATCTTAATTGTAAAGGCCCAAAGAACTGGGTGAAAGCGTAGCATGTAGTAGTAAGATTAGCATGAAGTAGTAAGATTAGCATGAATTCATCATCCTATTAGAGTATGTATCACATGGACATGCACAGAAAGTAAACAATCAAAAAATACAAAGAAAAAGATAATGTATGCAGACCAATGATTCATAAGCATCAGCATCTTTTCAGTCTAAGCTCCTTCACGAAAAGAAGCAGCCCAACCATACAAATAAAAAGATCAAAGTGTAGCATAAAATAATTGATATAGGAACGGAAACTAATAAGTAGCAACTTGTGCTATCCTAAGGAAAATGCACATAATATATGGGCAGCCACAAGGTTATTTTCTGTTTTATCTTGGAGCTCAAATGCACAAACAACCTAAGTCACAATTTTGATGAAGTATCATTTAGTGTTCTCACTAATATACACGTGTCAAATAAAATTGGGGTTTGATGAAGGCCTCAAATACCTTTTCTTAGAAGTTGGAAGCAAACAGCAATGCCCAAACAATCTCATGCCTTTCTTGGCCGGACCAACCCTATAGGCACTTTCCGACAACTTCTTTCTAAATTGGAAGATAAGAAACAAACTAGAAAAACTTTCACAACCACCCATATATCGGTATGTCTGAATTGCAGTAGCTTTGAAAATGGCATGGATCCCGATTGAGCCCATTGTGTCCATCTCTCGTAAAATTCATTCTTGAATCACTAACAACATACATTAACTCTTGCAATGTTATGCAAATGACGCCAAGCATAAACTATTGCAGCGTTATGCACAAAATTATTATCTCTCAGTTTCCTTCCCCACCCACCAAACACCACCAGAGAAAGAAAAGGAAGACAAGATTGCTTGCAAAAGGGAATCTCATCTTCCTGATTTCGACTGGTTGAATTCTCTGACTTTATATTTTAAGCAAAATATTCAATTAATTATCAACAGATAAGCTTAGCAAACCCACCATCCTTCTTCACGAAAGAGCAATTCAATGCAAAAATCCATCATCAGAATGTATGCAACACAATCTACATACATTCTACATTATTCCAGAGCATGTCCCTGGGAATCTTCAACTTCCCTTCTTGTTCCAATTGAAAGACCATTAAATATCCTGCTAGTTCAGTTTCCTACTATCAAGTATCGACTACATCTTACTTGAATGAACAAAAAGCAGCTTATCTATTAATGTAAAGTAAACTAAACCCTCGCCAGAAACTTGGTTACACAAACATATCACATAATGGTTCCAATCTAACTTTAAACAGACTGCCAAACTAACAAACATTTATATGGACAGGTGTTCTCAGCATATCCTGTGCCAACCATGGGCAGAGCCACCAAAGAAGAAGGGTGGTCCGGTGCACACCCTTCGGCTGAAAATTATATGGTGTACAAAGTTTAAATGTTAGCTATTAATGTTAAAGGTTAAGTGTATATTCAATTTTACACACCCTTCACTAAATTCTTGGCTCCGCCGCTAGTGCCAGTATGCGCTACAAGCATTCATTCTCTATAGCTTCTTATACACACTGGTTCTTTTCTTAAAATTTGATTAATGAGCTAAAAGGGACCTTCAAATCAACCCTATTCTGTTCCTGTTTCCTATCCCAATTCACAATGACAGTCAGCAAGAACTAGAATTCTTGAATACAGCCCAAACTACGAATTTTGGTACTAACATTGACTTGAATCAAGATAAATTACATAACGGCGAGTCACTCAGCGGCAGATAGTTATGGCTTCGGTAAAGATAAACAAGAAATTGGTAACCAAATTGACTGGCAATATCTTGGAACAATCAGAAAAGGATTCAGTTACCTGCCGAGCTAACCTTCGATAAGCAGACTTGATTTCTTTACTGTTAGCCGATTTTGGAACTCCAAGTGTTGAGTAATAATCAGCCGCAGCAACTACCAATCTCCCAAAACGTCTTGCCGAAATCTTCTTATTGTACTGGGATGATGAAGAAAACGAAACGGATATAAACTGCTTGTGGGCCCACCCACCTGAGAAGAATGAACAAGGAGGAAGAGAGGGAGAATGAGAAGAAGGCCGGAGAGATAGAGAAATTGTACTGGCCATTGCCGTCGAGCTCATTGTCATGGACAAGAGTAGTTTAACTGTTTTTTTACGGGAAGAAGATAGAGAAGCCACTGATTTTTGCTCATTTCGTTGTTAGGACGAGTACTATATTATTGTTAGCAGAGCCCATTCTGTTACCGTTTGGGAATTGGGGGAAATGGAAAAAATGAGATGAATTCATTTTCCTATGGACACGAGGAGGTGCGAATAAAAAAGATGTGGTGCTATATTGGGACGCGCTTCAATTACCGTATGTGATTCAAATTATACAACAAGTTTGATGTGAGATGTATTACGGTGAAGGAAAGTTTGGTATAATTGATAAAGTTGTTATCATATATGATCATGAGTTCTTTTGCAGAAATGCAAGTTAAGACCTAGCGCAGAAATAAAAGGTAAGACCACCTACAATAAACTTTCATAAATTCTTGTGATTCGCCTCCAAAATCAAATTATAATTGATAATTGGATTGCAAAAATTGACTTATTAATATTGAGTTATTGGATTAATGATTGGTGAACTGATTAAAATTTTATTTAATGATCTATCGATATAAGAGTAGATTAGTCAATTTCCTAATTGAGTAAATAATTAACTCGTAAAAATTACCATATTTATATTTTTACCCTTCGATAGATCAAGCATATATTGTAAATCCTAAGAGTAAAGTCCATTCGATATTTTTAGGAAAACTCTCCATCACTTCTAAGCGTATCCGTTCTCTAAGACTGATCGAAGGAAAACATGTCTTCTCTTAATCTCTCCTCATCTCTTATTTGGGTTCTTGTTCTTCTGTCGTTGCTCAATGTAAGTTCTTAATTTCTTTGTACCTTGTGTTTTAGTTCTTGTTGTAACCTCTATGAGTTGACTATATCTTTGTTTTTTCTTATAATTTATTGTAGAAATAATATTTGATTAGGGATCTGACAAAAATGTTGAACATGTAACTAGTAAACAATAGGTTTTAGCTGAGGAGCAATTAGCATCGTCAATAATTCCTTAAGATCATTTACTTCGCTATTATCACAAAAAAAGTAAAGAAATTACTTATTGTAGTCAAGCTAATCTCTAATTAAGAAGGAGAATGAAAGAAAGAATGTATAAGTGATGATACTTTTTTGACATAACTGACTCATACTTCTAAAGAAAATGCATAAATAATAATTGAGAATCTTAAGTCACTTTATCAACGTAGAACATTAACAATTACAGAGCAGTGATAAATCTATTTTTTGTTGTCATTTTAATTCATTCTCTTAGATCTAGTTACTACATCATCTGATAACCACCAACCCCATAACTACTAACTCAACATTAAACCAACTTATATCTTATTAAATGACTAGCAATTTAGTACATTCAAAAACCAATCTCTTAAGCATAATTATCCACCCAAGCAGCCCTACTTCTAGCACACTTTTTACGCTAAGACAGAGAATTACTTGAAGAAAACATCTTTCAATCGTACCACAAAACTTTTCAAGCTTTATGTATTACTCCCTCCTTTTACTCCGTTTAAAAAGAATGATATATTTTGACTTAACACGAAATTTTAAAAAATAAAGAAGGCTTTTCTTGTGGCCTAAATTAAAATTATGTCAAATATATCAGAATATTATTTAATCTTGTAGTCTTAAACATAACTGAGTGAAAAGTTGAAATAGAAGTGTTGTCAAAAAGAGGAAGGGTTATTTTTTTTTAAAACTAACTAAAAGTAAAGTAAGTCATTTTTTAAAAAACGGAAGGAGTATTTACAATTACGGAAGGGATGGAGTCTCGATTTTATAGAATGATTGTGGTAACTTAAAAATGTATTTGAAATGATGCTATTACCTTCACCATCAAATCCAGCTATTCTTGCTATAAAATTCTAATCAGAACTTAACCAGCTGCCTTGTTGACAGAAAAGATTAAATTTGCCTGCCAAAGTCATCACCATAGAACTACATGAGGGTAATACCTCTTTTCTCACATTGATCCAATACCATGAAGAGGAAAACCTTTTCCCTTCAGCTAGCACTCACTGCCAGCGCTGGAGGACTAAAATCCCAGCATGAACCAGCAATAAATTACTAGCAACCTAATGGTTCTACTCAATATCTGTATCATCATCAATGCCCCCTCCTCAAACACCGGAAAACAATTAGCCATAGAATTCAACTCATCCATCGCAAAAGGTGATGGATGAGTTGATTTTGCATCAGAAATGACTAGAGGCAATGGAATATGAATAACAGAAAGCGAAATTAGCATAGCAAATTTTAGCCAGTTTCCTGATATCAATTTAATACTAGCACATTTGAGGCCTAAACCATTTGGATGATGCCCACTCCAACACTACTTTATCAGGGTCATCAACCAAAGTGGCCTCAACTCAACATGCAAGCCTTTTCTCAATCTAATAAAAACAGTATTTAGTATAGAATTCGCTTAATAAATCCTATATCACAGCTGACAAGATGCCAACATGGCTTGTTTCTTTGTATGTTTCACAGCTTTAACTGGACTAGCCTCAGCACTAGAAGATGTCTGGATGGAAGCGTCCTGGAATAGAGTTGCTTTGCTGAGCCTGGCGCAAATGCATGGTCAAAGCATAATTGTTCACCTGCAACGATGAACATTGAATTAGGAATACTGAGTAGACAATCTTGTTTGCATTCATTCCATAGAGAATACAGAAAGGGAACATAAGAATACTTTATTCTCGTCTCTGCATACTGATGGGGCACTATGCAGTGGGTCACAAAATTACTGAAGTACCAAGAGTCTAAAGAACAAGGAGGAAAGTATAACACAGGCACACTGCAAAATAGCATTAATGCAAGATCTTTATATATTTCTTTTACCTAAAAATACAGGTGCTACTAGCTTGAAGTAGACCATAGAATATTTCACCAAACAATATAGAGGTACATTCTCCAAAGTTACAATCACTTTTTAAAGTAAAATCTTGCACTTTTCCCGATAATCTGCTCTGCTTCCAACATAAACAAGTATTGCAGACATTCTCAAAAGTAGAATTTTTACTCATGAAGGTCTAGGGTATAGCATATATTATACTCCTTGTATCCCATTATATAATACTTAGTATTTTGGCACGGATTAGGGTATAAGGTTAGTAGGTAACAGTGTGTTGTCTTGTTACCAATTTGTTTTGCTTATGTTACTTCTTTATTTGGACTGCTTTGGATTATTTTTCCTTGAGCCGAGGGGTCTATCGGAAACAACCTCTCCACCTCTAAGGTAGAGGTAAGGTCTGCTTACAATCTACCCTCCCCAAACCCCACTTTTTGGGATTATACTGGGTATGTTGTTGTTGTTGTTGTTGTTCTGACTTCTGTTGCATTTTGGTATGAAAAGAATATTGGCAATTTCTTTTATGAAGTAAAATTCATTTAAAGCAGATGCAAAGGTTGCAAAACAGAGATTAAGTCAGTCTCATACAAAGAGAGACTATACTATGACCATGGAGCTGACAATAAATATTTGCAATTATATGATATCAATCAATACAACTTTCACAAAATTCAAAATTTTCAATTCACTTACTTATCAAAATTAAACATCTTCTCTCTATCAAACTAACTTTTCAGTAACTATAATTTTTTATCACTACAAATATAACACAAAATTCAATTCAACTTAGACTCTGTACCTATGTTCATGGCATGCGACGGTGGAAGTATATTACTGCAATGCAGACTATGCAGTCTAACCAACTAAAAAATATCAGAATAAGTGTTCATTAAACAATATGAGAACCAACATGTAATAAGGCCACCAACAGTAAACATCAATAATAAACTAAAAAGGTCAGATGAAAAAGGTGTGCCACATCAGGAAAAGTTGGTCTCTAAAGCTCCAGTTTTTACCTCAAGATTTTTTATTTGTTCCTGATATTGAGCGATCATCTGCTTCAATTGCTGGACTTCCTGGTTTCTCTCATCATACTCTTTTTGCCGTTCATGCTGGATGGCGACGGCACGTTTGAGAATGGCATTTTCTCTAAGAAACACTTCAATTTGCTCCTTCAGCATCATATTTTCCTGAAAAAAGAAGTGATAAGGTCAACATCCAAAAGAATTGAAGGTGAATGTCAGAAAATTAGAAGGTCAACATGGTAAATTACCAAACATGAGTATCATTGTTGTACTCCAACCCATGAAGCACTACAGTACCATAATAAAGAAAAGACATACTGAACTAAAAACGAAGCAGCATAGGTGTACTTGGCATTTTTTGTTGTTGAAAACTTAGTAAATGTAGCAGAAACGAGTACGTGGATGTCAGCAATTTCTCCTCCTACAATGACATCAAAATATTGTTCTAGCTCAAACCTACAGATCAAATGGCACACCATCTAATACCAACCTTGTGAACATTTTGAGCTGCTTGTGCACCAGCATGAACACTAATTGATTGCACCAGGCTCTCCAACACTCTTGCGGCCCGAGATCTAGCATCATCTACACTTGTAGCACTCATCATTTCCCGGACAAGCAACTCAACCCATTCTGCACCGTCAGCTGGAAGATTATTCTGGAGAGGAGGACCTTCCGATCGAACATCTGGCCCATTAGTTGGTTTTTCTCCTGCATGAGGCTTGATTCATTAGGCTTGTGATTCATGAGAAATAACATGGTAAATAATAAGGACCAAAAAGTGGTGGAGACACGACGTTGGTCATACAAATCAGAGGGCTACTTATCTAGAACATCTGAGAGCTCACATAAATAGATCCATACAACTCCATATAAACAAATGCAGTTATGGAGATAAAAAAAGCACTTGCTATCTCATTTTAGTTTATTGCTACCTTCTTGCTCATGTGTTGGCATGAAATGGGGTGGAATGCAGCTGAATAAATATAAAGTATTCTTATAGCCAACCCCAACTAATCTCTGTTTGAGGCTTCATCTACTGATTGTTGATTGCCAAGGATAGAAACTTTCCATAAAAGTGAAAATGTCTCTTTCAGTGATCATAAAGCACCGCATAATCCAACATCGATGTCCATATAAGGCAGCCAAAAAACACCATTTTACGAATACTAGTGTTGATTCAACAACACGAAATCAGCACAAATTTAATGATCAAACCATCTACTTCTGCTGATGCAATGCATAGAGTTGTACTTTTCCCAACAAAAATGCAACGCCATAAAATTAATGAGAGAATCAACACACTCTCGTACACATATCTCTTTCCAACTTCAGAAATAGGATGTCAATGTATAATGCAAGGAATAATAAACAAGAGCAACAACTAAAAATCTAAAGCATCGAAAGAATCATCCAAATACGGGAAATAATTATTAGATACATACCATTATCCATCTCTCCATCAGTAACTGTCTTTCTATCGGCATACACAAGGTGAAGCTCATGTAACCTCTTAATAGCACCATCCAAGTCATTGCCACACTCTTCCAAAGCTTTCTCAATAAGCTGAACAATACAACATAAAAGAGAATATTCATTGGAAATTGTTATAAAAAGAAAAGAGAAAAACAATCAATTGCATACTTACCATTTTTCATAACAAACATAACGCATAATACATAACGTGTCCTTTAACTTGCCTCAGCTGGCATCTATGGCCTCCAACTTTGGGTGTGCATAAGTAGATGCTTAAACTTGTATAAAGTTGAAGAAGTAGACACACGCATTTACGTGGCGTCTCACACGAATTACCACGTAGGACACGCGTGTCTACTTGTTCAATTTTTAACAAGTTGAAGTGTCTACTTGTGCACACCCAAAATTGGAGGGCATAGATGTAAGCTGAGGCCAAGTTAAAGGGCATATCAATGTATTATGCCTAAACATAATCGAGTCATAAGCATTTGAAGATTCAAAATCATTTCATATTTGTCGGAAATGAAGGTTAAGATAGCGAGTTAAGCATCACTTAGCAAAATGATCACGGGATTGATAATTGAAGATGAATAACTTTAAGGTAAAAGAAAAAAATACTAAAAGGCCCAAAAAAATAAAGGAAATGAGGAAACCTGAGTATCCATATCAGGAAACAAAGCTCTCAGCTGATCGATGAAAACGGACGGCGGCGGAGGCGGCGGAGAAGACGAGAACCGCACTGGAGAGGTGGAGGAAGAACAGCGAAGCTTCTTAGAAACAGGCGGCGACGTTGACGTCGGCGAAGGCGATTGTAAATCTTCGAAGAAAGATCTCTTGCCGCATACAATTGCAGACATTGTTTAATCGCCGTCCAATTTCTCCCCGTACAGCCTTTCAATCTAAATTTTCTGATTATATGATCGGCGATTTTGGGATTAGGGTTTTGTGAGTTGCATGTGATGTAAGGTTTTGGGGGATTCGAAGCTTTACTTGAGGTATCTGGTATACTATAACCCCCTTCCTCCCCTTTTAGCTAAGGTGGATTTGGTGGATTCCTCCTTTTTATATAGGGGAGATGAGAAGGGGCATTTGGGGGAAGAGGATTCCAAACACGCGCTAAAAAGAGAGTGTTTGAATGTCCTCTTCGGAAATTCATGGTGGGAATTGGGCTAGTACGACATCATGTTGCCGCAAGCCCGCAAATGTTTCTCTCAACATAATGAGAGGATTTTTCTTATTTTTCTTTATTGATAAGAAACGATAGTTTAATGGGGATATTATCGTAGATAGAAAGGTCTGAAGATTGGAAATTAGGATAGAAGGATACGTTATATGGGAGAGGGAGGGGCTAACTCCTCTTCTTCACTTTTCAGTATTAGTAGTCGTCAGTCGCGTATTATTCTATTTCTTTGCTTTATCTCTACTTTTTAATTTGATGTCATTTTCTTTTTTTGCGCAATCCTACTTCAAAACTTTTTTATTTTAGTCGAGAATCGATAGGAAATAGTCTTTTGTGGGTTAAGATCTGTTTGCATTCTATCCACCACATATTTCACTTGTGGCCTGTGGGATTACAATAAGTATATTATTGTCGTTAACACTTGAGTGTCGTTTGGCATGTTGGACAAACACAAATAATCCTAAGACAAAAAATTTGATATTATCTTATCCCTTGTTTCATTACTAATTATGTATTCCCTCCGTTTCAAAAAGCTTGACTTACTTTCCTTTTTAGTTTGTTTAAAAAAGAATGACCCTTTTCTTTTTTGACAATACTTTAATTCCAACTTTCCACGTGGCATGTTTAAGACCACAAGATTAAAGGACATTTTGGTACATTTGACACAACTTTAATTTATGACCACATGATTCAAAAGTCTTCTTTATTTTCTTAAACTCTGTGTCAAGTCAAATTAGGTCTTTTTTTTTTTAAACGGAGGGAGTTATAAATTATTTCACAATTAGAAACTAGTTCAAGGATAAGTCATCAACGTCAAAGAATGGAATAATAGTATCAAGATTAGCTATCTCAAGATAAAACAATGAAAATGACAAAATCACGCTTGAGGTCCCTCAAATTTTTTTTCTACTACAAAAAATAAGGTGGAGGAAATTTTCTTAAACAATCAATTCATTCTTAAAAATTATGCAATGTATGTTCTAATACAATAAATCAAACAGTCAATAAAAAACAACACAAGAATAATTAATCCCAATATAACTAGTCTCAATATAGCATACCATGTCTTCAAAGTTCAATTCAAACAACCCCTTAGAAGTATATACGCAATTACACAAGACTATTTCGAGCAAAGCTCAAAAGTTTATGCCCATAAGAAGCTAATGCTAAAGACTAAAGTTGATGCATCACTCGAATGGAAAAATGAAAATTCTAAACATACAATATCTCATAGTGCGAACAATTACTTAATTGCAATTTTTGGAAATTTTACACTGTTGATTCTTCTTATTCAAATGGGCCTACTTTAATGGATCATGTCCATCTTATTGCTTTGAGTGGACGGGCTACCAGACTTCAGGGCTTTAGTACGTATAGAAACTGGGCCTTTTTTCAATTTGTGTTGCGTAGCCCATTGGTGTACCAAGTCTTGAATTCCAGCAAAAGCAACCAAAAATTCTGCTGCATCTGTTCTGCTCAACACTTTCTTCACTGCCATTTCCATTGCCTTTAGCCTCAAATTTTGGGCCTTAGTAATGACCCTATGGATCTTCTTGAACTCAGATTGGATACAAGCCATTGCAGGCTCACCCTTTTGGGCTTTGGGCCCAAATGGTAGATGGAAGATACAATTGGACTGGATCTCAGCCATTTCCTCATCAATTACTGCCTCCTCGATCCGAAACTCATTAATCAATTGGGGCAATGCCACTTCAATACCAACTGAATCTACCAACGATTTTGAAAAACCAGATGAATGGGCCAAGTATTGAAGAAGGTCCAAGATTGTTGAGGGCCGCCAATCGCCTAACCAAGTCAATGTGGCTAGTTCTGGTGAAGGAGTCCATTTAGGCATGATCAATTGGGCCACATCTTTGAGCTTTGTTGGGACTATAGCCCTTTTATATTGGGCTCGAAAGCGATTGAGTTCTTCCTCAATGAGTCCATCTACGGCCCATCTTGCTTTGAGCTGTTTCTCTAGCCTTGTTGCTCTGTTTATCTGCTCACGCCTCCATAGCCCCTGTTTTCCGCAAGATAACTCTTCCCCTGCTTGAAATACGTTTGAAAACTCAATACAACAATAATGCGCAGACCTTATCCCTATCTCGGAAGGTAGAGAGGCTGTTTTAGAATGAACAACAAATCAAAATAGGTACGAAAAGGAAAAAAGACAATGAAGAAATATTGCAATTAATAAGAAAACAGTAACAAAAATGCAATAATACGATAACAGAAAGCCAATAAACAGATACCAAAAGCAAGAAACTACAAGAATAAAGTAAACACTACGACAAATGCCCCCAAGCCTAATCGAAAAGCAAGACGCACTCCACTACCTACTAACTTTCTATCCTAATTCACCACCTTCACACCCTCTTATCTAAGAACAAGTCAAAGTATGTATAATGAATCTAAGAACAACTTTTAATTAATCATAAGTTGCCAGTGAGATGAATACGTAGAAAAATTTAAGTAATAAGAACCAAGATTTCAAAAAATTACTTAAAAATCTTTAATGGGCTCCTGAAAATTTTCAAGAAAACAGAAAATTCTGTATTTTTCCATATGAAAAGAGGGATTATTTTAACCCAAATGCCAATTTCTTAATTGGGTACTTGATATAACAGAGAAACAGAAAATGGGAATGGAAATGTATTCTACCTCGTGAAGTGGATTCCCATTTCTGTACTGTTTTGCAAATCACAGGTGTGCTGATTTTCTCGAAGTCAATTATCTCATCGTTTTCATATTCGTCTTCTTCAAGTACTGATTTCCCTTTGTCAGAATTGACATCTATGGGAGGAGTTTCCTTGAATTTCTTCCTGCAATTGTAACAAAATGGTGAAATGAAGAGAAGAGGAATCAGTGTGAAGAAAAAAAAAAAAGAATTAACAAGAACGTACAATACGGGCAGAGAAGAAGGCCGCTTCATTTTTCTTCTTTTGCTCTGTTTTCTCTCTATGAATCTTCGTTCTCCTCTATCTCAAGAATCGAAATTGTGAAATATCATTTTTCATGGAGCCGCCAACAGAAGAGTATATGTAGTAATTTGGGAAGTAAGGATCTTTAAGGGGTGGGGGGTTTATGCTACAATGCTAGTTACGATCGTTAAGGAGGAGCGCGGGAACGATAATAAAAGGAAAACCGTTTCTATTCTATTCTAATTAGAATATCTAAACTTCTAATAAAATATTTCAGTTAAATACTTTCAATTTTCTTGAAAAAATATTTCATGCATATTTTCATTCGTCTATTAAATAATTAAAGTTAACCTCATAAATCTATCATTTTCTTCAATTAGACACATCAACCTAAAGTTGAAAATGCGTAGAGTTTTACAATTTATTGAGACGGGTGTATATAAAAGAAATTACTTCCTCCATCCATCTTTACTTGTCCACTTTTTTATTTTGGAATGTCCAACAATACTTATCTATTTTATAAAACCAATGGATAATTTACCTATTTCTATCCATTTTACTCTAAGCATTAAATACGATTCATTATCTAATGCATTTTTCAAAGTATTAAATTTATTATATTCAAAGGGTAATATAGTAAAATTATCCATATCATTTATTATTTTTTAATCCCTGTGCCAATAAGAAAGTGGACAAGTAAAGATGGACGGAGAGAGTATATATTTTACGTGGTTAATCTAACTACCTAATAAAAGAATAAGAACAAACACAAAAAATAAAATTTAAATAGCAGTCAGGTGTTCAATTAAAATAGAATTTAGTTCGAGTGTCTTGATAAAATATCTTGATAAATTTAACGAACTGGTTACGTATGAAGCCTTAGAATCTGTTTGGAAAATCATCTGGTAATTGAAATTGGTGTAATTACTAGGGTAGTAATTATCAGCCTAGTAATTACACAGCGTAGTAATTACGCTTACTTGTTTGTTTGCCACAATGTAATTACAGTGTAATTACAACTGTACTGTTTTGTTGCATAAGTGTAATTACGTGGTTATATTAAATTTTTAAAATAAAAGTTAATTATCAAAAACTAAAAATTTCTATTAGACAAATAAGGGTCTTTATAATTGATATTAAATTTAATATTTAAGATATATATTGTCTTTTGAAAATATATTAATTAAGAAACATATGTTTTTAACTAATATTATAAAAAAAATCATTTTATACTTTTTAAATTAGTATATTTTAATTAAATGAATCATAAAAGCTAAAAGTACATGATTTTTAAGAACATCATGAAATACATGTTTGATAAAAATAATTAATATTATAAATATAATGTCATAAAATTATTAAAACATTTGACAAAAAGATAATCAATCAACTCTACCTAAAAAATGAATGATCTGCAGTGTGCAATATCAAGTCAATACTAGTAAAACAAATAAATTAGAACTGAAAATATAATATAAGTTCAAAATTCAAAACAAACAAGTTAACATAATATTCTTATGTCAAATTTCAACATAACGTACATAAATATGATTCAAAAGAAAAAGGAAAACGTAAGTCTATAATTTTATTCAACAATGAATTCTACTTTAATTTAAAATTTTGAATACTATCGAAATTAAGCTAAATAAAAAAATAAATATAAATAAATAAAAAATAGATAATATGAACAATTGCATGGAATCACAAGAAGTAAAGGTTGGAAAATGAGAAAGAAATGAAATATAAAATAAATTTTAAAAAATGTTAGAATAATAAAAATAAAAAGGAATTTAAAATAATAAACATAAAAAGTAAATTAAAACAAAAAAAATATAAATATAAATTAAAGGACGAAATTAAAAAGTAACTAGCTTGTAATTACACCATGTAATTACCAGCAATTCACAGTTTCCCCCTGTGAATTAAAGAGTGTAATTACCTCCTGACAATCACACCCAATTACCTGTTGACCAATTAATTACCTGGTCAGCCAAACATGTCAAACTGTGTAATTACACTTAATTATACCAAATCCAATTGCAGAATGACTTTCTAAACAGGCTCTTAAAAAATTGCCAACTTTCATCATACTCTGACCCAAACTCACAAACCTGAGGAAAGAATTTGTTGGTCTTTTTAAGATTATGCACGTCTCAAGCTGGCAGCCCAAGAATGTTGCAAGTTGGAACTAACTAGAGCAATTAGTTAGCAAAAACACAAATGTACCTTGAATGAAAATGAGGTGTCTTATAGTTGAGGCGGGATGTACACATCCCGTAATGTTTCGATCGAATTCAATAATTTTTACTTAAAACTTATGTTCACCTTATGAAATTCATTTAATATGCATGAGTTATTAATTGTTTAACTGATTGATGAAAATGTAGTTTAATTAGCTCACCATTAATTTATATGTTGTGGACTATGTTATTACTAGATAAGGGTGTCCGTGCTCCGCACGGGTGTCTAATGATTATTTTCTCATGATACGTAAATAATTTTTAACTTAAAAAGACAATTAGTTATTTAAGTTGATAGACAGTCGATCAAACTTTTGTATGATTTTAAAATATTCTAAGTTGTTGATTATTATGATTTATAGTACTAATTTTATGTCTTTCAAATAATATATATCACCGTTGTTCCAATTTATGCGACACCAATATAATTTTGAGAGTCGATCAAAGTTTTTATGTTATTTAAATATTTGAAGTTGTTAATTATATTACTTTTTAACGTAATATAATTTATCATTTTGTGTCTATTTTTATAATAATTAATTAAAGGTGATATAGTAAAATCACGGGGTTGAAGCAGGTGGGTTGACCCCTTAATTTATCATGTTGTATTTATTTACCTTTTTTAATTAAATATTATTAATTTTCTAATACTTAAATGAGTTAAAATAATTAATTAAGACCAAGAGGTGGAGAAACGGATAAGATCCGTTCGATCAAAGGCCGTGGACGGCCGAGATCTTTTTGGTCATACCAAAGACCCACACTTATTAAAAGGCATCATTTTGTGTCTATTTTATTTTATTTTTTAATTAAATATTATCAATTTTCTAATACTCAAACGACTTATAATAATTAATTAGGGGTGATATAGTAAAATCACCGGGTTGAAGCAGGTGGGTTCGTCCCATAATTCATCATTTTGTATTTATTTACCTTTTTTAATTAAATATTATTAATTTTTTAATACCAAAATGAGCTAAAATAATTAATTAGGACCAAGAGATGAAGGAACGGATTAGATCCGTCGAATGACAGAACACGTGGACGGTGGAGATCCGTTTGGTCGTGCAAACGGATCACCACTTAATAAGAATGATGATGATGAGTGGTGGAGTAACATATCACCATCACGCTTAAAGAAGTATATTTTCAACTAGTCAGTATGCAGCAACATGATTTTTAATTGCTCATGAGAATGACAGGTGTTGGGTTATTGCATACAGTCTGGCAAATTTGTATGCATTATATTGCTTTTTCCCGCAGATCAAATGTTTATGGACCGAGAGACCAAGATAATGCCAACACTTGAGGACGGAGACAGATTCAAAATTCAAATTTTATGAATTTTTATGTTATAGATTCACCATTGCTCGAGGGCCAAAAGAAGAAAGGAAATTTGTGATTTTAAAGATAATCAAAGAATACATGATATTTATCTCTCATATACATATTTCAGGCTTAATCATAATTAAGTAATGTGAATCATCTTATTTTTTATTTTTTAAATATTAAATTAAATTATTTGATTTAATGTAACTACGGGATGCGACCACTCCCCATGTGATATTTTCATTTTCAAGAACTTGAATTCGAGATCTCTGGGGGTGAAGAAATCTCAACTCTTACATCATTAAGTATGTTGGTATATTTTTTAAAAAAATTGGGGGTAGAAAAAGGAAAAAATGAGGGATGAGATTACAAGGTGGGAATGATAATTAATCAAATGAGCCACTCGTACTCGATGGAGGATGATTCTCTTTGCAGTAGCTTTTAGACATTAATTAGCAATTAATGGACAGGGAAAAAAAAGAGTTCAAACTGTAAATTTCTTAAAATGGAATATTACCATACTGGTTAAGCGCTAGCTTAATATTTAGGACCACAATTTCCCTAAGTTGCTGGCATGGAGGACCAGTCACAAAAAGAGACATTATTGAGTTTGTCTAATAGTTTTTTTTTTCCACAGTAGTGTCTAATTGATAGCCTAATTATAATAAACTAAGGAAGAAGATGGTCAGTGTCAGTAGGGAATAAAATTTGTCTTGTATAACAATTGGTGGATGCAGGTAATATGGAGTAGTAGTAGTATTTCATTTCTGACATAAATGATTAGTAGCCATACCAACTAAAGAAATTATGGCCATACAAAATTGGAAAGAATGAATAAATGAACTCAATATTATTGGGTAGATGTATTTTGCCTTGGTGTCGGCTAATCATATCTTTCTTTCGTAGTATAATATATCTTCTTATACTCTCATAGTTCATCTTTACTTGTCAACTATATTGAAAATAAATATTTAATAATACTTATTCAATTTAAAAAATTAAAAATAATTTATCTATTTATTCCTATTTTATTCTTAATGTTAAATGCTATTCATAATGTAATGCATTTCTCAAAATATTAAATTTATTATATTTAAAGGATAATATGATAAAATTATCCTTAGTATTTATTGTTTCTTAAGTTGTGTGTTAAGTCAATAGCAAATAACTATTATTAGACGGAGGAAGTATTATATTGGGTATAAATAGTGGACCAACTAAAGTTAACATTTACACATGATAAAATGGGATAATTATCGCTGAATTTAATTTTATAGTTTTGTATTCTGATTTCAAGTGTTTGATGTACAAAAACTGCCAAATTGGGATATTATTAAACTGCAGTTTACCAAGTAAAAAGATGTTAAAATACATTATCTCGTTGCATATGGGTCCAAGTCACGTGACGGTGGCCAAGTTGCATAGCGTTTGTGTTCTTCAGTAATTTGTTTAGCAAACCAAAACCAAAACGTAATTATAATTTTTTCTACTTTTAAAATCTTTGACATTTTCTTGTTATTCTCTAGTGTTACTAGAATAATGACTACCTAGAAGACATTCATGTGATGCCATTTAAATCCTTGATATCACACAACATTCTCTTGTTATTAATATTTTTGCTTGGATAATCGATAATTGCCATCATCAAGATAATCAAGATAAATAAAAATGGGTTATGGGTTGATCTGTGGCGCAACCACATCAAAATTAAAAAATATTCCGAGTCTCTTTTCATTGTCCTTATCCCGCTCATGGTTTCATCATCTATGTTTGTGATCGCCTATCGTACGCCACAGTCAGGGACGACTCTACAGTGAACCCCCATCTGCTATCGTAGATTCCATAAATATATTAAACAACATAATAAATCAATAAAATTTTATAGATGGAAAGTCATACACAAACTGAAGGTTGGCTTGATGGCATAGAAGAGACCCTTGAATTGTTTATGTTCCCCATGAACATGGGATTGATTCCTGCTTGGGTGGTGCCTTTTTTATCCCGGTAATTTATTTTATCGACCCACAAGTTTAAAATTCTAGATTCGCCTCTGACCACAACCCACATGTACATCTTTAGCCTCCAAACATATCCATGAAATCTCCCTTGAAACTTTATTATAAACCTTTTATAAACTATTCAACACCATGTGCAAGTCCTTTCACCTAAGTCCCCATTTTATATACTATTTCAACGAAACTAGCTTAAGACTTTAAGTCGTTTGGTACGTAGACTTAATTATTCAAGGATTATAATCCTGGGAAACTAGCTTAAGACCTTAAGTCGTTTGGTACGTAGACTTAATTATCTCGGGATTATAATCGTGGAAAACTAGCTTAAGATCTTAAGTCGTTTGGTACGTAGACTTAATTATCTCGAGATTATAATCACTAGACTATTTTATACCATATGAGAAGTAGTATAAAATAATTTCATGGTTAATGGGATAAGATGGGTTATAGCAAGACTAAATTTGATATTATTAGCTTTATACCATATTTGGTTGATGTTATAAATTAATCTCAAAATAAATTTATACCATCAACCAAACATGATATAATTTTATTCATAAAATATCTCAAAATTATTCATGAGATATTCTACCTTATACCTCCTACCAAACAACCTGCTTTTTAGGATTAAGACTAGACCATTGCGAAGGGTACCTTTTTGAAAAGGTCATGTATCTTTTTTTAATGTATAAAATTGTTTCGACAGTTGCCACTTTTCTCAATCGAATAAAAGATGCCACTCAATTATTTAACCTTGATTAATGGAGACATGGAATGGCTGGATTCAATTAATAAATCGAACCTGTTGAGGGGTGATGTTAATTTGTCAAATAATTATGAACTGTTTGATGTAATCAACCAAAGCTTAACTTGTCCTTTAAGCTCTAGGGGCTCCTCTAGATTGGAAAAAGCTTCTATAAGCCCCGTTTAGCCATGTGATATGAAATTACTACTTGAAATTATGATATGAAATCAAATGAGATGAAGTTAAAGTTTTGTTTGTACATGCAATTTGAGATTTTAAATTGTATTTTTTTTCTCATAAACAAAACAAGCCTATAAGTTGTGAAAACTATTAAAATTGCCCCAACTTTTTATACAATCTTACCAAATAAGTAAAAGTTCATAACAAAAGTATAACACACCATCACAAAACTATTCTAAAAAAAATACAACATTTATTAATCAAATAATAAATTTGGTGAATAATAAATGATAAAGTAGGAATTGATTTGAAGTAATAATAAATTTTGTAGGCGTTTGGCCATGAAAATAAAATAAAAATTGGTGCTGGAGTTGGAGTCGAAGTTGTGTTTGGTCATATCTTTTTTGAGAGATTTTTTTAACTATAAAGGTGAAGTTGAAATTAGAAAAAAGTGAAAACAAGTTTGAGATTTGTTTTCACTTATTCAAATAGAACTTCAAGTTATATTTGGAGTTTTTATTTGCCAAACATCATTTTTTCATTAAAAAAAAAAATTCCAAAAAAAAAAGTGAATATTTCTCATGACCAAACGGAGCTATATGTTGGTGAGAGTAATAGTTAAATGAGATATAAATGGTTTAAAAATTGGTAAAGTAATAATATGAACTATAATTTTTTATTTACATATAAAATAAATGGTTGGTAAATATATATGCTGGAGTTCTTTTTATAAAATATAAACTTGTGGGTTAATTTTTGTATTTAAAAAATCTCAAATCATGATTTGAAATTCCCAAATCATGTTTTGAAATTTCCAAATCATGTTTTTTTTGGAGAATTTGAGATTTCATGTCATGATATGAAATCATGATATGAAATAGCATGACCAAACACTAATTTCATCTCGTGATTTCATATCACAAATATGAAATTACATGTCCGAATGCCTACTAAATTTGAAAACAACCGTATTTATTTTTAAAATAAACTTCTTTTTTCGGAAATGCAAACTAACCAAATTGATGGCTTTTAGAAAAAAGTACAAAAAAAAAAAAAAAAAAGAATCAAATATTTTCTCAGATAATCAAGTACCCAAATTTCCAAAAGTTTTTTTTCTTTTTTCAAACCAAATCCAAGTATCACCATAGGTTGTGGTTTTTACTTGACTGAAATAAAGGGGTAAAGTTGGTCCATCTTTTCCATTTCGAATCATTTAAGGGTAAAACTATTTTTTCTGCTCGTTTTGAAGCAATTGTTAGTCATGGGGTGTTTTTGAGTTATTTGATTAGTTAGAAAGTATTTTTGAGCTAGTTGACTAAGGATATCTTACAGTAGAAAACACAACATGCAGTAGAATTGATCTATTTCGAATAGCTTAAAAATAGTTTTCAACTCTTTTCCCTATGTAACCTTTTAAATATTTCAGTAATGTATTCGACTCTTTCCCAAAATCAGCATATAGCAAGAACTTTGGTACATGTACTTGTCTTTTTTGTCCCAATAGACAAAATACAAAGTAAAAATAGAAGGAGGAAAATTTAAAAATACCAAACCTTAAACACTAATTAAAGAGTTAATAGCAATATTATCATAATTACAGGCGATAGCAACTTTTAAATTATCAAAATGTATTTGATGCGTGTTTCATGTAATAAATACATATTTCAAATAGAAATTACTTTTGTTCTGTATATGCCATTACTTGTCATTTGGCCATAGATTTCAAATATTTCTCATTTTATTTGAAATTTTTGAAATTAAAATTAAGAATAAAATTGTGTTTTGTTATTTTGATTTAAAAAAATATTTAAGTAATATTCATACTAAGGACAATTTTTTTTTTTAAAAAACACATAATATATTATTTTTCCAAATTTGAAATACAACTTCCCTAGTCCAAATACTGCCACTCTACAAATCACTGAGGGAAAGTACGATGATATGGTCTCATCAGCTGCCTAAAAGGAAGCTTAATTAATGCCAAGGTCCCCTTCTTTGGGCCCGAGCGAACAACTTCGTTTGAAAATATAGAGCGCTACTGCGTAAAACAGTGACCAATGCTACAAAAACAATAACAATAGTCCAAGGTAAAAACAGTGACAACCCTGCTATCGTAATCTACTTTTGCACGACATTCGCCCATTCTCCCACAGGCCCCAACCACTCCCCTTTTTCTCCTTTCGGTTTCAACTGAAAGTAGAAAATAGAGTCGGATTACCAAAGAAGCATCCTCATTTGGAATCTACTTTACAATTTTTCGGTTCTTGAAATTGCTTTGACTAGAAGGAAGTTTCCTTGGCTGTGACGAAAATGGGGAAACTTTATTTCTTGTTGAGCTGTTAAAGAGGCAGAGTGATACACAGAAAATAGTTAGATAAAGTGATTTCTGAATATAGTTCACGGTTTTTCTTCTTTTCTGCTAAGGGGTTCTAAAAAAATTGATTCTTGATCGGCCCGCTGATTTTTTGAATTTGATATACAGTTCTGTTATAAGAAAGAGAAAGTTGACCACTTTTGGTGATTCAAAATTCAAAAACTATGGCTTTTTCCTCCATATTTTGCTGCGTCAAGGGTTCAGATCGGTAAGTTGTACCTTTATCACTCTCCTAATTGTTCTAATTAAGCTTTATGTTTAGCTATATTTACAAGTTTTCTACTAGTGTGTTCTAATTTGGCACTGTTGCATTTGTTGAAAAGAGATTTTTGAATAATATTTTTTGATGTTTGACCGTTGTGTTAATTTGGGGAATGCTGTCAATTGAAGTGCAAGAACTATTTTCTTCCCTTTTTACTGAATTGATTTTTGATTTGAAATGATACAGAAAGGGGCAAGCGAAGAAGCAGCCAACGTGGAGGGTTTTTTCTCTGAAGGAGTTGCACTCTGCTACAAATAATTTTAACTACGATAACAAGCTTGGTGAAGGTGGTTTTGGAAGTGTTTATTGGGGTCAGCTCTGGGATGGATCTCAGGTAAATAATTGCTATAATGTTGAATGTCTTCTCATGTATTGATTTCGAAAAAAAAAGAGTATGTATCTTGCCTGTGTTAACTAAAAGGGCAGCCCGGTGCACTAAGCTCCAGCTATGTGCGGGGTCCAGGGAAGGTCTGCACCACAAGGGTCTATTGTATGTAGTCTTACTCTGCATTTCTGCAAGAGGCTATTTACACAGCTCGAACCCGTGTCCTTCATGGTCACATGGCAGCAACTGATTGGAGCAATTATATGAAACATTGTGTAGAGTTGCTGCAACACTATTGGTACACTTGAGTCTATTCCTAAAGCTTTGATTTAAAAGTTGGGATCAATTACCGGGATTAATTGCCCATACAAAGAGTTGGACCGTGGTCATTCACTTGGATTGGATTTAGGGATCTCGGAGTAAGCTTTCCTAGGTAGTTGGTGGTGAGTTTGTGATTGTAATTATGACTGTTAATAGGTAGTTGGTGGTGAGTTTGTGATTGTAATTATGACTGTTAATGATATAACAGGTTCTAAGACTTAGATGGTAAAGCGATGAATATTGAAAATCGTTTGGATTTTCTTTAAGAGGTTGCTTGGTTTGCTTAAGTCTCTGATTCCATAGTGTGGCCCAGTGGCGGAGCTACCCTTTGTTCAGGGGGTTCATCCGAACCCCCTTCGGCGGAAAATTATGCTATTTATACATGTTTATACATGGTTAAAATTATATTTTATGTATATATAGTAGATGTTGAACCTCCTTCGGTTAGTTCGTATGTCTACTTCTGACCCCCCTTAGTGAAAATCCTGGCTCCGCCACTGGTGTGGCCTAGTGGTTCAATGAAGTGGGATGAGCACCATGAGGTCTCAGGTTCGATTCCCAACAGAGACAAACACTAAGTGATTTCTTCCCATCTGTTCTAGCCTTGGTGAACAGAGTTACCTGGTACCTGTTGCTGGTGGGAGGTGGCAGGTATCTCGTGGATTTAGTCGAGGAGCGCTCAAGCTGGCCCGGACACCACGGTTATCAAAAAAAAAAAGGAGGTATAGAAAAACATTTAACAGTTTTTCAGTAGGAAAGCTCTATAATTTCTGTATAGTTAGGTCCAATCCAGCAACAGGCGTTTCTGAAATGGGGGGCAGTTTCAGCCTTAATGGACGAGCATCTTCAAAGTTACTGACAGCCTGTTGTGCCTCTCCCAAATGGACAGGAAGAAGAGATTAGACAGGAATTTACCTTGTTCACTTGGGGAAATCAGGATGATAAATAAATAATTCCCCCTCTCCCCCTCACAAAAACCAAATATAAGGTAATGGACATATGACTAAGCCGGAACACTATTTGGTTATGTTGCTTGAACTCTTCAAAAATATTGTCGCACCCATGTTGGATCCTCTGAAAATGCACTACTTTTGGAGGATTTGACACACACCCGTCAACATTTTCAAAGAGTGAGTAACATGGCTATTTGATGTCATCAGCAAACACCATATGATGTTACCATTCTTCTGTCAAATGTATGTTTGCTACTTGAGTCACAACTAAGGTCACAACAATATCAGAGAGGATATCAGAGTTACTTCAAAGTTTATTCTCAAATGGCAGTGGCATTAGTAGTCAAAAATTCCTCTATTGAAAAATGGTTCTTCATTCCCTTTCCTCATTTCTACAATCCCCTCTCTGATTTTATGATTATTTGAACCACTTTTGCATTTTTCAAATCACAAATGATGCACAAAGTAAAGGAAAATGTGGATTTGTTGTCCATCATCTAACACAATGCTCAAAAATGGCATGCGTGCAGTAGGCCTGGTATTAGAACAATGAAAATAAATTCAGATATGGCTAAACAGGTTAAGAGACATTCCTAAACTGTCTGATCTACAATTTGTACACATTATTTGTGACTTTACTGGGTTCGATATTCTTAACTTAGAACTTAAGCTAAAAGAATTATGAACATAAGAGCGTCTTTCCACTTATGACCAACTCAGAATCTTGTAGTTTCAATATTTGGTGCTAAAGAATACATGAGCATGGCCTTCTTAGGTTTGAATTGGAGGCTGCAGGTTATTATGCTGACTTTTCAGTGCAGTGTGAAAAGTTATATGAAAGATCTCTTCTTCTTTTCTTTTTCACTTACTTCAACTTAAAAAGGGAAAAGGATCTCTTCTTTGTTTGATTCACTGGCCTTCTCTCATCAGATAGGGAAAACCAGAATCAAGGTTGCTTAAAGGGATGATATAACACATCTAACTGTGTATTAGAAATGTAGATCCTTTTTCTGTGATCCAATTAATTTGCGATTAAGCAGTGATTAGTTGATTAATAGTTTGGTCGGAATTGGATTGTTTTGGAACTAGAATTCCAATTCAGATGAAGGTAGGTTTGTTTATCTGAAATATGTGATATCATTGTTCGCATCCCAATACTGGAAATATTAGTTGAATTCTCACCATTTGCCAATCCAGGTGGATGGGGATTTGGGGAGGAGGGGAGACAGCGCTAGGAAATTTGAAAAGGGGAGACAGCGCTAGGAAATTTGAACTTTCTCTTGCTTATATTACTTTATGTCAGAAACAGCCTCTCCACCTCTGAGGTAGGGGTAAGGTATGCGTACACTCTATCTGATTTACTGGTTTTCTTGTTGGTACTCCTTTTATTCAGGCTCTCTAAAGCTACTATCTATCTTCCAGCAAGCAGTAATCGCAAAACTGAGTCTAATTTCCATTTTCTTGCTGTAACAAATGTTTTATAAATGAAACAGATCATTCTAAAGCTTGAAGAAATTTTTTAATTTGCTGCTGGATTCATGGCATCTGTGTTTTAGATAAAAACTGTATATACGCTAATATCACCCTGAGGGCGATTGGCACATCTCTGCCTGCCGCTTGTGGTGGGTTTTTGGTTGAAAGGAAGGGGGGCCAAATCCCCATCCCCCCCCCCCCCCCCCCCCCGGAAACAACAGATAAAGAAGAAGATGCTTCTGGCATGTTTAGAAGAAAGCTGGCAGTGGCCGTGAATAGGAATATGTGCAAGTTATATGTCCGTGTATGCTTCGAACTCACATATTTTGCTGAGGAACTAAATGAAAATTAAAAAGTAGTATGGGAGACTGAAAATATCTTTAGGTTGAAAAGACATCATGTGCCACTGAAGTTTCGATTCCTTCTATACAATGTATGTTACACTGAGTTGTAGAACTTCACCTACTGATCATAGGGTTGAGCTTTTCTTGATGGATACATTTTTTCAGATAGCAGTAAAAAGGCTAAAGGTGTGGAGCAACAAAGCCGAGATGGAATTTGCTGTTGAAGTTGAAATTCTGGCTCGAGTACGACACAAAAATCTGCTAAGTTTACGTGGTTACTGTGCAGAAGGCCAGGAACGTCTGATTGTATATGACTACATGCCCAATTTAAGCTTACTTTCTCATCTTCATGGGCAGCATTCTGCGGAAAGCCTTCTTGATTGGAATCGACGAATGAATGTTGCAATTGGATCTGCTGAGGGAATTGCGTAAGTATTGAACATCCTTGATCCTTCTTTCTGACTACCCCACACACAATATCGTCCCTATGCCCTTCTAGGTGTTACCTGTCTTATGTTTCCTCTTCATTTGTTTAACTCTAATGCGTATGACAGGTATCTACACCACCATGCAACCCCACATATCATCCACAGAGACATCAAAGCAAGCAATGTACTGCTCGATTCTGATTTCCAAGCCCAAGTTGCTGATTTTGGATTTGCAAAATTCATCCCAGATGGTGCAACACATGTAACCACAAGAGTAAAAGGCACTCTAGGCTATCTTGCACCAGAATATGCAATGCTAGGGAAGGCATCGGAGAGCTGTGACGTCTACAGCTTTGGTATTCTTTTGCTAGAGCTTGCCAGCGGCAAGAAACCGATTGAGAAGCTCAATGACACTGTGAAACGTACAATCACTGACTGGGCTCTACCGCTTGCATGTGAAGGAAAGTTCAGTGAAATTGCAGACCCAAGGTTGAACACAAACTACGTGGAGGAAGAATTGAAAAGAGTGGTTCTTGTTGCACTCATTTGTGCTCAAAGTCGACCTGAGAAGAGACCAACAATGCTTGAAGTTATTGAACTACTGAAAGGAGAATCAAAAGAGAAATTCACAGCTTTGGAAAATGATGAAATGTTCAAGATTCCTCCAGCTGTGGACGATGATGTTTTGTCAGGAGCAGAAGGCAATGCAGACGACTCTGCTGCTTCAGAGGAAAAAGAACCAAAACCAGAAATTGAAAAGGTAGAGGTATACGCTTAAGAGAATATGGGTAATTGATTGTGGTTTGTTCATATTGAATTTGTGTAGGACTTAAGGTATTTTTCGGAGAAGACGTACCGATATCCATTACATGGAACTACAGGTACCTTTTTTTTTTTGAATTGGAGGTATCATTCCATCGGGTTATGCAGATGTGGATGTTACTGTTTTGCTCATCTTTTGTGTGATTTCTCATGTAATATGTTGAACACAAGAAGTGAAAACTGTTTATATGGTGAATGGTGTTGCTAGGTCTTCAGATCAGGTTGAAGTCAATGAAATATATTGATTTGGCTTGGACTGTCCAATTATACACAATTGATTCCGATCTTAATGAATCAAGTGTAGTTTTTTTCTTAATAGGAAGGTGTGGAGGACGCGAATAAGGCTAGAGGGTTAGTGAGTAGGAGTGTGTCCTTACTAGTAGGGAGGAGTGCTTTGTTTGTCGATGTACCTGTAGTCATAGTGTTATCCATGCGTCTTGTAGTTTCTTGTTTGTGGTGTTTTTGGTGATGTGTGTGATTGCGGATTGATACTTCATAGCATTACTCCGTGGGTGTTTTGTTTCTTTTATCTAGTGGTGTGTTACCCCTTTTTTGTTGTTTGTTTTTATGTGTTTTGCTTGTTATACTTGTTATCTATCCTGAGCTGGGGGTCTATCGGAAACCACCTCTCTACTTCATCTGAGATAGTGATATGGACTGGGTATATTTTATCCTCCCTAGACCCCACGTTGTGGAAATACACTGGGTATGTTGTTGTTGTAATAATGTTCGCTTTTGACCAGGTTTTTGGACGTTCCATGATTAAACTAACTAGCTGCACTTTTGGAATGTCACCTAGAAATATAAAAAAGTATATTCAATCCCATTTAGCTCAGGGTGGGACCTCCAACAGAAACCTCATCTCTTTTGCCGTCGATATGTTTCTCCCTCAATGTCCTATTATTCATAAGATATACTGATTTTAAGAGTTCTTTAAGGTTCATATAGGATAATCTTAAAACCATCATATACGTTATCCCATGTTACCTCCAAACGAAATTTGGAACATACATAAAGTTGTCGGGCTCTTCATACGCAATTACCCCCATCCCCTCAAATTGTGCAGTTTTGGTCGGAAAATGCCACTAATTTGTAAGTAATTTTTTTATGAGAATTTCAAGTGCAAAACCCAATCACATGTGTTTAGAATGTGTTTAGAGTTAACCTAAATTTACTTTATTTTGGAAAAATTACAGCTGAATGCTTTGGGCCACGTAGTTTTCAAAATATATACACAATAAACAAATAATATATATTTTATATTAAATATATATCTACCATGCATATAATATCCATACTTATAGACAACACTAGATAAGGGTGTCCGTGCTCCGCACGGGTGTCTAATCATTATTTTCTCACGATACGTAAATAATTTTTGAGATGAGTGAGAAAGTGGATTAAATATTATCAATTTTCTAATACTCAAACGACTTATAATAATTAATTAGGGGTGATATAGTAAAATCACCTGGTTGCAGCAGGTGGATTTGTCCCTTAATTTATCATTTTGTATTTATTTACTTTTTTTAATTAAATATTATTAACTTTCTAATACTCAAACGACTTATAATAATTAATTACGGGTGATATAGTAAAATCACGGGGTTGAAGCAGGTGGTTGGCGCCATAATTCATCATGTTGTATTTATTTGCCTTTTTTAATTAAATATTATTAATTTTTTAATACTTAAATGAGTTAAAATAATTAATTAGGACCAAGAGGTGGAAAAACGGATTAGATCCATCCGATCAAAGGCCGTGGACGGTCGAGATCTTTTTGGTCATACCAAAGACCCACACTTATTAAAAGGAATGATTAAATATTATCAATTTTCTAATACTTAAACGGCTTATAATAATTAATTAGGGGTGATATAGTAAAATCACCGGGTTGAAGCAGGTGGGTTTGTCCCTTAATTTATCATTTTGTATTTATTTATTTTTTTAATTAAATATTATTAATTTTCTAATACCTAAATGAGTTAAAATAATTAATTAGGACTAAGCAGTGGAGGAACGGATAAGATCCGCCGGATCAAAGGGGGAGGTGGACGGCCAAGATCGTTAGTTGTTAATTATATTACTTTTTAACGTAATGTAATTTATCATTTTGTGTCTATTTTACTTTTTTTTAATTAAATATTATCAATTTTCTAATACTTAAACGACTTATAATAATTAATTAGGGGTGATATAGTAAAATCACCAGGTTGAAGCAGGTGGGTTCGTCCCTTAATTCATCATTTTGTACGTAATGTAATTTATCATTTTGTGTCTATTTGACTTTTTTTAAATTAAATATTATCAATTTTCTAATACTCAAACGACTTATAATAATTAATTAGAGGTGATATAGTAAAATCACGGGATTGAAGCAGGTGACTTTGTCCCTTAATTCATCATGTTGTATTTATTTACCCTTTTTAATTAAATATTATTAATTTTCTAATACCGAAATGAGCTAAAATAATTAATTAGGACCAAGAGGTGGAGGAACGGATCAGATCCATAGGATGATGGGCCACGTGGACGGTGGAGATCCGTTTGGTCGTCCAAAACGGATCACCACTTATTAATAATGATATCCTAGACTAGGGGTAGGCATAAAAATCGGAGAACCGAAAAATTATACCGAATCGAATTAATTTGGTTCTTCGGTTTAGTTTCGTTTTTTTTTTCGGTAGTTCGATTTAGGGGTAACGGTTCTTCGGTGCACCAAAAAAATGAACTTTTATTAAATGTTTTTTTAAGAAAAAAATTCATTTAGCTCATGTTTGGCCCAAAACTTTTCAAGACCAAGCCTCAAAACTCATATCCAATTACCCCATCAACATTTACCTTCCATCCTTATTACTTTTACATTTTTCTAATTTTTAATTTTAATTCCTAATATACTTATATTTCTAATTGTAATTCCTAAATTTTCACACAAATACTCCTAATTTACAACTATAATTCCTAGAAAATTTCACACAAATACTACCACCGTATTGTGATATGAAAAATGGAGCACTACAATGACATGTATTTAAAATTGTCCTCATTTGATAGTCTATTTACAATATTTTAGATTTTTTAGTGTCTTATATTTTGATTTGGTTCTCATTTTATTTTTATTTTGCACCGAAAAATCGATTTAAAAATACCAAACTAAATCGAACCGAATTAGTTTGGTTCGGTGTTCAGTGCATACTTTTTCAAAATCGAAAATCGAAGAACCGAATCGAAATTTGATAAAATCGAATCGAAGAACCGAACGCCTATCCCTAGACATATACCATCAAATAAGGGAAAAGGACCAAATTTACTCCTCTACTTTGGAAAATTGGCTAAGTATACCCTTCGTCATACTTTGGGGTCAAATTTACCCTCGCTATTAAGAAACTTTTCACATGTATCCTTACTTTAACCAAAAAGCCCAAATAAACGTTAAATGTCCATTTTTTAAAAGTAAACCACACCCTAATCTAACCTGCCCGACCCAACCCACAAAAAAGACACTCAAATATACTCCCTCCCTCAATTCTGTTGGTCAAATTTTTCCAACGAGATTAGATCACTAAATATTTATCAGTGCATAGCTTATGAAAAATGAAACAAGAGCAGAGTTTGTACTAGACATTTTCTCTAGTTACATACTTTTGTGTTATCCCATTCCATTTTACTTTTTATTCACTTGTAAGCAACCTACTAGTGTTGTACGTTGAAATAAAAGTATATTTGTTTGTTGGAAAAATTCAACCAACATAACTGATGGAAGGGTATATTTGTTTATGGTTTTTTTTTTATGGGTCGGGGTGGGTGGGGCGGGTTAGATTAGGGTGTGTTTTATTTTTAAAAATGGGGCATTAACGTTGATTTGAGCTTTTTTTGTAAAGAAAGAGTAGAAGTAAAAAATTTTTATAACAACGAGGGTAAATTTTTCCTCAAAATATGATAGTGGGGTAAATTTGGACCCAAATTATGACGAAGGGTATATTTAGCCAATTTTTCAAAATAGAGGAGCAAATTTGACCCTTTTCCCATCAAATAATATACAAATAATATTTCACCCGTCCAATAATAATTGTTCATGTTATTAAAAATAGATGTCCAATAATACTTGTTCAATTTGAAAAAATCAATGGATGATTTACTCAGCTACCCTTTTTTTTTTTGTTATTAAATAATATTCATTATTCAATGTATTTTTTAAAGTATTAAATTTATTATATTTAAAGAGTGATATTGTAAATTATTTCTATTATTTATTATTTTTTAATTTATGTGTCAAGTAAATAGTGAATAAATATTATTGGAGGAAAAGAGTATAAACTTTAACCATGTTAATAATTTGGATGGTCGAAGTGTTTTAAGTCAATTTCCCTTTTATTCTTTTTAATTATTATGCTAGAGACAATAGCCTGTGTGTGGTGTAATGGTGTAACAAGTTTTTCACGGGTTCGATTTAATTAGGTTTGAAATACAAAAGTATGTAAAGTAGTTGTTTCGCGATGAGAATTAAATTTTTTTGAGTTGAAGTTATGTTTGATCATAAAAAAAAATTAGAGTTCTTTTTAATTTTTTATAAGAGAAGTAAGAGTGAAAACAAGTAGAATTTATTTTTACTTTTTCGAAAAAAAATTTACTTTAGTGAAATAAATTTTATAGTCAAACACCACAATTTTTTTTTTTTTTATTAAAGTGAAATAAATTTTAAAAAAGAAGGAAATTTTTTTATGACAAAACGAGTCCAAACTTTATAAAAATATTTTTTAATTAGCAGATGGATCTAAAAGTCAATTATCGATTTGACCCACATCGTGTATTTGATTTGCTACTATCAATTGTTGCTATTAATTACTTTTCTGCTCAACTTTACTTATTCATTATTTCAAAAAATTATTTTATTTTTATTTCTCACTTTTAAAATATTACTTCTTTTATTTTAAACAGAATGACCTATTTTAACTTGATACGAAATTTAAAAAATAAAATAAAAATTTAAATCCTGTGGTCTTAAATTAAAGTTATGTCAAATTGATCAAAATATCCTTTAATCTTATGATCGTAAACATGTCATGTGAAAAGTTGAAATTAAGGTGTTGCCAAAAAAGGGAAGAAATCATTCTTTTTTAAGTAGACTAAAAAAGAAAATAGGTCAACTTTTTTTAAATGAAGGAAATAAGAAAAGATAATTTATTTTTTTATATTTTATTTTTATTATTATTTTTTAAGGAACATGTAAAGTCTAAGATGAATAAATAAAAGTAAACGAATAGATCACGAGTATCTATATATCTCTTTTTTGGACAGGGTGTCTCGCAATTGCAGTATGCACTCACTTTTCTTAATTTCTGACGCCTCAATCAAATGCAAACAATAAAAAGTGTACAAAATGAAAGTGTGCACTCGTGGAATTTAAGTATTACTCCCTCCGTCTTGTTTAAGTTCGTCCTTTTATTAAAAATATTTATTTTAGTTTAGCTGTTTAATTCAAGAAAAATTTATTATGTTTTTTTAATAATACTTTTATTATTAAAGTATATATATTTAAATTTATATTTTTAAAGCATAATTAATAAGACTAATTTGATAAAATAAATTTTTAATAAATATTTTCTTAAAAAAAATGCCAAGTTAACAAGGACCAATTATTTTAAAAGGGATAGAGTAAAAGTTTTAGGGTGTATTCCACTTTTTTTTTGGGGGGGGGAAATTCAAAAAATGAATTCGCTTTGTGGATTTTCTCAGTATTTGGTTGTGTGTGTTTTGGAGCTAATTTTGTTAACATATGAGAATTTAAAGGCAAGTCGGCAGCTCTTTTACTGTATGATTTTTTTTTTTCTAGTAAAAGATAATACTGAAAAACGTATAGGATTAGCGAATTTGATGATTTTGTATAACAATGAACTATAATGCAACTAATCATTTATAAGAGAATTATTAAGTTAGTTAGGTGATTAAAACATAAAGTTAGATGGGTTAATAAGTTGGTTAAAGACACAAGTATATATTTATATTAATATAACTATTTTTGTATGTTTTCTCATATTGGAAAAGTTTACTTTGACTCGGGTTCTTTCTCTCTTCTGTTATGAGCTCGTTTTAGCATATAATTTGAGTTTCTAATCCTGACACAACTAATTTTAAATTTATTTACAAAAACAAAATGATAAAATGACCTTATAGTCTAAACTTAACTAGGACCAATTAAATTGGGATATTTTGATTTCATATATACCACGTCTTGACATAAAAGAATCTCTGTTTGTCAAATGGAATAGAACATTGTCGTGTTACTAGGAGGTCATGAGTTCAAGTCGTGAAAACAGTACCTAGTAAAAATGCAAAGTAAGACCGATTTCAATAGACCCTTATCGTCCAACCCCTTCCCCGAACCTATGCATGGCGGGAGTTTTAATTCACCGGATTGCTAATAAGTGGGATCTACTATATGAACTACTAATCATATTTTTTTTTCTTCTTTTAAGCACAATTCAAATTATCGCCATACCAAATAATAATAATAAAATAATAATTCTCAATAATTTTATTGGTATATAAACCTATAAGATCAAATTATCTCTATAAAAATAATCTATAAGATCAAAATATCTCCAGAAAAATAATAGGTTTAAAATCAACGTGATACATAAAACAAAAACAACACCCAGTATATTCCCATCAAGTGGGGTTTGGGGAGGGTAAGTGTATACAGTTCATACCACTACCTCAGAGGTGAGATAGAGAGACTGTTTTCGATGGACTTCCAACTCCAGATAAAAATCTATTTTATCTAAAACCCATCAGCGCGATACATAATAAGACTAAAATCTGTTTTCAACTAGTGAATATCACATACATGAATTTTTTCAATCATTTCATATCTTTAGCCAAATATGCATTGATTCCAAGAAATTCATAAATCTTTCGAAATAGTTTCATTCCATGTAATTTTAGATCTATCTCATTCCTTTTTTTCCTCTAATCCATAATACATGATGTTTTCTAACTTTTCTATTTAGTCCTAAAGAAATAATTTTTTACATAATAAAAGAGGTGTTAATTTCTTTTCAAAAAATTATTCTTATTTAGTTAAATAGATTTTTACATCACAAAGAAATCATATTAGATGAGTACTATTTGATTAAAGAATAATTTTGCAAAAACACCTTTTACTTTCTAGGAATGAGTTAATTTTGTAAGGAATGTACCCAAACTAAAAATACTATTCATTTTGTTTTAATTTGTTTGTCTTAATTACTATTTGAATGGTCAAAATATAATTTCATAATTTTTTAATACATTTCTAAATATTTTGAATTGTTAACTATTTATATAGTTTCTAAATATGTAAATTTTATTTCAAAAATTGAAAATTCTATGTCTGGTATTCTGGATTTACATTGTACATTCGTTAGTTTAACTTTGTACAATGGATCAAACCAAGCAATAGAAATGAAGGGAATATACGATATGAGCTGGAGTAAGATGGGAGCTAAAAGCCCATATTCGAGTTCAGTCAAACTCAATAGTTTTTTTTCAAATAATGTATTGTGTTTAAAATTTTTATTAAATATATGTTTATAATCCAATTATTAACACTTGAAATTATCGTTTTTGAATTCAAAACCTATAACGTTGAAATCCTAGCTTCGCCTAGAAACCGCATGGAGTGGAACTTTTACCCACCATAATGTTACTCCCTCTGTTCAACAATAGTTGTCATCTATTGTCTTGACACATGCCTTAAAAAATAAGAAAATAATAGAGGTTGTTTTACTATATTATCCTTTAAATATAATAAATTCCATGTTTTAGGAAATATATTGGATGATGAATAATATTTAATAATAGAGGTAAAATGGGTACATCATGGTAGTAAATTATTCATTGATTTTTCAATTTGGACAAATATTATTAGATATTTATTTTTAATATAATGGACAAGTAAAGATATACGAAAGGAGTAAAAACATGTCATGTGTTAGAAAAATTCAAATGTACTCGTACGCTAATCTATGCATAGTAAATCATCCTTAAATGGAAGCTAAATAATTGAATAAAAGTGGGGACCACCTCTTTATTAGTTGATCGAATTATTAAAAGCACATTTAAGAATGGTGCTTTGGTCGCTGTACCTTATTCCATTGTAACACGCAAAACTTACCACTGATAATCAGAACTACTTATCATACCTCCTACTTATCATAAAAAGGAATCCAATCACGATATGCTAGTGGACTTATTACCATTTACAACTATTTTAAATGATAATGCCTGCCCAACTTATCATCATTTTCGCAGCTGCGACGTGGCGATGTGTATCACTTGTTCAAAGTCGACGCCTTTGGTGGACTAAAATTTCTACTTTGTACGCTTTTTGTTTGTCTAATATTTTAAAAATTAATTTTTATTTTTATTTGTCATTTTTAACCTATCAAAAAAAATAATTATTATTTAAAAAGTTTTATCACTAATATTAATTACTTATTTTTTAAATTATTTTTAAAGAGCTAATATTCTGTTCATTTATTATTACTAATCAGCTTCCGCATCCTGAGAGTCACTACAAATATTTTAAAATTATTTTTTCATCATATTAATAAGAAAATGATTGCAACTTATAACATTTTTTATATAGTTTTTAAATTTCTAAATTCTAAATTTAAAACATTAATCTACTTCAATTTAGTTTTGAAGTTCAGTCAATTTGACTCTCATAAAAGTGAAACGTGATAAGTAAAAGTGAACAGAAAGTGTACTAAATATTAATTAATAGAGGTAGTGTCGTAAAATAGTCATACGAATCAGTGTTTCTTAATGAGAGTGTCAAATTCAAATGTAACAAATAAAAATAAATGGTTGTTTTCGTAATGGGTATGCAAAATCGAAATGTGACAAGTAAAATTTAACGGAGGAAGTAGTATGATCGTGTTCTTCACGCATATGTAGGTGCGTAAGGCACATCCTCGTCACGCTTTCTGCATTTTTAGTATTTTTTTGTGATATAAATAAAAGCAGTGGGAGAGTGAAAGAAGTAGAAAGAGAAAGAAGAGGGCAAAGAAAAAGCAAAGGAAAACGACGGAGGCCCACCGCTAAAAGCCGAAAAACATCACCCTTCTTCTTCGTCTTTGTTTATGCTTTCTGCAAATCCCGATCTATACGTTTTTGTTGCTAAATTCAGGTATAGATTTCGATATTTATCCTCTTTTTATGTGTTTTTTTGATTATTTTTTTCAATAGTGTTTGTGCATGTTTTTGTTTTGATTCGAATCGATCGATTGTGAAAACCCTAAATTAAGGTCGGTGGTTGCAGATTATTGTGGATCTGCGAGGTTAAGTTTGATCAGTCAACGTAGATGACTTCGTTAAGCAGAGAGCTGGTGTTTCTTATACTCCAGTTCTTAGATGAAGAGAAGTTCAAGGAAACAGTACACAAGTAAATACTTTTTTTGTCTTTTTTCTGTTTTCGTTTCGATATATTTTTTGTGATGATTTTTGTATTAGTAATTTTTGTGTGTATGTTGTTTGGTTTTTATTGATGATGAAGGTTGGAGAAGGAGTCGGGTTTTTTCTTCAACATGAGGTATTTTGAGGATTCGGTGACTAATGGAGAGTGGGATGAGGTGGAAAAGTATTTATCTGGGTTTACTAAGGTGGATGATAACCGGTACTCAATGAAAATATTTTTTGAGATCCGTAAACAGAAGTATCTGGAAGCACTTGACAGGTACATCCGGCGCTTACATTTCCGTGCTTCTTTTCGATTATTTTGGGACCTCATTTGCCATTTTGGTTTTAGCTGTTTAGGTTGTTAATTTGATTTGGGTGCTTTTATTTGTTGCAGGCATGATCAAGCTAAGGCTGTGGAGATTCTAGTGAAAGATCTGAAAGTATTTTCTACGTTTAATGAAGAGTTGTTCAAGGAAATAACGCTCCTCTTGACATTGCAGAATTTTAGGTATAGAATTTTTATGTTGGTTAGTTTAGAGGGTTGTTGGTTGTTACATTGAAGATGTTAGAACGTTGTTACATTGAAGATGTTAGCGTTCATGATATGGTGAATTGTTTTCTTGGTTGAGAAATTTAGAAGAATTGTGTATTAAACACGAATGCAGAACCGCAGTTTTCCGGGTAGTCGTCTGCTGTTTGTTTGTTTCGTATATAAATGGCTGTAGGAAAGCAAGTTTGTTGTTAGGTGGACAATTCTCTGCACCTCAGTAGTTTTCCGCTCGCAGCAGAAAACTCTAGAAGTATGCACCCGATATGAATGTGGATCTAGAAATCTATATGCCATCACCTGAATCGTAGGATTCTAGATATGCAGAGGAGTACGAGTATGAGTTTTGAGATTCGGCTGTAAATGCATAGTACGACATAGATAAGTCATATTCAATAATTAGTAAGGTCATTGGACTAAAACTAGTATAACTACATTCTTCTTAAATACCTAGTAAGACATCCCATGTAATAGCAAAGTGTCCTAATACTTGTGTGAAGACACACGTGCACACATGTTTGCCCATAAAATGGAAACCAAACGGCACACAAACCTGTACTTCTTGGTCGTTGTCAAATTCAAAGCACCCAAGATCTGTTGACCAAGTCCAATGTTTATCCCACACCCGCAACAAAATCATGTTGGACCGACATGGTGCTGCAAGGGAATTTGAAGGATCCATGCAACATAGATTTAGAAGATCTTGATGATCAGGCTTTGAATTTGAAGGATCCATGCTACATAGGTGTAGAAGATCTTGATGATCTGGCTTTGGTTTCCTTTATCCGGCGCCTCTTTAATTTACGTTCACCCCCAAGGGTTATCCCTTTGCCCTTTTGAATATGGAAAGAGATCTGTAAGAATTTTGTTATAATCCGATTGCTGCTATTCAACTACTAGGGAAGATTACACAAGTAGTTTGTTTCTTGTTTCGCATGGGAGGTGTAACTTTGGCCTTAATTACGTCCTACTCGAGATTAAAGGTTGCTATGTTCATTTTTATTTAGTGATTTTTCTGTGTTGTTTGGACGGGTTGTCAAAATTACTTTGTTACTTGTGGTATATATGCTGACTTTCTTGGGGGCTTGAAATTTTGCTCGATAAAAGTAGTTGTATAAATAAAAAAATGATGTCTAACAAGGAAGAGAAAAAATTCCTTCTTTCTCTTAATTGTAAGGTTTCCATATTAATATGCTAGTATCTCTCTGCCTTTAGTTTTGTTAACTGTGGTGCAGGAAATTATCTATAGGTGAGCAGTTGGTTATCAACTTATCATTAGTGAAGTTATTGGACTAAAACTAATATAACTACATTCTTCTTAAATACCTAGTAAGATATCTCATGTAATAGCAAAGTGTTCTAATACTTATGTGAATATTTATATATTCACACACATACATGCTCACTTGTTTACACATAAAATGGAGACCATAAGACCAGCAAACCTATAGTTCTTGGCCATTGTCGAATTCAAAGCACCCAAAATCTGTTGACCAAGTCCGATGTTTATCCCACACCCACACCAAAATCATGTTGGATTGACACGGTGCTGCAAGGGAATTTGAAGGATCCGTGCAACATAGATTTAGAAGATAAATATCTGTTGACCAATTTCCAACATAGATTTTGGAAAGAGATTTTTAAGAATTTTGCTATAATCTGATTGCTACTATTCAACTACTGGTTAGTTCTTTTTTCGCGCAGTAGGTCTAACTTTGACCCTGATTACGTCCTACTCGAGATGAAAGGTTGCTACCTTCATTTCTATTAAGCGATTTTTCTGTGTTGTTTGGATGGGTTGTCAAAATTACTTTGTCACATGTATATATGCCGGCTTTCTTGGGGGCTTGCACTTTTGCTAGACAAAGTTGTATAAATTAAAAAAATGATGCCTAACTAGGAAGAGAGAAAATTCGTTCTTTCTCTTAATTGTAAGATTTCCATATTAATATGCTAGTATCTCTCTGCCTTTAGTTTTGCTCAACTGTGGTACAGGAAATTATCTGTAGGTGAGCAGTTGGTTACATTCCTTTCCTTCCAAGTCTATCTTGTTCATTTCATGATAAAAAATTTATGGTTTGAATATCTGTAACGCTAGGGAGAATGAACAGCTTTCTAAGTATGGAGATACCAAGTCTGCTAGGGCTATAATGCTTGTTGAGCTTAAAAAATTGATCGAGGCCAATCCTCTTTTCCGCGAGAAGCTTCAGTTTCCTGGCTTAAAGAACTCAAGGCTGCGGACATTGATAAACCAAAGGTGACTAAGGAACACATTTATTAATATCCTTTTGCTCTGTATTTCTCGGCTACAGAAGTGTGTTTTTTCTTCTGGCAGAGTTTTAAGTTAATAACATTTTATGAATCCTTTTTCGATTTACACCATTATATGTATATCATTATTATTCCTTTCTATTATCTCGCAGTTTAAATTGGCAGCACCAGCTATGCAAGAATCCGAAGCCCAATCCTGATATAAAAACTCTCTTTGTTGACCATGCTTGTGGGCAACCAAATGGTGCTCGGGCTCCTTCGCCAGTTGCTAATCCAATAATTGGTTCTATGCCTAAAGTAGGTGGTTTTCCACCTATAGGCGCCCATGGAGTATGTGTTCCTTGAAACAATTATCTCCTTTCTTTCTCTCTTAGTTTCTCCTTTTTTTTAAAAGAATAAATGTAAGCTCACTGAGAATATTATTTAAATTTGTTGTTGAAACTAGTCTTGTTTCTTTCTCTGAAAAGCCATTCCAGCCAGCACCAGCACCTATTGCTTCGCTTGGAGGATGGATGGCCAATCCACCCTCTATGCAACACCAAGCTATTTCAGGAGGACCAATAGGCTTAAGCCCTCCTACTAATGCTGGTAAGTTTGCTTTCTTACTGATGAATGTCATTTCAGTGTGGCCTGTTTCCTATTGCTTTATCAGTGTCAACATCTAATTTCACCGTTCTTTTTTTCCCCCTGTTTTTCCCTCTGGCTAATTTGTTGGCTTGTTTCGTGTGTGCAATGCGATAGCATCCATGCTAAAGCATCCTAGGACTCCTCCTGCTAATAATGCTGCATTGGACTACCAAACTGCTGATTCTGAGCACGTGCTGAAGAGGCCAAGACCCTTTGGGATGTCAGAGGAGGTACATAATATGTCATTTACACACACTCTCTCTTTTCTTTGTGTAGGGTGGGGGTATTGTCATTCGGTCTAAGTTGCGCGGACTCTTCACTTTTGATGCCACACCCGTGTCGGATTCTCCAAAAATACACTACTTTTGAAGAATCCGACACACACCCGTTGACATTTTTTAGGAGTCCGAGCAACATAGCAGGTTACTTGTTAGTTTAGAAGTTCTGAACTCTTGAGGTACTTTTTGGGGTTAAGGGAATTTTTAATTCCTGCTAATCTTTAGGTTTCCTTTTTGTTTCATCTTATTTTAGATTGTCAAACTGTGCTTTATCATGGGATATCTGGTATTCGTTTCTTGATTTAAATGGACTTCTGCAGGTCAATAATCTCCCTGTCAACATCTTCCCTGTCACATATGGACAGAGCCATGCTCATAGTTTGCATTCTTCTGATGACTTGCCCAAGACTGTTGTGGTGAACTTGAATCAAGGGTCTGCTGTTAAGAGCATGGATTTCCATCCTGTGCATCAAACCCTTCTTCTTGGTCAGCTTTCTGTGCTACTGAATTACTTAGATACGCTCTGCTTTTCGCTCTAAGCATGTGATGTTATGTTTCTGAAGATTGTGCTTGTCACCTTTTCAGTTGGAACAAACATTGGCGACATTGCTATATGGGAGATTGGTGGCAGGGAAAGGCTTGCATTTAAAAACTTCAAAGTTTGGGAGATAAGTAACTGTTCGATGACTCTGCAGGTTAGTATATCTCTACAAAGAGTATTTAACCTTTTTTTGGGCCTCCTTCCAGTTTTGGTAGATTTTAATGTCCTCTTTCTAACTTATAGGCTTCTTTAGCGAATGAATATACTGCAACAGTCAACCGCGTGATGTGGAGTCCTGATGGGAACCTTCTTGGTATGTAATAATCATCCTTCTTGTCATTTGAACTGAGGATTTTTCCTGGGGTGGAGGCATTTTGATAAGGGTGCTGCTATGGAGAGAGTACTTGTAGTCTGTAGATTTTTTGATAGATTGAGCTCATTTTTTAATATTAAAAATTCTCTACTATTTCTTTTGGTTTTCAGTTGCTAAGAGGAAATTATAGATGATTGACTTTTGGTAGCTTTAAGCGTGGCCGTTTTGTTTTCCAAACCACTTAGTCGGGTTCCTTTTTCGGTTTGACTCGGTTTGTTGGGTTTCAGGTTGTTGGGTTTCTTTGTACATTACACCCCTAGTGAGAAGTATTGGTTTCCACTCCTTAAGATTTTGTGATAGTGAATTTAGCCACTTTTTCCTCTTTTATTATGTGATATAACAAATGAAATTTGTCAGGTCAGTGGTTCCTGTTATTCAATCATGTTATTTTCTTGATTATCAATGTTGATCCAGGTGTTGCGTATTCTAAGCACATAGTTCATCTATACTCCTACCATGGCGGTGATGATTTGAGGAACCACCTTGAGGTGTGTTTAACTTGAGATTTCAGTTATATTTAGCTATATTTGTCTTCTTTCTTAGAAACAACTATGACCTGATCTTCTTTTATTTGTTCTAGATTGATGCCCATGTTGGCAATGTTAGTGATCTTGCATTCTCACATCCAAATAAACAATTATGCATCATAACTTGTGGAGAGGACAAGGCTATCAGGGTATGCATTGTTGTTAGTTTTCAGCCTTCTAAAGATGAATTTAAATTATCAAAGGGCCTCATTTTAGAGCCTTTTATGTCCACTCAGGTGTGGGATGCTGCCACTGGCTCTAAGCAGTATACTTTTGAGGGCCATGAAGCACCTGTGTATTCTGTGTGTCCTCACTATAAGGAAAGCATTCAGGTACCATCTAATTTGTGCATCTTTAGAATCAGAATGATGATATATAGATGGAGCGTTGGTTTGATTTTATGATTTTTATCAATTGAATTAAGACTTAAGAGTATGTAAAAGTGATATGTGGACAACCAATGCAAGTTTATCCTCCTACCCCAAAATTGTGGACAATCATTACAGGAGAAAATGCTATGTTGACAAACTTTTCCTATTTTTGCTAAGATATGCTTTTGGCCACTGTATATTTTCAAACTTGCATTAATAAACGCTGAATTTTGATGTGTCTTTTATTTTTATCTTGTCTTTCTGCCTACTGTTTATGCATCCTTGTAGTTATTTCCTGACAACATTTATTGGACATAAAACTTTGTGTAGCTTCAACTATCTGATATGTTATGTTTAAGCATTGTTAGTTAAACAGACAATGAAATTTTGCATATTTTTCTTTTGATTCCTGTTTTGAGAGAGTTCCTCTGTTGATTTTCTCTATCCTTGTCGTCAATTTTTTTTTTTCTCTTTCTAATCAAGTTCTTATTTTCTGCATAGTTCATTTTTGCAACTGCTGTTGATGGGAAGATCAAGGCTTGGCTCTATGATAACATGGGATCCAGGGTTGATTATGATGCTCCAGGCCACTCATGTACTACAATGGCCTATAGTGCTGATGGAGCAAGGTAGAAGTCTAGTTAGCCACCTTTGTTCTGGAAAATGGTGAAAGATTAAAGTGGCTAATGTTTTATTTGTCAAAAAATTGTAGGCTCTTTTCTTGTGGCACCAGTAAAGATGGTGAATCATACCTTGTGGAGTGGAATGAAAGTGAAGGTGCTGTTAAACGTACTTATATTGGTCTTGGGAAAAGATCTGTCGGGGTGGTGCAATTTGATACTACAAAAAACAGATTCTTGGCTGCCGGCGATGAGTTCACAATCAAATTTTGGGACATGGATAATACAAACCTCTTGACGACGGCAGATGCTGATGGCGGACTACCAGTATGTAGTTAAAATCTTATTACTGCTTTAAAGGTTATTGTTGTAAAATGTCCAGCACTTCTAAAAAGATACAAATTCACCTTTAGGCATCTCCATGTATCCGGTTCAGCAAAGAAGGGACACTTTTGGCTGTATCAACCAGTGAAAATGGGGTTAAAATATTGGCAAATGCTGATGGTGTTCGGCTGATCCGTACTATTGAAAGCCGTGCTCTTGATCCCTCCAGAGCTCCTCCTGGTGCTGTTGCAAAGGTATGTTTGTTTGGAGGCTTCATTACTAGTCTAAGACCATTATTTCATTTATTTTTTTTAAACTCTTGGCAGGCACCCATGATCAGCACATATGGTGCTTCTAGTTCAACTGCTGGAACTAGTATTAGTATTGCGGATAGGACTGCACCAGCGGCAGCCATTGTTCAACTGGTAGGTTTTATGCTTAGCTCATGCAGTTGGATGATTCGGTTTTCAAAGCTGCATGGTTTTCACTGAATAACATTCGTTAACACCTCTAAAATTAATATTTACATGTGCAAGATATTGCATGTTTGTCAATTTGAACTCTTGACGCAATATTTGTTAACCACCATTTTTACAACTTTTAGAATGGAGATAACCACAGCCTGCAAGATATCAAGCCCAGGATTTCTGATGAGCTGGAGAAGTCCAAAATTTGGAAATTGACTGAAATTAGTGAACCTGCTCAAGTTCGTTCCTTGAGGCTTCCAGATAGTCTACTGTCCGTGAGGGTAAGGATGTGGTACCTTTCCATTGCTTATTTGTTTAATATCTTCTGCTTTGGGGGCCGAGTTGTGTAGGAGTTCTCTGTTAGCTGGTTGTTCCTGTAAAGAAGGGATCTTGGGCCTAACTCAACCTCAAAAGCTAGCTCATGAGGGAGGATTGTCCAAAGTCCATATAAGGATAACAATTACCCATCCCTTTTCCGATGTGGGAATCTTAACACTCCCCCGCACGCCCAGACCTTTAACTGGAGTGTGGACAATATAATATGGGGGCCCAACATCGGTGAACAAAGAATTGGGATGGGCCTGGCTGTGGTACCTTGTAAAGAATGGATCTTGGGCCTAACTCAACCTCAAAAGCTAGCTCATGAGGGGAGGACTGTCCAAAGTCCATATAAGGAAACCAATTGCCCATCCCTTTTCCGTTGTGGGAATCTTAACAGTTCCAGAACAAGTTTTTGTCAAGTCTATTCATTTAAATTTTTGTCTAGTCTATTGATGTACCTGAAAGGAAAAAATAGGTAATTCCACTGAGGTTTTTTAAATTAAGTTTCTCAAGCACTCTCAAGTTTATGTTTCAGATATCTTACGTAACTTGACTTATTGTCAATCAATTTTTATATTTGCTATTCAGATCATTAGATTAAGGTATACAAATTCTGGAGGTGCAATTTTGGCTTTGGCATACAATGCTGTACACAAACTCTGGAAATGGCAACGGAATGAGAGGAACGTGACAGGAAAGGTACTGGGACTTTTTATTTGAGGTTCTTTTCCTCTTGCCATATGCAATAGTGAATTATATTTCTGTTTCCTCTTTGACCTTAATGTTTCTTTTCTGATGACCTTTCCCAATATCTCTCTCCAGGCATCTACTGCTGTCCCGCCTCAATTATGGCAACCTTCCAGTGGAATTTTGATGACAAATGATATAAGCGAGACAAATCCCGAAGAAGCTGTTCCATGCTTTGCACTTTCTAAGAATGACTCGTATGTTATGTCAGCATCTGGTGGAAAAATTTCTTTGTTTAACATGATGACTTTTAAGGTATTTATAAACCAATGTTTCTGGCTTGGTTGGATAGCTTGTGTATTGGTGTGATTAGTAGTGTTTAATATGAGGGTTAACATACATCTTAATACCTTGCAGACAATGACAACTTTCATGGCCCCTCCACCTGCAGCAACTTTTCTTGCCTTTCATCCACTGGATAATAACATTGTTGCCATCGGAATGGACGACTCTTCAGTACACCTCTACAATGTTCGCATTGATGAGGTCCTGGAATAAATTAAGACTAGAATATCATACAGATATGTGATACGTGCATAACATGATGATTTAATTGCTTTTGATTTTTATGTGACAATTTAGTTATATGCTTGATTAAAATCTACAGGTGAAAAGCAAACTTAAAGGTCATCAGAAGAGAATAACTGGCTTGGCCTTCTCTAGCGTTTTGAATGTTCTGGTATCATCCGGAGCTGATGCTCAGGTAACTTCCAGGTTATATCTGCATGACCCAGATTCACTGTTGGTACTTGCTCAATGCTTTTCTGATACACTTGAGAAATTTCAGTGGGTGATATGGCATAGAATTTCTTATAAATAGCAAACTAGCTTTCTACCTGGTCATCAAGTTGCCTTTTATTGTACTTATTGTCTGTGGCAGGAAAGTTGAAACACAGCAGTTTTCTTCCAAATTCTCTCTCTTGCTTTCGCCAGAAAATTTCCATCCTGTAATTTTATTAGAGTGCAACATCTTTAGTGTGGCATGATGTCTCTCTCTTGGATTCTTACGTTTTACATTCTTCAGCTTTGTGTTTGGAGCATGGATGGATGGGAGAAGAAAACTAGCAAGTTTTTGCAGATCCCCTCTGGTAGAGCAGTAAATCCTCTTGCTCAGACACGGGTTCAGTTCCATCAAGATCAGACACAGTTGTTGGTTGTTCATGAAACACAGATAGCTATATATGAAGCATCAAAGCTTGAATGCATGAAGCAGGTTTGTAAGACATACATCTGGTTTACGTAGTACTTTGCTTTTGGTGGGTTACGATAATGTTATGTCCTATGTGTATTTGGCAAAGATTATATTATTGCATGGTGGGAGATTGTACATGGGCTTTCAGATAAATAGGCCTCAAATCACACAAACTTAGAATTATTGTTAAAACTAGTCAAAAATATTGGTTTTAGCTTCTGTATGTATGTCTGATCTGATCAACTCAAGAAAAGAAGGCTGTTGAACTCACAGAAAGTTTGGTTCCTTGCAGTGGGTTTCACCAAATGTTGCAGTTACTGATGCGACATACTCGTGTGATAGCCAGTCAATTTTTGCTAGTTTTGATGATGGAAGTGTCAGTATCTTTACTGCTGCAGCACTCAAACTGAGGTGTCGGGTGAATCCTGCTGCCTATTTGCCTTCTAACCCAAGGTATGAATCGTATCAGGGACAATAGACTAAAACTAGGTCTAGTTTCATATTCTCTCATGTTTGTCTCCTAGTTGCCTGATGATGTTCTCGACAGCTCCAGAGTGTATCCAGTTGTCGTTGCTGCTCATCCATCTGAATCAAATCAATGTGCAGTAGGACTTACTGATGGCGGAGTTTATGTGCTTGAGCCTCTAGAGTCGGAAGGTAAATGGGGTATACCACCTCCAAATGAAAATGGTGCTGCCCCTGGCATGAGCTCTGCTGCCACTGGTCTTGATCAAGCATCAAGGTAGCGGTCTGCAGTAGGCTCTCTGATTTAAACCTGTTGCCCATCAAATGCTCCTGTGCTATACTTTTTGGGGGAGATGTAGATTTTCAGTTCTAGGAATACACCTCTGACGCCAGTGATGAGAAGTTTGGCGGTTTCTCCTGTTGGAAGCTGAGACAGTGCGGAGAATCAGGATTCAGTTAAAGAAGGATTCAAAGAAAGTCAAAATGTTGATAATTATAGGTAGAGTAGGGTTTCAGTTCAACCTCTGAGAATTTTTGCCTGTAAGTTGTTTCTGTTCAAGCACTATACTTTGGCGCTGTAATTATCAAGAGCTCAAGCAAGTCAGTTTCTCTCTCTCTCTCTTTCTCTCCCCCTACTGTTGTTGCTCCGCACAATAGTCTGTTTCAGCATCATATTTTCAGTCTCGCTGCTAAGCAGCTATTGCTTCCACTATTTTTTTTCTCCAGAGTTGGCACATTTCCATTGTGACAGTAATCACATTTCAATGTGGATAACCAAAGTTCTGCTGGTAAAAGTTCTTGATCTCAGATGAGTTACTCTTTGCCATTTTGGAATTAACTTAGTCGAAGACTTTAGGTTAAATATATAGACGGGCACATATTAGGCACTAATTTTTATACATCAAACTTGGTCCAAAGCTAATGTCAAAAGCATCACTGACACTATTTTTGATTCCTCAAACTTGTTGAGTTGGGTAAAGTTATGAGCTAAACAACGCTTGAGAGACGAAGAGAGTGGGTTAATGCACGGGGACAGGACAAATGACGAAATATAGTGACATTGTGCCAACAGTAACAGCTATCGGAATAAGACTAGAGGCAAAAATGTAGAAACAAATTAATAATTGCAAACCAAGTACTAAGGCGGTGTGTATTTTATTTTAATGTTTATGTACCATCTTGTTTGAATAACAACAGGAACCTCACCAACATGAATTATGGTGGGATAATTGGTATCCCTCCATAACTTGGACTAAACTTTTTCCTTATTTTATTTGCAGTTTAGTTGAGGTTGTATTAAGAAATTTAGTGCTACTAAATGAATGATGCATAATAGGAAAAATTTCTCTTGCCTTTTACTAATCATTCATTAAGTAAAAATCTTAAGTAAGTTATGAATAATAAATCTGTTAATTATATTAACTCCAACATATTATAGGCAAGATAACAAACTTAAAAAAAAAAAGATACAAAATCAGGAATAAAATCTCTAATGTAAAGCAAATTTTATATAATCATGTACTCCCTTCATTTAAAAAAGAATGACCTACTTTTCTTTTTAATCCGTTTAAAAAAGAATGACCCCTTTTCTTTTTTGACAATACTTTAATTTTAACTTTCCACGTGACATGTTTAAAACCACAAGATTCAAGAGCATTTTGGTACATTTGTCATAACTTTAATTTAGGACCACAAGATTCAAAAGTCTTCTTTATTTTTTTAAACTCCGTGTCAAGTCAAACTAGGTCTTTCTTTTTGAAACGGAGGAAGTAATAAAAAGTGAAATTTAATTAACTTATTGCATTATCATTTATCCTAAATAAATCAAAGAACTGATAAGTGAACTTATATGCTAATAAAAAATACAAAACTATTTAAAAGTCGTTAAATCAACAATTCAATATCGATAATCAAGCAGTTAAATCAAAACTTACACTTATACTTATGAGTTCACAAATTTTGAATGACTAATTTGCGAGATAAAATGAAACTAATACAGTATCAATATTGTGAGACGCGAAATAAAATTTTCCTCAACGTACCACGTGACGTGTGTGTCACCATCACTTCTATTGACACAGCGCACCACTTTTGTGTGATTCCATGCGAAACCCCTTTATTCCATGCGCCTGTTGATTCTACTGTTTCATCATTCACTTTTATTCCTGCAGTTTCTTTTTTTCTTTTTTTTTTTTATATTTTACGCACCTCAATTAAATTTACTCACTTCTTTCATCTTTATTTTTTTATTATATTAAAAATAAATGTTCAATAATACTTGTTCAATTTAAAAAATTAATGAATAATTTACCTACTTTTACCCATTTTATGATTCATTATCCAACACTTCCCAAAATATTAAATTTATCATATTTAAAAAATGATATGATAAAATTACTCCTATAATTTATTATTTCTTAACTTGTGCCAAGTTTGTGGACAACTATAAATTTAATATTTTAAAAAATAATTATAGTTAATAAAAAGTATAAATTAAAAATCAAGTAATAGTTTATTTTTTAATCTTTCTTATAAAATAAAAAAACTTTGCTTTATTTGGCATTAGTCCACAAGTAGGTGTCGCCATTATCCTGCGTTTCCAACACTTGTGATAAAAACGAAAACTCTTAACCCCTTCCCCTTTCATCATATAAATACACGACAACGATCTTCGTAAACTCCGTCACTTTGATTTCCATATAAATACCAACAACAAAACCCACATTCATCATGCTTTTCTCCGTCTCCATTTCCGGCACCGATGAACGGAGACATGTTCCCTCGTCGTAACGGTTCTTCCACCACTCTCATCAAAAGGCATAACAACACTAACGGAAAACAGAAAACTAAACGGAACGGTAACGGTAACGGTAACGTTACAGAAATGAAGAAGAAATCGTCGTCGTCATCGGATAATGGTGGTTATGGATGGTGGTTAGGTAATGCGTATTTCATGAAGTGGACTACGGAGGATGTATTCGGTGTGGTGAAGTACCATCCGATACCGTGTGTATTTGCTGCTTCATTGTTGTTTTTCATGGGAGTTGAATATACGCTTCGTATGATTCCAGCTTCTTCTCCGCCGTTCGATCTGGGATTCATTGTTACGGTTCCGCTAAATCGATTGCTTGCTGCTAAACCCGCTCTCAACACTTTTTTTGCTGGACTAAACACGGTACGCTACGCACATCACCAATCTAAGTTGCTCGGACTCTTTTCTTTCAATGCCTCACTTTACTTTCGATGCCTTACTGTGTCGGATTCTCCAAAAAAATACATTACTTTTGAAGAATTTGACATGGACATTTTGAAGAATCCGAGCAACATAATCACCAACCGGTGCGTATACATCGGTGTTAGCGATCTAGTTCTTTTACCGGATCTACATTTTTCTCGACAAAATTTTAGCATTAATCAAAATTCATTCATTTTTGTAGTTTTTTTTTTCACCAATCTGCTTTGGGTTTAATTTAGGTATTCGTGGCGATGCAAACGGCGTACATTTTGTGGACTTTTTTAATAGAAGGGCGGCCTCGAGCGACAATTTCGGCACTGTTTATGTTCACATTTAGAGGGATTCTTGGGTATGCTACACAATTGCCATTGCCAGAGGTACCTTTTTCTTTCCCTTTTTTATCCACCACCGTATACAGCTAGATGTCTTTTGCTTTTAAAACTCTAAAAACAGAGTTTGAATAACTACAGCTAATCACCTTTACCAATTGTAGCAGCATTTAATAGTCATACCAGGTAACATTTCCTATTTTTTAGATTACAAATTTTGTATTTATTTTTAGGATTATAAGTTATGATTTAATATTTTAAGAAGGTTTGTTTGTAAATATTATTTGAATAACTTAATAATGTAAATTTTTTTAATACTTACAATACATGTAACGTGAACTCTTAAAAATGCTTTCTTTCCACTTTATTCGCGTAGGTCACAAGCTATAGCCATCTACATTTGACTTAAACATTAGTACGAGTACTAGTAGTAGTTCTGGATGGATTATCTTGAACTTTCGTGTAGTCTCGACTTCTCGCAATCAAATAAGCTATTGCGTAATGCTCTCTTTATTTTATTTTACTTGTCTCATGTTTAATTTACTTATCACTCCAATTAAGAAAATATTTGACCGTTAGTATCTTACTTTAGTTATTTAATAATAAGAGTAATATTAAAAGAAAATAATATTTTTTTTTAATTTACTAAAATGGTTAAATAAAAACAAAAAAGTACTTTTAGCATAATACCAAAAAAAAAAAATGAAAAAAAGAGTATTTCAAACAATATTTTATTTAACAAAAGTGGTAATCCTGAGAAAATGCCGCTTGCTTAAAAAATACAGGGAGACCACATGGCCCGACTGCACATAATGCCACGTATCCGACTGTCATTTATAGCTTTAGCCTTAATAAATATAAATAGGAGCTGTCTTAACAAATAGCTTGGACTTGTCCTAGCGAATCTAATGCAAATAAATGAATAATGTTGAGTAATTCTTTTAGCGTGCTAGTACTTACCACATTAATATAGACATTAAATTAGCACCACCCAGCTTTGATTCTGACAAGTGACAGTGTCACTCTCTACCATTAAACCTCCATGTGCTGCGATTATTTTAATGTGTCGATTCTACTTTAAACTGCGAGTACTGTTATTTAAAAATGCACTGAAAGATCGCTTTCACAATTGCAGGATTTCTTGGGGTCAGGGGCCGATTTCCCAGTAGGGAATGTGTCGTTTTTCTTGTTTTACTCAGGTCATGTTGCGGCGTCCGTGATTGCTTCGCTGGATATGAAACGCATGCAGAGGTGGGAATTGGCTCGAGTGTTTGACGCCTTGAATGTATTGCAAGTTGTGAGGTTGCTGAGCACTAGGGGACATTACACTATTGATTTGGCTGTTGGTATTGGCGCTGGCATTTTGTTTGATTCTATGGCCGGAAACTATGTGGAGACAAGGACAAAATTAGTATGTGCTGCTGCTAATGGTAGTGGGGTGGAATACTCACCTAAGCAGGAAAATGGTGTCAAATATCAAACTGTATCTTCAGATTAAGACATGCATTCACTCAAATGTGGGGTGGTGAATTTTTATCTTGAATTGTAAAAGATAACTTTGGCTTTGTCCAATTGTATGGTCTTAGTGCATCTATTCCAGTTAGGTTCTATGTGACTGCAACTGCAGCTTCCCACCCACCCACGCAAGCCCATTAAAAAAAAAAAAGAACAACTTAACTCTCCTTGCTTTTCTTAATTTAATGTTAGCAGCTTTCTGTAGATGGTACGTATGGATCTTGACATCTTCAGAGTATAGATTCTTTTTGTTGAATAAAATAGAGAGAAAGAGAAACAGAGAGACGCAGAACACAAAAGAGGATAAAATATTGATTCCAATATGTCGTATTATTCATCAAAATAAAGCTGCCTATATGCAGGCTGAAAACATAACAAGGAAATCAAAACTTACGGTAACCTACTTCCTAAATAATTGCTAGTTATTCTCTCCTACAAGTTAGGAGTTAGCAACCTAAAGACTAGGTAAAACAACCTAAAGACTAGGCAAGACAAACTTGGTAAAACAGAGTCCAAGTATAGTAAAAAACTGCTAAACACTTTTCATACCTATACTCTCTTACTTTAGAGTTTAGAGTATACCTTATCTTGACATGTAAAGACGACCCTGGCTTAGTGAAATCGTAGGCTTTTAGTGCACCTTTATTTCAACAGAAAAGGTTCAAATAGGGCTGAAACGTATCATAAATGGTTCCAAATTTCTTTTTACACTTATTATATCAAAGATGCCTCAACGTATTTGAATAAAACATACGCTCATATATCAAATCTTATTTGATGAATTCGAAGAGGTTCAATTGAAGATGCCTAGGGCGAACTCACAAATTAAGGCTAGGCTATCTTTCACAGGAGAGTTGTTCATCAACAATAACATCCAAAAACTAAGGTAGACGTAGAACTGACGTCGTCATTAAAAGCAATTTATACCTAAGGATTCTAATAAGGATTACAAATATCCAAAAATGTCCCTAAACTAAGCATTTAAATGATTGCGGACGAATAACAAAATCTGGCAGCTCTACCATCGCGAAAGAGGACCAGACTCGTGATTCTTGTGGAGTCAACTTATCTCGCTATCGCTAGCTAGTTGGGGCAATAATCATTATTAAAGTCTCTTCTTTACTTTTTTTTTTTCTATTCGATATTCGGTATTCATGTTAGACTTGACTATATTCGAATTTGCCCAATGCAAGGTCCATTTTTTTGGGCGGCGGATTTTTCCATTTCCCGCATCTCTAATTAAGGGTGAAAAAGACCGAATCATTCCACCATAACTCAGTTTATTACTTTGAGCTTCTATATGTCTTGAGCCTTGGTCTTCTCTTTGCAAACATCTTTTTTAATTTATTATGAATTTTGAAGTCTTCTTTCCACACTCATTTAAAGTTGTTGATGGTTGGATAAAGGCTTTTAAGCCCATGATATCCACCTTAGATCATACATACAGTAGTACTAATAATTAAGGTGGAATGTGGGACGGTGGTCGCACACAATATGAAGACCACATTATTAACATGGGTTGATCGGGCCTTCTCCGTCCACGAAAAGATCACCAACTCATAATTTAACGAACATTTAATGGAAGGCATTGATAGAGAATATCAAAATTAGTCTTACTTTAGCCGTATCTTTGGATCAAATCAACTATTTTAACTCTATCTTTGCGTACTAAATCAAGAAAACGTGTGTGTGTTAAAAGGGAAAGCAAAGAAGTGCCTTTTAATCCAATATTTTGACAATTCGTTCTGCTTCGCTTTCCTTCTTTACTTTTAAATCACCGACTTGTACGTCAACACAACATGTTCCCAACTACTTTAATTTTCCTAAGAAAGAATTTCCAACCTACAAATTACAATTGTAGTGATGTGTCCACTAATCACCGGGCCACGTTGTGGCTGCACAAATATACAGAGTAACAGGCTAAACTAGAGAACTATCTTAGTTTTACGTTTAATTATTTACCTGATTTGTAGAAGTTTTACAACAATCAGATTGCATAAAATACATTAATTAATCGTCCATGTTCAACATGGATGAATAACTTTGAAAAGAATATAGATAACTTATGTAGCTGTGATCTATATGCTCAGGAGCAGGACCATCAAACAAGAGTTTTAGTTGCTATATGCCTAGTTATGGTACAGCTTGTGCAACTGGAAAGTTGAAAATATGTGGATTTCCCAAAACAAAGGGTTGAGATGCATGTATACTGAAGTTTAAATCTGAATATGGGTAGTATACAAGTTAGTCCTCAGAATCTGGTTTCCCACCCAGTGTCCAGCACCTGCTTTGGAGCCCGACTAATCTGACTCCCACATTGGGTGTGGGCTAAAGTGCTCCCTACCCAAGATGATTCCATACCTAGGGCACGAATGTGAGACCTCCGATTAAGGATGGTGGAATACTTACCACCCACCCACAACCTTTAGTAGTTAGTCCTCGGAATCTAACTATGGTGAGCAAGAGTATACTTTTCTATTTAATAGGAAGTGAATGATAAAATCAAGCCAGGTAATTAGTGTAAATATTTAAAACCTCAGTGAAGAATTCAATTGGTTTATTTCGCCAAAGCCTTTATTAATTTGGGAGTTGAACTGTAGTCTATATGGACCATCCCATTCGGTTTAGTGAATGAGAACATCAAGCAGAAGTCCTATAAAACTTGTGTATTGGATGATAATCACGCGAGGCCAAAGCAAATTTACTGCAGCACTATGTCCATGAAATGTTATTAAAGGCAAGTATTATAGACTCATTGATAGCCATAATAACTATTTCAACTAATTCACTTGTTTCTTGCAAGTAAAGACTAGCCATTCCCTAATTAATTCAACTACCAACGATTGATTAAGCACTTGCTAGAGCTGATTTCTTGTAAATTATTACTTTTAAGACTGCGAATGGCAGCGAACATCCTATAAATCTCTTATCAGTTTTAACATCCCCTGCATATTTCTATACCCCAAACTTCTCTAAAATGCTTATGTTAAATCAAGCCACTCATCTTGATGTATTAAACAACGTGGGTAATTCCTAGATCTTCAGTGTTGAAGTAACAATAAACAGTTATATGTAAACTGCTGACCCGATTTACTACTATATGGAAGTAGAACAATTCAAGCTGCAGCTTGTCTTCACAATTAATCATCAAAAGAGAAAACAAGGCATCTATATGTAGCAAAGGAACTGGCATTACTAAGCAGAACAAGTTGTAGATAAAATAGTCATAGGCAGATCTAGATGTTTGGTTACGAATTGTAAATCCTGTATATATAATTCAAAAAATAAAAGAGACATGTATTATTAACTTTGAGAAACTTCAAATCTTGGATCCACATCTGAACATAGCTAGTGGAGTCACTTGTTGCTGCCATTGTTGAAGAGAGAGTAGATAGAGACTGTTTCAGAATGGATAACGCACCCTGAGAGGTATAAAAACGGAACCACACAAACCCAAAACAACTCTGCGTTAGCAGAAAGCAAGGAAAATCTCTGACACACCGTCCCACTTCAACAAAAAAATAAGGAACAGCCGAAAAATCTTTGTTATCAAACGTAGCCACGTAGGCGTGAGGCCCCGGCCCCAAAAAATCTACTACTGAATCAGCGGCCTATCACTTAACTCAATTTCCAAATCGTAAATGCCCCACCGCCTTATCAGTTACTTATCACCTTCTTTGCCAACTTGGCTTTCCGCCTACTGGATGTCTAATCTACATTCTCCACCATAAACTCAAATTCCTATATATAAACTAAGCAACCCCAAACCAAAAAATTGCCAAGCCCAACAATGGCCCTCTTATCACCACCCCCATCCAAGCCTAAACCTTACCCATTTTCCCCTCTTCCCCAAGCAGTTCATAGGCCAACAAGAAGAAGCACCTTCCCTGCTCAACCAAAACTTAATTTAAATTCCTTTTGTTATACTTATACATTACGAATTGGCGCGGTTAATAAGCGCAATTGTTATGGAGTGGAAGGAAAAGTAAGATTTAGCAGAAGAACACCAATGCCAATTGTGAGTACAGATGCAATGCCTATGTCAGAAAATAGAAGAGAATCATCAAACTTTAAGAGAATTCTACTTTCTGATGTTGTGGTGACGCGGCCGAGGAATGTGTTATGGGGTAGGAAATGGAATTCATTGGATATGGGCTCAGCTGCAGTGGTGGTGTCTATGCATTTGCTTTGTCTATTTGCACCTTTTACTTTCAATTGGGCTGCTCTTGGTATAGCATTTGGTTTATATGTAATCACTGGACTTCTGGGTATTACACTTTCTTTTCATAGGAACCTCTCTCATAGAAGTTTCAAACTTCCTAAATGGCTTGAGTACTTTTTTGCCTATTGTGGTGTTCAAGCACTTCAGGTAATTCAATAAATTTGTTCAGAGTACTGCTGCTTTTTTTCTTGTCTAATGTATTGCTTCTGGTATTAAGTGTTTTAATTTACTATGCTTCGTTATATATGTGATTGTAGGGGAATCCAATTGATTGGGTGAGTACTCATAGGTACCACCATCAATTTTGTGATTCAGAGAAAGACCCTCACAGTCCTATTGAAGGATTTTGGTTGAGTCACATGAGTTGGATGTTCGATACCAACACCATTACTGAGAGGGTAATTCTTTCATCTTATCTCTATTGAAGAATTAACCTGAATAGCTTCGCCAGATATACAATAGATGTATAATTAGTGTATAATCTATGCATACCAGCTAGGAAAAGTAAACAGTGAATCCAACCGCTATTTGTGTGAAGATCCCTCATCTATTTGCATACTTATGAAAGGGAGAAAATTCTTGAGTACTAATTTTCTGTTTTCTTGTGTCAAATTCTTGAGTACTAATGTTCTGTTTTCTTGTGTCTTGTTTATGTGTAGACAGGGAAGCCCAACAATGTGGGGGACTTGGAGAAGCAACGCTTCTATCAATTTGTTCGTGATACTTATGTTATCCATCCAGTCGCACTTGCAGCTCTGTTGTATGCAATGGGAGGATTTCCTTACATTGTTTGGGGCATGGTAAGTGAAGCTTTTCTTCCTTTGCACAGCTGCATTCATGGAGAAAGCATTCATTTTTCCCTTTTAACATTTTGGAAAATCTATTAATTTGGGGAAAATGAAGAATTGGTTGAGAAAAGTTAACATTGTTACCACATCCACTACCATAAAGATTGAAATATCATATGTGCAAATGAGGAAATACAATGTACAATTGAATAAGCTTGTTTTTCTTTTTAACAGCCTGTTTGGATTGGCTTATTTTTGTCATCTTGGGTTTAAAACAAGTGCTCAAAAGCACTAAAAATAAGCTAATCCAAACAGGCTCCAAGTCTTTTGGGTATTTAAGATATTGTTAAGCAAGTTTTATTATCTGTTCAAATATCCCAATGTGTTTGTATGTGTCCTCCCTCCTAACTCAAGTTGTGACCCAGTTTTGTGTACTGTATCTTCTTCATGTGTCAAATCTCGCAATGGCAAGTTGTGAGCCAATTTTGTGGAAGAAAACTATCGTTGCATCTCTCATTAGAATACTGTTTTTTCTTTATGTGTCAAATCTCCCATGCTTTTGGATCTTTCTCCTTGCCTAACTCAAGTTGTGAGCCAATTTTGTGGAAGAAAACTATCGTTGCATCTCTCATTAGAATACTGTTTTTTCTTAATGTGTCAAATCTCCTAATGCTTTTGGATCTTTCTCCTTGCCTAACTCAAGTTGTGAGCCAATTTTGTGGAAGAAAGTTGATGTTTTATCTGTGGTAGGGTCTTGCTTTTTCTTCATTCACGAACTACTGGACAAAATCAAGTGGTCATTTGTTGTTGTGCCATACAATATGTCTTTTGGGTCTCACTGGCAAGTAATAGTAGTAGTAAGTAAATGATTTTCGACAGTAGTGCTTTCCTTTGAGGATCAAAAAAACTGTTTACCGTGAAAATTTCAATTACCTTTCAAGATTTGATCTGAATGACTTTCCAAAAGCAAGCTTAACGTAGGTAAAATTTCGAGTTCTAGAAACGAGCTTGCCCTGATTGAATTTGAAGCATTTGTATTATGCATTTAGTACAATGAAAGTCTGAAAATTCATTTGCTAAATTTGTTGCGTCTGCAGGGGATGAGAATTGTGTGGGTATACCACATAACTTGGCTAGTAAATTCAGCATGCCATGTATGGGGAAAGCAGGCGTGGAATACTGGTGACTTATCAAGGAACAACTGGTAGGCATTGTTTTCACATTATTTCTGTTGTTCCCTCAGTTCTATTTTACGTGACGCAGTTTAAATAAAAACAAAAAGCATATTGACAAATTAGCTAAATTTATACAAATTTATTGTACATCAACAATCAAATGAGAGGTGCTAAGGGTTCCTCTTATCATAAAAAGTACTACTATAACTTTTCTATCAAGTGGTCCTAATAAGTCATGTCATTAAAGAAATAGCAACATTAATTAATCTGACTAAAAAGAAGTGTTCAACATTTTCTCTTTTGTGGGCTATCTCACGATAATTGATGGATTCCTTGTAGGTGGGTGGCATTGCTTGCATTTGGAGAAGGTTGGCACAACAACCACCATGCGTTTGAGTATTCAGCTAGACATGGCTTAGAATGGTGGCAACTTGACATGACATGGTATGTAGTAAGATTTCTCCAAGCTATTGGATTGGCCACTGATGTCAAGTTGCCAACTGACACTCATAAACAGAGGCTGGCTTTAGCTGACAGTTAGGAAAAACACAATATCTGTATCACGAGAAATTTAGATTCTTGAGTGACTAATTAATGTAACTACGTTGAGCGCACACGGGTGAAGCTTCTTTCTTCGGCTCCTCCATTTTGTAACTACATGGAATGAAAGCTGCATTTGCTCGAATTGCTAATACTTTGCCTATATACAAATTTTCCATTAAAACTTATTGCAACTCAAAAACCTTGCTGCATTCAAATTGTTAGCTTTTGCTACAGCAAGAACAAATGAAAATTAGGCTTGCTAACATCATTGGATGTATTTTAAAAGATTGCATAGGTTAATATGGGGATTGTATCAGAGATCATATGGCTTAATTGAGTGTGTGAGTGCACTTTGTTCTTTTGTTGATAATTTATTGTATTAGAAAGGAAATTGTTAATAATAATATCATTATGTTACAGAATAACTCCCAAGTTTCAAATAATGAGAAAAAACATATTTTTCATAGAATGTAAGGAAGTCTAGTCTTGAGTTAACAACAGGAACATATTAGAATCGCTCATCAAGTGGGGATCATGCATAACTTCTGATGAAAATACAATTATTCCAGGCTTTAAAATGACCATCCAAACACCCAGTTTTCTTTTCACAATATCAACCAAACACCTGAATAAAGAATTTATGCCTCATCTACTTCTTGATTTTATTGTATTCCTCGTGTTCCTTTTTTTAAAAAAAAAATAAAATTGTTTGTTAATACATTTTTTATTTGTTTTCTTTTGGATTTCAAACATAAATATTACAAAATATTGTATTAACATATTACCAATTCCCATATTCCATTGCAAGGCCCATTAATAAATATATTATATTGTGATATATTATTTTATATTAATCTCATAATGGGCCTTGCAGTGGAATATGGCTTTGCGCCTATCGTACAAATGAATTAATTAGGCCCATAAATAGGGGTGGAAAATGAGCTGTTTGAATTGAATTTGAGCGGATTAAAATGGGCTGAAGCAATAAATGAATCATTGCTCAAGCCGTCTGAAATATAGATGGGCTGAGACGGGTTGGGACAAGATAGACTAAACAATGGGTTATAGCCCAACCCGTCCAACTTAACCCATCATTAAACAAAATTATATTTACAATTCTAGTAGCAATTTAGGTTGGAACAATATTTTTTAATTCTCTTTTTTGTATTTATATTTACATGTTGTTGTTTTTTTGTCTTTTCAAGTAAAAATAAAATCTGGAAGCTTTCTGATTTTTTTTATTGGATCCAAACAAAGTTGCAGCAGCTAAATTAAAAAAAGAGATGCAGTTGTAAGCTAAATAATTTGAATAAAAATAAGGGAGTTATAAATTTATTTAGTTTGGCAAATTTTCAAGAAAGAAAAAGAATAAAATTGAAGCACCTAAATAAGAATTAAAAAATATTAAAGGTGAATTTATAAAGATTAGAATTGAGCATCTTTAAGGGTCAAAGTTAAACATAATCATGGATCTAAATCAGTCCATCTTCAAAATCATCTAGCCCAAATCCATCAAAATATAAATTGATTGGACGGGTTAAATGGGATTGGATTAATTTTGTCACATCTACTCATAAAAAAGAACAATAACTTGGAAGACGGGCCCGTTTAAATTCTTTGTAGGTAGACCCACGTTAAGCGGGGCCAAAGTGCACAGATACCCAAGTTTTGGACCACCGTTAAAGGGTCATTTGCATTTTTACATTTATTTTGTGTTGGTCTTTAATTTTTATCTTTCACAATAAATACTTTTTTCATACGGCATAATTTTATATTTTTGTATTATAATATCTCCATCATATGCCCGAAAATAACTTTAGTTTCTAAAGAACTTATATCTCACTAAACACAAGTTTGATTTGCTACAACAATAATATATCCAGTGTAATTTCACAAGTAGGGTTTGGAGAGAATATATTATATGAACCCCTTTCACGCTACGCTTTTAAAGATAGAGAGGCTATTTCCTACAGCCCTCAACTCCAGAAAAAAATAGGCCAAATCAATATGAGAAAGATATAGTGGAAATGAAAAAGTAATGTCAAAATATTGTAGAGAACCAATCAAATCATCCTGAACAGTGATCATAACAAGATAATACGCAAAATAATTGATTATGACCAAGAGTGCCAAAAGATTGATATGTATTAAAAAAATTAAGAAATTGAAAAAATTTCTTATAAAACTATATATACGCACGTACATGAACACACATATATAATTGATTTGATTCAATTTTTAAAAATTATTTTGTTTACTTGAATCCAAAATCAAACTAAATTTTATCAATTTTAAATAAAAATCATAATCAAATCAAATAAAAAAATATCAATATTTTTCTTCCATTTGATTGGATTTTCGATTTGGTTCAACTTATCGATTTTCATTAACACCCCCTAGATAGAGTATTGTAATTGACAGGCATTCTCTTCGCGACGATTCATTGAGAATTAATCATTTATCACTCTGATTCAATACATAAAAGGAAAACTATAATTAATTGTCCGCATTCTCACAAAGGAAATTATGATACTATGTACCTTGGATGAGTACTGTACAATATAGGTAGACAAACAATTTCATTTTCTATTGAATTCTGTATTATATTGCACTCATAAGAGGTAATCAGGCAATAAAAAGGCAAAATAATTGCGTTCTCGAGCAATGTATCATTGCCACTAATGTTTTTGGAGTACAAACATGACATGAAGAGGACGCAATTGTGTCCTAATTAATTGAACTTTTCGGAAGCACACGTATTATTAGATTATTGATTAGTAGTTAAGTAATGTTTTAATTTGAAGTATACATTTCGAATTTCTAGGCAAAAAGACATCATAAGTTGGGTATAATAATAAAATACCCTCTCTGTTTCAATTTATGTGACACTTGGGCTCGTTTCGTACAAGGGATACTTAATCCCAGAATTAATTTTAGAATGAGTTCATATATCTCATGTTTGGTTGGGATAAAATGCATGGGATAACCCATCCCGGTATTAGTTATCCAGGGATTATAGTGTTATTTTTTATTCCTTATTGTGGGTGAGATAAATAATCTCGGGATTGCTAATTTCGAAATAATTAATACTGGGATAACTTGTTTCAAACCAAACGACCCTTTTATGTTTTAGTCTGTCCCAGAAAGAAAAATATTACCTATTCATAATTAAAAATAACTCAACTTTAAAATTCACTTTCACCTTTAATGAAATGATTTATCATCACATAAATATCTAAGTATATTTTAGATCAAAAGTTTTTTTTTTAATGGTGTCAGGTACTTAAAACAGATACAAATAAATTAGGACGAAGGAAGTAATACGATTGGCGGAGCCATATGTAACTAAGGGGTGTCGACCGACATCCCTTCGTTGGAAAATTACACTCTATAACTAGATAAAAATATAATTTTTATGTATATATATTACATATTGACACCCTTAACTTCTTCGTGAATTAACTTCTTTATATTCTGACACTCCTTGATGAATATTTTGGCTCCGCCACTGCTAGGAAAGAGTTAGAAAGTTGAAATTTGAATGGAGAAACAGCCACAGTAAATAAGCACGGGAGCATAAAGGATGATTATGAAGTCTATGCATATTATATTAAAAAAGTGGACAAGCATTTTCATTTTGGACATGGGCGTCTTCAGTTTGGAAATAGTGTGAGGGTTCATCTCCCAAGCTATGGAAGTTTGATATTTTTAATTCCAAGCATGCAGTATTTTTAGACTTTCCGTGACGGGAAAAACAAAAGAATGTTTGAGATTAAAATAATATGATGAAGAATAAAAAATGTTTGTTCGGTTATCTAAGTTTTTATGGTGTTTTATTAATTAAAAAGACTTGTCAATTCTAGCTGCTCATCACATTCTGGTTTAATTTGTTTGTGCAGAAGTGAATTTCCTTATATTTTAATTTAGGATCACAATAAAATTATAATTTTGGTTAAATGGATTTGATGAATTAAATAGTTTAATATTTTTTTTAAAAAAATGAATGATATGACATGCCAACTAAGAGAAATGAAAACTTTTGAGGTGTTTAGTATTTTTTGAGAAAAACAGTTATAGTTGAATGATATTGTGGTGCTAAATAAAACATAAGTGATATTTAAAGAAATTTCCAAAACTTGAGTGATTCTTTAGGGAATTTACTCTTTGTATAGTGCAGCTTGAATTTCCATTGTAGTATAAAATAGTACCAATAAGGCATAAAATGCAGCATATAAAAAGAATAATACTAGGACGAAAAATATGATATAAAATGGTAGAACTTGTAGTAGTAACAACTAGTTTGAATATTACGATGAGTTTAAGTTTTGAGTTTCTATCACATTTCACTTAGGCATCGTTTGATCGAGGAATAAGTTATTTCAAGATTGTTATTCCATCCCCAGTATGAGATATAAATAACACTACAATATAAGTTATTTCATGATTTTATCCCAATCAAATATAAAATAAACTTATCTTAAAATTAATTCAAAAATTAGTTATCCCTTAATTTATTTGATTCGAATTTCATTATTTTGATAAATTCATTTAACATAATTTTCCAGCAGGGAGCAGAAGCTGGATTGTCATGTCTACATTTTGAGCTTTTACATATTAAATTAAGAACATGGCGACTGTACCATGTTTACCGGGGGTGCGAGCTGAGCAGTAGTGACCAGAAAATGCTTTGCCCAAACTCCAAGGCTTGGGGGGCATGGAAGAGTGTCATATATAAACAAACAATTCTTTCTTTTTGCACTCTCAAAAATGAAAATAGGTTAATAAGGACGAAATTGGGAGTCAGTCAGATGAAAAGTGAAAAAAACAGAGTCGTATGCAGTGTGGTTTGTGTTTTGGCAGTATGTAGAGTGAGTAAAAAGGCAGCTCATCTTCTTGCTAATTACTCCACTATATTTTATACTCTTGTCATTACTGTTTTATAGCCTGATCAAGTTTTTAAAATCAGCTTATTTTCAGAAGTGTTTTTTAAAAAAGTATTTTTAGTGAGAAGTAGTTTGTGTTTGGCCAATACAATTAAAAAAGTACTTTTGAGCAGCAATTAGTGTTTAGTCAAACTTTTAAAAGTGCTTTTAAGTATATTTTTCTCATAAGTGTTTTTTTCAAAAGTGCTTTTGGAGAGAAGTTGCTTTTTTTAGCTTATGAAAAACTGCTTTTTTTATTCCCCATAAACACTTATTTTCTTCCATAAGCTTGGCCAAATACCTCAATTTTTTAAAATAAGCACTTTTGAGAAAAAATAAGCACTTTTGGGGAAAAAATAAGTTTGGTCAAACAGGCTATTAGTATTATCTCAAAATATTATTGTACTTCTGGTCCGTTTGGATTGACTTATTTTAGGTGCTTTTAAGCTAAAAATAGTTTTTAAGCACTTTTGAAGTATTTGGGTAAATTTAAAAAGTGCTTATAAGTACTTGATTTTTGGCTAAAATGCGTAAAATAAGCCGAAAGCCAAAAGCCCATCCAAACGGGCACTTCTTTTATTTAAAGATAATTCAATTTCATAAACTTTTTAGAAAATAATTTACTATAACATAAATATCTAAGATTTATTTTAGGTCATAGTTTTAAGTGAGTTTTTAATTATGATTTGATTGAAATCTTGTGAAAAAATTTGAAGTCACACTGAAAATTTAAATCTTATATTTTAAGTTTGAGATTGAAATAATAGTTAATCAACAAATAAATATTTATTTAATATAATTTTTTAAATGTTATTCAAATCTTATTCATGTCCAAACGTTCCTAATTATCTTTCCTTTTATTTTTAAATTTTCACGTCTAAAAAATATTGTCACATACATAAAGTTTAATAATAAAGTAAAGACTTTTGAAAATTATATATTTGTATGAATCGTCTAAATTGTTAAGGACAGATAAAGAGGAGAGGTGTATATGCCCAACAAGGAGGTATAAGAGGTTCATACTTATAGGTATTAGAAGAGGTAGAGGTAAATGTAGGTGGAAGAAGTACTAGGAACAAGTAAGTAGAATTTAGAGAGGACAAGACACACCTTCAGCTTACCGAGAACATAATCTTAGATGGAAAGACATGAGGGTCGAGGATTAATTAGGGTAGTAGTTGAGCAGGCAGTCAAACGTTATCTTATACACTTATCAATATTATTAATATTACTCTTCTACTATCTTATCATTCGATTTCATTTTGAGATAATTGCATAAAAGTACAACCCACGACTCTAAAATTGCACCTACTTAGTCAAGTTTTTAAGTTTTCGAATGCATAACCTACTATTTTCTTAACTTAGGTGTTCAAAAATCCGTTATACAACCTCATATAAAAACTTTGATTTTTATTTTCTTCAACAATGTTTAAGAGTTCAATATACAATATTATACACTCAATATACATTATACAATTATAAAAAAAATATTTACACACTTATATACACTATTATATAAAAGCTGACTTCGTCTCTCCATTGTGCCTCTTCTAAAATTGTGTACGTATCATATTCTTCGAGCTCACTTATAAAATTACGCTAAATATATAATTATTATTATAAATTTAATTTTAGATATAATATAAATTATATTACTCCAATTGATTTTTTTTTTTAAAAAAAATAATATCACACAAATTGAGATGGAAATATAAAAGTAATTGTGATGAGGAAGTGCTAGCTAGTTAACAAAGGAGAAGGGAAATTAGAGTCAGAGGGGGCAGGGAGTTGTCGGGTGAAAGGGTGAGAGAGAGGGAGGAAGCTTAGGAACGCCGCACATCACAGTAAAAGCGGACAGCACGCGGAGGAGGAGACTGACTCTGTGCGGGGTATCCAGCAAGTTGCAGGTCACCATTTAGTGTCCGTTTGGATTAGCTTTTGGCTTCTGATTTATAAGCTTTAAGCCAAAAATTATAAGTTAGGATTTTTAATTTATGACTTTTGACTCATTTTTAACATTTTAACTTAAAATTAAGTTCTTATAAGTATATTTAAAATTTATTCAAACACTCCAAAAATATTTAAAAATTATTTTTGACTTAAAAATATTTAAAATAAGTCAATCCAAATGGACACTTAACCCACCATATAGCCCAAAAACGCCTGCGCCACCCTTAATCCTGCAGTCACTGAGTTACTCTAGTACTAACATACATAGACCATCCTGAGTAGGCTCTCCGGTCTAGTTTATTACCCACATTCACCTCGATTATCCATCCACCACTTGGAATAAGAAGCGGAGCGAGAATTTGAAGCTTTTGAATTTAGTATTCTAATTTTTTCATGTTATTGGATGTTAAATTAATAATTTGAACATAATCAATAAATTTCTCAAGATAAATATAAAATTTAGCTCAAAGCTACTAAGTTCGATCGAACCCGTAACATGTACATTAGCCCCGTCCATGCTTGGAATTATGGTGTTTATTTTTCATGAACAAAGTTACAAACACTACTCTCTTTTAATTTATGCTGACATATTTTATTTCCAAGATTCAAACCATGTAAATTTTGATTGATAATTTTAAATTTTAAAATATTGAGTTAATTTAATTTAATTATAAAAATTAGTTAGATTGATTCTAAATAAACAAACAATGACATGTAAATTGAAATGGAGAGAGTATCCACTTGATTTAAATTGAAATGTACAGAAGCAAATTAGTTTGAAGTTATAAGAAAAGGAACATTTGGTTAGTATCTAACTTTACTAGAAGCAATGGGAAGAAGAAATAACAAGGGAAAAGATGTACGCACTATTTTTCTTTTCCGAAAGGAAAAGATGTACTAGGTAGTTGCATTAGAAACAAAAAACACGGTTGACGAACAAAATATGAAGAATGTGCGTCACGAGCTATTAAATTAAATACTACATAAGAGAGGTCGTTACCAAATATATATACATATATAATATAATACACACATCAATGTAGACAATCGATAAATTAGAGTTGCACAAAATTCGATTGGAATTATTGTATCTGCTGTAAATTACTCCATACGGTTGCAAGATGGGTGTGTGATTCACATAAGCCTAGCATGCGTTTAATTGAAAATTTTTAATTTTAATTTGTAATCTCATCCATAGTAACATACTTTTGTAGGAAGGACATAACATTTTATGAACCACAAGATACTAATAGTTACTTGAATATATTAAGTATTTCTAATTTATTCATTCCAAAGTTTATTTTTGTCATTTTGATTTGGTGCAGTATAAAATCAAGTAGTGCTTATAAAATATAACAGAGAGAATATAAAATATTATATCTAAGAAAATATTGCTGCTTATTTCCGAACGCAAGTTGACACTCGCGTGGACTGATTTTGCTAGATTACCATGATTTGCTTACACTGCCAACCAATAATTAAGTTAGGAAGTAAGAGTGCAAGTGAAGAAAATACTATGAGTGACCATCGTTGATCATCTTGTCTTGACATATATAATGGGAAGCTTGAAAAAAAACTCTCCCATTTTAACCAGTTTGTTAAAAAAGATAGTGACAAATTTTTATATGTAGTAGGAGTAATAATTTTTAAACTTCATAATTTACCTTGTAAATATAAATAATATTTTAAATTTCGTGTTCAGCGGAACATTTTATATAGTATTTTCTTCGTTTTATTTTATGTGGCTTATTTTAATCGAATATAAAATTTAAAAAATAAGAAAATATTTGGTGATGTTTCCCAAAGGACGGAGGGAGTAATTAATTTGGATCAAACAAAAAACAAAATCACAAAGATTATTCAGAGCAAATTAGAAAGGACAAAAAAAGGGTACTGGATGAAAAAGTTGTGTGTGTAAAAGTCAGGGTCCATAGGATAGGTGGGGTCAATTCACCGCCAGATGGTCATCCTTTATAAGTCCCTCACTCCCTAGTCTCATCTCACCTGACTGACTGCAACCAAGCATTTACTGTTACTGCCATTTTTGCTAGTATACACTACTCCTCCCACCCCCGCCAAATAACAAACGACACAAATTAAACACACTCCTTTCGAAAGCAACTCCCTTTACCCCCGACATTTAGTAGTAATAAAGACAGATAGAACATTAATTTCACTCTCTCCTTTTTCTTCTCATATTCATTAGTTGGTCTTTCTCATTTACAAAAAGCAGCCAAAACGGGTCTACCTTTGTGGATGCTTGGTCTCGGCGTTGAACGCTTGCGAGCCGATATGAATCGCTTGCTCGCGTTACTCTTCCACCAGGTACCTAAGACCTTGCTTTTATTATTTTTATCGTTTTGTTTTTTTAGCTCGTACTAAATGTGATTTTTATTCTTACGTCACAAAAATAAACAGGGAGTATTGGACGAGCAATTTTTGCAGCTACAACAGCTTCAAGATGAATCCTCACCCAATTTCGTCTCTGAAGTTGTCAATATCTACTTCCAAGAATCCGAAAAACTCTTACGAAATCTCAGATCCTTGTTGTAAGTTTTTTGTTAGTCTTTACTATTTTGTTTTTTGCTTTGTGGGCGCATCTTTTTTACTAATGGATAGAAGAGGTAAACTCATAAAAGCAATTTTACTACTTTATTGTGGGCATGTTCTTATCAAGCGTGGATGAAAAAGGAGGAAAAAGTTCTAGTCTTTTTGTTGGGTTATATATATCTCTGAGTTCGTATTCTTTACTTTTTTTTTTTCTTCCACTTCTACTGACTTGGCTTATTTTTAAATATGGTGAAAAACAAAAGGACGGACAGAGAGTTTTCGGACTACAAGAAAATGGGAGTGCATTTGAATCAGTTCATAGGAAGCAGTTCAAGCATTGGTGCCAAACGCGTCAGAAATGTCTCTGTCGCCTTTCGCGTTGCTTCAGAGCAGAATAACCGACTTGGGTACGTTACTTTTTTCTTATTTGTCATTATTTAATCATCTCTACCAGGACCAGGACCACTACTACTGTTTCTTTTTTTTTCTTTCTGCTTTACAGATGTTTGAGAGCTTTAGAGTTGCTTGAGCATGAATACTGCTATCTCAAGAACAAACTTCATGAACTTTTCCAGGTAATATATTAGTTTCCCTTCAATCATGTTGAATTTTGTAAATCATGTTTGGACATACAATTCCGCATTTCAACTTGGTTGCAATTTGGAAAAAAAGTATAGTAGTATGACTTATTGCACTCCAATCACTCACAAAATAAAAAACAATTTCAACTTATATTCATGTCTAAATATAACTACGATTTTCAAATACCCCTTTATTTTCACTTTGATAACAACAACTACTTGTTATATTTCACATTTCACAAATGGCCAAACAGGCCTTAATTTGAATACAGTACACATTTTTCATCCTAGCTACTTTATAGGAGTTATTATTTTATAGATGAAAGTACGCCATGCATTAATTAGTTAGATAGTATTCCCTCAGTTTATACAAAAAAGTTATTGCAATGAATCCTTAGCATTAAATAGTTCTGATCATAGTTTCGTGCTATACAGATAGAGCAGCAAAGGCTGCTGGCAGCTGCAGTCAGGTACCCAGTGCAGCAGCACTAAAACAAAGCAGCAAACAAAAGTGGAGGCAAATGAGATATAGCCAAAATTAGAACTTTTTTTCCTGTCCTTTTGGGTCTGGCCCTTCTCGAATCCTGCATAAAGCGAGAGTTTTAGTGCACCAAACTGTCCTTTTTTTTTCTAACTTAAAAGATATGGAGGGGAAATGAACTAAGCAAGGACTAATGTTTTGGTAGTTTTTTGAATGAAGTGTGTGTAAATTGTGATTCTGGAATTTAAGTTTGGAGATTCTGCTTTAATGACTTCCCTTTATGGAAATGTCACTTTATTTACTAACAGCAGAAAGCGTCCAATCAAAATCTTGCTTATCAAAAACATCAGTCAAATCAAATGAATGTGCTTTAATTTCTGCATGTAAAGAATATTTTATCTGTCTGTATTAAAGACGTCGTCTAGTCCAACCAGCAAAGGATCATTTGAAGATTCTGCATTAAATATGGGAGTTCCTGCAAGCTGAACTAAAACTCTAGGCTTTACCTGCTAAGGTACAGCTGTCAATTAATGCATTTTGCACCATAATTTAAAATAACTTTTAGAGTTAAATATTAATGTAACCTTGAAATTTGCTTAATTTATGTTTCTTTCATGAGTTTCTACCATTTGGAATATAGTATTAATCCTAAAAACAGTGTTGATTCATTTGATAAATGATAGGGACGAGCAATCCAAGAAAGAACTTTCATGAACGATTGCTTAACATTGGACATCTTAACGAAGCATATATATATATATGTAAAACCTAAGAATATTATTGACGTAACTATGTCTAATTCTATGTTATAACAAATGAGTAATGCAATCAAGATTGTTCTCGGCCAATTATTCGGTAAAACTTAAAATATAAAGAAAGATTGTTGGCATTTCTTTATAATGTCGCAAACAGTTGAGAATCAGTTTATGATGATTAATGATTATAATGTTGGAGAGGATAAAATTTATAACTAACTAACCTTCAGTATCTATTATAGACAAATACCATTATTAACACTTAAAAAATTCACATGTGAAGCTCCATCACGTAGCTCGAGCTATGAAGAGAGTGGTTGGATTTTTAAGCCTGGGCTTGGCGAATGGGATGAAACAAAAGTTGGACCAGTGAAATCAAACTAAAGTTTATGGTTTGACATGTGCTCAAGTGAGCACTGGATAGGCCCAGCCTAGTATCCTGAGAGAATCCGAAAAGAATCCTGTGTGCCTAAAACACTTTGCAGTGTCCATACTTCTTAGTTACCATGGGCCTTAATTAAAGTCAAGGCAGAACTGCGTTTTCCCGTTTGGGGCCATTTTTTCCTAGGCCTGATGGATGTCCTTCAATTCCATTGTTCAACATAAGAGTAGAGGATAAATAGTCCAGCCTAGCAGTATTATTAGCGACAAATGATCATCTAATTCTCAATCCTGGTTTCATTTGGTTTTAGATCTGGTATTTGGAAGTATAGAAGCTTATTACCACTCCCCAGTTCAAATTTGACTTGGCACATCTTTTATAATAAAGAATATAATAAATTAATTACCATATCAATCCTAATTATTCCTTCTTTGGTCCCAATCTATATGACATAGTTTGGATTTCAAGCAACAAACAAGAAAATTTTGGACCGCGATTATTTCGTATTCCTTTTAAATTGTTTAAATTGTTAATTCTTGTCACTTATAGTACTTTTTATGTAATTTTTAAATATGTTAATTATTTTTCAAAACCCTTATAGATTGTGTGTCCTAATGCACGATCGAAATAAAGAAGTTGACTCTTGATGTCCGAATTATGTCATATAAATTGGGACAAAGAGAGTATAAGTCATCTGAATGTTGAGAAATGATCAATAGTACTCTTAGAAGGATAAATAGGTATAAAATGATAAATTATCTCTTGATTATCTGAATTAGACAAGCAAAAATGAATATGTATCTTTAATATAGTAGATAAGTAAAAGTAAATGGAGAAAGCCAGTAAGATTCACTATTATGCTTGTTTGATCAGGTAAATCTATCTACTTCTGAGATATTTTACCATAAGAAGAAAGACTATTGATTGCAATATTTGGTAACTGTGAGAAGAAAAGTTTCTTTTGGCCAAATAATGATATGATGTTCTACCAAATTATCTCTTGATTATCTGAAATAGACAAGCAAAAATGAACATGTATCTTTAATATAGTAGACAAGTAAAAGTAAATGGAGAAAGCCAGTAAGATTCACTATTATGCTTGTTTGGTCAGATAAATCTATCTACTTCTGAGATATTTTACCACAAAAAGAAAGACTATTGATTGCAATATTTGGTAACCGTAAGAAGAAAAGTTTCTTTTGGCCAAATAATGATATGATGTTCTACCAAATTATCTCTTGATTATCTGAATTAGACAAACAAAAATGAACATTTATCTTTAATATAGTAAACAAGTAAAAGTAAATGGAGAAAGCCCGTAAGATTCACTATTATGCTTGTTTGGTCAGGTAAATCTACCTACTTCTGAAATATTTTACCACAAAAAGAAAGACTATTGATTGCAATATTTAGTAACTGTAAGAAGAAAAGTTTCTTTTGGCCAAATAATGATATGATGTTCTACCAGTTCTTCCTGTTTTTTCTCCACTTTTCTTTGTTGGCAAATTATTATCCACGAAAACATTACAAATATCTAATCCCATATCTGTCAAGTTATAAAGTGGCAAAAAAGCATGTGCCTACTTTTCTTTATTACTTTCCGCGCACATTTTGCGTATGAGCTTTCATCATGTCTTTAAAAAAGGTGGCTCTCTATTTTGCAAGGGATCTATAAACTTTCCAGTATGTTTATGGATATTGACACTCAATATAATTTTGAGAATCAAGACAATATACAAATAATTAAAGATAATGATAGAATGAAATGTATGGACTTACATATGTTGATCTCTCAAAAAGTTATATATCTTCTTGATTTTAATTTTCTTCAATAAAGAAAGTAACTTTCTTAAGATAATAGCTATTAGTTTAGTGATCATTTGAGAAATCAAATCAAAATTACATGTATATAATCAATGTGTATTTGGTAAAATATTAACCTCGCCGGCCTGACGAATTACATAATATATTCAAAGGGAAATGAGAAAACACCCCAAATCCAACATAGAGGGTCAATTTGACAACGCGCATATTTGGTGCTCCACACATTTGAAATTGGCTTCCCAACTACAACCATATATTCTTGTCTTAAGATTTTTCCAAACTATTTAGTCGGTTGACCTAAACAAAAGAGTACCACAACTGCAAAGTAGAAAAAGTCTGTCCAATTTTAAATGGAGCAATCTAGAAATTGTTATAGTTGAAATTTGAATGTTGAAAATACAAAGCCACCATGTATTCCAAGTCAAGTTATGAACACTATTAATGTCATAATCGGTGAAATTTTGTCAACTGTAGCCTATCGTAGGACATAATAGCGGCATTTAATTTTTGAGTTTGAAAATTTAAGGGGAAAAATCTAGTGTAATTTTTCTTGCAATAACAGCTCAAACAAACATTTTTCCTAACAACTCAAAAAACCGAGTTTGTAAACTCACTCTAAGCGAAAGCCATTGCTCACCATAGTTACTTGATACTCTCTCCGTCTATGTTTATGTTCATATTTGACTAATAAGCAATAAATAAAATAATAGTTTTGTTATATCACCCTTAATTATCATTAAGTCTTTCAAATATAAGAAAATGAATAATACTTGATGATAAGGGTAAAATGAATATAAAATGGTAAAATTATCTCTCAGTTTTCAAAATAGACAAATAAAAACGATCATCTATATTTAACATGTATAATAGTAGACAAATAAAAATGGATGGAGGAAATATCTTTTTTTTTTTAATTATACAAATCAATGCTATATCACTTGGCACACATCCCAAATTCAACCAAGAAATTAATATGCTAAGCTTAATTATTAGGGACAATACATATTTTTCTCTGAACTTGTAAGATTTTTCGAGAAGGACACTTAATTTTGAGGGTCCTATATATGAGTCTTCTTATACGTGTAAAAACTAAGATATTTTGTTAAAAGGCTATAAAAAAAATACTATTCACAAGTGACCCAAAAGTCCCCTATATTTATTCGAAGTGGTATAAATTATGCCTCACCAGTATGTAGCATAGCTCATATTTACCTTTTATGAAACTCAATTGAGATTAACCTATTTCTTTTCGAAAAAAAATAAATTCTATACAAAAGAATCCAATCAGCTCCTTAACCAAAAGGTAAAGGGAAGGCACAAAAAAAAACGAAGAGGCACTCGCTGACTCTCGTTTAGTTGCAAAAAGCAGCTGCTGGTTAGTATTATTTTTGTACAATTTATTCAAAAACTAGTGACACCTGCATTGCATGCAATGCGTCGCTCTCTTGGTTACCAATTTAATTAATTAAAAACGTATATCTTTATGATCATATAGGAAATCAGAGTCATTTTCATTTTGTCTTAAATATACAAAATTTATAACGTGCATGGTCAATCCCAACACAGATACTATCCTATACAAGATATTTCCATTTAAATTTTTGACTGCATTGGTCATATGACACATGTCTATTTAATTATAGATGGGTTTAGTAAACTACATTATCCACTATTTCTTTTTATAGTATTATCTTATATATATCTTCTTATCATATATATTCCGACGGTTGTAAAATCTTCTACTTTATGTAGTATGTTTAGCATAGATAATGAGACATGAGTAAATAGATTTTGGGCATGTGTGCATGGACACTCTTCAGCAAACCGCATTACATTTCCTTAAGTAGGTATGTTAGTTTCTAATAAATTTCTTTGATTTAGGCTCCTTCTCTGACTTTTATAACGACTTGCCAGATAAATAAAAAAGGTTAATTTAATTCAAAATGCAATTTAATCATTTAAGTACTTTTTTTTTCCTTCAAATTTATGAAGACATCTCTTAAAATTAAATGTAAAAAGTATGAATTGAAATCATGTCTACGTGTATTGTTCTTGGTTTCAATTGGGAGCTTTCATGTAAGTTCTTTTTGAGGAAAATATTTCTTATGATAACTTACAAATTGAATAGAATAAAATAATCTTTTTAGATCTCTGAAGATCTTTAATAAAAAAATGTAAAACTAAAACAAATTTGTAAAAATGCTATAAAATCAAATCTTTGGTTTTTCCGACTTAGTATTATCCCCCGCACTAGTACGATCGACATGAAGTTGGTAAGAAAAAGTAACCCGGACCCAAACACAATTGTATTTTCTTCTCGTCTTCTAGAGTATATGTAATTATATTCAATGGGAACTCCTTTAATATTAGAAATATTGAACTAATAGTTTTTAGATGGGACCTCTAAAGATCGAGGATTGTCGTAAACATGTTTTGATTATATAGAGATTTGAATATTATTGGCTCGCTGTTTGTGATCTCCACAATATTTGGTTCGCATATACAGGCTAAAAGGTATTAATATAAATTCGCTATTACTACTATAAAGCAACTTGCAAACTTAATTGAGTAAGTTTAAATATTGATACACATGTACAGCTAAAAGCTAGAGATTAGACCTTTTATTCTTAAATTATTACTCTACTTGTTGTATGCTAGATTTGTTGGGTTGGAAAATCGAGAGGGCGTCATGCGAAAGCTAATAGTTATAAATCATAGATGTGATAAATCAGATGACAAAGAAAATTAACCTAAAATATATTATTGAGTATAGTTTGGTCAATTGGCCTACATATTAAAACTAATTCAAAAAAACATAAAAACTATTTGAGAGAAAAAATCTCTCCATAAACAAGACTCTTTTAACGACTACATTGTGGATGTTATTGTGTTATGGTATGAAAAGAGAGATCTTCTATTTATAGAGTTTCAAAACCTTTCCTACAATAAAGAGGTTAGCCAAATATAGAAGAGTTTTATATTTTTCTTTTAGAAAAATTAAAAGTAATTATAGTATTACTTTTATTTTTCTTTCAAGAAAAGTAAAACTTAAATTTGGTAAGAAAATTAGGATAAAAACCCTAACAAGATTTTAATTACAATAATTTATTACTTCTGTATATCATAAATAATTTCTGATTATATTAGAGATTTGAATATTATACGATTGGTCATATGTGATCTCCATAATATTTGGTTCCCATATACGTGCTTAAAAAATATTAAGATAAATTTGGTATTATAATGCAACTTACAAACTTTAATTAAGTGAATTAAAATATTGATACACATGTATCAACTGTATATGCGGGGTTTAATTAATACTCCATATATCATAAATAGATCCACTTTACTAATAAATGCACACCACATGTCTCTTGCAATCTTCCACCTCTTCTTAGACCTTCCTTTTGGCTTTTTCACTTCATAAATATCTCATACTTATTTCATTTCTTTGATTCCTAAGAATAGTAAAGTTTTGTTGACTTTTTCCAAAGTTAGATTTGAAGCCAAATTAGAAAATGAAGAGTAAAGTTGTTGTTGAAGATGCATTTGTTTACAGTGAAGAAACGAATCTCACTGTTCGTAAAACTTCCCTTTTCTTCACTGGAGATGGATTCACTGCCTACGACTGCAAAGGCCAGTTAGTTTTCCGAGTCGACACGTACGGCCCCGATTCTCGTGACTTAGGTGAACTCGTTCTTATGGATGCTACTGGCAGATGCCTTCTCACTGTTCGTCGTAAGGTACTTTTTTCTTCTTCAGTCAATTCATGATTTTCCAATTTAGGCAAAAAAGTATGAGTTGTAAAAGTCTTATTGATTAGAAATTTTTTGGTGAAATTATTGGAACAGAGGCCGAGTTTGCATAACAGGTGGGAAGGCTATTTAGGAGAAAGAGAAGAGGGAAAAAAGCCGATATTCAGCGTTCGTAGATCGTCAATAATTGGAAGATCTAACGTGACGGTGGAGGTATACAGTAATCCAACTGAGGAGTATCAGATCGAAGGATCATTTGCACAGAGAAATTGCACGTTTTTCAATGCTGATAAGATATCGGTGGCTGAAATTCGACGGAAAGTGGATGCTTGTGCCAATGTGGTGCTTGGGAAGGACGTTTTTTCGCTGTCTATTAAGCCTGGATTTGATAGTGCCTTCGCTATGGGATTAGTACTCGTGCTCGATCAAATTCAAGTTGATGTTTTGCCTGATAATCGGGTCGATGCTGATCCTATCCCCGATGATTCTAATCTTTCTTCTTAAATTTTTCCTTCCTTAATCACTGTTTTATAAATTAGTCTCTTCCTTTTTTCTCTTTTATGTAAAATAAAAAGTTCTACTAACTGAAGCAAATATAATGAGTAAATTTTTATGTTGCCAATATATAGTTCTATTTTTGTTATAGTATTGTATATTTCACATAAAATAATACATAAATTCGTGACTACATTTGTTATTTAATAACGCCAACCAAACGGTGTAAAAATTATGCAACTATAATGTTTTTCTTATGCAAAATTTATATTAGGATTAATTATTCCTATATTACAAACACATGACCCCTTGACCCTTAGAAGGTCGTTTGGTTTAAAAAGGAATATCCCACGGTTATAATTTTGAAATCAAAAACATCATCGTAACAAGAATAACTCATCCTACCTTATGTAATAAGCTATATCTAAATTGTGATAAAACAATACCGATCTTAGCTAATATTTCCAATCAAACATGAATTTAAATTGGGACAACTCATCTAATCTCGTGAACCAAACAACCCCATAGTGTATTGTATGGTTTAAATCCTAGCCAAAACAAACAAACAAATGAATTCTCTTAGAACCATTCAAATGCATAGAAACGTTAAAATTGCTTCTTCAATTGGTCAATGTGCCTCTATCAGTGCATGATCTTTTTCTTTCCTTATCATGGTGGACCTTTAAATGAGACTGCTGAATCATTTTGCCCTTCCATCCAAAGCAATAAAAACGAAACCTTAGATTTGTGGTATGGGCTATTTTCTCTCGTTTTCAGCTTCCTCTGCTCCTCATCTTCTAGTCCCCCCCCCCCCTTTGTATATGTGCATAGTAACAACATGCTTAGTGAAGCCGTAGAAATGAATTTAGGATTTGAAATTTATAAATTTTCTAATAAACTTGTTGCTCTTTTTAGTTATTGGATTCCCAATAAATATTTATAACATGTTTGATAGATTTCCTAATATAATACAAAGTCTAGGCAAAAAGTTACTAAATCATCTAAATATCTACCTAGTGTTATAGCTCGTCCCTTGACCCAAGGTCTTTATACAAGTATTGTAATGGAATTGGCCGGACGCCATTTAAGGTAAGATTCTTTTAAATCATGTTTATTTGTTGTGTACTTAAACATTGAATCTTTGCATCACTCGTTAGCCCATAAATTGCTATTAAGAAAAATATTGCTAGACTAGTGCGATTCGCTTTGTTTTTCAGGTTTTGCTCACTTGCTCAAACGTTCATTTCCTCATATGAATTCGAATATGCTACACACGTTCCAAAAGTTAAATTGCTCAATTGTCAAAAGGCTCATAACTAAAAATCGAATATATTTGCTTTAACTCCTAATTCCAATCATTCAGTTTTGTCTCCTTGACGAATTTTGGGATCATACAAATCGTTATGTCTGGATCGTTGTCACTTGCCAGTTAACACACGAACCACAACTTTAATCAAATGGAATTGTTTCACCTAAAGTATGCTCTGATTAAATGGTCACCTAAAAGCAATTTCTCTTAGCCAATACTTTAACAAGTTAGTGAGGACCCTCTTTCGTTATTTTTATTATTAAAAGGAGATTCAATAATTAGTTAGAATCGTACGTGGCTACATGTTGCCCTGTATTGATCCAATTGAATGGGAGGAAAGAACACATTAAAGTGATTTGAAAAAAAAATCCATGTGCTACACATTTGTATGAAGACCCATAATTTTGCAGTATTAATTAAAGGCAACATTATCTTCTGCCAACGTTACTTTTACCAACCTTTTCATATTTCATGAAGATGTATTAGACTACGGATATTTCCCCCTCCTATCCCAAATAATATATATTTTGCTCTTCAAACAATCAACACATATATTCGTGTTTTTTTTTTTGTTTTTTTTTGGTATGTATACCATAGTTTTTGGTCATAATAATTGTGTGTGTGGATGTATTTTACTTTTTTCATGATTTCTTTTTTGGGAAAACTACCTAAATAATCAAATATTCTTAACAATTTCTCCCAGATACATGTCTTAACCACTGGATATATATATTCGACTTAGCCATAATCCCCCGGGGTGCATGTGGATACATGCTCATGTATCTAAGATACATGGTTAGATACATGGTTCAGTACATGGATCTATTGCAACTGAACCATGTATTCAGACGCCTTGATGCCTTAACCATGTATCTGGCTTCATTTTAGTGGTATAATACATAATATTTAAAACTAGTGCTTGAGAGAGTAATTAGCTTCTATACTAGCGGTTTTTTTTGTTGTCTACCCTTTTTTAAAAAAAATAAAAATAAATTTACACCCAGTCTAATAAGGATAGGTCCAAATCAAGCCCATCTCTTTAATTCCGGCAACTTCACTTTACAAGTCCAGCCCGTTTCTAATGTCTTAGGGTAGTTCTAACAATTTATATATTTTATATTATATTTGGGATAATTATGAGAAATAGCCACTCGGTGATAGTATTTACAAGGAAATTAGCCAATTTTATTAAAATTTACAAGAAATGGCCGACAATACCAATTACCAACTTCTTCTTTTTCCTTCTACGATGCAACCATTAATGGCTTCTTCTGCTTTCTTCTTCTTCTTCTTCCTTCTTTCTTTGCTGCTTTCGTTGTTGTGTGGATGGCAGTGTGGTGGAGCATTGATATTTGTTTCGACGAAAAATGGAGAACTGTTGTTGTTTGTTTGCTCGGAGCTTGGCTAGAAAAATGGGGAAATGGAGGCTGGCAGTGGTGGTGGGTTCTTACCGGATTCCGACAAGGGTGGTGGCCTGTAAAGAAAAGTTTATATTTTCGAATCTTACACGTGGTGTTGAGGACAACATAGAACAGGTTAGAATCGATCAAGTGTTGAGCTTGGAAATTATGTCGATTTGATAATCGGAGAAGAAGACCACTAAGCAACAATGCCGGTGACTTTGAAAATAATGGATTTACAGTGAACCACCAAAGTTTAGGGGAACAAGAAACTAGTTCAATGGACAGACATTTCTAGATTGAAGCTGTGAAGATGAAGGAACGGATTTGGAAACTTTTGATTTCTCCTCTTCCATATTTATCCAAATGAAAATGTTTAGATTAGTTTAGAAAGAGAAATGTTCATCTTTTGTTTTTAGTTGCTTTACTTTTTGTTGATTTTGGGTCGGTTGGACAAATTTTTGTTTTCTTTTGTCAATATCAATAAAATCGGCTCGTGTGGCCCAAAATTTGTTAAACAAAAAAAATGATTAATGATACATTACATAATTATTTATACAATATCGATACACGTTTAAATATCATTTATACAATATCGATACATGTTTATACATCATTTATACAATATCGATATATGTTTATACATCATTTATATAATATCGATGCACGTTTATACATCATTTATACAATATCGATATGCGTTTATACACCATTTATACAATATTGATACATTACATAACTTTTATACAATATCGATACATTACATATATATATATATATGCGGCTATTTTTTTTTTGTAATTTTTTTTGTGGCTAGTTCATTTTTGGGTTTTTTTTTTGTAAAGAAAACTTCGCTATATTTGTTGTAAACTAATTAATTTATTGTACATATTTGAAATTATCCCTTTATATTTTTCATATGGATTCAACATGTTGAAAATAATATGTAAATAAAGTGTATTCTCTTTAATAGAGTAACTTATAAGCTTTTTGAAGAGATGGTCACATATTTCAACACACACACACAAAAAGGCCAGCGCGGTGCACTAAAGTTCACGCTATGCGTAGGGTCTGGGGAAGGGCCCTACCACAAGTGTCTATTGTACGCAACCTTACCTTGCATTTCTGACAGAGACTGTTTTCAAGACTTGAACCCACTACAAGAAAGTGTATTTGTAGCCACAGAATACTTCGTAGCTAAATATAAAAATTTCTGTGGCTAAACACTTTAGCCACAATTGTTTTTTCCGTAGCATTCGTAACAAGATGTAGCGTGGCTAAAAGTTAGCTACAAACTTTTCATGGTCTGTGGCTAAGGACTCCTATCTATTGCTACGAGATTTTTTTGTTTTGTAGCTGTGATGATAAAAAGTTCTTGTCATGAAAAATACACTTATAGCAAGTGATTTTATTCTTTTGCCACCACAAATAAAATTTGTAGCTATCTCCATATTGTAGCCACAAAATATTGTATTTATAGCAAAAGTGTTTGCCATGCAACTTCAAATTCCGTGACTATTTCTATAGCTTAGCCCCGTGGCAATACTTGTATTTAGCTACAATTTAAAAAATTCATAGTTGTGATATATGATATGCTTGCCACAAAAATTTGAATTGTAGCTATGCTTTAAAAGTTAATTTTAGCTACAAAATTAAATTTTCATAGCTATAAGCAACACTATAATTGAATCTAAATTTTTTTATTATATTGCAATTTGATAACAAGAAATTTGATTTGTTAGTTATGACGAAAGTTTTTGCCACAAATCTAATGCTTTCAACACATTTCAAAATTTTCCAACATTCATGCACATTATATTGAAAACTAACAATGTAATAAGATTTAGAAATAACTCATTCCATAAAAATTAACATCCAAAATTTGCCAAAAATAAATTCCAGATACAATTGTATAGCTAAATCTAATAGCATCCGCATTACATAACTTTTCTACAACAAACACAATAAAGTTAGAAGGAAAAACAAGATAAAATGAGGTTAGATAGTGATGGTAATCATCAAAGAGGATGTTGAAGTGAAAATCCAACAGGTGCTCCAACGCATATCCAATAATATGTTTCTGGGGTAAATAAGCTCTTGCATGGAGAAAGTGCTTCCTATGATGCGTTGAGAGTTGACAGTCAATAGTAGATTATGTTGTTGAGCAGAAGAGCTAACTCAACGGTTTTGCACCTTCAAGACAAAGCCTACAAGTACAAATTAAATACCATTAGTCAGGTGAAGTCCAAGAGTGACTGCAACTACTTATATTCTTACAGCTACTGCTTGCAGTAAAGCAGAACAAATAAAAGCTATCTTCATAACAAGTTTGACCAACTCACAAACACTTTTGCGCTAAAAAAAGAGCCACATATCATGTAACATATCTCTTCTTTCAAACCAACTTTACATGAAAATTTATACTAACAATCTCATTAAACACAAAGTATAAAACAACACAAAGACAACTAAATTAACAAATGAGAAATCAGGAGATTTTTCCATTGAATGATGAAAAAGGACTAACCTCTACTCCAGCAGGCTTAATTTGACCAAGAGCTTTTGCAGCACCTAAAACAGCTGCAACCCCTCCCATGTCAAATTTCATTAGCACAATTGAACAACCAGGTCCAGTTTTGATGTTGTAGCCACCACTGGAAACATGAAAAGAATTGTTTAAGAAATCATACCATAAGAATAAAAAAGATGTAGCAATAACAAAAGAAACAATATCACTTCAGCCAGGTCAGAAATTCATTTTCTATTCTTCCAAATTATAGAAAATAGAATTACCTGTCAAAAGTTAATCCCTTTCCAAACAAGGTTATTTTCTTTTTGAGCTCTCTCACAGACATCTGCTGCATACTTGATTTTCTTCTCTATCTCAGGTCCAGTTCCCAGTCCAAGAATATCCAAAGATTCAACGTTGGTTTCTTCGCCTCAGACTTAAACCTATTATCTTTAGATATCCCCAGCACAGCTCCTATAACATTCAAGAAAATCAAACAAGTTTAGTTTCTCATTATGGTTCAATGAATTAAATAAAGATCATGAAAATGGATAACAGTTGTTATGGTAGAGGCAGAGCTAAGCTTCAATTCTGCAGAGAGCCCATCAGTAGAAGCAAGTGCAACGACAATATTACTAGTCTGAGCCAATAAACACCAAAATAAAAAAAGAACCAAGATGGAAATGCAACATTGATGCATATTAAATTAAGACCGGAAATCTCTACCACTCCCAAAAGTAATAGTATATAGTAAACTATCCTCACAAATAAACATTAACTAGTCACATTCATTAATCACCAACCATACATCTCATTCATCTTCTTTCTCTTGTAGGCATTCTTTATCCAATTCTTGTTGATGAGAATGGTCCTAAATAATCAAGTCTATTTATACTTCACTAACAAGTTGAAAGAAATAACTAGTGTAAACCTTAAGCAAACCAAAGTCTTTCATAGAGTGTTCTCAAGATAATGGAGAAATAGTCATACATTAAAACCATAGAAGTCATGAGTACAACTTTCAAAAGTGTGTCAAGAGAAAGAGAACAATCCATGGTGGTAAAACATATTTAACAATTGGCCACAGATCCTTGAATGCCAATAATGTAAAATTATTCCAAGTATCTTTTCATCATCTACCAATGACAAGTACCAATTGATCAATACAATGAATCCAAAATGCCAAGATTGTTGATATCATGTCACCAGATAACTAAAAATTAAATTTTGATTGTCCAAAACCAAGAGAAAAAGCATGCATTACTAGTGTAATTGCAGCTAAGGCAAGTAAAGGACACAATATAGGCATATGCCACAAAGATTAACCAAACAACAGAGTAAAAATGACTTCTTCTAGCACTTTCACTCCATTGCATTATACCTTTTTAAAATGCATAAATATTTTAACCTTTTAAAAAATAAGTAAACTTGTAATATACTACAAATCTTGTTAATTTTTTTGCCTGCAATTGTACTAAAAGATCATACCGAAACGGATTATACAAATCCATCAAAAACTGGGATTTTTCGACTTGACAGTGGACGATCACGACACAAGTGACTTCAAAACATTTTGTGAACACCATGACAGCATAGAACGCGGCACCAGAAACCATTGAAATTTCATATGCGGTGCTTGCTTCATTGGAGCTTCGAAATTTACTGGAGAAGAGCAAACGTAGGAGTGTGGAGATTGGAGAAGTAGAGACAGCGGCGGCGGCGGCGACATTAGGGTTTGAGCATGAGGGAGATGAGAGGAGATTTGGGTATGGAAATGAATGAGGGAGCTGGTGGGGTGGTGATCAGGTGATGGGTGAGGGTAATTAAGAAGAAATTAAAGAAAAATTGATTAGGAACCGTAGGATCTAAGGTAGGGACGGTTGTGATTAGAATGGGGGTTTTAGATTGGATCCGGGGGGAGGAAAGTGTGTCGCAAATTTTGAGTCGATGGGAATTTAAAATTGGGTCCAATTGGCTCAATTTTGGCTAAAATTAACTTTAATTAGGTAAAAAGTGGCTAAAATTCATATAAACTGAATTTGAGCTACTATTTTAATTTAAAATACATACATATATAAGCAGGTAAATAAAGGATAATAATAACATACTTAATAATAATTAAATTAATTATAAATAAGTGGCAAAATTTATGTAAGAAATATGATTGAAATAAAATACTATTTAACTAGAATGTGTATAACATTATTACGTATGTATACATATAAGAAATGTCTAGATAACAAATTTTATGACGAATTGAATAATAAAAACAGTAAATAAATAAGTACAGGAAATTTATTTTGAAACGATCAAACATATTAATAAGTAAAGTATCAGCTCGGAAAGAATGTAGAGAGGTCAAAATTGGGTGTCAACAAGTCTTGGATCGAGCTGAGCCCAAATGAGTCGAGTTCAATCGAGCTTCTTATAACATCGAACCAAGCTAAGCCGAGTCAGAATCAAATTTAATTAGGCTTTGTTAAAGTATGATCAAGCTTGAGCCCAGAAATTCATAAATATCGAGAAATTTTTTATTTTTCGACATTTATTTAGAGTCACTAAATAAATATCGTCATATCTACTTTCTTGTAGTATCAGGTACAAGTCAATGGCTAGTTCTAATTATATGATTAAGAAATTCAATTGTTGATCATTAAAAAATACGAAAGATAGAATTTCAAATTTACAAGAAACGATATCTCTGGATCTAAAAGTGTCATTTTTAATAAATATTGAATAAAAAGTTAAATTTCGAAATGATTTGTCATCTGATACGAATCTATTATTTTGATTTGTTATTTGTTAATGAATTGTGTGGGTTTGATTTGGGCTAGATATGTAGACATTATTATTTATTTATTTAAATTATATTTGAAACTTATAATTTTAAGTAAGATTCCGTAAAATTAAATTGAATCACATTATATATGAGTATTTAATCACATTAATTATATGAGTAGTCAACTAAATCTAATTAAATAAAATATAACTATAAACTTAGAAAAAATAACATAAACATACACCTTAACTTACCATATTTACACAAATATTCATCCTTATAAAGTAATTACAAAAATCTCAACTAATTATGTATCTTCGTTGGATGTATCCGAAGCTAATTATGTATCTCGACATACCCAAAATTAGAATTTTCAGTAATTATGTAAAATATTGGAATTTTCTGTAATTAAACACCAAAATGTCGGAATTTATGTTGTTTGCCCATAAATTTATATTATATTTGAAACTTACAACTAAAACGGTGTAAAGTTGAATCACATAGAACAATCAACACCTAAATACATAGATCAATAAAAAATTTGTGCCGATCAAACAAGTTTGAGCCAAATAATATTCTCAAAATACTTGATCAAGATAAGCTTGAGTGAGACTTAGTACAATTTTGTACTTTAAGTTCGATATAAAGTTGCTGCCATGTGACCAGGAGGTCACGGGTTCAAGCCTTGGAAACAACCTCTGGCAGAAATGCAAGGTAAGGATGCGTACAATACATCCTCGTGGTGGGGCCCTTCCCCGGACACTGCGCATAGCGGTAACTTTAGTGCACCGGGCTGCCCTTTTATAATTACTTAACCAATGGTTATTATATATAATCAGTTTTATTCAAATTATATATAAAACTTACAAGTATACAATAGATTCAAATCAAATAACAATTCTCGAAGCACTTAATCAAGACGAAATTTGAGTTTGGATTAGTAATGAACTTTATATAATGAATTAATCAAAATTAATTATATATAAACTCCTATTTATTTAAATTATATTTGATACTTAAAATTAAGACCTTGTAGAATTGAATCGAATCGAAGATGAACATCTTTAGTTACACTAAATTGATAAAGGTGTTGTTCGATAAAAGATGTTTGAGTCATAAATCATATAATAGTTATTTCTCATGTTGAGTGGTTTTATTATGTATAAACTTTGTCTCTTTAATTTAATTTCTGTACTTATTTTATTAATTTGTCTTAAATTTAAATACAAATTTGATGAGTATTTAATTTTATTGTATTATGTAGGAACTTATACATATTTCTATAAATATTCATCTAACTATAAAAGAATTTATTACAACTGATTTTGTGATTGCATTAACACTATTTTTCATAATAACTTCAATTATACAAATATTATTTAATGTGGTAAATAAAAATCACTATTGTTAAAACAAACTTAAAATCATGATAAAAAAAATAATTAACTATAAATTTTATCACAATAAATTTATGACTATATGGTTTCGTCATAACAATAATTGTAGCTATTAAGCCAATGATTGATACAATTTTTTATAACTTGAGGCACAAATATTTATTTAGCTACAATATTTTGTTACAAATAGTTTATTGTGTCTAAAAGATTATACTGCTACAATAAGTTATAACTCGTGGCAAAAATTAGCAATTAGCTACGAAATTTCACTACAGTAAAAGTTTTGTGGCTATATCATTCAACTATTGCCACAACTTTTTATAACTTGAAGCAAAAATATATATTTAGCTATAAAATTTTGTTTCAAAAAATTTATCGTGGCTCAAAGATTTTTATTGCTACAGTAAATTTCAACCCGTGGCTTAAATTAATAATTAGCTAAAAAATCTATAGCTATATCATTTAACTATTGCCACAAGTATTTATAACTTGAAGCAAAATACTTATTTAGCTACAATATTTTGTTTCAAATAATTTATCGTAGCTAAAAGGTTACTATTGCTACAGTAGCTTTTATCACGTGGCAAAAAACTTATGATTAGCTATAAAATTTTATCATAGCAATAAAGTTGCAGCTATTTAGGTAATTATTGCCACGATTGTTAGTAATTATAGCAATAATAAAGATTTAGCTTTGTCAATTTAATTTTCGTGGCTAAGAAATTTTACAAATTTATAGATAGCTATGAAATTTTAAATTTTGTGGCTATTACTAAGCAACAGCTACGAATTTTGAATTCATAGCTTAAATTTCGTAGCTATAGGTACATTGTGTTGTAGTGACCTGTGACCTCCTGGTCACATATTTCAACACAATATCAAATTAAAATGTGGCCGAGGGAGGTGAGTCTCACCGTCACCTGTTATTAAAAAGAATTTTTACGTGCTTGACAAATGAAAAAGATTCAAGCCCGCATTTGAGGAAACACGTTGAAAATAATAAACTAGTAAATAAAGTGTGTTCTCTCTGCTAGTTAAACTTTTAGTTACATATTTCAACACAACATTTTCTCCTGCTGCAATTCTACAAGACATATCAAGAAGCCAATTTATCTCCTACTATTTCAACATTAGGCATCCACACTATGTTAGCTATTTCATTTTTGGCCCGTTGTCCAATTAATTGTTTCATCCTCATTACTGATGTTACTGTAAATAGGCTTTCTTTTTAATCCAATCCACTAAAAGTAGAAATTATTACTACCTACGTCGTAAATACCTAATATCCATGTAATATAGACAGATATCTAATTGATGTCGAAACACCGAAAAAATTAAAAAGAATCTTTCATAATCAGATATCAACATTATGTTGTTTGATTTTTCTGAAGAAAAAGTCGATTGAGACCTAACAATACGAGGACATACAATTGTTTGTTGGGACTTTCTTCTTCAATAGGCCGGCATGCATGGAATGGACTAGTTGCAAAATGGAAAAGTTCCAAAGTTGGCCATTTTAACTCATCAAAAGTTCTATAATTTGAAAAAAAAGACTGATTAGTTAGTCCATTGACTTCTTAACTTGATCATACTCCGACGCCAAGCTTTTCTCCAAATTATTAATAAACACCAAGTATTTCCTACTTAAATGTCACCTAAAAGAGTGTCCCTCATTGATTTTGAGGATTTTTTTGTTCAAAATTATACTTTGCAAATATTAATCCCTAATATAATTGCTATTTGTCTACTGATGATGAGCGTGTGTGACACGCCTCAAGCTACTTTATGTTGATGACAATAATTTTTCTAAACAATATATACCTTTGGGAAGTTTTAAGCTCCTGCATGATTGATTTTATTGCCGGGTCAAATACTTTAGTGGTAAAATGAATATATTCTAAAACGGAAAAGAATTCTGTTACGTTGTTGCGTGAACTAAGGGTCATATATGAACCAAATATTTCAAATAAAGCTTCATGGCTTCTGAAAAAAGGTAACCCCGTTCACTTTGCTATGACATGATGTTTTCAAACATATGACTAAAAGGTGTGAAACTGCAGCACACACACTGATCAAAACTAACGACTTTTGTATTGACTGTTCTATAGAAAAGGTTCCTTTCCTAAATCTAGAAATTGCATCAACTTTGGGATACTGTATGTGATAAGAAAAAAAAATATTTACACGATCAGTTATTTAAATGATCATATATATCCAAGTAACTTTGTGTAATAGCATCAGTTGCTAATTTAGGATAAATAATAAATAATTTGTTATATAACATGTTAAATTTAACGTCATTACAATTTACATCATCACTTGTGTAAAACGTATAATACATGGTTTAAATTTGTCACGTAGATTGGAGTCAAAGTACGCTAATCTACGTACAACGTACGCCATGCCGTGCATATAATTTACGACTATAATGGGACCCACATCCACCCTCGAGGACGGCGTTTTACTCTTATAAAGTCAGATGGGCCATTAATATTGGATTGGAAAATTTTGCAAAGTATACGACCTTCACTACTCCCTTTATTTCAAAATAATTAAGGGTGTTTTCGCTTTTTTATTTTATTCTAAAATAAGTGTTATATCATAAAATCAAGAAGATATTTATTTTTATCAATTTTATTTTAATTTAAATAAATAAAATTTTACATAACTAATAAATCATTAAATTAGAGCTATTTCTTTTTCAAAATATTTAATTAAGTGATGTGTCTCAATTAAAAACACCACTAAAAATGAAAAGGAGGTGTAACATTCAATTTGAATTTCAATATGCATACCGGTGCTTTTAAAAGGGCGAGGCGTTTTATGTAGCACAGGGCGAGGCGTAAGCCCCGAAATATGGGGTGTAAGTCCCATGGATCTATTTGACGTATATCTCATGTATCTTCATTTTTATAATTTTATTACTAAAAATATAAGTAAAAGCAAAATTTTCAATGATTCTACAAATAACTCATCAATAATATAGGAAAAAATTACTTACAATTATTATTTGAAAAAGGTAACAACACAAAAAATGATATAGCCGACATAATCTCTAAAATCAAAATCAACATTCATCTCCATATCTACTAGTCTTTCCTACTATCAACTAATATTGCACTTATTATTGTTTATATATTTCAAAGAAGAAGAATGATAAAAACTGTAAGATCATTGACAAAAAATGAATAAAGTTATTTCAGGAACATAGTACTATGGATTCCCTGTCCTATCAATTTCTTTTTGAAACTAGTAACTTGAAGAAACTCTGCTTTGTCAATTTTCAAGCATAATTATCTAAAAAAATATTTATGATTGTGTCATTTTTCATGAAATTTGCTTTCTTTATTTACAAATTTTAGAAAACATCACTACAATATGATAACATAATGTATAAATATCATTATATCAATAATAAAAATATGATTATAACAAAAAATATTTTAAAAATAATAAAAATCAAATTTAACACCCGGACGTATGTTTATATGCCTGGAACTTACGTTTTTAAGCCTGAGGCTTGCGCCCCAAATTCTAGGACTTACGCCCTATAGATCTCCATTTTTTATTTAACCTAGTGAGCTAGTTTTAATGGTTGAAGTCAAAATTTTGTTTTTCTTAACATGATATTAAAGACATTAGACCCAAAGCCGTTGTTGTGTTTTCTAATGTCGAGCCCCATATTAAGTTTTTCATGTCCAACACGTCCAAATATTTAGTGTTGTCATAGAGTTGTTGTTGAGTGTTCACGTTAATTGAGAATGAATTGTTATCCATTTTCATAAAATACAACTTTTGCGATTAATTTAGGTCTATTATCTATTTTTAACATAAAATTAATAATATATTGCTTTTTAGGTGTCATCTGCCCTGTTTAATCGTTGTAGCTGTAGACGACTGCGAAAGACCATTAAATGTTATCATGAATGTACCATCCGAACGAAGCCAGCAGGCTTTATAACTTGAAAAAATTTAAATTCAAAACGTGTATCTTATACGTATCTTACCAAAATATATTAACCTTAATTAAAGATGATTTATTTGTAGTGGATCATTGGAATATAGAAAAATTATCAATTTTACATGATTGTTTGTTTGTTAGGAGTTATTGCTAAATTATGCACCATGATTATTATCTTTTTAATTGATAAGGTGATACTGTAGGAACGACATATTTATAAGTCGATTAAAATTATCTGCATACACTGTATATATATGATGGCTAAAATTGCCTTTATTAAGCAAACTATCACAAGTACAATAGCAATTTAAACAAAACTGAATCCAATACAATATGCTAAACAAGAAAAAATAAATATAGATACATCGTATAGTATAAACTAGGAAGCACAAAACATCCTTAAATGGTCCAAGTTAAAGAAAAGCGGCCAAGGCAATTGCAGATAGACTGAGCACAAAACTGGTCAATACGGTGGTTGAGGATGACGGAGGAGGAGGAGGAACAGTACCACCAGGAATGGAACCCGAAGGTCCAGCAGCAGATGATGTAGGTGGGTTGGCTCCTGGAGTAGTACCAGTGCTGGTAGAAACTGTAATAGCTAATTTCTGACCGTTTAGACAGTGCCTACCAAAAGTGCAAATATAGTAGTGAACTCCAGCAGAGTCAAGTGTTATATTTGCTGGTCCAGTCAGTATTGGACTGCCTACAGCATTCTGGTTGTTGCAACCATCGAACGAAGATTTTTGTACTTGCAGCACATCATGTTGGTTGGTCATAAAATTGAACACTGTTTAACAAGAAAAAGCATAACATGAATAAGGCACTGATAATTACCCTAAGTTGGAAGGATATCTCAAAGGAAAATGCAAATTGAGAAATTAATTAAGTGTACCTAGAGTGTCGCCAACCCCGAATGTTTTTCCATTAGCCCAATCTGTGTAAGCTGCCTCACCATTGCTCGGTATGACCCAACCCATGTTGTCCCCAACAACATGTACCGTTTGGGCTGTTGTGTCTTGCATCATACTTGCGACGGCTAAAGCACCAAAGAAAATCATGCACAACATTTTGTCCATTGCTAGCAATATCACAACTGAGGAAGTTGCTGATTGCTAGTTTGCTAGGGAAAGATGAGATGTTTATAGCTAGCAATATGGCTCTATATATAAGGGAAGGGATTTTGAATTGGTCTAAATTCTCAACTTGCGTGATGCAAGGTTTTGAATTTCCACCATAGCAGGAGTGGTGTGAAATCAAAGTAGGAATTTAATGTGGGTTGGACCATTGGGAAGTCAAGAAAAAACGAGCAGAGGAAAAAAAACAGGAGGAGAAAAGTCGAAAGCGGCTAATTCAACTCCCTACATAATCAAAATATTAGTAATAAATTAATGGAAGTCAATAGACACTTGACTTGAACCTTTCCTTTTACGGTACGTGACACTAATCACTAATTTTCCAATATTACATTTACGAAGTTGATTTCCACTATATCAAAACTTACCAACAAAAGTAAGGGCTAATTTTTTTAGTTTGGATTAAATAACGAGATGATATGATAATGATAAAGATATTAATGCATCCAAAGTACATATATAGAGGCTAATTTGGATATTTCCAATCCCTTAATTCTAAGTTATGATAGTGTAATAAAATAATAAGACTTAGCTAGGTAATGTATAGCAAAACTTTAGAATGAGGCGATGTAATTTATGCATTCTCTGTTTCTATATAATGCATTAGCAATAACGAGGCCGAGCCAAAAGCAACTATGTATGGAGCTAATTGGTGTGTCCTTAATGGCTTCACAAACATTTGGATGGAATTAGATCGCTTATCATTGTTAGCATGATAAAGAATATATTCACCAACAATTTGAAACTCAAGTAAATCATTGAGAGCATTAACAAAATCTAAATCAAGTGACCATTCAGGTTTTACGCTGTTTCAGGGAAGTTAATCAAGTAGCTGATCTTTTGGCTAAACAATCATCATTCCATGATCAAAGTTCCTGTTATCAGTCCTTTCACAGTTCAGCGGAAGAGGTTAATTAAAGGAGCCTTTCAACTTGACAAAGGCCAAATGTCAAGTATAAGATAAAAATAAAGCTAACTTTTTGGTGAGTTGTTATATGAATAGATTAGATTTAGAAAGGATCATGTCCTTGGCATTTCTCTTCTCTTTTGGAGATATTGTACATTGTACATTGCTCGTTTCCTGGAGGTTTTTGTTTTATGTCCCTTCATGTTTATTTTGATTATTAAATTAAAATGGTAGGGGTCTTTTAAGTGAATGCAAGTTCAAATCCAAGTTCATCGAAACAGGGGAACTTTAGAATCGTTTTAATATCATGCTGGCTAGAAAAGTATTGCTATGTCGAGGACAGTAAAATAGAATTATCTTTTTGGTTTGTATATGATCACTTTGAATTTTAAAAGAAATTTTTTTTGTTCTCCAAGAAATGAATAAACTAATATGCTACATATTAAACCTGCAGGCTGCAGGAAGTACCCCTGATGAACGTTACATTAATAATCTTCTTGGACCTTCGAGGATACTGTTTAAAAACCAAAACTGTGGAACTACAAAGCATTTAAATACTTACTCCTTCCAGTAGGTATTTAATTTACACTAAACCTACCAATTTAACCTCAGTATTTAAATTTATAGTGAAGCTACATACAATCATTTTATATTAGTTAAGTGATAAATGTGTGTATGAATGGCAATGTCTTGTTTTGTGTAATGCAATTGAGTCTACCCTGTTACCATGAATTTACTGTCTATGTGAAACACCTAATTAATTAGATGCTTAAAAACATGAAAAATTTTAAATCGGAAAAAAATAAATAATCTGCATAGATGATTGCCAAACATTCACCATAATTTTACTGAAACTCGCAAATATCACTTAGACAACCAGTGATAAAAACAAAACAGAAATATCCATTACAAGTCGGTAAACCTTAAAAGAAAAAAGGATCCACCTAAGGTTTTTTTTTATCGTAGTATAAAGTATAAACTCAAGTATAATAAATTAGAAGCTCAACAACATCCTTAGTTGATCCAATTAAATAAAAATGGCCAAGGCAATCGAGGATAGACTGAGCAGTAAGCTAGCCAATATCGTTGTTGAGGATGAAGCAGGAGGAGCAGCACTACCACCAGGAGTGGAACTTGAAGGTCCTGCAGCAGACGGTGTAGGTGCACAGGCTTCCGGTTGTCTGGAAGAGGATGGTGAAGGCACAACAGGAGTCGTTGGATTGCTCGGTTTAGGCGGGTTGGCTCCTGAGGGTCCACCAGCTGACGGTGTAGGCGGGTTGGCTCCTGGAGTACCAGTGCTGCTGGAAACTGTAATAGCTAATTTCTGGCCATTTAGGCAATGCCTGCCAAAAGTGCAAATATAATAGTGATCTCCAGCAGAGTCAAGTGTCACATTTGCTGGTCCTGTCATTAGGGGATTGCCTATGGCATTCTGCGAATTGCAACCATCGAACGAAGTTTTTTGTACTTGCAACACGTCATGTAGGTTGGTCATAAAATTGAAAACTGTTAAAAAAAAAAAAGAAGCATAACATGATAAGGTACTGAAAATTAGCTTAAGTAAGAAAAATATCTCAAAGGAAAATGCAAATTGAGAAACCAATTAAGTGTACCTAGAGTGTCGCCAACACTGAATGTTTTTCCAGTAGCCCAATTTGTGTAAGCTGCAGCGCCATTGCTCGGTATGATCCAACCCATGTTGTCCCCAACCACATGCACTGTTTGGGCTGTCACGTCTTGCACCAAACTTGCGATGGCTAAAGCACCAAAGACAATCACGTACAACATTTTGTCCATGTCTTTGCTTTTTGTTAACTTAATTCTTTCGAAAGAAGATTTTTGGAAGGGATCCTATATATCACAATTCACAACTGAGGAAGTGATGATTGCTTGAGGATAATGAGATGCCTATTGCCATATTGCTTTATATAAGGGAAGGGATTTTGAATTGGTCTGAACTCTTAACGTGCATGGTGCTAGGTCCTGAATTTCCATCCTAGCAAGGTTAGTGTGAAATCAAAGTAGGAATTTAATGTTGGTTGAACCATTGGACATTAACAAGAAATGAGCTAGAAAGAATTAAGAGCCCGAAAGAGAAAAGTATAACACGGGCTAATTCAACTCCCAAGAATAATGAAATAAGACAAGTCAATGAACACTTGACTTGAACCTTTCCTTTTGCAGTACGTGGGACCTGAGGCAGACACATGATTTGAACACTATGAATTCATGTTCTAATTTTATAGCAATTCATTTGATTTACTGGGTTTAAATTTATATTATTTATCTATATTAAATAATGTTTTTTTTTTTCAAATCAATTCATTTGATTTACTAGGTTTAAAATAATAATGTTACCCTTAGCTAATAGACTAAAAAATCAACATTTTTAATATTGGGAGAAAAATATTCCGAGCATTAATGTTGTAAGAAGTATTTATAAGGACAAATTATAACTTAAAAATAAATATCTTTTGTAATAAGTATTACCAATATGTGACTTGAAAAAGGGAGTTATACACTACCATCTTTTATAACTTAAATCAACAGAAAATAATACTACTCCTTCCTTTGCCCATTTTTACTTATTCGTTGTCTTGACACATATTTTAAGGAGCAATAAATAAAAGGAAAAAGGGTCAAAAATACCCTTAAAGTATTAGAAAAGGCTCAAAAATACCCTTCTTCCACCTATTGGCTCAAAAATGTTCCTCCATCCACCTATTTGGATCAAAAATGCCCTTAAGGTTAACTTTAAGCTCTAAATTGCCCCTCCTTTTAACATATGGAATAAATAAATTTTTAAATTAAATATGTGGCATTATTTTTATTGTTTCACATATAATTAGACTCAAATTCATTCACAATCCTACCCATTAACTCAAACCCAATTAAAAAACCCACCATTTCTCCATCTTCCTCCAACCTATGTTTGTTACAACCTCGTGTTTCTGCATACTCTTAAATTAATTCATTCCAATTCTCATTCTCCCTCTTTTCACATTCAAATGAAACTTAACTATCAGTTTCTCAATACGCTTTTCTTTTCCTGCCTTATTTTTCTCTTCTAAAAAGTTATTCTTTGACTATTTCTTCGTAAATCAGTTATTTCATTATTTTAGTTTCTTCATATTATATTCATTGAAATAAAAAAGTATGAAGGAGATATTGGAAATCCACTAGCTTTGAAACAAAGGAACAATTAATTTTATTTTTTTAAAAAAAAAAGTAAAAAAGAAAAACAACATATAGTGGATATAAGGTGATCCATTTGGATTCTTGTTTGTAAATTGCTCACTTATTTAAAATCTGCTTACGTTTTTGATAAACATGCTTCGTGTCGGTCTTTTAATTGGGTTTGAGTTAATGGGTGGGATTGTGAATGAATTTGAGTCTAATTATATGTGAAACCATAAAAATAATGCCACATATTTAATTTAAAAATTTATTTATTCCATATGTTAAAAGGAGGGGCAATTTAGAGCTTAAATTTAACCTTAAGGGCATTTTTGATCCAAATAGATGGATGGAGGGGCATTTCTGAACCAATAGGTGGAAGAAGGGTATTTTTGAGCCTTTTCTAATACTTTAAGGGTATATTTGACCCTTTTCCGTAAATAAAATGATAATTTTACTATATTATTTTTTAAATATAACAAATTCAATTCATTGAAAAATAATTTAGTTAATAATAAGGGTAAACTAGGAATTAAGTAATAAATTATCTATTAAATTTCTAAACTGAACAAATTAAAATGGACACCTACTTTAAATATAGTGGACAAGTAAAAAGGGCTACGGAGGGAATATTTTGTTCCTTTAGGGAGTTGGTTTTTCGATCAAAGAAAAAAATGCAATTAAAGAAGTTGTTGGTGACAGAGTGTAACAGCCTCCAAATGCAAACACACACATTAATAGAAGAAGAAAGATTGTTGAATTAATAACCAAAATACTAAAGAGAAACGAGGTTGAGAGATACAGAGTTTACTTAACAACAATACACATAAACTCTTCTGTCGTCTAACCCTAAGTCTTATTTAACAAATTCAAATGCTAATTGGACCTAAATCCAAACAAACCTCTCCAACATTAGCCAACCCAATATTCCTAATTGAATCATTCTTATTCACCTCTTCTATCCCTTAGGCCTTATGAAATTTGGTTGGTTCACATCACAAAGCCAAGCCAGGCCTTATCCCTTAATTGCTGAATGATAGTTTGCTTGATGTGTTGATCTTTTAGCAAGGAGTGATAGTTTTGATAGTGATGATAGATAGATGTGTACAAGTCGGGGGATGCCCAGCTTTTAGTTTTTCTATTTTGTATTTTCCACTTGGTAATAAATAAAATCAGTTTATTTACCAAAAAAAATATATACATATAAATTATAGGCAATGTGTACTATCATGTTGGTAAATTAAGTAGCTGAATGATAAATTTACGTAAGTTTCCCTTACAAAAACGTCAACATGACATGGAGGTGTGGCCATGTCACCATTTTCAGGCATGTATTATTTTATTTTATTAGAAGATTAGAAGATAGCCTCTTGACTCTTACAAAATGCAGGATAATTAAGGATGCGTATCATCAGAACTCCTTTATGATTTGGTTCTTCTTCGAACTTTTTACATAACGAAAGTTTTAGTACACTGAACTGTCATTTTTATTTATAAGAAGACAATACAAAATTTGAGTGACCTTACTAAACAATTTGGTGGCTAAGTGACCATTTAAGGAAATAACTCCACTTGCAGTAAAATTGTTGAATATCCATAGTCGACTATGGACGACCGTTAATAATACCATGAATTATTATCATCTAGTAAATAAAACCACCTTAGAAGTTAGAAGATTTAAAAGTTGAAAGCCATAAATCGGGACCGTGAATCTATTTGTACTAATCACCAAAGAGATTTTGAATTTAGTTTAAGCTAATTCATTTATATCGGATCAACAAATAATGGCAAACCTATTGTGGAATACACCATCATTGTTATTTATAGGTTATTTATGCGATACAATAAGGGATATACAAAAACAGGGGACATGCCTACTGTTGTATTCCGGGTACAAAATCTGTATTTACAATAATAACTTCAAACACAAGTTCAAGAACAACTTCAAGAACTATCAAAATGAAGTTCAAACTATTTTCTAGAAAATAGCAAAATCAACGTTTAGAAAGAGATGAAAAAGAAAGAATTAAGTCCACCGAATTCACGGTGTGTCCTTAAGGAATTTATTCCCCTCAAATAACAGAGGTTATGGAATATATCCTCACAGGATAAAATGATTCACTTCAGCAAATAGTGGTACCTCAAATTTGTTGAACTTCGAACACACTCAGCGATTGTAAATCACACTTGAGTTTTTAAGAAGAAGAAGATATTTTTTACTTCAAAATTTCGTGTCACAGACCTAAGGAAAAATCAGGTATTTACAGCCATTAAGAGTCGCTTCAGAAAAGAAGCAATGGTTCATGAAAAATTGCGGCTTTTTGGAATGTCGCCCGACTTGCGGACCCCACCTGGTCGCAGGTAGACCACATGTTGCCGCAAGTCAGCCTTGGCACAAAACAGTGTGTTTTGGCTGGCCTGCGTTGCAACCTGCGCTGGCATCTGCGTCCGCAGATGGCCAAGTGTGCGCGCAAGTCATGTTTTCTTTCTCAAACAGTGCATCGAAGGGTCGCGTCCCATCGAGGTGCGTTGTGACATGCGTCCGCACATGCTCGGGTATGTCCGCAAATTGAGAAATTTCAGATTGAATTTTTGGATCATTAACTCTCAAATTTCAAATAAATTTTTCCCAAAAAGATATTCTCGATCATTTGCCAAATCCAAATCCGAAGCCAAGCTGAGCGAGCGACGACGACGAGGACGCGAGGCTTGCTTTCTTCTTGCCTCACTATCCACCTAGAGTATTGCTTCTATATTTAAGCATGAAAGAGTTTCTTTCTTCCTTAATGTGAAAATACAATTCAATTTTTTCCTCCATTTGTTCACTCCATTTCCATTCACATCTCATCACTAGAACCAACACCTACCGTACCAAAATAATATGCACTGATGAAGATCTCATAAACATTATCATAATTTTTACTGAAAAACACAAAATATCACTAAGACAATCAATTAGTAAAGCAAAACAAATCCAACACAAACCGGTAAACCAAAAAAAAAATTTATCACATGATTATTTTCATCGTAGTATAAACTAGGAAGCTCAAAACCTCCGTAATTTGCCCAATTTACAGAAAAGTGGCCAAGGCAATCGATGATAGACTGAGTACAAAACTGGCCAACACTGTCGTTGAGGACGAAGGAGAAGGAGAAGCACGAGCATCGGGGATAGAATTTGAAGGTCCAGCAGCAGACGGTGTAGGTGCACAAGGTTCTGGTTGTCTGAAAGAGGATGGTGAAGGTGCGGCAGGAGTGGTTGGATTGCTCGGGTTAGGCGGGTTGGCTCCTGGAGTACTTGTGCTGCTGGAAACTGTAATGGTTAATTTCTGTCCATTTAGGCAGTGTCTGCCAAAAGTACAAATATAGTAGTGATCTCCAGCAGAGTCAAGAGTCATATTCGCTGGTCCCGTCATTATGGGACTGCCTATAGCATTCTGCGAATTGCAACCATCGAACGAAGATTTTTGTACTTGCAGCACGTCATGTTGGTTGGTCATAAAATTGAACACTGTTTAAAAGAAGCAGCATATACATGAATAAGTCGCTCGAAATTAGCTTAAGTTGAAGGATATCTCAAAGAACACAATGCAAATTGAGATATTAATTTAGCATACCTAGAGTGTCGCCAACTCTGAATGTTTTTCCAGCAGCCCAATTTGTGTAAGCTGCTGCTCCATTGTTCGGTATGATCCAACCCATGTTGTCCCCGACCACATGCACCTTTTGGGCTGTTGCGTCTTGCATCATACTTGCAACGGCTAAAACACCAAAGACGAGCATGCACAACATTTTGTCCATGTCTTTCCTTTTCGGTAACTTTCGAAAGAAGATTTTTGTAAGGGATTCTAAGTATCACAACTGTGGAAGTTGCTGATTGCTAGTTTGCTATGGAAGGATGGGATGTCTAAAGCTAGCAATAGGGCTCTATATATTTAAGGGAAAAGATTTTGAATTGGTCTAAACTCTTAAATTGCATGGTGCTGTCTCTCGAGTTTTTATTATAGCAAAAGTAGTGGGAATTCATAGTACGAATTTAATGTTGGTTGGACAATTGGGTTCATCATTAACAAGAAATGAGCTACAAAGAAGAACCCGGAAGAGATGTTAGAAAATGGGGCTAATTCAACTCCCAAAATAATCAAATGTAGCAATTAGTAAATGAAGACTTGACTTGGACCTTCCTTTTTACGGTATGTGGACTTCACAGTTTTGCCATACCATATACGAAGTTCATTTGCAACTGCTACGTAAAGTTCCTCCTTGATTATCTGGAAAATTATTGCGTCTTCCTTCCTCATCCTTGAAAAAAAATTAAAAATTAAAAATTAGATAGCTTTAATCCTAAGATATTTTCCTCGAAACTACTACTATTTGTTACATACAAACAATCGTGAATCCGTCATACAAAATGGCAATCGACTAAACAAGTTCCAAGCCATTAAAGTCCTCCAAACAACGTTCATTGACTCAATTTTCCAAATATATATAGCTTCTAGATGTGTGACCTTTACCTCGATCATAGCCAGACCACTTGCTGAAATTCTGGAATTTCATTCTCCAAGTTTACAATTCTTACTCTTAATTAGCTGGCAAGTTCTAGCCTCTTCTAACGAGCTCCTCTGTGACGCGTGAACTAGATGGTTTTGAGAATGCTCCCCTTTTCTCTCTCCGTCTCCAAAACACAAAGTATCTTGCTCTCTCCATCTTAAGCACCGTTATAACTTGGACAACTCTCTCTGTTATACATTGACGTTAACTAATACATAAATTAACATGTACCATCAGCTCCCCCCCACACTAGCTTTGGAAATATACCCTCAAATCAAGAATTATGCCAGCTTTGGCACATAAACAGGAAATAACTAGCAAAAAGGAGTCCATACTTCCTTGATCAATTAACATACGAGTTCCACAATATACAAAAACACTATTTATGTTGGTCAGAAAGTAGACGACCACAATATATGACAAAGTACAAATCACAGATGCAATGTCACAGGAAGATCAGGAAAGTAGATATCCAAAAAAGCTAATTCCTAAAACTAGTACTAAACATACTATTACAATCGTCCAAGTACATCCCAGTGAGATGGATGAAATATGCACTGGGCGAAGGCCTAATTTATTTTAGATGCTACACTCAGCAACTAATGGTACCAGCGGATTGATGTTGTGGGGTATGTGCCCGCTCTGGTTGGTTAATCTTGCTATTTTCCATCACTAGAGCAGCCCTGTTCTTATTTTTCTCCTCTTCCAGCGACCTATGCTCTTCATGGAAACCACTAGTTTCTCCAACAAATGCAGGGTCCTGAATGTTGTACGTCTCTCCTCCTGCGATATTTATTTTTGGGGCGACCTTATCTGGAATATTGTGATTCATATAATCTGCACTGATGACTTCATCAGTCTGGGGCTCTAGATATTCCTCATATCCATGTTTCTCCCCGGCTTCTGCTCCTGCTTCAGCAGCACTTGTTTCTCCAATTACAGCATCAGAAATCATTTCCTTGAAATAGTCCATGTCCATGAAATCATTCTGGACGTTGGCATCAATTGCAATGGTCTCCTCTGTAGAATTAGCAGCCATTTTACCCTCAGTTTTCCTCTCTAAAACCTCTCTATCAGACATTTCCTCTTCTTTTTTGTGCTCTGTATATTCCTTATAAACAGCCATCTCGTCCTTCTCTTTGTCCTCAATCCCAGCTTCAGCTAGAGTCTCCTGTGTGCCATTTTCTGTCATTTTGCCTCCATCCTCAGCTCTCGAGTCATTGCTGGCCTCATATTTCCGTCTCTTTGGAACCTCTCCATCCGACATTTCCTCTTTCTTGTGCTCTGTTTCTGCTTCCATAGCCGTTTGCTGGTCCTTCCCCTTGTCCATCATTTCATCTTCGACGACATTCTCCTCCTCCTCCAAACCTTTCTTATCTTCTATGGCAGATCCCATGTCTTTCTTGTCCATGTTTTCCTTCTCTACATTTGCGACATCCACTTCCTCATCTTTTTTTGTAGCTGTACGGCGTCGTTTCTTTGTCGGCTCAAGCACAGCCGGATGTGGCATTGCCTTGACCTTCTCACTGATCCGTGATGATCTTCTCCGAGCCTCACCAGTAGTCCAATCAAATGCTGAAATACCAGGATTTCCATCGTGTGTTTTCAGGTACTTCTTTAACTGTCTGCGATTCCTTATCTCCTCTCCTGTTGGAGCAACAAATACAACCTCATTCTTCTTTGCTCTAACCCCTTTTTTCGGCACTGACTGCAAATTAACAGATGAGGAAAAAAATGTAAGTTGGCTTTGCAAGACATGCTTAATTCCCTTGTCAGGTTACTCTATTTCTACCAAAGAACCACTCTGCTATAGTAAAGGATAGTTATCCTTCAACAATCCAGGGAGAGATCAAATACTGATTTCTCAAACAAGTGGAAAGTGATACAGAACTCTTCACTAATCAATAACATACTGGAAACATGGATACGATATCTAGCTCGTGAACAGAATAATTATACACAGCACAAAACAGACGCCGAAAAGATGTAGAGATAACTATTTAATAGTCAGTCCATTACATCCGTCAAGCTTTTTTCTTCACGAAATTCCAAAGATTTTCCCAATTTCAACAATCAGCATTCTAACAATAAGAAAAATACATAAAAACTGTGTTGCCTTAATCTTGCTTGTTAAGCAGATCACCTCTCCCCCAAATCTAACCTTCCAATCAACAACAAGAGAAAACTCACGTAAATCTGGTACTCCATCTGTAGTGAACTCAAAAGAATCGAGGCTAAAAAGTAGCAGAAATTACTCGACAGGTAACTACAGTCACGGAAAATGGAGGGTAAAAAGTAGACAAGTAACTGAAATAAGGAAAAACAAACAGATAGTCAAACTGAAAGCCATGAGAAACATTGAGTCGAAATGCATAGTACTGCACGCATATTCAAGACAAGCAAAAGAGTAGTAACCAAAATCTCAGTAAGCAACGAACATAGACTGCTAAAGCAAAAGGAACAACACCAAAAGAATTGGTATAGATAGAAAAATACCAGTTTCTTCCAAGACGGAGGCGCAGGAAGCTCCACAGGCAAAACTTCATTCTTCTCCATGATTCTCTTTTTGCAACAATAAAAGAAAATTCGGAGCTCGCTGGGAGACTTATTACTTAAAGCCGTCCAAAATGTACGAAACCGCCTCAAACACGCAACGGATTTATCACACGTGCCCCTCATACCAAGTTTCCAATAACTTTATTTTATTACTCTGCAATCTTAACATTACATGTGTCAAAGTTGACGGATAGGATTCGTCCATTAAAAGCTATACTGTGACTAATATTTTGATTTATGAGGCTGGACACGTGGTATATGTTGGGTGAATGTCATGAAACGACGTGCACCCTTTTGGAGAGAGAAAGCTCAATAATTCACGCCTTACATGGGAGTGTTTAATTCACATAGAAATAGTAACCGTTAGATTTGTCGGTGAAACAAGACGCACCGCCTTGCTGTTCTGGTCCTGTTAAACATGTGCACAGTTCTCGTGCCACGCCGTGCTGGTTGTTTGGATAACGTTCCTCAAAATGCTATTAACTGAATTTAAACATGGAATTTCGGGTCCGGAATCGCAAGTCATGTTTCTTACGCAATCTCCTTTGATTACTATTCCTAACTTCCTATTTTTAAAGTCAAAGTACACTAAACCAGAGGCGAAAACAAAAAGTGAGTGGAAAACAATAGGACTGTTAAATCAACCCTGGGGATTATTTTAAGAAACATATTGTTTCAGTAAAATATTTTCAAAAGAAGTTTGAGCAGAAAATTACACTACAATATATGATTAAAATTATTTTTATGTATATAATAAATACTGAACTCCTTTAATTCCTCGTATGTTTGTTTCTTCATATTTAAATCTCCTCATTGACAATCCTTATTTTGCCACTGTTCATGAGTCATGAACACAGGTGTAACACAGCAAATAACCAACTTCTTTTTACCAAAACGATTATATTTCCAGTACTAAAATGCATAATGCTAAAGTGGAGATCTCTTTTTTCAAAATCTTTGGGGGTTGGTTTAATCCTCTTAATTGTTTATCTTATAAGGAAATAGTGCTGATAATTAACAATTTATTCAGATATGATTTACTCATTATCCAGCTGATTGAACACTTTCGAGAATCTGCACAACACACTCCGGAATTATGGTGGTAGCCCAAGTCTATACTGGGCTAGTTTTAGCACAGGTACCATGAAATTAGAAGACCAATAAAATGGCCCAATCGTATAGAATAGTCGAATTAATGGGCCTAAAAAAATATGTTTTTGTAATGTCCTTAACACGAGGACTATGAATAGCGAATTTCAGTAATGAAAAGGAATTTTATTAATAGAAGGGTCAACGATTACAAGTATACAACTGAAAGATTAACTACACTAGAACTCCATAGCTAGCTCTGCAACTTTCGCCATTGATGCTTGTAACGAGCTTAGGATTAGATAGGAAAGACGACAAAGAAGAGAAGAAGAGAAAGAACATTCTAGAGAGAAGAATTTAGGAAGAAGAGTACCGGTAATTCATTAACCGTCTTTGCACTGTGGATCTCCAGGTATTTATTAACATGAAGCTGGATCTTGACAGTTGGCTCCTAGCTGGACGAATCTGATCTGTTGATATGAATAGCTAACTACTAATCTTGGCCCTTGATAGTTCTGCTCATTAAACGCGTGCCTCCCATGTGACTCATTTACTTTGGATCATTACAGTTTAGAAACTAAAGAAATGCACTTTGTCAAGTTTGGCAATGATCGGACACGAGATGATAAACGGATCTTTTCAATATCCCAGATTTGTTTGGTTGACTAGAGTGCTGCTACTTCTTCTGATGATAGAGTTCACGATTATGGAGGGAAGAAAACGCTACTGTTATTCGTCTTGGTTAATCAACAAATTTGGTCCATTAAACTTTCAATGGGACACATACAAATCCAATATACAACTGGAAATGATGGAGGTGAGATAGGAGTTACTCAGTACCTGTGCTAGCGGGATGTAAAAGTTAGTGGAATAGTCAAAATGTGCAGGAAAGCTGGTACAAACATCACCTTCAACAAAAAAGAAATTCTGAAGAGCAGGATCCCCAGAAATGCACTGTACAAGTGAACACTGGAACACATTGTTTTCTGCAAATTAGAGCACTTATCGACTACAAAACAACTAGCTTTATCCTTTATTGAGAAGCAACTCAGTGTACAAATGATATTACCGGTTATCAGACATCACAAAATTACAAAGTTAGACCTCAAGTTTTATTAGTACTTGTAAAAGAGACAGAAAGAAAACTCTTCATAGTCGAGAGCAATTCTATTTCTTAGCTACTTACATACTAGCAATACTTATTAGTTATCTAAACTATGTGCGCAGAAGTCTGATTAACATTGGAAGAGGCTATTAAACTAAGAAGCAGCAGTCAAGGGAGGTCGATGAGACGGTGCACCAAAGAAGTTCTGGGCTGGTGCTGAATTCTCATTCTGTACAGTAAATTGCTTGCTTAGTTCTTCTTCCTCGCCCTCGTTCTCATCTTCTTCTTCAGCATCCCACAGGAATCGAGCATATGAGGCCAGTACATAGCTGCAATAACAACATGCCACCATAAGTTTAACGGGGTCAATTTGTTGAATTATGTGACCATCTCATTTAAAAGCTTAATCTACTAGAGAGATGACATTCTTATTTATTTAATTTTGTCTTTCAATGGGCCCCCTCATGGGCGGCTTTGTTATGTTCATGAGCCAAATACATGGAGATCTTTGAGATAATGGGTGGCAAGTGAGACTCGAACTCCGGAGCTCTTGCCTGCTTTGATACCATGTTGATTAGGCTCAAAGTACATTTTTAATATGATATAAGAGCATGGAGAAGTCTTGGGATCCAATATCACCACCACTCATTATCAAAAAATAATTACACGTGTTTGGCCAAGAAAAACGAATCAAACCCACACGTAAGGGGCGTGCTAATAATATAGTTAATTAAATAAATAACAGTGCAAGCAAATGGACCACCAAGATTTTTTCAAGAGAGCGGACAAATAGCTCCAAAAAAAAGGGTCCATCTAGTAGAGCCATTCAGGCTGGAATTAATTGGAGGTTCCATCAGTCATTAACGTGATAACAATGCCCAGGCCCCAGAAAGTGACAAAAATAATCTCTATTCAACTAAAGATTTCAAATCTTTAAAAGAAAATACAGAGCATATGCATACCAGTCATCAGGGTCAGATTTCACGGCTTGATCAAAGTAAGTGTGGGCACGAGCTGCGTCTTTTTGGGTTTGCCATATTAGATCAGCATAAAGTGACAACGCATTACCATCATTCGGGCTTGCTAAAATTGCTCTTCCGCAGTACTCCTCTGCTTTTTCCAAATCACCCTTAACCTGTTCGCATCAAATAATTGGAATCCCATCAATCAATAAATCATAGCTGTAATACTAGTAAATAAAGGAATTAACAACTCAAAAACAAAATTGGGCAGAGGCAGATGAAAGGTAAGTGCTACAGGTTATTTTAGATGAACAAATTGATGTAAAACATCACAACTTTGAACCATTAATTGCAAATGTGTTGGGTAACGCAAACATCCTGCATATGTCAAGGCTCACGAGGGGGTGGGGTTACTCGGAGCGAATTCGTGATCAAACATGACGCTTGCTTGGTGAACTTAGTTAAGAAATAAAGTTGTGTCTCGCTATCAGCCATAGCTTTTGACATGATGATAAGGCTAGGCCTGATCCTAACAAATGGAAACATGAAAAATCCCACAATTTTGAACCATTAATCTCAAATGTGTTGGGTACTGCATATGGCACAAGGCACACGAGGGGGCTGTGGTTGCCCAAGTTGAAGTCATAATCAAACATGACGCTTGCTTGGTGGGCTTGGTTAATAAATAAAGCCGTGCCTTGCTAACAATCATAGCTTTTGGCAAGACGGTAAGACTTGATCCTAACAAAATGAAACCGCGAAAAACCATAATTTTGATCCCATAATTTCAAAGGTATAGCGAAACGCTGAGATCTTTAAAATCTAACCATCAAGCATAAATTCTAAATTAACATAGGCAATGAAAATCTCAACTAGAATTGTTTTACCTCTTTCAAAAATCTGGCATAATTGGCAAGAAGCAGACCATTTCCCGGGTTAGCCTCAATCATTTTCTGGTAATAAGTATCTGTACTCTCATGCCCATGCCAACTATCCGAATCCTGCGAATCCCCATCTCCACCATGCGACCCTCCACTACCTCCGCCACCACAAACTCTACCTCCTCCTCCACCACCAGCACCACCAGCTACCAGAGCCTTCAAACCCCTCCCTTTCTCCTCCACCGCAACACCACCCTCCTCCTCCGCTTTCCCCAACCCAGAATTCGACAACAATCTCCTCACCCCTGTGGACCCCACCTCCTTATTTTTCAGCTTCGGCGCCGGCACCGGCCCCGGCCCCTTAACCTCTCTCTTTGACCCGTTTTTGTTCTTCTTCTGAACAGCCGGATCTCGTGGATCCAACTCACACATACACCTATTAGGTACATGTTTCGTCGGAGATTCATCCGGACCAAACGACGTCGACATTAAAACCGATCGGGTCCGAATCAATTGCTGGGTCGTTATGGGTAATAAGTCGGATTCGGGTGACGACCCACATGATTTTGGTTTCCATGAATTGAGTAAAGGGCTTGATGAACTTCTCAATAGCATTTTTGAGAATTTGCAGATTTGGTTAATGTTTTTTAAAACCAAAAAATAAAAATGCAGAGTAACCAACCTCCAAGGCCCTCCTTTGAGGAGAGTGTGTGAAGTGGTTGGCTAAATTGATGGAAAGGTTTTATAGAAACAAAAATAGAAATTGGTGATGGGAATAAATGTAGAATTATTGCTGATTGGCCAAATACTCCGGAAAACGACAAAAGTCTAGCTATATATACTTGCATGTTGAAATATGATATTTTAGTGATGACGACTACGTATAGGTGAGCTGCCTATGCTCGTCGAGTAAACTTTATAAATGACCCTAAAATGAATTAGTTTTAATATTTTAATTAAAAAATCTTATAAAATGAATTGGTTTTAATATTTTAATAAAAAAATCTTATAAAACAAGTCTTCATAAAGGGTTGTTTTGATTTTTTAATCCCACTTAATAACTCTTACACATAAAACAAACATTTTGATTCTTATCCATAAAGTAAACATTCATGACAATGAAGCTGTAGAATTAACTAGAAGTTTTATCTTATAAGCAATAGTTAAAATTTAGTTATGTTGTCAGTAAGGTAGAAGTTATAACTCTTACCCATAAGACAGACAAACGTTCATGATCTTTTAAGACAATAAACCTACACAATTAACTAAAAGTTCTGTCTTATAAGCAAACATTAAAACTTATTTAACGAGGACAAAATTCAAGACAACATACTGTGAAGGATAAGAATTCAAGATCGGACATTTGGCCCTTTGAGGGACAAAAAATAAAAACCGTCACTTTGAAGAACACTAGGCGTAATTTTCTGATGCCCGAAATTAACCATACTGTTGTGGGCCCAGTGCTACTTTGGGCTACAAATATGATTGGGCCTCTGCCCTCTAGGTGGTCCTACGATCATTCGGATTGGTCAGTTTGCTAATCATTCACTCCGTTCCAGTTCATATGAAGATGTTTTAATTAAATACAAATTTAAGAAGAAAATAAGATTTTTAGATCGTCTCATTCAAAATAGATCATAAATATTTGTTGACAATAAATCAACTCATTAAAAATAAAATAAAAATTTATTGTGTCATTCTTTTTTTAACGAATTAAAAAAAAAAAAAACATTATATAAATTGAGACATAATGAGTACCAGTTTAAAATTCCATAAATGATTTGTGGGTTCAAACCATCTATCAATTGAAACTTCAAAAACAGTTCATGGAGTTCAAACTTTCACAATTTAATTGTGAAATTTTGATATGGTTTCAAACTACGTATAAAAATTTGTTTGGACTTTTAAACTCCATGAGTAATTCATGAAGTTCAAGCCTTCTAAAGGCAAACTACGCGAACGACTCATGGAGTTCAAACTTTCACAATTTAAGTATGAAAATGAAATTGCAAACTCCACGAACAATTCATGGAATTCAAAGTGATAAATGTTCGATCTCCAATAAAAAATTTCTGAAGTTTTGCCGCAGTTAAACTTGAGATATTTTTTTCGTCATTGGCAATAAATGACTATTTGCCAAGTTTGTCCCATGTGGTTCACTATTGAGAATTTACGGCCCAGAAGAATGGACGATGATAGAATAGCATATGCGTTTGCTCCATCTTTATGTTACACACTCCGGACAAATTAGTTATAGTACCCTTTTCCTGTATAAGAAATTGTAACTAGTAGATTGCAATTTAAGTTTCTAAATTCTCTGCATCACCAGCAACTAATGAGAAAGGTTCATAAAGTTGATAACACCAAATCAGAAGGATGAAGAAGAGATGATATTTTGGGACAGTGTGGCTCCACCTTCCCCAAAGGATTGTATCCTTGCAATGAAGTTTTCTTGTAGTTAGCCCACAAGTCACATAACTGCAAATTGACATAGATTATTTTTGCAAGTTGAATACGACTAGAACAAGCAGTTCCTCCTCATTTCCTTCTTTAAGTTTCCACATACCAACGTCAAAACACTAAAATCCATGGAATTTTACACAGGCTGAACATTTCAAAGATTCAAAAGTCCCTCAATTATTCTACCCCAGATTCCATCTGAATATAACTGGGGATTTTTTTGGGGTTTGATGGCACATCTAATGCACGAATAACACGATACTAAAGTGCAGTTATAAGAGGTCCCTGTTGCCAATGGCAATGGTTCAATATAACCATTAATCAAAAATGTTATAATAGAGACAATCAAAAGCATTAAGGACCACATTAGGACTAGACTAATAGATGGTTCGTTCGAATGTTTGCTGGCCATTCATCAATAATGCAACGTGAATGCCAAATTAAGGTACCAGAAGGGGACCAGCTGCCCTGTCTTTAACTGCAAGAATATACCTATCTTCCCTTTTCTGGCACTAGAGGAAGATGGTCCTGCTTTTAGTGTACAGAAGGAAAGTTTTACTGACTTCCATCACTACGAGTTTCCAGTTCCATTCATACCCCTATACCAAGAGTTCAAACAAATATGCTCAAGTTAAAAGTAGGCAGATTATGCTCTTTCAAGCGCAAATCTACAATCTAATACAGTACTAGGAACACAAATGTAACTTTTCTCTCTTACTGCCTAGATGGCCTTTGTAGTAAACCACCATCGTCGTCTTCAAACAAAACTTTGTATTGCCAGTATTCTGCCATAGTTCCAACACCGTAGCTCTTATGCCTATAGATTGAGGACTCTAGGCACATGTGAACTTAAAAACACATATTTTGCTTGGTTCATCATGTTATTCTTATATTTCCATTCACTCATAGTAGGAAAAGCAACAGAAGAGAAGAATAATTGTCTGATACATAGAGTTATTTTTTATTTCATTTATAATAGAGACACAGACATATTAAACTGCCATAATGAGAAGTATCAAAGCAGCTCCAGGACAGCTTACATCCCAAGCTGTTTTACTTGTTTGTCATATTCAAACACCAACATCTAGAACTTGGTATTTATGATCTTATTAGCAAAACAACTTTGAATAAGAGTACAAAACCAGGATGATGTGCAAGAATTTTACGTTCAATCACCAGTACAGGGAGAGCAAAAACAGCTCTCCTGAGAAAAGAAAGTACCCACCACATTCACCAAGGAACTGACACTAATAGTTGCTTCAGCTCATTGAATCTCAATTGCTCCGAATTCTTCTTTCACAAAAACACAATACGTTCTACTCTACCCTAAGATATGCTGTACAAGTCTACAATTCCATTCACAAGGATGAGTACTTGTAGAACTGATACTTTCAAAACTTCCTTAAGGGAACTAATTTAAAACAGTATGTTAAGTCCAATAGCTCTGGTATTAGATAGCAAAAACATACTAATTATTTAGGTTTTGTTTTTCCAATTCAAACCAACACACACCATGAGGGAGAGAGAGAGAGAGAAGAAAACTTTGCTTGCTTTACCAAAAAACATTGTATTTCATAAGTTCTTAAGCAAGACAGGAAAAGGTATTCCTCTATTCAAGATGGAAGAGAACACGGGGTAGCTCATAAGTTCTTGAATAAGACAGGGAAACGTATTCTTTTACCCAAGATGAAAGTCTATAAGGAGCACTGCAACAGACTCAGTCCTGTATAATTGTACAGAAGATTTTACTCTTTAAGGGACTAAAGGAGTAAAATCACAGCATGAATGAACTAATGCTAGCTGGGCTAACAAGGAGCTCTAAACTACCTTTTACTGAAGTAGACTGAAGAACCTCCATTCTTTTCAGTAACTCTAAACAACTTTAGACACTAACTTTCTCCTCTTTTTCTTTTTTCCTTTTCGCTCCCCATGTTTTCCACAATCACGTAAGACAACATCAGGAGTTAATTGTACATGACACCATAAAGAAACTTCTTACAATTTTATCTTCTAAATCGAGAACCCTTGTTCGGTCTGCCATCGTTCTTCCCATCCCACACAGAATACCAGAAGAAAAGTGACATCCAGAATAACACAGCAAAAAATATCCGCACGGTGTCTTGTGCTTTGGAGAAAGATGCCATGATACCTGGTTAAGAAATTCAAACACCTGTCAGGGATCCTTAACAATATGAGCACTGTCACCGCATAAGCTCAAGGAAAAGGAAACTTCAATTAGTTTGAGAAGAAACGTAAACAATGCCATAGTTCCTGACATGCTCAATCATCAAGCTTCCCAGATTATCACTTAAGTCTGATGCAGCTTGACCATCAGCATCTCATATAATCAATTAGTAAATCATGTACGAGTGGATCCCTCTAGTACAGAAATAGAGCACAAACCAGCTCCACTATGGGAGCCAAAAACAATAGCACAGCAGACAAGCTATCCTAAGCCATTAATTAATAACAGAAAGAAATTTCAGGCAAAGCATCAAATTTAATACTAATCCTGATGAATTCTGGTCATTGGAACATGTCATTACAATGGATAAACCAGCTGCCTGATTTCTTTACATGGATTTTGCCCCATCTTTCAACCCACCCCCACCCCCCAAAAAATAGAAAAAAGAAGAAGGAAGAACGATAAAAGGATGTAAAAATATTTGTTTAGATCATTGAGCAAGCGACACAAATCATTCATTGGAAAATTAGTCAACTTGCTACGCTGCGAATGAAACATTATAACTAATATGATAGGGATTGTTTGGCCTCTCAATGCCTTACCTCTGTTAATGATGCCAACTGATCATTTTATCCAGGTCATTTCATAAATGGTACCCAAAAATAAAAGTGCACTGGCCATAATTTATTAATGACGATAGTGCTCAGCTAATTCAAATCAATAACCTCCAAGTTATAACATTTGGTTATCCATTTAGCAGATCACTTGCTATATACTGTATCCAGGAACGCCGTGGAGCTGTGTTAAATGGACACGGACAGGTATAATATATGGGTGGAATGATTTATCACCTCATACTAAGGATTAGGGGCATGGAAAGGAGTATATGTGTGCTGGATACACTATACAGAAATCTTGTCCAATAATTAATTGAAAAAGAAATTGAACCGAAATAAGTATATCCAAATTCTAGAAGCACCTAATGTTTTATTCCATAAGCATATCTCACACAAAAGAAAAATATTCTAATACTTATACAATATGTATATATAGGGTATGTAAGTTTGTTTGTATGTACACAACTGAAACCAATCACCCTATGCGTCTTCGTTCCTGAGCAGTCAACACAACCTACATGAATTGATCAAATCTGGTATATATCACATAGCCACATCCAAGTTGTGCCAGTGCACCAGGGGTATTGAAGGATTCATAAAACTATACTACCCTAAGCCAAGGTGCATCAGACTTCCCAACGTCTTCAATCCTTTTAAATATGAGACCTGAACACACTTTTTAAACTTGTTCCATAGACACAATCTGAGACACACACACACTTTTTTAACTTGTCTGACCAAATCAATTGAAACTGAAAGTAACACATATATGAAAAACTTTTCGAAGTGAACAAAGATGCTTACAACTTAATCAAATCATCGACATAAAATTAATCTTGTTTCATGACGACAACATGGTAAAATTGCTTCTAAGACATCTCAATTTCGGATAAATTGCTCCAAATTTTGAGCTTGAAAAGAAAAGCTCATAAATATACCAAGCATGAAGCATAATCTCCCTTTGTTCTTCCGTAGGTGATTTAGAGTTAGTTAAAAGTTAGTTACTACATAAATTTTACAAGGAATTGGTAATAAATCAATCCAATTGCTAACAGATATAATATCATATCTAAGCAGAGATGGTTCGTATCCTCAATCCACTCGAGACCTCCTGATGTCAAATAGGCGATTCCTCCTACCCAAAGAAAAACGACGGTATGCTCTCTACCCAAAAACATATAGAAGCTAAAACCTCGTCTAAGAATATAGTTCATGCTATGAATCTAGTTTCTAACATAGTGTAATTGTTACTAAAAGATGCTAAGTACTACTCCCTATATTCACTTTTACTTGTCACGTTTCGAGAGTTAATTTTACTAATCTTCGAAACTATATTGAATTAGATAAATTCAATATTTTAAATTTTAATATTCACAAAACAATAGGAAAATACTATAAGTTGCAATAGTTCTCGTATTATTATGATAAGGTCAAAATTTATAAAATTCGACTCTCGAGAAGCAACATAATAAGTAAAATTGAAGTGAGGGAACAAAAAATTCAATTGAAATACATGAAATGAGATACGAATACCTGGAGACGATGACGAGTCTTCTTCGTTATTTGGAGGTTCGGTCTGTGGAGGCGAAGGTGGTCCAGCACTAGAAGCTCGGCAGCGACCGGATGACGTATTAGGATAAGAAGAGGAGTGAGCTATTGAGCTTTGTAAATTTAGCATAAAAGAAGAGAAACGAAGGTTGGAGGAGGAGGAGGTGGTGGAGGGAGAACACCGGCGCGGTGGCGTTATGGAATTAGCGGCGGACGTGGAAAACTTTGGCGGTGAATGGTGAATGTTCTTGAGAGAGAACAACGATTTCATTTTGGTGATTTTGTTACGGGAATTTGGGAAGGGAATCATTTCCCATCAAAAGTAGCACGCTCGGACTAATTTGGGACACGTCTTCTTAATTTTGCCAAGTGTCCCGTTTTGATTTACTATCTCTTTCTTGTTTTTCTTCTCATCCAATATTTATATACTCCATCCGTTTTAAAAAGAATTTGACAATACTTTAATTTCAACTTTCCACATGATATATTTAAGACCACAAGATTAAAGGATATTTTGATACATTTGACATAACTTTAATTTATAACCGTATGATTTAAAAATATTCTTTATTTTTTTAAATTCTATGTCAAGTTAAATTAGATCATTTTTTTTGAAACGGAGAAAGTATATAATGAAGTTGGACTAATTTGAATTTACATCGAATAAGACTCTTTTTTTCTTGTATCTCATCCGAGCTTCATACCTGCAATGAAGTCCTTTTAATTTGAATTCACTGGATAGAACTCATTCGATAGTAGCTTTTTCTATTAAGAATTTTTTCATGCCTAAAATTTCAAATTAAAATCTCTAATTAAGAAATAAATGACCTCATCTATTACACTGTATCGTTGATGGTCTCTTTCTTGTTTCTCGTTTTCTCTATTTCGTTTCGTTTTCTCTATTTCTTTCTTTTGGGACTATTTTTCTGTTCTGTTGTATCACTATCTTGATTTTGGAATAATTCCATGCCATAATATCTCGAAACCTCTTAAATTTTGACATTATTTATTAGGTGCATATTTGAATTATTCTTTTTATTCTAATTAATCACTTAAGCTTGATAATTTGACAGTTTTGATCCCTTTGAACATTGACATGACAAAAAATAATATACTCACTTTTAATCATCATATAATCCTACTGTTGGGTTCGAAATCGAGAGGGCGTCATGCGGAAGCTTAAAGTTGCAAACCATAAATGCGATAAATCAGATGACAAAGAAAATTAAACTAAAACAAATTATTGAATATGATTTGGCCAATTAACCTACATATGAAAATCTAATATTGAAAAAGCATAAAAATCTATTGGGAGAAAATCTCCCCCTAAATAAGACTCTTTTAACGACTACATTGTGGATGCTATTGTGTTGTGGTATGAGAAGAGGGGTCTTCTATTTATAGAGGTCCAAAATCATTCCTCCAAGAAAGAGGTTAGCCAAATATGAAAAAGTTTTATATTTTCCTTTTAGAAAAAGTAAAAGTAATTATGGTATTACTTTTATTTTCCTTCTAAGAAAAGTAAAACTTAAATTTGGTAAGAAAATCAGGGCAAAAACCCTAACAAATCTCCCCTTTTTGGCTTGATTTTCTTGACATAACTTGATCCGCCTTCTTCACTTGCATATATGATCTTTGTTCTTCACATAATCTTCATCACTGCTGCTTGCCATAGTTAAAAATAAGGTTTAAAATATTATTTTTTTTTGAAGAAAAACTTTCAACCACCTTTTTAATCCATACCTATTTTTAACCTACTTTTAATCCTTACTTTTATTTTTAACGTAGGATTATTTTTAACCCTTACTTTTATTTTTAACGTAGGGCTATTTTTAATCCATACTATTTTAAATCTTGTTTTTCAAACCATGACAAGCAATACTCTCTCTTTCAATGCCCCACAAACCTTCACTGGTGAAAACTATCAAATTTGGGCAGTTAAGATTAAATCGTATCTTGAAGCCTATGATTTGTGGGAAGTTGTACAGGAAGATAAACTTATACAACCACTCCCTGCAAATCCTTCTGCTGCCGAAATCAAACTTCACTCAGAAGAAAAATCCAAAAAATATAAAGCAAAAATTGTAATTCAAAATTCAGTTGCTGATTCAATCTTCTCTAAAATCATTGCATGTGAAACAGCAAAAGAAGCTTGGGAAAAGCTTGAAAAGGAGTACCAAGGAAGTGAACGAGGCAGACAAAATCAAATTTTGAATTTGAAAAGAGATTTTGAATCTTTTAGGATGCAAGAAGGTGAGACAATCACTAAGTATTCTGACAGAATTTCTATAATTGTCAATAGAATCAGGTTGCTTGGCGAAGATTTTAAAGACAATAGAATAGTTGAAAAAATTCTGGTGACTATTCCTGAGAGATTTGAGGCCAAAATCTCCGCTTTGGAAGAGTCTAAAGATCTCTCTGCCATCTCTCTTGCAGAATTGATAAGTGCTCTTCAAGCACAAGAACAGAGAAAGAGCTTACAGGAAAGAAAAAGTTGTCGAAGATATTTTTTATGTTAACCACCAAAAAGGAAAAATTGATTATCCTCCTTGCAAATATTGCAAAAAGAAAACACATTTAGAAAAATTTTGTTGGTGGAGATCTGATGCAATATGTGGAAGTTGCAAACAAAAGGGTCATGTTACAAAAGTGTGCAAGTTCAAAGACACTCAAGATAATTCAAAAGCACTACTTATGGAGGAAGATTATGAGGAAGATCAACTTTTTTAGATTGCTGCAATAAAATCAAGGAAAAGTGTGTTTTTCAAGAATATTTAAGTGTTCAAACTCAATTTGGATTACACCAACTTAAGTTTGAGGGGGAATGTTGAGATTTACCTTCCTTCTATTTTATGATTTTCATTAATGGTAGAATAATTTTATTTTCTTCTTTTTTAGTCTAAGAATATTTTATATTATTTACTTCCTTTCAAGTTTAGGGTTTATTAATTGCAGAATATTTAGTCTAGTAACTATAAGGAAAATATCATATTCTCCTTATTTATTCTATTTAGTTGCTTATAAATAAAGATATACTCTTCTATTTGAATCAATGAAAAAGAATCAAGACCAAGAGTTATCATTTAGTCTCTCTTTAATTTTCGTTCTTGTCTCTTCCATTCCATAACACTACGCATTGGTTTATTTGTTTCAATTGTATATTTCTTCTTACTTCTTTTTAACAATTAAAATATTTATATAGTAATTGTTTTTTTATTGTCAACCATATAGTAATTGTGCATATCTCTTTCGATACAATAACTATTTGTTTAAATTAAAGACCCTCATTTGTTTTGTTTACGATACACAAATTAGGAATTATTAATTTAGTTAGACTCAAATCGGAGATGTCTAGATTGAATGAGCATAATGCCTCCACTACTCCGTTCCATTTTGTTGTAATGCATAATATCTATTACTAATAGTATCTTGAACCACAAAAAAAAAAAAAGGGGGAAAATGAAGGAGCCGCTTGGCCATAAAAATCATTCCGTTTTTTGAAATAATTTTTTCACTTTATTTGAAAATTAATATTTGGCCGGCCATGAATATTTCAAATCCAAACTTAAAGTTGTATTTCAAATTTGGAACACAACTTATAACTTGTTTCAAAATCTAACTCACTTTTCACTTTTGAAATTGTATTTAAATACAATCAAGTATGAACAGTATTCCAAATATTCTTTGCAAAAACTACAACCAAACACTTCATCTTCAACTCTAACTCCATGAATTCCAAAAGAGAAAAAGAGAAAAATATTTGGAATCTATGGCCAAACGTCTACTAAGTTATATCTCAAGATTTAAATTTAATTAGTTAACTTGATTTTAAAATCTGAAAACCTCTGTGACACTGATGACCCAAAAATCCTGGTATGGATTTGGAGGGGCAAGATATCGAATTGGTTTGGTTTCTAACTAGTACTTGTAGTTGGACAGAAATATTGAGGTTGGCTGCATTACAAATTAATTTCCACTCCTTAGTACGTTACATTGTCATCAACTCTTTGTCTCAAGGACTCGAGTAATTAATTAAGCATGTATCCTTAATAGTATATATATTTAGCATCCACTACAAAATCAGCGTTTAATTAATTTACTTCAACACTAGCTGCGTAGTACCCTTGATATGTTGTTGATGTATATATATAGGCATCTACTAGTAGGAGTAGCACTAATTAAATATCTCTAGCTTACAAGGCTAAGTTACTGTATTAAGCTGTGAGAGTGGAGGATCAAGGTTGATAGAGCTGATCTCTGCATCTGCATTTCCAAGAGAGAAGATAATAGGGATCATCAACTTGTCTTTTAGATGGATCTGTATTAGTATTAGGGTGGCCGCCTTTGTTCTTCTGGCTCGTTGAAATGACTAGAGTAGCCTTGCATGGATGGCAACTCATGCACTTGTTTACACACCCTGGTGGCCTTGACCCTATCGCCATCCGCCTAGCCATACTCACTGTATAGACATAACTCCAAATATATTAAGTACCTCGTTAGTAACGAAGTTAGAAATTTAAATAAAGGAATCCAAAACGTTGTAAAAGAAAGACATACCTAAGAACTAAGATACGAATCCATCTCAGGGGATCGGATTCAATAGTTTATATATATATACAAAAGAATTGTTTTATCCTTTTATATGTTGTTTTAGTACTCCCTTCAATCCATTTTATATGTTGTTTTTAGCATTAAAACTTAGACCAAGCTAAAAACACCATATAAGATGAAACAAGTTTTACCATAGAGAAAAAGAAAACTGAAGAGTTCACCTGATTGGGAAAGAAGGAATGCTAGACACAAGAAAAGAGCAAACGTAAGTCCAAGTGAGCAGTTCCAGCTTGATAGAGCCATAGGTATATAACTTGTGAACTTTCTGTTGTCTCTCAATTATAGCAGCAAAACAATGAAAGTTTGTTTCTACTTTAGATGAATATTGCAATACATATTGGATGATGAAAGGGTGGGTATTTATGGTAAGACAAGATGGAGAACTGTTTCCTGAAGAAGGGACAATACTAAGATCTGACGCCTAAAAGCTTATTCACCAATCACTTGACATTTCACTTTGAAATTATAGTAAACTGATGACTACTCCTAATTTTCCGCATTTTTCTTGGAAATGTTGCACCTGCTATGACTATTTGAGCATCCTGCATAACATCAAAGTAACTGTCCCGCTGTCTAATTTACTCCCTCCGTCCATCTTTACTTGTCCACTTTCCTATTGACACAGGAATTAAGAAGCAGTAAATGATAGAAATAATTTTACCATATTAACCTTTAAATATAATAATTTTAATGTTTTGGAAAATACATTAGATAATGAACCATAATTAATGTTAAGGGTAAAATGGGTAGAAATAGGTAGATTATCCATTGATTTTATAAACTGGACAAGTATTGTTAGACATCCCAAAATAGAAGAGTAGACAAGTAAAGATGTATCTCTCCGTCCCTTTATACCAATTTTTTTTTTTTAATAGGTGTATCAAGTTAAAATATGAAAAGTATATCCCAACGGAGGGTGTATTACTCTTAAATTTCATGCAGAGAGTCTAAATGAACTACATAATGTGGGCGGAGGAAGTAGGATAAAAATAATTATAATTCTATGAAGACTGATGCTAATTGAACTTTTGTATGTGTAGCAAATACTTACTATAGTAGGATGCGTGCTATCAGACCTCGTAACTTTAATCCTTGTCGCTTCAAAGGGGTAGATTTTAACAATTTCCCAGCACATCACACTTCGAGGTTTCACCTACACAAAATTAAACAACTTTTTTGAACCAATCTTTGACCAAATCCTTGGAGGAGTTAATTAATCTTTGAACTCATGGACCTATCCTATGTAACCAACCAGATAGTAGCTTAGTAATAAATATAGTAAAAATAACTTCATTGTTGACTTCCATTTCACCTCCTAATACTGTCTCCCGAAAAGAAGTATAAATGTGAAAAGCTGGCAAGGTTTCATGACCTTTACTTTTATTTTTTTGGTAGTCCTGACCTTTACTTTTACAACCTTTAGGGGTGGTTTATAAAGTAAAAAATATTTCATGGAATGAGATATTTTATGTGATTATTTTATCTCATTTTTTATATAAGATAATAATTTCACAATTTTAGTATAAATAGTGGAACAAAATAATCTTGAGATTAGCTAATACCTCAATCAAACATGGGTTAAAGTTAATCCTAAATTTTATCCTGAGACTATTAATCCTTATCCCACGACCGTAATGCTTCCTTAATTCGTCTCAAATTATTTGTCGTGATTTCTAAAATAGTTGACTCAAATTATTTATTATTTTAAAGCTCAAGATAAATCAATTATTCTTTTTCAATTTTACCCTTAATAGTAATTATTTTTGAAGACTATAAACACCGTAATAATGGGATGATGACGCATAAATAGAGTAAATATTCAATGAAGAAAGATTATATCTCCGGACAAAATAAGGATAAAATCGTTAAAACTCTTCTAAATTAATATTTTCTTAAAGAACGTGTGAAAGAGAAACACGACAGATAATTTGAGAAAAAAAAGGATTAAGTTGCAACTGTTTCACATACAAGAACATACGAGCAGGCTACTGGACAATTATTACTGCATTAGCTTTCTCTGGAAAAGGTTGTGTCGTAAATCCTGTACTGACACCAATTTGAGGACTAAAATTACTTTAAAATGCATGAAAAAAATTATACACCATGGAAAAATTAATCCATTTGTCAATAAGTCATTACATAGCTCGATCTCTTGAGCTAACTGTAACTGTAACTAAACATTGAGTACAGAGTCAGGACACTGTTATTAGTCTCTTTGGTCATTTAATTTCTTTCCCAGTTAGAGATATACACCCACTCCCTAAAACAGAAAGTGTTTTTCCAAATTTGACAGAATGTCATTAAAAGTACATTTCTCCCATCGTATAACCTTTCTTTTTTGTCCAGACTAGTATGTTATCTAATTAGGCCTATCTATCTTAAAGTAGGAGGGTAGACCAAATAGAGCAAATGGAAATAGAAAGCAAGATTGACTGTCAACAAAAGGTTGCAAATTAGTAGCGTAGTTCAAGTTCTCCGCGGTTTGCAATCAATAATGCATCAACAAGTCCTTTGCACGAGAAACTTGCTGGAAATATACCAATTTCTTATTAGTTCCATTTCTTAAGATAGTAAGTATTAAAGCTCTATATAAAATTTTTATATAGAGTCCACTCAGTAGTTGAAGAGGTAGAAGTCAGTCCTCTGCTGGAGAATCTTCAAAGATAAACGAATCAGATCCACTTCTGGTTCCTTAGAATTAAGCCACACTAACTCAGTTGAGGTAAAAATGCTCCGAATACAAAATGTTTCAATTTGCCTGAAGTTGATTACATTTCACAACGGAAACTTCATTAGTAACCTCCTACTGACTAATCACGAAGCAAATCAAATTTACCTCAGCCTATCTGTCACTACTTGACCGTTCATCATTCATCAATAAAATAATTGTTGCTGACAATATGTCAATCGTACAGTCCTTCCAGCTCCCAGAAATCCATAAGGAAATCTACCATTTCCTGCCAGTTTTACATGAGAATCCATAGTGTCATTCAAACAGAAATATGAGGAGCATTGACTTCTTTAAACTCTATCATGCATACTTACAGCAAGAGGAGTAGGCTTGGGCAATGGCTTGTTGCTCCCAAACAAACTATCATACGTAGCATTCCAACTGCAAAGCTAAAATTTCTTAGAGGAAGTGCAGACCAAAAAAAAAGGATCCATCAACAATCTTAGGCACATAACTAAACATCTAAGACAAACATCTCACTTTAGTATAGGTTCACAAAGCTGTTGTGGTTGGTTGACTGGTTTCTTGTGTCCTATCCACTGCTGTCTGATTTGGTCCCAGAGGTGTAGTCCTGACAGAAATTGCGTACATAAAATAATTGTTGAAATAGACCTTTAAAAGATGATGATAGGAAAGCCATTATGTTAGGCCAAATGCCTAAAACAACATACTGAGTCTAAATAAATCTTATTAGAAATGGACCTTTGTCTTTTATTACTCTCAACAGCGTGACAGAATTTAATCTGGAATCAACATAACTATGGTTAGGATAATTATATTTGAAAAGGCAAGTCGTAATTATTCTTATTCATGTCATAAGTTTCTTCAGAAGTTCAAATAAAATCTACCCCACCCCCAAAACCTGACGGGAAGAACAAATTTCTCAGTAAAACCTTATTATTGCTTTCACCATCTAACATCAAGTATCATAAAATTCATTTGCTTACATATATAACTTATTTATTAACCATTTGTATAAACTAGCAAGTATGTTTTCGACAAGACACCAAGGTACGTCTAACAACAAAGTTAACATAAGAAAAAACATGGACACACAATGGAGAGTCAAATTTACCATGATTTACAAATTCAGCAGCGTTGTTTGGATTTGTAATCGCATGACCATCATGTGTCAGTGTAGATGTACTAACTGATGAGTTGATTACTTGCGACTTACCTACACTTCTATCCATGCCACACGTGCTGGCTGTCCAAAAGTCCTCCAATATTTTGGCTTTACGAATCACCTGATATTGACGTTTCTGAACTTAATTTGGGCTTATTATAGGATTCTAAACAACCACTGCTCTGTTAAAAGTGATATTTGTTTCTGTTAGAATCAACTAAACACACACACACACAAAAAAAAAAAAGGGAAAATATGCCTTTTTCAATCAAGATAAATAGGGAAAATATTATCATTAGTCGGACAAAGAAAAAAAATGAAGCAACATTAGGTGAACTAGGCCTCCAAAGCAAGATTGCCTTTGATGCTGTTCATCACATTTACATTTATCAACGATCTTAGTGAAGTTCAACTTTCTCTGTAATATTAGACTGTTAACCTGGAAACCGTGCAGTGCTATCATTGACTGCTTCTAATTGGACTAGACTTGGTAACAGGTGTATAAAAAGCCCCACCCGCTTAGAGTATGCGATAGAGGAATGAGGAACCAACTGAAATACAAAGACTGGTTCGCTCCTTGCAGAATCTAATTGTCTGCCAACCACCTTCTCAGCCAATTCTAACCTATTTTTTATCGAGCATCAATCTCTCCAATCATTTTCCGTGTCATTCCTGTCGTTATACTCCGATTAAAAGGTTCCTCTTCCTTCTTCAGCTTAGTCTCTCTGTTTCCATTCCCTTTCTTCTATCAAAAAGTTTTTTCAGTCTTTATCACATAACTTCTTGCCTATTTCATTCTTTGCTTTTAATAGCTCTATTGCAATCATTGAGTAACTTAAGGCTAGAGCAACAACGATGAGAATGGTGATGATAGTGGAAACGGAAATAAGGCATCATGGTGAGAAGAGTTTTTTCTTTGGCGGGAGACAGGTACTCCTAAATCCAGTACAAGCTCATAGAGCAGAGCAAGAACTTAGTCCGTAAGATATCTGCTGATAGAGTCAACATGGTTTTCACAAATGCTTGAGACTTGGCTTCAGAAGGTACTGGGAATCTGTAGGAGATGGAGGAACATTAGTCAGTTATACTCATATTTCGCCTTCCAAAATTTTAATGGTTATGGTAGATTCAGCAGTATTTTATCAGTGAAAAGTAGAAAGAAGACCTTGGTGATAATCCACGAAATTGGAAAAGATGTTAGCTGGGATGAGATTGCTGATAGAATTATGGAATTTATGAGAAAGGAGTCCGTCCAAGGGAGGTACCAGCTCAAAATCAGAAGAAATGCAGTTGACATGACAGTAGCAATAATCAAGAGCTGGTCAAAGGACAACATTAAAATACAAGAAAGAAAAGGTGAAGATCATATGGAGTTGGTCATAAAATATATTTTCAGCGAGATACACGATAGACTTGGTGAATTGTATAACTTGATGAAGAGACCAGTGATAAATCTCACATACGATGGACAAGAATGTGTGTTTGCTTCACCGGAGTTACATGTTCGAAAAATAAGTTAATTTTTATTTGCATAGTGTCTCAAACTGTAAGGTCCATAACTCGTTTCTGTAAAAAAGAGCTTAACCGCAAAATCTGATATTCCTCAATTGTTTTCTAAAACTATTATTCCTTGGTATCTGAACTTAAATATGTGTATGGAAATGTTGCATGCTTCAGTGTTCTAAGTTACAGCAGCGACCAATTAGCAAATATGAAACTTCCACTTGGAAAATACATCAGAATCAGGTCTTGTCTAAAGAGAAATACAGTGGCAAAATAACTATTCCAGTGACCATAACCGTACCACTCTATAAAACACGATGTTCAATTCTTTCATAAGGAAACTAAAACATATAAAACCTGATGAAGTTTTCCTGAAAGCAAGCTTCTAGAAATCCAGGTAACAGAATTGTAAACAAAATAAGAGATCTAGGTCATCCATTCTAAGTATCCAAGTTTTACCACAAATACTACTCCCTCCGTCTCATATTAGTTGGTCATTTTACATTCTATGCGCATGTTAAGAAATCAGAAGGTAATTTTAATAATTCACCCACTGTAAACACTTTCAAAAAGAACTAATTGCAGGGGTAATATGAGAAAAATTTAATTAATGTTTTTAGCAAGGTGGACAGTTAATATGAGACGGAGAGAGTAAATAATTGATTCCTCCAAATAGCTTTAGCCTCAAATGCCTCTCAGTAATTCAATTGTAAGAAATCGGCACACGTTTAGGAACCCTAATTGACCGGAAAAAGTAGCTAGAAATGTAAAAACCGAAGCAATAAAGTAATGGCAGGGAAAAAAATGCATACCCAATGTATGCAAGACGAAAAAATATTGTCACTATGAAAACGATTCCACGAAGGAAATTTTTCGAAGAGTGCTGCAATGATAGATAAATTCAACTAAAGAAATATCGTGGAAAAAAAATGGAGATAGGGTAGAGGAAATACCTGAGAGAGAAACCCACAGCAATCTCTCTCGTCGAAACCGTTCCCAAAATTATGCCAAAAAATGAAAACTTATTTTGATTTTTGACTTATAACACGTTCAAATTCTTACAAAAAATACTCTATTAGAACACTTGTTGAAAATTCTCGTTGCTATAGGTATATCTTCGGTATTCAACAAATTCTTTTAATATTAAATTAGGAGTAAGAAACTAACAAAGATCAAATTAAAAATAACCCAGCAAATCAATAAAATAAGGGGACCAGAATCAAGAAAAAACAACAAAGGAGTAAAAATATGTAGGAGTTTGCCTTCATCTTTTCTACCTCCAAATGAAAGAAATTTGTAATATATATATAGGAAATGAACTCAGAATAGTGCTAAGTCGGTTGTAATACGGTCATTAAGAGGTTATTGAATATAATGGCAATAAAGAACAATTTAATTGCCAAAGTTAATGGCCGAATAATAAAGCCAAAACCGCTACTGTTATACCAAAGTAATACTCCCTCCCTTTGTTTTTACTTATCGCTAATTTCTTAATTAAATTTTTATTTTTACTTATTATTTTTGACATATCAAGAGAGAAAAAACTTCTTTTTTCCTATTTTGTCCTTAACATTAATTATTTTTCTCTAAATTAATTTCAAGATACAATGTAAACATCATTTAATAAAGATATTATGATAAAATAGTCATGTTATTAATTGCTTTTCTTAATGGGTGTGTCATCTTAATTTGTGACGAATAAAATCGAACGAAGGGAATAGCTAATTAACGTTATTCAAGTAGTCAACAATTGACCAAAACCAATGTTAGAAATATCATCAATATGAGAGATTATATTTTGAGATACTAATATTATTCTTCTAACAATCCCCTGTATATCTCAAAAATAAGTTTGTCGGGTTTCACCTATGAGTACAATGCATCGAATTTGGTGTTTGTAGACTATGGTTCTAGATAAAATAAGATTAAACTTACAAAACAATTGGTGAAGTTTATAACTTCTATATATGAACCAAGAATTCTTTTGTAAGTTCGTAGTCTTATTCTATCATATTATACTCATACAATCTTTGTCGCTATCGCGATTTTGTGCTGAGAGGCCATGCGCGTGTCCTGATATTCAAAAGTGCTCTAGAAATTTATCACAATTTCATAGGAGCGACACCACTCTACACTCATATAGGTCCAATCATCAAGTATATTCTCCAGGACAATACACCACCTATAAATGATATGATTTGAATTAAGAGTATATCTCAACCCCTTCTTTATTTTGCAGCCACTGCATTATATTCACACATCATAAGAGGGATATTTAATCGATTGGTTATAGTTATTAATGTAAAAATCCAGCACTGCACAATTTAGACACGTAAAGAAGACATAAGAAAAAAGCATGTGAAAAAAGAAGACAAGGCATCTTTAATTGACATAAAAACTATAAAGAGGACAAAAGACATTTCATGACATTTGATAGACATAAAAAACTATTATGGAGAACAAATATTCTTCAACACACTTCAAGGTTAATTGAAGATCAAAGATAAGGATTGAAGTCCGAGTTTCAAGTCCGGATACGCGTATAAATAGAGCAGCTCAAGACTTTCAAAGACAAAGAAGCAAGAAGAGAAAAAAGAACACCAAGTTAGAAAAACCTTTCCAAAAATCCATATGTTCCCCTTCCTTTCATCTTCAATCCATCATGGATAGGTGGTTCAACTGTTTGGGTGGCATGTTTGTTTTGAAGAAACTGTTCAAGCGTTTGTTCGATTAGTGTTATACCACATTTTAATCGAGGTTAAATGGTATGAATTAATGGATACAGAGGATTCATAAGGAAGACCCAATAGTTTATGATTGAAACTTAGTAGATTGATTGATTTAACTTTTGTTAACCAATGCCCTCGCTGAAGATTGATCATTTTCTATCAGAACCTCCTGAAAATCTAAGTTGCACGGACTCTTTACTTTCAATGCCGCATTCGTGTCGGATTCTTCAAAAATACACTAGTTTTGGAGAATCCGACACGCACCCGTTGATATTTTTTAATTACAACTTCCATCACACTGAGATCATCCAAATGAAAACTCTTTGTACGGTAGCCATTGAATGCATCCCTCTTTGAAGAGCTCCGCCTATTTAGTGAGAGCTACTTTGATCAAAATCGAATATTTCTCAAGCAACAGAATTTTATTTCAACTTATTGCTAGCACCATATTAAAAAAATTTGAGAAACTAGCAGCATGACAAGACACTTCTTCTCTGCATTAAGTTGCTAGTGGCAGCTAAAACTCTGTGTTTATGAAGTTAAAATCAAACTACGTTAAAATGTGTGTATTCTAGAGGCACTATAACAGAATGACAAAAGAAAAAAAAACAAGCACAAACTCAAGGAAACCAACAACTAAAACACAAAATAAATAAATAAATAAATAATAATAATAATAATAATAATAATAATGAATAATGGAAGAAGATTTTAAGCTTAACAAGCAAGAAGATGCTGATGATGAAAAATCCAAGAAAGAACCTTTGTCTTTCTCAAAAACCCTAGTGACTACTGACTACTTTTCTTTTGCTTGGCAAAGTTGGTGTTAGCAATAATATATATATATATATATATATATATATATATATATATATATATATATATACTTCCTCCATCTCGGTTTAGTTAGCCCTCTTGTTAAAAATATTTATTTTAATTTAGTTGTCTCATTTATGAAATCAAGAGAATTTTATTGTGTTCTTCCAATACTACCCCTATCATTAAATGACTATATAGAGTGTATATACTCAAATTTATATTTTCAAAGCATAAATAATAAGACTAATTTGATAAAATAAACTCCTAATAAATATTTTTTTAAGGGGTGAGTCAAGTAAATAAGGGTCAACTATTTTGAAACGGAGTATATATATATATATATATATGGGAAAAGACATCAAAACCACCCCAAATTATACCTGAAATGTCCAAGACACACCTAAACTATTAAAGTGACCTAATACACACCTGAACTATATAAAAGTGAATTTTTTTTACCCCCTAAAACTGACATGAAAAAAATAATTAATTAAAAGAAAAAAGTAGGCGTGTTTGAGTCATAATTTAAGCAAGAAGAAAAAAAGAAATCAAATTCCTCCCCCCCCCCCCCTCCACACACCCCCGCATCTTCTTCTTCACAGCCACCACCCATCCACGCCTCTTTTTCTTCACACAATCACACCCTACACATTGTCCTCTTTTATTTCAATTTTATTTTCATCAAATTCTTTAAAACTAAATTTCTTCATAAATTGTATTTTTTTTTCTTACTCCATTATTGATTTTTCTTTCTCCATTAAGAAAAAAGAAGAATTTTTTTTTCATAATTTCATTTGTTCTCCATTGACAGTCATTTTCTCTACTTCTTTTTCTTCATTCCATTTCTTCTCTCTTCTCCATTTTTCTTATTACAACCACTTTACTTCATTAGATTTATCATCTTTCATCAATTGATTACTTATTCTCACCATTTAATGGTGGAATTAATGATGGGTGAAAAATTAATGGTGGGTGAATTTTTATTTTTGATGATTGACAATGGCAATGGTATGATTTTAAAGTAAATGCAAAAATTTGTACTGATTGTTGCTGTAATTTCGATAATAACAATAGTGATAGTTTTTTTTTGTGTGGTGAATTTGGTGGAGAGTCCTAATTTGTGACTTTTGGTCCCCATTTTTTGTAGGTATCTTGAAAAGATTTTTAAAAAAATTTAGCATTATTGATGGTGGATCTGGTGTTTGTTGCATTTTTTGGTAGTGATAATATTATGGTGTGTAGTGAGTTTGATGGTGGGTGGTGAAATTTCTTGTGGGGAGATATGTGTTTAGTGACAATAGTTGCAATGGTAGTAATTTAATGGTGAATTTGATGGTGACAATGTTGTGGATGGTTTCGGTGGTGAATTTGATTATAAATGGTGAAATCTATGGTCGTGACGATGAGAGTTTGGTGATGATGATGGTGGTGGTTAATGAAGGTTTGGTGGTGTTATAGTGAAGAAGAAGCAATTGGGTGACATGAATTTTTTTAAAAAAAAAAATTGACATAACATCTGATGTGGCAGCGATGTAGCGCGAGTGTAAATCACTTCCCGTCATGTGACGGGGTGGACATAAACTCACTTTTATATAGTTTAGATGTGTAATAGGTCGTCTTAATAGTTTAGGTGTGTCTTCGACTTTTTAGGTATAATTTTGGGTGATTTTGATGTCTTTTCACACACACAGACACACATATATATGAGTTTTGATTCAATAGCACTGCACAATTTGGACACGTAAGAAAAAAATATCATATAGGAACATGTGAAAAAAGAAGACAAGATTGACATAAAGCTTATATTTATATATATGTGTGTGTGTGTGTGTTTTAACAATTGTTATCAGAGCAGCTATAGTGCTTTCTTAAGAATATTATGCTCCGATATCAATTACTTAATAGAATATGAGAGCAAAATATTATGCTTTGATACCAGCATTCTATTAAAAGTTCATTATTTAATCTTTTTGAACATCTTAAACGATAAAATCATTTATAACCCATTTAGAAGTTTTGAACTACTTCTATTTATATGCGTTTTCGGACTTGAAATTCGAACTTAAAATTTCTATTTTTGATCTTTTGAAGAGTGTTGAAGAATCTTTGATATGGCTCCACAATAATCTTTCATGTCTTTCAAATATCATGAAAAGTATTTGTCTTTTTTATAAGCTTTATGTCAATCAAATGTGTTGTAAGACTATCTCCAACCCATCTCTATTTTTTATTTCAAATGTGACATTTGAAGCAAAAAATGGAGATGGACACTTAAATCATGCTTTATTTTTGCTTCAAATTTGGAGTGTGAATTTTGTCACTCCAAATTTGGAGTGACACTATTCATCAACTTCAAATTGCTTTTTAATTACTTCCTAATAAGAGGGAATAAGCACACAACTGAGCGTCAACATGTCTGCTTCAGCTGTGTGTTTCCCTTACTAATAAGTTGTTTGGTTTGATGGTCAAAGCTTGACATTTTAAGTGATGCGTCTCCAGTTCGAGCCTCTATGGCAATATAATTCTTTTTTGATGCAGTTGCTGCATATTTAATACAAGTATAGGCCCCAAATTAATTTTCACTCATTCATGCCCTTGTGTACTAACATCTTTTAATTTTTTATATTTTGTATTTTCATTTGAATAAAAAATATATTTTAATAAATTAAAAAGTTGTTTCCAAATAATTTATATATTTGAAAATTATGTAAAAATTACTCTAAATCACAATAATTAATAATTTTAAAAGCATAATGTAAAAAAAAGTAACATGCTTTCTTTGTTTTAATTGATGTGGCAAAGTTCGAATTTACAAAGTTAAACAATTTAATTTTCAGGACATAAAATCTTTAAATTTTTTGAAATAATATTTACATATTTGAAAACTACGTAAAAATACAACAAGTCACAAAAATTGATAATTCATAACATTTAAAAGATATATAAAAAAATTATGATCAATGAAAAACTTGATTGAATCACAAAATCTGAAAGGTGCTACATAAATTGGGATGAAGAAAATATTATCACTAATAATAATGAAATTTAAGTTATACTTTTAAAAAATATTTCTACTATCTTATTTCATATTGTTGGGTCCGTGCCTTACATGGGCGCTTCCCGACTAGTATGTATATATATATATATATATATATATAGTAATTGGTATCAGAGCATGATATTTTTAAGAAAGCACCATAACTGCTCTGATACCAATTGTTAAAACATACAATTGTTAAAGATGTTGGAATAATACACAGTGGTCAAATTTAGACGTAGTGAAAACTAAGGTCAAATATAGAGTGATGCAAGATCACACAAGTAATAGAGTGAATAGTTTGAGTCAATAATCATTTCAAAAAAGACATAGAGCACTCTATCTCATGCCTACCTTTGCATAAATCTGTCAGATTTAATTTATTATCTCTCTTTATGCAAGTTCTTTATTATGATGTGAAATATTGATATCATCCTACTTGCTATTGTTATCTTTTGTTCAATGATTTGCATTGTAATAATACTAAACTTGTAAATTAAAATGTAACGTTAATATATTTGTTAGCTTTGAAATAAATATCTTACGAAATAACTCTTAAAACTCGTTAAATAAAACTTTTTGAAAATGAACCACAAGTAAAAAATAATCATATAAAAACGAATGCACATGAACTCTAATAGAGAAATAAAATATAATAATTATTTTTTTAAACACACACGAAAGAACCGAATCGGCAACAACCAAACTGATGAATATAAATTATATTTGATTTTAATAAGGTCAAATTTAGATGTAATGAAAATTAAGGTTAAATATAGAGTGATGCAATACCACAAGTAAAAGAGTGAGTAGTTGGAATCAACAATTATTTCAAAGAAGGCATTGGGCACCTTATCCCACGCCTACCTCATCACAAAATTATTTGATTTGATTTGTGCTTTTTTTATGCAAGTTATTTATTATGATGTGAAGTATTGCTACCAACCTACTTGTTATTGTTATTTTTTCAATGAGTTTATACAACTATGTTAATAAATTTGTTAATTAAAACGTAACGTTAATATATTTGTTATCTTTGAAATAAATATCGTACGAAATAGTTCTTAATCATTAAATAAAACTTTTTGAGAATGAACTACAAGTGAAAAAAGATCATATAAAAACTAATGCACATGAACTCTAATAGAGAAATGATATTTCTAATAGAGAAATGAAATATCATTATTATTTTTTTAATAGTAATTGATATCAGAGCATAATATCCTTAAAAAAAATCATAATTGCTCTGATATCAATTATTAAAACATATATATATTGTGACACCTTAGAAAACTTCGAATTAAGTTGACACTTTAAAACAAGTACAATTTCGGATCTATAAAGAGAATTATGGTGTATTAGTAAATATATTAGTATAGTTATTGGTGGTAGAAAAAATATTAATATTTTGCTATATGTGAAAGTGGGGACCTCTTTAGTTACTAAACTAGATAAGTGAAAAAAAAAAAAAAGATTTGGGTTGGCAAAAAAACGTTAGCAGTACTAACAGTACTTTGAAAAAAAAAAAAAGACAAAGGAGGCAAATCCTTTTCCAAGAAAAACAAGAAACCTAAGCAGATGTAATACTAGTACTATTACTCTCCTTTTTCTCGGCATCCATGAAACAAATAGAGAAGGAAGGAAAGAAAAGATTCTTGTGATAATTTTGAAAGGATCTTCGAGAAGTGACTTCAGTAATCTAAAGTTGAGATTGAATTCCAAGTGGTAAATTTTCTAATCCTTCCTAGAATTTAAATATTAATAAGTATGTGGGGATATCTAATTTGCTTGTATTAGTTCTTGAAGTGGGTTGGTTAATTAGGGTTCTTGAGGAAAAGAGGAAAAAAGTGAAATTTTGATAAAAGTTGAGTTTTTAGAAATTCCTATCAATTGGGTGGATTTAACGTTGAATTTTATAAGTTGGAAACTAAAGAATTCATTTTGGATTCTTATTAAGAAATTCAATTAATTTTTGGCATAGATGAATAATATTTGGGATAAATTTTGTACATTTGTCATAATTTTAATTTAGGACCACAAGATTCAAAAGTCTTTTTTATTTTCTTAAACTCCGTGCCAAGTCAAACTATGTCATTCTTTTTTAAACGGAGGGAGTAATTAGTAGGTTGTCTATCGAATAGCGGGTACTAGTAGTTCGAAGGATAAAGACTACACTTACGTGGGTTGAATTATTTGGAGCCTGGAATACTATTATAGCTAGTAAAGCACTAAGGTATGTAAAGTTAAACCTTCCCTTGCCACTAAGGCACCACCTACGTCATATGCTCATTTTGTAGTAGCTAAATGACCTTTACCGTAATTCATATGTCATAGGCCTTTGAGGCATTATTTGATAAACGTTAACGACGGGAGGGTACATAGGTTTTACTTGGCATATGCACTCGACGTGATTCTATGCACGGGATCGAGACTAGACCATTATAGTGAGCCCGAACATTAGGGCGTACCCCACCTTTGTGGCATTATTTGTATTTGGAGTCAGCTGGAACGTCATGCACTTCTTCCCCTGACTCGAGCCAACATATGACATATATGGCCTGCGGGCAGACTCTCATAGTGAGCCCCTGGAAGGGCATACCTTGTATCAGATTGAGATTACAGTTATACGTATAAATCATAGTCATATGTATTTGGGGCGACATACGTCTTATATGTGATTCAGATCGCCTTCGGTAGGCCATCCTATGATTAATTGTACTACAAATAGTTTAAGTACATCACTTAGGCAAATTATAGGTTCTATGTTATAAGGAGTGCCCTCCTGGACATTATACGACGATCTAATAAAGTTGGTGCATAACTTACAGTTTCATATCGTATATGTGCTACTTGTATGCTCATACTTCTTTTACTTTGGTATTTGATTCATATGAGCTTCCGCGTTTGTTCAGCTGTTATTCTCTCTGCTGTCATACCAGTACATGTTGTATATATACTGACGTCTCCACATTACCACATACTATTGATGCAGGCTCAGATTCACAGGATAGCAGACGTCCACGTTAGGCTTTATTGCCATTTCCCGCTGATATTTTTGATGAGCTCCATATCTTTCTGGAGCCAGTTTATTTTTAATATTTGTGGTTATATGTACAAGTCTCTAGTTGGGTATGTCAGGCCATATGTCAACTAGTTATTCATAGTATAGTGTGTTAAACTGATTAGAGCCTTCATGGACATCATGCAGCAGTGTATTGTACAGTTTTTCTTAGTATAACTCCCTCGTGTATATATACAACTTATATTAGATATCCTGCTCGTTATTATCCCATAATCTCGTATATGTCATAGAGTGCTTGTAAAGTAAGGGTATACGGTTCTTATCCATTCCTACCAGTTTGGGGCGTGACAGTTACTTCTTCTGTTTTAATTTATTAACACAGATAAAATTTGATGTTTACTAAATTTTTTTTTATATATTTTAAGTTATTAATTATTATAATTTATAATATTTTAACGTAGTTTTCATCTGTGTTTTCAAAGGCATTTTCGGGGAGAGTCCCAGGGCGGGGCGTAGTAAAAATGCTCTGGGGTGCAAATTAAAATCGTAGATCCATAGGGCGTAAGTACTAGAATTTGGGGCGTAAGTCCTGAGAATAAAAACGTAAGTTGCAGGCATAAAAAAGCATGCTCGAATGTTACATTTAATTTTTATTATTTTAAAAGTATTTTTTACTATAATAAATTTTTTTATTATTGATGTAATGATATTTATACCTTATGTTATCATGTGGTAGTGATTTTTTCTAAAATATGTAAATAAAGAAAGCAAAATTTTTTATTATTGTAATATTTTTTTTCTATATTATTCGTGATTTATTTGAATTATTTGTAGAATCATTGAAAATTTTGCTTTTGCTTATATTTTTAGTAATAAAATTATAATAATGAAGATACATGAGATATATGCCCCGTAGATCCATGGGACTTACGCCCCATGGCTCGGGACTTACGCCTCGTCCCATGCTACGTAAAACGCCTCGCCTCACGCCCTCATCTTTTAAAACACTGGTTTTCATATAATATATGTTGTTCTCGTTCGTCCCAATTTATGTGGCACAGATGAAATTTCGATAGTCAATGTATTTTTTAAATATTTTAAGTTTTTAATTATTATGATTTATAGTAGTACTTTTTATGTAATTTTCAAATAATATGTTACTCCGATTGTCTCAATTTATGTGATCTATAATACTTTTTATGTAATTCTTAAACATATAACAAACTAAAAAAAAGTCAAACAAATAAATTAAAACAGAGAAATTTTCAAAAATACTCTCGCTAGAAGCAAGCACGACGACAGTCTATTTATAAAATCGTTCATGCTTAACTTGATGAAGTAGTATAAATTTATAACTACAGTAAATCATTTTTCTTTTGTTTTTAGTCATCATCATCCTTACTATTAACTTCACAATTGTTTGGGAAAAAATATTATAAATCACAGTTGTTTGAAAATTTTATATGTAATTGCAGTAAATTGTTCGAAAAAAAATTGTAAATCACATACATTCAAAGCAAAATAAAAGGAAAATCAAAGAGAATTGTTGACATCATTTTTGCTTTTGAAATAGACTTGTCCTCTATATTTTCAATATTTATCAAAACATGTGCAGATAATTATGTAATAAAAGAATAAAGCATAGTCAAAAACGAAACATCAAAAACAAAAAGACTGATGCATGATGACAAAAGCAGGGGATATTTTAGTAAAGATAGTTAAAAATTTACAAAGTAGCTACAATAATTTTTTTTTTTTTTTTGCCCAATCATATTGTTCCATTGTAATTGAAATAACAAATTTATCCTTAAAATTCTAAGCAAGCATGTTGACCAGGTGCTTGCTTATTCTCTTTCATAAGATAGTAGAGTATAATATTTTTTTTTTTCCAATAGAATATAATATATATGTATATATAAAAAAAAAATAATTAAAAGTAATTTGAAGTTGATGAATAATGTCACTCCAAATTTAAAGTGACACTATTCACACTCCAACACTCCAAATTTGAAGCAAAAATAAAGCATGATTGGAGTGTCTATCGTCATTTTTGCTTCAAATTTAATATTTGAAGCCAAAAATAGAGATGAGTTGGATATGGTCTTACAGTATCTTTGATTGACATAAAACTTACAAAGAAGACAAAATATTTTTCATGACATTTGAAAGACATTAAAGATTATTGTGGAGCCATTGCAAAGATTCTTCAATACTCTTCAGAAGAACAAAAATAGAGATTTGAAGTTCGAATACGCCTATAAATTGAAGCAGTTCAAGACTTTTAAATGGGTTATAAAATATTTTATAGTTTAAGATGTTCAAAGAGATTTAAGTAATGAGGTTTTAAAAGAATATTGATATCAGAACATAATATTTTGTTCTGATATTCTATTAAGTAATTAGTATTAGAGTATAATATTTTTAAAAAAATACTATAACTGCTCTGATATCAATTGTTAAAATATATATTAGTACCCTAATATTTATACCATTAGGACTCGTTTGAGGAATAGGAAGTATCAAATTCGATTTTAATTTTAGAATGAGTTTATCCACACTGATGGTGGAAGAATAATTTCACGTTGAGTATGAAATAATAATTTTGAGATAATTAATCCTGAAATAATTAATCTTGAGATGAATTATTTTCCAGCCAAAACGAGAGTATTACTCCTTTCATTTTGTTTTTTATTTCAGCTCTTTATCCTATTAAAAATAATATCTTTTTTTATATGAATTTTTGATTACCTTAAACTTCTTATAATATTCTCAATTATATGATCTTATTCGTAAAAATGTCACGATATATATTATTATTTCTTTTAAGAATAAAGTTTAAAAGATATTCTTAATATGTGATAAAAATCTTTTTTTTAAGCACCATTTGAACACACTATTAATACTACTCCCTCTGTCCCAATTTATGTGACACACTTTTCTTTTTAGTCAGTCCCAAAAAAAATGACACATTTCTATATTTGGTAACAATTTAACCTTAAAATATCCACTTTACCCTTAAAGAAATGATTTATAACCACACAAATATCTATGACTTATTTTAGACCACAAGTTTCAAAAGTCTTCCTTTCTTTCTTAAATTCCGTACCAAGTCAAAATACATCACATAAATTGAGACGGAAGGAATACTATATTTTAATGTAAATGGTTATATAAAATGAAACGAAAACATATATTTTAAGCACAGCATGAAGAAGTCGAAAAGGTGTGTCAGTGTGTGAACTATACTACTACAAAACAACAACAATAGAGACTTATATTTTTTTTATTTTATTATTATTATTTTTTTTTGGAAACTTCAGGAAAAATCATAACCGCTATAACCTCTGCTCTTTGGGTGAGCACTCTGTGGTGAGCACTTTATGCACACTGAGTATATCCCCCACTATATAATAACCTGCAAATCACACAATAAATATAAACCATACTAGACAAACCCCATACAATAGACTCAATTAAAAAGACATTAGGACGGAATCCGTCCCCCGACCTCCCTCCTAAGGAGAAGTCAACCCTCAAACCAACTCAACCAAAAAAAAACAACAAAAAAAACAGACTTATATCAGGACTCAGTAGTGGTAGTTAAACTGACTATGATGTGTTGTGAACTATAGTAAGCGTTAAATTCAATTGAGATTCTTTTACATGCATCAATTTTTCATGAGAGTAGATTAATAAACAATACATACATCTGAAATAATAAGTCTAAACCCTCTAAAATTTCTTCATCAGTTTTTGCATTGCAAGAAGACGAAAACGAAAATACGAATTACTGATCAATAGGAGAATTCCATTCTTTGAACACGATCCTTGAGAATCCCAGTATACAAAGCCACCCTATTACCTGGCATCCCCATAATCTCATTCCCGCAAGAAGAAATTCCAGTTTCTCTAAATTTCTTCATTTGTTTTTTTCTGTATTCCTCCCCATTGCCACTTGAACTTTTCACATCAGCTGCAAAATGAACTCGATTCTTTTTCTTCTTTGCTCTGTCCTTGTTCTTTCCAGCTAAATAAACGTGAGAAAATCGTAATTAATTACATTAAATTAACAAAGAAAACTAAGATTAGAAGAATTAGCTTATGTTTGGCCATAAATTTTGAAGTTGAAACTTGAAAATTTGGGTTTTTGAAGTTCATAGTGAAAGTGAAATTTGGAGCTTGAAAAAATTTTGAAGACAAATTTTTAAAATTTGATCGAAAATCTATTATTAGAAAAATATTAAAGATAAATTTTCAAAATTTGATCGAAAATGTATGGGGAAACGCCAAATTAATCAGTAGTAGGTACCTGAAGATAAACAGGACTTGAGAATTTGGTTTTCATCAGGTGAATTATCTTGTTGATCGGAAAGTTGTGTCGGCGGGAAGTACTTGACCCGTAATAGATCGACTAAAATCACGGTGCCGGCAGAAACCGCCATGGCTGTCGCCAATACAAAGCCTTGTGAACTCAACATACTTGACATAGTATAATTGGTGCAAACGATTCAGTTGAATAGAAATTTGGAAGAAATATAAAGAAGAATATTGATTGACTGGTGTAAAAATGTACTCAAGAAAGTTGACTAATTGAAAAAGAATTGGCGTCTCAATATTTTATACAGAGTAAGAAGAAATTAGTGGGTGGTTAAGGAGTTGTTAGGAACTTTTATGTGTAGTAAGCCCACAGCTTATATGAACAAAATTAAGGAGTTTGGAGTTGTTGCAGATTTTTCAAGTAATTTGACGTCTAAATAATGCTCCACTAGTTTGGATTTCTTTCGATTTTCCTTATACCTTTTCTAAAAAGAGAAACAGAGAGAGAAAAAGGTATGATTACTAGTTCAATTTATTATAGCGAAGACTTGAGTAAAATAGTGGATGGGTGTTTCTCCAAGTGTTTGATGCAAAATTAAATCAGTTTTTGCTTTCAGCAGTGCACCGCACGGCAGGGAAAAAGAGAAGGAAGGAACTTAAAGATGGTCAAAGTTGTGTTCTAATGGAAATTGGGGTTTTATGGTCTGCAGAGAGTCCCCACAAAGTCATGTGTTTGAACTTTGAAGTTAATTCATCCAATTGTAATTCAACTTATTGAAGTATCTTTAAAATAAATTTTAAATTTTTTTGAATAATATTGTCATTCAATTTATAAAAATATTAATAATTTTTGAATTTTTTAGATAATATTATTACTGAATTATACGTATATAATAAGATGAAAACTAACAAAAAAATTAAATTTTTAATGAAAGTTTATTAATATATATATTAAGTTTTATTTTTAGATTAAATACCCATTAATTATTTAAAATTTACTTAACTTATTTTAAATGTGTCTTTAATAAAATGAATTATATTCATGTAACTAGTACAAAAAGTGCAATCAAAAATAATATTTTCATAAAAAATAATACTATCTTCCCCTTTTTTCTCTACATATTAATCTCAAATTTGTAATTAAAAAGATTTGATATTTAAGAAATTCTTCTTAACAAAAAATAAAGATTAGCTAAAAGATAATATCGGAGATGCATAATTACTATTCATCTTTGCACATTTGTACAATAAATTCTAAAATTAGATTGAATTTGAAACAAAAAAAAGAAAACTAAAATGATAAATGTATAAACTTTCATTAAAAATAAAAGATATATGTATAACTTTTTAACGAAAGATTACACCATTATTTCACTCTAATGACATAAATATAATTTATTTTACTAAAGACACATCTGAAATGGATTAAATAAATTTTACATAATTTTAGCTTAAAATATATATGAATAAACTTCCATTTAAAAATTAACTTTTTCGTTAGTTTACAGCTTGTTCAAAATATATGTATAATTCGGTGATAATATTATCTAAAAAAATTCAAAAATTACTTTAGTGAGATATTTCTACAAGTTAAATAAAAATATTATCCAAAAAAATTCAATAATTATTTTAATAAATTTTTTTTATAAGTTGAGTCACAATTTAATCGAACTTGGAATCATAAAAAGAATCTAAAAAGCAGTGGGGAAGTAAGAGACGTGGAAGTTCTCACTACTATTTTACTCTTCAAGTTTCGATTGAACTACACCCGCGTTCCAATTAACGTGAAATTTCTTTCTAATTCATTCTAAAAAATTGTTATTTATTTATAATTAAAAATAATTAACTTTATTTTTTTACCCTTTTACTTTAAATAAAATAAATATCCAAAATTTATTTTAAACTAAAAATGTCAATCTTTTTTTTTTTCTTAAATTTTATATCAAAATAAATAATGCGAGGTGAATTAAAGGTGGGGGGCGGGGGGGGGGTTACTTTATTTAGCAGTGCCAGCAAGTCAAGTCAAGTCAGACAAGAATTCTGTGTTTGTCATGAGCAGAGCTAACCACTTGTGTCGCGGCAATAGATATAGTTGCCGTTTGAACAAAAATTTGATAATTTATTTTTTTTTAAAAGAAAAATTGATATTGTTGAGCCTTGGATAACCAATAAAAAAGATTACGGATTTAATATTTGAAAATAATCTTTTATAAAAATATAAAATAAAACTATATATAATAATAAACCCTTGTAGTTAGCATTCTCTAGGAGCATAGTGAAAACTTGACTACCCTCTTGATATTATTAATAATTTATAAATTTTAAATTCTGAATTTATCTTCCGCCAAAAAGGGAAAATCAGAACGTTTGGTCCATTTGAGCTGAGAATAGGACAAAATTGATACTTAGATTGCTGTGCACCTCTCGTTGCATGTGATTTGATATTTTGGATTAAAAAAGAAAAGAAGAACTTCAATATTTATTTCTATTTTCGTGGATAACATTTGTAGTATTCCAATTAAATCTTCCAAGTCATCCTTCTAAGCCACTAAATATTGTCTGTTTCTCTTGTACCTCTCAAGTTTGAAAGTAACAGAAAAACTGTATTAAGACAGTTGTAGGCCCTCTCCCGTGACGACATAAAGGAGAACACGAAAATAATAACACCGTTCACTATTTCACTTGATACGAATCTTCCAAATCTACAATAGTACGTTGTACGTGTCAATAATGTGAAGCCAAATGCCACTAGTTATTGGATTAAGCAAATACTAGAATTAGGTGTTGATAAATACTGATAGGACCAATAGACACGTTTCAGTCTAAAATCTAAATACTTCCAAGCAATAATGAAAACTGAGACAAACCAGCCAAGTGGACAAGTTTCAAAGGAATCGTTTGCGATTTGGACACTTGGCTAATTATTTGTTCTCCTTTTGATTAGATGCAGCTTCATATCTCTGCATCTCATACATGTCACATACTACCTTACACATTCACACACCTGTGCAGTGAAACTCGCTAGAAGTCACGGTATTCATGAGTTATAATAACGGACTTTAACTTGACCTCAATTGACTTCTATGTCCTTCAACTTTGAATGTGTACAAATAGACATTTAAATTTGTAAAAAAATTGAATAAGTCGATATACTCGTCTTACATGATCCTATGCAAAATACTACATAGGACGCCATGTAGAATATGTGTATCTATTTGTTCAACTTTATATAAGTTTAAGTGCCTACTTATGCACATCCATAGTTGAAGTGCATAGTTGCCAGTTAAGCCAAGTTAAAGGGCACATTTATTTACTATACCTTCAGTAAACTTTGCTTGACCAGGAGAGGCCTTGGTTCATGGGATTAGATAGATTATCTTGATATATTAAATGTTGAAATAAAATTTACTTCGTGTTTAGTTGAAGATATTAGTTAAAAATTAGTATTATTTTTGTACTCAAATTCTGATATGACTTACCCATAAGAGGTAAGATTAATTATTCAGATAATAATTTTGGTTATAATCCCAAAATTATAATCCTGATTTTGAACCAAACGGCCTAACTTTTATTTCGCCCAAACGCACCATTCCAGGCCGAAATTCGTGTAGCCAACATGTTAATGAAAATTTCCGCGAAAAAACTGATGCAATGTGAATGTGGTACTCCATTAGTAATTAAAAGGAAAATGAGCTCAACAAGAAAATAAACAAGTGTTAAATTTCAAAGTGTGCAAATCCAATACTAATGTCCTCTCAGAAAACGTATAAAATCTGAAAAGTTCTTAAAAAAACAACAATTAATTAGCTAGGAACCTCATCTAATCTCACATGCACATCGAACTACAAACTGCATATGATTTTATTACTTTGTTAACATAACAAAAGTCTACAAGGTTTTTACACTTAGGTAGTGAGGATAGGAGGAAGGAGGTCAGATTTAGTACCAACAACCTTAGCCTTGGTGTCAGGGAAGTACTCATTTCCATTTCCAGGCAAATCCGTGATATCGCCGTTGTTGGTAAGTCCAACGGGGTAACGGAGCAAATGACCAGGCAGATCAGTTTCTAGACTCTCACTTGTATACAGATCCCAGTATTTATCAGCTATTTCATTCACCTTCCTCACACATTCTTCGTTCTCTGGATGTTGGAACGAGTCATCGAGCATGCCCATGTGCTCGTACCACAATGACATTCTGAAACCATGAATTTGACCCCTTGCTGGTTGCCTCGTCGTTAAATGATGAGGCTGGTAAGCTCCAATTGCTATCTCTGAGTCTCTTGCACCATCCATTGACCTCTGGTTTATGTTGGCCGATCCAACTATGATGTACTCATCATCAACTGTTAAGAAATGAAGTTAGTACCACACTACGCTAGCATAACTAGGAACTGATGCAACATAGACTCATTGGGTTCAACTGAACCACAGAAAGATACATACGTTAAATATTACTACAATAATTTCAACAAATATTAAGCGTTGAATCCATAATTGCAAAAGTTACACAAGGTCAATGTGAGAACATAAAGGCCTAGATACGCCTCTGAATTGTAACTTTTGTGCAGTACTTATGCATGAAAGTCTATGTCTCTACGTATTTTTTAAAATTTAAAGTTGGCGTTTTATCAAACTAACAATCAAAACTTGAATGTTTACCATGTTAAATCCTTAAAGTATTTAAAGAAACTTATAAATCCTAGAAGTATTTCTCGCCACATTGAAGACATGTAAATTTCATATTTCAAAGAGTAGAATTTAAGATAAAAACGAAATTGCAAACCATAACTCACCAATCATCATCTTGGAATGGACATAGATCATGAAGCGACGAGCCTCCTGAGCTCGCGCATAATCAGTATCAGATTCAGGCTTTTCTGAAGGTTCATATTCTCCTCTCTTCTTCACCTCCCGATTACCAATGCAGAAAAAAGTCAAATAATTCCTCGGGTGGTCATCGATACCTTTATCCCTGATAGCCTGAAATATATTTTTATACATCATCTCCATTGTCCTCTTTTGCCAATCTAATATTGCTTGTACAGATGCACTCTCAGGAAGTCCTTCTGGCCACATTGGAACCACAATATATACAGTGAACCTTTCCCCTGCTTCAATCTTACTCACAATCTTCAATGCAAGTTCTTTCGGAATGAGATGCAAAGCACCTATCTCCTCCACCTTCACATCATCACACTGCCAATCATAACAGCTTCCAAGGAAGTACTGATTTTCAATGTAAATGAAATTCTTTGCCCGACGAATAGCAGTGATATAAGCATCTTGGATACTTCTATCGACTATATTATCCTTCCCGCTTACTAGACCAGCACTTGCTGACTCTTCAGGTGTGTCAGGAAAGCCGAAAGCTGCCCCACCATCGATCGATCTGAATAACTGAACATTCCATGATTCAGGATCATCAGGGTACATCACTGGAGATGGTGGAATGATAACATTGTCAAGCTCTCTTAAGTTTACAAGAATATCTTTTCCTCCCTGTTTTCTCCATCTCTGCTCAAAATTAAACAATACATCCCAAGCAATTGGTCCTTCAACCCGAGAGTGGATGTCATGCCAGGGCTCCCTAGGCCCCCCTTTGGCAATCGAAGCTTCAGCAAAATTAGGCTGGTGGAAATCATCATGATGTGCTGTGTCCAGTGTTCTAAAAAGTGAATGGAAAGGAGTATCATATCTCCCATCACAAAGATCAATGCCACCGACGAAGCTCACTATCCTCCTCATCTCTGAATCTCCATTGGGCATGCCACTGTCCACAATTATGATTTTCTGGTGATGAGTAAACATGGTAGAGATCTGTAAATCTTTAACGATGCTCCCACCATCATCAGGATTCCGAGGGCAAAGGACACAATTCACATCACTATCCTTAAAGTATTCTTCAGTTTCTTCGTCATGAGTGGCCATGAGACCATCTTTCTTCAGCAACCCTACAGATGTTCTGTCGTCCCATACAAGCATAAGGACTTTAACACCTTCCCTAGCTTTCTTCTTGAGCAGCTCTCCAAGTGTGTCGTCTCCTCCAGGCTTTTCCCTCCTGGAGTCCCTCAACAAGGTTATTTCAGTATACACAGACCAGCCAGTAATGTAAATCATGTGCTTTGCGCTAGTAATCGCATCAAAGACATCTTCCCAACATCGATGTGGTTCATAATACTTACCCCCTGATAGAGAGATTTTAGGAATAAATTTGTCAGGGATATGTGCATCTTGATACAAAGAAACGCGACATCCTGATCTCTGTGGGAAAAATGTGTAAGGGACACCAGGATATTTAGGACTACCTATTCCACGTCCCCAGTTACGATCTCGACTGATATCAAAAAACTGCAGCGTCACATGGATTTTGGAACCTGCTTCAATGGGATTCTTGTCTTCATCCAGTATCTCAATCCACTCATCAACCTCTTCCCCTTCCAAAAGGTCATTAACTGGTAAATAAGCTCTTCCAATTAAGGTTGCACCAATGGAATTGTTATCTTTGACCGTAAATATAACACTTTTAGCCATATGGGCACAGTAGATGTGAAAAGACTCATTCCACTTAGGATTGTTTGGTTCATTTTCAATGACTCTGGTTCTTCCAACCCTTGCCTTTTCCAAATCAACTGTGGCATAAATTCTAGAAGCTCCTTTGCCCATACCTACTGTCTCCTCGACAGACTCTTTAATCTGCAATAATGAGATTTCAATAGATCAGAAACTTCATAAGTGGGAGAATCATTTCCTAAACAAGTTGAAAGAGTCTATTTTCTCAGCTTAAGGTTGTATCTAAGGAAAAGAATATGAATTGTAATAGAAACTTTTCATGAGTGCACGACTTAAGTTAGCGAGGTGTCCGAAATATTAGAAATGGTAAACATTAAATTCATAGAAGAGAGGAGAAAAAACCAAACATTTCAAAATCAGTATTTTCTGCTGAAGAACTGAGGTGGACAAAGTTACTTCTCTAATGTTGAACTAGTCCTTTATTGACAAGTAAGAAACGTTAAATTGCTGCCCTCGATACCATAAACTAACCAGGTCCAAGCAACAACAATTAAACAAACTATATTATACTATTGATGTAAACCTAGCAAAAACTAAATCTATCATTTTGTTAATTATGACAATTTTTTACAGAACTATCTCCACAGACTAGGCATAGAAGTAGAGTCCACCATCCTATATTGAAATAGGAGTTTTAGCACCAGCAGGTTTTAATCTGAACCTAATGGACGTTATCTCAAAATTAATTCATTTAAAACAGCTTCACTCACCTTTCAGTAAATGGATTTAGATTTAACCTTTTCCATTGGTGAACCCATGAAATACCCAAGAAACAGACGAGGAGAGGAAGAACCTAATTAGCACAAGTATTGATGATGTAATGCAAGTAGTACCGAGCATGTGATTCTACCAGAAGCATATAGGGCATAGTTAGATTTCTCCACAATTTGAGGTTTTTCAATATGCTTGAATTGCAGTATGCTATCAATCTATCTATATCAGGAAATAATACCCACTCGTCATTCATGCAAGTTATACTAGCAGAAGTTTGTGCTGTTGTTGTTTTAAGAAATTTGAGGATCGGACACAAAAGAGATACTTCATCTGATGAAAGCTTAAAAAGAAAATTAGTGGAACAATATCAGCTGGAGTATATCATGTTATGAAATACAGACAAAATTACAATTTCATCAGCTTATTTAGCCTTAATGTATCCCCATAACGCAGGGATCAAATGAATTATGTATTTTTAAAACAAAAATACTAGGAACATAAACTAAAAGAGAACATTACTCTTAGCCAATACAATTACTTCCTGATAATGAGCTCAATCAACTAAATCAATACAGTGAGGAATCTCTCCGGGACAATATGAAATGTCACCATTCAGCTGAATAATATATTAATACTCAACCAACTACTCCAAAATCAGTGTGATGAAAGCGAGGAGAGTCAATGACGTAAGGGGAGAGGATCTAGAAACTAGATAGCAAAGTCATCCGAGATTCAGATGGGAACAGTTGATCACGAAAGCACACGATTGGAAAAGCAGTGAAAGGGTTCCTCGCTAAACAAAACCAAAGCTCCACAATCCCTTATCTTCACCAGTCCATTCCTTCACTCCGATAATGACCACATAAGCACCTCTGGAAGCAAACAAAAAGAGATGGCAGAGTCTGCCTCGTCCTTTTACCACTTTCATAGGGATAAGGCCTACCGTTTTTACAATAAACTCGCATAATTCAACCAGAGATTGTGATTATACCTGTACAATATCTTCCCTATCCTCTGCCCCCAAAACAATGATCGGATATAAAACAAAATGCAAAAATTAACACGAATTATACCTACATTGGGGTGTTACTTACACTCATCCAATTCCTATAGGGAAGAACATTCCAACTTCATGTTCTTAGATAATTTAATAAACATTACGTATCATATCGAAAGAGACCACCAAGTGAATAGCTAGTCAATAAAGGGCAGCCCGGTGCACTAAGCTCCAGTTATACGCAGGATCCAAGAAGGGTCGGACCACAAGAGTCTATTGTATGCAACTTTATCCTGCATTTCAATGCACGAGGGGGTTCCGGACCACAAGGGTCTATTATACTCAACTTTACCCTGCATTTCAATGCAAGAGACTATTTTCACAGCTCGAACCCCCTGTCCTCTTGGTCACATGACAACAACCTTAACAGTTATGTCAAGATCAATCATAATCAATTCCATTATTGAATAGGACCGATTCGTTTAAATTAACGAAGAATTACTAAAATGGATCAGCAAAAGCCTGGGATAATTAAGGAAAAACCACTACGTATGGTGATCCAATTCAAAATTCAAGTGGACCTTATAAGAATATAATATACCTTGCTAAAGAAGTTGCCACCGTGCTTCTGCTGCAACCTATCAACCTCGTGTATCGTCACATGCAGAGTACCATGAAGCAGAATTGGAGCCATTTTTTCACCTTCAAACAAAGGATTACAACATAATTAACAGCAAATTAAAACACAAAATACATAAATTAAATACAAAGCCATTGTACTTACGTTAGAAGGGAAAACAATCAGTGCATGCAATAAAAGATAAATTAGTTATATTAAAGAAACCTGAAAATTAAAATGAGAATATGATCCGATGTTTGCTGGAAAAAGGAGTGATGGAAAAAGGAATTGGCGATCCGATAAAGCTGTATGGAAAAAAAATATTACCCCATAGACATAGCGGAATGTAAAAAGCTTGACTGAGTAAACAGAGGTTACATAACTGAAATTTAATTTGTCATTTTGGGGACCTGATTGATTTTTTATGTGCAAATTAATTATGTTTCATTTTAGTTGTTCCTGATTGACCTAACACACCTTTAAGAAAAAATAATATATTATGTAATTATTTAATATTAAAAATAAATAAAAAAAGATAACAAACTTTTTTTGATATCATAAAATAGACAAGTAAATTAAAACAACTATATATTAAATATAGATACCAAGTAGAACAAAATGGAGGGAGTAAATATGCTACACAAATTAGATCCCAATTGGATTTTTGATGAATTTGAAGAAAAGTAGTATCATCAAAACATCACCCTACCCGCAATTTACCATTGAGTAGTACTCCAGTGTTTCATTTAATTTTGACTCCTATTGACTTGAAATACTATTTTTTTTAAAATTAATTAGAACTGTATTTTATTAAATTAATTTTATTAATGATGTTTTAGAATTTTAAATTTGACAACTACTAGTTTATATAACTATTTAATATTAAAGGTAGTATGAGAAAAAAAGTGTTCCTTTCGTCCAACAATACTTGTCCACTATACTAAAAATAGATGTCTAATAATATTTGTTCATTTTGGAAAACCAATGGATAATTAGCCCTTTCTATCCATTTTACCCTTATGTATTTATTATAGTCATTACCCAATATATTTTTCTAAGCATTAAATTTGTTATATTCAAAGAATGATATAGTAAAATTATCTCTATTATTTATTATTTCTTAATCTGTGTATCAAGTCAATAGTGGACAAGTATTGTTGAATGGAGGGAGTAATAAATCTCTCTTGATTTGCGAAAATGGATAAGTAAATTAAAATATTTATTTTTACTATAGATTATTATAGGGGTCAAGTAAAATGACACGTCATACTTATTTGCATTGCGTGTGACACCTATTACTTGAAATTAGTTTTCCACCCTCAAATACAATAAATTAGCATCAAACACCCTATATTAAACGACAAACTCAATATCGAATGCTTGTGAGTTAGCAAAATGCAATATTAACTGAAACGGTAATTAGTAACGGCAATGGATAAGTAAATTAAAATATTTATTTATATTATAGATTATTATAGGGGTCAAGTAAAATGAAACGTCATACTTGCATTGCGTGTGACACCTATTACTTGAAATTACTTTTCTACCCTCAAATACAATAAATTAGTATCAAACACCCTATATTAAACGGCAATCTCAAAATCGCATGCTTGTGAGTTAGCAAAATGCAATATTAACTGAAACGGTAATTAGTAACGGCAATCTATATATAATAATAAAGTAAAAACAAGTCAAGGTGATGTGGCACCTTTCAATGGTCTCCATTCAAATTTATCTTTTTTCTCCTTTTTTTGCAATTTTTTCTCTTATATTTCTCTCAAAAAATCTTGCTGAAAATTAAAATTAAAAGCACTCTATCAATTATTTTCCACATTCATTGCTCAATTAAAAAGAAAATGCACCTTTCTACATTCTACCGGTTCATTCAATTAAACTTAATTTTAAAGGTTTAAAAAAAAAAGCACCTGATTCCTTTTAATTAACAACATGCAAAAACGTCAAATTTTACATTGCACTGGAAAGTTTAAAGTCTTTATTTGAATATTCAAAAGTCACACTACAAAAGAAACGTTTCTTGGTATTAATATTAATAAGTAACAATTAATGATAATAAAAGAAATACAAACAACATTTGATAATTGCTCCTATTTAAGGGGTTTGGATGTTTGTGTTTGGGTATTCAAATTTCTCTATTTGTGTGTAAATTTAGTTTATGGTCGAAGCTTGACGTATTAGGTTGTAATGCTTGATTTTTCTGGTTTGAATATTTTATTTTTTAAACTTTCTATAATTGTTTTTAGATTTTTTATTTATTTTTGTTTATTTCTTTTAGTTTCTACAAACAAAATTGTGTATCTTATAACTTGTAAGATAATTTATCAAATATATACATATTTGAAATTGATATTTCTCATAAAAGTTTTTTTTTCTTTCAGGTTAATGCAGAGAAGATTGAGTCCATGAAATTGCAAGTTTTGGAGAAAGAAGAGGAAGTGAGGAGTGGGAGTTAGAGGAGGTTTCCTTTACAAAGCAATATATGGTCTTGGTTGGGGGAGACTGAGTTTTAATATCTTCTTTTCTTCTTTTGTTTTTAATTTTGTATTTTATATGTTGTAGTGTTAAAATAATTTATTAATTAATATAGATTATTTTATATTGATATTATGCATTTTGTATATGAACATTTTGAAAAGATTTTAGGAGAATTTAATACCAGTTATTTTATGCCCATGCTTTAGTTTGATCCGAAGTATAAGATGAAGGCTATAGAACGGTATCGGCTTGTGATAGTGGATGTCGACAAGAGTTAAGAAGATTGGTATTGATTTCATATTTTTTTTATATATTTTTTAATGATTAAGGTCGTAAGAATGATATTGCATTATTTAGTTTTTTTCCCATATGTTTCTCTATAATTTATCTTTATTTTGTATTTATATGAATTTCTGATAATAATTAAGTTAGGAATAGAAAAAGAGTCGTGTCAAGAAATATAATCTTTTTTTTTTCTACTTTTGGGGTTCCCCCCTCCCCTCCCCCCCCCCCCCCCTTTTTTTTTTTTTTATGTGCTATATTAAAAAAAAAAACTAAAAATTTACTCCTATAACTATCTTTATTATACTATATGCAATGTTAAGAAACTAAAAAAGTCATTTCTTTAAATTTCTTTCGTGTAAATTTTAATAGTCTTAATTTTCATTACTCCCATAATTTTTAATTATTATGACCCCTAAAATAACTACTTCCTCCGTTTAAAAAAGAATGACCTACTTTTCTTTTTAGTCCGTTTCAAAAAGAATGACCCTTTCCTTTTTTGGCAAGAACTTTAATTCCAACTTTCCACATGACATATTTAAGACCACAAGATTAAAGGGCATTTTGGTACATTTGCCATAACTTTAATTTAGGACCACAAGATTCAAAAGTCTTCTTTATTTTCTTAAACTCCGTGCCAAGTCAAACTAGGTCATTTTTTTTGAAATGGAGGGAGTAATAATCATATTCATGACATTATTTGGTATTCCATATTGTAGTCCTGTAAATATAGATACTATAAGATTTTGTAAAAATGATCACATCAGTCTTTTAAGTTATTAGGTTTTCTATACTTATAATATTCATACATACTCAAAGAACAAGATAAAAGTTATTAAACTGTGATCGGCTTATGAGAGTGGATGTCGACAATAACTCAAAAGATTGCATGTGCATTGATTTCGTATTTTTTTCTTCTATATATTTTAATGTTTGAGGTCAAAAGAATAATTATACATAATTTTTTTCATATGTTATTTCCATGATTTCTCTTTGTTTGGTATTTTATATGAATTTATGATTGTCATAAGATTTATAATTTGTTTTGGTTCAAAATAGAAACTTTATGACTTTGGTTGAAGTCTGCTAACTACTGACCAAACGTTTTCCTCTAGGAAATCAGTAATACATTTTTTTTTTAAGTTTACTAAATACTATCTAAATTATATTTAATAAAATTATTAGTGTCATATAGTCTTTTATAACCACGCGAAGCGCGGATAAATTCACTAGTGAATAAGTAAATTAAAATATTTATTTTTATTATAGATTATTATAGGGGTCAAGTAAAATGATATGTCATATTTACTTGTATTGTGTGTGACACCTATTAGTTGAAATTACTTATCTACCCTGAAATACAATAAATTAGTATCAACCACCCTATATAAAACGTCAATCTGAACATCGCATACTTGTGAGTTAGCAAAATGTAATATTAACTGAAACGGTAATTAGTAACCATAGCCATATAGCCAATCATATTGGGCCGGGTTGTGACATAAGCGAATAGATTTGGTCCAATTCGGTTTGGTCCACTAGCCATCTCAAACAGGCAAAAACAAGATTGGGCCTGCAATATGTACATATATGGGCTATATATTTTGAGATGCTAGTTTATTTTGAAAAAGAGAGAACCAACTCATCCCGTTGATTTTTGGATAATGAGAGGGAAAAAAGTTGGGAAAATTTCAGAAATATCTAACATTTAGGCAAATAATGAGGCATCATAATTAAAGTTTATAAATAAATACAAATTTGCTTTAGAAATTTGTAAGGAACCCCTAGCTAAATATACACAAATTAGAGATTGTATATATAAATACAAATTCGTTTTAGAATTTGTAATGAGCCCCGAATTTCACTTTGTATATAAATACAAACTTACATGAGCCCCAAAATATTAAATAAAAAAAAGTATATTTAGCTATTTAATCTAAACCTTACAAATGGTAATTATTTTAAATATTAACTACTTTTGATAATTATGAATTGATGTTTTCTACTCCATGTAATTTTTCCCAAAAAAAAAAAAAAAAAGTTCCATACAATACGTATGTAATTGAGAGTATGGCGTATAACTGGAGATTTGCTATTAACTATAAAGTATATCTATATATGGTAAATAGGCAAAAGGCATAACTACCCTTTATACTATCACCATATTTTCAATTACATACGTTTCCTTTAGGAAGGTCATATTACCTCCCGAAATTTTTTTTCCCGTAATTATTTCCACCTTTTATGCTGACTTCGACAAAAGCATGAAAACACAGCCTTTAAGCGCATAAAATCCAAAAATAAAGCTTTTAATTAGTCTGCCTTTGTTTGTGCGACTTCAAAACCTTTCAAACACTTGACCATTTTTAAAGAGGTCTGAAGCTTAAGATTTCTTCCTAATTTGGAAAGGTAAGTTATTTTTGTATAAATTTATGATCTTTGATCCTTTTGAATTCACATTTCAAGTTTAGATTTTGTAATTTTTCCCTCAATTTCTTTCTATGAAATCTTAGGGTTAGGAATGGCAAATAATTAGGATTGGAGAGTTTCTTCAGCAAATTTTGACTTCCATCGAAGGAAAGAGGGAACAAATAAAATGTAGGAATTTGGGAAAAATGTACTTTACTCTTTCCTATTTATTTTTTATAGACTTAATAATAATGAAATAAAGAAAAAGAAAATGGGGTGGGGTCAATTTATTGGTGCGTGTATGTAACCCATTTATTATAACTGGTTTTTTTGTCCAGGTCAACATAAAAGGTGGAAATAATTACGGGAAAAAAAAGTTTAAGGGGATAATAGGACCGTCCTAAGAGAAAGATGTGTAATTAAAAATATGGTGATAGTATAAGGTGGTAGTTATGCCTTTTGCCATGATAAATACTTAAACTAGCCACACACTCTAAATACACAATGCGGTCTGTTATATCACATAAATTCTCATAAATCAACTCAAACATGCTCTTATCATGTGATTAGACAAGCAATTATAATATGACATAATTCGAGTCATGTATAAGTAAAATTTATTCTTCGGTGTCGCATCATCTCATCTCAGTAGGTGGAATAAGATTAGTATTTTATTTGGCCAATGTGAATGGATCAAAGCTTAATAACATAAAAAACTTTGAGAAATCTTCACAAGGCAGACTAAAATAAAATATTAAAAGGCAATGCAAGCGAGTAAATAGTTATGCTTTGCTCCCTTTGTATCAATTTATTTGTGTACTTTTTCAAAATTAGTTTAAAAAAGAAAGTCTCTTTTCTAATTTGACAATTCTTTAATTTTAACATCAAAATGACATTATTTAAGACCACAAAATTAAAAAATATTTTAATACATTATACATATTTTTAATTTAAAATCACAAAATTAAAAAAAAAAAAAATTATTTAAATTTGGTGTTAAGTCAGATTAAGAATTTAAGACAAATAAATTAATTAGCAGAAAGAGTGTTATTATATGAATGATCAACAACGTGTCATTTAGTAGTCTAATCATGATTTATATTTTCCACACCATCTTATACAAAATTCAAACTCACGTATTTATGGTGGTCTCTCCTGCGACGACTATTTTGAGTGAATTTGATTTGATATGATTTGAAAAGAAAACAGTTGCGCCTAGCTGCCCCTTCTGTGTATAAAGGGCAGCCTGGTGCATCCAAACTCCCATTATGTAGGGGGGTCGAAAAAAAATCGGACCACAGGTCTACAAGGATATTGTTGACAGTCTTATCTTATATTTCTGTAAGGAGCCGCCACTTTTGTGTATATAATGATTTAACTAAGAAATATGAGAAAACAAAAGGCAAATAAATTCTGGGGTTTACCTTCCATGTAACGACGGTACTGTAAAATACACTACATATAAAGGTGACTAATTTATCAATCAGTGAATATATAGCTAGCAATTTAGAAGCAAGACAAATAATTTTCTCCAAGTACCATCATTGATAGAAAAGTGCTCTCCTCCTCTCCTCTTTAGACATGTTGATAACAGTTCCCACTAACTCATTCGGGCCAAAGATCCAACACATAAGATGTTTTTTTTGTGAATATCAATTAAGTATAATATAAATAAATTGCTCCTGTACTCGTATAATCATAATCATTCTTTAGAAATCAATATCATTGACCAATCTATTAATATATGTCTTCCTTTTGGTGTAAATATAAGGAAGTTCAACAAACAATAACAATGATAATCGACTGACACATCTCATGACTAATTATGTCAATTTCAGACTCACAGTTTGTGTTTTTATGACTTTATCCTTCCTTGTTGCAGCACTTAACATAATATATATATATATATATGAAATTAATTTAACCATGACTTAATTATGTCATAAAATCCAGATTAAGTCACCTAACCATGACTTCACCATATGGCATATAGTATCCTTTTCTTTTTTCCTTTTCTGAAAGGCCTAAAGCATTAAATAATATTACTACTTAAATTCTCAATAATTGAAAAGAAGTGCAACATTTTACGTGCTACTAGTAGTAGCATTTATTTCGTACAATTATTCAGTTACTGGAAGGCTGGAAGGCATAGATGTGATGGAAGATGTGGAAATATCATTGTTGCAATTACTGATCAATGAGGTAATTGAGTACTAAAGATATCTTTTGACATATTCAGGCAGTCCAGTTTATTTATCTTCTCAATTAATTTGTTATTAGCTAATAAAATGTGCAAACCCAACAATACCAATTGCCTTTAGTTCCTTCTTCGACTAAAAAAATTAATTCCCATACTTCAAGTTTTTCAAAATAAAATTGGGGAACGAATTATAAAGTGAGGGATCGAGTCTTTTCCCGTACATCGACTCATTTGCAAGTTGCAACTCAAGATTCATTTTTTCAATCAGTACGTAGCCAACGGTTGTAATTACAATTGTAGAATTTTCATACGCCTATCTTTAAATTTAAGGATAATTTACATTCTTATGGTTGTAACTTAACGATTTTTTGTAATGTCTTCTATTATCGAGTAGTGAACGAATGTTAACAGATTTAAGTTGTAGTTATATAAACATTAATACTTTCACTAGTAGGAAAGTTGTTTTTCTTATTTTTAAGGGACTTGTTTTCCTAAATAAAATAATTTAAAAATATTTTTAACCAACCGAACTTAGGGACTTGCCCATAATGGACTTTGCATCCCCTCTTAAAAATAATATATGAAGTGCATATTTTTAACTGTAATAGTTGTGACTATTATTAGTATTTCAAAAAGTCGTAAAAAATGAGAAGTTAATTTTTAGGGCAAAATATGGGGAAAAAATATTAATTTTCTCTTGATATATTAAAATGGACAAGTACAAGTTAGCATGGAGAATATTTAAAATTCAATAATATCAATGTAGTCTAAATCAAATTCTTCTCAAATTATGGAGTTGGCACTCTAAAATATAAGGATCAGTATCCCTCAACTATATTAGTTTAAAGTACAAACAATTTTATTAGCAGAACTGATTGCTTTTCGCTCATTTGTAATTATAGCAGCTTCTTCTTCTTCTTCTTTTTTTTGGGAATTATAGCTAATTTCGTCATTATCAGTCACATTATTTTTATATTGATTAGAGTAGGACACTTATTAGTTATTAGATACTGAACATTCACTGATTTCTTCATTCATAATTTAAACTATATTTCAGCTAGAAAGAGTAGTACTTCATGGAATTGAATGTCTTTAGATTTAATCAAACTGTAACAATAGAACAATTATTACTGTGAAAGTCACTTTTAGGGTACATTTCTGCAATAAAGGTACATTTCTACAATATTAGGTTACGTAACTGAGCAACACACAGAATTTTCAGCGAATCTAAACAACTTCCTCAAGTCATAAAAACGAACTCGCGACCAAAATGAGCCATGATATGGCTAAAGTGACCAAAATAAGCCATTATTTTATTTTGTTACCAAAATAGGCTAGACGCCATTTTTTCCAGCGTTTTGTACCCATATTTTGACGGAATCGTTAACTCCCAAACTGTTCGAAAAGATGACGTAAAACGCCAGAAAAAGTAGCACTTTACAAAACGCTACTTTTACCGACGTTTTATCTAAAAAATAATGTAAAAACGCCGGAAAAAGTAGCACTTTACAAAACGCTACTTTTTCCGGCATTTTGTATTTTGTAAAATGCCATTAATTATGGCATTTTGTAAAATGCCATAATTTATGGCATTTTGTAATCCACTTGCTGCTTTCCATCTTTTCCAATTGACCATATCCAATGCCCAAAGTCATCTTCCCCATCCTTTTCCAATTTTCACCGATGAAAAATAATAAATAAACACACTAAACATAACTAAACATAATAAACTCACCGATGAAAAATAATAAATAAACACACTAAACATAACACCACTTTTTCGAAATACATAATATGAAAAAATGCAATGAATAATAAAACATAACGATTATAAATAATAAATAATAAATCTTAAAAATGTGACCAAAAATATGAGGAGCATATTTTAATGTTTAAACTTAATTACTTCTAAACTAATTTTCTTTTAATATAAGTTTGTAGAATATTTATTAAAATAAATAGTTACATACTTGTACAACTTTCTATAAGATGTAATTGAAATAATATTAGTGAAGGTTACTTCATAAGTAAAATTGATATGTATAATCTGATAAGCAATTCAGTTACCTGGATAAGTGGAAGAAATCCGGATAAACACATAAACACATATTATGTATTTCGAAAAAGTGGTGTTATGTTTAGTGTGTTTATTTATTATTTTTCATCAGTGAGTTTATTGTGTTTAGTGTGTTTATTTATTATTTTTCATCGGTGAAAATTGGAAAAGGATGGGGAAGATGACTTTGGGCATTGGATATGGTCAATTGGAAAAGATGGAAAGCAGCAAGTGGATTACAAAATGCCATAAATTATGGCATTTTACAAAATGCCATAATTAATGGCATTTTACAAAATACAAAATGCCGGAAAAAGTAGCGTTTTGTAAAGTGCTACTTTTTCCGGCGTTTTTACATTATTTTTTAGATAAAACGCCGGTAAAAGTAGCGTTTTGTAAAGTGCTACTTTTTCCGGCGTTTTACGTCATCTTTTCGAACAGTTTGGGAGTTAACGGTTCCGTCAAAATATGGGTACAAAACGCTGGAAAAAATGGCGTCTAGCCTATTTTGGTAACAAAATAAAATAGTGCCTTATTTTGGTCACTTTAGCCATATCATGGCTCATTTTGGTCGCGAGTTCAATATATTGATTGGGTAAAAAGAATTATACTATTAGGGGTAGTTTGGTAGAGTGTATAAACATATAATGCTGATTATGGTGTATTAGTAATACTTGTATTAGTAATGCTGATATTAGTTATGTTGTAATTATTTCTTATGCAGTGTTTGATTTGGTGTATTAAAATAATATGCATTGCATAGTTTCTATAAAGAAAATGGTAGAGTGTATCCACACTTTAATTTTGTAGACTTTCTTTGCAACATAATTTTTTCACCTTAAAACTTCACTGATTAATTTTTTTCCCCCCAAAATGAAAAACACCATTCATTTGTTTTCTCAACTATTTTCCACTTTATATCTAGCAAGAAATAGATCAAACTTTGAATTAGTTTTATCTCAGCAGAGACCAAGCTTCAAATTCGAAGCTCATTTAGGCCAAACTCAATTGCATCAAGACAGCAACAATATGATTATGATGATAAAATTCACTGAACATAGAAGTTGAAGAACATGGCTTAATGTTAAACTGTTTTATAAAGAAAATGTGAAGCTTCCAAATGATGAAAGCTCAATTACTATAAACTGCAACACATATAAACACGAAAGAAATAATCTTGAAATAGGAAACGCCAGTGGAAATAAGAAAAGAGAGAGACATGATGGGTAATTTTGTCATTAATCAAGCTAATACATGTATTGAAACCTTTGTATTACTAATACATGGGAAAAGGGTGGTATTAGTACTACATACATCAATACACAAAAGCATTAGTTATACATAGGCTAAAAAAATGTACCAAACAAGGTATTAATAGTACACAAGATTAATGCATGCATTATTTTTTTTTAATATACTCTACCAAACGACCCCTTAATATTATAATTATCCAAGTCAGAGATCACTCTTTTTAAAAAACCCGATATGAGACTATTCAACCGTAACAAATCTTATGAATTAAAACTTATAAGTTGAAATCGTAGGTCCGGCTCTACGGGCGGCTAGTATGCAGCTTCGAGTTAGTATATACAGTACAAGTGGAGTATTTTTTAGCCTTTCACTTTCATTCAAGCCAATCTCCATCAAAAGGCACATGTAGCCAATCCAAAAGAGTACCTTCATATATAGCACTAGAAGAGAATTAAAGAAGAGATATTACTGCAATAGAGTGGACTTGTCTATGGTAGTAGGCTTGTGAGAGGTCCACAGGACTTCAGCACGTAGTACGTAAGTATTATTATTGAACTACTACAAATTAATCACTAATAATATTCTTACCAACAACTCATCTTTTTTCTCTTCAATGCTCCTCACTAGTATTTCTAACTCAACCTTCTTATTACTAAGCTTAATTACATTACATATGCCAGTAATGCCACTGTCCTTGTGACCCTTATATGTATCCATTGTCTTCGATAAACTATTTCCACACATTCAACTGTACTATTCTCTCTCTCTTCTCTCTATCACTATCTCTCTGACAATTGTGTTTGTGCAAAGTTAAGTATGGTACAGGCAAAGAAGTTCAGAGGTGTCAGGCAACGCCATTGGGGTTCTTGGGTCGCTGAGATTCGTCATCCTTTGCTGTATTTTATCACACACATCCCATTCTCCTTTCATTCTTTTAATTTTATTCCTACACTTCATTTATTGATAATATTCACCTATACAGTATTGAATTAATTAATATGCCCATAAATTTTCACTATGCACCCCTTTAGTTTCATGCCGCTCTATATTGATCACTAATCAGATCTAATTGTCTCATGATCAAAGATGAATTCAATCTTTTTATTATATTTGAAAATTATTCAAAATTGTTCTTGTTTTTTTTGGTTTGTAGGAAGAGGAGAGTGTGGCTAGGAACTTTTGAAACTGCGGAGGAAGCTGCCCGAGCGTACGATGAGGCTGCTGTTCTGATGAGCGGACGCAACGCCAAGACAAATTTCCCAGCGCAGGCACCTGATGACGAAAACAGAAAAGGCAACACTAATGCTAATAATTCATCATTCTCCGGATCATCATCATCATCACTCTCTGCTATACTTAGCGCCAAACTTCGCAAGAGCTGTAAATCGCCTTCACCGTCTCTCACTTGCCTCAGGCTTGATACGGAGAGTTCCAGCATTGGGGTGTGGCAGAAGCGGGCCGGGGCTCACCCTGATTCTAGCTGGGTCATGACCGTCGAATTTGGAAAAAAGAAGATGATGAATGATAACGAGCAAATCCCAGACGAAGAAATGACTTCTTCAAGTATGTTGTCATCTCCAGAGACTTCTACGGAGATCAAAGAAGGCAAAGAATGTGGCGTGATAAATGAAGAAGAACGAGTGGCGCTTCAAATGATTGAAGAACTCCTCAACAGGAATTAACACTAGTACCGTTAAACTTCTTAGGTAATGTTTGGTCTTTTACACGAAAAGTGAAAAGCATCATATAATATTCCTAATAATATTTAGTAATAGTAGTACTGGCTCTAAGGCTATTTTGCTCAGACTCTTCAAAAATGCTACTGGGTGAGTGTCGGATCTTCCAAAAATATGCATTTTTCAAGGATGCAACATGTGTGTGGCTGCATTTTTGGAGAGTCCGAGCAACATAACTCTTTAAGGTATATTTTTTTTTTCCTGAAGTCATTGTCATTGCTGTGTATTATGTCTCTCCAAGGTTGTGCAACGATGTTTATTTGATAAAGAAGATTATTGAAGATATAAATGTTAGTACGTACTTAGGATTGAACTACGTATTGGAATGGACTTCCACAGAAGTAGGGGCGAGATGCATTGATATACTAGTACATACATATGGATGCCGACTTTAATTTTCTGTTTCCATGCATGTCTATAAGTCAATCTAAGTGGGGCTGTGCACTGAGATACGTGTATAGGCATCTACCTAGTCTTAAAAAGTAAATGAAATGGGCATAGAAGCAATTAATTACATCTCCGATGTGATTTGCAAATTACAGTTAAAGCGGATTTACCTGGTTCTTACCCGAAGGGGTGTAGTTGTAGATTTCCTTGGGGTTCCAAAAATCAACAAATATTTCCCTGAGGTTCCAAAAAAAAAAAAAAAGCAATTAATTTCAACTTATCGGAGTCTTAATACTTGGCTAGTCAATTTTCTCATTTTTTATACGTTTCTTGAAAAGGTCACACAAGTATATATGTACGTTTATATTTTCTGACACCAACTATAAATTAAATATTTATGTAAAAGTCAATAAAATTTTAATAACTATATTATCAGAACACATAATTATAAAAGTAAAATGAATTCACTAGAGAAGGAAATCAGGCTGCTCATAGCTTGATTGAGCAGCGACAAGAAGTGATATACGGGAGATGGAACTAGTTCTTTTGTAATTTAAAGAGATAAGACACAAGTACCCTCTCAAACTATATTCGAAGTTGTTATGACACACCTAAACTTTACGGGGGTTCTATTACCCCCTAAATTCATTTTTTATGTATTTTTATGCTCCTTTTTGCTGACATGGCTTCCAAGTATCCGAATATTTTTGTGCTCCTTTTGTGCTGACTTGACAGCCATGTCAGCACAAAAGGAGCATAAAAATACATAAAAAATGAATTTAGGGGGTAATAGAACCCCCGTAAAGTTTAGGTGTGTCATAACAACTTCGAATATAGTTTGGGAGGGTACTTGTGTCTTATCTGTAATTTAAAACCCTTCCCATTTTGATTAGGATAAATATGTGTTAGACCTTTTACGGGACAAATTTCACTGCAAATGTCCCTAATTGTAATATATGAAATATTATCTTTAGTACAAAAGGGGGAAAACAACAACATCATGAATTGCATGCAAAAACTGATAAACATTAACCAGGATGCATATATAACATCATAATCATTAAGCATTTAATTTATAGTTGACAAACGATTTTCAATTAATTAGTATAAGTGGCGTTTATGACGTTGAATCGTGTATGTGATATCAATTGGATCGAAAGGAACAGAACATTTTTCACCAAATTTGGAATTAAACGATAATGAGTAGACAATTATAATTGGCAAATATATAGACGATGTTTTCTCAATATAGTAAGTATTAGTTATAATTGTGACTTATGATCAAACCCTATAACAGTTTTTGGATAAATGTCTTTCTCAATTTCTCAGCACTAGATGGATATTTTCTTTTGGTTTCTACGTCGATGTCCGGTATTTATATAGGAGCCCTCGATTAATTCGGATTCTCGCTGGATAAGGTCCATTTAAGAGGAAAGCTGTGAAGAGTCCCACATAGGTATTTTACGGGGATGAGTGGTCTGTTAATTTGATATAACTTGAACAATTCTCACCTCTTGAACTAACTTTTGGCGATGAGTTAGGGCCAAAATACATCTCTTTAACATGATATCATAGTGTGTGTGAAGAGTTCCACCTCGATTGTTTACGGGATGGGTGCTCTCTTTAATATGACTTGAACAATGTTGACTTAAGCCCAAAATCTATTTCTTTAACAAAACTGCTCCTTAATAGGATTTTCTTTTATACCCAAAGCTCAAACTCAAAATCTCTATTAAAGATATTAGTGATGTGAAACAACAAAGATTATTCTCCAAATATGTGCAGATGTTAATTGATGTTTATTGTTTGGGAAAATGAAACTACGAAGAGGACAATTAATTTGCTAACGCCAATCTGGCAGACGCCGCATGGTTAAACGAGCCGGACTATACTATTACTGTACTCCCTCCATTTCAATTTATATGTACCTTAATTTTTCGGTCGCTTTAAAAAAGAATAATTTGTTTTATATTTGAAAATAATTTAATTTCGACCTTTTATTTTACTCTTAATAAAAAGTTTTTATCACGCAAAACTTATGTCATGTTTAATATCACAAATTTCCAAAGTGTTATATCCACACGAATTTTATAGCATGTTTAACGCCATAATTTCTAAAAATCTTCATTTCTTTCACATAATGTCAAAACATGGTCTTGTATCATGAGATAAGAAATTAAAAAAAGTACTGTAAAATAAGGGATGAACTTTAGTAGGACTGAAGCCTACTTTGATGTAGTGCTTGGTAGTGTTATATGCATTAAGATGCATCCAAGCAAAGATATTGGAATAACAGATATTTACTCGGATAAGATAAAATCTATTAAAATTCAAGTCTCGTTGCAAAATTACCAAGTATCAAACAAAGACTAACTCTTCAAAAGAGACATAGGATACAAAGTAGCAGTGGAAACTGACTGCTTACTTTCTATCAACCTTATTAATGTATAAGAGGACATACAGTATCATCCTCTTATGGTTATTATTGAAGATCACAAATGTCTCCTGAAGTCAATAAGGTATATGCCAGCTTTTTAGCAAATTAAGGTCAAATATATGAAGAAGAATTGTTAATATGAAGAAGATGCGTTCAAGGAAATGAAATTTATTCTCTTGGTGGATTTAAGCAAATATTGTTTAATCAATACTTTTAAAAAGTTTATTTTGTCTTTTTCAATGTACCAAAAGAAAAATTAAGATGCATCCAAGCCGCTACTCTTCTTTATAATATCTATCTATATCAATAAGATGAAAAATTAAAAGAGAACTTTATTAAGTATAATATAAGTGGTCACGAAAATATAAAGGAAAGGGTCCATGTTGAAGTTTGAGAGCCAGACTTGGCTAGAAAGTCGGTAAACACGTAGGAATTGGTATATGGAGCTATCAAGGTTTGTTAGAAATTGCTTAACCAGGGAATAATAAGCATGTGGTGCGTATGCATTAAGGTTTTGGCCTAGTCTTTTTTCTTACTAATTATTAACGTGATATACTTTCATAATAACAACTAGTGGGGACAGTGTGAATTGTAGGTGGATCATTTATTAATTTGTCAATTCTACTTACAATCATTACCTTCACTTTCTAGTCTCTGTTTAACACAACATAATTAGCTGTTTAAATACTTTGTTTCTCAATCCTAGTTACTTGTAAGGTGGGTAAGAAATCAATTGTTGAAATAATAATGTACTAGTACATGTGTGACTTTGTCATATGTAATTAATTATTAACAGCAATGCTGGCCTTTTTTTCTTTTTCTTTTTATAAATATTGTATGAGTTAAGGAGTTTATAGCTTAAATATCATTCTGTTCATTTTGATTCATAAGGATGTTAAGAGAGGCAAAAACTATCTATGGAGTAACAGGAAATTGGCAACTTAAAAACCATTATGCTTGATTACTAGTGATGAATGGAGTGTCCCACATCGATGAATGAATGAAATTCTGACTACTGATCTCCTCCGTGAGCTAATTTTTAAGGTGTGAGTTAGACCCAATACCTAATTTGACAACACGATGTTAGCAAGGATAGGCAGATACTGTTCACTAAAAGGAAGGTGGGGGGGCCTTCATTTTAACTTGTCTAATTAGACTGTAAGCGTCCTATTAATTAATTACGTTTCATCAATTAGATGTTACATACGATAGGCGAGCCATATGAAATTATATTATGAATCATCCATTTAAGCTTGTTTCACTCTATTTTGAAATGTATGTGTGCATACGTATATGAAAGATGCCTCAATCTACTTGTCCAATGTTATTCATGATTCATTTATGCCAGCATGTTATTTTGTTGAAGGGTCTGGTCATAATTCTCTAAGTGGGCGTACATTTTTTCTATTTCCCAACGGAACTAAATATTTCACGAAGAAAATAAGAATGCTTTATAGAGGTAAATCTTAAATAGTTGTATAGCCACCACACAAATGTTTAACGTTTGATTTAGATCACAGATTTTTGATTCATTATTTTTTAAAAATATTGTGTCAAGTCAAATAATATCACATAAATAGATAGAGATGGAGCCACGGAGGTAGTAACTATTTTTTATCGGGGAAAGAACAAGAATAGCCATGCGGACCAAAGTATTGACATCGGATGACTCAGGAATTTTATATTCCATTTTATAGCCACTTTTGGCCTTGGCTGCTTCTATTATTCGCTAATTATTTTTTTCTTCTCATTTATCTTTAGTCTCTTTTTTTTCCCCACTGTTCTTTGTCTCTTATTTTTTTGTTCTCTTTAAAATATATAAAACGTTTTTCGTTGTTTTTTAAAAACTTTTATTGCAACTCTTTATTTAAAAAAATCATTGCTATTTTTTCAGTATGCTTTTCCTTATTTTTTTTTTTAAAAAAAGTTTTGTTGTTTTTTTTTTAAATTTTTTTTTTTTTTTTGCTCTTCTAAGTACTGCACTTTTGTTTTTTTAACAATCAAATGCAATTTGTAATACTGTGATTGCTACTCTTTTTTTTTATCAGTCAAATACAATTGAAGGGATGTATAAGTGTATATTTGATACCAAATACATGTATTTTTAATACCAAATATAGATACATATTTTATACAATAGTTATACAGTTTTTATACAAATCCTATACATATACATAGTATATACAAATAATGATACAGTTTCTATACCCATCATAACAATAATTCTACAGTTTCCACACACATCCTATACAACATTTAGCTGCAATAATTATTCGGATACATATTCTATACAATAGTCATACAGTTTTTATACACATCCTATACAACCTTTAGATGCAATAATTATTCAGATACATATTCTATACAATAATTATACAATTTCTATATATATCTTATACAAATACGTATTCTATACAACAACTATGTAGTTTCTATGTAATTGTATTTTTTTTAAAGCAAATTCTTTTTAACCAAAAAAATGTAACTAAACCAGAAAAAAAGAAGTAACAGTGAATATTTAAAAAAGGGCTGAAATGGACCAAATTTGAAAATGGTCATTTCATGAAAATATTATGACTGAGTGGCCACATAATGGCATAAATTTGAAATGGTTATTTAGGTGGAATTAGTTTGGCCGAATGGTCTTGCCATGTCTTTTTCCCTTTTTTAATGATGAAAAGTGACTAACCACGCTATTACTATCAGTGTTAAACCCCCATACTGATGGATCAACCAGAGTCGTAAACCCATAAGAAATTTAGTTTGACGTTTGGCCCATTTGGGGGCTTCGTTTTGGCCGGCCAATAGATTTGGGAGATTAGCACGAATGGCTTTTTAGAGGCTATCATTTAAATTTTATTCCCTCCCCCCGCCCCCCCAAAAAAAAAACCGCAATTGGCTAAATTTTTGTCTTTAAAGAGAAACAGTTATCAAATTCCTTGTAAAGGCAAAGTTTAGTCCACTAGAGCACCGTGAGGAGAATTTAAAGAGTGGCCTACAAAGATCATTTGATGCAAATAATTCAATTGATTTGATATGTCCCGAATTCCCAATGCTTCATGGATTACAATTTACATGATCATACTGGTTACAGCTTATTGATAAACTAGATAAAGGTATAAAGGTGCCCGTGCTCTGCACGGGTGTCTAATTATTATTTTCTCACGATACGTAAATAATTTTTGACCTGACAATTTTATGATGTAATAAATGTATATAATGATATCCAAGCGAAAGTGATAGAGATGAGTGAGAAAGTGGAGAGTAGATTGGGAGTAAAATAAAGTAATATGTGAGCAACACATGAAGATGCAACGCGGGTCTAATATACCTAAATAACTTTTAATTATATCAAATTAGTAAATGGAGAAGGTAAAATAATTAATTAAGACCAAGAGGTGGAAGAACGAATAAGATCCATTCGATCAAAGGCCGTGGACGGCCGAGATCTTTTTGGTCATACCAAAGATCCACACTTATTAAAAGGTATCATTTTGTGTCTATTTTACTTTTTTTAATTAAATATTATTAATTTTCTAATACTCAAATGACTTATAATAATTAATTAGGGGTGATATAGTAAAATCAAGGGGTTGAAGCAGGTGGGTTGGCGCCATAATTCATCATGTTGTATTTATTTACCTTTTTTAATTAAATATTATTAATTTTCTAATACTTAAATGAGTTAAAATAATTAATTAGGACCAATCCGTCCGATCAAAGGCCTTGGACGGCCGAGATCTTTTTGGTCATACCAAAGACCCACACTTATTAAAAGGGAAGGGATAATTTAAAATAATTAATTAGGACCAATCCGTCCGATCAAAGGCCGTGGACGGCCGAGATCTTTTTGGTCATACCAAAGACCCACACTTATTAAAAGGGAAGGGATGATTAAATATTATCAATTTTCTAATACTTAAACGACTTATAATAATTAATTAGGGGTGATATAGTAAAATCACCGGGTTGAAGCAGGTGGGTTTGTCCCTTAATTTATCATTTTGTATTTATTTACTTTTTTTAATTAAATATTATTAATTTTCTAATACTCAAATGACTTATAATAATTAATTAGGAGTGATATAGTAAAATTAGTGGGTTGAAGCAGGTGGGTTTATCCCTTAATTTATCATTTTGTATTTATTTACTTTTTTTAATTAAATATTATTAATTTTCTAATACCTAAATGAGTTAAAATAATTAATCAGGACTAAGAAGTGGAGGAACGGATAAGATCCGTTGGGGGGAGGTGAACGGCCAAGATCGTTAGCTGTTAATTATATTACTTTTTAACGTAATGTAATTTATCATTTTTATGTCTATTTTACTTTTTTTAATTAAATATTATTAATTTTCTAATACTTAAACGACTTATAATAATTAAATAGGGGTGATATAGTAAAATCACCAGGTTGAAGCAGGTGGGTTCGTCCCTTAATTCATCATTTTGTACATAATGTAATTTATCATTTTGTGTCTATTTTACTTTTTTTTAATTAAATATTATCAATTTTCTAATACTTAAACGACTTATAATAATTAATTAAGGGTGATATAGTAAATCACTGGATTGAAACAGGTGGGTTCGTCCCTTAATTCTTCATTTTGTATTTATTTACTCTTTTTAATTAAATATTATTAATTTTTTAATACCGAAATGAGCTAAAATAATTAATTAGGACCAAGAGGTGGAGGAACGAATTAGATTCGTCAGATGAAGGGGGCAGGTGGACGATCGAGATCCGTTTGGTCGTCCAAACGGATCACCACTTACTATATATGATGAAGTACTAGTGATGATCTAGATCCATCTATATTTGTTGGTCAAGCTTGCCTTCGAAGATAAATTTATGTTCAAAGCATATCTCTACAAGATGGTCTAATTGGTTGAGTGGGCTAGTGGTTGCAACATCAAAGGATACTACTTAGGTAATTAGGTTCAATGTTTAACTTTCACTAAGATTTATCCAATTTTATCTTCCTCTATGGGCCATTCATGAATCAATCTAATACTCTTGATATTCAAATGATGATACAAAAGAGTTTGTTTCTTTTCAAACTTGTTTTTTGTTTCTTTTCAAACTTGTTCTTTGTTTTAATGACATGAGCAACAAATGAAAAGTTTTCCCATAAAATCAATATATAGGCTCCACTTATCCCTAATAATAAGTACGACTGATTAACCTGAACAAAGATGGAGATAAAGAATAAAGATTAAAGCCTTCTTAACTTTATCAGGTACTGAATAAGGGTTAGCTATGTAAATGCGTAGAGCCAAGCGTAAAATGTAGTAGTAATTGACATTACTAGGCCCCTTCTACTGGATTACTTCAGTGTTTCGAGTTCTGTGCATTCGTTGCCATTAATAGTAGCAGAGTCGCTCTATAAGTGGGGGTGCTAAGTGCAGCTCTTTGAATGAAAAGTTGAATAAAATTATTTTTTAAAAAATATTAAAATCTAAATCAGATAGAATAGATGGATGATTTATACATGAAGAGAGTTAAGTAGTATAGCAAGAAAACAAAAACAAATGTGGTAAAAAGCTGATTACCCAAACTTATGATTTTAAGGGGTTGTTTGATTTGAAGATAAGTTATGCTAAGATTATTAATATTGATTAGTTAGGAATTTTGGAGGTATTCTTGTTATTTCATTATTTTATTTTGAGGTAACTAATTACGATAATATTATTCCATTTTTAGCAAGAATAACTTATTCAAATACAACTTACTAATCTTAGTAGACGTTTGGACATGCGATTTCATGTCTGTGATATGAAATCAGCGTTTGGTTATACTATTTCATGTCATGACATGAAATCCCAAATTCTCCAAAAAACATAATTTGGAAACTTCAAATCATGATTTGGGATTTTTCAAATACAAAATTTAACCCACAAGTTAATATTTTGTAAAAAAAATAAAATCACACTATTTATATCTAACAACTATTTATTTATATGTAAATAAATTTTATAGTTCATATTATTACTCTTTAAACCATTTATATCTCATATAACTATTACTCTCACCAACATAAAATTTATTATTACTTCAAATCAACTCCTACTTTACCATTAAAAAATTTATTCATTAAAAAATATAATTTTTCCAAATTTATTCATTAAAAAAACATAATTTTCCATAGTGAATTAAAGGGACAAGACTCTTAAAAAATTTATTCATTAAAAAATAAAATTCATCTATGTGTAATGTGATTGAACGGACTTTTGAAACTTGGAAAAATAGAAATATTGAAACAAGGCATGAACCATTATGATATTGACACACAAGTGACAATTGTCATAGCTTGTGCAATGTTACATAATTTTTTGCGAGAATACCAAAGGACTGATGAAATATTCACGGTACATGAACATGAAGATATAGTTACTAATGGTATTGACCAACAAACGACTCAAAGTAACAAAGTTGGTTCTTCTTCTCGGTTATTTGATCGAGAAACACAAGCTTAACGTGAGGAGATTGTCTGTACTATATGGGAGGATTATATTAAGGGAAAAGGACACCACATGGTCCATCAAAAAACAAATGACCCATGTTTAGGCTATTGGACATGGAGTGACCAGTCCGCCCAAACTAATTCCAAAAAATGGCCAGTTGCCCCAAACTAATTCCAAAAATGGTCAGTCGAAAACTGTATCAATATGGTATATATGGTACAGAAACTGTATCAATGGTATATGAACTATATATGCATATGTTTTTCTGTATAAACTATATGAATGTGGCATGGGGACCGTATCATTATGGTATATGAGCTGAAAAAAAAAAGAAGGCACGAGCAGCGACAAAAAGGCCATATGGTACAGAAACTGTATCAAAATTGTATCAATATGGTATATGAACTATATATGCATATGTTTTTCTGTATAAACTATATGAATGTAGCATGAGGACCGTATCATTATTGTATATGAACTGAAAAAAAAAGGCACTAGCAGAGACAAAAAGGCCTAAATGGCTACCTTTTGAAATTGCAAAATCAATAGCTATTTCGTGGAAATAGTTTTGGGCAAAACATTTATGTCCTTTCCCCTTATATCAAAGAGTAGTACACTACAACTCATGTTCAATTTTACTTTTTTATTGAACTAAAGTTTAATTAATAAATATTATTATTTTTTATAATAGCTTTGTGATAGTGTATTATACTTTGTTATAAACTTTTGTTTATTTGGTAAGATTGTATAAAGAATTGAGACAATTGATAGTTTTCACAACTTATGAGGTTTTTACGTTCATGAGAAAACATACAACATAAAAAGTCCAAATTGCATGTCCAAATAAAACTTCAACTTCATTTCATAATTTCAAATCATGATTTCATATCATGACTTCATCTCGCATGACCAAACGGGGCCTTAATAACTTATCTCAAGAATTAATACCAAATAAAATATAAAATAATCTTATTTTTTAATTCCATTTACAAGAAGATACATCTCAAGATACAATTTCTTTTAATTTTTTTTTTTTTTAAAAAAAAGGAAGAAAGAGAGAAGAAATAGAAAGGACAAGAAATATAGGGGGTGGACAGGGGTCAAAAATACAATTACCAGTCAAATTATTTCTTGAGAAACGTGATTTCCGATCCGAATTCGCCGATCAATTCAGCAGTCAATCGAATTCGGAAAAGATTATAAAATGCTTCTGGCGGTGTTATTTTCCAACTCCGAGGGCAACATCCTCGTCGAACGGTAACATACTGCTTTCTTTCTCTGAAGAGAATTTCCTGTTTGAATTGATGCTTTATCTTTTAGATTTCTTTATCTGTTTCATAAGATCCGATGATATGTGTTTAGTTACTACTTAGTTTTTTTTTTTTTTTTTTTGGTAGCGTCAATAAGGTCAGCGTTCTCTCTTTGAAGGAAAATCTTTCTGGAAAGAGCTCAATCATTGGCCTCGACCTACATTTACTTGTATTCTAGCTTGTAATGCTGTTGATTGACGTTAATTACATAGCTGCATTCCTCTAAATTTGGTGCTGCTCCATATTTACTGGCTCGTTTCTATTTATTTGTCTTAATTTCTTTTTTAGTCTATTTAAAAACAAATGTCTCTTTTTTTGGACACTTTTTAATTCCAACGTTCTTCCGGACCACGAGATCAAAGAGCATTTTGGTACATTATGCTTATCTTTAATTTAAGAACACTAGATTAAAAAGTTTTCTTTACTTTCTTGAACTCTGTTTCTAGTCAAAATGAGACGAAGGAATCGAAACGGAGGGAGTACGTATTACCCTGAGTTCCTTTCGATACACCACAAGGTGAGGGGGAAAAAAGGAAAGCAAGAATGAAGAAGATAAATAAAGATCAAGAAAACTCTTCTGTATTCAATCTGCTCTTTTTCTTTGTGAGGTCAATACTCCGAGCTCTAGAATTTTCAGGACTCGACGGGTGGCATTTGATCAACAATAACTACTACTATTGTGCCTCAATTCTAAGCTAGGGTGTTGTGGTTAGTTATAGACATCCTCAATATCCGTTGTTCTCCATTTTGACTTGTTACATTCCAATAATCCACAATTTAGAATTCTTCAATACTAGATTCTCTTCATTTCCGCTGACTAAAAATTACCCCGAGCAAACACTAGACCTAATTAAATATACATACATGACTAGGCCTTTTCAACTTGCTAGTATTGTCTATATGAATCGTTTTAGACAATTTCTTTTTGTGTAATATTAGGTATACTCTGTGTGCTTTTAACATCTTCAGTTATCATGGTATATCATACCTACCGATTCATACATTTGAGGTCTTCATATGGGACGACCAGACTAATCTTCCACAACCTTCTATTATTATCTCCAGTGTGTGCTACTTGTCCTTTTATTGCCCGTGATCATTCTAATATTGTATAATTTTCTATATCCAACATATATCTTAATATCTGTTCTCATATAAAATCACTGGTCTTAAAGCCATTTTTAAAAACTAGCCATCACTTTGATAGTTTTCCACCTATTATGTAATACTAATGGAGCACTACCATTTTTTAACTCTTATGTATTAACTCTTCATCTTGTCATTTTCATGAAACTGCGCCTAAAAGTTTGGAACATTCTCCCAGAACATTTGATCGTGGACTAAAATCTGAAGAGTTCTATTATCTGTTTTCAATTTGTATTGCATTAGGAGTTAATGCCATCAATATACATACAGGATAGTGCACAGTCTTCTTTGTTCTTTATGGATACTTCCCCCCAATAAGATAAATATGCTATTGTTTCTTCAATCGAAGTTTCTCCTGTGGGAAAGAGGCTTTTATTTTTCGTACAGGCACGACTTTTTTCAATTCTTCTTCTCCAGCAGGAATTAGCTCATTTTATCCATTTTCACTTGCAGTTTTAATGGAGTACCAGCAGAGGAGCGTCTGCATTGGAGGTCCTTCTTAGTTAAGCTGGGTGCGGAGAACCTTAAAGGGATCAAGAATGAAGAACTCCTAGTGGCTTGCCACAAGTATGTAAATTTGTTTTTGTGGTTACTTGGACTAACATTCCCGACCAATGGTTATAACATATAACTAAAAACAACAGTTGGTTGTAGAGGTGGAGAGGTAGGGTGACACTGAGAGGAACTCTATGTTGATGTGCAAGATTGCTTGCTTCGAAGTTTCACCCTTTATGTCTGTAGTGTTTGGAATTGTATATATATATCAATTGGCTGCTTGCTTCTGGAAAATACTCTCCTTTCGTCTAAACCTTAATAAAGATTCTTGTCGTAAATGGTGGTTTGCTAATAATTTGGATTGTTTTCGTGGCAATTCTTTTATCTGTAGTCTTTTCACATACTTTTTATATATCTTTTTTTGAAACTGACACATGCTTTTTATATATCTGCAGGTCGGTTTACATCGTATACACAGTACTTGGAGATGTCAGCATCTATGTTGTAGGAAAGGATGAGTATGATGAACTTGCGTGTAAGTGTATAATGATTAGTTTTCTGCCATTAAAACATAATGTGCAGCTTACTTTTAGGTTGGGTACCTAATTACATTATGGTGTTCATTCCATGAAAAAGAGATTTTCTATGTGAAGCTTATTTGATGTCCGTTGATACTTTAGCTGATTTTCTTATACTTGAGATGTTATATTCTCTAGAGGGGGAAGGCTACCACATTAGGTTAGATGACAAATCCCATTATAGCTTCTATTTTGGGAACCGCATAGCTACATGTCTGCCGATGTTGTTATTGAAACCTCCATCAGTGAGGTTATGTCATCTTTCTTTAAGTTGTGTGGTCTCTTGTCCCGCCGAGATTATCCGTAAACAGAGAGGATAGCTTTTCCATATGTTGGGATGTCTCTTCTGCACTTTTAGCATCATCAAACTTGTCTTTCCATTCTTTTTTAGAGAATCTTATTGCCTTTATTTGCAGTGTCTGAAGCAATCTTTGTTATAACATCTGCTATCAAGGATGTATGTGGAAAACCTCCAACGGAGAGACTTTTCCTGGATAAGTATGGAAAGATTTGCTTGTGCCTGGATGAAATTGTGTGGACGGTAAGCCAAAATGTCTCTGTGTTGGAACATAAATAATTTCACATGCTTAAAACTCTCATCTTCTCAAGTACTACGGTGTGATTCTTGTTGGAGAAGCATATAGTGGTTATGAAACTCTTAAATACATTTCAAACAGTATCTATTTTAAATAAACGGGCTTTCTCTAAAATGCTAGATGGCTTGGAGAAGCATACAGTGGGTATGAAACTCTTAAAACATATTTCAAACGGTATCCATTTAAAATCACGTGCTTTCTTTCCAATGCTAGATGGTTTGCATGATTTACTGTATCCATCAGCTCACACCTTTTGTACCATCTTGGTAGTTGGTATGTTACTAAATCATGATTTTGGTTTTACTCAAACAAATGGTCTCAATTGATGATCCCTTTCCGTCCAATATGATAGCTAAGAGAACAAGTAGTGTGGGCTTGGCTGTTAACTTGCTGCATGTTCCTGTCTTCAGTTTGCTGCTGTCTTAATGATATTATTTCGCTGTCGTATTTTGAAGGGGTTGCTGGAGAACATTGACAAAGATAGAATCAAGAGGCTTGTCAGGTTGAAACCTCCAACAGAATTCTGATGAAGATTTTTCCCAGTCTCTTGTTTATGCCAACTCTGAGACTCAAGCTGTCTGTACGTCAAGCGTAGTTTCAATGCATGTTTTATATCTTCCTTTAGCTTTTGTATTGTCTGTTAGTAATTTTATATGCAGGTTATGGAGGATCAATTTCGTTGGAGAAGTGGAGAAAGGATGGATGGTTTCCTTTCCCTCTCTACATTCTTTGACATGTTGAGTTGGTTTTTTTGGGGATTGTATCTTTTTATTGCTCTTTCAATTGAACAGAATATGGTTTTAGACCTCTGAATTTGGGTGTGTTCATTAATGGTCTTTAACTATGTAAGTTCTCTATCTTAAGCTTAGTAGTTTTTGCCTTGGCTTATGTGTCAATTTCCAGTAATGGACCACTGTGGGTGCCTACTACTTCCCTCTCTCGCCAGCCTCCCCTAATATAATCATATTCAACACCAAAAGGCAATCGAAGAATACAAATATATGGCTTTTTCCAGGAAAGTCTACTAGTTGGAGTTTGTTGGAATCACCGCCATCAACCCGACGACTCAACTCTCAAGAAATCTACTCTCATCTGGCTCGTATTAATCAAGCTGGCACAGAATAAATTACAAGGAACGCAAGCCACAACAATACCTTAGCTTATTCTGGAATATTTAATACATGCATATATATAACCTTCTTTCTAAATATGTTTGTATCAAATTAATTATCCATTTTCGCAAATCAAGAGTGTTTTATTATTTTTTTCCTCATATTACCCTCAATATTAAATAACTAAAGAAAATAGTAATAGTTAGATTTAGAGTTTTAAAACATCATTAATAGGTTTAATTTTGTAAAATATATTTTTAATTAATATTTTTTTAATGAATGTGTTAAGTTAAAAGAGGTAAAGTAAAATGGAACGGAGGGAGTATATATATATCTCTCCCGATATCATCAAATAATCTTAAATGCCTGCAACCAGAAATTTCTCAAAGAACATTCTTGAAGTCTAAACCAGATGGCGAGGTCAGAAAGGGACTGTTGTGTATTTATTTTCAATAGAAAAGATTGACATAAGGAACGGCAGCTCCAGCTACCAAACAAACCATCCCTATCATTTTAGAGCACATCCTATACTTTTTAGTGGATTGACTAGAATGTCCATATACTTGCTCACTAAGATAAATAGATAGACCGGAGTTTAGATACTAGAGGATAGTCATACGGAAAAAATAAATAAATTAGCAACTAAACTTTATATCAAAATAATAAAATCAAAATATCAGTTTGCATACACATGTTTATACCTGATTCGTGACGTAGATTCTCAGTTTAATTTTCGGATTCTAAAATTAAACTTACTCTTGTCTTATAATGACAAATATATGTTGCATGCCAACCACGTTTTCGTACCATTTGTAATCCCTGCCATCCGTTTTACCTGCCATCTGATCCCTTCTTTTTACGCTCATTAGACACGGAAGGACCATTATACCCTTGGGTTATTATCCCAACAGTATCCCTTTACTCTCACAAATTAGTAAACACCGATTACCATTATATTCCAAATTCCAAAAACTAGGTAATTAGGAAGTCCAAACGAAGGAGAGTTGTCGATGTCACCAACCATGATCAGACGGCCGGCGATGCTCTTTCTTCTGATCATCACCATCGCTTCCATAACTTGCGGTGCCCAAGCGTCAAGATCTATCGTGTTCTTGCCCCAGCCTATATCATCCCTCGACATAATCAACATCACTCTGCACCAGGTACCTTTTATTCATTTGGTTTTTGTTCCATAATATCAAGTGACCACAAAATACATATTCAATTAGTTAACCAGCAATTATAGGAATTCAGTGCCGGCTCTAGGAGGTTAAAAAAACGAAAGTGCCTTAGGCCCCAATTGTAAGAAAGATTAAATGCATTGGGTATGTTATCAATTGAAAAAGAATCATTACAAGAAATCCGTTAGGTGTGGCTTAGTGGTTCAATGAAGTGGGTTGAGCACCATAAGGTCTCTAGTTCAAGTTTCAATTCACAATAGTGACAAGCACTAGGTGATTTCTTTTCATATGTCCTAATCTTGTGAACAAAATTACTTAGTATCTGTTGCTATATATCCCGCGGAATTAGTGTGGGTGAAAGCTGACCGAAAACCACCACGGTTATTTAAAAAAAAAAAGGAACTATGAGCAACTTCGCATCTCAAGAAACGAAAAAAAATTAAAATTTATAAAACAATAGTATAGTATTATGTTTTCTTAATATGTTTAGTATCTCAGTTCGATTTTGACATTAGACCACTAATTTCTATGATGGTCCGTACCCTGTTTGAGCACCGATTAATAAGTTGTCTGGATTTTCAAATTAATCTGAATATCGTAGGGGCAGAATGCACGGTGTTCATTTACAGTGAGCATAAGGACAAGCTGTTCTTCTCCAGCACTCACTAGAGACCAAATTAGTCTAGCCTTTGGTGATGCTTATGGAAATCAGGTACAAATACCGATTCTCATATACCATTAAGCTCCAATTTTGTTTAATTTTGCTGTTGAATACGGATTGGAGTATTATTTTTCTTTTCCAGGTTTATGCACCGAGGATAGATGACCCAACAACAAGGGCTTTTGAGAGGTGTTCCAGGGATACGTATACAGTATACGGTCCATGTACGTATCAGATTTGCTATGTGTATCTGTACCGAAGCGGATACGATGGATGGATACCGTCTGATGTTACCATATACGCTTACAACTCCAAAGCTGTTACTTTCACCTACAATGTTGGCATCCCTAGAGATACTTGGTATGGTCACAATTACTGCCGTTCAAGTGCTGTGAAATCTGCAGGAAACTTGGCCTGGAATATGCTTTCGATCGGTTCCACTATGTTGTATACAATTGCTAGCCTGTTTCGCGGTTAGATTATGGGCTTTTGGATTGTGAATTGGGCCTTTTGTTCCTCGTTGAAAGCCCGCCTAGTCCAATGGATTTGTGGGTTGGCTTGAACACTTCTTTTTAGCTAATTCATGTCTTGTTGTAATAAATAAAGTGAATGCCACCTAGGTATGGTTAGTTAGTTACTTTGTTTTATTAAGTTGTTAAAAATGCAGTGCACATTTTCGATTGAGAATAGGTTTAGTAGATATGCTATCCTTTTGGATGTATTGGAAGTTGTTAGATAACTCAATAAGGGGTAATTTATATAGACAATAGTTTAGTTAAGTGACTTGCATTTGCTCCCATGGGTGTAACCATGGTCAATGAAGCGGGTGAATTCTAGGAGATCGAAGTTCAAATCCTAATGGAAAGAAAAGATTCTACACGGGTGAATTGAAATGCAGAGTGAGTACACTAAAGTAGATCTCAATTGTTCCTAATGTAACATGTTCAAAGGACAAAGTCTACCCACCAACGTAACGTTGTTTCTAGATTAATAATTTTATAAGGATTGAAGAAAACATATCACACAGAAACTTGAAAGCAACTTGCGCTTATAATACTATAAAAAATGGGTGTTACGTTCTTCTTTTTGTAATCTACGTTATTTTATCTGTTTAAGACTCAATCAACAGATACACCGATGCTTAAACCTTTTCAATAGAAAAATATGATTTACGTGAGAATGAAGTAGCAAGCAAGCAGATCTAATTTAATTAGGAGATAATTCTTGTTTGTTCCTTAACTAGTCAAAATCCTGTTAAACACAGATTTGTAGTTTTTAGTTTAAGGTAAGTTTCGTACCATTATAAATATCAATGCTTATAGTTTAATTTATATTAATAGTACAAATCAAAAGTGAATGAAAGTGAAATTACTCGTACTTCCCTTACGCCAGACTTAATATTGCGGAATATTTCTTTTAAGCAGCAAAATTATCCGTTTCATTTGACAATACCGAATAGAATTACAACAATTGGGTTGCAATATTAACCTAGTAGATATGGCAAGTTGGCAACTTGTATCAATGCACATAATCATTATTATGGTATTTTTAATTTTATTTTATTTGCTGCCTGAATTCTGATACTCCATTTTTTTTATTTTATTTGGCTCATATACTAAAAAATGATTGTTTCAATTACTTATCGAATTTATGAAATCAAGAGAATTTTATTATATTTTTTTTCTTTTTATCCTTGGCATTAAATAACTACACAAAGTAATAACAGAAAAATTTAAAGTTTCAAAACATCATTAATAAGGTTAGTTTAGTAAAATATACCTCTAATTAACGTTTTTTTAGGTGTGTCAAAGCCAACGGGCCAAGTAAAATGAAACTGATGGAGTCATGGAGTATAAGTAATTGGAGGTAGAGCTACACGGATAGGAAAGTCTTCAAGCATCTCAATTAAATCTTCAGCATCCAGTGATCAGTTTTCGATTGAAGTGAAAGGAGGCTCCATCGTGCTTTGTGTTTTAATTACTTGCATGACTTCTATCCATAATTAAAATCAAGTTTCCTCGAATTCTCTTTCTCTGTTTATTTTTACTTATTCATTATGTTAAAATAAAATTTTTATTTTTTACTTTTCCACTTTAACAATTAACATATCAAGAAAAAAAATATTTTCTTTCATGTTTAACCCTTAAACGGAGTGCAAGTCCATTGTGGACAAGTAAATAGTGAACGGAAGTATTGATTTCTTTTGTTTTGTGGACGTCTAACGCAACTAAATAGTCCAAATAATACTACTTGCGTAATTCGTAAATCAGGCAATTATGCGTTAAGTAAGCTATTCTATCTATTCTTTGCTTCGTTAGGTGAGAAAAGTGAGAGATCCAAGAGGGTTAATTCACTTGATCTAAAAAGAAAATAAAAGATATGATGTTAGTCAAATCTATTGATTTAATTAATTAGATGAAGTTGGAGGATTTGCTCCAATAGATCGTACGATACTTGTAAATGGTGGCTGAATGTTATATATATATATATAATATTCGCTCTGTTCCCCACGTTATTACTATTTGGAAAATCAAATGAATCTTTTTTTGATCACATTTTCTTCAAATATCTCTTTAATCTATTGGAACTTATAGTAATTTTTATGTAGCATCTAAATATATTTTATTTTATTTTTTAAAAAATAAAATTTTGAAGATTCTTTATTCAAATTCACATCGAAAATCAATTAGTTTAACTTTTAATTTATAGTCTTAACTGTACCACATAAAATAAAAAAAACGGGGAGTACTCATTTTGGTACGAATTAAAAAGGCTGCTAGTAGTTAGTTATTGTGACTTGAATCTTAAGTGGTGGAGGGAATCATGGCTTTTTAAGTTGTCTATGCTTACTATTATTATTTATTTATATAAGCGGAAGATTTCCACATTCTTACCATGCATGGGTTCAATTGTACTATCTAGATCATGATGATTAGCTTGCAGTTTTACTTGGGCATTTTCTTGGTTTTGTTGTGCATGGTTTCTTCTGTATGGGGAGCTGATACAAAAACTTTCAATGTCATCAATTTTGGGGCTGTCGGAGACGGAAGAACTGATGATCTCCCGGTATATAAAAATTTATTTTCATGTTTCAATTTGTTTGTCTGACTTTTCCTTTTAATTTGTTTAAAAAGGAATGTTTCTTTCCTTTATTGGCCGGCAGCTCGTCAATTCTAATTTTTCAAATGACATGTTCAAGATTAAACGACATTTTGGTACATTCTACATATCTTTAGTTTATGACCACAAGATTCAAGAGTCTTCTTTCCTCTCTTAAACTCCGGGTCAAGTCAAAACCAGAGAAAGTATTTGTTAAATTTTCTCTCTCTCTCTTTTTTAAAAAAATCTCAAGGATTTGTAAACAATCATGAACTGTTGATATATATGCAGGCTTTCCTCAAGGCATGGGAAGCTGTGTGCCAATCGGAATCCAGTCGAGTAATTCTTGTTATACCAAAAAGAAAGAAATTCTTACTTACTCCTTCATCATTTGATGGTCCTTGCAAGCCCTCACGTATCCATATTCAGGTGGTTATTCCCTTCAGCTACCCTTTTTGTCCGTCTTATATTTCAGGTTACTAGTTCCACGTATAAAAGTTCTTTCGTACTATCAATGCACAAAGGTTAACTTCATTATTCATATAACTAAGCTTGATCAAAACAATGCTGAGGGATTTGATAAACAAATTTGTTAAGTAATTTTTACTATTAATTATCCGGTTGCAGGTATCGGGAAATATAATTGCACCTAATTCAAAGTCAGCATGGGATGGACGTGCAGCAAATGCATGGCTCACTTTTTCGAATATCAATCATCTTACTGTTAATGGCAATGGAGTTTTTGACGGCCAAGGCCATCTGTGGTGGAAAAATCCCTGCTTGGATGACAACACATCCCAGGTAAGCTTAATTAAAATCTTAATTTTTTTCAAAGTTTTTTTAAACTTCAAGCTAATTTCTTACATATGGAGTTATTTTTTTACCAGGAAATAGAATGCAAAGGACCAACTGTAAGTATAGACTAGTATACAGTATATACAATCATTTTCAAAATTTTCCTGTGTACGTATATGCTGAAAACTAATGTGATGATCATCAATTTATATGTATATAGGCATTGATTTTCAGAAGATGTGATCAGCTTCGAATTAGGGGAGTAACGATTATTAGAAGTGCTAGAAGTCATATAATATTGACTGCTTGCAATGAAGTTAGCATTGCTAATATTCGTATTATGTCCCCTGGTGATAGTCTCAACACCGATGGAATTGACGTTTCCGGTAGTACAAATGTACGAATACACAACTCTCTCATTGCAACAGGTACATTTGCACTATGATTTAACTTATATACACTGATAACGTAAAAACAATTTCTTACTACAACGGGTTTTAACCACATGTTTTGGACAATGAATTATGATAGGGGACGATTGTGTTGCAATAGGAGGAGGATCGTCCAAAATTAATATTAGCGGCATAACATGCGGACCAGGCCATGGTATTAGGTAACGAATTGCTGGTTTTTTCAAATTCATGTTTACTAAAATGTTGTAAAATTGTAAACAAAAACTTTGGAAAAAATTTAATGGTTGTAGTATTGGATCATTGGGAGAAGGAGGATTTGAAGTAGTGGAAGATGTGAATGTACGAAACTGTACGATGAAAGACACCTTAGCAGGAGTAAGGATTAAGACCTGGCAGGTAATGTGTACTTAGTTTTTGATCAGTTCGAAGAACTCTGATACTATTCGTCATTTACACTTGACCAGGGGCGGCTCAAGAATATTTGTGGCCTAAAGCCAAAAATAAATCGGAGGCCTTAAACTTTTGAAAACAAATTGTTAAAGTTTATTCTACTTGTTATTTTTAAGATACAAAGTTGTTAACGGAGGCCTCCGTTTCAATTTGTTTTTTTAATATTGATTTGACACGGAGTTTAAGAAAGTAAAGAAGAGTTTTGAATAATCAAAGCGTTCCTTAACCTTGGGGTCTTATATATGCAATGTGTAAAGTTCAAACTAAAGAATTGACAAAAAAATGAAAGAAACTTTTATTCTATTGAAACGGACTAGAAAAAGTAAGACAAACAAATTAAAACGAAATAATAAAAAATATAACTTTTAAGAAAACATATACTAATAATTCTGTTATTGCTAAAAAAATGAGTCCCCTAAAATTTGGGGGCCTAAGGTGGGTGACTTATATTTCAACCCATAGTGCCGGCCCTGCACTTGACAAATGATGCAGTAATTGTTACCACCATAACTAGCTAACATATTTCGAATGGAACAGGGAGGCGAAGGGTATGCAAGGAGGATCACTTATGAAGCAATTAGATTTGATGCAGTCAACAATCCCATAATCATCGACCAGTTTTACTGTCCCAGCCGAGTCAATTGCAAAAATGATGTGAGAAAACAAACAAATACTATATAGAATGGAAACTATTCGCTAATCATTGGCATAACTGATGTTTCTTTAGTCAGCTTCTGCAGATCACTAGTGAACGAATGTGTCTTTAACAGTTGAATTTCATTACTAACTGATTATTTTGACTAATTTAATGCAGACAGCTGCAGTTGCATTGAGCGACATAACATTCAGAGGAATAATAGGAACTTCCCTGATGGATGAGGTGATAAATCTGAGCTGCAGCGAGACTGTTGGATGCAAAAACATACTTGTTGATCGAGTGTATATATCATCTGTTAATGGTAACCCTGTGCATGCCAAGTGCATCAATGCTCATGGAAGATACACGCATACTAGCCCTGCTGTGAATTGTCTGCTGCCACCATAGTTTTAATGTCACAGTGCCTTCTTGTTCAACAATTACTAATAAAGGAGTAGGTAGGGGTGAAGGAGAGACATGTACCATTATTCTGAACAATTATAGGCTTATAGCTATTTCGTTATTTAGGAAACTATTATATTCAAGGCTTATGGAAATCCCCACTTTTGGGGGGACTACTGGATATGTTGTTGTTGTTAGGCTTATGGATACAGTTTCTGTAATGAATAACTACTCAAAAGTCAAATGCCATTATTGTGTTCCCTTTTCTTGATATGTTCAATGTTCATCAGCCACAATTATGTTTTTGTGCAAAACATCCTATTCAACTGTTATAGTCTTACATCTATGTCGTTATTTTAGGATGGATGCATAATCTTTAATGAATAACTAATCAGAGACATAATTATTTGTCTTTTTTAGATAGCTGGGGATATCTCTGTATGCAGAACATTCTATTCAAATTAGAGGGAAAAAGGAAATTGTAGAGCAATTCATTCGAGTTGAAACTTATGTACAAACCACAAGTTTCTAGTTTAAAAGATATACAAACAATTGATAAGATTGTCAATATTCTCTTTCTCTATTCTGTAACCAGTCATACACCAGAACCATACAACAAGAATAATCAAGTTTAGATGCTAAATATGCAGACAGCAGCAAGTCATAATAAACTATATCAAATTATGTTCTATATAAAAGCATGTTTTACTTACACGATAGAAAAAGTACCAGTTTCTGTATAGTGTATAATCACATGAACTGAAGCAGCCAAAGAGTGCTTAGCGCCTCCAATTATATCTCACATGAATCGGAGCGGCCAAAGAGTGCATAACGGTTATTGGCAACATTATCATATGCAAAGTCTCGAATGAATCTGCTAAAATGAGGGAAAAATTAAGCACCAGAAGTGAAGCAAGTCCTTACATTCCACCATGACTGGGATCAGAACAGTTCAACTTACAGAGGCACAAAATGTAAGAAGAATGCTAGCTGAGGGAACGGCAAGTTAATGTACTCCATAATCTTCAGAACAGCTTCGGATTTCACGTAAGACCTGAAATGAAAACAGAGTTCACAAGTTACTCCTTCTATGATTCCTACAACTTAAGTATCGTCTGGACAAAATTTGAGTAGAAGTTGAAAAGAAAAATTGAAATCGAAGATGAGAAAAGGTACTCCAATGTGTTTAGTTTCTTCATACACCGAGTATAAAGTTAGGTTCCTTACTCCGCCCCCCCTAACGAAAATAAAGCATAAACTTTGGTTCAGCATTAGAGCCATGTCTATCCCTTTCATTTTTGGAACATACAACATACCTATCTTTTTCAACAAGCACAACACTTGAAATATCATCAGGAGCTCTGCCAGATCTCCTCAAAAGGTTCATCCCTGCTTCACTTTGTAAAGCTTCATACCTAATTCTCCTGGATGTCAACGGAATGAGGAATTAAAGCAGAAATAGTCTTGAAGAAAACCGGAAAATCACAGAACAGCAAATGATGATGATAAGAATAAGAAGTCTGACTGCTAAGAGTCAATAACATTTCCTTCCTTAACTAAATGAACTCAGATATTTTCTGTTAGCAGGCTCATCTTTTAGATAAGCTATAAGAGACTCTCTTTGCACCAAACAGTTAGGAGACATTGTCTTGTCACCTGCGGTTACCATTTCCATTACATAATATCTCAGACGTAGTAGTTACCAGATATAATTAATGAGAATGACTATAGCAGACAAGCTCTACAGAGCTCTCAAACACGAACCAAGAAAGTAGAGTACAATAGAACAAATGTTAAGAGTGACATAAGGTCAAATTCTGAAAACAGACATAGTACATAACTCCGCTCACAACTTATAACTTGGTAAACCAGGTATAAGATCTGATCAAGAGTCATCAGACTCTACTTTTCTATAAAAGTTCACAATTTTGTAACCTTTTACACATGGAAAGAAATTTGAATCTATATCCTTTCAGCCAAACACAAAAGAAGAGGGAAAACACCAACCTTCTACTATCATTATCACGGACAAACTTTACACCTCCATTACACAGATTGCACACACCTACAAAATATGTAAAACATTTCTCAGTTTCACGCATACTAATGTGACAATAGTACTGTCCAAAACCACTCAAATAGTAGGCTAGCTAACCATTTCAGATCAACTACTATAAGTTTTCAAAAACTTTTACATTTTAAACTTGACAATCTATTTCAACTATATCACAATAGACCAAAATAAAAGTGATGACAAAGTTATGCTTGATAATCACCTAATTCTCTTCGCTATAAGTGGGAAAAGGCTGAACTTTTAAGCATTAAGAGAATTTAGGTTTTGCAATAACATTAACCAAAAACATCCAACGAATTTCATGTTAATTTTCAACAAATTCATTCAATCTTTTTTAAAAGGAAATACAATGATTTCAATTTCTAAAATTGTTAAAATCTAATCCCAATAGAATTACAAAGAAAAACAAAAAGGACGCAGGGTGTAAAAGGTTATACCATCGAATAACATTATAGGGCGATTATCAAGCTCAAAGAAACTAGCAGTTTCCTCCACCCAATCCGCTGCCGTTTGACGGCTGCTACTGCTGGTGTTCGGCGGAGTTGATAGAGTTGCAAACGGAGCTAATTTCCGGCGAGACCTAGCATGAACTGGCGGCGTTACAGTCAAACCCGCATAGCTAGCGGGTATAGTGATCGCCATGTTCATTGGAACCAAACTTCAAATAATCAGTTTTTGTTGATACAAATGGTGGTTAAAATTAGCCTATGCACCCTTGCCTCTCCCCCTGTGCTGCAATTAGTAGTCGCTGAGAATGTTCATATTATGGCCACGTGGAATTATCAATACCTCTAACTTTACCATAAATCTAATCATGTTAATAATTTTTGCCAAACTTTAAAATCAACTATTTTATTTTTTTAGAAAAAGAACTGTATAATTAATTATTTAAAAAATACTTTTTAAATAATTAATTATTTAAAAAATAATTAAATAAGTAGTAAGTGTTTGATGAAATTTAAATAAATATTTTAAAAAATATTTTCTTAGTAGTAGTCTCTAAAGATGTAGCGAATGCACTTTACGCATATAAAATAGTTTGTCAAAAATGTTCAATCAAGATATTGTATAATTGTAATTAGGAATTAGATTGAATTCAATAGGCTCTTATACTTTACATATACCTCTAAATATATTCTGTTAAATTTCGGGTGAAATAAGGATATTTTTAACCGAATAAAATAATGATAGAAGCATAATCATGCCAAACAATTTACAAAAATGGTGAATTTTGCCTACTTTACTGACATTTTTAATCCATTTTCGTTTTTGAAAATTAATCCATGCCAGTCCAGTACACTAAGGGGTCGTTTGGTTGGGAAGAATTTATCCCGGGATAAATTATTTCGGGATAAGTTATCTCGAGATAAGTTATCCCACTTATTCCATCACTAAGGAATAAAAGGTGGGATAAATAATCCCAAGGCAACTTAATACCCCCAACCAAACATGGGATAAAATTATCAAGTATTTTATCCTGAAATTATTTATCCCAATCTCTAAGGATTTGAGGAAAATTCGAACCACAAACATATATATTATATATAACTTTATTTTATATTTATGCAAGTTACTGTTTTCACGACTTGATCCGTTATTTCTAATTCAATTAAATACTGTAAAAGACATCAACTTTACACACCCGCCGGCACCAACACACACAAAAAACCAGTAGCAGTCTCTTGGAGTTGGGAGACCGGAGACAGTGAAGTTCCCAAAAGCGGCATGACACATTCTTGTTTCATCTGTTTCTTTGTAAGTCCCTTTTTTCTCCTGGACTGAACTTTTTTCATCCAGGAGATGACACCAACTTTACCATTTTCTACTATCATATGTCTAAAACCCTCCTCTCCCGCATTAAACCCCTCCACAACCCAAAACCCAAACCCCCATCTCCCTCCAACTTCCCCTTAACACGCCACATCAAACAACTCGTCAACGAGCTCTGCCAAATCCTCCATACCCAACAACAATGGGAACACACTGTCGAAACCCGTCTTTCACAAGAAGAAATTGTCCCTTCCGACATTGCACACCTTGTGTTCGACAAACTTAAGGATGCTCATGTTGGTCTCAAGTTCTTTGATTGGGTCTCGAATAGACCCTACGGTTGTCCTCTTGATCGGTTTGCTTATTCTTCGCTTTTGAAACTCTTGGCTAAGTTTAGAGTTTTTGATGAAGTTGAAAGTTTGTTGTCTGAATTGACTACTTGTGAAGATAAGTTTCCGACTCTTGAGGCGTTGGATGCTGTAATTAAAGCTTATTCTGATTCTAATTTGGTTGATAAAGCTGTTGAATTGTATTATTTTGTATTGAAAACTTGTGATTTGGTTCCACATGTAGTTACGGTTAATTCTTTACTTTATGGTCTTGTAAAATGTGGTAAGATTAAAGATGCTAGGCGACTGTATGATGAGCTCGTTGAGAGAAGTGGCGGTGTTGAGAATGAGTTTTTGGATAATTTTAGCACTTGTATTATTGTCACAGGGTTGAGTAAAGAGGGGAAGGTTGAAGAAGGCAGGAAATTGATTGAGGATAGGTGGGGTAAAGGTTGTGTACCAAATGTTATTTTTTACAATACATTGATTGATGGCTACTGCAAGAAGGGTGATATTACAAAAGCGTATGGGCTTTTCAATGAGTTGAAATTGAAGAGCTTTTTACCCACGGTGGAGACTTATGGGGCCTTGATAAATGGGTTTTGTAAAGATGGGAATTTTGAAAAAGTTGACATGCTTGTGCTGGAGATGGTTGAGAGGGGTGTGATTGTCAATGCCCGAGTGTATAACACTATCATTGAAGCTAGGTGTAGGCATGGTTTTACTGCAGAATCAATAGACACTGTAAGAAAAATGGTTGAAGCTGGTAGTAAGCCAGATATCGTGACATATAACACATTGATCTCTTATTCATGCAAGGATGAGAAAATTCAGGAAGCTGAAAAGTCACTAGAGCAGGTTAAGAATATGGGGTTGGTGCCGACCAAGTTTAGTTATACTCCTCTGATACATGCCTACTGCAAATTTGGTGATTTTGAAAGGGCGTTAAGTTTGCTTGCTGAGATGATGGAGTATGGTGATAAGCCTGATGTATCGACTTACGGAGCTCTTGTCCATGGATTGGTGGTCTCTGGTGAAGTTGATGTTGCATTAGTCATTCGAGATAAGATGATTGAAAGGGGAGTACCACCTGATGCTGGCATTTATAATGTTTTGATGAGTGGGCTCTGCAAAAAATTGAAGCTTCCTGCTGCCAGGCAGCTCCTTGATGAGATGCTTGGCCATGGTATATTACCTGACGCTTATGTTTATGCCACTTTAGTAGATGGATGTGTAAGAAATGGGGAATTTCAGGAAGCGAAGAAGCTATTTGAGCAGACTATTGAGATGGGTATGGATCCTGGGCTTGTAGGGTACAATGCCATGATCAAGGGATACTGTAAGTTTGGACTGATGAAAGATGCAGTTGCTTGCATCAGTAGAATGAAAAAGTCAAAAATAACTCCAGATGCCTTTACTTATTCAACAGTAATTGATGGGTACGTAAAGCAGCATGACTTGCGCCGAGCATTAACGATACTCCCTCACATGGTAAAACGCAACTGTATGCCAAATGTGGTAACGTACAGCTCTCTAATTTATGGCTTTTGTCAGAATGGAGATCTTGTGAGAGCTGAAAACTTATTCAATGGAATGCAATCAAATGGTATGATGCCTAATGTGATAACTTATAGTATACTAATTGGCAGCTTTTGTAAAATGGGAAAACTTGCAAAAGCAGCTTCTATTTTTGAACAAATGCTCTTGCACAAGTGCTATCCAACTGATGTCACGTTCAATTATTTGGTTAATGGGTTTTCCCATTGCACGCCTCCTATTTTCTCAAAGGAGAAAAATGATCCTCAGGAAGAGAAGAACTCTATGTTTATGGCAACTTTTAGAAAAATGATATCAGATGGTTGGCACCCGAGAAATGCTGCATACAATTCCACTATCACCTGCCTCTGTTTACATAAAATGCTCAAAACTGCATTGCTACTACGTGACAAGATGATTAGTAAAGGCTGCACTACAGATTCAGTAACCTTTGTCGCCTTATTGCATGGAATTTGCTTGGATGGAAAATCCAAGGAATGGAAAAGTATTAATTCCTGCAGCTTAAGTGCGACAGAGCTGTCTGTCGCTTTAAAGTATTCTTTGATATTCGACCAGTACCTGAGTCATGGATTCGACTCTGAGGCTTCACTGATTTTGCATACCCTGGTTAAAGACCATGTCTCACAATCAAGATGAAACTGATTTAAGTTTTTGGTAAAGCTTGGACTGGCAAAAGACGGAAGGTCTTTGTAATTGCTGTTTTATCGAGAGAGTATTATGTATTATAGGAGTACACAGGATCTTCTATAAGATGGATGGAGTTCTCTGATTGAAGCTTTCTTTGGTCTTCTGGCAGATTGATGGTTTTGCAGCCAACTGACATCCATTTTTGGGTGCAATTCTGCTACAGCTCATCTTGGTGTTTTCTCTTTGGTGGCAGTGCAACTAAAACCACGGTGGGAAAACTTGCCTTTTTCCTGTCACAAATTTTTTACTACGTAGCAAGAAATATAAAAACGCCGTTAATAGCAATTTATCTGGTTTCATGCAGGTCACTTTCATTGGAAAATGATATTTCAGATACTAAAAGGTTGATCTCTTCTCTTGTTGACTGGCACAATGAACTCAATAATTCTTTGTAGTATGTATTCTATGTCTCTTGTTGTTTTGTTTATTGCCTTCTGCTCCAATGCTGATATCAACTATGGAGCTTGTTCCTCTTTACTGCTCACCCTTTTTACATTCAATGCTTGATTTGAATGCTTTAATGACTCTTTTCTGACGAATAATGTTATGGTAGCTTAACCCCAAAAAACCCTGTAAATTATTGTGTATTTACATGCAGGAGCAAGCTCTTTGGAGGAAGTGCCCATATCCGTTTTTGGCTTGATGCATTGTGCGGGGATTTAGGACCGAAAGAAGAATTTCCAGCTTAAACTTGACCAGAACTGATAGAGAGGCCACAATAGGCGAGTGGTTAAGGAGGTATGGAGGTCAGGTGTTGTTAGATCTTTTGTTCAGGAAGCCCATCCAAGATTCGGAATGGAATGAGATGTGCAACTTGATTCAGGTGCAAACTCAGAGAGACAGATTTGGGCAAAATTGTATTACAATAATCATTTATCTAGGAGAGATGACTTCAGGCCCATATGGAAGCTGGTATGGAAGACTTTAAGGCAGTGAAAAAAGCAAGTTTTACACACTGTTGTTAGTTGGCGGTGTTTGCGTAAAGGATCAGGGCCAATCTTGATCACTTCTTACTACATTGCAATTTCACTGTGGAGGTATGGTCTTACTCCATGTTAAAACTGTCATGGGATTTACCTAGGACAGTGTCGGATGTCATTCTTCAGTTGATTTTGAGAGAGAAATAGTACTAGAATATTTGAGGGAGTTACTTGGAGATTAGAACTCTTTTGTTTGGTTATACTTCTCAGCGCAAAAGGATCTATATTGGAGAAGTGATTGAATTTTTTGGATATTTTTATATGTAAACCCAATCTTGATTTGGTATTAATGAAATTCTTTGATTTATATAAAAGGAAAAGTGTAAATTATAGTAGAATAATTTTAGATGCCCAAAGTATGTGGAACACACGGAGTATGTTGTTGAAAGTGTTATTTTAGGTAACTCATCACCCCAGTGAACTGGTAAAGCCATTCTCGTAGGGGGAACAAATTTCTTATAGCACCAAAGCCACCAACTTAAGCCACTGGATCAACCAGAGAAGGATACAGGAACCATGGTAGACCTCTATAATTCCATTCCATCTATTGGAAAAAGAAACCCATATTCTGCAGAGGAAAAAGAATAAAAAGAGGAAGAGGTGCATATAGAAGAGTAGAGGCGAAAGGAAAAGGCAACACTTGAAAGAAGAAACGAATGCAATTACCAAATGCCAAAATGTTGCGTTCCATCTACGCACACTTAGAATACATGAATCAAATGCTATCACACAAATTTGTGAACGACCTACATCAAACACAACTAGATTGCTCTGGGTGTATGACCAAAACATCAAGAAACAACTAAACTAAAGGAGGAAAACACAAGTTCATAGATTGAATTCACAAAAACAGTCTGGTAAGGCAGACCCTCTACCCATTATAAAATCATCTCTATGAACCTTCCACAAGGCTTCTGTTAGTTCCTTCCCTTTAAGCCCCTGAGAGGTGAACAATGCAAAAGCCTTCCTGTTCAAGAAAATTGTCTTATACAACCCCTTGAAAGCTCGCATTGCAGCAACCATCTTATCCATGTTTCCAAAATAAGTAGCCATGTAAGAATCGCTGTTAATAGACACATAATAATCCAGTGCAGCTTTTGTATTCCCATGCATGGTTGTGAAATCCTCTCCACTAAGAAGACTTGATTTGGTAACAACATTGGTGTATACAGATGTTAGTCCCTCAAGTTCCATCAGGCCATCACCAGCTGCCAAATAAATAGTCGTATTGGTGGGTATGGCTAGAGCTTTAAGTATGAATGCAGTTTCACTGGGGGTAAGTGGACACTTTCCACGGTTTCTCCAAATACGAGCCGTCTCCCCGGTCCAAGGTTTCCTGTCAACCCGTGCAGCTTCTATGGCTTTTGAAGAGGCAAGAGAAAGACCAGAGTACTCACATTGACTATAAGCTACCATGTCAGGTTCAAAGCGAAGGTGAAGCGATAAGAAGGGCTTTGGTATAGCTTGTAGAAGCTCCAATGCTTTCTTCTCCAATGTGCTTGTTAGGCGCAACGCACTATAACAAGCCTGGCAAAGTGCAGCTTTTGCATAAAGAGGGTACCTAAGAGATTCAAAAGAATATAGAAAAGCACCACATGAGTAATTATGGTAATTAAGGGTGAATAAAAAACTTTATCCTGTGCAGAAATGATTGGAGCTTTTGACTTTAACTCAAAATACAAAATATTAGTACCTATCCCTTCTTTGACTCATTGCAGGGGTGATCGAGATATATCCATGCTTCAATAGGGAAGGAAGAACACTGTCAACATAGTCAAATTGGCCTTTGCGTTTGCTGCAATCAACTCTAACAGGATCTTTTGATGCAATCTCAACTGGAAGCTCCTTTACCACATTAACAAAGCCCTTCATTTGTTGGATGAAGAAGTCTACGTCAAATACATCTTCAAAACCGCTGAAGCACAAGGCAAAAAGTCATTTATAGGCATGAAAAGGAAAAATAAACAACATTATAATGAAAAACCTCCAACAATATCTGACAGCTCTTAACCGTGTAAAACTATGTAGTTGTCTGCTGACCAGACGTAGCAATGAATGAGTTCTTGCTTCGACTAAAGAAGTAATATCAAGTAACTAAAACCTACAAGATTATGTACGTTAAAAGAAGGAAGATGAAACAAACATATAAGTCATAACAATAGCATACCTTGACTCATTCCAGTATGCAGCTACTTCAAACTTTGGCAAAACAAGGGTAGCATTCAGCAAACGAGCTACTCCAACACCGTCACACAACTGCAGATCACAAATGACGAGAAACAAATTAAATATAAATTTTATCATCACAAAACTCAATCTTTAGGATATTCAATGTAAGTGAAGCGACTAGCAATACTCACATCTCTCCTCATCTGATTGAGCCCACCGTAGCAATCCACTCGAATATACCCATTAGTCTGAGCAGGAAGAACTGCAGCATTTCAACAACAAAAACCATATGCAAATGTCTGCATTGGAAGCCAATCAAATGCTTGACTTAGAAAAATTAGAACCCCCTAGCGGAGAAGCTTATATGCACAACTAGGGCTATATCCTAATTCTTATTTTCACCGACCCCTAGAAATCCCAAATAGCTGCATGATTTTATTATTTTTTTAAAAAAATGAACTTTCACGTAGCTATTATAACAAAAGTAAGCATCCCCAGTATAAATCAGCTCAGCCTCCAAAACACCAATGCAGTAATATAGTACTCCCTTCGTCCCAAAATAAGTGTCCCCTTAGGAATTCAACACAAGAATCAGTATGTTTTCCAACTATACCCCTATACTTCATCTACTTAATAGTGTTCAATTTTCAAGAGACATTTATAAATAGGGATAGTTTAGTAAACTACGCATTATATTTATTGATTCCTCAATGGACGTGATCTTAGTTTTGCTAAGGTGACACTTACACTGTAAAGGTTCATTTTGGGGATTGGGGGTGTATGGAGTATCAGGCAAAAACTAACCATTACTTTGAGGTTGGAGCCACCAAGTGCAAGGTCGCCATTCGGCTAATCTTCGTATGCTCCATATCTCAGGTCTTTCAAGCCTGCAATTATACTCAAATTCAAACAGATCAGAACGGCACAATATAAAAAAGAAATGTATTGAAGGTGGTAGTAATAGGAGCTCAAAATTATATATTACAAAAAAAAAAAAAAAAATGGAAAACAATTAAATACAGAACAAAGATTTGGATCTTGAAGTTTACTCCATGTAAGAAGAATAAAAAAATGCCGTTTAACACAAAAAGCAGAGCAATTAAGAAAGCTAGGTTAACAACTTACATGGAAGAATTAAAGGAAAGGTAAGGGTCAGAGAAGAAAGGAAAAGGTGGGAAGAAGAAGAGAAGGAGAAACAGAGAGAAGGCAAATAGGGTAACGCCAAAAAGGGGCTTTCGCACAGTTGAAGCGATCATTCTATACAAGAATACACCCAATGAATAAGATAGAAGGTTAGAGATACGGAGGAAGTGAAGTAGATCTTTTCCGATACATTCAAAAAAGCTGCGTAGATCTACCTTCTTCCGGTTTTTTTTCTGTTTTTTTTTTCTTTTTCTTTTTGCTTGTGTTACAGACTTGATGGGTTTATGCCTTTGTGGTGTTTTTTTTTTTCTCTTCCCCTTCGTAAACTTTTTCTCTTTTGGGCGAATTACCAAATTTTCACATGTAATAACAATAGTAGGAATTTCTTGGGAATATATTTTTCCTTGCCCTAAATATTCCACAAGCTAAAACAATCACATATTCCATTAGTTTTGAAAATGAAAATTTCCTATTAAATAAGACTCCTCTTTTCCCTTTTTCTCCTTTTGTTTACTGTCTTCTCGAGTTTTCCTTTGACGCGTGGATCCTTGTTTATGACTAAAAGATAAAATATACTAATTGTAGTAACTTGATTTTCTTTTCTCCTTTTGGCTTTTGCATTAGTTTCTGTTCTACCCTATAAATTTGACAAAGTTAAAAGCTAAAAATTTTAAGTAAAAAAGATTATTATGTTAGCCTATCAATAACACTACTAAAAATTACAGTATTACATAGCTTGGTCTTTCTACAATAATATATATATAGTTGTTTACAGTCATCAACCAAAAATTTGGTGTAGTACATAAGATGGTGGATCAAAATACAATTTCAAGTTCTCAAATATCAATATTACAGTGGTCTTACTTTGCCAAGTTGTCAGCAACCTTGTTCCTTCTCTGAAGATTTGTTTAATTTTGAGTAACCAGACATTAGCTTGCCATCATCAATCAAATGAGAGTAGCATGTGTTGCCGTTTGATATCATTAAGAGAATGCTCTTAAAAGAGAGCAAAACAAAAGAGAACATTTCAACCCAGCTTCATAATTTTTTTTTTGGGGTGGTCAGGATCTAATGCACATTGAGCAGCAAGTTCAGTGTTTTCCTCTGAATGAAGGTTGACAGCTTTTGAAGGGGAGCCTTGGAGTAACTGGTAAAGTTGTTGCCATGTGACCAGGAGGTCACGGGTTCAAGCCTTGGAAACAGCCTCTAGCAGAAATGCAAGGTAAGGCTACGTACAATACACCCTTGCGGTGGGGCCTTTCCTCGGACACCACGCATAGCGATAGCTTTAGTGCACCGGGCTGCCCCTTTTTTTTTTTTTTTTGAAGGTTGACAGCTTTTCAGGATCTTAACTCTTATTCCAGCTCCCCTGCCTCGAGAAAATCAAGGAATAAATGGGAACAATAAAGTTTCAGAGAGTAAACAAGCTCCTCAAGAAATTATTACAGGTTTTGTAAAGACAACCACCATAACTAGGCAGCCTCTTCACAGAGCAGAAGAAAAGCGTCTGGCAAATGAGCCTCAATCCTCAAGAACTATGCTTAGATAATGATGTGCCGTCTATCAGTTACCTACCACATTGCAGTAGCAAATTCAAATTCAACAATCATTTCATCTTGAAGCTTCTTTTAAAATGCCTCTTTTCATCTACCCTGCTCTTCTAATGGCCTCACAAGTTTCTCAAACTATTTTTGAAAACACAGAGTTATGGTGAAACCTGGCAGAACATGATCTCACATCCAACTTGCTGCACGCTTTTCCATTTTCAACCTTGTATCACCTGTTACTGTTCGCAGCAGCGTTAGATTGGCAACAATGTGAGTAATTAAACTGTGATATTGACTAACATAGATATATCTTTCGGATGTATTAAGGCGCTCAGAGAAATGAATCAAAATCACGAGTCATTTAAATAGATTAAAGGGATCCAAAAGTTACTTGCATCATGCAAGAATTCCAGAATACTGGCTTTATAGCTGACACCTAGGCAAAGAGCCAACTAATGTCCCACCTTTGAAGCGTGAAGTAGGAGGGGGAGGGGGAGGACGGGGAAAAATTAAGAGCAATATGTGATATACAAGCAGAATTATTGAGTAGACAAAGACGATGTCATGAACTTGAGATAGGTGACACTACAAGTTACAGTCTTAAAATTTTAAAGTAGAGCCAAACCAATCTTTTCATCATCACCTTACCTGGAGAACATGCTCTAAAGTCCAACCTAGTGGATTGCTCTATCCATGTTTTTGATTCCCAACCTTTATGATTCCTAAGGTCAATCCCAAAGAAAGCAATTCGTCATCACAGATGGAATATGATCATATAGCACACTTCAGAATCACATTGCCGGCAATATTTATCTGGTACATATACATATTAGAAACCAAGAAAAATGGTTACATTTCACCCATTATCTTGACAGATATGACAGAACAACGGATCAACCACTTATCCATCTGCATGGCATTTCCTGAAAATGTCTCAGCATTAAATATTTAATTTACTTCAGATGCTCCAATTCAACCAAAAAAAAAAAGCACGTTCCAAATATGCCCTGATCTAGTCAAACTACAAAAGAAGATTATTATACACCTTAAACAATGTATTCTGGCAATCTACTGCATATAGGGCATCATTCAACAAGCAAACAGACCTTGATACCACTTGTTTAACTTTTCTTTTTCCTTTTTGGTAAAAACCCCTTGCTTATTCTTGATAACTGATAGCCTTTCAGCTGTGCCTTCAGGATGAAAGACCCAATATAAACTTTGGACTCCAAGTGATAACTACATGCCTTTCATTCCTTTACCTTGGAAATAGCTGGACGTCTACATCTCATGATCCATTTTGTACAACCTTAAATTACCTTGCTTCATCCCTCCAGTTGCACCACGTTTAACCTTCACAAGCAAGTGATTCCATTTACACGTGATGAATGGTAAAGAGCTTCTGTACCCACAGGGCAGGACCATAAATATTCTACAAAAATACAATGCAGGCTTTGTTAGGGAAGCATACAGAACAAGAAACTCAGATAGGCCTGGTCTAGGTTTTGCCTCTGTGGCTACAGTTTGCCATCTGAACAGAAGTTTCCACTGGGGATCGCCAAGTCATTGTCACTTACCGCTATCAGATAATGAAGAAATTTCAAGAATCCGATTATCAATAAATGACATGCGGCAGAGTAGGTATCACCTTGACCAAGGAATTGAGATTATTCTAGAACATTAGATTCTTTCACTCAAAATTTTCATCTGAGTATTCTTCATCATGTTTCAATTTCACGCAGACCTTATTACCTCTCATTACGTTTTTCAGTTCTTGAATTAAACTAGATGTGCTCCTTTCCATCTTATCTGCAAGTATTTCAGTCTGCTCTGCAAATCCATGACCTATTAGTCTATTTCTCAAAATTTCACACGTCGTTGTATATGGTGGAATGCCTTCATCTATCATCATTTCAAAATATCTACATGCTTCCTCAAGTTTGCCTTTCTTCTGACAGAAGCCATGCACCATGACAGCATACGTCGAGACTGAAGGATAAAATTTCCTGTCTTCCATGCTCTCCCATACTTTCTCAACTCTATCAAACCTTCCCACCCTAATAAGCATCTTAAGCAACATATTATATGTATGCTTATCTGGTAGGCAGTTGTTTTGTTCCATTCTTGAAATCAGCCTATGTGCCAAGTTAACTTCATTGTGATCACAATGAGAAGCAAGGATTGTATTGAAACTCCAACAATCAGGTCTTAGCCCTCCGCTAATCATCTCATCCATCAGTTGGTAAGCCTCGTCAACCTTATTGGTCTTGCAAAGCTTTTTGATGATACAGTTATACGTAAATACATTAGGCACAAGTTTGTACCGTCTCATCCGGTCAAGGACCCTGAAAACTGAATGAATATCATTTCCCGCGCAATAACCATGAATGAAAATTGAATAAGTAAAAGCATCAGGTATCAGTCCAATGGATCTCATCTTCATGAAAAAGTCGAAGGCCTCATCCATCTTACCAGCTTTACATAGTGATTCCAAAATACTATTATACGCAAGCAAATCAACTGAACAGCCTCTTTCAAGCATTTCATCAAACAGCTTTTGTGCTTCAGCAATTTCCCCTAATTCTCCCCATCCCCTTATCAAAATGCTGTAAGTTTTCACACTCGGCATGAAATCACCCTTCACTTTATCGAAAAACTCCTGAGCTTGCTTCGTATGCTTTCGTTTACATAGCGCAAGCAAAAGCTTATCGAGATCAACTAAACATGGTTTAATCCCAAAATCCACCATTTTATTAAAAGCCCTAATTGCATCAGCTGGTAAACCAGCTCTACTATAACCCCTAAAAACAATCCAGAAAATATCCGGAGTAATTTCACAAGATTTAATCGTTCTCATCTCAACAAGGAAATCCCATATCAACGGAAACTGTTTGCTACTTCCTAATATATCAACCAGAATATGAAAACTTTCTCGACTGTGACAAAAACCTGATAGCTTTTGTGCCCATATGAAGAACCTGTGTGCAGAGAATCCAAGATTCTTGCAACGTTTAAGGACTTGTTCAACTACGTCAGTTGAAATTCTGCCGGAAAATGGATTGAGGGCTGATTCAATATCATGGTGTGGACTCCTGTAATCACTAAGAATTCGAGAAATCTCGTTCACAAGGTCTGGAGAAAATGGGTCTGTGTTTTCGGGTTCGGGTTTTGTTTCTGCATCAGTAAAAGAGGACATGAACAGATAGCCGCGAAAACTATTGCAGGTGGGAAGATAAGAAGAGAATGAAGAAGAAGAAAGACAATATTGAGTGGTTTTGGGTGGAGGAAAATAGCAATGGAAGATTGTTCGGGAGAAATGATGTACATTTCTGGAACGAAGAAGTGTCCTGATCGCCATTTTTCTTTGCAGAAAGTTCAAAAAAACTTCAAGTATGTGTGTTCACCCAAATTCATTCTGTTTTTCAAATCAGAACAGATTCAAAATAATATGCGCCAATTTAGTAACTGCAACTGACATATTGGTTGGTCCATTCCATTGGGCTATTTATTTGGGTGATCCATTTCATTGGGCTTTCATTTGGTCTTTAAGATCCAAAATGTGTCATTGGGCTGAAGTCTATAGGTAAAACCCGTAAACAATACAAACGGGAGAAGTGCACGAACATAAGATGAGTATTAAAGAAAAATAACATAAACATACATCTTAACTTATCATATTTATACAAAGTTCCACCATTACAAAGTAATTACAAAAATTTCAACTAATTATGTGTCTTCGTTGGATATATCGGGAGCTAATTATGCATCTCGATAGACCCAAAATCAGAAAAAATATATCGGGGGTTAATTAGGTATCCTTACAAAGTAAAAAATGTATTTTAGTTGGATGTATTATGTATCTCGACAGACCCAAAATCGAAAAAATATATCGGAAGCTAATTATGTATCTTTAAAAAGGAAAAAATATATCTTCGTTGGATGTATCGGGAGCTAGTTAAGTATCTCGACAAATCCAAAATCAAGATTTCAATAATTATGCAAAATATCGAAATTTCTTGTGATTAAACTTTAAACTGTCGGAATTTATGTTGTTTGCCCATTACTTAAATGGAGCGACCAAAATAAAATACCCCATGAATATTTTACATAACAAATATTTAGGCTGTAAAAATTTCATGGGGCACCCTATTAATGGCCCCATTTAACTTGCACCACTTTTTCAACTTAAGTATAAAAAATTGGTTTTAAATCCCATAAGTCAGATTCGTTTTGATAAAATCTTGACATCAAAACTCAAACTCATAAAATTTAAATCCTAAATTCACCCCCTTAATATTCCCTAACTTCTACTCCAAACACCTCCGTCATCACATTAACATCAAGACTAGATCAACTCTGTGCTGATTACCACTTCATAAAATTAAAATGATTATATGTTTTGACCGATTCCTCCAAAGTATGGTCCCATATTTGGTTAACCTTAACCAAAGAGAAGCAAAGCTTCTTATCATATGCTTGGAATTTCAGATTTCATTATCTATCTTTGGTAAGTATCCTTGCCTGGCATGGTAAGATTACGTTTAGTAAACTTAACGTGTATAGATCTACAATATCCATATTTATTTATGTTCTTTGACACGCATAATATAATGCATTTTCTCTAGCTGACCAATTCATGGCTAAATATGTTATTTTTGAAGCTAGGGAAGATGCTTAGCTTGCTAGTTCCTCGCGTGAATAAACTGCTAATAGTCAGCCATAACATTTTTATTAATGTTCAAAAAAAAATAAAAATACAATACTCTATTACTCTATTCATCTATCTTATTTGTCCACTATTGACTTGGCACACCCCTTAAAACCAATAAATAATACGGGTAATTTTGAATATAATAAATTAAATATTTTGAAAAATGTATTAGGTAATGACTATAGTTAATAACTAAGGATAAATGGATATAAATGGGTAAATTATCCATTGATTTTCAAATTGGATAGGTACTATTGTACGTCTAATTTTAGTTATACATGGATAAGTAAAGATGTACGGAGGGAGTAGTGTTAACCAGTGACAATGTTGCAGGCATTGATAAGAAGAAAAAAAACTCAAAAGAGCTTCAAGTGATGATGACTATAGGAAGTATTAGTAAATACTATAGAAAGGGAAATAGGAAAGGAAAAGCTAGCTGGAGTGCATTATAACTTGTGTTGTGGTACACATGATCAACTGAGCAATTTGTCACTTTCACATTTTCATGCTGATAGTCAGTAAAATTAACTTAGTGCAAAGTCGACAAGGATTAAACATAAGAAAGCGCACTCACGTACTTTTCTCCTACTTTTTTTAAAATAGCATATCGAGTGCGTTCTCGCTTTCAGAGTACAATCAAATATAGTAGTAAAAATTTAATGCAAAAAAAAAAAAGAAAAAAAAGAGAGAAGAGAAAGACAAGCTAATAAACAACTACCAAATAGAGTATGACTATGATTAGACGTGAAAAATGGACGGGTTGGGCTGAGTTTAGACGTATTAAGATGGGATAAGTTAAAAAAATTAGTTGAGTTAAAATGGGGTCAAAATTCAATGATCCGCCAATTTTCACTAAGTTTTAATTATTTTAATTGTTCTTTTATAAAATTTTAGTATCTAATAAGATTATTATTTTTTTTATTATGGCTATATATAACATATCAAATAAAGAAAATATCTTTATGAAAAATATTTTGACAAGATTTTGTAGATATTAATGTGGGCTAGATATCAGTCCAAATTCTGATGGACTAAGCTAACAAATAGACGGATAAATAATCAACTCAAATTTGAATGAATTGAATGATTTTATGAGCTAATTTTATTCCCAAGTCTAACTTTGATCATATATAGCCTAAAAATAATAATAAATAAAAATGTACCTATAGCTGTGGAAAACCGAAGGCTTATGTCTTACAATGTGTTAGTGTGACTCAACTCCTAAGTGAAAAGAAGTTTTTTTCAAAGTTAATTTCGAAACTATTCATCATGTTAATAAATAATTAATCAACAAAAAGAATGGCTCATTTTTAAATGGTTACTTGATCAGTTTCACATCTGTAAATAGATTTTGAAATAAGATAACTTACACAAATTCCATAAGTTTAGTAGGTAGTAACACTTTTTACCATAATTTTGTTCAATTACATAAAATTTCAGAATTCGTTTTTTGTAATACATAAATTAAGTTGTGATACATTTGTAACTGAGCGGTTAGTTAAATAAGGAAGTAATGGAATTGCATTTATTAAGGCGAGCGAATCACGCAAAATGCGTTTATGAATGAATATCTGATATATCCAAAATCAAAGAAAATAGTCAATCAAATTTCAAATTTCAATCATACCATATCGATTACTATTTTCAACGATATTTGTGATTCATATTTATGATACATTTAGATTTATTACATTGCATTGTTGTTTTCTGAATTAATTAATTAATACTTGTGATACATCTGGCAGCCTTGTCATTCAGAATGTAGTATAATATTTGTGATATATCTGACAGCCTTGTCATTCAGAATGTAGTATAATATTTTGTGATTCATATATGTGATACATATAAAAAATTTCCCTTCCAGTTATGTTTTGATGTGTAAATCTCCAGAACGTAGTTGGTTATTCAAGGCTTTATAATATTTGTGATTCATATATGTGATACATATAAAATTTTTGTGATTCATATATGTGATACATGTAAAATTTTTGTGGTTCTGTGGGGAATTCGGGATCTCCTCTAGTTCATCCTGATCTGCCATGTGCAAGTCCGAGTCCTGAGTTCTTGCAGCATAATCTTCTCTAATCTTCTTCACCTTTTCGGGGTCATTGCGATGCTTTGATCTGTTTTCGCGAAAATCGTCAGATGTGTAATCAAAGATACCCGAAGAAAAACCCACAACTTCGTCAATTGCAGGAACAACATTATTGGTTTCAATTTAGGAAATACCCAAATTGAATGAGGGTGAATCTTCAATAACCATTGAAGACCAAAAAAGAATAACACCACAGTAATCTGTGTTATTAAAGTAATCTCTGAAATAGTTACTTAAAATCTACTTCAACAATTCACGCACCTGTCGAAAAAAACTGAAAAAATTAAATCAAATGGAATTGAATGTGGGCAGTTGTTGGAGGTTGCAGTAATAGTGATGGAAGTTTCAATTGGGGAGAACGACTTTCTTGGGGTGGAAAATTTTGAAAAATCAAAAACATAATTTGGAGCGTCAATGATGGAGTGTAAAGCGGATAAAAAGATATGTATATATATATCAAGAGCAAAATAATAAAAATCGAATTTGAAGTAATTTTTTAAAAAGTAAAAAATTTTATGTATTAATAATTCTTAAGTTTGTGGGTTTGTATAATTTATCCTTAAAATAAAGTGTACTCAAAATATACAAGAAAGCTCATGTATTTGTTGGTGATTGCGCTATATATATAACTATAGATTAATCTACTTGCTTTTTTAAACCATCCAATCTTAAGAAATGTCTTAATAGTATTTACAATTGTTTGGTGAGTTTTGTTAGCTAGTGAAGTGGGCAAAACTATGCTTTCGTGACGTTGACATCAAACATTTCTAATACGTGTGACTTCTACTATTTAGTTTTTCAGCGAATTGAATAAAAATAACCTTATATATTCTTATTATAAAAATGAGTTTAAGAAATATATGTATCATCAGTGCAAATAATTTTAGATTATTAAGTTATTTTAATTTATTGTAGAAGATAATATATTTATGTTAGGTTTAAGATTTTACATCCTACGTATTTTATAAGAACTTATTGTAAACATTTTGAATGATTTGACGATGTAAAAAGCTATTTACACTTACGATGGATAAAATTTAAACACTATAATAAAAGGCCGAAGAATCAGGATCAAAAGTGAAGTCAAAATTTGAAATTTTAGAATTTTGAATTATTAAGTTTTAGATTAATAATTAATTTAAATATATTTAATAAATTTTAAAATAAAGTTATTAAGTCAGGTCGAATCGCTGCTTAACGAAGGAGTGCATGCATGTGATCTAGCTCCACCTAACCAGGATTCAATTGATCATTAGGGGATCCATGCATGATGCATGTGATACAGTATACAGCTGAATGATCGTTCCAATTATCACCAAGGCAACAACTCATCGACATATATCATATCTGTAAAATAAGAGTTCAATACATTAATTAATTATTTTTCAAATTACTTTTTAATATATATATTATTAAACATCAATTAATAAGGATAATATGATAAAATCACTCTATCAATCATTATTTTCTTGATAGATGTATCATGTTAAAAAGTGACAAGTAAAAGTGAACGAAAATAATATAAATACATGTCGTTGTTTCTGAAACGAATTAAAGAAAATGTATCATATGATTGAGACAAATATATTAAAGTATAAGGTTAACAAGAAACTTCTAACCTTACGCGTGAATCCTGGTAAATAGGGAAGGAGGTTCCAGATTCTTCACCTCTATCTTTATTCTAGGGGACCTAGGCCACGACAAGATGGCCAAACTGGTAGTTATCCGATTGCATTTTTTCTTGTCAATTAGGTCCTGCACAAAATGTACTGTATGATTGTGTGGTGGTTTAATTATCATGAGGTTACAATTCAAGATGCAATTTATATTAATGACTTGCCAATTGAATTGTATTTCTTTTACTTTTTACAATAATATAGTCAATGTTAAATATGATTTGAAAAAGATAGAATATACGCAAATTTTAATCCTAAATAGAGATGTTATTTTCAATAGGGAATCGACATTTCTCTTACTTGTTAACTATATTTGAAGAAAAAAATCTACTAGCAAAGAATATGAAATTCTACCTGAATTTCTTCGTTCTCTCTTATATCCAAGTCTAAATTATCTCCACATTTATCGCCCGTTCAGCAGACAAAACATGAATATGCAGCGACACGCTTGAGTGTATCTCTAATTACAATTGTTTTCTATAACGTAAATCATTCGTTAAGATTTTTATTTTCCAAAGGGAAAATTTACTTTTCAAAGATGGAAACAGTGAGAATTGCCGGGTCAAATATATAGCAGCAGGGTCCCATTATATGTGTCATAGTTAGAATTTTTGAGATTTCTTTTAGTTTACATGCCATCGTTATAATTTTGAGATTTAAAATTTTAAATTTTAACTGTATAGATGGAGATAGAAATTATCAATATTTTAATATAAAATTTATATATCTAAAAGTTAATCATAATAATTAATTAATTAATATATTTAAAAATTATATAAAAATTTTGATCAAGTATTTTTTTTTGGGCTAATATTAACTATGACACATAAATTGAATAAAATTATGTAATTAGGAAGAATAAGTAAACTTGCGTGGATAAATGGAACAGTGGAAGGAAACAGCTTACGTGTGAGAAGCCAAATAATTGGTAAGCTTCCTAAAGTAATCCAAGTCATCAACGTGTGCATAACGGGAGTTTATATGCGCATAGCGGGAATTTGTGTGCACATGGTGGGGTTTTAGCACATCGTACTATCTTTTTTTATGAATAATAATCCAAGTCATCAACGTGGACCAACGTGTCGATCAGATCCATCCAAATCAGACAGTGGGCCAGGTAGATCACAGCTGTCAAATTAAAACAGAGCCAGGGCTTTCTATAAATAAGCCTCTTTTTTTCATCATAAGGTCTTGAATTCCATTACAAATTCCCCGTGACCAAACTTATCTCCTAATATCTCGTTTAATATCCCTCTCATATCTCTTTTTTGTCTAATCCATTTGCTAATCCCTCGATTTGTTAATTGTTATTCCATTCTTTTGTTTTAATTAGTTTCCTTATTGAATTGATTAATCTTGTTTGAGGAAAAAAAAAGGGAAAAGATGAAGGGGAATACTGGAAATCCACTGGCTTTGACATCCCTGAATCATATCTCTCTTGTTTGTGGATCAGTTGAAAAATCTATTGAATTTTACAAGAATATTCTTGGTTTTGTGCCTGTTAGGAGGCCTGGATCATTCAATTTTAGTGGCGCTTGGTAATTTGATGTTCTTTTTTCGTTGGTTATACTAATTTATTTAAGAAAGAAGATGTATATAGCATGATTTTATATGATTTGATTAATTTAATTGTGTTCCTTTTTGAATCTTTTAGTTTACCAATTGTTTTGTAATATTTGTGTACTGAGATTCCGTGTATTTCTTGACGTTTCTTGTGATGTAGGCTGTTTAGTTACGGAATTGGGATTCATTTACTTCAATCGGAAGATCCTGAGGAAATGCCAAAGAAAACTGAAATCAACCCCAAAGATAACCATATTTCTTTCCAGGTAAATTCAGTACTTTTGATACGAAACATAAATATATACGCAAGAAATTTACTATAAGTGTTTAGATTCAGAATTTTGATTTCACAAGTATTCTGAGTAGAGTCAGGGCGGAGCTAAAATTTTGAGTTTATGTCTTTCTGAACTTTAGAAAGACAGCTTATTGGATTATGAATAAATTAGTTATACAAATAGGCTTGTAGCTCCGCCAACGAGTTCAGGTATTAAATCCAAAATCTACCATTGTTAGCTAGTAGCTGATGTGTATGGACCGAGATTGTGTACAAACTACAAAGGGGCGGAGCTGGATAGGGTTGAGGGGGTTCGTCAGCAAAACATTACACGGTTTAAATTTTTTATGGATAAATAGTAGATGTTGAACCCGTTTGGTCTCTTCGTGTATTTATTTTTTTATATATTGAATCTCTTAGTGAAAATCCTGGTTAGAGTATCTTTATGTATGGAAATTTAGTTTTAATTGAACTTTTTGTTGAGTGATGAGCAGTGCGAGAGCATAGATGCAGTGGAGAAAAGGCTAACAGAAATGGGAATAAAATACGTGAGGCAGCTAGTGGAAGAAGGAGGTATATACGTGGATCAGTTATTTTTCCATGACCCAGATGGCTTCATGGTTGAGATTTGCAACTGTGACAACTTGCCAGTGATTCCACTGGCTGGCGAAATGGCTCGATCATGCTCGAGGGCGAATATTCAGCTGCTTCAACCTCAACAAACACAGCAACAATCTGTAATACAAGTCCCAGTGATCAAGCCTTAGAAAGAGTATGAGTACATATGTTTATTGTTGCACGTTGTGGATCTTGTTCATGTTCAGGAGAATCAAGAGTGACTGATTGATTACCTGAAAGATGTTATGTTAGTAGTACTATTTGTCTTTTAGTGAGTATTCTATGTGTTTGGGTCTTCTTTTCTTAGGGTGGTTGGTAATAAGACAAATTGCCAATTGTGCAGATTTGGAGTTTGTGTATGAGCTGGTGATCTCATGGATTCCTTAATCGGTTATGGTTTCTTCTGAGATGTAAAGTCTTTGCTGTTAACTCGTTCTGTAGTGTTTTGAGTAATGGGCATGGTATTAAGAAAAATAAAAAACTTTCACCCCATATCAAGAGAATTCTTACAACTTACTATTCCCTCCTTTTCAATTTCAATATGTTACAATGTTTCGATGTTATGAGAGAATGTGGATTATACGTGATATGTTATTATTAAGTTGAAGAAGGTAAATTTAAAGAATAAAGAGGACAAGGTTTCAAATTGAAAGAGTCGAGTGTCAAATACAGAATCAGAGTGAACGTTATGGCTAACTACTATTTATATATGAAACTAAACCCTTGCTGTCAAGAAAGGTACGACAACGACAGAACCTAAACAAAGACAAAAGAGCTTTGAGCAAATAAAAAGATTTAAAAGATACTTGGGAGTTGGGATACATCATTCATATAATCACCACTTTTGAATCAGATGAAAATAAATCTTGGCCAAATTTAATTCCACAAGATGAACTTACAGAGGAGAGAAATCTTCAAAGCCACATTAAAAAGTTCAAAAAGCTCATTCTTCATCAATGTGGGATATTATCTTCATCACCCTTGTATGTTTGGACACAATTCGGTTCTTGCAGGGCTTGGACAATTTATTCGAGGCCCACATTGGAGAGCCAAACTCTAATATCAATGCTAAAATCAGGGAAGAAAAAGAAGAAAAACAAAGGAAAAATTACATAGCATAGATAAAAAGAATCCTTAATTATCTATCATAATTAATGTTTAAAATAATTACCTGACATAGTCAAAAGTTAGTTAAAGAACTATTATTTAAGTGGGTCCTCATATACAAATATAATAGTTTTATATCATGCAATTAATCTCTCTCATCTACTTAGCTTAAATTTTGGTTGACTTAATTGAACACTTAATTTTATTTTTTGATTTAATTTTGAAAATTGGCCACTTTATTTATTTTTCTCTCTCTTCCTAAATTTTTCATTTATTTAATTTTTCTCTCTCTTCTTAAATTTTCCACCATCTTCTTCAATCTTTTTTCTTGAAAAGTAGAAACTATTGGTAGGTTTTGTTATATTGACTCTTATATAGTATATTTTTGTGATTTGTCCAAAGATTTATTACATCAAAAAACGTTTCTTCAAATTTTTTCTTCCAATTCATGCTAAAAAAAGGTTTCAATACGTATACCATATATATATTGAAACAAAGGTTTCTATATGTATACAATATATATATATATATATATATATATATTCTTTTCTGTTAGTTACATACAAGTTTGTAAACCGTGTCAATTTTTTTACATATATATATATATGTATACAAATAACCGTCACATACAATTAGACAGTTGTCATGTGTTGGCATATACATATATATACACATATAAAGTATACATATAAGTTGTATAATCAATTTTTAATTTGTATAAAATATGTTGGTTCATATTTTATACATTACATATAGGTATACAACTATCACGTGTTTGTATATAACTAAATTGTATATTTTTTAAGTTGGTTTGTACAAACTATGTTTGTTCTCCTATTAGACATTAGGTATATCTCAGTTTGTATAATCTATTATTGGTATTTTGAATAAACTAAAGGAAAAGAAAAAAAATTTCAAGGATTCTCACTCCAAAGGGGGGAGCAACGACGTTGTGAATGACTCGAAGGTATTTTGTATATACCCAAATATATATTCGTATGAATGTATATACAATAGATATACGTATGTCTATATATCTTTTTTCTGTTAGTTACACACAAGTATGTGTTGGGTTTTAAAGTGTATTGTGAATAGAAAAATGGAGGGAAGAAAAATGGAGGGAAAGTGCAAAGTGAAGTTCACTTTTAAGAAGTCAAGTTCTCCCACATTGGTGGGAGAAAGGAGCTTCTTGTGTATTTATTAGAATGCATTCCTTCATGTGGATAGTGAGGCAAGAACAAGACAAGCCTCGCGGCGTCGGCGTCGGCGCTCGCTCGACTTCGGATTTGGATTTGGATTTGGAAATGATCGAGAGAATATCTTTTTAGAGAAGAAACTTGAGACTTGTTGATAGTTTAATCCAAAAATCCGATAAGAAATGATTTTTCTCCATTTACGGACGCACCTCGAAGGGACGCAACCCTTCGAGGCAAAATACACACTGTTTCACGCGAAAAGACGCCGACGCAGGTGACATTTCGCAGAAGGCAGCAAACATTCTGGAATCGACCTGCGGCCGCAGATGGACCACCTGCGCGCGCAGGTGGGTCCGCAGGTCGGCACCGGTTTCAGAAAAGTTGTCTCTTTTCATGAACCATTGTTTCTTTTCGGAAGCAACTCTTTATGGCTATAAATATCTGATTTTTCCTCAGGTATTGGCACAAAATGATTGAAAGAAAAACATCTTCTTCTTCTTCAAAAACTCAAGTGTGATCAATCAAACCATTGAGTGTGTTCGAAGTTCGGTAGAACTTGAGGTACCACTATTCTACTGAAGAGAATCATTTTATCCTGGAGGAAAGATTCCATAACCTCGGGTACTTGAGGGGAATAAATTCCTTAAGGATACACCGTGAATTCGGTGGACTTGATTCTAACTTTTCTGTTTCATCTTCTTTCTTACGGTTTTGCTATTTTCCAGAAAATAGTAGAAACTTCATTTTTGTAGTTCATTATTGTTGAACTTGTGTTTGAAGTTGTTGAACTTCTTTATTGTTCTTGAATTTGTTTTTGAACTTAAAGTTGAAGTTCTTAGTTATTAAAAATACAGATATTTGTACCCGGAAACAATAGTATGTATACCACGTCAATTTTTTAATGTATATATGTATACAAATAACCGCCATATACAATTAGACAATTGTCATGTGTTGGTATATACTTATATAAAATATACATATAAGTTGTATAATCAGTTTTTGATTTGTATAAAAGATGTTGGTTCATATTTTATCTATTACATATCGGTATACAACTATCATGTGTTTGTATATAACTCAAAGGTATTTTGTATAAATTTTATTTAGTTATAAAGTGAATTTGTTTGTATATTTCTATCAGTACGTTTGTATTTTTGTATTTATTTTGTTATATTTCTTTCACATACATTTTGAATTTGTATACATTTATACATATAATCTGAATTTATATCCATTTTATACTAATTAAAATCTATAAAATGTAATTATTAAAACTTAGACTAAGAAATTAGTTAAGAGGGGTATAAGTTGGCTAGATGTGAAGTTTTGCCAATCTACTAGAATATCGAAAACTCAAATCAATTAGGTCTACAATTTCTAATTTGACATAATCTAAATTTACCATATACACATATTCCTAGATATATACATATTACCATGTTTACATTTAATATCACTCAAGTTGGTACATGAAGATATACCCCTCAAGTTGGTAGCGGAAATGTAGCTGGGACTTAGGAGAGCTACTATCATCGAGGTCCGAGTAGTTCATTCCGAACATAATGTCAATCCACTTTACTCTCTCCGTCCCAATTTTATGATGTTACATACTGCTAATTTATACTTGATTAATCAGATAAATCCAAACAAGCAGGTGTATCATGTCCCTGTTATTACTCTCTGTCCTAATCACCCGAAAATGACAAATCATCAATAGCAACTAATCATCGTTTATTTTGAATTTAAACACGGTTTTAGTTACCTAATCATGTAGGCAATTAAAAATAAAAAATAAAATAAAAAAATAATAATAATGATGATGTAGGCAATAAACCAGAGCCACAAAATTAACAAGTGTATTATTTCAATCAGGATACTAAATTATGTTTATATTGAAGCTCTTAGAATATGCCACTATAGCACTGTAGGTCCCCTTTCCTTATTCTGTATGACTTCAAATAATTTGTCCTAGTACGTATATTCGGTCCATAGTGGCGGAAAATACAAAGTTTCTCGTGATTCGGCCAACTTTTGAGTCACATGATAAGATTGGATGTGTAAGTACGAATATGAGTATCAAAATTCACATGTGGATGGCCTTTTGCTTAAATTGAACTGTAATCCAACAATCAATTTTATGTTCAAAATCCTTTTCTGTTTCAATTTCCAGCTTAGTTATGTATGTTTAGACTCAATCCATCATCACTGCAACACGGCCCTCCAGAAAGATTCGAGTCGTAAAAAGAAAAGATTTTGAGTCTAACTCAACTATAAAAATTAGTTCAACAAGTGAAGATTGCTCAATCATGTTAAAAGAGTTCACTCATCCCTTTAAAGGCCGATGTGGAACTGATCTTCACCTGACCAATAAACTCATGGATGGAGTAGGATTTGAAACAGTTTATTGTAGTACAATCATTTGAATTTGAACATAGTATAGATTATATATCGTGGAAGAAGTAATTGACAGCACCAGTTAGGTATATCTGTTATGATCGAGTGGATTTTAATTTATTTATTGAGATCTTGGCCTTTGATGAAGATGAACTGATTCTCTTCCAACTCCGCATCCTAACTCATGATACTCCCTTCCTTGTCCGCCTTGAAAGTGAGAGGCAAAATGCTCTAATCTATGTCCCATCAAGATCTTCTATCATAAGATTCATAAGTAACTGTTGAAATATATAACCATCTCATCTTTAAGTTTAAGCTATTAGAGAGAGTATATAAGTTTAGTTACTTAATTATACCTTCAGTAAGCCTCTCACGCGCGAATTAATTATTTTAATGAGCCAAACACGTGAAAAATCTTTTTGACAAAAGGTGGTGGTGAGACTCTAACCCAAGACCATAACCTACTTTGATATCATGTGAAATTGCTACTGTGTTGTATTTCGTTGGAGAGAGTAATTGCTCTTAATTATACAGTTTACATGCCAAGAGATCAGGAAAAGATATACAACATAATAAGGAATTAAAGATACACATATGCAGTAGAATAGGAGATAGAAAATACGTATCATTTGAAAGATTCGTTGGTGTTAGACGTAATAGTAACCAAACAAGAAGATAATTGCTCGAGTATAAGGGGGTTATGAAGCAGGGTAAAAAACTTATTCGCATCCGGTGTTTACACTAAATCATAAAATTCACTATAGCTAAGTGATTTAATATTGTGAGTATGCATGTTAATGAACCGCGGTTAAGTGCTAAAACTCTATATGCAAACACATGTCATACCTCTATTGGTTTGATATAAATACTTGGTATGGGTAAGTTTTTACCTATGAGTATGAAGCACTATGGAGAAACATCGTTTGCTTTTTTGAAGTCAGAAATGAAGGATATATAACGAATTTGATGAGTTTGCCCTTTGATTAAGTTTAGCTAGTAAAACATATAATTTTAATAACTAGAAGAAGAATGTTACTGGTAAAATTTGAAGTCACATTATGAAATTGCAGCCAAATGGTAACGTTGGGTGTTTTTCATTTAAGCGCATCAAATGTGCAAGATTTTAATGTGCTGCCAAGGCTGCCTAGCCAAAAGCCAGAAATTGGAAATGGTTATTACTTACTACTTAGTACCCTTCTTACTGAACATCTGCTGGTTTTATACCTTTCCTAACAGTTCTTTAAGAATTTATTAACAAATAAAGAATTACAACTTCAACAAACACCTATTAGGATACTGGCTATCTTTTGATACAACCTCAAAAAGTTGGTCACAGTAAAAGTGTAACCTCTTTTATTCCTTGATGATTTCCAGCACCACATTTTCAAAAAGGACAGGACAAGATAAAGATACCCTGTTCTCCTTTAATTTGCCTATAAAGGATCATCCTTTTTCGCCAACAAGATCATTCAAGAAAGATGTGTCCTATTTTTTCTTTTATATTCTTTGATGATACTAGTATTGGGCTGGATCCACACTAGAAAATCCCACATTAGGGTTAAAGTAACAGATGTGACTCCATATCCCGGGCTTAAACCCGAGACCATCTGTTAACAATGATGAAATACTTACAACTCAACCGCGATCCTGGTTGAGAAGAAAGATATATCCTATTGTATGCACATAAATTCTACATCTTTTAGAAAGGTCGTTCACTATTAGTCCCAAACTACCAGTGCAAGTAGATTATGGTCAAGAGTATGCATCTCTGAAGCAGCACTTTTAGAAAGAGCACTATACAAATTAAACACGCAGTAAAGCACGGCAAGAGGGCAAATTCCAACAAACTCAATACTTAATAATTTGCATTATCTTACAAGTTATTTATAATTATGACTTAGTGGATGACATAGACCACAAACACATAGCAATACAAGAAAACAATCCATAACACACGCAAAAAATGGAGAAAAAAGAAGAAGAAACAGAGCTATGTTCCCCTTTTAAGCATTTGCTCATAGTTCTCAATGGACTCAAGCCTCTGGAGAAGCAACTGTTGCTTAAACTTCTTTATGAAATTCTCCGCACTTTCATTTATGTCTTCTGATGGCTTGCTTTCCAGCTTCTTTGGTGGTGGCGCCGCCTTCCTCATATTCGTAGAATTATGTATATTGTTCTCTCTGTTGAAGTACTCCATGGGCCTTTCTGTTTTTTTATCAGCTTCTTCGACTTTGGCTGTATGGTAGTAACGAGGCTTCAAGGAACTACTCATTTTTTTTAGCTTAGTTTCTGCTCTGCTGTGGAAAAGCTAGAAGTTGAAATCCAATGCTTCTACATATTTTGTGGATATCCATATTTATAGATAGGACTTCTATAAAGAGAGACGACTTTTACTATTCTATGATTCGTAATTAATAATTATGAGTGAGAAGTGGGGAATATGATTCCCATTACTACTTTTTTAGCCCTTTATCCACGCCGAAAAGCTACCTACTACTCCCTCCCTCCCATTTTAGTGTGTGACACATTTCATTTTATATAATAATTAAAAAATCATAAGTGAAATAATAAATTTTATTATTTTATTCTTTATTCATATTAATAATATTTATTGGGCATAGAAATGAACATTAAAATTATAATTAATTATAGGAGTAAAATAAAAAAAATTAATTAAGTCTATCTTAACTTAATAAGTGATTAATTAATATAAAATATTTATTTTTATTAAGATGACCCACTAAAATGAGAGGGGAATTGTTTTGTTTTGAAGGAAATATTCATAGTCCAATCAGCGTTTTAGGAAAATGAAAACGTGTCAAGTAATTAAGCGCTTGATTATCATTTATCACGTGATAGAAACAAACCAAAAAAATAAGATAATTAAAGGGGTCCCTTCTTAACAGAAGATGATAAAAGGTCCAACTAGATGTATAGTGTCAAAATTCAAATAGTCACTAATATTTTCTGTCGATTATGATTAATTAATATAGAGTTCAACGTTCATCCGATATGTTGAATGTTATCTATCCAAATACAACAAAAAAGAACTTATAATATTGAGAGATTAAATTAGTAAAGATTACATGGAGGAGGGCCGCCTAGAAGGACTATATTAAAATGGTCAATGTACTACAAATGCCCCACACGGATGCGCTACTTAAGCCGCTAAGTTTGAAATAATTGTGGCTTAAGCAATGGATTAACACCGAAAGGTCCCATGTTTGGTTGCCATTTCTGGCGATTCATGGTTGTCACTTTCACGTGCGACGCTAATAATTTTGGTTTATTCTATTTCGAATTTATTACCTGTCACAGAGACAATTTTGCAACAAGTTAGGATACGTTTATTTCAATTATATGCAATCGTTTTTTGTTTACAAATTACGAAACGAGTTTGCTAATAAAATTGTTATTTTTTGTTCAACTAGGAAGCAATCACATTTTTTTTAGTCTATAATGCATGCAAATTGGTTGGAGGAAAATGTCTTTCATTTTGCTAGGATTGTACATGATTTCAACTTATAAGAATCAAGTCAACTATTTCTAAATTGTTTTAGATAGATTGATGCCATTAGCAGATTTGAAGGAATATAAGAAGAAAGAAACGGGAAGGGATAGACGTCCATTGAATATTAGCATGGCATCTTTTTAGTCTTCCCATATCTAAATAAATACCTAACTGTTGCTTTGTAGGTAGCAAATTATTACTATTTTGCAATCTTCAATGCATGTGGAATGGCTTGGTTCAAAATCATAACACAGGCAAGTTAGAAGCAAGTAACGTGTTGGCACATGTGATTTTGACTTTGACATTCAATAGAGCCTGCATGGGCTGTATGGCGGTGCCCCTCATTTTTCAACTTTCAACCTAATAGGCGAATTGAATATGCCTAATTTTGGTATTCCATTTGTGGTTTTATTTAGCCTTCACGAGGAATTTTCTTTCGCCAACCTTCAGTAGGACTCTAAAAGTGTAGGTTTGGCCATATTCCCTTCTTCCTTTTCGAAAGAAGTTTCTAGAATCCAATTTGAGATTCATTCTTTTTCTCCAGAAAATTGTTACTATTATAATATTTTGTAATCCTTACAGTGATATGTAGCGTTACTGATGATAGAAACACAGTAGTAGAGCCCGGATTTTTAGTAGGGGGATTCAAAATATGAACACGTGAAGAAACAAGGGATTCGTGGAGTATATAACATTGTAATGTAATTCTCCAGCAGAGAAATGATTAAGATGAACCCTCTTCAATAATCAAGTACTAGCATAAATCTACAAATGTATGTAGCAAAGCACAATTATGCACAAAGGAACATAACAAAATATTCATGTTTTCAGAGAGATTGAACAAAGGCCCTTGGAATACTGAATAATGTTATACAGTTTGGCTCTACATTTCATATCCTAAATGGATAAAATTATAAATTTCATTTTTCTCCAAGTACAGGATGTGCTTTCCCTATCAGGTGTGATATATTCCCTGCACGGACTATTTGATAGTCTTTCGATATGAGTATAGTTTTTCTGCAGGTCCCCGCAGAACTTCATGAGCTTCACATTTTTTTAATCGTTTTATGAACATGTACTAATAACCTCAGTCATCTGATCGAGCATATTATACAATGAGATACAATAGAAGATTCAAATCCACAGCATACTTAGTTACGTACATGGAAGCATTCCTATTTTGTCATCCTAGTTGATATACACTTTTTTTTGTGAAGATTCATGAAAAAGAATGAACTCTTTTTTTAAAGAAGGATTATATGTCAGAAGCAATTAAGATCCATTCATCAACACTCATATTTTCTTCCATAAACATCAGTACTTGGACCAGCTACTGATCAGTATGTCGTGGATCAAACTGTTCCACGTGCTTGATAAGTTAACTAGCCTTGCCCAGGATAATGAATATTTATGACAATACATTTGTTAGCTTTCAACTGATTATATGGTCCAGGCCTTTGTACTATTAGAATAGAAGACATCAAATTGATCGAATCCAGTTGGATGAAACTGTTGGCCGAAGAATGTTGTCATTACAGGGAAAGCAAGGAGGGGGATAATTTAAACCTGAGGTTGAGCCATATGCCTGCCAGCAAAAAGATGTTGTATAATCCCCAGAAAACGAAGTAAGTTGAACATCTTCCAAGTACAGCTTTCTACAGGGGAAGCTATCACTGCAGGCAATTGTTATTGCCTTTTCTGTAGCTGAAGTTCCTTTAATACCCAAAAAGGATACCTTGTCAATGCGAATGTTTGAAGTCTGCGCAATGGATTTGCACATTAAGAAAAGCTCACAGTTACACTTAGTTGTAGTACTTTTCAAATAGCATATTAAAGCACACACATTCACACACAAACATGGAACACTTCAAAAATGGAATACTAAAGGGACCTATTTGATGGTTTATTTCATTTTCCTAGATGCTGAACAGTGAATTACAACTTCCATTTAGCGCAGAAGTACTTGTTTGATGGTCTATTTCTAGTGCAGAGGTAATTATTTGATGGTCTATTTCTAGTGCAGAAGTAACAAGTAATTATCAGAAAAGAGTTTAATACAGAGCTAACCAGCATGTGATATGTACGATAAATACACTCAATATTCACCTGGTTCACAAGTAATAATTCTATCATGAATGTCACTGCCTTCACTAGTTCACTAGTTGGCCAACAATTTACTATGTCAACAGAGCCTTGTCCTAAGCTCAATACAGAAATGACCTGGCTCATAAATGCTCACCTAAATACCTAGCTAAAATGCACAAAGGGACATGCAAGATTGAACTCCTTTTCCACGCAACCAATATATAGAACAGCAAGATGACTAGGCAAAAAAGCTGAATATGGACTGAGAATCAAGATATGGAGCAGAAAACCTACCTTGTTTGAACATGGTTCCGTAGAATCACAATAATATTGGTCTATTATGATGGGATTTGAGACATTTTCCATCCAAACATTCTTGAAAGTAATCTTTCTGACAAACCCAGAACCTCCCTGAATAAGTATCAAGGGGAAACCAACAACAGAATGGGGTTATGTAACCATAAGTCAGCAAATTTAACATTTTAGAAATGAAAAATCGTGCAGAATGATCACCAAAACTGGAGTCAAGGTTTGGAAGATTCATCTGATGAGCATATATAAACAAGCTTACCTGCCAAGTCTTTATTCTAACCCCGTTCTCAGTGTTGGAAATAAATGCTCCATTAACATGAACATTGTAAACCTGACCCCATGAATTTGACTTGCCCAAGCTTCCAATGCTAAAAGAACAGGGTACTAATTACAAAATTCATCTTATACATAACTTCAATAAGACAGCAAAATGTTGTACCTTATACCATGGCCCGGCCCACACACAATGTTGTTGACTGTGATCCGTGATGAATTGCCAACAATAGATATGCAGTCATCTCCTGTATTCAGTTTTGAGTTGGTCAAAAGATAATGCAATATACAACAGGGGCTTGAATGTGAATACGATATCCATGATCATACAAAATCAGTGACATTGTTGATGATGAAATTACCTAAACTGGAGTATCCGGCAATAGAGAGAAAACATAAAAAGAAGAAACTGAGTCTCAAACGATAGAGATCGTAAAGAAGGGCATACAGTTTACCAGCTTATTGTATCCAAGAAGTCTCAAAGTGGCTTGTTTTGTCTGGTTGCTAGCCAAAGAAGTTGTATTGACTCAAGACAACTTAATGAGAAGGGGGATACCATTATGTTCTAGATGTTTCTTTTGTGGGGAAGCTGCTGAGACAGTTAATCATGTTTTTCTACACTGCAAGATCACTGGGCAACTATGGAGGTTATTCCTGAATCTTAAGGGTATATCATGGACCATGCCTGCCAAGATCACAGATGCAATCAAGAGTTGGGAGGAAGCAGGGAAGCAGTCAAAGAACAGAGACAGATGGAGAATTGTCCCTGCTAGTATATGGTGGGCTATGTGGAAGGAGAGGAACTCTAGGGTTTTTGATAGCATAGAGAATAGTATGCAAAAAGTTAAACTAAATTGTCTTGTGCTACTATGTTTTTGGTGTAATCAGATATACTCAAATGATACTATCTCCATAATTGATGTACTAGACTCAATTTAGGAAGAGATAGTAGGATTTGAAGTACATGTTGTAAATATTGACCAGTACAGTTTCATTACTGTTTTTGAGGAGTATACAAAGTAATCCGTTTCAAAGAAAAAAAAAAGAAGAAGAGATGACTTCACAATTACTAACCATAACTGAACTACAACTTCCGGTCCACTATCTCAGATACACTAAACAACCTTATATTTGACCTCTGCAAATACACTGCTATGTCCCCTTAAAATGCATTATTAGAACCATACATCCAAATTCTATCACCTCAAACATTTATGGTATACCTTAGATAGTAATCCAAGCCATGTTGAGCAAAGGTACAACCAGAAACAACGATAATGCCAAATAGTGACCAAACATGATCTATCTGTCCCTCCAATTGCAATGACTAAAGATCAACTAACCTGTGCCAATAGTGCAATCCTTGACATTGACCTTTGTACATGAACTAATGTGGATTGCATCGGTGTTAGGGCTATCAGCTGGGGCTAAGATTACGAGTTTTGATACTGCAACATGCTTGCAATCAGTAAATACTAAATGCATTTGTTGACTATTAAAGAGCTTTATGTTCCTGACTTTCAGGTTGTTGCATCTGTGGAAAGTTAAAGCCTGCACTCCCATTAATTAACGAATCATGAAGAAAATCAGCATCAAATGAATTCTTTTTTTCCAGAAACAAAGAAGATATATACTGTATAAGTCGAAATTAATATCACAGAGGGAAAGGCAGAACTGACCGTTGGAGCATGGTGGCACGGCTAGCAAAATAAAAGAAACATCAAATTCATTATGTGAAAGAGTACAATAAAGCACAATGTAAACAATGGCGAAGAAAATTACATTTGTTCTGTTGACCTTGCATGACCGAGCCCACCATTCCTGGCCCATACCATCTATATTTCCTCCTCCTTCTACTGTCAAGTGTTTTACTTTTAGGAAATAAAGCCATTTTCGTGGATTCAAGCCATTCCAGACTTCAGGATCCTTTGGTGCTAAAATAGTACCTTCAATCTTGTGTATGTGAAAAAATACATCTGAATACCTTTTAGTGAAATAAAGAGTTGGACAAGATGCAATTGCATAATTAGGCACTCACCCGTAAAGACACCCTTGACCGGCAAGGACCAGCAAAATTAATTGGTCGAACTACGAAAACATAACCAACAGGGATAACAATCTTTGATTTCGATGGCGAAGAGCAGGCCATATCCCAAACATCTTTAAAAGACTGAAAGCACAAAAAGAACGTCTTAACTGAAGCTAAGCACTTCTCATTCTGGTGATCCATCTTCATAAAAAAGTCTCAAAAACATTTAGCTCACCAAACAGTAAGGACCAAAACTTGTCAGGACTAAGAAGCAAAGGAATCAGGTTTTTTGCTTAGTCTTTTCAGTACAATAAAAAGAATATGCTATATTCTTCTTCAAAAACTTTTCTAAATCATGCTTTCAACAACAACCTTATTGTTATATTTGTGCGCCTGACTGTGGGGGTTGCACATCCTAAACATTCTAACATTATGGTTTTCTCGCGATCTACATAAACAAGGCTTTATTGGTGTATTTGTAATGTATCATCTTTCACTGAGAAATAATCAGAGTTGGTGACTGACCGTGTTTTTTCTTCCCCTTGAGGATTTCCAGCATAAAATTGTGTGTTTTTTCTGTTCGTTATCATTGCTTTCATTATTCCTCATCTCATAACACCTTATATCCACAGAAAACACAACTATTTTACCAATTAATGATCCACGATGAACAAAGAAGACAATAAAATATTTTTCACCAGCTGTTAAATTCGTTACCTCATTAGGATCAGTAAGATAAAAGGCATATCCCGTTGCTTGTACTTTCTCTTTGAGGTTCCTTTTCTATTTATCAATAAAAGACTAGCCCTAAACACCTCAACTAGCGGATTCGTTTAAGAAAAAAAATCACGAATAGCACCACGAAAAATTCATCATTCATAATAAATGTCACAGCATTACAAAAAATGAAACACATAATCCTAGTCAATGCAGATAGAAAAAAATAGAAAGAAGGGGACTTACATTAGTGTCATCGGTGAAGCCATCTCCAACCGCTCCAAAATCGTCGACACGAAAAATGGTTTCTGATTTTCGGCTGGTGTTCCTCAAAGAATCAGATGGTGGCAGCAGCTGTATTAATGAATCAAATCCACTCACATTTGCAGAAATCAAGAGGAAATAGATACTGTAGAGCAATGCAAACGGAGCAAGAGAGATGGAATAAGAAGAGAAATTAAAGAAAGACATCTTCCATTAGAAAAAAAAATGTTGACAGGATTGGCAAAACACTTTTGGAAATTGGCTAGGACTTGTACTTGACAAAGTCATAATCGCTGTCGGTAAGATTTTTTTCCGAAAAAGACCTCACAAGCCTTTTTAATGTGAGAAAATTGGATAAAGAATGTTTTATGTCATTTTTTTAGAATGTTTTGGAAATTCTGTCCTAGATTTGGAAAATTTAGCTTCAAATACTTTAAGTTTTCAAAACTAGATCAGACAAATTTTTGAGTTTTTGAGATTTTTCTTACAAAATATTTTTTTAAAATTTACTACCCCTCTATCCTAATTTATATGACACACTTTTTTTTTACTCAGTTTCAAAAAGAATGACACATTTTTATAATTAGTAACAACTTAACATTAAAATACCCACTTTATCCTTAATGAAATAATTTATAACCACACAAACATCTCTGACTCATTTTAGACCACAAGTTTCAAAAGTATTCTTTTCTTTCTTAAACTCTGTGTCACGTCAAACTACATCACATAAATTAAGACGGAGGAAGTAGAATACATGTCCAAATACAACTTTAAATTCCAAAATAATAACTTTAAAAACGCAAATTTTAACTTTCAATTTTAAAGTCTTGACTAAATGAGGAGCTTAGTTAGAAAGTTAAAATTAGCTGTCATTTTTTCACGTGGAACTCAATATAAAAACCATATTTAATTTTAGATTGGTCCTCAGTTATTGATGAATTTTTAATTTAAAAGTCCGTAAAATAGGATTAAAGCACATTAAGTTTGTAATTAATAAATTAGTCGTATTTTATCTCTTTGTTTGAAAATATTCAGAAATTTATCACAATTATAAGTTATTTCACCATCTAATTATTCAAGTATTGGTTAAGTTACATTGTTACTTCATATTTTTGATAATAATAAAGTTTTACAAATAATTAAATGCAATATATTATTTAGATAAAAATCGAAAAACTTACTGTATATTTAATCAGTTGAAGCTAAAAGTAAAATATATTGAGTCATATGTCATGAAAATGATAAAAAGGAAAATATCAACAGTATATTACCCCTTTGGTTATAATTAAGCAGTTTCACATTATTGGCAAATGGACTGATCCATTCATGTTTATATCAGGCCCATCTCGTAATTACCCCGTGAACTTGCTAAGTACCACCGCACGACGCCCCAAAATTGACTGCCAAGTTTCTCTCTTTTTATCTCAAATTGGCTCCCAATGCTTTAGGTCTGTTCTCACTACATAAACAAACAATCACTTCTAACTTGTCATAGCTCTTGGTGATTTTTTAGGCTAATATATGTATTCTTAATTGATTTATACCTTATTTGATCGCATAGAGAGTAATATCTCCGAATTTGTTCATATTGTACCAGTCTGCTTTGGGTCTTAGATATTTAGATTCTACTTACTAAACATTTAATTTTAGGAGCACAATTTTGTCATTTAATTGTATTCTCAACACTCAACAATAGCAATTCGTAAAAGTATTTGACTTAAGAATACCCTTCACATCGAGATCAATCTATTTGAGTTTATAAGGGTAATATGTTACGAATAATGCCCAGAATTGGAAGGGGGAAAAAAACTAAAAATGAAAATCAAACTTTAGCCAAGAATATTGTGGTGAAAGACATGGTTTGGATCCCAGACAGGCTCCTAATTCATCTTCCAAAGCGGGATACTGGCTTTCATAAGAATGAGCATGAGCTCCCATGGACCTACAAAAACATTCGGGAAGCCTACCTTAAGATAATTGACATATCATATTACTTTCCAGTCTACTTAGTTGTGAAAATTGCAGAATGCAACTTTTAAGTCTGACTAGCATGTCAATTTTGCTCCAATTTAGGCATGGCAGACTTAGAGGAAGATGGGAAGCACGGCATGTTTTCTGATAGTGATTTGCGTTAATCTCGAAGGTCAAAAACACAGGTTATCAGCCTTACCATTTTATATACAGTATCAATTTTCCACACCTCAAACCATTTAATATGCATTATGTGATACAAAAATTCTTTACCTATGACATTATGCATTTGAATATTGTTTAGTGTGTCACTGAGATTTTTTTTTTCCCTGAGCCGGGGGTCTATTGGAAACAGCCTCTCTACTTCTTCGGAGGTAGTGTTATGGACTGCGTACACTTTACCCTCCCCAGACCCTACTCTGTGGGAATACACTGGGAATGTTGTTGTTGTTGTTGTGTCACTGGGATTTTTGCTTCATCAAGCTTATGTGAACTGATTTTTTTTGCTTTATAAGGGTTGATCATTCCTTTGGAGGATGTTAAAAGGACAAGGCAGAGTTCTTGCTTTCCTTGTAGTGTGTCCTAGTATACCTTAGCTAAAGTAAAAAAGAAGAAAATGCATCATGTTTAAGACGTCACTTGCACATAGTGAATAAACTTCTGTCAGGCTACTAATAAATCAGCAACACCAGTTTGATTTTCATATGTGCACTTTTTGCCTTTTGTTCCAATTGATTGATAAAACATACATACACGACTGATGCTGCTTCATGACTTCTGTAATGATGATAAAATCAAACATTTCTTGAAAGAGGTCCATGGACTTTATATTGGTCAACTCTTCTGAGAAAGCTAAGCTTTTCTTGGAAGGTGTTAGTAATTTGCCATTTGCCACAAAAGCATGGTGATTCGGCTTCCTACACCCTTCTAGTTTGTTTGTATGCCTACCAATCCATATTAGCAGGCAACCTCATATCTAGGTATGTCTTTTATAATTTCTTGGAGAACTGTGGTTGTTGGCGTTTTGATGGTAAGATCTACATATAGACAAAGTCTTTTAGTATTCATGTCAGCAGCGACGATATCTTTGACCCTATGGAATTACCCGTCTGTTTTCTGACCGATCAGCTTTTAATATTTTACAAATATGATATCATTTGTTTTGTTCTCTTTCCATTCTTCTGTTTCTTTCTCTGTCCCTTGTTATTTTGGGGTTATATAGCACTGTACTCAAATTAGAAAGAGAACTGCTTTTGGTCTTTTTATGACAAACTTGTTCTATTGTTTGTGGTATAACTTTTTGGATTTAATGAAACAGAGCAATTCATGCATCTAATTACTTGGAATATGCTTTTATAAGTTGTGTCAAATAAGAATATATGTGGTATGGGGAGAAATTGCTATCAGGGATAAGTTATGATTCAGGTGGTAATTATATGAGATTATTCATAAAGTTGTACAACCATCATGATCGCAATTTCTCATTACTATTGGTACTACAAAGTCAAAAGTGTTTCTTGATCTCCAATGACCAATCTCCATCTCCATGCTTATCTCCTGGATTCCCTGTCCCTCAGATTTAATCTCACCCAGACAGAAAATGATCTGTGCGATGCTGTTTCTATATTGGATGTTCGTTCAAATTTAAGCTCACTACTTTGTTACTGCAAAATGTGCATATCCTTATATTATATCCTATTCTATGTCTATAAATTTTCTGTAGTGTCAGGAATTTAGAGATGCGCCTTGGCCTTCTAGCGGCACTTCAGCTCAGCTGGTTGAAAACCAACTAAAAACATTCAACCACACGCAGTTCAAATGCAACAATGGTGATTAATTAAGATGACGAAGTTAATTGGGGTGACTGGATAGTATTTTTACCAGATTTGGAAGTCGAACAAATGGACAATTAATAAGTATAAAGATGAGATCATGTAAGGTCTTCAACCAGGGAACATACTGCATGACCTGGAAATGTCTTTCGGCCCCAATATATGCATATCAGCCATAGGCTGCTCATGTTAGATCTGGAGGAATATGTGAGTTTGAGATATTCACAGCACTTCCATGTTCACGAATTGTCAATGTTACGGGAGCTCCATTCCATGTTTCAGAAGAAGGTTTATGTTTTTATTTAGAAGGTACATATAAGTCAGAGAATATATGTTAAACAGGTAAGGGTTCCCATACTTGAGCTTTAAACATGTCGTCTTCTTAGCAAAAAGGATGTTTCCTTGCTATGAAATGTTCTCTGTGCCAGTGGCGCATCAGATTTAGATAAAGGGCAGCCCGGTGCACTAAAATGCCCGCTAGGTGCAATGTCCGGGAAAGGGCCGAGCCACAAGGGTCTATTGTACGCAGCCTCACCTTACATTTCTGCAAGGGGTTGTTTCCACGGCTTGAACCCGTCACCCCCTGGTCACATGGTAACAACTTTACTAGTTACTTCAAGGCTCCACTTCAATTCTCAGATTTAGATCAAATATAGAAAGTTGTAACGTGCCAAGGAAACGAGCGAAATGCATGCGTGCATGGTGCAACAATGTCGTTTGGTACATGAACTGTTTTTCATAATTGCAACACTCTTTTAGGGTTTTTGCCCTGATTTTCTTATCAAATTTGAGTTTTATTTTTCTTGGAAGAAAAATAAAAGTAATACCATAATTACTTTTACCTTTCCTGAAAGGAAAATATAAAACTTTTTCATATTTGGCTAACCTCTTTCTTGGAGGAAAGGATTTGACCCTCTATAAATAGAAGACCCCCCTTCTCATATCACAACACAATAGCATCCACAATGTAGTCATCAAAGAGTCTTGTTTAGGGAGAGATTTCTCCCAATAAATTTTTATGCTTTTTCAATATTAGATTTTCATACGTAGGCCAATTGGCCAAACCCTATCAATAATATGTTTTTAGTATGTTTTTATTTGTCATCCGATTTATCGTCTACATGATTTGCAACTAATAGCTTCCGCATGACGCCCTCTCGATTTTCGATCCCAACAAGCAGAGGCGAACCCAGGATTTGAAGGCTGTGGGTGCACCATTGTTGCCAAAGGTGTGCTTAAGCCTTGATGCGAGACTCAAAATGTGTTGAACGCTTCGCCTCGCTTAGTGTGCAATTTAGTGTCGTCATTAAGGTTCTAAGACATTTTCCCTTGCTAAGGCTCTTCTAAAGAGACGAATACTAAACAATTGATATTTCACTTTATCGTAAAAAATTTTCAATTTCTTCGTTCATATATTTGTCATTCATGCTTATAGTTATTAGTCTTGAACTAGACTTATATTTATATTTTTTTCTCCGTTTATGCCTTTTTTCATTAAAGCCCACGCTTTATTTGCACTTCGCGCTTAAAGCCCCAACATATCTTAGAGCATTTTTGCGCTTTTGCTTTTGATAATACTGGGGTGCACCGATATTATCTTAACGTAGACGTTAGCGAAATTTTCAATGTCGATTAAGGGATAATGTCATATTCGATTGGTCACTAATGACATGAGCAATACTGAAAATACAAATATATAGAACAAATATGAGTTCTAAGCTAATAAACTTTATTTTCTTATAATATGAATTTCTGCTAATATGTTGGCTTTAACTTTCTACTATATCGACTGTGATAGCTTAATGGTCAAGGAGGGTTTTACCGTACAGGATTGTCGCTGGTTCGAATCCCCAATCCAACAGTTTTGATGTTATAAACTTAGTACTAAGTCTTTAAATCTAAAGTATAAAGTCGAATCCCCAATCCAACAGTTTTGATGTTATAAACTTAGTACTAAGTCTTTAAATCTAAAGTATAAAGCAAAATAGTGAAATTGTGTGACACCCCCCAGGGTTGATCCCTGGTCGCGTGGGTGGAAGCACCGGCTTCAACCAGCGAGCTGAGGTGCACTTCCAATCTTCTATGGGTGCACTATTACCTATATCCCAATTCCTCAAGATATATACACATATATACACATGATTTTTACCGAAGTTAACGGGTGCACGTACACCCCCACCTATACCTTTAGATCCGCCCGCCTCTGCAAACAAGTGGTATCAGAGCTTACGGTTCAAAGGTCCAATGGTTTGGTGAAACGAGATTAAGGACAGGTTCAAAGTGGATTCAAATCAAGCTGCAAGCAATTTGATGATAATGAAGATTTTGTCCAACTACATGTGGAGAAGAAGTTTCAATCATATTTTCAACATTCCTGCTGCTGCATCTTTAAAAATAAAAATAAAATATTAATTTTTAATTTATTTTTAACCATGATATTTTAAACCTTATTTTTAATCATGGCAAGCAGCAGTGATGAAGATTATGTGAAGAACAAAGATCATATATGCAAGTGAAGAAGGGGGATCAAGTTTTGCCAAGAAAATCCAGCCAAAAAGGGGAGATTTGTTAGGGTTTTTGCCGTGATTTTCTTACCAAATTTGAGTTTTATTTTTCTTGGAAGGAAGATAAAAGTAATACCATAATTACTTTTACCTTTCCTAAAAGGAAAATATAGAACTTTTTCATATTTGGCTAACCTCTTTCTTGGAGGAAAGGATTTGAACCTCTATAAATAGAAGACCTCCCCTTCTCATATCACAACACAATAGCTGCATTCACAATGTAGTCATCAAAGAGTCTTGTTTAGGGAGAGATTTCTCTCAATAAATTTTTATGCTTTTTCAATAATAGGTTTTCATACGTAGGCCAATTGGCCAAACCCTATCAATAATATGTTTTTAGTATGTTTTTATTTGTCATCCGATTTATCGTCTACATGATTTGACACTAATAGCTTCTGCATGACACCCTCTCGATTTTCGATCCCAACACACTCTTTGATCTTCCATGTATTTCACAAATGTAGGCCGTATAGTTCTCTTGTTTAATTTTCTGGTAACTTATTTTTCACCACACTTCCACAGGTCCTCTACCTTTCTTACCAGACTTGACTTTTTGATGCTAACTTCACTTGCTGAGACTGATCACATCAACTGCCAGCCTTAAGAGTAATGTGCTTATAAGTTTGGTGAAATTCGATTTACCTAATGATACACGCAAAGGTATTCCTTCTTGTTTCTAAATTTGATCTCAACTAATATTCCAGGACAAATAAAAATGTTGGTTCCATTTTCAACAGGCCACCTAGATGAAAATCAAACCAAAATGTACCACGAAAAGGAAAACTATCTGTGCGGGGTTGGGAGAAGAGGGAATCAAATTAAACATGTCATATACCAGAAGATAAAGCAAGATATCCTTAATTTCAGATTCGACCTTTGCACATTGGAACACATTGTTTTAAAGCGGCTGAAGAAGATAAACGAAAAAGAAGAGATTTTTTGTTTCTTAAAAAATGCAGTTCGTACACAAGGATTGCCTAGCCAACAAGAAAAGCAAGAGACCTAAAGAAACTGTCCCCTATAGAACCGAAAGAACAAAATCTGACAGAAAAAAAAATAAAAAAAAAATACAGCAAGATACATTTGTCTTTTAGCTCAATTATTTGTTTTACTCCTCTGAGAGGTATGGATAAAAAAAGGCAATTGGCTTATTGCTTTTGGTGGTTGACATTGCTAAACAAGAATTCTATGTAATTCATAGTTTACACTTTTGTTGAATGCTTATTGTATGGCATGATTTTCTTTCTGTTGCAAAATGACGTGCTACGGGGCCATGCATCTTTTCACCAAGTAAATGTCTTAGTCTAATTAATTGACCACAGCACAATTAATTGAGATTTAGCATTGTTAATTATAATTATTCTTTATTAATTGCTATGTCCACGTATCTGTCAGGTGACTGCCGACTGATGAATACGCGTAATAGATTTATATGCCAAACAGATGAAAAATAAATTCGAATATATTATAAGGAGACCAGGAAATGTCATTGGGGCCCACAAGAAAATAATGCATGCGTCCACAATTCATGAATGTTAGCCATCTATTTTGTGGCTGCTATATTTAGACTCCCAATGATGAGAAGTTTTTGAGACTTTCTCTGCAGTTTCATGTTCATGAATTGGTCTGTCCATGACACCTCTATTCCGAGTTAACGGCAGAGGGAAATGTTTCTCTCAAGGCATATGCAATGATAGTTATTAAAAAAGATAAGGTGTACCCCATGCGTGAGTTCGACACATGCTCTTGTTGTTTTACCAAACAGGGGATATGATACTCTTAAAAGAAAAAGAAGAGTTATGACATGCTAAGTATTTTTTGCTAAAATTATTCTCCTATGCTCATTTGTATGGAGTAATTTTTATTTATTAGAACTTGTTGGAGGTGGAAATTGTTGTAATCATTATCACGGTTCTGCTGGAACAGTCTGTCGGGCTAAGTGTCCGATGCAACATGTGAGAAATATTGACATAGAAGGACCTAATAACAGATTGATTAGTGAATCATCATCATAAAATAAACCATACATTAACATGACTGAGGTTAACACGAGGACAGCATGAAGTAGCACTTCCTTTCTCTACGTGTATCATATCATGTTAATTAGCAATAGTTAAGTGATAAGTTAATTACACATAAATATTAAATTTAAATATATGATTAAGAAAGTATAAATTTATACACATATTGGTGTACTGATTAGGTGCAGTCAAGTATTTTTCTTTTTAGTTGGTGTGGCATGTGATTTGAGGCAAAGGGGTAGGAAATCGTCTTTCACAATTGCATCACTTTCGGGAAAAAGCTCGCCTATTTAATAACCGTAAACTCAGGTTAGCTTGAGCGCATTTTGATTAATTATACAGGATAGATGCTATCTTACCGCCAACATAATTACGGAGGAAGAAATTATTTAGTTAAAATTAAATCAAAGACCTCATAATTTTCAATCTCCTTCGTTAAATTGGAGCGTGTTGTGATTCCCTTATCTTTCTTCTCTCCAATATCTTTTATTTTTATTCGGTATCTGCAAGTTCGACTAATCGGGATTCGAGCCGCTTAGGACCCATTCTGGAGAAGAACTCTCTACAAAAGAGAGCAGCAGCTCATCGCTGCGCTACGTTCCTTTGATCGTCTCTTCTCCTCGATATAGGTACACCAAATTTCTCCTTTTTTATTTTGTTGTGTTTCAGTTCATCCGAAACTTAGTACTGAACCAGAAGTAGCAACAATGACACAGAGTCATAGAATAGTGACTGTATGCTAATAATTGCAACTTCTCCTTTAATTTCTTACCAGTTTATGACTATTTAAAGCTAACTCTTCACCTCCTGGAATTAATCATATTAGGGATGTGCCTATTGATTTGCTAAAATTAGGTCTACCTAATGACAACTCCAAACTATTCCATATTTTTCCCAATGAATTAGCTTCCTCTAAATACAGTAATTTTTTTAATTCTATTTTCAGGAAGACAGAATCAACAAACTCCCAAAAATGAAAACAAAATTCAATGTCCCAGAAAACAAAAAGAAGGAGAAGGGGGGAGTAACGTATACATATAATATACACGGGGAGGGAGAAAGAGTATACAATAAACATACTGGTATACAGAAGATAAAACATGAGATAGACCCAAATCACAATACCAGAAGATAAAGCAAATGATGGTCCCAATTTCAGATTCAACTTTGTACAACGAGAAATTACTCACGGCGGCTCAACATAAAAGTAAAAAAAAAAAACTAAAGCTTATGCACATCGATTACCCAGACACCGGAAGAAATTATCCCCTGCAGAGCCTAAAGAAGAACAAATCTGGCATAGAAAAGCCAAATATGCATAAAAACAAGTAGTGCAGTTGTCTTCTAGCACCAAAATTCATACACCTCATCGTTATCGAGATGAACGTTACTCAAACAACTTGCACCAACCATTTTCACATCTTGCGCTTACCGGATTTAGGTCGACGGTTAGATTTATCATTCTTCCCAAAAGCGCTACAGAATCCACATGCAGATACTTTAGGAGACGGCGGTTCAATTGCCGGCGACACCTTACCTGTTCGGAAACCTCTATTAGATCGGCTCCTCTCCATGGATCCACCCGTTTTTACTGCAGGCACCGGCACCGACACTTCCAATTTAACCTTTCCTTCTTCTCTATCAGTTTTACTACTTTCTCCTCCTCTTGGATTTCCCAGCTGAATCAATTCACCTGAAGCTGTTAATAATTTGTCGTCCCATACTAGTCCTGATGAGCCTTGTCTCCTGAACGACGTCGCAGATCTCTGTAATCCAGCCATCAGATATATAGAGAATGAGCAAAAGTGAACACCAACCACAAACTGTTTTTTGCAGAAATGGTGGTGTTGTTTTTATAGTGGGCGTCTACTAGATCTTTCTAGGGATGAGGACTGTGAAAACAAAGTATGGAGCCCTGGGCAACTGTGGTTGGACTTTTCCTCACATGTTTGTGTACCACTGCCGTATTTATAGAATGGATGAGATGGGAATGGGACCAATGGTAGCAGTAAAGGGGGCTAGGTAATTTAGGGATCGTTTTGTATATTAATCAAAATAAGCAGAGATATCTTGTGAGATTATTTTATTTTATATACAATAATTTTATTATTTTAATATAAATAATGAGATAAAATATTTAAGGAAATTAGCTAATATTTCACGTTAAATATGTGATACAGTTAATCTTAAATTTTATCTTACAATTATTATACTTACTCATCGTATCGAATGATTTCTTAGATTATCCACTGTAGTTTTTATTTGTGGTATAAAACGAGGATAAATTTATACCTTCAATATCAAATTTGATCTTACTTTTTCCGTTTTAAAATAAGGTTCAACTATATCTTTATATTAAATAACGACTTTTAAATAATCCTCAATTTTTAAGAAATATTTTAAAAATAGGAATAACTTAGTAAAATATATCTTCTACTTTTTGTTAATTTTAATTTGAGATGAAGGAAATATTTTATTTTATCTTTTAGATGAAATAAATTAATTTAAGAATTATAATCTCAAAACTATAATTTTAAAATAACATAGTTCGCAAAAACCAAACCACCTCTAAAGAGTAAATGCAAGACAAGTGTAAAAATATTTACTTTTATTTGTTGTAGACTAATGATAGGTAACTCATTTTATTTGCAAGATTATATATTTACTTTTGATGAAAACTTATCCATATATATTTTTTAGTTGATCTTATAATATTTCTTTTTATAGAGATAGTGTTTATAACTTAAAATGATGTATGCTGAAACTTTTTATAACAGTTATTTTTCATAATTATGATATCAAGTTATTTTTGAATCAATTTTTTATAATATATTATAGTATAAGGAGTTTTGTGATAATGTTTTGCTATAACATCTAAAATATGTCTGAAGAATGATGAAATCAATGTGTTTTTATTTGTTGTATTAATTAGTTACTAAATTTCTTTTTGTTTTTAATTTATACTTACTACTATAAGATAATTTATGTAGTCATTTTAAAGTGATTTGTGAATTTTTCGTGTATAAAAATTAAATTTTATTATAAGCTTACGGGTTGGTTAACGGTCGGCCGTTCGGCAACTCCCGCGTAAATCTATTAGATGTAATCCAATTTCTTATTAAGCATTATTTCTTTTACCTAATTAATTAATGATACATAATAAGGCATGTTTTGATCAATTTTTTCGACATTAAATTATGAATTCACGCTTTGTTTAATACTTCTGTTCACGTATTGTTTTAATGATTCCCTGGTTTCCTTTGACTGTAAGTCTGTGACTATTTGATATCTATAAATTAAATAAATGAAAATAAAAGTCTGTGACTATAGGAATCTGAGAAATATACTATTCTGCTCTTCTGCCAAATTGTCTGTTTCTTTGTTTGTTTAATGATATTTTCTGTTGGCCTTTTTTTCTTCTTCTTGGCCAAATGATTTTGGTCAAATTGTAATTTGCAAAATACGGCTATGCGTGGCTAAAACAGTAATTTAGGCTAAATAGGTGTACAATCAATCTAACTTGTCTCCCTATATTCATTTTAGCATTTCATCTCAACTCTAATATTGAGATACAATGTATTGCGAAGTAGCAAGAACGCATAAACGAAAAACGATACAATCTATTCAAATATTATGTTCATTAAAATAATATAGTATTATATAATACAATACAACACATGCTATATAATATATTACGAAACAATATGTAACAATTATCTAAACACAATATAATAAATTTTTCGTTTTAATTATCTACTTTAAGCAAATCAAGAGAAATTTATTATTTTCTTTTAGCACTATACTATTCTTCATTAAGTAACTACATAACATATATTTTTCAAATTTAAAATGTTAAAACATAACTAATTATATTCTCTCCATTCATTTTTACTTGTCACGTTTCGCTTTACAAAAGTCAATTTAACTAAATTGAATGTCCAAAAACTATATAAAAAATACTATATCAAAAACTTTTACTTAATTAATATTTTAAGATATATTTTTTCATCAGACTAATATGAGAATAATTGAAAATTATAATATTTTTCATTTGAAAAGTACTCCGTTCCCTTTTAGCAATTGCAATCATAGTACATTCGCGATTAATTTTTCAACTCAAACAATATTCATCGATTTAACTGTGAAAGTTTGTTATATTAACCAACCAATGAGTGAAATCACACAATTCATCGGAAAGAAAGGCATAGCAAGAAAAAAAAATATTTTCCATCAGAAAGTCAACACACGCTTAATTAAAACAAACCCCTTCACTTTGATCTGTCACACTTCTTTAAAAGCTTTATTTTATTTTTAATTAGATGTATATTTTACTAAATTAATCTTATTGATGATGCTAAAAATTTAAATTTGACTACTTCTAAGTTATGTAGTTATTTAATATTAAGCGTAGTATGAAAAAAATACAATAAAAAGTTTTTAGTTTGCTAAAATTGATAAGAAAAATAAAATATCTATTTTTAATATATGAATTAAGTAAAATAAAATGAAGAAAATAGATAAGACCATAGGGTTTGGTAAATTAGCTAGGTAAGGCTCAACATATTTATTGTCAGTCTATCCAATATTTCCAGTCTTTGGGTTGTTGCTGCTTCTCCATTTATTAGTGTCACTGAAATAAAATTCTTCGTATCTAACTATATTAATGCAGTGACAACTAAATGTTTATTGCACATTATTTCCTTGTTAGTACTCTTTCTGTTGACAGCAAAAAATTAGATATTCATTTTTACTTGTTTAATTTTAAAAATCAAGATATAATTTATTAATTAATTCATAATTTATCTTTATTATTAAGAATTAATCATTTTTAATTCATTTCTCAATATTTAAAAGACGTATAATAATTAGATGTGGTATAGTAGAATTTTTATTTTATTTATTGCTTTTATTAAATTTGTGTCCATCAAACTCGTTTATTTCTTCTTTTGTATTCAAATTTCTCTTACCTTAATTATTTGAAGAATAAATCGTAAGGCGTATTGTCTGTTTGCTAAATCTATATATATATAAAAAAAAAGATATGGGACTGCTGATGTGGCATGCTTCTAAAGTCACTATTCACATTTTTCTTTTTTTTTTTTTTTTTTTTTTGGGCTTTTCTTTTCTATTTTTTAGCTTTAATTTTTATAAATAAGTAAATAAATTTAATGTGTAATTCAATCTAATGTATAAATGTGTATTCATTGCAAAACAAAAAATGGTACTCCCTCCGTCCCATTTTATGTGACCTACTTTCCTTTTTGGTCCGTCCCAAAAAAATTGTCCTATTTTCTTTTTTGGTAACTTTTTGAAGGCACAATTACTCTTTTACCCTTATTGGTCCTACTTAATTAAAAAGTGAATGCATTATCTTTTATTTTTTAAAGGATAATATGGTAAACATTATCAAGTCAAACCTTATTTCTTAAACTCCGTGCCCAGTCAAATTAGGCCACATAAAATAGGACGGAGGGAGTACATTATTTTTTTCCTAAGGGTACCATGTTTTTATTTTATTAATATTAATGTGACTTTTTCTTTTCTCTTAGCAACTTTCTCCTTCCTAATGGAGTATCAAATATTAACATAACTATGTGTCTTTTCCTATTCTTTCATTTAAGAACACATAATAAATATCAAATTAAAGAGATTGAATTATGGTGGAAGTATATACAAAGATGAGAAGATACTCCTTTTGATTAGATAAGCAAACAGATTTTGTGTCATATTCATTTCGATGATGGAGAGATGACAGATTGAAAATTAAGAAGAAAAGTTGGACCGATCGAGACATCACTTTTTCGAACCGCGCACATAATGAAAATTTTATTTACTTTTGTTACTCCTTTTTTTTTTTTTTATTAATTCACGAAAAATTTGATAGTTTGAACTTTAAAACCCAACTTGTGTGTTTAAAGTTGTCATTTTGATTGCAGGTATAAGAAGCATGTTATAGTATATCACAACTTATCATTTTGTCGTAAATGTACTTTAAATAAGCTATGTAAATATTGCAAGCCAATTATGAGAACAAAAAGTCAGTTTAGAGAATGAAATCTTTTTTTCTCGACAAAGCAATATTGAGGTGAATTCTTCTTTTCTTTTCTTTTCTTTTCTTTTCTTTTCGGACTTTAAAATCATATTTATTTGATGTTATCCTTTCCCCTCTCCTTTGTAGATTTTTTATTGCTTTCAAATGACTTTGCTTTATAGATATGGTGATTCTTGATTTAGCAAGCTAACGAAGGAGATTTATGTTTTTCTAGATGCTCGGGGGCAGGTACATTATTGCTTTTATTGTCGAATCTATATATTTTTTTTCAATACTCATTTATTTTATTATACAATAATGTTCTCAATTTTTTATAGTCAATTTGAGTATTCTCGAATACACACTTCTCTTATTTTGTATTAATAATTTTTTTTTTTGCTCTTAATTTATTAAGCCTTGTATAATCTTTGTGATATTTGAAAAGAATAAGATTCATCAAGTTGATACAAAATAAAAGATGTTATAAAGTATAAGCATTGGATCATATATTTGACAGAATGAAGTAAAGGTAATTATTTCTTCTAAACATATAATTTGATATTTTAACTCTTTTTCTTTTCTTTATGTTATGAGCAATTTATTTTGTTACAAGGTCTTGGGATTGTTTTCTCTCAATTTTTTTTTGTAGGATTTCAAAATGGTGAGAGACTTTCAATCTATACTACTATTTGACATGAGTTGAACATATTAATTAGAGTTCTGCTATTTGCAATAATGATTAGTTTTAGTATCAAATTATTTTTTATTTTTGATCGTTCTTCACTATTCACAAACTAGTGTTTCGACAGTTTAGTGTGTTTTTTTTTAAAAAAAATATATATATTTTTCCCATTCTTTCATTCTACTTGTGTTAAAAAAAAATCGTAATACATTATTAGAAAAACTATACTAATTTTTTTGTATTAAAAAGCCCAAAGTTCTCCTAAGATTTTGTCCTAACAAGAGGCTCCACTAAGTGGGGATTGCAAAATAGGAAAAAAGTAAATTTAATTTTCAAGATAAACTATTTGAATGCTACTAAACAACAAGAATAGTCTATTCGAGCAGGACACATACATCGACGTCGAAAGACAACCAATGAATTTGTTCGTTTGGGCGTACTTTGGTCTTTATATGATAAAGTACATCAAGAAGCAACTAATTGCAATATAATGGTCCGGATCAGGATTTGGGTCAGATGTTTTCGTGAGCAGTAAGCAACAAATCTTTCCTTATTTTGAAGCAACAGATCTTTCCTTATTTGAAAATTGGTGGTCGTGTGTGAATTCTTTCAAGGCAAAGGGCGACTTGATTCAACATTGTTATTTACTCTCATGATTCGGTCGAGTGGTTTACATTTACCAAAATGTAGGTGTTCTAAATTCCTATGACCAAGTCTTTCTGGCCCTGTGAACATCTTTTCTTAATCTATTAATGAAGGTCTCTCTAACCCCGTGAAAAGTGGTAGGTGTTCACTGACGATCATTCTTGACTCGACTCCAATGACGCAATTTCGAGAGGAGTCGGTCACTCGCCTTCTACAACTTGCTTAAGTAACAAATTTTTGATATATGTTGTATGCTAAAAATATATTACTTTCATTATATTTAAATTGTTAATATGTAGTAAAATTAATGTAATTTAAATACATTTATTATTATTGAAAACAGGAAAACATGTGACTATGACTATACTAAAAGAATATAATATATATTTGTTGCTTTCCATTAAAAAAATTATTAAAATGTGAAGTATTTAAAAAATAACATGATCAAATGAGTGGATTTTTTATTTATCTGTTATTTCAGTTTTTCAAAAGGTACCTACTAAATGTTGTAACCTCTGATCAATGTTTTTAAGAATTTGATATTCATGTTCATGATCAATTTGCTTTCATTTCATATTAATTAGGTGGTAGTGAGTTTAATAAAAATAATTGTGACGGACATACTCACTAGTGTTAATTAAGCAGTAAACTTTTTTCATGCATTACTCCAATTTAAGTTTCAATTTTACCAGATAATAATGATCCCATCTTTTGGACTTTTAATTCATCCCAATTAATTTACAGGTCAACATCACTAAATAAGAAAAGAAAAAGATAACGCCAATTAAAAAGTGGCCTACAGCATTTGTTGGGAGAAGTATTCAAGTGCATGTGGACTTTTCAAATTAATCAAAAGTCACTTAAGCCATAGCCAAGTGGTGCGTCGTCACCACTCACCATCAACGTTACGTAGAAATTTGCGTGTTCCTTTCAAACATGGCAACTTAATTTATTTCATCTTTCTCATGCTTATTTATCGAGTATAGAACAAGTCAATAGCTTGAAAAATTCAACCCCACCTTCTCTCTCCGCTCAATTATTACTCCTTACTTACTTTAAGAATTTAATTATTATTTCATACGTTCCAAAATAACTTATCATGTTTCATTATTCATAAAAATGAAATACAATAAGTAATTTGAGTTGGAAAGAGTAATAAGCTAAAGTGCTAAACCTGTTTTCTTTTTCTGTTTTGTTAATTGATGTATGATTAGCCTTTTGAATTCGGTGAGAGATGCAAAGTCTATAAACACACTCAAAGCACCCCACGGCACGCATCAATGTCAAAGCATTAATAATCATCACATCATCAGTGTTCATTATTATTAGTCATTATATGTTAGAAAAATGACTAACATATTATATTTTTAAAAAGCTATTTACAAAAAAAACACATGTATAAGGAGAATACTGAAGTCTGAACAATGAGAATTGAATTAAGAGGAAGCTAGGAGTTCTATTTCGAGGGTGTTTTGAGAATTGGAAAAAATTATATATTAGAGATTGAATTGTAAAATATTTGGTCAAGTCAAAAGTGTCTTATGCTTTTGATTGTTTTTGGCTTATACTATTTGATGTATTACTCCCTCCGTTCCAAAATATTTGTTACATTTAGTTTCTTGAAAATGAATTTTGACTAATTTTTGGAGATAAATTGAATTAGATTAATTTAGTATTATAAAATTAAAATGTAGATATTCTAAACTAAATGAAAAGTAATATAAAATGTAATTTTTTTCCATATTAATATGATATGAAAAAATACATATAGCTTGATTCTAGAAAAAAGAAATATGAAAAGTAATTTGGGGCGAAAGGAGAAGCAATTCGCACATTTACCAAATATACATATAAAAGTTATAAGTGCTTATAAATTGATTTGACTAACTTAAGTAATAAGCTTAGCCAAACATCATTTAGGTCAACTAGTGGGATTAAATCAACTTTTATCATCACTATCCTATAAACATTATTTCCCTATCTATTTGCTTGTAACCCAGCTGTATCTTTCCTTTATAACAAGGCTAGTAAGGCTTAGGTCTTTCTCTTTATCTTTATTGCCTTTCACATTATAACCCAGCTATATTTCCTTTATAACAAGGCTAGTAACGCTTAGGTCTTTCTCTTTATCATTATTGCCTTTCGCGTTCTATACCAAAACATTAATTCCATTTAGAGAAAACTTCAATCAGCATTAATGCAAGCATTAACACCTATGCACAAGTAACTAAATATATTCTATACCTATGTTTCTTCTTTAGCCAATAAGTCAAAATATAATTACTATTACCTTCATTTCTAAATACTTGTCATATTTTTTGTTTGCATGCCCTTAAAAACGCATTAACTAGAGGTTAAATTGATTAAATTATCCTTATTTATTAGTTTTCTCTATTTAATTTTTTTTTTGATATTATATTAATATCTCTCCATATTTATGATTAAAGATATAAATGATAATAATACTTTGTATAATAATAATTGAGCTGTAAATATAGTGCTTTGTGTAATAATAATGTTCACTGATCACTTTTGAGCTTCATTTAAAATTAAAAAATAACTATTTTCATAAAGCTCCAAATTTTACAGGTTAAACTCCGGAATATTAGTAAGACATAAGCGCAAAGAGCATGGATAAAGGAGAGTGGGCCTTTGGGTTAAGGCCTGGTTCGCTTTGGATTTCTTAACAAGGGTTAATGAACATGGGCCATTAGAAGAACTAGACTTGGCCTATCTTATCTTTCTTTTCTTTTTGAATTTTAACATAAATCCCGACAGTTTGGAGCTTAATTACAGAAAATTTTGATATTTTGTATAATTACTAAAAATATTGATTTTGGGTCTATCGAGATACATAATTAGCTCTGATACATCCAACGAAGATACATTTTTTCCTTGTAAAGATACATAATTAGCTTTCGATATATTTTTTCGGATTTTGGGTCTGTCGAGATACATAATACATCCAATGAAGATATATTTTTTTTCCTTTGTAAAGATACATAATTAGCTACAGATACATTTTTTCAGATTTTGGGTCTGTCGAGATACATAATTAACTCCCGATACATCCAACGAAGATACATAATTAGTTGGAATTTTTGTAATTACTTTGTAAGGGTGAAAATTTGTGTAAATATGGTAAGTTAAGGTGTATGTTTTATGTTATTTTTCCCTTTTTTTTTTTAAAGAAAAGATAAAGGTTACAAATACAATCAACTAGTGGAAAGATGTTAAACTATACGAATGATATACAATGATGAAAATTACTTTGTAAGGGTGAGAATTTGTGTAAATATGGTAAATTAAGGTGTATGTTTATGTTATTTTTCCATTTTTTTTAAAGAAAAGATAAAGGTTACAAATACAATCAACTAGGGGAAAAATGTTAAACTATACGAGTGATATACAATGATGAAAATAAAGTTAATTAATTTTAATAAAATAAAAAATAGGAGTTGCAATATAAGATGCTCTCAAAACATTTAACTTTTACTATTATAGTTATTCTAAAAAGTATTAAAAAATACCAAAATATTAGGTTCGATTTTAAAAATTCTACATAAATAACACTAAATGGTAATAATTGACTTCTGCGTGGTTTGTTTTAATAAATATACTAGTGAATTTGTACGCGTTTCGCACGATTTTATAACATACATTTCATGAAAATATTTGCTCAAATGCTTTTTAAGATTAATTTCATATAATTAATAGGAGTAATATTTACTATGAAAATTGTAGTTTATTTTCACAATTTTACAATCAAGTAATCTCTATAATTCTCAGTTTTATCTTTTAAATATTTGGTTGTATTATTTATTTCTCACGTACTTATTCTTTGATTTTATCTCTATAAAGGTGTATACATATATTTACATACATAATACTCTTTCAGATAATTGGATGACATAATTCATCTCTTGAAAAAGAGTTACAATTTTGTACTTCTGTTGTCTATTTTGGTAGGTCATAAATGTCGCAACAAAAATATAAGAGGTAAATATCACACCCTGCAAAAATATAAAACTATTATTATTATTTTATTTTTTTTGCTAATTGGTGTGTCCGGGTCAGCTTTCGTGCACCTCGATTAAATCTACGGAATACATGTCACCTACCACCAGCTGCAATAAATATCAGGTAACTCTATCCACCAAGGCTAGATTATAGATGAGAAGAATCACCTAATATAGTTTAGGTTTTTATTATAAAAACACAAAGAATAAAGAGGCATTTATATGGTTGTTTGTTTAATTAATTTTCTACGTGAAAAAATCAGGGCATACAAATAGAAAATAAATTATTACATTCACAAATCAAAATGAAAAGATAATTAAGAAGAAAGAGCTAGTACGTACATAAAAGAAAAGGCTAGCTACTATGTACATTTTATGATAGAAATAAAGTAGAGTTATGAGACAGAGGATATCAATATCCCATAAAAATTTATGAAACAAAGCATGACTGATTCAACGTTCATGCAGGTTTGTACCGACCGTGGATTGATAATCCTTTTCTGTTGTAAGTGAATCACTTAAAGTGATGATATCAGCCAAAGAAGAGCTAGCCAAGCTTATTCATTCCACACATTTCATTACATCATTTGAGTGATTGGAGAAGGTGGCTCTCTCTTTCACTTAGATATATATCCTTGTCTCATGTTGCTTCTCAGAATACAGAAGGACTGCAAGAAGTTGTAAGGAATGAGGAACCGATACTACCAATTAATTAGTTGATTTCAAAGAAGGAATTAATCTGGGCAATCAAATAGTATACGTTTTCATGAAATAAATAAATAAGAATATAAGATGATAGACGGCTTTTCAAGAACCTCAAAATCAATTAAAGAATACAACAACAATAATAACATGTTTAGTAGAATCCCACAACTGAGGTCAGAGGAGGGTAGAGTATGCACCGACCTTATTTCTACCTCGGGTACATAGAGAAAGAACAATAAAATAGTAAAAAAAGATCAACAACTTTCGAATTAAGCACAATACAGTGAAATATTTCCTTGGAATGAAAAAGTCCATCCACATATGTGGTGCATGTGATTGAACCATTCTACACACAGAGAAATTTTAAAGAATACCCGTTAGATCAACAAATTATAAAGAATTCCCGTTAGATCAAGAAAAATTCACATAGTAAATATTTGAACAATGAAAATGATTTGATGTCACTCAAGAAAGCCTCACATAACAAATATATATGGATAATGAAAAAGGTTTCCTGTTATAAATGTCCATAAATTGATATCTTTATAATTAAAGAATTGCAATCATAGTGGAAGATGAAAAATGAAGCCATTTTGTTTGATGAAATCAGTTTTGAAAATTAAATGATAGAACTAATTACTTTCTACTGCTACAATATTGGGGAAGAGACCGGAGAGGATATAAATCTTCTCAACTTCTTCTTATTGCAAACGTATGTTGATTACTGCTACATTTATTGTAAGTTTTATTTCATAGGTTATTAGAGAAAGTAATTAAAAATGCAATTAAAATTGAGAAAAATGTCCAAAAAAAGGAGAAAAAAGAAAAATGAGAATGGAGGCCATTGGGAAGTGCTACATCACCTCTTCTCCATTCTTCTTTATTATTATATATAGATGTCGGATAATATTGAATTAAACTAATTTGAATTAGGATTTCTACGTGGTTTTAGTCTTCAAAGTCCAAGTGCTATCCTTTTTCAAGTACATAAGGAGAAAAAACCCTATCAAAATTAATTCTCCATATATTTTTTCTTCTCACATATTTTAGGACTTCTTTATTTTAAATATTATAAATATAATGATATAATAATTGAAAGAATAACGACGAAATTCGTAGCTAAGTCTAATTTTTTTCGATAGTGTTAGTTGGCAAATGAGATACACACTTTGATTTGTCTATTGCGGAGTCTTTTAATAAAGAGCAAAAAGTTCAAACAATATTTCTAAGGTACCTATGTTTCTTGAGAAGAATATTACAAACGAATTGGCCACTTTTATAAGTCAATATAATATATTAATAAAATAAAAAATAGGAGTTGCAATATAAGATGCTCTCAAAACATTTAACTTTTACTATTATAGTTATTCTAAAAAGTATAAAAAAAGACCAAAATATTTTAATTAGTAAAAGATAAAAGCGACCAATTCGTTTGTAATATTCTTCTCAAAAAATAGGTATTTAAATAAAATTCTAAAATGTCCTAAACATCAAATGCCAAGACATTATGAAATTCGTAAGATTGGAATTCAATATGAGATTATGAAAAATACAATGTATTTTTGAACTTTTTTTTTCTTCTAAATATAAGAAATAAGACAAAATATGAAAGTAGTAATATAAACTACTGAAAAAGAACCAAACAGAATTTGTAAACAAAATTAATTGAATAACACCTAAAAGAAAGGATTTCAGGGGAAAAAAAAAGAGATAAGCATCTACAAATATAGTGGAGTAAATATTTATTTTTATTGAGTATTTAGACCAAGTTAATAAATTAATGATATTAAATCACCAGCTGAAAAGTCAGAATTTTCTTTGGACATTGCAAATTGAAGTGATATGTTTTGGAACTTGGAAGAGAGAAGAATTTAGAGCTCATTCATTCAAGAAAACGGTAGTGATAAGGCCTGCCGTATACTTTATCTTCTCCCGATCTCATTTTGTGGGATTTCACTACGTATGTTTTTGTTGTTGTCCTTCAAGAAAACTGAAGATGCAAGATAGGGATGGAGCAGTAGTCCTTTGATGGGAAAATTCTGCAGTTTCACCCCTTTAATTGTACCACACCCTTCAATCCAATGCCATTCCCACTTACCCTTGTTTGCACATTCTCTCCATACTACCATACCTGATCTAAGATCTCTGTACAGGCACATTGCCCCAGCAATGCATACACATCTTGTGTTAATACTACCCCATCTCCCTTTACCTCCTAATAATCTTGCTCCTAGCTCTTTTGGCACTCTCTCAATCATTCTCCAATTATTACCTTCACTAAGCTCCCATATACATGCCCCTGTATCACTAGTACCACCAACAAGACTTAGTTTCCCGTTTCTTGGCACTAATGCTGCAAATTCAAGCCTGTCAGCCATCGGCACGCTTAATTCTCTCCATTTTTTGTTCACAATTTCGAATCCCATTACGGTATAAGCCCGGGCTGAGGTGATCCAATACAGGACACCGTTGCAGTAAACGCTCTCGTTTGGTGTCCAAACTGTTAGCCTTACAGCAAACTCCATCGGCATTGATCTAATCGTTTTCCAGTGGTCATGGACAGAGTCGTAGATTTCTAAACTAGGCTCGTACGAGGCACCTCCTCCAATGCTGCTTGCCTCGGACATTCCTCCAGCTACGTAGACCTCGAAGTTGGCTGAATTCAGTTCTATTATCCCAACAGCTGGATTAGTCCTTGTGACATTTAGCTTTGGTAGGTGCCTGAATTGGCGAGTGAAAGGGTTGCATATGGCTAATTGAAGGCTAGTAGTTGTAGCTTCTCTGAGTAAAATGAGACCACCAATTGCAGCAATTGGACGAATTGGGTTGGGAATGAAGTCAAGGGGCAATAGGTGCCAAGAATCATCAATTGGGTTGTGTGCATAGATAAAATGCCCGTGGTTGCGCGTGGGCAACGCTATGAACCATGGCAGATGATTCATCCGCCGTGGCAGCGTTGCCCATGAAGCTGAATTGTTGGCACATGTGTGCCAACTCTTGCAAGCGGATTTGGCCCTGGCTAATGAATCTGGGGAAAGATAAGAGAAAATGTTGGCTAGGAGATCAAAAGGAAGGTTGCTCCACATAGCCTTGGAAATTAAATACCAAAGGCTCTTGCTACAAGGGAGAGTAATATATGGCACAAATTGCAAATGATTGTGGCTGAACAATGATTGAAGGTGGGATAAATTACCACAAGGCTTTTGATTCAGCATAGAGATGCGTGACCACCATGTGCATGTCAAATTCAGTTTTTTTTTTGCACAGCTTTTGTTGTTTTCTGGATATATTTTAATGCTTAGAGGTGGTTCTTGGAAGTGCCCAAGGGCCATGAACGTTTAAATAGAAAAAGTAAACGAACTAAAATTTACAGCCATCCTTTTAATTATGGATAAGGAAATTTGCAGATACTAAAGTGTTTTCATCATAATGTACCCAAAAAGTCATGAGCAACCACACTGCTGACTGCCTCAACCCTTGCAACAGTAGTGGCAGTCATCAACTTGGCGTTAGTTATATGACCAAACATATTGATTATTCTCTCCGTTTCAAAATAGTAGTCATGTTTTGTTTTCGAAAGTCAATTTGATTAATTTTAAAAACTAAATTGGATTAGATTGAAAGTCAATTAGAATGTAAATATTCAAAACTTATATAAGAAGCACTCCCTCTCTCCAATAATACTTGTCCATATTATTAAAAATAAATGTCCAATAATACTTGTCTAGTTTGAAAAACCAATAGATAATTTACTCATTTTGTCCTTAATTATTCATTATAGTCATCACCCAATATATTTTTCAAAGCATTGAATTAATTATATTCAAAAGGTGATATGGTAAAATTACTCTAATTATTTATTGTTTCTTAATATACGTGTATCAAGTCAATAGTAAATAAATATTGTTGGATGAAGGGAGTATTATAAATTATAATTTTTCTCTGATATGATAAAAAAAAAATATCTTAATATATTGATCAAATTTCATACTTTTTTACGCTCTCAAAGAAAATTTTAACAAGTATCTTGAAAGGGAGAGAGTAATGGTTATCCACCTCACATGTTTGACATGATCATACATGATTGAGCTTCCGGTCTTTGACTTGTACTAAATTAACGATAATATTAGCTCAGTCCCTTCTGATATTAAGGGACATTATAAATTTAGAACTCTCTGTTGAAAGTTTAGAGGTTCTCTAATTTTCTAAACGCCCATCAGTATAAGATATTAGTTTCAGTATTGAATATTTTGAACTATGATTATTTTGATAATCTTCTCCTTTAAAAAATGATTATTTAAGTTTTAAGACTTATCCTTTTTGAACGTCTTAGTCCCTTGTAATATCCGTAATTTGCTAGAAAAAAATTCCGTGCACGCCTAATTTTTAGAAAATTTGGTTGTCATTAGAACCTTGAATTCCTTTTTATTAGTAACATGAGAAAGAGACAATATATGACTATCCTACTTGGCACAAAAGTGATCCATGCTCCCATTTATTGCTTGTCATTGCCATTTTCTTCCACTAATATTTGTTATTACTCCCTCCATTTCATATTAAATAAATTGTTGAGATTATTTTTATAGTTCAAAATAAGTGAATTGTTCAAAGTTCAAGAGAATTGTTTGAACCTTTTTTCATATTTACCCTTTCTTTTAATGATTTTCTTAACTACTTTACATTTTTTTAGGAGAATAGTTTGGATAATCAAAAGGATAATAGTGGAAAGTAGCCTTAAATTTATGTCCTTAAATATTTTTCTTAATAGATGTGTATTACCTCAATAATTCAATTATTTTGGACTAGAGGGAGTAATTTGTTTCAGTTTGTCATTGACATAATGATATTAAAGTTATCGAATCAAAAAGTTGAATAGATAGACATGAAATTTTCCAGTGATTTTCGAAACACGTAATAGAATGGGTTAAAATATTTAGCAAATAAGAAGAGCTTCATTAAATCATATTAATACTGATTTAGTATACCAAAAAATTCAAATTAAATTTGAAATAATATGTTTGAAAGTATGAAAGTTTCTGGAATTATACAACTGGACTTTAAACCTCGAGTTGAAGTTTGATGTGCATCATATGAAATTTAGACCTTTCTGGATCTGACAATTTACGTACTGCAAGTGAAGTTCAAACCAGTATATTTAATGTTAGCCTATTACTTATATGTTATGCGATCAGACTCGGGTTTGAATTTCTCATTTCAAAAAGTGGACTTCAAATCCATAATGTTGAAAGTTTAAGCCACTATTAATGTTATGCAATGAAACCTCAATTGAACTTCTCATTTCAAAAAAGTGAACTTTAGATCCACAGGGTTGAAAGTTTAAATAATTATTCTCCCTATTCCATATTAGTTGTCAATATTAATAAAATTATTTGTCACAAAATACTTGTCAATTTACACTCAAGGGTATGGCCTCCAGTGATCAATGAAGTGGGTTGAGTACCATGAGGTCTCATGTTCAAATTCCAATAAAACACTAGGCGATATCTTTTCATATGTTCTAGTCTTGACGGGCAGATTTATCTGATACCTGTTGCTGGTGGGTCCGGACACCACGAATATAAAACTAAAATGTTTATTTGTCAATTTTCAAAATTAAGGTAAAGCTAATTATTTTTTTTTTCATTTTGCCCTTACAATTAATTATTTTTGGAAGTAAATAATATTGATTACATTGAAATGAGTTAAGGATAAACTAGTAAAAAATACTTTTTATCTATAATATCATATAAAACGTCTATCGAAAACAACCTTTCTACTTCATCTAAGATAGTGGTATGAACTGCGTACACTTTATCCTCCCCAGATCCTATTTGGTAGGAATACACCAGGTATGTTATTGTTGTTGTATCATATAAAACGTGTGAAAGAAAAATGTGACAACTAATATAAAATAAAACAGGACAAAGTATTAATTTTATGCGATTAGACCTCGAGATTCTCATATTCAAGAAAGTGAACTTTAAACCCACAAAACTAAAAGTTTAAATTACTAGGACCATTCATGTTATTTAATTAGACCTCCGACTATTTTATTTTCGAAAAGTAAACTTCAAACCCATTATCATATTGCAGCCTTTTGAATAAAATTTCTTTATTGGAATGTTCTTTTAGGCTACAATGACAAAATAAAAAATTTCTCTACATTAGTGTCCTTTTTCCCAAAAAGAAAAAGAAAAAGCTATACCCGGAAAATGATGGAAGCAAGCAACGCAACGCAAGTGATGGGTACCGTTCAGGGTCTCCGTGGCCCAACAAAAAAGTGTTTCCCCGATTTCTCTAACTTGTTTCCTAATACGAATAAAGGTTTATGGCCCTTTCAGCATCACTTTATAGCTTTTGGCAATTGGCATGGCGTCTACATCAAAAAAATGGGCACACGACGTCTATTTCGTTGCGTCCAGGCTCTACTTTCTTCTAATACTCTTCCAAGTCCCACTTTTCAGGTTCTATTTTGCTTCTGCACCAAATATTAATTTCATCAGATAGGGATCACCATATTTTCCATTATTGACCTTTCCTTTTAGAACCTATGCGGATTTTAATTTGAATAAGGTTTAATCGGTTGACTGTTTAAACTTTTACCGTGTTTGTGAGGGTTGATTCCCAATTAATAATTTCTTTCCCCATTTTCCCTTTACCTACCCCCATTTCTTTTTTTAAAAAAGGTTGATTCTGAATTTGTTTAAGCATAGCATTAAGTAATGACCTTGATTAGGAATACTTATTAATGGTCGCAAGGTAGTAAATTCACCTTAATTGGTTATCGGTTCAATTAATGTTCGTTAATCGCTCGAATAGGGCCAGTACCTAATGATTGTGCCTTTTGTATATGTATGAAACTTGTGAAAACTGACTCAAGTTTATGGCTTTGGTTGCAATGCTTTGCAGATTCCCCTGTAGAATTGGTACATGTACAACACCCATTGAGGTGTCACTATCTCTATTGTACGCAAATGGAGTCGTCCCCGGAGGTATGGTAAAAGCGCTGCTTTACCCAGGAGCTGTCGCAAAAGCCATTTATAAGAACAACGCCATTCCAAGCTATGGCAAGCTTCTAGAAGCTCACAAATTCACTAACAGGACGGAATCTCTTACTACACATGATCTCCAGAACTTAGAGGTTAATTGTGCTAATTTATAATTCTTCTTTAATTTAGAAGGGTAGCCTCGAAATAACTGGTAAAGTTATTGCCATGTGACCAGGAGTTCACGGTTTTAAGCCGTGGAAACAACCAAGGTAAGGTTGTGTCCAATAGTCCCTTGTGGTCCGACCCTTCCATGGACCAAACTGCCCTTTTTAAAAAAAAAAATAATTCTTCTTTAATTTGGGGGTTATTCTTATTATTCAGTACTTGTGTTTTTGGTTTTGGGTGACACAGGTTATAGTTGGAAGTTACTTGGCAGTGGCAGGAGCACTATTGGGTCTAATGAAATCAGGGAGATTTAGTTTTATTGGACTCCTTCTCATCACATGGGGTCTTGACAAGCAAGTTCTTTTTAGGAACTCAACAAGTGTAGTCATATACCCAACTATGCTAATTGCTTTGCTTTCTGCCTTCTTTTCTATCAGAGCAGATGTCACAAAGATGATACGTTTCTCCAAACAAAAGCAAAATATAACTAGAGTTAGATATGCTAGCTGATTACAACACTTTGTTATTTATTTTTTTAGGGTGCAGCACTTTCTTATCAACATTTCTTCATAAAGTGAGTACTGTATTTTCTGCAATTTTGATGCTGACAAGTAACAAATGCTGAGTCACGGTGGCACTTGCGTAACAGTCATTGGTGCATTTATTTTCATAGCTCAATCATGGTATACTATGTTTCTATAATATTATCATTGTTCTTATAGAAGTATTTTCTTTTTTGTGGTGTCATTATTCATTACTTATGTAGAAAATTAAGTAAACGTAGTAGGTCCCATCTTGTTTGTATAATTGGAAGTTTGTTTTCTTTCAAATTCTAAATGGTTTGTGAATAATATTTAATTCTGCATTATAGACACCTGCAATTATATGGAAAAGAAAGATTGATATCAATAAGGATTGCGATGGGGTGATCATTACTCCTTTATCTTTAAAAAGATGTAACGTGTTCGAGTTCATGGTATGAAGTCGTCTTTATTAGAAATCGTTTTATTCATAATGTCGAATTTTTTGACATGAATCCAAATTTAATTGGGTTCAACGCGAGCACAGTACGCCAAAGATATTTTAATTTTTCAATAGAGAATCTAATGTGGGGCTAGCCTGCACTTTGTGATGAATCATATGGGGGGGCCCAACGGCAGCAAAACAAAGCCCCATCCTACACTAGGTAACAAGGATTTCTGTCTTTTTGTTTTGTGGTTCCATGAGTTAATTATTTGTTCAGCAAATAGGAAAATGTGATGGAGAAAGATAAAACATAAAAGAGATTTTTCCATAATGAGCAGTAGAAATTAGTGGAGTAATTGATTGGTGAATAGTGAAGCTGACCCACTTGCAATGATCAAATAAATTTCTTTCCTACTAGGGATTCTTCTCAATTACAAAGAAAGATATTTGAGTTTTCGCTTCATACAGGTTATGCTTTTCTGAGTTTCTTTTTGGGAAAAGCTTGTTAGTGACTTGGAAAAGTTACTGCCTTTTAGCTTAAGATTCTTCTCTAGTACAAAGAATCTTGTACTGAGAGTTTAGTGGCCCCCAACTAGAGACAGTCTGCTGCATCATGGAAGCTGAGAATATTCTCAGAAACATAAGAAAATTTGCTCTTGCAGAGGTGTTTTTGTGCTTCTAATGGCTAGTTGCTGTTGGAGGGTTTTCACATTTGCTGCAAATTTCTTGCTTTTCCTCTGTTTCCCATCTTGAGGATAAAAGCAAGATTTTCCCAGGAGTTCAAGAATTCTGTTTCAGGTAAAAATGGGTAATTTTTTTTCTTATTGAATTAGATCTAAAAGGACTATCCCTGCTGCAGGTTTGTAATTTTCACATGCTTTTTGACCCAAAAAGGTAGATTCTTTTTTCTCAGGTTTGGAAGAGTTGGCCTGTACTTGTTGAGAAGAATGATGATGTCTTTCAATTCATTGAATTATTCAACATGTACATTGGCTCGTATGAGCAGCCACCATAGCCATAACAGAAAAAGAAAAGGTTCAGTTCTGGCCACACCTCCTTCATCCATCCTCTCACAAACTGAAGAAAGCAGAAGTCTAGCCAACTCATTGGAGAATTCTCCTTTAGATACGTCTTCAAAGCGTCCTGATTCTGCTGTCCTGCTCACCCAAGAAAATGCAGTAGGGATCATTGGGGGCCTATCCATTGGAACCACTCTCAATTTTGTAAGTAAACTTGTCACATGGAGTTCCAAAGATGGAGGAAATGGCCTTCCTTTTGTTCTTTGTTCCGATCCGGTTCTTAACAAAGAGCTTTCATTCCATGAAAGGGGTTCTAGTTCCATATTCTTTGGTAAAAATAAGAACTTAGTAAAAGATCATGCTCCAACTGTTGAAAATCTGAGGCGCAAAAGGATCTTTCTTGAGAAATCTGGAGCTCGATGCATTGTCATACCTTGTCACATATCACATTCTTGGCATGATGAGGTTGCACAAGGGTCTTCAGTTCCTGTCCTTCATATGGGCGAGTGTGTGGCCAAGGAGCTCAAAGAAGCGAATTTGCGACCACTAGAAGCTGGGAGTACTCTGCGAATTGGAGTTCTGGCTTCGGATGCAACTTTGTCTGCTGGATTTTATCAGGAGAAACTTCAAAATGAGGTATCGACAGTTGTTCTTGGAACTCTTTATCTCATACCTTTATGTGATTGTTTTAACCATCTAAATATGTATCTCTAGTTTCAATATATGACTAGCTCAAGAAACATCCAAGTTTCCTCATCTGTTTCAACAACCTTGCAAGTTGTGAATTCGTAATGCTTGAAGAACTTATATAGGATAATTCTGATTATGGGGGAAGGCCGGAAGGGTATGTTATATACGTTGTCTGTCTAGTCTTGTGCTTTGAGTGCCACGAGATAGGAAATATCAATATAGCACTTACCTATCTGTCTGTTCTATGGTATATTAATCCCACTTGTCAAGATGAGATTCATGGGATCCTTACTTCTAAGAAATAGACTAATAAAACTATTCAGTTCAGCAACTTTTAACTTTCTGACATGTAGTCCTTGCATGATTCCGAGTATGATTAGTGCCATTCAGAAAGCAGAATTGGGTAAAATTAATTTTCAATGATCAACCAGCTCCCTTTTTTTCCCTTGAAGTTATTGCAATAAAGAAGCTTTCCATGCCTTCTTGAATTCTTTCTTTATGCCGTGACGCCTCTGCCTTTCTCATTTTTGAACCTTTGCATGGGGTTGCATAGGACCGGACCTAGATTTACCAAAGCAACTGGAAATAGTTTTCTTCAGAAACAGTTTAAGAACAAGTCAACAAACAGATCAGGGATGTTTCATCTTAGCCCACCAAGGCTTCAATGTGATGGTGAAGGGAAGACATGGCTTTCTTCAGCCGGATTTGATATATGCTTTGTCAGGCAATTCAAGTACTAGTAGCAATAAATAGTGAATTGAGCACTAGAGTCGTGGAAACGTTCAATGGTATAGATCTGTCTTATGTATCTAGACATGTAGATTAATCAACTTTGAGTATTGTTGCTTTTAACTGAATGCTATTGGAGGCATATCCAGAGAGAAACAGGATCGCGCCATGTTCTAATTATCACAGTGAAAGATGCTGTAGATTTTTGGATGCCGGTGCTTCAATTTTCTTATTATTTCCCTTTCTTTAAAAACAATCTTCTTATCATTTCCCCAATTAGAGATGCTTGTGATGTCGCAAAGGAAGCTATAAATATATTCTTCGTGTGAAAGCCTATATATTTGTAAGCCTCTAAGTACTACCAACCAGCTGACATATGAAACTTCCAAGTTTTGGATATGTTCAATGGCACAGTTGATACTATAGTTGGATTTATCACTGATGGTCAATTGTTGTTCCGCTTTTACTGAGTGTAGGGTTTTGAAGTTGTGCTGCCAGATAAGGCGACTATGGAACACACAGTAATCCCTTCGGTGGAAGCCTTACACAGGAATGACATTGAAGGGGCACAGAATTTGTTCAGAATCGCGCTACAAGTTCTTCTGGTAAGGGCAGTTAACACCGTCATAATTGCCTCAGACGACATGCGTGGTCTGTTACCTCCAGATGATCCTCTTCTGAAGAAATGTGTCGATCCAATGGATGCCTTGGCCAGGTCAACTGTGAAATTTGTTCAATCAGTTGAAAGGAATGCATAAATACACCCCACACAGAGGCCGAGCTACAGGTCTGTTTACGGGTTCGGCAGCAATCCCAAACCGTGTATTTCTGTTTAAAAGTCCACTCAATTTGAATAGTAATTTATTCAGAAGAATCATTACCCAATAAGCTTGCCTTTTCTATAATCCAGAACCCATAAACTCAAAATTCTAGCTCCGCCTCCCGCACTCACAAACATATGTACATATTAAATTTTATCGAGGTGAAACTGTATTACTATAGTATGTAATGATCAATGTTGGTAGCGTTTGTAATTCTTGAGTAGTCATTGATTTTTATCCTGAAAGAATATGGGCTCTACTGCCCCTCAAATATGTAATGGACCACATGGATGGAACATAAAATGAAAAAGAATTGATTAATCATGCATGTGAAATTGTGAAACTTGGAACGATCAGTGCTGGTTTCTTTTGGGTTGAATCATGTTCTTTAAGATTACTTGAGTTTTTTAGATTCCCATCATGAGGTCCTATTAACTCGATTGAAATAGCTTGTGATTTGTAATCTTGGACTGCTCTGTCCCAGGGAAAAAAGAAAAGTTTTGAAGATTTCAGGATCCAAAATGGCTATGAATACAATTAAAAAACGACCAGTGGAATAACAGCGTGTTTGCATTAAAAAAAAAAAAGCCTCTATTTCAGTAGAAAGTGCAATCCCAGCAGCATTCACCTTCTTCCTTCTCCCACCCAAATCACGTAAACTATAACTTACACCATACCGACCAGTGTCCAATCCAAACAAGAATCACCTGACGTATGAACCTTGTAAGAAAAACATGATAGCCCCAGTAACTTTTTAAATTCTTGCATGAAAATAACCATATCCCCTTCAACTATTTAATACTTTCTTCACTCCATGAGAATAACCAATATCCAAGGGGGGCAACAATTTTGCAAGTTCTTTTCTGTTCTTTGCTACAAATGCATTTGAAAGAACTTGATGTTTCCTCGCGCACTTTAATAGTTTGTTTGATCTCATTTTTACTACTTTTACATGTGGAAATTGTAAGAGGGTCTCAGGAAAATGTCACAAATGGCTTGTGCAAATCTTCTTCGTTACGGTTTCAAGAAAATGTCACAAATGGATCGTTCAAGTCTTCTTCTTTATGGCTTAAAAGGGTTGTGAAGAATCCACGAGCCATTGGGTGCAGGAATAGGCCCTGGATTTGCAATGAAGGGGAGTTTCCTCCAAGAATAAAGAAGCGTTGTTGCAGGAATCGCTGTATTGATGTAACATCTGATGTGAATAACTGTGGATTTTGTGGAATAAGATGTCCCTTTACATGGCAATGCTGCCGAGGAATTTGTTTCAACACTAACATGGACCCTTTTCACTGTGGAAGGTGTGACCATAGATGCCAGTTGCCAAGCCTTTGTTATAATGGAATGTGTGGCTATGCTCAACCACTACCGCCTTGGCCATTCCCGCCCCGGCCACCATATCCTTTCCCACCAAAGCCACCTCAGCCACCATATCCCTTCCCACCAAAGCCACCTCGCCCACCACATCCGCCCTTTCCTTGGCCCCCATATCCGTTCCCACCAAGGACGTCTCGGCCACCATGGCCTTAATATTGACAATGAAGCCTTTTCTTTGAACCGAAAACCCCAGCAGAACTCTCAACATCATCTCCAATTTCTCAACTTCGTTCGTCTTCTTTCTCCAGATTTGATTCTTGTTCTGTTCATAGAAGAAGACTACTCTGTGATATCTCTATGAATTGTTCATCTAAAAGTATAGCTTTCCTCGCCTCAATTCCTTTATCATTGTAATTGTGATTTCATTTTTCAAGTATTTTTTTATCGCTGCACAATCAGAATTAACTTCTTTGATGTATGGAACTATGAAAAAATTGTACTACAATTAGAAGGATAAATTAAAATACCAAACTCTATGAACAAGGCTGAATAACAAGACACCCACATTATAAGAGAGTAATTATAACTTGCATTTCATCAAATACAAGCCGATGATGATAAATGAAGCTATACATTCATTTCACTGCGCGTGACAAGCTGGTTACACCAAGTTCCAAGCCAGTCAGCATAAATCATGAATATGAAGAGCAATTTATATTATTGATAAATCTCTACTACTACTAGATTTGATAATTCAGATTATACTAAGTTACTATATCTTATCAAATTAAAAATTTCTGCAGCTCTCACACGAGAAAATTTCTGGTACCTCCTCCTCATGATCATCAATGCCAGTGCACATTGTGTGGAACCACATTTGGCAAGCATCACAATTTACCATTCTTTCCCCATCATCATCCCTGGCCCCACAAATGCAATCTACCTTTAACTTTATGGGCCCACCTTCATACCTCAATTCAGTATCCAAGTCCAGCCCACACCCTCTCACCCAAACGTGTGCATCTCTGCCCACTGCGCATGATAGCATCCTCTCATCCTCTATTCCCCTTAAACCACCAATTTGTGTTACTACAAAGTTTTGCATTATGCAATAAGTGTCCCTTAGTGCAAATTGTGTCACTCCCTTAAGCTCACCTATTGTAATCCAAGGGGGTACATAAACAACCACACCAGGTGACAATGGACGAGTCAACTCACTCTCTAACTCGTCGAAACTCGGCAAGACTTTACATGTTAATGCCATTATTTGATTTTCTTGATCCTCAAGCTTCCATTCTTTAACAAATTTCTTGCTGTCCAAGACAACCCCAGTAGCCAAACTCACTGAATCTGACCCTGGGTAACTCAAAAGCACTGTTTCATACAAGTACACAAGATCTTGATCAATATTTAATTGTAACTCAATGTTCTCATCAACTCTGTTTGCATCAACAATATCTTCAAAGGCAAATTCAATCCTTTTAGTAGAGGGGTTCTTCGATCGAAAAACAATCTTGTTTCCCATCATGGATTTGTTAATGGACTTCAGCACATAATCAATAAGGCCGGTGTCGCAGATGGCTGTCCTAGCCTTGTCACGCAGCTCCTGCCTAGACATGGCACTATCACCATTATGTGCTCTTAAGATTTTCACAATGAACTCTGCAGCTTGTTTCACCTTTCTCTCTGTCCACCTGGAATCAAAATCCTTGTCGAAAAATGGAAGCCTTATTGATTCTTCTTCCTTAGAAGCTTCATGGATGGTGAATTCCAACAACTTAGTAGTTGGGTTGATGGATCGACGAACAATTTGGTTTCCCAATGCAAAACATCTGATGGATTTCAACACAAAATCAATCAAACCAGTGTCACCAATGAATTTTCTTGCCTCATTTCTCAAGTCCTGTCTGGTCATCCTACAATTTCTGCCTACATTTTCTTGATTTTCTTTCAGAAAATTCACAATCACTATTAGCACAAATTCTAACCTTCTAACAGGCCATCTACAATCACTGTTAGCCATCAAATTCACAAATGTCTCCATACTAATTGGCCTTATTTTCTCTCCTATATCGCGATCACACCAATAATCATCACCATTTTCAAAATTCATCTTGCTACGAAACGGTGCTTTAAACTTAATAGAAAGCATGAATTGCAACAACTCGCTAATCGTGATCAATGGGACTTCACTCAATTCTCTGTAGGTACCAATAATCTGCTTGATTTTCCCCCTTTTCGGAATATCCTTCCGGAAATCATTCAAAATTTTGTCAAGCCCCAGTGAGCTTAGAAATTGAACAGCAATTTCATATTTCTGTTCTGTCACTCCATAGCTTCCGCGGCCAAATCTGTAACCCCATTTTCCAAACCACGATTGTCCATATGCAACACCATGAAGCAACCTTAAATGCATACCTCCCTTCTTCGACAAATCATTCACTGAAATTTTCCTGTCAAAAATAACAATAACAATATAAACAATTCTTCAATTGCAGCTAAAAAATTCCATATACTAGCCAAAGCACATACAAACAATACTACTTCGTTTATTTACTTTGATCACGAAACTTTCGAATAATTTTTACTCTGTTAGGACAATAATTTCTCACGCAAAAACTCGAAAACGATTACGATTAATCGCTATGAACATCAGTACCTGGTTTTTAAGATTGTACAAAGACGATCCCAGAGATCCATGAAATCACTTCCAGAGAGCAAATTTGAATCCTCATTAACGCCATTAATGGACAGCAAATGACCATAACCATTACAATGAATCAAACCATGCAAAACATGAGTACCAATTTCAAACGAATCGCTTCCTAATGGCTTTTCCCAGTTCTCATTTGCCGGTATAACCAAATGGTACCTTCTTTTCGACACATAATGGTGACCCCATCCTTCAACAACAACAACAACAAATAAAAACTCCATAACAATAAACAAACAAAAGTACTCAAAATTCATAAAAATTGACTGTTCATTTTGTTTTACCAGTGAATTTGCAGTGATCACAGAAAGGATGAAGAGAAAGTTGAGTGGTTTCTTCAATGGTGTAGAGTGGGAAAACGGCACCAGTTGAATTGGAAATCAACCAAGTAGACCAAATTGGAAAACCAGAGAGTGTGTAATCTTCAATAGTAGCAAATTCTTGAAGGAACATTCGAATGTTGTCACTAAATGGTCCTGAAAAACCGTCAATGGAGTTTCCGATAGCGAATTTTTCGAAGACAAATGGCTTTCGGTGTCTCTTTCTACTGTTACAGGCTTCAATAATGGTGGAAGAAGCCATGGAAAAAATTACAGTGAGTCGTTTTTACTGAAGAAATTGTTAAGAAAATCAGTTTGGATTTTCGGGGGGTGTTTTTTGAGTGTATGGTTATGTTCTTTTTACGTTTTGGCGCTCTATATTGATGATGATGACACGTGTGATTTTACATATTTAGCCTTGGGAAAATGGAGGATGAGTGAATTTTGAATGTGGAGTTTTGGAGTTTTTGACGAGGGTACTTTGGTAAATCAGGTTTTACAGGTTTTAAATTTGTGATTTAGTTTTAACTTTTTTGGGTTCACGTGGTTCAGAGCAATGCTTGTTGAGTTGTTTCGTTAGGATCTCCCACCCCTCCCTGCAAGAAGGAGGAGGGGGGGGGGGGGGGAAGAGGTGAAATTGTTAAAATGCTCAAGTTTTTGAGACTTTTGAATTGAAAAAAAAATAAAATAGTAATTTGAAATTGAATTGAAAACAAGTTGGTGGAGGTTTTTGGTGTCCTCCCTTTAGTTGAGCATGTTTTAAATTTAGAACGAACTGCTGTCGAATATATTTGAAATGGGATAAATTTGTTTACCTAATTTACAGTAATAATATATCTAATCATACAAATGGGGTAGCATGGTGTCTACGCACCTGAAGAATATTGAAATGTTGTTTAGATAGACCTTCGACTCAGGTAAAACATCACAAAAATAAAATATGTAAAACATGTATAAATAGTGAAAATTCCATGCAGATGAAACAGTGAAAGTTAATGATATAAAATATCAAGCCAAGAAGAATCGATTAATCACGATCTTTAACATTACCTGAGTTTATTACATTTCCCCCATCTTGAGGGCCTACTAACTCCTTTGAATGCACCAATTGTAATAGCTTGACATTGCTATCTTTGGACAGCTCTTTCCAGAGGAAAAAGACAAAAACTTGGGGGGTGTTCGTAGGGAGGAAAACATGTAACAGTCAATTTTTGTATGTTCGATCGGTTAAAATTTTTAAAAAAAGTACCTCTAAAAAGAACGAGAGCCTTAAAAATGAAGAAAACAACTTCTCTAATGAAAGTAGAAAAACCAAACTCCACAAGTGATATTCCACATTGATTGTGTTTTCCCATCCTCCAACACACCTCAATTCACTCCACCCTCGTAGCCCCATCTCCACCACCCCATACCTCTATCCCTCCATTAGCACCTCCCGTAGTATTTATCTAAATTACATACAAATGCATTCAAGATTTTTTTTTTTTAAAAAAAAAGAAAATTACTTACGTACTGAACATAGGAAAATAAGAAAAAAATCCACTTATTTTCCTTAAAAACATTTCCAGAAAAAACATTTTTCATGAAACATTTTGCAAGAAAACATTTCCTTCGTTCCGAACACGTCCAAAAGAAGACCAATAGGACTTCGAGAAATTGGAAAAAATAGAAGGATAAAAACAGAGAGGTCCATGGACATGGCTAAATAACAAGACATCCCCACATTAACAAAAAGTCTTCTTCATAAGATGAGGATAAATAATGCTGAAGCTATTGTTTTATAGACTATAGTTTTTACTTGCATCATCAGATTTGAAGTATCTGATTTGTAAAACTATGCAATCACTTCACAAAATCATGACAAGGCAGGTTTTGTCACTCAGCTAACAGCATTTTAAATCACAGAGATACCAAAATATCTCCTCTGCATAATGTAAAAAGTCACCCAATTAACCACTTAAATAATTGACCAAAGAGCCAATGCGATAAAGTTTGGGCTCTTTAGTTCTCCACAATGTCTGATGATTACTGGGGACGCGGCGGCGATTCAATCCAGTCACCATAAACCTCGGCGATCTGGTATACGTTATCCCAATCGAATGGGAACTTCTTCCGGTACGGACGAACGAACCCTGTTTCATTGGATGCGACATTCTTGGTTGGAGCAGAAATGCCAGCACTGCTTCCCAATTGCTGTGGATTGAAGGAACCAACACCCTGCAGTTCTGTCAGTATCAAGAAGTATCCCAAATCAGAAATGGTATAAGGAAAAACAAAGAATATAGTCAAGAAAACTTTGGAAAAAAGAACATATATAAAGAAGAAAAAATCAAATGTTGCATAGCACTCCAATCTTATGTTGAAGTACTGAATTTTACCCAATAGATCTACGAAACTTCTGAGATATAGATTTTTTTCGCCAAGGTCTAAACACGGGGCCTTGCATAATCAACTAACATAAAAACCAGTATCACAAACACCATTCTGATTCTCTACACCTAAGACCAAAATTTAAGACTCCCACCTCCTAATAACACATAGTAATTTACAGTGTCAGCAACCTGCAAATTCTGGTAGGAAAAGTCGCCATTTTCTTATAGACATAGTCGAGAAAAAACTGCAACCATGTGTTAATAACTAAGTGCATGAAATTTCTGTGGGAGAAGCTTCACTAGTGTAGATATCAGATATCAAGTATCACCAGTAAGTCAACAGCTGAGGCCAAAAACTATGGACAACTTAGTGTGGTGATCTTTCCAGATCAATAGATATCAGGATGAAGCAATGCTAGACAGGACTATCCATGACATGTGTGAACAATGACTCATAATATATTTCCATCTTTATAGTTGAAATCTAATTTAAAGTATATCCATGACATATAGACAGGCAGTACTTTTGTAATAGTAGGTCAGTCACCAATATGCCTGGTATAAAAACATGCCTAACAGAAACGAGAAAGAGAAAATGGTCTGATAGACACAGAGCATTACTGGCTGCGAGCAGAACATATAGACAACTTTGTATGACCTTTTCAGATTGATAGATAGCAGGATGAAGCCGATTACTTGGAATATAGACAGGAGTCCATGAAATGTTTGAACATAGATTTGTAAAACATGTCCATCCTTATAGTTGACATCCAATTTAAGTACAGGAAGATACCTCAATAGTAGCATGTTTGTCGATAAAATGTCGTATAAAAAAACATGCCTAACAGAAATAAGAACAGAGAAAGGGTATGGTAGAAATCAGAGGATAGAAGTTAGAATACACAAAATTGCACATTAACCATGTTTTTGTTTTCAACGAAGTCTTGACAAGAATCTGTATACGGGTTCGAGGTGTGCAAGAGACATGGTGCTCAATCAAATAATGGACACAAGCTATGATTGGACTGTCTCCCCGGCTTAATGAAAAGACAACCCCATTCTACATTTCATCAAGATGAAAATCATGCCTTGTCCATTCCTCCAGATATCAAGACTCAGACAATATGCTGTATGCATCTCGTTTTTTACAGTGCCAAAAGGTTAGAGGAAAAAGCCCCACTCCTCCCACCCCCTGGGCCCCCACCCCACCAGCTCTCTCCCACCACACCACAATCCCTGCCCTCCCCCTTCCCCCTCCCCACCATAACACCCATCACCTTATCCCCACCCATCCACATAATTTTGTGCATACCGAACACAAGAAAATAAGTAAAAATGCACTTATTTTCATAGAAAATGTTTTCTAGAAAAATATTTTCTATGAAAAACATTTTCCTCCAAACTAAACACACCCCTAATCTAATAGACATAATAAAGAATTATCACGGGTTTGCACATAGTAACTGTTAATTTATACAAGAATTATTTCACAATCAGCTTATGAAAAAGACAAAAAATATCAACATGAAAATCAACTCAACAAACTAAGCAAGGATCGAACAATACAACAGGGGTATAACCATTCAATATAGAACTAATTACAACAACAACAACATACCAAGTGAAATCCCACAAGTGGGGTCTGGGGAGTATAGAGTGTATGCAAACCTTACCACTACTTTATGGAGGCAGAGAGGCCGTTTCCGAAAGACCCTCGGCTTAAGTGCAACAAATCCAAGTAAAAGAACAAGAGAACAGTGAAGAAAGCATAACAATTAATAACAACAAAATAATGTGATAATCCAAATACAACAAACAACATATGATGATAGATAATATTGAACTAATTAATAGGTGTGAAAATACCTGTAGTCCCATGAGCAAATTGACATGATGAACCATAAAAACAGCTACCAGTCCTTTCCCACCTGTAGCAAAGCCTAGTCTTCCGCTTCTTACGTAAAATCTCAACAGAATTCTTAGGTTCCATCATCTCAGAATGAGTTCTTTTTCTCCCTTCATTCCCACCAGTACCACCATTAGTCACAATTGTTATAGCAGCACTCTCCCTGTATTCACCTTTACCCCCTTCATGAACAAATTGACATTCATTTCCATAAGGACACCCATTACCACCAGCAAAATAACGACATTCCACCATTTTACCAAGATTTCCAGCTTGCTCAACCCCAATAACCTGCGAAGGCAGCAGCCCATATGCATTACCCCCACCACCAGTAGCATGAACGTAACGACACTTTTCACCTAAAGCACAGTTACCCCACCTCTGGAACTGTAAGCATATTGGCACATTTGACCTGTTACCTTCCTGGGCCATTCTTGAATTCTTCCCTCTGGGTTTCTTCGAGTTCAAAGATACACATTCAACAGCATTAAAATTAGTCCCACATTTTTCATCACTATACTCTGCATGTTTACTAGAAATTCTAAGATTATTAACAGGCCTACTCATTCTCATACTGTTTGAGATTTCTAGGGTTTAGCAAAAATCAGTAGAAAAAAAAAACTGCATTTTTATAGGCAGATGATCATCCTGAGTTAACAACTCTACTACTAAAATTCTATTCAAGTGGAATATTAAGGATTAACGAAGCATATAAAGTTGAAAAATCAGTAATGACTATTTAACAAGGGCGAAATGAGTCTATTCGATTTTAGAAATCAAAGAGTAGTGTACTGGGGAGTCCATTGCAAGAAACAGAAAAAAACAAATTGACTGAACACTGAAAGGTGATTATTTTCTCTTTCTTAGATAACCAGAAACGACGTCGAAGAGGACTAGGTAATCAAAATAAGTATCACACTAAGGGGTCGCTTGGTCGGGAAACAAGTTATCTGGGATCAATTATTTCGGGATTAGTTATCTCATCCTCAAATTGAGATAAAAATAACATTATAATTTCAGAATAACTAATTCTGGGATGAGTTATCTCATGCATTGAAATAAGCTTATTCTAAAATTAATCTCGAAATTAGTTATCTCTTATACCAAATGAGTTCTAATAGTCTTTTGGAATAAATAAACCTTAATTTTGAGTAATGCTTTATACAATATTTTATTCAAAAAATTTAACAAGTAGTAAAAGTTAATGTTTGAAGGTTAGATGTTAATGGTTCAATATGGGTTAGTTTGTCTCAACAAGAATATCAAATCAATTTAAGAAAAATATGACAATATTTTTAAAAGAAATATATATTGACGGTAATTGAATTAAATAAAACAAACTTTTGGAATTTTAAAAATAAAATTGGCAAATTAATTGATGCATGGTGAGTTTACGATTCTAGTCTCTTTGCAAATAAGGTGAAAAGAAGTAAAAAAGAGCAAAAGAAAGCGAAAAATGGTTGAAGGATGAATTATGGAAAATTTGACTACAGATATACAATTGCAAGGTCAACTTGTCTTGGTCAAAGTTCGTAATTGCGAAGTCAGTTGTTCGTCTCTAGATATTGCAAGTGCGAATAAAGCTTCACAATAGTGAAGTCAAATGCAAATAAAATGTTGCAATTGTGAATGACGAGGTCAAATTCAGACATAAATAGGATTTTACGTTTTTATTGATTTCGAATCTATATAGAGTGACCCAACTTTAAGGGTAACATATATTTAGCATTTTGGGCAGTCAAAATTAACAAAACAACGCAAGTTTTTAAGAAAGGGTTTTACACAATCAATGAGAATGAAGAATCAAAGTATTGGAGAGAAATTTTTATGTTTATATTCTCTCTCTTTTTTTCTGCGCATGAAATAATTTTTGTAGTTGTTTTTGTATTCTAAAACTTAAGCCTTGTTTATGATGTTTTAATTTTGATTACCATTGTTGTTATATTTATATATTACATGATTCTTATTCATAGGTAAGTAATTTCTTGATTTATTTATTAATTTTAATCTTGAATGTTTTCAAAGGGTAGCTAATCTTAGGACTCGCCTATCTACTTCAAATTAGATTTGGGAGATGCAATTTGTGATTGAGAAGATTAATTAACAAGAATTTTGGATGGTAACCTCATCAAATTGTTTTGACCGACGTGGGCGAACTACTTGTGATCACCTTTGGGTATCCAGAATGCTCCTTATAGCTTTAAGAATATTAAGTTCGATAGTCTTGCTAATCTTCGGAAGAAGCTTATAATGTATTGTTATTCAAGGTCAACTAACTTAAACTCCTTATTATTAATAAAATTTTGATATATATTGAATCGTTAATTGAGCGTGTATTTCAGAGCATTTTGCTTGTGGTCATTGATCACTTTACTTGCTTTTTAGGTTAGAAATTAGTCATAAATTCTTCGCAAACCAACCCTTGATTTGTTTGACATTGCATAATTGATGATAATTCTAGATTAGCCTGATCATACTCATATTTTTCTATGTGAATTCGATCCTAACCTTGTTAGAGTACTATATTTGCATGTGATCACATTACATCATTTTTTAGATGTAATTTTGAGCATATCACAAATTAAACTAAAAACCAAAGGCTAAAAATCGAATTATTATAAAGACAAAAAAAAATGTATGTGTGCGATTGTGCTATTAAGACTTTTAAATAGGTATTTATACAGTCGATTTGCTTTAATTTTTTTAGAATTTTTTTTTTTTTGCTTAAAATCAAAACCAAATCAAATTTTATCAATTTTTTGAATTAAAAAACAAAATTGAATTAAATTTTATCGATTTTTAAAATAAAAAACCAACCAAAAAGTGTTGATTTTTTTTCCTTTGATTTAATTCGATTTGATTTTTCAATGTTTCATGAACACCCTTAGTTAACAGGATAAACAAAAGTGTAAAAAGTTTACACACAGAAACATTTTATCATTTCATTTCCCAAAATAACGATACTTCGATAAAACAAAATCTAGATACAATCATGATTGATATGACGGGAATGATAAAAGGAAAAATGAAAAAATGAATGGTAAAAGAAGAGACAAGAATTGATTCAAGTACTAGATCTTAATCTACTTCATAAGTTGTCATAACTAAATTTCAGTTTCAATTGGGAAAAAAAATTATAAAAGGAATTAATACAGTATCGCATACCTGATTTTGCCAAGGGTTCAGAACTGCTCCTCTCTGCTTTTCTGGTAAGTTACAGGTACTTACTATGCCCTTATTTAAATAGTGCAAGAGAATAGATTATTGTAATATACATTATTATAAAATAATAAAAAAAGGTTCATATTTGCCCATGTAGTTTCACAAATAAGTTATATTTACTCTTCGTAATACTTTTTCAACATATTTTTCCTTTTCATCTAATTTCGGGTCATATTTGTACTCATACTTTCAAAAGAAGTTATTTTTATCCCCACTGCATCAAATCTCCACGTCTCACTTTAATTTTTCTATGTGGCATCTATGTGACACTTTTTTTTTCTCAATTAAAATTATTAACTCATTTAAACTTTTTTACCCCATCCAATCGATCCACTAAAAATTAATATCCAAAAATTTCGTTGTTCACTCATGGTGAATACAATTTTACCACTCAAATTCCAATAATTCCTATTTGTTCCACTGATTTTTTAAATATAAGAAATGATAACAAAATAAACTGAAAATTGAAAGTCTGACTATACCATAAAATCATCAAGTTCAAAATCGTCGTTGATCAGTCGACCTAAGGTAATATTACTGCTGCTTGTGAAATCATTTTCTTGGACAATATTGTCCATCATATTACGGAGGTTGAGGCTTGCTTTATTTGCCATCCATTTTAAGATATGGTATTGTATAATACCTTTTGAAAAAATTTCAAGAGAAGATGATATATGGACTAAAATAATGATCATTATTGAAGAAGCTTCATCATTTGCATAACTAATATGTATACATTAATTACATATTTATTATATGCAAATTATACAGAAAAATGATATGAAGGATTAAATACAATAGATATCGACAAAAATATATAATATGTGTGTGTGTATATACAGTATGAAAATTGAAAGGTGTATCTAAACTATACATAGTGCATATAACTATTTATGAATATTTAGTGTCCATATGCATTATGTGTATAAAGTGTATAATGCGTACATACAGTATATATATAACTTATAACATGTATATATATATATATATATATATATATATATATATATATATATATATATATATATATAGTGTATAATCTTTCTCTCACAAATATTCTTACTTTTTCTCTCCATATCTCTTTTAGATTATATTTTTTAAAGTTTTGTGAGTGGATGAGACTAGTCTAGGAGTTGATAAGTCTGATTTTTATTAATTTAATTTTTAGAGTATGTGAATAGAGTGGTTCAGTAATTGCATTGTGGTCGTGGAAGTACGATGACAACAGAGTGGTAGTAGAGTTACTTTTTGTGTCACGAAAATAATTTATAAATGATGAAAAAAAAAATATTAATTCATTAGATGAATATAAATGTCACATGCTTGTTGAGTTACTCACTTTTTTCGAGCCATTAAGCTTACTTGAAAGTTAAAGAAAACTCAAAAAAGACAAAAAAAAGATAAGATAAGAAAGGAAGATTGTTACTCACGTTAATTGGGACTTCTGTTAATGTGCTTTTAATTTTTTAGCCACTAAATTTTAATTGAATTTCTTCGACTAGCCCTATATTAAATGTTTTGACTGAGAGGCCAACTTTGTAAGTGTTCTATTATTTAATATCATAACTAATATACGAATAACTTATAGTTAAAATGTCTTATTGGTTCTTGAGGGAGGCGTTACTGATAGTAGAAGAAGAAGTGGATAACAATAACGGTATTCTAACAGTATCAAAAGGGTAATACTAGTAATTCTTTTTGAATAGTACAATGACTAATTGACCTTTTCCCCTTCTGAAAATTAAAGTGTCATCTTACTTTTGAATCTTCATTGACCACATTGTCATTAAAGATTGACAGAAAAATATATTACTTCTTGCTTGTATTTATTTCTGTTAAAAAAAATTATTTTCATTTTAAATAAAAAATCGCTGGAACCGTCTGATGATATAAGTTTGTCAAAAAAAGCTCAATACAAAATTGAAATCTACTTTTATTGCTATTACTTTGTCAAATGGCTTTCCTCGACTAACTATGATTTGAGCAATAATAGCAATTGCTACTGTGGTTATTATCAGTTTGGATTTATGCCTGGACGCTCAACTACTGAGGCCATTCATCTCATAAGGAGACTAGTAGAGCAATATAGGAAGAGGAAGAAGGACTTGCACATGGTGTTCATCGACTTGGAGAAGGCTTATGATAGAGTCCCCAGGGAGGTTTTGTGGAGGTGCTTGGAGGCTAGAGGTGTTCCTATGGTGTATGCTAGGGCGATTAAGGATATGTATGATGGAGCTAAGACTCGAGTTAGGACGGTGGAAGGGGACTCTGAGCACTTTCATGTCTTGATGGGGTTACATCAAGGATCGACGCTTAGCCCGTTTTTATTTGCTTTGGTGATGGATGTTTTGACGTTGCAAATTCAAGGTGAGGTGCCTTGGTGTTTGCTTTTTGCGGACGATGTAGTCTTGATTGATGAGACTTGTGGTGGAGTTAATGATAAGTTGGAGGTTTGGAGGAAAACCCTCGAGTCTAAGGAATTTAGGTTGAGTAGGTCCAAGACGGAGTACTTGGAGTGTAAGTTCAGCGAGACGTCGCATGAGGCTGAGGTGGTTATAAAGCTTGGTACGCAGGTCATCCTAAAGAGAGATAGTTTCAAATATCTTGGGTCTATGATTCAGGGGAATGAAGAGATTGATGAGGATGTCACTCACCGGATTGGGGTAGGATGGATGAAATGGAGGCTCGCGTCTGGAATCTTGTGTGATAAGAAGGTGTCTCCTAAACTCAAAGGCAAGTTCTACAGAGTAGTGGTTAGACCGGCTTTGTTATATGGTGCAGAGTGTTGGCCAGTCAACAAAGCTCACATCCAAAAGATGAAGGTGGCGGAGATGAGAATGTTGCGGTGGATGTGTGGATGTACTAGGAAGGATAGGATTAGGAATGAGATTATTCGAGATAAAGTGGGAGTAGCGTCGGTGGAAGCCAAGATGCGGGAAGTGCGGTTGAAATGGTTTGGGCATGTGTTGAGGAGGGGCACGGATGCCCCAGTGCGAAGGTGTGAGATGTTGGCTAGGGATGGATTCAGATGAGGAAGGGGTAGACCGAAGAAATATTGGAGGGAGGTGATTAGACATGATATGGAGCAGCTTCACCTTACCGAGGACATGACCCTAGATAGGAAGGTGTGGAGGAGGCGGATTAGGGTAGAAGGTTAGTAGGAAGGGGGCGTCATTGTTAGTAGATAGGAGAATTTTTTTTCATTAATGGTGCTGGTAGCTAGAGTATTTGTATTATTTCAAGTGTGTTATTACTTGTTGTACTACTTGGTGGGTCCTGCTTATATTATTATTGGGTGTGGTTATACATATCGTTTCTTGTCCCTATACTATTTCTTTTCTACACTGATGTATCTTGAGCCGGGGATCTTTCGAAAACAGCCTCTCTATCTCACATCTGAGGTAGTGGTATGGACTGCGTACACTTTGAAAGCATTTTTATTAAATGGTTAGAATGCAAAGTGTAAAGCTTTTTTAAGCTTATCCAAAAGAAGAAGTCCAAATACGTAGTTACAAAAATATTTACTAAAAAATACATTGTAAGAAAATGTGACTTCTTGTTTAATTCTTTTGTAATTGTGTCCTTTCAATTCTCCTTTAACGGATGAATTCATTTGGTGAGACAATTCTTGTTTAACTGATGAATTAATTTATTCAATTCACCATTAACTCACTCTTGTAATGTCCTTTATTCCTCACCTATATAAACCACTCCTTTTGTGAACAAAAGACACCAACAAAAGTGAAAGAAAAACATCTCCCTCCTTTCTTCCTAAGTTTCTTATTTTGGGCAATAGTTTTGAGCAACCTCCAAACTTCCAGCCACGAGTGCACGTGTTTGGAAGTAGCTGTGGAACCTTGGGGAGCGACCGGCTAGAAGGATTTGCACCAAAGTCGGGCCGAAATCGCTTTCAAGGCAGTGGCTTGCCACGACACAGTATTTGTGACTATTTTCTTCTTCTTATTTAATTCCAGTTCCATATCAATATTGTAGTATTTTTCCAACACACTTACCCTCCCCAGACCTCACGTAGTGGGAATATACTGGATATGTTGTTGTTGTTGTTATTGCTACTGTAGTCATTATATTCATTCAAACACCCTCCCTCACTGTGGAAAAGTGAATATAGCGTAGATACTTCAATGAAAATAAATGTTTTCACTATTAGATCTAGAGTTCAAGCTCTACGGAAAAAAATTCTACTATGAAGCTAGATTAGTCGGCTAGTGATTTTTGAATTAAAAAATAATTCTAAAAATATCAATTTTCAACTTCCCAACCATATGTTTAAGGTAGAGAATCCAATAATTTAATAAAATCGGCAAATCAATCATCTTTCAATTTGAAAATGTATTATTTTGCAACAAATAAATTCGATCCATCCATTGAACCTTATTTTATTACAGGGAAAGTAGGGAGATGACACCTCCTCTACAAATTCTCCCCCCCCCCCCAAAAAAAGAAGAAAAAAACATTAACAAACAAAACATGAAATTAAGAAAAACTACAAAGCGCAATACTCAAAAGTATGACATAAATTCCCGAAGGATAATTTAAATGCCGGTACTAGGATTGTGCGGGTTGGTTGGATAGTTCAAGCCATCAAGATTCGTATTGCCTGGTATGCTGGTGGTACTATTTGGGAAGTCATCATCAAAGTTGATGGTGTCTGGCTGGTTCAAATAGTTGCCACCAGTAGTGCCAGTAGTGTTGTGTGGAGGATTCATTCCGAGGGTATTCTTGACCGCATCAGCTGCACCTTGTGCCATGTGGGCTGCACCAGTTGCAGCTCCTCGAGCCATGTTCACTGCACTTCCTGCTGCTCCTTGAGCCATGTTTTTCACTTGTGCCCCAGTCTGAAATATTAGTAACATCATATCTTATTCGTTCGATTTATCGTCTAGTCACTTATTAATGATCGATTAGCACTCATGAGCAAGAAAATTTAGGAATGTTTAATTACCTCTTGAAGCAAGTTGGTTGCTTGGCCTTGGCTTGGGTTATGGATGTCAGATGGTTGGTTCAGCAAGTCTTCCCTTCTCATCTACAATTGGTTAAAGAAAAGGTAAGTATAAGGCATATCAAGATATAGGTGGATAGGACTGAACTTAAGCCGATCAAAATAAGATGAGTTATTAAATAAACGAATCATTAACCTCTCAGATGTTGTTTAGATTGAAATGGTTGGTTCAAGATGCGCTAAATAATGATTTGCTCAACCCACCCATGTATTTTCAAATTTAATTTTCTATAATTATTTTGTTATAATTTTTGCGATTATCAAACTTCTTTTTTTCTGATTTATTACATATATATATATAATATAACAAATAAAGTCTTTTTAATAGTTTACCAAAAAATAATATTTACGGTTCAATTTGGGCTATATGTTTAATCCAAATCGGTTCAACTTTTAAATGAGTTGAACTAGACGGGTCAAAACACAAATCTAATAAATAAACATCAATAACATGTCCTCACATGAACAAATTAAATAAATTATATTTTTATGAGTTAATTTCGACGATATGTGACTTGAGTAAAAAATGAGCTTCATAAGGAAGTGTAATGAAACCTGAGCTTGGCCGGGAACGTTGATACTGCTATGAAGGTTGTCACTTCCTTGGTTTGCCATCTTAATTGGTTTTTGTTGCTTAATTTTGTTTATGTTTAAGAAGTAGTGCACTAGTAATTGTAGATCAAATTGCAAAATATGGAATGAATTTTGGAAATTGTTGGATTGGTGAATTTATAAGCTTCACAAATGCACAATTGGTGATCTCAATTCATGCATATTCTAACACATGGCATATAGTGCAACAACTTGATAACTCCTAGCATGGCGGATGATTTTCATCGGACAAAAATGTCTGAAAGAATCATTCACCCGTTTATTTTGGGGAAAGTTTTAATAGTTCAAAAAAAATATTGTTACTGTGAAAATTAGGACTTCAAGCCAATAATTTCCTCTTAATTAATGGTTTTCTTGGTAATTCTCATGTACAATAGTCTCTGCAGAGTCGCAGAGCTTGTTGACTCTCGTTAACATTTGTTCAAACTTCATTTTCTTTTACCGTCAGTATTCACATTGACCATTGGTAGCTAGTCCATTGTCACATTTACAGAACATCAAAAATATATTCTTTCTTACTGCAATTGAATTTCGAAAGAAAATTTTACGTCATCATAATAATTATATATTTCGATCCAATTGGTTCTCATTCTAGTGAAATAAGAAACAAACATGACAAGGTAATGCCCCTGTCCACAATTTTCTTAAAATTAAATTTATCACATCATTAAATTTCTCCCAAAATACAAAATCTAATAGAAATGATCATTGAAGCGAATTAGATAAAATAAGATAACAAAAAAAAGTGACTTTAACAGTCAATTACTCAAACTTGAGTAAATAGTTTATTTTGCAACCAATTAAGTTACGTTACTTATTTAACTCAATACTATTTTTTTCTTTTTTTCTTTATTTTACCCAATACTATATCACTATTTTTCTTGAGGAATTAATGCAGCATGCAGCATGCAGCATGCAGCATGCAGCAGGCAGGAAGATATATATCAGTAATCATTTTTGTCATCGATATAAGCGTTGGGAAATGGGTACGTAACATAAAAGTTTGACCGAAGGACGGAAGCTAACTAGAGCATGGCACGTGCCCCTTACACGCGTCAAATAACAGGATACGTGTCAACAATATATCACACTACCAACTCTTTATAAACCATGCAGTACCGGTGCTCCAAAAATATAACTCTTCAAGCAAGAATATCCATATATTTCTTGTATTCTTCTTATATTCCTCTTTCTACTTTCCTACTGCTTTTGTGCACACACAACATATCCATATCAATTCACTTTTGTAAGTTGAAACACTGTTAAGGATGGCTTCCCACGAGCAGAGCTACAGAGCTGGTGAAACCAAGGGCCAGACTCAGGTATATAATGCATATAATCTTTTTACAATGCAGCCATACATAACTAGGAAGCCACCCAGCTCATATTTGACTTTGAGTTCAAGTTATACTTCACATATGACAGTATTAAGATTCTTTATACGTTGTACTATATTTGATTTGAATTAAAAATGACAGTATAATGATTATTTTACTGGTATTAATATAATTTTAACTTTGTTAGCAGATCAGTAAAAAGTTTTACATATATATTACTCCCTCTTTTTAAAGAAGAGTGACCTATTTTGACTTATGGCCTTAAATATGTTATTAAATATATTATGTGAATAGTTGAAATTAAAAAATTGCTAAAAAAGAAAAGGATTATTTTTTTAGAACGGACTAAAAAGAAAAATAGATCAAATTCTTTTTGAGGGAATCGTCAATTAATCAAACTAATGTTCGGTTTCAATTAAGATGCAGTATTGTGTTTATATTTTGTCTGTTTAATTTGGAGTACAGGCGAAGGTTGGTCAAGCAATGGAAGACGTGAAGGACAAGGCTCAAGCAGCCAAGGACAGGACTTCTGAGGTGGCGCATTCAGCCAAAGGAACGGCCCACGAGAAGACGGGCACAGCCAAAGATATGACTTCAGATGCAGCTCAGGCAACCAAAGATAAGACAAGTGGAGCAGCTCAGGCAACCAAGGATAAGGCCAGTGGTGCAGCTCAGGCAACCAAAGACAAGACAGCTGGAGCAGCTCAGGCTACCAAGGAAAAGGCCAGTGGAGCAGCGCAGGCTACAAAAGACAAGGCTTCAGAAATGATGGAGTCGGCGAAAGAAACCGCTCAGGCTGGTCAAGAGAAAACTGGTAGCATCCTCCAGCAGACTGGACAACAGGTGAAGAGCATGGCGCAGGGCGCTGCTGAGGCTGTGAAGCACACTTTTGGCATGGCTGATACTGAGGAAGATCCTCATGCCACAAAAACAACCAGAGAACCTTAGATCAATAGACTAGTCTCTTTCTTCATGGATTCAAGTACTCGTGTATCTTTATGTTTAGTGAGCTTGTTTTACCTTTGAAGTTTCCCTCCTTTTGAGGAGATGATGGTTTACTGTAATAATAAAAGATTTCCACTTTGCTGCGACTTAACATCAAGCTGCAAGAAATTGGTCTACATGGGTACCGTGCAATTTCGTGTTTAAGTGAACATGTCTTGATATCCCTTCAATTTGCCTACTGTTATAGTATTTGATCTTAACCCCTAAAGATGTCAATCTTAATTTTGCGTTAGCGAAGTTTAGCAAATTACTTGATAAAACCTTCCGGGTGTGTTCTAGATTTTTGTTCCTTTAAGAGATGTCTTAAATTTATCTTAGCAAAATTTATCTTTAATTAGTAGCTCAGCACATGACATTTGCAAGGGAGACTATGTTGAGTACCACATCCTCTAATTCTCCCCCACTTGCGTGACACAACTTTTGGGGTTCAAATTTAAGTGTTGGGGTTTGAATTAGCTTTAAATTTAAGCGTTGCATCCTGTCTCGGACAGGAGGTACTATATTGCCCAGAGTCTTATATGGGACAATTCTTAATAGAGATTTTGGTAGTCAGTTCTTCGCAAGTTAATTTTTGGAGTTTGAATTAGGTGGGAGGTTGAGCGTTGAGTCATCTGACCTGGGATAAGAGATTCATTCCCTTAATAGAAGATTTTGGTAGCCAGCTCTCAATACTACATGTTTAGTTTGCTAGATATTCAGAGCGGGTTGTTATAGTACTTGGGAATATTTTGGAAGGTGCAATCTTATAATGCCCAACTGAAACTTCGAACTCTCAGTTAAACAAGTGTCGAGCTTGATCGAAACTGTGATCGATTCAAATTCAAGCTCGACACAACACTCTTCATTTAGAACTCCTCTCTCTTCTTGATTTCGCAAGCTTTAATCGTACACTTTTAACTCAAAATCTTGTAGCGATTACCTATCTCCCAGAAAAATAAAATACAAAAATAGCTTCTTACAGAAGGGGAACAAAAAAATTGCAAACTCTAATTTCATCTTTGATTGACAGCACCCATGACAGGATATGGTGGGCAGACAAATAACTGGAGCCTCAAAATCATTTTCTATACTTTCTAAAACAAAAATCGTCAGGTCACAAAGCTTCTTCTCCCGGTTATATCCTCTATCGAGTCGGTATGTCTTGATATCTGAGTCATAACGTCCATTTGGATCCGTTGCCCATTTCCCAGAGTTCGTGCATTTGTCCAAAATACGTATGCATTCTCGTAAAAGTGGCTGAATTATTGGTTAGAATTGAGAACTCACTCGCTCATGCCATCACTTCCTTCATGATCACTAATATCACTGAAATCCTCAGGTTCCTCAACATCTGGAATGCTTTCTGTTTCCATAGTAACTTCAGAACCCTCCTCGTCACTATCATCGTTATCTTCATAGATGACCGGCTGTATGGCACCATCTTCATCATCACCATCATCAATAGTCTGTGAAAACATAATAAGTTTGTCAAGATTCCATTCGGAAGAGGTTGAGAGAGAGGACGTAATTGAGGGATTCACATTCTGCATTGTCCTTACCCCTGCGCAAAGCAATTCTAAGGAGCTTGATAGCTGAAGAGCTTGGTGGAGAGTTGAAAGTCTCGCATCAATAAGCTGCACAAAGACCAACAAAGTACTTTGGATGCATTCTACCAGTCACTATAAGTACTCTATCAACATAATGAGAAGTTAATCCTCTAACCTGATATAAAGAGTTGAGTGCATGCAAAGAGGATTCTTGAGACATTATTCCACTAGCGTGTTGGAGAAGCAAACTTCGTAGCCAAGGAAGGGCACAAGCCAATACAGCACCCCTGTCAATAAAAAGTATCATAATAGACGTTAACTAGACCAATCCATGACAGCGGAGACTTGTGAGAAGGCAACTGCACAATCCCAATGTGGATGGCAGAAAGGTTTTCATTATATCTATAGCATTGGACAATACATTGACAGCAAAGGACAATTTGAGCCACGTAATGAGTCTCATAATTAGCATTCACCCCTCTGGTGCAGTCTAACTTGATATTCTTAAGGTGGTCAAATGCACAATTAAGGCAAACTACCATATAAAGGAACATCTAGATTTATGACACACACAATCTCCTTTACCTTGACTGGATAATTGACAAGAGTGACTGTAAAAGCTTGAGAACATCTGAAGGATTTAAAAGAGATACTGAATTTGCAATGACCTGCATAATCAAGCTAAATCCCACTGATTAGGAAATAAAACATCAGTTCAGATTTAGAACCCAGAAAATAATTCAGTTGAAATATAACCTTCTCATCTTGTCTGTATAAGCAATCTATCAAAAGTGCTCGATCATCAGCATGAAGTGCTTGCTTCAGCAGAACATGAACTGAATCAGCACTTGGAGGCTTTGTCTGCGGAGCAGATTCTAGATTCTTGTTGCTTTTATCTTCATTATTGTCAGCCAAATCGAGCATTGCTAGTTTCTCACCCATGGTTGGCTCGTTCAGATCGTCAATCTGAACTCCATCAATAGGTTCACCGTTGCCTACATATCATCAGACAAAAACGTTATCCTCTAGAAGGTAGTGAATGCTCTTCAAGTCTTTAATATCAAATGACCCCTCGTCCTAATGCTCAATACACACAAACATCAGAAAGATGACACATAAAGATCCACCCGCTAAAAAAAAAAAGATGACCCCCTTTCAAAGGAATGAACAGGAGCTCTACTGAACACTCAACGGACTGACCAAGTACCAAACAACTCCTGGGGTCTATTCTACTGGAAGCAGTCTACTTGTGAACAACCACCCGCATAACACAATGTCCATCTAGGAAGATCTAAAATGTTAAGAAGCCCAAACTAATAATTATATCCAATTGCCAGTTTGAAGAACAGAAAATAAGGTGTTCAATTTTTATCAGGGTAAGTACACCTTGACACCCTCTCTACCTCGCAAAGGTAGAGGTAAGGTTTGCGAACATCCTACCCTCCCCAGACCCCACTTCTGGGACTACACCGAGTATGGTGTTGTTGGTATACCTTGACATCTTAAGGTTTTCCAAATTCAATAAATATTAGGGTCAAATACATTGACCACACTCCTAGATATTCCCATAATACAAAGAACCTTTCTGTACTTGTAAAATATGCTATTCCCCGACTTTAATTATCCGTTTTGCTAGTTAACAGTAGGCTTGACTATAAAGTTTGAAGTTGTGAGGCGATATCAAGTAAATGGATCGGCACAGATTCTCTATATACTGAATTGTACTTTATTCTTAGTCATTCTCCAATATATAAAGGTTAGTCTGATCTGTGGTGGAGATCACTAATAAGTGAGTGCTTTGAAGAGCAATAGGTCTGGGGAGCCACCTAAAATATGTTGAAACTCAATGTGAGCAATGCAAAAATCATGCAACATATCATACCATTATCTGTGATAGTTGCTCCACCAGTGAAATCCAGATCAGATGCTGGTCGTTTGTTCGTCACTTTGCTTCTCTGGATTAAGTTAGCACCTTCCACTTCCATATCTGCACCTGAAACAGAGGGAGAAGCTATTATAAAGATTTTAAGGCTAATTCTATTCTTGAAACTGTGCACATCATAAATAAAAAATATCAATTTATTATACACATGATGTATCAGTGCGCGTGATACATGAAATTCTCAAAAACCTTAGTGAAAACTAACAGAGTGATGGACTCATTTGCAAAAAAGTTGGCAACTTAACAAATTGCACGTGATAAATAAAATTCTCAAAAACTTTTGTTAAAACTAAGAGAGTGAAGGCCTCATTTGCAAAAAAGTTGGCAACTTTACAAATGCTTTAATCTCTCACAGTGACTATTAGACCATCTAAAACATCAAGACAAGAATTCAAGTTTAAGATGATGTAGCTCAGCACTGCTTGGCCAGTCAGGAGTACAAATGGGAGAGGGGAAGGGGTGACAGTGACACGGACTTCTGTAAAGGAGTTGATTTTTCCACAAGGAGACAGGAAAACATAAACTGCTATTAACACCTTTTTTGAAATGACCATTTTCTTGAACTGCAGCAACCTCTTTCTCGGTCTGGGATCCTGCTGCTATGACGATATCCTCCCCTGGACTTGAAATGTCTACTGATGTAAACTCTGGGGATTCAATAGAGCCATAAGCAATCAAGGCTCTCAAATGTGCATCTCTATCTAAAGCATGCAATCTGGCAGCAATTACGCGCACAAGATTCTTTTTAGCTCTTCCAGCTCTCTCATCTGTTTCCCCTTTGCTGGCTTTTACTGTGATCTTAATTGGCTTTGCAACTTCATCAGTGACAGACTCAAAGTTCCAAACATAACAAACACCCTTCTCTGATATTGCAAGGACAACCCTACCATCTTCTCCCTTGCAATTATTCCTGCATTCAACCATTAGAGGAGGATGTTTCATGGAAACAAGATGCCCATAATCTGCAGCCCTTTCCCCAAAATCAAGTTTCCACACTTGAAGTTGTTTCTCGCCAAACCCCGCAGTAACAGCAAATTGGGCATCATTAGATAGCCAAATACGTTGAGCAGCATCCTGTTATAGCAGCTTTTTATATTTATGGATCTTTCTAGACTTAAAATAATATCACATAATGAAGACAAAACTTAAAACAGCTTACTGAATCAGGAGAAAACTTCAGCAACTCTTTCCCGCTTTCTGAACTTAGAAATCGCAACTTATCACTGGCCACAGCTATAATTTTCTCATCTTCACAATGAGAATAAGGAAGTCAAATTAAAGTACTTAAAGTAACAAAGAAATTTAAGACATAAGTTGGATACAAACCAGTCGAATGAGCTACTGAGGAAATGGGCTTCTTTGACCCTTTGAACTCTTTGATGACTTCTCCAGTTTCGGAGTTCATCTCAAATACTAAACCATTCGCACCAACAGCATGAATCCTACGACCTTTGCCCACAAAAAACAGACTAGCAGCTCCGCTGCATTCAAAAGCAAAATATTTCTAATTTACACTTTTTAACCGTTTTTGGTGATAACAACGACATCCATCATTCAACTAAGGGCATTCATCCTGTCTAAGTGTTTCTTAACAAAGTACTACTCCGTCCTACATAAGAGCAAAAGTACCTTCTGTCAAAAAAAAAACATACCTAGGAAGGGCTCCATCTTTTCTCCACTTTACCAATCCAGCGGAAATGTCGACTGCTAAAACATTTCCGTCATCTGAGCCAAGAGCTACTAATAGACATTGTTCTTTTCTGCGCTAAAAAATCAAAACCAAAAGATATCACAAAGTCGTGAGATAAAAAATGGCCTAACGAAGTTGACATAAATCACTATAATCAAAAGCGTTACAGCAAAACAATGAGTGCATTGGCTAAATATTGAATTCACACATAGAGGTGGAGAAATCAGATCTTGTTCAAAAGACTTCGGCTGATTTTTTTTACCACTGCATCATTACAATAATCAAAGGCGCTATTTTCAATAGTCTTTGTCATACCTTCTTTCCAACAATACAGCACGCCATGTAAGAAAAACTGTCTCCAGAATTCTCCGGTCTCCACTGACCAAATAGACTTCCACTACTTGTGTTCCAAACCTGAAGAATAAGCAACAATTAGTCACAGAGTATGTAATAAGTAAAGCAAAAGAATACAAACACAAGTTACCAGATCAAAAAAGAATACAAACACAAAGGTAATAGCAAAGCAGAGTGGTAACAATTTTAGAAAACGCAATTGCTGGCATAGCAGTTCTTTTCACTAACTTGACTCCGTAACTGTTGAATTGCAATATGACATCTATGGAAACCAAAAAGTATACAGAAAATTGAATAATGGAATCACACACGAACCTTATCTAATCTTGATAGTGGTTGAACTTCTTTACTTCATACTTTTCAAATTTAATTTACACTTTAAAGACTGTTCCACTTCAAGAAGAACTTGCAATACACAGTGGCTTTAATTTAAATATAAAAGTCATGTTTTGGGAACTCCAATAATAGGATACAGTATTTCTTTTTGAAATGGAAAAATCTTTCTTCTTAATTTCTTTTCTTTACATTTAATGGGAGAAAAGAAAGATCTTTCCATTTCTTAATTTCTTTTCTCTACATATAATGGGAGAAAAGAGTGTCGCTGTGGCAGTTGACCTGCTGACACAATATCTGATACTCTTTGTTCCAGATTATGTAACCCTATTTCCTTTTAGTTTGGTCCCAAAAGAATGATCTCTTCTCTAAGTTAGGTAACGATTTAACTTAAAACTTTCTATTATCCCTCTAATATCAAGTTTTTATAGGACAAAATTTATGACATGTTTAAGACCACAAGATTGGAAAATCTTATAGCCCACAAATTATGGCATGTTTAGTACCACAAATTTCCAAAGTATTTCTTTCTTTCTTAAACTCTGATTCCAGTAAAATAAAAAAGAAGGAAGTAGATTAAATGTTTTACAAACATATTACTTTTGTAGAGATTTTCCTACTTCATATTCTTGTCTAACTATGTTTGACAGAGAGAATGCAATGCCCCACATAAGTGGTCTTCTGAGATATGACTATTCACATGAAGACTAAAACACCTTTTTTTTAAGGTTCCACGAATACTAAAACACTTCAGTTTCTTAAATGTCTAGGAAGAATAATATGATCTTGTCTTCTTTTTTTTTTTTTTTGAGAATTGTAACTTAATAATATGATCTTGTCTTGTACTTGCATAATAACCTACGTAAAGATTTAGGAGCACTAGCTTGCAAGTTGCACCTAACATTTGGAAAACGGTTGTTTTCTCTTCTTTCATTACCGATAAGTCGTTTGTTCTACCATTTCTTCACAGTTAATAGTCTTTCATGTTTCCTGGATTCTTTTTTTTTTTTTTTTGAACTGTTCCTGGATATAGTATTATATTCTGCTGAATATAGTACTTTTTGCATCAGAAAAAGAACGAGTAGCTAAACATGCTCGATATGGGGCAGCAAAATCTTGTTTGAGTAAGCCAACAACTCTCTCCGTCTTTTTCCATTGTTCAAATTGTTGACAATAAAAATCCATCTATGTATGCTCAAGCCATGTAATATATCTACTTTCTACATAACTTAGTCAACCAATCGAAAGAAAGCCATTCACACTAGTATTTACACAGCCAAGAAAGCAAATATTCCTCTTGAGCTAACAAAATCTCTTCAGATAGTACGCCAATTGAGGTCTATTCGGGATCAACTAGATATTATAATATTTTTTGGTGATAAATAGATAGTGAACACATCTACGTTGCAAAAAAGAGGACCGTACAAGGCAACTGTTGCTAGAAACAATATGACATAATTGCTATAATGTCATCAAATGATGTAAATAAGTATGAACATGTTATATAGCACCAAAGACTATATAGTGGAATCAAATTTTTTTAATATCGTTGCTCAGGTGCCTAGAGGGAAACCCTCCATAATGCGGCACTATTGATACATATATACTCTAAGATATTCAACTAATCAGCTTCTTAACCTATAAGAATAAAGCACCTCTCCAACCCAAAGATATTCTAAAAACACAAATATCAGCATAGTAAAGTAAAAAGTAGCAAATAAAAATCTTCCATTTTTCACTCAAACTTCATAATTTTCAATTCTATTAGTCACTAATTTTTTTTAATATCGTCGCACAATATTTCATTGAAAACTCTGTAAAGAATTGGATTTAGGGAAATGTAAAATTTTCTAATTTCTTAGTTAAATTAACGCTCAATATATTTCGCACTTGAAGCCAGTGACAAGTAAACCAATAATACCGATATGCGGAAAGAAAAAGAAAAAGGAAAAAAAGGCGGCGCAACTAAATGGAAAGGTAAGTGAAGTCTAACATTATTGGTACAAAAATTGGCGCAAGTAGAACAAACTCAGATGGCTGGTTGAAATGGAAAGTAAGAGAGCTTACTCTAACAGTTCCATCGGGAGACAATACAGCGAGATATTCACCGCCGATAGTGAATGACGTAACTATCGATTTTAGCTTCTCCCTCGCCATGATAAGCACAAATATAACAACGGAATCTGAGTACAAAGGGAACGAAGTGGCGAGTTAGCGTTATAGAATGGGCACGCTGGAGAAGTAGACAGACCAATTTGATTTATTTATTTTTCGTAGGAGAAGAGGAAAAAGGAGGAGAAAATTCGGCAGAGAGGGTTTTGGCAAGATTTAAGCAATAAAAAGTGATTCGTATTTGGGCTTCAATTTTTGTTTCATATTCAGGCCGCTACAAGGAATTTGGGCTTGGGTCACGATCTTTTGGGCGAAGTGCACGGATAAACATCTTTCGGCTGATTTATTAGGAAAAGTATGAGGAAGCCCATAATTAAGCTAAATAATAATATTTTTATAAAATTAAGTTTTATAGCAAAAATAGCATTACTTTTAGTGGGTCAAGTCATAACTGTGCCTTTACTGCACTCATGCGTAACTTCTCCCCCTTTTCACGGCTTCACTTTTATCCACTTTCTTTTTTGAGTTTACCTCTTTCATACTTCCCCAATTTTTCTCCTATTTTTAAGATTTCAAATTCAATAATATTTCTCACATTATTTTTCTTTCACTCTTCATTCGATTTCATCTAATTTTTTCGATCTCAATTATGTTTCGGCCAGATCTGGACATCACCAGAGTTGTCATCAGAGGACATCACTGTTGATTTGGCGAAAAGGTTATTGATAGTTCGTGATTGTTGTGGGTGTTCGTCGGAGTTTGTGGGTTTGCTATCCGTCGAAGTCGAAAGTTTCAGTGAAGTAGAAAGTTTTAGTGAAGTTGAAGCTCGTTAATAGGTTGAATTTCATTGAAAAAGAAAATGGGATCTGTTTGATCGAAGCTCAAAGCTTCAACATTAATGGCGGTTCTCAAGAATAGAGGATGATAAAGAATTGGGTACTTGTGGTGGTGGAGGTCATCGGAAAAAATAGGGAAAGGGAAAGGTTGGAGGTTGTTTAGTGGTGGTTGTATATGTATTTTTTATATGTATTTGATGTCAATAAAATTTAAATTTGCAGTTGTATATGTATTTCGTAACAAATAAATGAATTTGTATATGTATTTCAAAGAATGATGACAGTGTTTTTAATGGGTCTACGTGTTGTATATGTATTTGATGTCATAAAAATAGTTATGTATTTTGTATGTTGATAAGGCCTGAGATTTATAGTTGTATACGTATTTTGATGTCAATAAAGTCTAAATTTGCAGTTGTATATGTATAAATGATTTGTATAAAAAACGAGAAAGAGAAAATATAAAATACAAAGAGTGAGAGAGGTGACAATATAAAAAATAAAATACAAAAAAAATGAGAAAAAGAGAGAGTGGTGAAAATATAAAATACAAAGAGGGAGAGAAACATGAAAATATAGAATATAAAATATATATAATAAAAAAAAAAGATAAAGAGAACATGAAGAGAAATATATGCTAGAAAAAGAGAAAAGAGAGAAAGAGAGAAAATCAGGGTGAAAATCTTATTTTTTGATACTCACTAAAAAAAATCTTCCTATTTGAAAATGGAATCTTCAATTAATCTTTAATTGAACATGATTTAAGGGAGAACTGATATTCTTTTTCTTTTTTAAACTCAAGTTGTTAGGAGATTCAGCAATTTGTATATGTATTTAGCCACTAAAAAACATCTCCAAATACAAATACAAGTTGCTATTTAGGGTAATTATCAACTTGTTGCTATGAGTAGCTCAATTAATGACTCAAGTTTGCTATTTCTGAAGTTTCTCCTTATGTAAATGATCATTTTTAAGGTCATTATTTAAATTTTGTACCTATTTTACAAATACTATCTTGAAAAAACAAATACTATCTTGAAATTTTTTTCCTTCCGCACATAAATTGTAAAATACAAATAAAAAGAGAATCATTTAATAATCAACTGTACCAAAAGAGGGGATAATAATCAGGATAAATTTCACCTATTAGGTGGTTGTTTAGGTTTTAACCGGCTTTGTAAAGTATTTAAAGCTTATCAAGCACTTTAAAAAGTAATAAGTAAACTACCTCGTCACAAATTGGCTCACACATCCGATCAAGAGTGTATTAAGCAAGTATATTACATCGCAAATACCATGTGTTATTTGGCCCTCCTTGATTAAAAAGAAGAATATAGGTTGTAGACGTCTCTAACCTATCAGACTATTCTTTTTGATTGAGCAAATTTAGTTTTGATCAAGAAAAGCACTGGATGATGGCCTAGATGAAAGAAATAGTGTCAGCCTTGACCAACAAGGTTGTTGGTCTTCGAGCGAGGCAAATATTAGTTATTTATAAATTGTCCCTTATCGACAAAAAAGAGAAATATTAATGAATTTAGTGGTTATATGAGCTATCTCACTTAAGTAGTTTTTTGATTGAGCAAATTCAGTTCTGACCAAAAGGGTGCCAGGAAGGTGGCCTAGATCAAAGAAATAGTGCCAACGATGACCAACAAGGTCGCTGGTCTTCGAGCAGGGCAAATATTAATTACATGTCAATTGCTCCTTATTGATTTAAAAGAAAAGGAAAAATTACACATTTAGTGGCTCGGCCAAAATATTTATCGCCATCTAGTGGGAATACACTGGGTATGTTATTGTTGTTGAGCTCTCATATTCAGTGTACAAACAACAACTTTGGTTTTTCTATTTACTTGGAGCAACATAACTAGACAAGACATATATTTCATTCTCACCTAACTGAAATTTATTTTGCTTTGTCAACTATAGACAAGGCCCTTGAGCTGCATATTTATTTTTCAGTAGAAAGAAAATGATATCTTAACAATGTAGTGACCATGCAGAAGCTAGCTAGTGTTGTTTCCAATAATGGGAGATGATGTGACAAAGTCAATTGGGACCCCAAACTTAAGAAAATGGACAATTGGCAACTGCTCAAAACCAAACACGAAAGTGACAAAGAGCTTACTCCTTTGCAGTCCGCTCTCACGCTCTTCCTATTTTATATCAAAAAAGGTGAACGATTCTTTTCCCTAAAACAAGTATGGAATCAAGAACCGTCCTCCTTTTTCTTTTAATTATTCCATTACCTAACTAAAAGTTCCTACTTATAGTAGCAAGAGTTGATTCCCGCGCTTGCTTGTATCTTAGGTGTGTTTGGTACGAATGATACTATTTTTCACAAAAAATAAGTGGATTTTTATTTATTTCATGTGTCCAGTATATAAATAAAAAATATCATCATAAAAGTATTTGTATATAATTAAGACAAATGCTATTGAGGTGCGGTGAGGAGTAAGAGTGTGGGTCGGTGAGGATGGGGTTTATGGGGATGAAAATGAGGTGAGTTAGATGGGGGCCGCAGATTGAGGAGTGCAAGAAGGTTCAAATGAAACCTCTTTGTTGAAAAATTATAAGTATTATACAAACAAAGTGAAAATAATTTTTTTCTCAAATATAAATTGTTGAATTCTCTTGGTATAGTAAATCTTTTTTCAATCCCCTTATTTAAATTCTTGATTTCGCCAATTATAATGTCATTTGTAGAATTTGTTTTTCTACTTCAAAGAGTTGTTATTCCTATGAAACACAGTCAACACACCCTTAATTTGTTCAAGATTTAATGGAATTAATTAATTAATTAGGCCCTTACTATTATGGGCAGGGTTAGGCTAACAAAATCCAAATAAATAAAACGGAACGGCTATATTAAAAAAACAGTGTAATTTGAAATACAAAAAATCCCTTGCTTTACGCACCCCCTCTCTCTTCAATGTACTATATAAATAGTATTCCATCTCTCTCTTCTTCCCATTCCATAAATGTGAATTGCTTTATTTTTCATTTTTTCTATATAAAGTCATTCATTCATCTGCTTTCTTAGGATTAACGCCAACTGAAAGAAAAAAGAGGAATGGCGAATATAGGGATAATGGATAGTGCCTATTTTGTTGGGAGAAATGAGTTATTATCATGGATCAATGCTAGGTTGCAGCTTAATCTCACTCGCATTGAAGAGGTATTCCCCATTTCCATTTTTTTTTTTCTTGTTGTTTTGCATTCTCTTGAATGAATGCTTTGTGTTTATATATCGAGTTTTTTTTTGGTGAATTTCAAGTTTTTTTTTTTTTCTTTTTTCATTAATGTATTATTTTGTACCGGTTTGTGAGTTGTTTGATTTTTTCAAATAGTTTTTCTGTCGGTTATGGGTAATGAAATAAAGGAATTTTGCATTTCCTCGATTTTTCCTTCCGTTTTTCCGCCATTATTATGTTACGGTGTAAATAAGCGAATTAGACATTGATATTCATATGGCGAACTCAGCTAGCTTGATTGAGGCATTGTTGTTGTTTTCTATTTGGCTACTTTTTGCGAGATTTTCCTCGATTATTATTCAGAGTTCGCGTCATTTACATTTTGTATAGCTGTGAGCTCATCGAGATTCTTGGATGTGGCTGTAGAATCCTTTGTGTATAGGCTGTTGTTGATTTGATAATTCAATACATTTTGTATAGCTGTGAGTTCACTGAGATTCATTGGTTCGTGATTTTGGCACCTGAGTTGGACGTGGCTGTAGAATCCTTTGTGTATGGGATGTGGTTGATTTGATAATTCAATATGTATTTTCTCCAGGAAGTTGTTTATATAAGTCTTCATGCTGGTGTATGACAATGATACTAAATTGTGAAGGGTCCGCGGTTATTTAATAGATTTTCAGTTACCTAGTTATCTAAGCTCTCGATGTAGCATATTTCATGATAAGTGCCTGTTGATCTTACTGGCGTAAAAGTTAATTGGCATGGCAGGTTTCTCTACTTCAAAGGGTTTATTTGGTACTCGCCAGTCCACTAGGGTAAAGTGCAATCGAATTCTTTTGAATTATAGTCCTGATACCTAGGTAAAGCAAATGATCTGTTTGGTTTATGTAAAGATCAGGCACAGGAATAACATGCTGATGAATGGGGTAGAATTATATTACTTCTAGTAGGATTAATAAACAGTTTAATACAGAATGTGAATGGATCATATTATCTTGCTGCTGTTTTATCATGTGAAACAATTATTTATTTCTCGCTTCTGGTAGGGAAATTAGCTTTTGGTATGTTCATATGACATCATGGAGTGTCCAACCAAAATGAGATGGACAAGGAAATTTCACTGAGAAGCTTTGGACATTGAGGAATGTATGACCGAGGAGGTCTAGTCATACAAAAGATAGATCAAAATTTTCTCGTAGGAAGATATGGATCCTTAAAACAGATTAAATTTGGTGCTCATATTCTCCTTTCAAATTTATGTTACTAGATAAGCAAATGCCTATGTGATTTTTATCTATAAAGTGGGGTTGAGCTAGTATCACAGTTTGCTTTAAAGGTTCTAGTTGCATATTTTGTAATGAGTGGAAAAGATTAGCCAACATTTTAGCGACCTTCATACGTTCAGTTATTTAACTTGGTAAGTATTACAGGTTATACAGTATAGTAAGCATAAAATGATAATTACCTTTTGAAATGTTGATGATTTTGTTTCTCTTCTAATGTTTTATTACATATTTGAATTACAAATATGTTGATGATTTTGTTTCTCTTCTAATGTTTTATTACATATTTCAATTACAAATTTATTATGTAGGTTGCATCTGGGGCTGTGCAGTGTCAGATGATGGACATGACCTATCCTGGAGTTGTTCCAATGCACAAGGTGATTACTGCATATGATGTTCTGGTGGTCCTATCGTAATATGTTTAATTTGTTGTGGCATATTTTATCGACCATATTTGGTTACAGGTCAACTTTGATGCAAAGACTGAATATGACATGATCCAAAACTACAAAGTGCTGCAAGATGTTTTTAACAAGCTAAAACTTGACAAGGTAATTTCTTACGGAACACATTTCAAGTTTTATGTGGATCTTTTTACTGAGAAAGTTTGCCTCCCTTCTTTCTTCCAAAGGCAAACCTCTCAGGGCAGATAGTATTTCTCTTTGTTTTTTTTTCTTTGTCATATGAAGTGTCGCTTAAATCTTTCAACATACTTGTCTCACCTAGGTTTTGTTTTTCTGTATTTAGCACTTTGGATCTGTGATTATGTTTATCTTATATTACGAATATTAATATTAATAATAATAATAAAAGTAACAACAACAACAACAACAACAAACCCAGTGTATTCCCACTAAGTGGGGTCTGGGGGGGTAAAGTGTACGCAGTCCATACCACTACCTCATACGAAGTAGCAAGGTTGTTTCCGTCAGACCCCCGGCTCAGAATAGAAAGCAGTATAGATAGCAGTATAACAAGCAAGAAACATAAAAACAAACACAAACAAGAGGTAACATACCGCAAGGAAAAGAAACAAAACGCCCATGAAGTAATGCTAGGAACTACTATTCCAAAATCGAGCACATCGCACAAAAACAACACAAACAAGAAACTACCAGGCATAGGCATAGCACTATGCCTTCAGTTACATCGACAAACAAGGCACTCCTCCCAACTAGTAAGGACACACTCCTGCTTACTACCCCTCTACCCTAATTCGCGTCCTCCACACCTTCCTATCAAGGGTCATGTCTTCTCTAAGCTGCAGCTGCCCCATGTCATGCCTAACCACTTCCCTCTAGTATTTCTTCGGCCTACCTCTACCCCGTCTGCAATCATCCATAGCGAGCCTCTCGCATCTCCGTACTGGGGCATTCGTGCCCCGTCGCATCACATGCCCAAACCATCTCAACCTCGCTTCCCGCAACTTATCCTCTACCGAGGCTACTCCCACCTTCTCTCGAATAGCATCATTTCTCACTCTATCCCTCCTAGTAAGTCCGCACATCCATCTCAACATTCTCATTTCCGCCACCTTCAACTTCTGTATGTGCGAGTTCTTAACTGGCCAACACTCGGCTCCATACAACATAGCCGGTCGGACCACTGCTCTGTAAAACTTACCTTTAAGCTTTGGCGGCACCTTCTTATCACATAAGACTCCTGAAGCGAGCCTCCATTTCAACCACCCTGCACCAATACGGTGCATGACGTCCTCGTCAATCTCCCCATTTCCTTGGATCATAGACCCAAGATACTTGAAACTATCCCTCTTCCGAATGGCCTGAGAGTCTAGCTCCACTACCACGTCAGCCTCCTGCGTCAAAGCACTGAACTTACACTCCAGGTACTCTGTCTTGGTCCTGCTCAGCCTAAACCCTTTAGACTCTAAGGTCTGTCTCCAGACCTCCAACTTATCATTAACCCCTCCCCGGGACTCGTCAATAAGCACTACATCATCCGCAAATAACATACACCAAGGTACCTCTCCTTGAATATGCCGTGTCAATACATCCATCACCACGGCGAATAAAAAAGGGCTAAGAGTCGATCCCTGGTGTAAACCAGACGACACAGGAAAGTGCTCTGAGTCTCCTCCTACCGCCCTCACACGGGTCTTTGCTCCGTCGTACATGTCCTGAATTGACCTAATGTACGCCACAGGCACCCCTCTAACTTCCAAGCACCTCCACAAAACCTCTCTGGGGACTTTGTCGTACGCCTTCTCCAGATCGATGAACACCATATGCAAATCTTTCCTTCTTTCCCTATACTGCTCCACTAATCTCCTCACAAGATGAATGGCTTCGGTTGTCGAGCGACCTGGCATGAAACCGAACTGATTCTCGGAAATAGTCACGGTCCTCCTCAGTCTCAACTCTACCACTCTTTCCCACACCTTCATAGTATTTCTATAAAACAAAGGATTCTATGCTAGTGAGAGAAAGTAGGTACCGGTGGAATAGGTGAGGTGCTAGGAAGTCAGTCCGGACGCCACCGTTATAAAAAAACTATTTTTTTAGAACATATTCAGACATACTAGTTCAATGCTGATTTCGAGGAGTGGTTCCTTTGAGATTTTCCATTCTTAATTCCCTGCTCAGCTACCTTTTTAACCAAGTATTCAGTCATCAAGGATTAGCCTTGGTGAAACAAAATAACCTGCTGCGGAGAGGAACTAGATGATTCTTTTTGGTAAAATTTACAGCTGGTTTCCATTCTTCTTGCAGCATATTGAAGTTAACAGGCTTGTTAAGGGCCGTCCTTTGGATAATTTGGAGTTTCTGCAATGGCTGAAGCGTTATTGTGAGTCTGTAAATGGCGGTATTATGAATGAGTATGTGCTTCTTTTCACATAGTTGAGTGTTTTGTTACTTCTAATACCTGGATGCTAGATTTTCATTAGTTGTCTCTCTTTGTTGTAATTGTGCAGGAACTATAATCCTCTGGATCGCAGAAGTAAGGTTGGGAGGGAACGAAATGTGAAGGGTTCTCAGAGAAATGCAAAGTCATTGCAAACTAACAACTGTCATAACCCTGGATTAGGGGAAGGCATTACTAAGATTACAGGTGAGCGACAGTGATAGTTTCCTTATCTATTCTCGGTTAGTATTACTTTTCTTAAACTATGTTTTTGAATAGGAATAAAACAAAGTCGGTCAAGTCCAGTAAAGGGTGGGGTTAATTCTTCAATGGAGATTCAGGCTTTGTCAAAGGAGGTAATAGTCTTATATTTGTGTGAAGTTGGATCTTTCAAGTCCTATTGCTTATGGTTCAGCAGATTGATTTGAGTGAATGACTAATTGTCTCTTCTAATTTTCAAGCATTATTAAGCTCTATTTAAGGTGGCTTAGTCAATCACGCTACTTGTTTCTGTATGGTCACAGATACTCCTATTCTGACAGGATCTTGCAGAACTTTTTTGGACTGCCAAACCGCAACAAAATGTAGAACATTTGAAGCTTAGGACATGCTTCCCTTATTTATTAAGGGATCACTTCTGCTGCTGTTGGTTCTATTTTTTTTCTTTGTTTCCGACATTAGGTTCTATTTTTGACAGTAGCCTCTAAGTTTGGTTAGAGATGTTATGACAGCATAAGGATACGTCAAGATTTAAATAATTGCCAGTTTTATAGAATTCTTAATTTGTCTAACAGATGAATTATTGAGTAGTGGAAGGAAACAGCCCGAAATGGAGTGGAATGAACATTCCGGATTCATAACAGATCCCAACTAGATGGGGATTGTGGTATAGTTGTTATTGTTGTTATTCTTTGCTTTCTGTGATAAGTATCGACTTCCGTGATTATATACCTCTTAATTGCTACTTTTCCTGCTGTAAATTCACTGTTTTTGTTGCCTGGTAGTACTTCGAATGCTTATTGGCACTCATTTCTTAACCATCCAGGTTACAGATCTCAAGCTCTCTGTTGACCACTTGGAGAAAGAAAGAGATTTTTATTTTGCAAAGTTACGAGATATTGAGATTCTCTGCCAGACTTCAGAGTTAGAAGATGTCCCGGTAAGCTCTTCTCTCCCATCTTTACCAAAAGAGAATGGTTGTAATGTAGCTGCCTAGCTCCAAAAGCTCTTCTCTATAGCTTAACTTTCTTTCGCATGTCTAGCTGATATACCACAAACAAACATATGCGGGAAGGATCAGCATATATGTAATTCTACTATGTGCGCTTATTGGGCTAAAGGAACTTTGTGCTTCCCTTCTATTACATAACCACTGATAGTTTTGAACCCCTAGACCCAGCCTACCTTACACTTATAAATACTACACCAGTTGCTTGTGTCATGGATTTCCTTCGTTAATGTTTTTTAATTGTTGCATGTATAACATGGTAAGGAGAGTAGTTATATGGAGTAATTCATTTTACTTTGCTTTCTTCTGATTTATGCTGGCTATAAAAAGGGTTGTGTATGGATTGGTGTCAATGCTTAAGCATAATGCTGAGCACAGTGCTCTCTATATCTCACAGTTAGAGCAAAAATTCTACATTAAGTCATTAACGTGTATTATGAGTCATCTAATCAAAGGGTTGGTATTATTGCATTTAACAGATGGCTATGGCAGTTAAAAAGATATTGTATGCTGCTGATGCAAGAGAATCAGCTTTGGCCGAAGCTCAAGAAGTTCTAAGTCACTCTGAGGATGGAAGTAAACGTTAAACGGGAAGTGGAAGATGATAAGTAAGAATTGCGTGCAGTAGTTTCTTAAATGTAGATGTTACTGGTTCATCTTTTGATGAATGTTGCCAAGCTTCTGCTGTGTACATCCATGTTTTCTTTTGCTTTTAAAAAAGTCTCTCTAATGTTTACTTGATGGAGATATCTCCAGTGAAGCAGAATTTGTATTTCGATGATGAGAGACCATATTAGTCAACTTTAATTGAAAGAGTACCATGAAGGTACATATCTTCCACAAAATAAATGATTAAATATACAGTTAGCGATTTGGAAAAGGGGAGAGGGAAAAATAAAGACATCTTGTTTGATTTTCCTTGAGCTGAGGGTGAAACAACCTCTCTATCTCAAAAGGTAGGCACGCTCTACCCTCCTCAGGCCCCGCTTGTAGGATTACATGTGATGTGGGTATATGTTGTTGATTTTATTTAAAAAGAAAAGACAGAGAAGGTGGAGAACAGAGGGCCAAGTCAAAATTTTCTTCTATTTTTCCAAATTTTCTCTTCCCTTTCTTTGTTAATTTTCAATTTTCTCTTGTTACCCCAATGCCCTTTCCTAGAACTAGAATTACATACATCCATAATCATAGGTAATTGTAGACTCACACATTGTCCCTAATACATTTAAGAGAAGGCATTTGTCCACATTGAGCAGTTGAATTACTTGTGTTGCCGCAGAGATAGATTAAACAATCTTCTAACCTTTAATCAGACTATCAGCTATTGCTAGTTTAATTTGTTATATCTTCTTCAGTAGGAAAAAGAATTCCCAATGTAAAGAACATGGGAATGGGCATAAAGCTGAAAACAAGAGGGCACCCATTGCCTTTATTATACTGATACGCACTTGTTATCATGTGACTCCACATGAAATTTTGACAGGCCCGCAGGATTAAAAAGGGAAAAGTAGCACATATTAGCAAGGTTATTAAAATATTACTAAATTGACGAAGACTCTCCTCACCATTATGCTCCAGTAGAAAGGCTAATGTTTTGGCACAAGGGTACAAGCATCTTTGCCTGATGTACCAGAGAGCGATGCATGGTGAAGAAGCGTCTTTTTTAAAAGTGAGTAGAATTAGTGATTAGGTTAAAAGGATAAAACAGCCGAGAAAAATAATGATTATCTTGAAGAGAATGGTAAAACTTCCGTAGGTAACAAAATAGGGAACAGACTAATGTTAATCCAATTCACTTCTTCTGCATATTAGTAAGTATGCCGCCTATATATATTCCTAGTTGATTCAAGTACACACTTAAGTACTTAAAGGAATGAGCCCAGGTTGCTCTCAGAATTCTTAAAGCCAAAACTCTTGGCCGAACAGCTGTACGTTTAGATTGCCAAGACACAATTATAAGCTTCTTTCTATTTTTCTTTTGGACATACTGATATAAGTAGCATTTACATCATTACATATTAACTTGGTAAAGGCTTATCATACATAAAAAAAATATTTGCAGTTGGAACTTTATTATTTTTATTTAGCAATCCAAGGCACCACAATACCACATTTTCTTTTTCTTTTTTTCTTCACGATACCGCACTTTCTGATTAGGGAGATGTGGAGATATAACCATTGAAGGGTGTGTTTGGTAGGGAGGAAAGTATTTATAAATTTTTTCATGTTTGTTGGTCAAAAGTTTTTTTTTCAAGGAAAACAAATTTCTTGAAAATTACAAAAATGTCTTTCTAATATTTCCTAAATGCCGAACACACCCCTAAGTTGCAATTAGACTCAAAGATGGCGACGGCCAAAATGAAGTGCACGGGGTAAACAACTCGAAAGATTTTAACTGCGACTTCTCCTGGAATAAGTAGCTTTTATGTATTTGATCAGAATACTCGTAGTGCTAAAACTTTTATTCTACAGTAACATTATCAAAATTGAGAAGATCAAGACTCTTGATCCTCGGAGCGACGTTAAACAACAAGAAGAAAAAAAATTCCTCGTACTTCTTTACATAATTGGGAGAGAGAACGGCATGAAGTGGGTAAGCATAGGTACTTCAACAGCTCAATGAATTCAAACGAGGAAGAACATATCACAGTCTGTTGATTATTATCATGATTTTCATTTTCCTTTCACCTACTCATCATAGAAACAGCAGCCTTCCGTTCATCCTAATGTGTATCAAGGATATTAGCTCCACTCCATATGCAAAATTGAATGTACACTTTCCGCTAGAGAGACAGTTTCATTAGTATCAAACTGTTGAATCAGTAATAAGACTCTTGCCCTTGAACCAGTTCGCATGCATCTCATGATCTCAGATTTTCACCACTGATAGTTCGCATGCATCTCATGATCTCAGATTTTCACCACTGATAAACTTTCAGACATTGATGACATTTCCAACTGCACATGCACAGAGATGCAGATAACTTCCATTAAAATGTATCTGGAATAACAAAATTTTCATCAAATAGTTATCCGCTACTGATGGTTTCACATGATGCAATTGAATAATGATGTGATCCTTTCATTAACGGTGGAAACATAAAAACTTCAAATGCAACAGAGATGCATATAACTTCCACTAAAATGTATCTGGAAAAAAAAATAAAAATTCATCAAATAGTTATCCCCTACTTGTGGTTTCACATGATGCAATTGAATACTGATGTGATCCTTTCATTTACGGTGGAAACATAAAAATTTCGGCCTTTCGGGTCACTTCTGGATCATAGCAAGCCAGAGGAGAATACTCATATTGATGCAATAGGCCCTTCATCCATTTCAAAATGCAGAAAACTTACATTGATTTAAACAACGGATGACTAGAACTATGAATTGCAACACTGGCAAACAGACAAATAAACAAGCAACAAATTAGATGTAGTCCAATCGAAATATACTGAGTTAAGAATATTTAGAGTCAACCATATGGCAGCATAGGCATGTATCAACTGTATGATAGGAATACTATGTCACTTGGTCTATATTTCTAACAAGAGATTTATCAAATATAGCTTCTCTCACAAACTTCATACACTGGAAGGGTTTTACCTTTAAAGATTTCTCATTCTTGATTAGAGATAATGGTGCGAGTTTGTTTTTTGATAAAGAAATACTTTTGTTTCATTTTCATAAAGAAGGAAGAATTCAATTCTCTTGAATCTGGTTAACTTGAGCTGAGGATACAACACTTGCTGCTTTTGGCTTGGGCTAGAATGAATAATACCCTATATAGCTTGAGCTAAAGATACAACACTTGCTCACCAGAATCAGTTTGAAATTCCTTTTGGCCGAAAAAAGGATCAACATAAATCTATGTTCGGGTCAACCCACTTTCTCCTTGTACAAAGGTAACATGTAAAGCTATGTTCCAGAAATCAAATTGCAAAGAATTTCCATAGATCAAAGAAGCTGCCACTTATACTAAATTATCAATTTAAACAAACACCCACCACCACCACATACACAGACACACCTGGTTAAGAGTGACTTGAGTGATAAGTTTCCAGATTAATACATCTAGTACCTTTCTTAAAAAATCATGGAAGGATATATATATATATATAGTGTCAGCCAGAAGAATCTGCCCCACTATGAAGAAGCAATTAGGTACAAACATATTACCTTATCTTCTTAAAGCATGCCATTTATTTGTTTGATGATGAATTCTAAAGTCCCGTAACAGTCAAAAGTCAGTAGGAGCATGAAAGGCATCAATGCTTATCCCAAGCCCCCATTTTTTCCCAAAGCATAATTAACACTCACTCACACAAAAGCTAAATGCAATAAATAAGTAATCTCGAAACCTACCATAAATCTTCAGTGATCTGCCGATAAGTGCAAAAAGAATAGGAGTATGATGAAATCTTAACTGTTGGTTTACTCCATCCCGAAACAAGGTTCAAGGCACAGTAGGTGTCATCATCGAATGGATCAGATGTTTTTCAGAACCAAGATGTTTTTCAGAACCATCCTTAGGTGCTCTTGCAGTGTTGCCCTTTACCTAGCAGAGGATCCAGAAAAAACCCATAAGAATAAGAATGCTACAATAAATAGTAGGTTACAGCCGGAAATAAGGTTAGAGACCTATAAGGAGGATGAAAGTTGTCCCAATTGTAAACTAAGTCCTCTCTGTATTGAATAACAGCAGAAGCTATAACTGCTCCTGAATTTTGGAAAGAATAATTCCAGATGCAGGGTTTAAGAGGGTGTTTTTTCTAAGTCAACGAGCACTCAAACATGTAATGCATATCATGCTAGTATATCTTATGTTCCTCTAACATATCTCCATTATCTGCAATTAGTAATCACTGCCTATTTTGTTATGGTATCTTGAAATCAAAATCATTATGGGGCTAAGCTGCAATGGTTGTATTCCGATTTTCCATTCTACGAAAATAATATTATAAAAAAAGAAAAATATAGCTTCGCTAGGGGAACTGAACTGGATATAATCCAGAACCTTTGTTACCAGTTCTAATAGTTGTGATTATTATTTCTGCTAGGCACTTATTATTCACTTTCACATTTATTGGTTCCACATTCTCTTACATAGATATTTTTGTTTCTCCTTTCTTCTTTCTCCTTACTAAGTTAAATGCTAAAACTATTTATCAGGTACTTAGTTTCTAGTGTAGTTTTTCTAGATTTTGAACATGTAAAAGAAGCAGCTGGATGTATCGGTAAACAATTAACAATTGAAGCATGATTTCTTTGTAATCAGTACACTTTAGTGATTTATCGAAATGTTTTCAATTAACTGCAGAATATATTTAAGGATGTAATGAATATATTAAACAAAAGGGTCTACCTGCGTCATTAGAGATTTGATGACTTCCTTCGCAGCAATATTTTTGTCTGTTTCCATTCTAGCTTCTTCAGTTTTCTCTTGTAGTTGCCTTGATTTTTTCTCAAGCTCAGCCTCTAAGAACAGAGATCTCTGGGTAAGAATCTCTACCTGCATTGGGTACATCTCAGGTGCAAAGAGCACATACAGATCAACTTATACTACAAATTTCTTTCGTTTGAAAGGACAAGTAACACTGCATACAAATTAATAGTTTACTATAACTTTTAAGCTGGCTGCTGTTTCTAACCAGTTGGTCCTTTGACTGTTTCAAGAAAACCCTTTGCAAGACAAGAATCAGTATCTAGTGCAATAGGTAGCTATGCTATATTAGAAAACCACAGTAACACAATCTTTCTCAATGGACGGTAGGATATTGTGCATGAAAAAATTATTTTGGACCAATCAGGATAACTAAAACGAAGTTTTTTCTTGATACTGTTTTCATCTGTTATCCTGTTGTTCCAACCATTGTGAAAATGTTTCCACAAATAGAAGGATTGTTTGAAAAAGATGTCATTTATCCAGTGAGTGATTGTTTGGGGTACAGTGAGTGATGCCAAAGGATGCTAGAAGCTTAATGTCGTGCTGGCAGGGACACAGGATTAGCAGCAAACTGAAACAAATTTGGAAAACCATCCCACTGTGCATCATGTGGATTATATGCCTAGAATAAATAAGAGATTCCTTGAGGAGAATATACAGCATCTATTTTTTGTAAAATACAAATGCATACACAGCTTATATTTCTGGTGCAAGGAATACTGATTAGAAGATATCGATCTTTTTGTGAGTTTTTGCACTCTGAAGCAACTTTGTTATGAAGTCTTTGCAATACTTCTTTGTACTTTTATCCAGTACCTTCTTGGTACTAGCTTCAATAAATTACCCTCACTTTGTCAAAAAAAAAAAAGAATGCAGCAACAAAGAGGCTTGGAAAAAATCTTGGCCATTTATACCTGCTCCTTCAGTATTGAAATTTCTTTTTTCAGACTTTCACTTGTTTGCTTTGAATCATCAAGATCCACTTCGTGATTTGCTTGTGCAGCAAAAGCAGATCTCAGTGACACAGAATAAGATGAACTTGATTCAAAAGAAGCAGGAGAACCAGCTTGAGAAAGACTTGTTGATCCAACAAAAGAAACAGACAATTTCTCAGGGCAATCAGAAAAAGCCATCAATGGGCTTGATGTTCGAGATACTTCACTTTGAGTATTGCCAGTAGGAATTGGAGAGACATTGTCAGAGTTTGAATCTTGCTTCTGGTTCTTTTTAAAATGTTGACTGTCAGACCGTTTGAATGAATTGAATGAGGACAGCCTAGAGATAAGGCCTTTTTGTTTGGGAGGCGAGGTCTCTTTCCTCTTCTCTCCAGTATTCTTCTGTAAGCTTCCAATAGTGGCCTTCGGCGGTAGACAAGTCAATCCAATATTCAAGCCCTTGTTCAATTTAGTAAAACAATCTTCACACACTCGATAAGGTTTGTTCATTTTTGGAGCCAAAGAAGCTCTTACAGATCTTTTTCTGGTGCACACTTTGCAAAAGACAAGCCCACAGTTGTAGCAGTTATGACGTTTTCGTCTGAGGTTAAATGGACTCTGGCATCCAGTACAAATGGCATTATCAGCAAGAGACACTTCTCTGTGTAGACAAATGGCAGCGGTAAAATTATTTCCACAGACCACATGCTTTATTTGTTTTGCTTTCAGCGCTGCAACCAGTGTAGGAGTGTTCCTATCATGATTGTCCCCATGTCCTAGCTGTCCATTTCCTCCCTTGCCCCACGTGTAAAGCTCAGAGTTTGAGCTCAGGGCCACAACATGGAAAGATCCACAAGCTATTTCTTCAATAAAACAATTTGAAATTTTTCCTTGAACACGAGAAGGAAACATCCCAGTACTTCCAGGAATTCCTAGTTGACCATAATCAGCTTTCCCCATTGTATATACTTGTCCTAATGTTGTCAGAGCAACTGTACTACTATGGCCACAGGCTACTCTACTGAAGTTAATGTCATCCAACTGTACAATGTTGCATGGAGTGAGTCTAGACGCATTATCTTCGTGTCCAAGTTGTCCGTCATCCCCATTTCCCCAGGTGAAAAGCTTCTGAGGTGGGGAGTTACTAGAACCTGAATCGTCAAAAGAGAGCTCTACCACAGCTGCAGTGTGCCAATGCCCACATGAAACTCTAACTGTTCTTTGTCCTTGTAGAGTTTCAACTTCCCTAGGAATGCCAGTGCTACTACGATCCCCATGACCTAGCGCACCAAATGTCCCATCACCAAAAGTAAAAAGTTGGCCAACTGATGTTATAACAGCTGAATGCCAAGGACCACAAGAGACATATGAGACATGCTTACCAACCAAAGGACCCCTTACTTTTTTGGGGGTCCAGTGACTGATTCCAGTATCATGCCCAAGGAGGCCAAAGTTAAAGGTACCTTCACCCCATGTATAGAGATCTCCACTGATCGTTGTGGCACAAGTATGATAATCTCCACATGCTGCTGATGTAACATTCAACCCACAGAGAGTGTCAATAAGTTTTGGGCTAGAAACGTCAGTTTCTACTCCATGCCCTAGTCTGCCACTTAACCCCTCTCCCCAACTAAAAATCTCTCCTTGCTTTGTGATTAGTATGGCATGTCTGCTCCCACAAGCAACATATTGAGCATCAAGTAGTAATGCTGATTCCAAGGTCCTCGGCAAAGGTGCATCCCTTCTTGCAGCTTCAAACTTTCCAAGTCCACACATCCCACCACCAAGCAGGCCATCACCAATTCCTTCTCCCCATATTAAAATGTCACAAAGGGTATCAGTATTTGCGGAAGATCCCTGGCTAGATGAACTAATGACACTGGAGAAACTATTTCGGATAGTATCTGCAGAGCTCCGCCCAATTTCATCATCTAAGTTCCCGTATGATCTTGAGTTGAGGGAACTAGCGGCAAAGTCTCTATGTGAAGAACATTTTGCGGCTGAATCATACAGTAAAAAATCAGAGAACGCTCTTCCTAATCTCTTTTTTGGAGGACTCTGAGATGGAACTGAACCCAATACATCCTTCTTTGGGTCCTGTCATGAGAACACAAATGGAGTCAAGACCATAAATCAGTCAACTTAATGAGAAAAACATCATAGTAAGTACCTCATAGGGTGTACTGCTGCTTCCACTACTACTTGACAAAGCAGAGTGAGAACTTCGTTGTGTCACAGAAGTTGAACCATCAGAATATGCAGCATCATGTCTTACATCAGTTGTCCACTTTTGACAGTTAACCCTAGATATTAAGGCCTTGAGAGCAACAAACCAGACTTCTGCCTCTTCCTTATCTTTGCAGATCTGCCAAAGGGTTCAGTTTGTTGATTCTTATCTTTGCATAGACAACAAAAATGGACAATTCTAGAATATTATTTATTTTTTTTTGATTTGCACCGGGTGTCCGAGTCTCTTAGAGCCCCGACTAATCCCGGGGGTGCACAGGCCCTCGGCAAGGAGTTTCCCGCAAGTGCACTACGGTTAATTCAGGTTTTACCCAGTCCGATGGCCCTCAGAAATTGTTTGCACCCAGTGGGTTTCGAACTTGAGACCTTGAAAGGGAGCAAACCCCAAGGCTCAAGTCAGTTGCCACCAGGCAACCCCTCCATATCATCCCAATAATAAAAGTTTCCCTTAAGAAAAAAAATAAGGGTTATCTAAATTTCAGTTTGTTGATTCTTATCTTTGCATAGACAACAAAAATGGACAATTCTAGAATATTATTTATTTTTTTTTGATTTGCACCGGGTGTCCGAGTCTCTTAGAGCCCCGACTAATCCCGGGGGTGCACAGGCCCTCGGCAAGGAGTTTCCCGCAAGTGCACTACGGTTAATTCAGGTTTTACCCAGTCCGATGGCCCTCAGAAATTGTTTGCACCCAGTGGGTTTCGAACTTGAGACCTTGAAAGGGAGCAAACCCCAAGGCTCAAGTCAATTGCCACCAGGCAACCCCTCCATATCATCCCAATAATAAAAGTTTCCCTTAAGAAAAAAAATAAGGGTTATCTAAATCTCACACTTCCCCGTACACAGGTAATCTAAGTTGCGTGTGTCGGAATATCCAAAAATACACAAACTTCGGAGAATCCAACACGCACCCGTTAACATTTTTTAAGAATCCGAGCAACATAGCAGGTAATTAGTTATATCTCTAACTGTTTGATGACTATTTTCTACTCAAAAACAAACATATGAATGAAGGAATTCCATTTTATGCAAGTGCCGAACTTAGAAGGGATTGTGACGTGCTCTAAGACTCTAAGTATTACTTACCAAATCCAAGGAACTTTTGCCATATAGAAGTGAAAATGACTGATATTCTTTCTCAGGTCTAGGAAACCGCTGAAATATTGCCTACAATTTCATTTGAAATAAAAAGTGCAATCAATCGCACAATAACACTTAATATGAAGCTAAGTTTGGTGTGCATGATATTGATAGCATAAGATCTTACAGTTCGTTGACCAGGAATAATCTTTGAAACCTGACTCAGTTGAAGCTGTTTCTCCTCCTTTTCGACGTACCATATCAGTATTGTTTCATCCTGAAATTAGTCCATCAGAAGCAAAATTTTAGAATGGATTACAAAATCTCAGAGGAATACCCCTTATTTGAAGCAGAGAAATAGGGCCCTTGCGTGTAAAAGAGTGTGTGGGTGTGGGTGTGAGAGGGAGAGGAGAAGCAGCAGAACAAAGAAAGAAGCATAGAGCTGGCCTGGTATGCTCTAAACATCCTTCTTACCAAGTTCCAGCACTTTAACTTCAACTCAATCCTCTCTTTTGACGTGAGAAAGATATCACATTATAGGTCAAGCAATTACACTAAGCAACCATGTAGCTTGAACAATAGAAATATCAACTTGAAAATGAAGAGCTACCTAACCTATGCTTTAAGGATTGAAAACCCGACTACATTTATTTCACCATCAGTTTAGCATAAGCTGATGATATTATCCAATTATACAGTTGCTAGGCTTCTCCACAAGTCAGAAACCACTTTATGTCAACCATATTTAACCCAGCATGAATATATAGCACCATCTATGAACACAAACATTTCATTTTAGTTGGTATGCCATTTTCACATTCACAGAAGGAAATCTCACTTTGTTATACTTAAATCTCTCTTTGTAATACTTTCATGGCCAGACAAAGAGATGAAAAAGAAATCTTATGAACAGTTTCTAAAGGGGTAGACAAGTAAAATATTTATCCTCTCACTGATCTACCCTTTTCCTTACCATACCTATCCTACCACTTTTCGAGTTCTTACCCTTCTCTTTCAACCTCTCTTCAAGTCTCACCACCACTTCCCGTCTACATGTATCTTTATCCTTCACTCAGTTCCCTACAGATTCTCCTTTCTCCCTACTCCAAGCTTACCTGCATTGCAACCCTGGTGCCATTTTATGCCCACTTGTTCCTTCTAACATGTTTCAAAATATTTTTGAGCTTCTCAAACTTGTTTTGCTTTCTTTTCCTTTCAAAGTATATACATTATATAAAAAGTGTTTCTAATTTTGCGCCTAGCTAAAACAAGAAAAGACAATGTTTCAGATAGTAAGTGAGCCCTAAATTTTTAGTTTATATGGCTTGAAACTGTACAAAGAAGGGCATAATTTGATCATTAAGTTATTAGCTATTCTCACCCGCTATTCCCTTTTTGTGCATTCTTGCATGAAATTGACCTTTCCAGCAAGTTAAATTCAGGGTATAAGTTTAGTAGGTAGTCGAATGTTGTCTAGTTTTCCGTATAAGTATTACTATCATAACTCTCCTACTGTATTATTCTTTGATTTTATTATTCTTTCCCCTCCCCGGACCCCACTCTGTGGGAATACACTGGGTATGTTGTTGTTGTTCGTTTCCTTTGCTTCGGTTACCATATTTTTTGTTATTGCTACTGTTTTCTTCTCCCTTATTTTTAGCATGACTTCTTCACTACTGTATTTCCTTTCCATACTTGATTTTGATATGCTTTACTTGAGCCGCGGGTCTATAGGATATAGCCTCTCTACCTTCACAAGGTAGGGTAAGGTTGCATACACACCACCCTCCCCAGACCCCAATTGTGGGATTACATTGGGTATGTTGCTGTAAACCTGAACATTCTGACGGCATATTTTTGAGAGCTGCTGAGACTTTGAGGAATCAGCTATTTCTAAAATATACCTGCCTGATATATGGCATTTAGAGTTGTTAAAGGCAGATTTGGAAGATGAATGGATATCACAAAGAGCATGCTCTTATGAGGAGAAGCAAACCAGAGAAAAAAATAAGCAAAAAGATAGGGAAATAGTGCACAATCTAATGCAAAGCCCATACAGTAGAAAGACGAAAAGGGCAGAACTTTGGTTTTCCTCTGCGTCCATACTTCAGTAGGTATGATCCTCTCTTTAAGGCTGTAATGGCCTGCAAGTTGCAAAAACAAGGATCTGTAGGTTGAAGATAACAAACAACTCATTTATAGAAATTTTTCTGTATCAGCAACAGCTACTCCCTTATTCCTCAAATTAATAATCTTGATTTATACAATTATTAAGAGAATATATGAATTTTATCACAAATTAACAAGAGAAATTTAAAGGTCCAAATCTTAGTTTCTGGAGTTCTAAAATAGAATAGGCAAAGAAGTCTGTTCAAAAGAGTGACCATGGTTCAAAAGTATAATATAACTGAAATAATTTTCTGCTAAAATGATTTTAGAATTGAACTGAAAGGGAAAGGTCTACATAAAGCATGGGACAAAGGGATTATATATTTTGCTAATGCTGGAGTAGGAAGACGGATAACAAAGAAATTTAGTGCAAATTTATAAGCTCTTTTTATCTGATATTCCACACAAAATGATCTTTTCATTAGGGGCACCATATGTGTCAATTTCAAAAGAGTATTCAAGCAGAACCTACTTTCCACATATAATTTTTTGAAGTTTAAATTTCAAAGTAACTTTTGAAATACAGGATGGTCTTTTTACCTCTGCACTAGTCTCTTTTCCACATTGACAAATTGCATGTTCTCAAGTTAACCGTGGGCAAATTTTAAACAAAATAAAAGGACATATACTGAAGAATAACTAGGTAATATACATTTTGGAATTTTGCCACTAAAAGTTGGCAATAGAAAGAACTAAAAATGTTCATGTTATGATTGATAAGCCCATAAGGACACATAATATCCAAATGAGCTCAAGTACACTGTAGACCTTTTTCCCTTTTATACAATGACTTAAAAGACTTCAATATGGGTATCTTTTGCGTTCCCTATCCCACATCTTTGTGGTGCACAATTCTACTGCCATTATCAACTCCCTTCCCGTCAATCATTCATTGATCTTCCCTTGTCAATTCATGATACTGAAGGCGAACTTTTGTCTATGGAGCTGAACTTCAAACCAACTGGATCTAATTTGTGACAGCAATGCTAACTTTTATCTCTTTTTTTACATAGAATAACTTTTTTAGATTTCTACAGCAGATAATCACATTACATGTTCTCCAGTGAAAAAAAAAAACAAGCTGGTCATTATAGAAGTGAAACCAATTAATAACAGGAAATACAATAAATAGGTATCTGTGGTGGAGCAACCAGAAAAAGAAATAACTAAGCATCCTTTATGTTATTTTAAGTTTGACTTATAATTTTACTATGGTTAATACTCATAATGGATGTATTGCTGCATAATGCAGGTTTTGGGAGCAACTGTTAATATATGAATTTGCAAGGAACCTTCTCTCTGTTTGCATCATTCTTCTTGATAAACAACCATAATGTAGAGGTCTGAAAAACAAAAACATAGGTGTTGATGTAATTATAGTAATGGTACTATTCATTGCATGATTAGGTGAACCAGTAGGATTTCCTTCTATTACCTGCAGTTTGTATTCTTTTCCTTTATTGACTAAATGATACAAACATTTATTAAGAAGCCAACTTTCTCATAAAGGCGGTGAGATTTTTTCTGTTCTCGGAAAAGACCTATTCCGGAGGAAAAGGAAATTTACCAAGTACAATCTGGAGACGTTACAGTGAAACTAATTGTTGCCCTTCTTCAATATCTGCTCCGTTCTTAAGCAGCAAAGAATAGAAAAGTTTAGCAACAAACATCACCTGTTCCACATTCCTGTCTCCAAGACTGTTCCTCTGTAGGTTGTTCATTAAGCTGATATATGAACTCTAGCACTTAGATCATGACAAAACCAAACATCTGGTAGATGGCAAAACAGCCCCCATGGTTCCTCCATAGGAAGACTTCTAGTACAAGAGAATAAGGATATTAATATCATTCAGACTATTTCAGAAGAACCAATAAACCTGAATAAGCATAAAATACGGAAAATGTTTTTTTGGAAGAATCTCAACACGAACTATTAAGAAATGGCAATTTTCCTACAGAACAGAGACGCGAAAAAAAATGCAGTTGATGACATGCAGGCTTCTCTTATCGTTGTACTGAATAACCAGCAAAAAATGATTTAACATTACTTTCCACTAGTAATGTCACCTTATCAAACAAATTAGTTGCATCAAATACATTTTAAACAAAACATCCTAGCATGTAGCAATTACACCTAAATCTAAGCAAAACCTCCTTGAATATCCAGAACTATTGCTCATTACAACATCCACATCCTGTTTTACTCAACAACACAACTCCCTAACTATAATCAATCGAAAATACATATCAATATCACGTAAAACAAATTAGTTGCATCAAGTACATTTAAACAAAATATCCTAGCATGTAGCAATTACACCTAAAATCTAAGCAAAACCTCCTTGAATTTCCAGAACTACTACTCGTGACAACATCCACGTCCTATTCAATACTCAACAACACAACTCCTAACTATAACCAATCGTGAATGCATATCAATATCAGGTAAAAAAAATAATGTACCGTACCTAGCTATTTTTTCCGTTCAAAATTCAGCTGAAAAACAGCATCAGAAGTCAGAACCAACAAGGAGCTAGGGTTTAGGTCAATGTGAACCAATTTACACACGTTTGACCAGTATATGCAACAGAGAAAACCGCTAAGCAAATGAAATTCAATGAAAACGAAAACGAAACTCATATCACTACATTTAAAGAGCACTCACTGTCAGCCCAGTTCTGGAAGAAGCCGATGTCAATTAGGTTCCGAAATCGAACGAACAGAGGATATACGAACGGATTTCAGAAGCCTAGATTTTCCATTTGATAGCAAAAGCGAAGCACTCGTCGATTTCCGTATAAGCAAAAATTGACAAAAAGTTATCTGCCGATCGAAACGTCTAGAAGCGAAATGAGAATTTAGCAGAGGAAATTAGTGTGGTTTTCTTCTCTCTCTCTCTCTCTCCTTTTTTCTCTGTGAGCAGTACGTAAATGCGTGTGATCGAAATATATATACAATACGTAGCTTTTCTTCTTTTATCCCTCGCGCAATTCTTTTCTTTTTTGCGTTTATAGTTAGTTATTCAATCCAACCGATCGTGAAATTGTAATTTGTTGATGACACGTAGTCAATGAAATCTGAATCTGTTGCGGCAAGGAAGTGGGGTAATACTGATTTTTTTACAGGAGCCTTTTTCTGTTTCTTCCAGTCTTGTATCCAATCAACCAACTTCCCGCCAATTTCTTCCAACCTGTGTTGGTTATGTACCTTCCGATTTCCCATTTCTTTTTTCTTCTATTATGGAGCACTTCTTTTGTTTCAATTTATTGGTTAAAATTTTGAGATTCAAACTTCTCAATTTTAACTTTCTTCTCTCCTCTTAGTTTAGCATTTACTCCTTTAGTCTTATTTTAAATGTTGTTTTAACTTAAGAGAATGATTTTAAAGTAAGTGTCGCATTAGAAATTCAAGACCAAAATTATTACTTTCTTTATTCATTTTTACTTGTCATATTTTGACTTGATACGTCAATTAAGAAAATAATAATTGGCATGGCTATTTTACATCACTACCCACTATTAATTGATGTTTAATATTAAGTCTTGAAAAATTATTTGAGGAATAAGTAATTAATGTTAGGGTCATTTGAGGAAATTCTTTTTTGTCTTTCCGTGATATGTCAAAAGTGACAAGTTAAAATGGAAATCTATTTTAAAAATAAGTGACAAGTAAAAATGAGTGGAGGGAGCTAAAAACTACTCCCTCCGTCCCATTTTATGTGTCGTCTTTTGATCGGGCACGGAGTTTAAGAAATAAATGATGACTTTGTTGAGTTTACAAAATTGCCCTTATTAAAGTCAGTTTAATGTTTTTCTTTTAGTTGTCTTTTCTTATTAAGTGGGACCCAGTGAGGATAAAATGGGGATGATGCCATTAAATTGTTGCCAAATAAGGAAAGATGACATTCTTTTTGGGACGAACCAAACAGAAAATAACGACACATAAAATGGGACGGAGGGATTATTTTCAATTATACACTTAACATTAAAGAAGTAGTTCTTATAAACATTTGCTCAAATCTCAAAAAAAAAAACAAAAAAAAACTCCGTCTCATATTAGTTGGTCATATTACTAAAAATAGTTGTTATATACTTCCTCCGTTTGCTTTTACTTATCACTATTTTCCTAATTGAATTTTCATTTTTACTTGTTACTTTTGACATATCAAGAAAAGACAAAAGAATTTTTCCTACTTAACTCTTAACATTAATTGTTTATTCTCCAAACTATTTTCAAGACATATTGCTCCAAACATTAATTAATAAGAGTAGTATGATAAAATAATCATATCAATAATTATTTTCTTAACGGGTGTGTCATGTAAAAAAATGACAAGTAAAAGTGAATGGAGAAAGTATTAGTTGTCCACCTTACTTAATCAAGAAAACATTAATTAAAATTTTCTCATATTACCCTTGCAATTAATTTTTTTTGAAAGTGTTCACTCTTGTTTGTAAAGTTTCCAAGAAGTTTTTTAAGGGGTGAATTAGTAAAATTACATATTCATTTGTGATTTCTTAACATGCGTGTAAAAAAAAATGATCAACTAATATGAGACAGAGAGAGTAATAAATAAGGTTAACTTAGAAAATTATAAGGATTCTCTGTGAACAGAAATAGATTGTAAGGATTATTAGTTGAACACTTAAGAAATCATTAATAGAATGATTAATTTTATTACTATACCTTTTATCCGTATTAATGGATATAAAGATAATTTGTTTAAACTTACAAAGAGTACATTAATTGTAGGGGCAAAATAATTTTTTTTAATTAATTCTATCTTGATTTAGTAAGTGATCAACTAATTTGGGATATTTATTTTTAGTAGGATGATCAATTAATATAGGACGGAGGAAGTAGTACCATATTTCACACAAATCCCAAGTTGGAATAATTAGATGAAGAATTTGTAAAAATATGTTGAATAACAGCTACTCCGTTCACATTGCATTTGGCCAAACATAGACTCTAATATATTTTATTTGACTAGTTTATTACATTAATAATAAGGAAAAATCACAAAAAAAGAAAAATAAAATGCAACTAGTAATGTTACATTACAAAATATAAAGATGTTACATTATTAAATATGATCCCATTGTATAGAAAAAAAAATTATTTTACATCCTTAGCCAAATAATTACTCTCTCTCTTATAATTCTAGTATTCATCAGCGATCTCTTCATTTGTATGATCATCTCCGTCCTTAGCTTCAACATAAAGTTTATTCTTGACGTGGTTCAAATCTTCGTGGAGTCCATCAAATAGAAAAGCAAAGACCTCCTACAGATATACATAAGGAGAATAAGATGTTAAAAGAAGCCCAAAAAATGAGAACACACGAAAACAGAGTATGAATAAATGACCTGAATTGGGAAACTAAATCCAACATGAAAGACTGAAATTGAACCTGAGAATCATGCTGATTGAAGCCACTGAACTGAGGAGTTGAAGTTCCAAGCTTCAAAATTTGAAAATTGAATTTATCGTAAATAAGCTCTGTTTAGAGTGGGTATGATTGCAAAAGATCGATTATGTACTGACGAGCCCAAATCTGAAATTTTGAATGATTTAGTGTAGTTTTGAGGTTTTTTTTGGATGAATTTGGTACTTGGATTCGTGGAAGAAGACGAATTCCATTTTTTTTTTATACATTTGTATACTGTATTTTATTTCGTTGATTTTCTTGTTTCTCTTCATTTTATACGCACTTGTACAGTCCAGATACATTGTTTAAACATTATATATAAATATGTATATTATTGAATAGTTGTATATATAACATTATACAATATAATAAAAAAAAGCTGCATTGTATATACAACAATATACTATTCAGTATACAAATATACACACTATTGTACAAAAAAATAGGCTTCATCTTCTTCCTCGAATCCAAGCATCAAATTCATCTCAAAACACCTCCAAACTACACCAAATCATCCAAAATTTTAGATTTGGGCTCCTCAATATATAACCGATCTTTTATAACTATACCTAATCGAAACAGAGTTTATTTACGAAAATATTGAAACCTCAAATTGTAGAAAAAAAGTTAAAACAAGTTGAATTTTTCAGTAATTTATTTGAAGATTTTTGGGAGAGAATTGAGAAAGAATTGAAGTGAAAATCGTGAAGAAGAAGCTGGGAATTTGGTATGAGACGAGTGTTGTTCCCTATATAACCAGAAAGAAAAGTTAGTTTACATTGAATTACCAAATCTGATTGTGAGCTATAAAGTGCAAGGTATATTTTTGGCTACTTAAATGTAAAGTATATTTGCTAGTTGTACTTTTGTGTAATTATCCCTAATGATGGAATAATATGCAAAGCAACGGTCGAGTTAATAAGATATTACTCCCTCCGTTTAAAAAAGAATGATCTATTTTTCTTTTTAATCCGTTTCAAAAAGAATGATTCCCTTTTTTTTTTTTCATCACTTTAATTCCAACTTTCCACGTGCCATGTTTGAGACCACAGATTAAAGGACATTTTGGTACATTTGCCAAAACTTTAATTTAAGACCATAAGATTCAAAAGATATCTTTATTTTCTTAAACTCCGTATCAAGTCAAAACATGTCATTCTTTTTTAAATGGAGGGAGTATAAAGTGGAATCAACAAGAGGGCATTTGGTCTAGTGGTATGATTCTCGCTTAGGGTGCGAGAGGTCCCGAGTTCAATTCTCGGAATGCCCCTCTTCTTTCTTTTTGGTCTACCCTTGGTTTTTGGTAAACCAACTTTCAAAGGCCAAGTAACAAAAAGTTTATCGAGTTGTTCACCTATTTTTGGTTTAGTCGTTAGTTATTTATTTTTTCGATCACTTGGTGCTTAATTTGCAAGATATTCTAAAACAACTATACCCTGAATCGAGATAGGAACAACTTATCTCTGATATGGGGCCTAAGTTTATGGCCAGCAAGGAATTTCAAATGTTCACATTTGTAATTAAACCAGAACCACTGTTATGTTTCTTACTTTTTTTTCGTCAAAAGTTCTACAATGAAAGCACATTTTCACAGCCTGCAGAAACACGTATCCAACGACTATATAGATTTGACTACCTAAAGGATCATCGAATAACAAGAAAAGCTGATAACCATTAATAAAAGTTCAAGTGCTAGTACACAGGCAGCCATCACTTCCAGTTTCAGGCGTTAAGTCAGGCAAACAGTCACCCTCTGTCCAATCAGACCTAGCCAGTGACCAAACTAATAGAAAGCCAAAGTTCTGTTTTCGGTGAAAATTCATAATCTAGCTGGAAGAGAAATAGAGCGACGATCCTCATTATCACTAACAAACTTCTGGAAAAACAAAAAATATCTACGACAAAAGACTCGATGAGAAGGTTGAGCAGTATTAGTTTATAACACAAGTTAGAGGACTGTGAAGAACTCTATAAAACAAAAGATACAAGTCCACACGGAGAAAAAACAAACATCAGTTTCAGGACACCTCTTTACAATAGCGGATAGATATCTTCCTTTTCTAAAGTACTGGAGCAGCAGTAACCAAACAAAAAGAACTGTAGTGGACAAGGCTCAGTATCTGTAGTCGTCGTCATAAAACACGTAATTGCTGGTATGGGTATTTCGTTCTCCTTCAGCCTGCAGGGAAATAAACTGAAATGAGCTAGTCCTTGAATACATGAATTTCGTGATTTCGGAATACCCCAAGTCACTTGGTTTCTATGTGTTTCTGTGAAATTTCCTCAAAAAAATACATTAACACACGGAACTGATTATCATACCTTGTGGATCATCTCCTCAAATGCTTGGGTTCCATGTTCTTGTATATATTTCTCTGCAGCAGTTAGGATGTCATCTGGCTTACTAAAGACATCCTTCTTTCGTGGCACATACCAGATGTTAACTGCCTTTCGTTGTACGATATAAGGCCTAATATAATGCTCATACACATATGCAGCACCATTGAAGTAAGGTATGACCAACCAGCAGGTCGCTATCAGTTTTGCATATGACCAGAAAGGAAGCCTGACATAAAAAGTGAATAAAATATATAATGAAAAGAAAACAGAACTGGCATTCGGAAAAGATACAGTGATCATCTGAACTCCACTAGAAACGAACTGATACAAAAGAATTAATGTACTACGCCAGACAATAGTGTTTCTATTAATCCAGTTGGAGAACTTTCCAACCAAGTATTACTCCTATGTAATACTGGAAACAGTTTGCTCTCTTTTTCCTTGCGGTGGTCAAAGTGCTTCATCAGAAAAGACGAGTACAAGAAAAAGGGATAAATATGATGAGAAACACGATCCGTAGTTAAAAGGAAGAAGGATTTTTTTTTTTTTGGGGGTGGGGTGGGAGGGTGGGGAGACCTACCTCAATATGAAAGTATCTTGTGCTCATATCATTTTCAACCAAGGTAAGTTCAACTACACCACTAGCTCATGTTTGCATTTATCATGGCAATCCAGTTTTTTATACAACCATATTCACAAAGAATTGTCAAACATATAGTTATTAAGATCACTGCTCTTGCTTCAAATATACTGGTGAAGACTCCACTATATGATTACTTACCCACTTGGTAATACTTCAAAACTATTGTCAATCGTGACAGTTACTCCCAAGATGTCATTGTATATTATTTCAGAGGAACATTTACTTGACCATCAGAATCATTTTTCACCTGGCCTAACAAAGTTTCAAGTATCAGTACTTCGTGACCAATTTTTCTACGGTTATGGTTTATTAAAGGACTGTTGACTCAATAATTCCTATTCCATCTGATAGCAAACTGCAATCAGCAGATGATTTTTCTCTTTCGTAGGTAGTGTGTCATCACTCATCACTTGTTCGACAATCTACACACCAAACTTTTTACCATGGTGTCGGGGCAAACTTGTGTGCACCTCTACTAATTCCATGGATACCTGCTACCTCTCAACAACACCTGTACCCAGTAGTTGCATCCACCAAGGTTTGGATAGATAGGAATGGATAGATAGGAAGAAATCACTCAGTGTTAGACCTCTATCTACCAAGATAGTAAAGTTAAAATAGTCATCACGTCATCAAATAAAAGTATATAGCAATTCAAAGTCTCTGTATTCTTCTCAAACAACAATTCAGAGCCTAAGATGGAACTGATTTAGATTTGGCAATGCAACCAATGCTCAAATGCTTTATGATTAAGAAAAGTAAAAAAAAACAAAAAACGTTCTTCACAACCATCATATGTTTATTACTTTCCTTCCATTCCATCCTGACCCAAGGAAAATCAACTTTAATAATTGAAATAGCCATGGAGAACACAAACCCCCAAAAGAACCATTACTGTAGTGTTCCATCTACAATTGATAAAGAGACAATTACCTCTCCTTGTTATAGTATTTGAAAAACATTAAGGGGTCATTTAGTAGTTGGTTAGAGTTATGCAGTTATTAGTTTTGTGAGTATTAATTATTCCACTTCTACCTTGCATAAGATAATACACCAATTCCTTCTGAATTTATACATGTATTAGTTATGTGAGTTTCTAAATTGCAAACCAAACGTCATATTAAAATATTTTACACATGAATAACTTATTTCCTAACTAGCTACCAAATGGTGTATAACTTTTACATAAATTAACACATGAATAAGTTGCTTCTTTACTAGCTACCAAACGACACTAAAAAGAATACACAAATCTCGAACAAAGAAAATTACCATTCAATAAGCTTAGCAAACGTCAGCTCAAAGAGTGTAATCATAGAGTACAAAATCCAGTAGGTAAGCCATTGCTGATCATCCACTGGGGATTTGGTCTCAATAGCCCTTATTGAAGCATACCTGTCATATAACCCAATACTCAGTACCAAAACATCACATATGAGGCCGTAAATTAACCAAAAATAAAATCACCAAGTAGTAACCCACTTACAGAGGATAGACCAAACTAACCACCGGCCTGAAATTTCAAACGAGAAAAAAATAAAAAATTAGCCTCACGATAACAAATTGCTCCTAAATTGATACTCTCTATGTCCCAATTTATGTGGTACAGCCGTTTGATTTTGACCGTGACTTCAAATTTTGAAACAAAATTTATATATTTGGAAACCAGGTAAAAAGTACTATATACGTCACACTGATTGGAACGGAAGGAGTATCCATTATATATGAATTAATTAAACTAGAAAGAAAAAAATCCACTTTAACACAAATACTAAGAAAAAAAAGGAGTAGATAGAGAAGATTGAGGAAGAAGAGATACCCAGCAAGAACGTCAAAGTTACTGATTATGACCTTGAGTAAGCTTACTATACCACCACCAGATCCTCCCATTTTGCTGAACTCCAAAATTAATTAAAATTATGAGTTGTATAAGTCTGAGAGATTTGCAGTTGTTGTTGTTGCTGTAGCAGTGCAGAAAAAGATGGGTGTAGATTTGAGTGAGTAGTGGGTGATGAGAGAGGAGGGTAATTGCTTTGTGTGTTCAGAGAAAGAGGAAAGTTAACAGAGACTTCTCTTGTGTCGTTTCTGTTCAAAAACAACAAAATATAATGCACCTAATGTGTTTCTATTTTATGTACCTTATGCTTCTCCGCCGACTAATTTCAAGATAAATTTTGATTGCATTATTTTGTTTTAATTTTACTTTATTACTCCTATTAAATACACAATTTTTTAACAAATTAAATATGATTCGTCAAATTTAGATTTTTAATATATTATTAATAAGTATAATTTAATAATTATATATCATACATAGTAAATGATTTTTTAAGAACAATGTACAGTAAAATATCTCTAAATTAATATTCGATAAATTAATAAATTCTTTAAGATAATAATTTTTTTCTATCCCGATTTGGGCCAATGAAAAAAATTATCAATTTCGAGAAATTAATGAGTGTATATATAAAGGATCTAAATGAAATTAGAGAAATAGCCCCTCAATTTTCTTTGACAGAGAGACCGACCACTAAGAATTCATTATAGTGAATCTGCTTTACTAATTAGTACTTATATCATTTTGAGTTAAAACCATGATAGCTACATTATGTCCATGTCCGGAGAAAATTTCTTTCCACTAGGATAAACAAGAAAAGAAAGAGGGGAAAAACTTATTTCCACAAGACAATAAAGTTGAATCTAAAAGTATGAGCGTAACTTTGGCTCTATCTGTGGCGCAATTATTTTGCCTTAAGCTTCCTTCTCACGTTTCACTTTTGATCTCTTATTAAATATTATTAAAAACTTTCCAAAGGAAAAAAATTAAGTCAAATTTAAAACACAAGGAAACAATAAAGCAATGAAAAAAGAAAAAGAAGAGAAAGGGTAAATAAAGTTCAGAGTTTATTCACTGTTTTGAGGTTGCTAAATGCTAAGTACTTCCTCTTTTTATGTCCAAATTTATGGAGTTAATTCCTCATATTGTCATTAAATTATTGAGCATATCCTATCAAAATTACTTTTATTTTTTTAAACATCTCAGCATGTATAATTTATCTTTATTTAAAATCTATTTTATTTTGATGAATTTTATACTAGAATTTGTTATGTATTGGGTGATATAATTTAATGAATTTGTAATTAAAATTGAACTTAATTAAGTGAGTTTAGTAGCTTAAAATATTAGAATGACAATACAAGAGACAAAGTAATGTAGTTCAATGACATTTTTGTTATAAAAAAAATAAAAGTGACTTTGGTAGGATATTACCAATAGTTCAATGACAATATGAGGAATTAACTCAAATTTACGTGACACGGTTTGAATATCGAGAGTCAAGTAGTTTTTATTGTAAATTCAAGAATAAAATCCTTATATATTTTCAAATAAAATTTTACATATTTGAAACTACGTAAAAAAAATACTATAAGTCATAATAATTAATAGTTTAAAATATATAAAAAATTATGACAAAAAAAGAATTTGTTTAAATCTCAAAATTCAAAAAAGAATCACATAAATTGAGACGAAAGGGTAATATGATATTGGAGGAGTGGGGAATGGGTACACAAAAAAATTCAAAGTCCGTTAGAACTTCTTTGGCAATCTTTGTTTTTTTTAAAAAAGAAGAAGAAGTAGAAATATTTGTTGTTGTCTGATTAAACAAAATTCTCTGTCAATATTTTTTTTGAAGCAAACACCTGGACGTAAAAGATGAGTTGGCTGAATAAAAAATTGATAATGAACAGCAAGGGTACGTGAGACCGTCCAACAACTCAACCAAACTTTCCGGGACTATGCATATTTGTCCCTTCCTCCCCATTCTTCATTTTAGTGCTCAATATGATTGCCACAAAACCAAAAGACCATTTTCTGGTAGGTTCTAGTGAAATCCCAACTTTAAAAATTGAGTGCAAGATCTCATAGTCTCCTACAAAGTGAGAAAAATGATTTATTATTTTTTGATAGGTTTAGAATAGCTCTTTAAATATATTTTTGAATAATTTTAATAGTTAAATTTGTCAAAAGTGAGCATATTATCTCTATCAAATATTCAACAAGCTCTAATTGTGGAACAACTGCTTCCCCCCACTCAATTTCTATTTAATTTAATAGCGAACATTTGTTAAATATTTGACAAAAAACTAAAATCAGTTTTAATAAAATTAAAGGACCAAACCTGTAAAAAAATATATCCAATGATTTACTATAATGGTTGAAGAGTAGAAGATGAGACAGATGAAAAAAGAGGTGATAGCAGCTATGTGGGGAAGAATGATTTACTATACTTGGCAAGCTGGAAACTGGAAGATATTTCCGAACACGACTGTGAATGCCAATTTTGCAATTGCACAGATACAGAGAGAGGTTAAAGTAAGACTAGAAGTGTTACAAGTAACAATAAAGGCCCAATGATGTCAATATTTGTTGTAGCTAGATGCGTTTGAAATAATAGGTTGTAGTAGTTTGTTTGAGAGTTGGAGGCCCAAGGAATACAACACCCTTCCTAGAAAGGTGGTTGTAGATTTGGGTGCTCTTTTTGTGTAGTAAATTGTTGCTTTGATGTCTATGGTAATATTTCACATTCATTACCAAAGAAAAAACTATTTCAAACCTACTTCCAAACACAAGAGAGAAGAGACCATTCTCGTCATTTTCTTAAGATTTCTGCAGTAATAATGATACGAAAATCACTTCTCTGTCTCCTACCTCGTCAACATAGAATGGACTAGGACTAATTTTGCCACCTTAAAGACCCGGAGCTTGAAAATGACTTCAACAGCTAGAACATTGTAACAGTTCAACATCAAAATCCGTAGATGTCACATCAAGCGCCTACTTTCAGGTTTTGTTTACCAACATATTTCTACACTACTCTAGACAAATAGGTTATTGTTGATCAAATACAGCGAAAGGTTATATACCATGGAGAGCAGCAAGCCTGCAAGTCCGAAGTATTGCTGAATCTGCTGCTTATCGTCTAAATATACATTACCTAATTATACATGTCGTTCCCTATGAATGCCTCATTTCTTCAAGACTATCACTATTATGCACCATCTTGAACCTCCTGTCGCAATAACCCAGGCCGTGTTTCAAAGATTTGGGATGGCCATACATCAGACGAACTGGGATATCTGGGCTGTGGTTTCTTCACAATAGGTGTGGGCATAGCAGGGGAATCTGCAGCATCAGGCGCTGGATAAGCCTGGTGATTAGAGCTGAAGGGAAAAACATACACAGGGTTCGTAACCTGTGACTGCTGAAATGCGTGCTCTGAAGCAGGCAATCTCATATAGTTATTTTGTGAGGCGAACTCTGTGTGCTGGATCTCAGGAGGAGCTAAATTTAGGTCAAGACTAGTCTCCCTTGCTTTGACCTCAGTCTGCAGTTTACTAATTTCAGCCTCCAGAGCCGACTTTTCATCCTCAAGCTCTTTTTTCTCCACGCTCAGCTGTCAGTAAGACAGGTTTAGTGACTGCAGCGCTAGAAGGAAATAGGAGCAGAAAAAAATAGAAGCTGTCACTATTTTAAAAAAATGCACACACTACAACTGAGTGGATCAAACATCCTGGATGAGGAATGAAGGGCAAAATCAATCATTCATTGAAAATGAACCCCGTCTTATTATTACATCATTTTTTGGTAATATTCCTTAGATCATGCAGTCACGGTCAATCAAGAAGGGATCAAATGGCCTATAGAGAGCTCACATTAGACAATTAGAAGGCTGACTCATTTCAAGGGTGCAACTCGTCTCAGTTTGGGCATCATATTTATCCTATATAACATGTTTATATGGTAGCACGATGTTCTATGTGAATCCAGGTTCAAAGGACATAAAAAAGGAAAAAATGGGCAGCATCTCCAAGCTGGCAAAATTCCCAAAAGTTAAGACACTTACATATTGAGATTCAAACAGCAAAGTAGTATTTTCTGTCCTCAGATGCTTGATCTGAGAAAGCATGTCCTTTACAAATTTAGCAGCTTCACTCAATACAGAGGCTTTTCCACTCATCTGCTCAGATAGTTCTGCAACAATAAGCATAAGGCAGCCATGTCAAATAAATTAGCGATCTCTTTACTGACAATGTATACTAGAGGAGCCACTTTTGGGATTTGTCAAAAATGAACATGGGTAAGTTATTAGCAATCAAAGAAATTACCAAGAGCATCAGCCAAACCAAGAAAAAGCTCATTCAGATGCTCTCTCTTCAGTTTCTCTCTCTCAGCTTTGTGAATTCTTTTTGGAACTTTCTTCTGAATCTTCTTGCCAAGATGAGAGCTGTAACAAGAGAGATTTACAATCAGGACTTGTCGTAGATATGCCACTGATAACGATGCAGAAAGCAGTCAAAAGAAAGTCAAAATTAATACATGAGCCGAGTACACAATTTATTATTGTATTTATCCTGAGATTTTGGGAGCTTTCATGAGGATTCAAAGAAATAAGAATAGAGTTATGAAGATTCCTATGATGTTAATAGTGCACCGCTCTTTGATACAGGGCAAGTTGATACTTTCAACAAGCAGAATTCAACGCTCTTCTGAAACTCGACAACTAGTAATGCTATTTCACCAGGCGCTTGGGCGTGCCCAAGTTATGTAGACTAGGACACAGTTAAGCATATCGTATGATTAGTTCAACTTTTATCAATTTGGTAAGAATCCATCTCACATAGGATGCATCTGATAGGATCGAGATGTAAGCTGGTCCTGCTCAAATTATTGTTTAGCTATGATCAACATTGCAGAGCAGTAAAACAAATTCAAGGAGTTTCATTTAGTGAGAAGCTGGGCCAATCTCATGTACTCTGGAAACAAATCATGCATAGTTAAGATGGGCCCTCATCTTGACAGTTGTGTTTTATTCAAAATCTTCGTAGAGATCCGTTACTTTCCAAAAGATATAAGCTGCTCAAAATGGAAGGTCATAGTGTCCTTGAATTAGAAAAGCAGAGTATTGGAGCATTTGGGGAAGGAAAAAAGTAGCCTGCATAGTATTTAACCAAGGTTAACAAACACACTGCAAGAGTTGGCTCTCTTTGACAGATGAAAAGGAACAAATCGACATAACCACAAAAAGGATCAAATATCACCAGTTTGAAAAAAGAAACTGCTGTCTTATGTAACTAATTCTGTTGCTTAGTAAAAACTTGCAGAAAGGACTAAGATTCTTGCTGAAAATCACAGATTTTGGAAATAAGAAGCAACAATTCCTTTGCATCATAAAATTAAGCATCTAAATCTACTATTCGTACTGTCACATAACATATATAACCTTCCAACTTATGGCGAGACAATGTCCACGAACAAAATTATTCAATAAGGTATGATTTTGGGAATTTATAATGCGTCTATCTTGAGAATATAATAGTTGCGGTCTTGCTGGTGTCATCAACCACAAAAAGATCCCCACTGAACTGGCCAGTATGCCAGCTAACTCACATGAGATTTCTCTAGTATCAAAAGGGAAAAAAAGGATCCCCACCAAAGCCACAAAAGGTTCTCTCCGTCCATGGATATATAAATCTGTTCTCTGTCTACATTAGGGGTCTAAGCTTTGAATAAGCTCCAATTTGGCATCAAACTTATATGAAAATCACATTATAAGTTTAAACCCCCTCCACCACCAAAAAAAAAAAAAAAGGGAGGCCACAGGCTTACTGGAATTCCCTAATTACTTCGAAAAATGATATGACATTCATGCTAAAAAAAAAGTGAACTTGATCTAAGAGAACTGACCTATCTAATGATGTCTCCACATCTGTAGTATCCTTTTCAACTACTGGAGCAGGATTTTCTGCGGCCATCTTTAATTTGAGTCCACCTTGTAGGCTTAGATGAGAAACACTATTGCCTGTCCTGCCAAAACCGAACAAAAGATAAGGTACTATGTTCCAAATTAGACACCAGTTCGTCGATGAACGACCAACGTGATCAAGGTGTTACAAATCAAGCTAAATTCATCTGAAAGTAACAAAATTTTACCGCTAACTCAGTATACTTCATTTACTCAGAAAATTGCTGATTTTTTTTATTTTTTTTTTAAATTTAAAATTGGGGGTAGGGGAAGGGGATGTGGGAAATTGAACCCTCACCAGCCAGGTGTTAGTTCAGGTAACCAACCAACTGAGCTACTAAGATCCCCTCAGAAGATTGATGATCATTACTTTGCCATCTATTTCCTATGTTTTGCAATTAAACAACGGTACACAAGATGCACTCTTAAATTGAGGTAACTAGATTAAAAAACACTTTTTGTTTCAGAAGGTTTTGGTTGGAAAAAAACAGCTTTTAATCCCCATTTATATAATTAATTATCAATTGATAATTAAGAACAAAATTTTGTAAAAGAAGCCCCATGACTTCTGCGGCTCTGCTTCGGTACTATTCAAACAAAAACCTAAAAATAGTTTTATAAAAGCGAAACCACAAAGAATTAACATCCCAAATAAAGTCAAATCAGTGGGTAAAATGAAAATTTCATGTAATTAACTGAAAAAACAAGGAGATTCATAACTAAACTAGCCATTGCAAACACACCACATATAGGGCTTGAAGTCAAGATATATTACAAGGATCAATTAAAAGACCAATAAACTTAATCTAAAATTAAAACATGTAGAAAGAATATATAAGAGAAATATATATACCTTGTGAAATGGATGGATTGAATTGATGAGAGAGAGAGTGGTAAAATGGAATTAGGGAAGTTAGAGAGAAGATATGGATGTGTTTTTTTATATGTTAGATGTGGGAGGGGGCGTGTGGCGAGCAGCTGGTGATGGGAAGAATCAAGTGGGGAACACATGAGATGCGTGCCACGCGAGCTTTATTTTTTTGTCAAATAGCATAGCCGTACACGTTCATGCTTGCATTTTCCACTGGCGTCGCTTCTTAGCCCATGTCATGCCATCTTTATTTACGTTCACACATGCCTATCCTTACTCTCTCTTCAATCAAACCAAACTTTTGTCTTTATCCTCTTATTTATTCTTTTTTCATTTACCCTTCATTTTACTCTCCGTTTCTTTTTAGTTATCCATTATTAACTTATCACAAAATAATACTCTCTTTATCCTAATTTATGTGAGCTTGTTTAATTCAACATAGAATTTAAGAAAGAAAGAAATGTTTTTAAAATTTATGGTCTAAAATAAAGCATAGATATTTTAATGGCTATAAATTTTTTTATTAAAGGTAAAATATCACATTTTAAAGTGGTAAAGATGAAGGTGTGAAAGAGATTGTGAATGAGGGTAATTTTTGTATGATTCTCTTTTTTTGAGTCGTGAGGGTGAAGTAATAACGGTTTTCCGAAGAGCATCAATTTTCAACTTAGAAGACTGATGGATTGTGGTTCAGATAAATGAAATTTGGACCATTTGTGAAGTCCATGACCAAAATTTGGTCTATTGTGTCTAGTTTTAAGGGCAAAATTTAACCATTTTCCTCGCACAAAGAATCACATGTTGAAATGCATATGTTGTTGGTCAATAAAGATTTTGTTACCTTTTTTGGGTGCTAACTTCTTTAGAAATGTTTATAAAATGCAAAAAGCTGTCTTACAAGAGTTTTGTGCACCAAGTCAAATATAGAGAGACCAGAAATCTTAAAATTGGGGACTGAGATTGCATTTTTTTTTCTTCTCTAACTTCAACACCACAGACACTCACTTTTTTTAAACGTTTACCACATGCTTTTAACAGACTTGTATATATAATTTTCAAGTATCATGCACAAATGTTCAAACAGTAAACAATACACTCATACACTGTAATATCCAACTTTTAGCGCTCCTTTATATATAGTGAAACCGGATATAGCTGTACATCAGAATCTGTAGATGAGTCTTTGTCATACAGGGACCACCGAGAGGTTCAATCATCTAGTCTCAGAGATTGATTCACACTTTAGAACAGCCAAGCTGGAACTTGCGGGCTTTCATTCTTCCATTCAACGCAAGCGCTAATACGTCATCTTCCTCAACATACCAAAGCTCACTGACAGTTGCCTGCAACAATTGAAGTAAATATAATGAAGATCAGCAATCAAATTCTAAAGCAAAACCAACAAAGCGAGATTGCTTTTCTGAATTCAAGCAATACATTAGGGCCCAACTAGGCATTTTGAAATGACATGGCATGTCTTCCAATGAGAAATATAGCTTCTCAGGCTAGAGTGATTTGTGGGTAACTCTTCAAACATATGAGTGATTCTATTGTTATGGGAAATAAAAAAGTGACTTTACTAAGTAATTTCTATAACTTGGATGACCATACAACTGATTAATTCACATATAGATGTTAAGGACACAAAGGGATACCAATAATTGAACATGAAAGATGTTTCTTCTTAGCTGCTGCCAATGAGATACTGAATCTGGGATCTAATAAGTGGTCCAAGTTTTACCATCTTTTCCATGCACAGGGACAGTTCTATGGCATGAACGACCAACAACATATTCCTATGCTCTAGAAGGCTAAGAAGCTTTATATGCACACCATCTGATCCAGAGTAAATCCTATTTGCAGGATGTTGATTCTATGTTTCACAGTTACTTGCAATCAGCTATAATCCAAGTTACAAGGTCATATAATCCCAAGCCACCACTTCACCAAGGTTTACAAAGAACGTTCCAACTTCTTTTACATCCTAACTGTTCACCTCCATCACTTTCCCAAAAATGCTCTAAGGAGCTGTGTTATCTCTTTTGGAGGACTTTTTTTAGGTAAAATAACAGAGAGCAAAAGTGGCTTCTTTATGAAAGTACGGAGACAATAAGACCACACATACTCAAAATTGCAGCACATCTTGCGAAATGTCATCCCATTTTGAGATTTAAGCTTCAAATTGTTTCCTTAAACACATGTTGAAGTGTATGAAAAGCGCCTCATAATCCTTCCAAAAGCAGAATCATGAGCTCCATACATGGCCAACACAAGCACATCATACGGGGGAGGGGGTCAATGCATTCACTATTGGGCCATAAGGTTAATTCAGATAAAACCAAAAATTACCTTAGTCCCACGGATTTTGTTGTTTAATCTATTCACGAGTTCATGGAGAAATTGGAGTTCTGAAACCTTATTTGCTTCCTGTGAAAGATCAAGGACAGTGAAAAGGACAAGAAAAATTCAATTAACCAAGTAACTATTCTTTTGGATGAAAATTAACCAAGTGAAAATACACATGATAAAACTTTGCAAGGAACAAAGAGCTCTTGCAGAAAAGATGCCTGTCTTATTGTACTTTATTTGGAGCTTGGACTGTGAGGACGATTTCCAAACAAATGGTTACTGTCTCTTTAATTGAATCGCCCTCAGTCATGTTTTTGATGAGCTTGTAAGATTCCAGATGTACTTCCTTCAAACAAGTATCATTTTGTCTTTACCTTGTTTGCAAGTTCAAGTTAATAGTTTTGGCTTTCCTTTATCTCCCCGCGTTAAAGAAAACTGTTCTTCTCTTAATAGAAAGATACTTCTACACTAGGTAGCAAACTGGAAGTGGGACTGATCTCCATCAAGATTTTATTGTTTCCCCCCATCCCCTTATGTTTTAACTCTTCGTTGAACTATGAGGAGGTGTTAAACATCCTGACTTTTTGTAACTGCTAGTAGTAAATTAGTGTTATTTCTTTTAGTACCCAAAACAACGTATGACAGGGGACTAAGTAGTGATTTCCAGATTAAACATCAATAAAACAATAGAAGATTTAAAATGCAGGCAAGAGATCAAAGATGCTAGTGTTAATTACCTCAGGCAAACTGCTAGGGTGTCCCAGAAGCCTGGCAAATGATGTATGAAGCATTACAGCATCATACTGCAGCACGAAGGAAGTGTAGTCAGCAAATGCTAAAAATCTTGACGTATTATTTTAACAGTTTTATCTTGAGAACATAAGAGTTACAAATCAAAGAAAATAGTCCTAAAACCTAGAGGGGATGGACTGTGAGGGGGGAAATCACGAAATAGCATAATGGGTTTACTTCCGACACTATATTTACAGCTTTGAGAATATATGTGAGATAATTAGCACTAAGTGGTTGAAGTGCAAAGACATTAGCATCTTCACTGAGATGTAAAACAGAAAGGGTTTGTTTAGCACTCACAAGTTGCTTCGCAGGTGCACGTGGGAGAGCATTTCTCAATTTTTGTCTGATAGTTACAGGATCAGTTCCAGAGTCCACCTACAAATGAAATCATAAAATGTAAGTGTAAAAAGGAAGAAGATACAATTTCACCAACTTATATCTCCATGATTTACTTAAACTTAATGATTGCAACCTGTGATGACCATTGCAAAGTGGTGCACCATTTGTAGAGTACCATTTGAGTTGATCATAAGCCATTCACAAGGGGAGAAAAACAACAGAAATAAATAAATGCATAGATAACTCATTGCTATGGTCATTGAGATAAGATGTTCATGATTCATGAACAAGAAAAAAGTCTTTGCCTCATTTATGTCTCCAGATACATCCAGGAAACGTCACATCCTTTATATTCAACACCGTTAAAGTGAGGCATGTCTTGCAAACGTAACCATGTGTCTCTTGATAATGAAAATAATAGGTACAACACGGCTTTTGCATACAAGATTAAACTACCACTTGGAAAAGTAGACCTAAGGGTCAGCTTATACATTAATATTCTGAAGTCCCTAATTATCATGGGCACATACATGGTGTACCAATAAGGCTGTGGGTGTTATACGGTATTGGACCGTGCAAATTTTCATACTAACTTTTAGCATATTTCGAAAAATACAAGACAGCCATAGCCATGTCATACCAACACAGATATCTATGCAGATGAACAATCAATGTAATGTAGGTTTCTAATCATCTATTTGTGAGCATAGGTAATATTATATAGAGCGCAAGATTATATCCAAAAGCAAAGAAGAGTTTCTCGTGCAACTGCCTATGAAAGCTTGAAATATCAATGCGTCTTGAAATGATATTTGAGAATGCCCTACATTCAGAATAGAGGGAAAAACAAAAACTGTAGCGTTGGCAGTATGCTTATCTAAAATATTTATTTTTTAGAAACTTACTAAAATACTCCAGAGAGATAGATTAAGAGAAAGAGGGGGTGTATTAAAAGACCTGCCAACAGCCTACTAACACTCCAGTTGATGTCAGAACCACTCTGTCTAGGGCAATTTTTAGTGGGCAGATAGACTCAGAAACAGCTCTAACAGCGTTTGCTTCAGCTTCAATCTGAGGAAACACTGAACCGTATCAGTTCCATCAACATACCAGCTCAATGAGACAAAGGACGTAAACTAAGATATTTTTCATCCAAAAGCATTTTTACCTCTGATTCAGAAGCAGGGACAGCTATAATGTGATGGGAAGCGTGGAACATGCTAAAATGATATAAACTAGAGTTCTGAAACCAAATTGCTAAGCAAGACGTGTATAAGCATCAAAATTAATAGAATGAGAGATGTATAAAAAAGGGTTAACTCATTCCTCCAAATATTAATCAACGAAAAAGAGACCATACCTTTATCAAAATGTGGCAAGAATATCGATCTCACGGCTTCCCTTTACAAAACAGACAAGAACAAGTGTGAATATAGAAATTCCAAGTTCAATATGAAAAGTAGAATTCACATAATTGAGCAAAATTGTAAGAGTAGCCAATTGTCCTTCAAAATAAGCAAATTTGGCTTTCTTAAGATTAACTAAACGTAACTGCTTTTGCTTCAGCGATAGATGTGAATTTTTGTGGCTTATTTTGTGCAGAGAAATCAAAATGCAAACTTACGCAATAGGGACAGAATATTCTGGGTTGAGATACAAAACATTTGCTCGCACAGGGGGATTTGCAGCCTATACGCAAGGAAATTAACCAACTTTAATTTAGACACAATAAACAAGAATATGGCTGAATGTCGATTATTAAGTGAAATTAACCTTGAGTGAAGGAGTGACTACTCCGTCTTTGAGAGTGAACAGATCTGACAGGGAAAGTGATTGAGTAGTTTCTCCCCGTTTGAGGAAAGCAGCTCCGTGATCCTCCAAGTCTTTCTCCATCTTTTCATACAATCTAGACCTCTGTTCCGCATTTGAGATAGACCATTCTGTTTTAACCATTTAATAACTTGTCAATTCAAGTAACAGAATAGGGGATTTTGTGTGTGTCTAACACATAGCAAGCTATGATATTCAAAATTGTTTCTCCATATGTTAGTTACCAAAATGTTTTATTGTCTTCTAGATTACATGTAAAGTAAACCAGAATTCGAAGTTGCAAACAAGACAGAACCTCCTTTCTGAATCCGATTCAGTGAAGGAGACTCCAAATGACACAACATTTAAACGTAGAAACACTAATATATGGAAAGGAATGCTCCTCCATAAAAACCACTTGTCAGAATTAAATAAATAAATAAACTCCTCCACGACAACCATAAAGAAAACAGGCATAACGAGCAATTTAGAGAAACATCACAGCCTCAACTTCATCCAGATTAACAGTTTTACGAAGATGAAAGCCTTAACTTTCAAATAGATTAATACAAGCAGCAGAGTGATAAACTTAATACAAGTGACTCCTCTCCCAAAGTTTTCTCGCCAAAACAAAAAACACGCAAAAAGCCTCCGAATTACAAGTCAAAATCTACATTTAAAAGAATTTATTTAAGAACAGAATTTTCAGACTTCACGCAGAGAGAATTACCAAAATCCTGCATTTTAGATGTATCCATATCTCTGTCTGACTGTTTTTGATTACTGACTAACTAAGCTATCATAAAATACTATATATAAATCCCAAGTGCATTTATAAACGCATTATACACATATGGAAAGTCAATCTGAGCTAATTAATTACGGATAACGAGAACCTAAATTATCGGCGGATCAGCAGATAAACAAATAAAGTAATATTTCTCACTTAAGAATCATTTTAAATATAATCTACAGAATTAGTAAGTAATTACTCACTTCCACTATATAAACATGAAGAAATCTGATTTCACAATAAGCAAAGCAAATTATTACAAAAAACAAAAACAAAAACAAAAAAACAGAAAACAACTTAAAAGGACAACCCGTGCTCTAACACTCCCGCCATGCACAGGATCCCGAAGGATAGGACCACAAGAATCTATTCTACGCAATATTACCGAAAACAACTTGATGAACATAAATAAATATCTACGTTATTATTACCTGTAGAATTGCGAGTAGCCATAAGGAAGAGAATATAAAAGGTAAGTGCAGAGATTAGCCAGATCCAAATCGCCGGTTTATAAAAGGAACAATAGTTTCTAACCCTAGCCATTACTTCAAATTTCAGTCCAGCAGACTATTTTCATTCATTATTTTCCCAATTTCAGTTATTTTTCGACAGATCATCAGTTTTGTATTTTCACCCCATAGTACTAGAAATGCCAACACATGTCTAACTTATTGACGTCCATAATTTCCTTTTATCTTTTTTTGATTTTTCACACGAATTTACGCCAAATATAGTTACACATTTATTGAAGAGCTATCTGTTAAAGAGCTATCTAACAAAAGCGATTTCATATCTACAAAACTCAAATCCGAGATCTCTTGCTAAAAATAAAGGAGTATTTATCTACCTATCACTCTACCGCACTTTGTTGATGATAATTTCTAACCAAAGGTGGGTTGTTGTTTTTTAATATTCATATTTTGTTTAAGATTCCTGAATATTTTTGTTTGTAGTATGATTTATAATAGTTTTATGTTGTTTCTGAGTATATAATATAATTTTTGTTTTCATATTTAAATAGATGTCAAAATTTAAAGTGAAATTAGATGCAATTTTTCCTTCGTATTTCAACTTGTGGCAAAAAATAGAATTTCTAATCTTATTTCATTTACAAAATTTATCGACTCTAAGACACATAGAGTAACAGAATCGTAACTTTGTGCTTTTATTGAATTATTTTCACTTGTTATCCATGCCTTCATCTTATTTGTAATTTTTAAAATGCTATAAAAACTTATTTGAAGACTAATGAATATAATAGGTCATCTTCAACAACTAACCAAGTCATGGAGTTGGTCTTATTTTTTACTTCAAATTGATTTTCTCATAAGTGAATCTGGAGAAGATAAATCGACACTACTTTACACGCTTAACACAAAAAATCTCCACATCATCCTCTTTTTTATATATTTCAAGGCTAATTAGTTAGAAGAATGGTAATAAGAAGTTTTTAGTTTTCACGTGGGATAATGATATTCCTATAAAAAGAAAATGTTAGTATTTGAGATAAAGAGGTAGCTAGGATAACTATAGTCTTTATTGGATGGACTATCATAAAGCTAGGTAAGTTAGCTACAAGATTTTCTTTTTGGTTTGTCTCCCTCTAGGGCTATCTATTGGTTATGTCTTCATATAGGGGCCGGCTTTCTGTTGAAGTACGCCCACCTCGGACCGGTAGAATCTAGGGCCTATCCTTTCTTCAACAAAATTGGGCCAAAACCCATAAGTCATGAGCCCAATTAGTAAGTGCAGCCCATAGATTGATTCGACTGGACCACTACTACGCAATAAATAAAAATAAAGAGAATTTTACCCACTAAAACAATTAAGAGGAATTATATACAAGAATAACATATCTTTTTAACAGTAACAAATATAACACATTTTATAACAAATGTAGCCATTTGTATTTTGAAAAGAAAAATATTCAATACAATAATAAACCTCATTTTAATATTAGTAACCCCGTTCATTAATTATATTTCCATCAATACACTCTCTTTCATAATGTTCTCTTTCCACCATAATTTTGTGATGTTTTTAATTCAAATTTCTCTTTGTGTTGAGTGGTGATATTTTTTTTAAAAAAATTATTAATATATATATATATATATATATTATATTATACATATATATATTATATTAATCATATTTTATATATTATAATTTTAATAATAAATTTGCAGTACTATTTAAAACATAAAATGTACATTCATACAATATTAAGGATATGCTGGTAATATACAAGCATCACATATATTTAAAAATAAAATAATTATTAAAACTTGAATTGCAAAAATAATAACACAATTATTTTGTCAATATAGATATGAAATTTTTTAAAAAAAGGTAATAAAAAAGGAAAGAAGTAAGAAACAATTGTCCAACTACATTAACCAAGTACATTAAACAATTGTCCAACTACATTAACCAAGTACATTAATTTTCCTCATTAATGAAAATAATTTTATTTTTTTAATGAATTAATTTAGAATAAAATAGAATTTATTTAGGATTAGATTTGGCTAAATCTATAATTATTGTTTGACTATTTGTAATTTTAAAAATAATTTTGTAATATGCTTTTTAATATTGTATAGTTATATAAAATGCTCCGCAATAAATCGCATTTAATTGCACAGTTTGTCTTTCAATTGGAATGATCTTTATTTTTTTTTAAAAAAACATAAATGTACACCTTAACTTACCATATTTACACAAATCTCCACCCTAACAAAGTAATTACAAAAATCCCAACTATCAGTTATGTATCTCAATAGAATGTATCGAGAATGGATTATGTATCTCTGTGTATATCAGCATGAGTTTTGTTTAAAAGATACATATCTTTGAATGATTAAGTGTGGGTAATTATGTATCTCAACGGAATGTATCGGGAACAAATTATGTATCTCTACAACCCAAAAAATGGAATTTTCTGTAAATACGCAAAATATCAGAATATTCTGTAATTAGGCATAAAACTATCGAGATTTATGTTGTTTACCCTTATTTTTTTACTCTCTTCGTCAATCTTTACTTGTCCATATTACTAAAAATAAATGTCCAACAATATTTGTCCAATTTAGAAAACCAATTGATAGTTTACCCATTTGTGTTATTTTATCCTTGGTAGTATTAAATACTATTCATTATACCATGCATTTTCCAAGGCATTCAATATCCAAAGGATAATATAATAAAGTTATCCTTATTATTTATTGTTTCTTAATGTAAAGTTAGCCTTATTATTTATTGTTTCTTAATGTGTGTGTCAAGTTAATAATAAACAAGTATTATTGGATAAAAGAATTACGTTTTAAAAATGGATAATCTTTAATTTTTGCTTTTAACAAATCAAACTTATGCCCAGCAGACCATAAGTTCTTTATAAGGCGGAGCCCTTATTATGGTGGGAAATATATAATCTTACCATATGGAAAAGTTTGCATTGAGAGAGAAAAAAATAAAGATGGACATAAACAGGGGCCAAAGTGCAAATTAATGGCCCATAAATCGCATCACAGCATGCTATAGTAGATACGGCACTATCCAAGTACCCAACAGAACAATTTGAGGGTCCAAGCATAGTAATCATATAAGTTTAAACAAGTTCATAAAATCTAAAAGAGTTACTCCCCCGTTTTAATTTATTTGATCTATTTTTTTTTAGTTCATTTAAAAAGAATGGCTTTTTTTTAGCAATTATTTAATTTCAATTTTTCTCATGACATGATGTTTAAGATCATAAGATTAAATGATGTTTTAGTACATTTGACACATTTTTAATTTTTAATTCAAAATCACAAGATTTAAAAGTTCTTATTTTCTTCGACGCTGTGTCAAGTTAAAATAGGTCAATCAATGTGAAACGAAGGGAGCACTAGATCTTCATATAATAAGGAACATATGTGGTTTTATAAAACTTTTTGTTGTACACCACCGAAGTTTCATTCAACGTTCAGATCGAAACTCGCTTAAAAAGTAAATTATAAGAATATGCCAATATTTATACAAAATTCTGTATACACCACTCTACGCATTACGTATAAAGCTACGATTATACAAAAAAGTAAACTAATTGTAGACTAAAGAGATATGTCATAGGAAGACCGTAGCAGTTGTATACCACATGGATTGGGAATTCCAAAATGGGTGAATATCACACTCTCTAGAGGTTTTAGAAGAAAAGGCACAAAACCACAGATTTGACATACTATTTATGGCATGAAAAGATGGAACTGATTCAATCCTTGGTTTTGAAGTCTTAATTAAATAGTTCCAACTTAGGTAGCAGCTCGAACATAATTACTTCCTCTATTTCAAAATAATTAAATTGTTGAGACTTTTTTTATAGTTCAAAATAATTAAATTGTTCAAAGTTCAAGAGAATTTTTTAGACTTTTTTCCATAGTTACCCTTCATTTACAACTTAATTTTCTTGATTAATATTTTGAAATTAATTTTCTAGGTTATGAGTTCCAAGAAACTTAATTTTCTTGGAACTTTCTTACATTAATGTGGCTGAATTTTCATTGACAATGATACTATATAACTTTCCTTCTTTTCTAATTCATTTTCATACCAAATTGAAGTTCATTTGTATCAAATGGAATATTTAGATCAAATTGTGTTGTAGCCATGTTAAATTAACTAAAATCATGTTAGAGTAAACCTTTTTTATAAAAAAAAATTAGAAAGAAATTAAATTTTTAAATTTGGCTTAATCTAAATTTTTAAGGTTTTACCTTCAAAAATTTATTCACTTAAGAGGTTTAGTCATTTTAAGAGCCACATTTTGAATTTTACACTAGGAATAAATTGATCACATAAGTGAGTATTAGAAGTAGTTTTGATGATTAATGTTTTTATTTTTCAAAAATAGTTTGCCAATTAATTAAAAAGGGCAAAAGTGAAAAAAATGACTAATTTATGTCTTACTCTTTTTTTCTTATAGTCTGTTTGGCCAAACTTCTAAAATTCAGCTTATCTTCAGAAGTGCTTTTTTCAAAAGTGCTTTTCAAAAAAGTACATTTGGTGAGAAGCAGTTTGTGTTTGACCAATACAATTAAAAAAATACTTTTGAGCAGCAATTAATATTTGACCAAGCTTTTAAAAGTGCTTTTAAGTATATTTTTCTCATAAGTGCTTTTTCCAAAAGTGCTTTTGGAGAGAAGCTACTTTTTTTAGCTTATGAAAAACTGTTTTTTTACTCCCCAGAAGCATTTATTTTTTTTCATAAGTTTGGCCAAACACCTCAATTTTTTAAAATAAGCACTTTTAAAAAAAAAAAAAAAGCACTTTTGGAAAAAAATAAGCTTGGCCAAATAGGCTATTAATATGTGTGCATTATTCCAATAATTCAATTATTTTGGAATGGAGGGAGTAACATTTTATCCATTCAGTTACGACAACGAAAATTTAATTCCAATAAATATATATATATATAGTCTTAGATTGATCAGTGACTACATGCGACAAAATCAATAACTAGCTTGACACTCTGTCCTTATGGTTGATGAGTTTCTTGGTTCTGAACAGTATATATAATTACTTTCTTTTAAATGTTTATGTTAAGAGTCCTGAACGATATAATAATTGAAAGAAGCATTAATTGATTGTAATGTTTCGGAAAATGGACGGTTGGTCAAAACTTTTCAAAAATATTGTTTTAGGAAAATAAATTTCTAAAAATGAGAAAAATGACTTTTTAGTGGAAGTAGAGAAAACAAGTTCCACAAGTGGTAATATTTTGCATAATTAATTGTGTCCACCTCATTATCCGACACATCTATCTTTCGCCCACCTTGATAGCTCCCATCCCTACATTCATATCCTATCTCTACCTCTCATATTATTTGTTTAGATTATATACAATACTTTTAGAGTAATATTTTTGCTTACATATCATACACACACAAAAAAAAACTCAATTATTTTGTTTTAAAAATATTTTTCTTCCTACTGAACACACCCTAAAGGGTAAATAGGGGCAGAAAAAGTCTTGAGCTAAAACACTTTAAGTGGTAGACACCTTAAGGGAAACACAAGTGGGGAAATTAATATGCTAGCTGGTACATATGATATGGCATCTTCTACTGTCTAGTACCTTTTTACAATCATGGACTTGCAGCTGCCATTCTTACACTCTTCCACCAGTGGGGTATATATATCACTTCCTACTTAAATGATACTCTCTCCGTTCTATTTTATGTGATCTACTTTCTTTTTTAGTTCGTTCCAAAAAGAATATCATATTTCCTTATTTGATAACTTTTTAAAAGCACAATTACTTTTTTATCCTTATTGGTCCCACTTATAAGGTCCCACTTGATTAAAAATAATAGTACTACTACATTTTTAATAAAGGGCAATTTAGTAAACATTATCAAGTCTTCCCTTATTTATTAAATTCCGTGTCCGATCAAAGTAGGTCACATAAAATAGGACGGAGGGAGTATATTCTAACCGCCCCCTATCAAGATTCGAATTTAAAATAATCAGTTCAGTAAATTTTGAATGGTGTATATAAAATGATTAAACTAACAAAAAAAAAAGAAAATATAGAACTTATTTGAATGAGATGATTAAAATTTCGTTGATAGGTATCAAGTGCTAATTTTTTTTACAAGTGTTAGAAATTAATTTTATAAACAAACAATATATATTTGAATTAAAAAAATTTAAAAATGTTGAAGTCAACATAAGAATATTTAACAGAAACATATTCTTAAAGCTATCTACAGAAAAGTATATTTACATAAAAAGAGAAGTGGAATGATGAAAATAAAATAGAGAGAAATTAAAAATAAGTTTAGGAAGAGTATTTCGAAGATAACAAATATATTAGGTATATATGAAATCATAAAAGGTTTAATTAAATTAAAAATGCTTATAAATTGAGAATGGCCAGCTTATAACTTTTAGCTGAATTTTGATTCATAAACACTTGGAACTTATGATTTTTTTTATATTTTTTTTTAGTGTTTACCAAACACACAGATGAACCGAAAATTACTTGGGCATACACTCTTATGTTCTCCCACATCTTCTTTTTCTATTTTTGTGTGTGAGAGAGGTGGCTTGGAGGCGAGGATACAATCAATAAAAAAAAAACACAAAAAAAAAAAAAAAAAACCAAAAAAAAAAGAAGCAATTATTGTAGCTAAGAAGAAGAATCAAAAACCAAAAGTAAGTGAGCTATCAACATCATTAATTATATTGGAAAAAGTCAGAAATCATACAAGAAAGAAGATTACAGGGCCAAATTTAGCAAAATTGATGTGTATTAGCTAATTAAAATCAATCACCCCACTAATTTGGTTGCCGACTTGCTGGATTATAACTAGTTAATTCCAAAAAGAAGATTAATGGCTTGATGTTTGGTTTAATTTTCGATGGTCTAAATCAATACTATTCCAAGGGGTTACAAGATTTTCATCAAGGGACCACTTGGTTGTACCTTATGGTTTCAACCCATGTGCTATTTTTTTGTACAACCATGACAAAATTTCTGTATTGATATTATGGAGGTTGTGAGTTGTGACAAACAAATTACCCCTCACGTGCAGTCACATAGACATAATTTCACCCAAGTGAAAATTCCCAGTTTTTTGCCCCCTTTCACAGGACTACGTACTTGCTAAAATGCCAATCTATACTACTGTATTATTGAAAATTTGTATGTTACAACACAGTTCAATCAGTCATAGTACTTGAGACCTCGGTTATGAAAGTTCCAAGCCAAACCATATGTGCCACCCCAAAGGGGAGTCAAAGCATTTCTTGACAAATAGAAAAGACATTAATATTTAATTGGTTGAAGTTGAATGAAACAAACCATTCTAAGTTGAAGAAATTTAGGATAATTTGAATGTTGAAGTTTTGTTGGTAAATGAAAATTACCTCGAAAAAAAGTTCGAGCAATTTCACAGATGGCTACCTGATTAACTTTATTTAATTTGATGTATCAAAGTTTCTAACTTCATGCCAAAGTATTAAGAAAGTCACTAATATCAAGAACTCAAATATTCGATAAAATCTTGGGTATTCACAAAGAGATTACTCAAATTCTATACCAACTTTCTCAAAGTCGTTGGGCAGCATTCCTGATCACTATTAAATATATCGCAAGGAGGAGGTCTAAATCATCTTGCATTCCTGGTGATCTAATCTATCACAAGTAGGTCCAAATCGTCCTACGTTCGATAAATGCGCTACTAACAACCCTTTTATCACGGAGAAATATTAGGAGCAAAGAATCCAGGGAATAAATAGAGTTGTACTCACATATTCATTAATAAAATCTCCGTTTCATCTAATTTTATTTACAAACGCAGTCAATTTCCATCACTCCAAAATTGTTTCAAACACAATGACTTCCCCATGCCATGCCTCATGAATGGCCACAACATGGCAGATAGGTTTTTTTCCCCTAAAAAGTTGAGGTTGAAGATGCCAACTGTTACAGTTCAGATAGATAGATAGTCTCTTTAGTGCTTGCAAGGTCCACCACATACTTAAGGAGCTAGCCATCTTGCTTGCCAGTTCTATTTTTTTTCTTTTTCTGACAAGTTCAATGTGTTAAAAAAGAAGTCACTTTGGCTTTTCTCATTCATTTCACATTTGAAAAGGCAACTGATCATTTATACTGAGACTTTCAGAAACAGTAGAACATGCACTTAAGTACGAAAGGAAATACGTAGCCGTAGGGATAACTTTTTCCCATTTATACTTTTCTTTAAGCTTTTCTTCTGCTAAAGTCACAGTTCACAAAAGTTCTGCAATAAAGTCCGTATTTGGATAGAAACTATAATTCACTCTGGCAACCTAAAATTAATATTATCATATATAGTTTGCCTATTCCAAAAGGAGAGGATGTCATTCATGTAACTAGGAGGTCCCAGAAAACAATGTTTGATCCAATTTGAACTAGGTATTTTGGAAATTGTGTGCAGATCTGGGTACCTGATACATGTGATGGTATGACATAGTAATCAAGATTTTGTGTGAGCTGGTCCGAACACTACCATCATTTGAAAAAACTGAGATGTTAATTCTACTGTACTAAAATAAAGTTAACTGTTACCTTTATATTGATTAGGCAGTAAATCTTTTACTCCTTAGAAAAGTAGAGGGTAGTTGTGTCCAGCAAAGTCTGATGCAGTACAAATTCCAGTATTTATGAGATTCACAATGACTCCTCATCATATGATGGATGGGATGGGATATATTATTATTGCATTATCACTCTGAACATACATCAACTTTTTATCCTGACTTCTTTTCACAGCTTTTAACTTAATTAATTTTCTTGGTAGTAACCATGCGTCACATTAGAACTTTAAGTGTGAAATTATGCAACAATCTTATCTAAAATCTTAAGTTGTTAGAGATAGGAAAAATGAATTACATGGTGAGAAGTTGAACCCTCACCAACAAAGTAAAAGTTCAATAGCCAACTGACTACTAAGATTTCAAAGATATTACATACATTTTTATTTATTTAATTATATTTTCAACATACCTCCTTTTTTGCATGCCCAAACACGTGGAGATTCTTTTTGGGGGGCCGTAAGACACGAATTCAGGACCTTTGCATGTTATGCTATCATGCTAAATTATGTGACTATCTCATCTAAAAATTTAAACAGTTAAGGAATACCCTTAATACTTATCTATATTCTCAACAAAAGCTTGAGGGTGAAGTGTTGTGAGTCATGATGGGAGACATTGATACAACATGGTGATGCAAGAAACTCATCTTTATACATATTCAGCACACATTTTCTCTCAACTGATAAGAGAACTAATGATTCAGCTGAGCCCAATTAAAAGAGGGCCCACTAAAGCATGAAGGGTCCAGATCAGTGGAGAAGTGGGCCTAGTCCAGTAGGGTCATTTAAACCCACCACCGATCTTTATGGTGCCAGCAATGCAGTTTTCATTATTATATGGAAAAATTACATAACACCACAATTTATCTTTACTAAACTACATAAAATCTCTACCCTTTTTATTAATTACCTAAATCCCCTTTTTAAATAAAAACAACCGGATACATCCTCAAACCCATAAATTTTTGGATACATAATTTTAATTATGTATCTCCCTTTGGTCTAGTTAATGTATTATGTATCTCGACCAAATAGTTTCAGAAATGGATGTATCTCAGTAATCAAAATTATGTATCTCAACTTCAAAATTATGTATTCGGATGCTAATTATGTATCCGAAAATTGTAAAATAGGGGATTATTTATAATTTAGCAAAGAGTAGGGATAAGAAGTAATTAAGGGTAAATTTGTTGAAATTTACGTAAGTTTTACTTATTATATTCCCGTCCTTCAAAAAAATGACATATTTATACACTTAGTACTAAGTTAACTTTAAAATATTAAGTTTACCCTTAATGAGATAATTTCTAGCCAGAACATCTATGAATTATTTTATACTACAAATTTCCAAATTCTTCTCATGATTCTTAAACTCCATGCTACTTCAAATTACATCACATAAATTACGACGGAATAAAAAAGAAGAGGAATGATCCACCTGTTTGTCAGTGATACCAATCGTACATTGGTTTAGGAGATGACCAACATGTGGGCCTCACCACCTGAGCCAACATCTGGAGCTGATAAGGTATGGGCCCCCACCAATCTCGGCCCATCTCTCTTAAAAATATTTTTATTTATTTTATTTTCTAAAAACTAAAAGAAAAAAAATTCTTTTATCATACTTTTGCTGCTTGTTATGAAAACAGAGTGATTAATGGAAGTCATAATCAGAATACCCAAAATTTCTTGCCACATGCGTCTCCAACATTAAAGGACTAGCAAGACTATTCTATTCCTTGCTAACATTTTAGGCCTCGAGACATAGGTCTCGTCGAGAATTTAAATAAGATAGTAATTACAAATAAATTATATGATAAGTTTAAATTGGAGTTCTGCTAAAATAGTAATTAATTGTTATTATGGTTAAATTACATTAATAGTGCCCAAAAATATCGTTGTATTTCAACTTGTTATAGCAAGTAAAAACCTTATTAATCTCATCACTTCTTTTAAAGCCTACATCATATATGTATTAACAACATTAAGATTTTCTTACACTATCAATATTTGTGATTTATTACAGAAGATTGCTCTCCATTTTCTACAATTACCAATTAGTGTTTGTATAGAAATTATCTATAGTTATCTTTTAAGATGATTTGATAATGCAATCTTATTTTATACTATCAATGAATAGAACTTATACTCCCTTCTTTAAATTTTATACATTTACTTCTATAATTTTTATAACCTGCGTGAAAATATTATTTTACGCTGTCAATAGAAATTAAACACTGGTTTTTATGAGAAGAGCTTAGGAGGTTAATTGGGACTTAGGAGTGCCTTAATTTGAACTCGACGATAGGTGAAAAATCTTACTACATGTAGTAGTAGTGGCTAATTTGCAAGTCAGCAAAGGATTAAATTCTTATGACATGACATAATCTATCCAAAACAAATTAACTTACTGTAATAATAATGTTTGTACATGTAACTTTAGAAGAAAGATAAAAAAGAACAATCAATGATGCTGATGATGAATAACAATCTACTCTATAATTGGAAAAACAATTCAGAGAATTTTGACAAAATCACTCACCAAATACTCCTTCCTTTGTTAAAACGGTGCCTTCTTCAAACTCGTAAGGCAAATTAATCACACGAAAAAAAAGGTGAAGAACGAAAAAAGAATGTTCAAGTGAAAATTAACAACCAAAAAAAATAGAAAAGAAGAAATATAAGAAATTTTAGGGCAAATAATCAAACCTCTTTAAACATCCAAACTTACAAAACACAAGTTGGGAAAGAATGGATGATTCTGATTATAGCTATGAATGGTGGCTTGTTGTATCATGCCGATCATCGTTGCCACCGCCACCGTGATGCGAATGGGACCCACTCGCCTGAGATTCTGATACACCGCCACCACCTCTATACGGATTTAGTCCAGCAAACATGCCTAGTTGGCCTTCTCCCAATCCATTATTACCACCACCACTGCCACCACCACCACCACTGCTTCCGCCTAATTGTTGACTAGGCAGAAGCGCTACTGGAGTTGGAAAATTCATAAATTGCAATCCACTTGGCATTGTACTTCGATATAGAGCAGCAGCACCCGAATTGCTTACTGATGAAAACGGCCAAATTGGATCGCCTCCCATGACTTGGTTAGTAGGAATCGGATTCGTCACCATCCAAAAATTAGCTGGGATTGAAGAATGGCTTGTTGGCATCGTACCAGTACTTGACTGTAGCAAATAACTTCCCATTTGCTGTTGCTGTTGCTGCTCCAAATCTAAATCCGATCTCCGTTTCCTACTTAAACTATCATCCGCTGCACTCGTCTCCGTTAAATCGATTGAATTGTCACGCAATTCAGGTTTTGTGTGTAACTGCATATTAGGGCTTAAATTCGCCGACTGAAAATTCAACAACGTTGTAGCTGAAGTGTCTGTTGACAATCCAATTCCAGGAAATAGCCCTCGTCTTTGGGAGAGTGAAAAATTCGAATTGAAATACGAAGATCGTAGCTGTGAAGGTACGGACATGCTGGAACCTGAGCTACGTAGTGAAATATTAAGAGAAGTGAAGTTTGCTGGAATTGTACCAGTTCCTGTAGCAGCTATGACTGCTGGTTCCGCTTGTTGAAGTAGCCACTCTATAGTTTCGCCATCGGACTTGTGTCCGAGTTCGCGTGTGAGTTGAAAAACCCTAGCCGCACAAAGCGCAGGCATGCGGATACGTCTGCCACGACCATCAACCTGTTGACACATAATATAACTAAATAATTAATAATACGAAAAATTAGATTCACTCGATCTATAACAGTTCAAGCTTTTATATGAGATAATAAAATTCAACGAACCTTAGTGTGACGGTCTTTGGTAGAGGTTCGTTTAGGGGGCGGCTTTTTAGATGTATCAGCACCAGAAGCTGAGATTTGGAGAGTTGAAGCTGATGAAGTTGTTGATCTAGGTGTACTATTAGGGTTTGTTTGAGTATTATCTATGTTTGAAATGGCAAGAGAAGTAGTATAGGCAGCTCCGGCGTTGGATGAGCTTGAACAAGCTTCGTCTTCTTTTTTCTCGAGTAATTGGAAGGGGAAAGTCGCTATAGGGCGGTGTTGGTGATGGTGATGGTGGTGTTGGTGTTGGTGGAGATGATCATCACCTCCTCCATCCATGATCACAAAGTAGTAATGACTAAAAACTTACTCTTAAAATAACCCTTCTTTCTCTTTCTCCTTTTTTTCTCTCTAGGCCAAGTTCTTTTTATGAGAAAATAGTGACAGACACTATATTTAATTCTTTGTGGGTCTGTTTATGTTTCTTTCTCTCTCTTAGAATGAATGAAATGAAACAAAATGTTCCCTTTTTTCTAAAAAAAAATATAAATTGAATTAAATTCCTCTTTGTATTAGCTGGGATGAGTATGTCCCTTTCTACTCTAGATAGTTGTATGGGATTTTCTTTTGGCATTTGATGTGTAACATGTGTAATGTGTTGGTTCGGATAAGAGGTGAAAGAGGGAGAGAAAAGCTTTAAGCATCAATGATAATGAGTGGGAATTATAAGGTGAGCTTTAAACAGCGAAGAAAAATTGAATAAAAGGAGAAAAAGGAAATTATTAATTTGCTTTTGTTGGAGGCTCCTTTTTTAATTTGCCTTTTTGACAAATATGCTTGGTGAAATAAAAAGAAGAAAGAAAATAGTATATATTGCTGAATTTGAGTTTGATTTTTGGAGAAAATACTTTTAATTGTGGTTGGACAGAGCCTTTGGTTCAGACTCCACGTGAGGTGCTCTTTATATCATTCAATCCATAAAGACAATGGTGGCCAAAGGTGGGGTCCATTTCCAAGAGTCAAAAATAGAAAATACTCCTTCGGTCACTTTTACATGTCATATTGAGTGTCAATTTATTTATTTTTTAGAGCTAAATTGAATTAGAGTAATTTAATATTTTAAAATTTAACTATTTAAAAATCATATAAGAAATACTATAAGTTGTAATGATTCTCATATTGTTATGATGAAAAAGAATATTTTAAAATATTGATTAAATTTATATAATTTAATTTTTGAAAAGTGAAATATGACACGTAAAAGTTAACGGATAGAATAAAAATAGAGAGAATTGGACAGGGAAGATTTTATCAAAGGTGAGTGTGGAATGGGGTCCATTTTCTTCATTCATGTAATCATTTCCATTCACCTTTGGCTCTTTGCCATTGTTCTCAACCTTTGCCTTGTTTGGGATTCCTCCAAATTATTTTCCCTCCTCTCCTCATTTCTCTTTCACCTTAGGCTATTGCTCTTTGGATCTAATCCTATGCTAGGTATTCAAATGCTTTTATTTCCATAGTCTCCCTACGCTCCCCCTTCAGTATATCCAGTGGAGTCATGATGTTATTCCTTCTATTTCGATTTATGAAATTATTTTTTTAAATCTATATAAAATATAATGATTTTTTTTATATTTAAAATAATATAATTAAAATTTTTTATCTGAATAAAATAATTGATAGCCAAATAAATATTTAAAACTTGTTTTAAACTATAATTATTTTTGAAAGTTCTTTTTTTCTTTCTTAAATTAAATGCAAGTACAACACATAAACTAGGAAGGATGGAGTACTACTTTAAAGCTAGTGACTGAGCCATGATTCCTAAATAGGAGTTTAAAAAAATATATAAAATGCTATAATTAGAAGTTTTTCTTTATGAAATTTAATGATTTATACGTACATTGTTTTGATTTTTTATCTGATGCTCAATATTCGTTTTTGGGCTCAATTAATATAAATTTGTGAGGGGGGAGGGGGGATAAGATGCTTCACAACCAAGGCTCAAACTCGAGACTCTGATTAAGGATGCAAGAGTAAACATACAATCTTTTATGGTTGTATATCAGCAGTACTAATTAAATAGTACTTACTACTAAGTCGTCATCATCATCATCATACCCAGTAAATTCCCACCAGGTGGGGTCTGGGGAGGGTAAAGTGTACGCAGTCCATACCACTACCTCAGAAGAAGTAGAGAGGTTGTTTCCGATAGACCCTCGGCTCAGAAGAAGTACTTACTACTAAGTCTAAGCTTAAAAAAATTTTATTTTCAGAAAAAAATTGAATTTTCTATATATAGTTTTAAGTGAAAAACAATTGCTGATCTTTTGCCCGATCACTGAATCACGAAGTCCTACTTTTCTTTGTAATGACTAATTGCCATATGGCCATGGGGACTTTTTCATTCTTCCATCATTTAGTACCACGTTGTATTCTATGTTTGGTTAAGCAACTAACTTGCTTAATTAGCATTAATTATGACAGTTTAATGAAGAATCATGAAATATCACTGAAAAGTTGAAAAAAAGTTCACGATGTGTAATACCAAAATTAATTTTAATTTTAATTTTATAAATATGGTATTCGGGTCAGCTTTCATGCACCTCTAACTAAATCCACGGGATATCTGTTACCTCCCACCACCACCAGATACGAGGTAACTCTATCCACTAACGATAGAATTAATTTAGGAGATCAAGACTCAATTTCACTGAAGGTGCATGCATGCTACATGTTTATTCCAGAAAAAAAGGGAGATGTGTAATACCAAAATTAATTTTAATTTTAATTTTATAAATATGGTATTCGGGTCAGCTTTCATGCACCTCTAACTAAATCCACGGGATATCTGTTACCTCCCACCACCACCAGATACGAGGTAACTCTATCCACTAACGATAGAATTAATTTAGGAGATCAAGACTCAATTTCACTGAAGGTGCATGCATGCTACATGTTTATTCCAGAAAAAAAGGGAGAAGAATAAAAGGAATGATAGCTGAAGGTGGGTCGGTTTAGTGTTATATATATGTAGACCCGGTGCTTTAACATGGTGACACCCTAGTTCATCTATTTTATTATATGTACTATATATACACCTTTTTGACTGGCAAATGGCACATATATATATAGGATGGAGATGTAAAAAGATCATTTAAAAGTCGATTGCAGGCAATTATTTATACAAACATGAGTCTACAACAAAGTATATAAGGAAACATATAACTTTTAAACTTTATAGGATGAGGAATAGCATGGGTGCAAGACTGGCAGCTATGGACAGATGCACCTTTCAAATGTTTGTTTAGCAAAACCTAGGTAAACGCCCTATATTATATACGTAAATTTTTTTATTTTTTATTTTAAATTAGGAAGTAAATTGAGTCTGTACGTAGTTGACATATTTGGTACTACTATACATTTTTCATTCTACTTTTTCTCCCAGCAAGGGACCTCTCTACAAGTCAATATTTGCAGCAATAAGGTGTATATATATATGTCAGAATAAAATAGACCTTTCTTTATTTTGCTCTAACCTTAGTTTATTAGAGTACTAATTGTAATTGATGTATGCTCGATAGAGCAGGCAATTTAAGGGCTCATCGATCTACAACATTGCAGCATGGAAGTTAATAAAATAAGATTTTACATTTTATGATCACCTCATGTTTTTGTCAATTTTGATGAACTCACAAAATAAAAATTACGACAGCTCTTGTTAGGTTAGACAAAATGACATGTTCCTCATTTTGATTTAGATCTTATATGTATACGTATGTAGAATATATAGATGATAATGTCACAGAATAAGGTTATAAGGTAGAAGAGGTATGGCACCATAGTCCATATGTCCTTGTCATATAAAGTCTCCCTCCATCTCAATTTATTATCCGCCTGTTTGGAAAGTTACCTTGATAATTAGATTTGGTGTAATTGGGTGTAATTACACTGTCTGACATGTTTAGTTGGCAAGATAATTACTTGGTTAGCAGGTAATTGAGTATAATTGGCAGGGGGCAATTACACTCTTCAATTCTAAGGGAACTGTGAATTGCTGGTAATTACATGGTGTAATTACAAGCTAGTTTCTTTTTAATTTCTTCCTTTTATTTTTATTTTATTTCTTTTCATTTTAATTTATTTTTTATATCTATTGTTTTACACTTTTTTTTTTATTATTCTAATATTTTTAAAAAATATATTTTTTATTTATATTTCATTTCCTTACTTCTCATTTCTCAACCTTTACTTCTTGTGATTTCATTCAATTGTTCGTGTAATCTATTTTTTATTTTATGTTTATTTTTTTTTCATTTAGCATAATTATATTAGTATTCTAATTTTTAAATTAAAGTAGAACTCATTGTTGAATAAGGTTATAGACTTACGTTTTCCTTTTCTTTTGAATTATATTTATGTACATTATGTTGAAATTTGTCATAAGAGTATATGTTAACTTTTCTTTTTTTTTTTTTTGAATTTTGAACTTATGTTATATTTTTGGTTTCAATTTATTTGTTTTATTTTAGTTAGAATTGATAGATTATATTTTTGTCAAATATTTTAATAATTTTATGAAATTATATTTTTAATATTAATCTTTTTGTCAAACATGCATTTCATGATGTTCTTAAAATAATGTAATTTTAGTTTTTATGATTAGTTTAATTAAAATATATTAATTTAAAAAATAAATATCAATAATTTTTATAATATTAGTTAAGAACATATGTTTATTAATTAATATATTTTCAAAAGATAATATATATCTTAAATACCTAATTTAATGTCATTTATGAAGACCCTTATTTGTCAAATATTAATTATTAATTTTTGATAATTAACTTTTATTTTAAAATTTTAGTATAACCATGTGATTTCACTTGTACAACCAAACAACACACTTGTAATTATACTGTAATTACATTGTGACAAACAAACAAGTCGTCGTAATTACTAGGCTGTGTAATTACTAGGCTGATAATTACTACCCTAGTAATTACACCAATTCCAATTACCAGGTGACTTTCCAAACATATCCTATGTGAAATTGTCTGACTGTGCACACGAAGTTTAAGAATAAAAGGAATACTTTCGAATTTTTTGATCTAAATAAATATTGATAATTATGTTGTTATAAATCATCTCATTAAGGAAAAATTCAGAATTTTAAAATTAAATTATCGTTAAATATAGAAAGGTTTCATGCTTTCTGGAACTGACTAAAAAAGAAATAGTGTCATTCAAACTAGGACGGAGGGAGGGAGTGTATATATTAACATTTCTCATTACTTATCAATTTCTTGGTAGTGTAATTCAGTCTAATTGCCTAACTATATATTTAAGATGGTTTTTATTTGAAGAAAAAGACCTAAAATCCAACAGATCGATTGAAAGTCCAAATCTGAAAAGCAACAGCTAAACCATATTAATATGTGATAAACTTGTTATTGGAATTATTGAATAGCATATCTATCAACATGAAGTACGTAATTACGTACATTGATATGTGGTGATATAAACTATAGTGTGTATCTTAATTAGACGTGTTAGAAGATTAAATCAATGACACTAGGAAGAAAATCAACGAGACATATACGACAAACTCATTGTATTATTCATTAAGTAAACATGAAAATAATAATATAAAAATGTTTTTAAATAGTTTTTTAGCGCTTAGAATTAGTGGGTGTTAAATGCACAATATTATTTAACCAGCTTTCAAACCATCTAATCCGTTTCTCACTTTTTTGCGTGACTCGAACCCAGCAGTTATTCTAGAACATAACTTAATTTTTTATTTTTTTTGGATACACGGGAGAAACAATTAAATAAAGAGCTCAAAATTGTTTATAAACAACACAGTTTAAGTTCGCTAAAAGAAGAAACTCCATATTCTTAATCGCATTATTCCAAAAATATCAAATCCTCTTCATTTTACTCCTTTAGAATATCATGCAGTTCAAAAGTGTGAGTGATATGCTACTTCAAAAAGCTAGAGGAGAAAATGAAGAAGTAAAAAAAAAAGAAAAAAAAAGGAAAGCAAAAAAGAAAACAGATAAGTTATAGCAGCCAGTCTGTATCAATCAATTACTGGATGTCGTAGTATGTATGTTAAACTGTCAACTCTTGTTTGATGAATGTGTTGGATTGCATTTATTATTTTTAGATCCATTCCAAGTTTTTGGACGGCATATATCTATTATCACATCCATTCCAAGTAATAATTCCTTTTTTTATTCCCCCTTGTTCCCATTGCTATATATATTAGTATATTACTACCAATTAAATAAAATAAGGAATGAATTTTTCTTAATTGTTTAATTTCCATTGATTATATAGAATTGTCTTATAAGTTTGACTTTGTAAAATTTTAAATTTCAACTTCTAAAGGATCGAGTCAAAGTGTCAAAGTATGAATATCTAGACATTTCTGTTTCCTTTATTTGACTAGTAGTGCTTATAAATTAGGTGCCAATATTCAAAAAAGGAGACTGCTAATTGAGATATATGCTCGATCACTTTTCTCTATAGTCCATGATGATGATGACAGTGCTTTTTTACTTTAGAAAAAAAACAAACAGAGCAGGAATCTTGCTAGCTAGTTCTTACTATACAAATTACTACAAGTATTTCTTACACTTATAGGTAGTCCTTGATCGAGTCAATTGTCTGTCACGAAATTTATTTCATAGGATATGTACTAGTCTACCTATAGCGGAATGTCAAGTGGCATCACATCCATGAGCGGACAAGGACAATTTTGTCAAACAATGCAATATGTACATGCTCGTCCGTCCAAGTTTGAGTTGGTTAATGACTGCACATTTGTTAATTTAATTAGATCATTTGATTCGTTCAATTCAACTCGATCTAAAAATTGCGCTCATATGCAGTCAGAAGGACCTTGTATGTATACATATGTAAAATCTGGAGTAAAGTTAATAGTACAACGGCCTTCGAGTTGGAAACAATGAGTAGGAAATCTCGTCAACTTCTGGTAACATTTGAATGAGTTAATTACCGTTATATTTATTAAGTTGATTCATTTTAACACTTCCAAATTTAACTCCACTCACCTGCCCTTTTAACACTTCTAGACGTCATATTCACAAAAAGAAAAAAAAAAACGTCCAAGGCTTAATAATACTATTATTCAAGAAATTTACCTAAATAATTAACCAATGTGTTGATGAAACATCTCAATTTTACATACCGCGCTCTCAATTTGAGTTTCATCAGTGACCTCTCAGTGCAAAAGAATTTTCTTCTCTTTTATACAGTGTAATAAAGAAGTTACATATGTGAAGTACCACCAACAGGCAATTTATTAATGTTGATCCTTCAAGAGTTTTGGATGCATATATAGTTGTCAACATCATCCAGAAATTGGGTGACGTTAACCATAGAAGTGGCAAATAATAGAGTAATCAAGTTGATCTCATGACATGTTTCCCACAACATTAGACATCTGAGCTTGTGTTTGATCTGAAACCAACAAAACCAGCCCACCAAGTAAAGTTAGGAGAGAAACAAATGTAGGGATGGAAGTGGCTGGGTGAAGGGACTAAAACGACAAATCAAAAAAAATTATAAGGGGTCCAAAATAGGAGTATTAATATATACTACCATAATACAGAAGGTTCAAGAAATGCAGAGAAATACAGAGAGAGTAATACTGTCAGTAATTTTTTAGAACGTGTTATCACGTGGAGGCAATTTGCGGACCTCTTGTCAATGTTGTTTTTTCCTCAGACCGTAACTGTAGTTAGAGGATGGAATTGAACTCTATCGTTCAACCTTTAAGGTTTTTAATATTAAATTTATTGTATTTATAAAGTTATGAGTTTATATATGTTATTTCTTATTATTATTTAAATAAATTTTTATCTATAAATTTATGTTCCGCGTAGTACTAAATTCATATGAACCAGATATTGCTATGTTGCGCTCGTCCCTGAATTTAATAGCTACAGCTTCGTCATCACTTCATTTTCACTTGCAAATTTCATTTCATATGCTGCTATAGCAAATGTAGTCTCATCAATCGTATAATATTTTCATAACAGAAACATTTAGACGTACGATATTTCACCTCAATGGAAACATACGTACAAGATTGTCTTGAGGTAATAATAAAAGCTGATGCAAGTACAGGAACTAACGTTTTTTATGTGGGGAGGAAATTGACGCTATTCAAATTCTATATGGGAATTGTGACATCAACTTTCCCCAAATACTTCTGTCTCGTTTGGTTGTTTCTGTGAAAGCAGCCGTAGTAATATAGTCCCACACGAATATATGGGATTCCACTATAGTGACAATTGTTCATTTATTTGTTTGCTGCATACCAATTATCCCTCATTACCTTTTAAAAAAATTAGTAATGAGTTTCTAAGCTGAATGGACTCTTCGATATGATAGTCATGTTTTTTCGATTGAGCTTTCCTAGCAACTAGCAAGGCATTTATACTGTAGATGTGTCGCAGAAGCACTAATGGCATTGTGGCAGGGACTATGAGGAGCAGACAAATAGAGTATAAAACGAGTAGCTAGAGTCTTCTTAATTAATCAAGAGCATCGCTTGATTGATGTGAGCAAAGCTCCCGGCTGCATCCGATCGATCTGCTGCCTTAACTTTAGGAAGATCGATCATTTTTGTTCAATATCTCCTCCCCCCCCACCCCCTTCCCCCCTTCCCCCCTCCCCCTCCCTCTTAAAAGTAGTAAAAGTAAGAGAAGAATGAGATGATTTATGCTATACAAATATCTAAGATTTATTTTAGATCATAAATTTTAAAAATAAATTTTTTCTTTATTAAATTTTGTGTCAAGTCAAATAATATCACGTAAATAGAAACAGACCACTAATATTTAGATTCTCTCTGGATGCACGATGAGGAGGAACTGACAGGACATTCAATTAGCACAGAGAAGGAGGCCCCTCCTCACAATGCTTGTTGGACGAGTTACCAATCATTGAACTGCTACCTCAACGAATAATTTGTGTGAATATTTGAACTTAGATTGATTTACGTCAGAATTCATCCTGATCAATAATCAATAATACATATGGGTTAAGTGAACCTAAAATTGTTTTTAACTTTCCAGCTGAGCAAAATGGTTCGAAGAGTGTTCAATCAAATCTCTTTCATCAAAAAATATATTGCGCAAATAAAATAAAAATAGAAATTCAAATAAAAAGTACTATAAATTGGATTTCCTAAACATAAGGTACACTGTCGCACTGTCGTGATAAAGATGATTATAAAATTGCTTTAAGGTTGCAAATTTAAATCCAAAAATTTCCTGTGTTATATTTAACAAGGAATAGGCCATTGTCTTTTCAATATCAAATGTCTTTTGAAGATTTATCTGCATGTCTCTTGTTTATTTAAATTTAAATGTGGGGTAGATATAGAAGGGGATTATATAAGTGTGTATAGGGTCCATTTAGTGCTGAATTTGGAGTAGTGAAATTAAACGGTTAAATTAGTTGTTTGTCCGACCTATAATCTATTCTTTTGATGCTAAACAAAAATAAAAAGGCGCAGGGAAGCAAATCAGTGCTTTACAAATTGATAAAAAGCATAATCTGTATATTCCTTGTCCCACTAACCCCATTTAGTTTTGTTTAAAGCAGACCAACTGATGATCTTACAGATATTATACATCATCATTGATCTTCTTTTCTTTATATGGATTTTACTTTATTTAATTTTTACTATCATATTGTATTATTTTTATTTTTATATATGTATGCACCAAGCTGTTTAAAGATCTAATTACCACACCGCTTCAACTATATTTAAAGTGTCATCAGAGTCCAGAGGTATGGTGGGCAATTTATAAAAATAATAGCCCGTACAAATTATGTGATTTAATTTCTCTAGCTATTTCTTTTTTAGACCAGCTTAAGAAACATGTAAAAACTAAGCCATTGATGTTCTTTGGCGCTATATTTGGATAATTGTTTATTTTTGAAACAAGGCTTGAAGTAGTAAACCTTTTAGTTCCTTATCGTCGTGGAGAAAAAATCGAACTATTTTGGGAAGTTAGAGTTGGTAAAATAGTATTCATTAATGGAATTGATTAATAATATTGCTAAAGCTAATGGGGGCGTATTTGTATTTGACGGAGTGGGTGAATATACTTGGAAAGGAAATGAAGCTTTACATGAAAATGAAAGAATTAAAAGAATACTGCAGAATAAAAATGGTCCTAGTTTACAGTCAGATGATGAAACTATCGAGAGCTTGATCGGATGAAAGTTCGTTTGATTGCCTTAACTATGGAGGAATATTTCCATGATATTTTAATAAGCAAGACATATTTCTATTTAGCTATTTATTTTTTAAATTTTATACAGTAAATTTTATGATGTCAGAAGTTGATGGCACAAAAAAAATATTTATAAGGAGGGAACTAGAAGAGATAAGAAACTGATGTGAATCATGTAATAATTAACAAATATAAATCTGTGACAAGATGTTCTAAAAGGATGTAACTGTTAAAAGATCAATTGACTCAAGTCATTTTCTTTTTTTATTTTTTGGTCACTAATGTCATTTTCCATTGCCTTTTAGTCTGTTGTCTTCATCCAAAATTACAAAAGCCACCACGTAAGAATATCTTATCCAAACACTCTCCACATAAACCAATCAAAATACAACACATAAGCAAACCACGACAAACAGAAATATATATGGAGAAAACCACTTGCACAAATCTTCAGGAGTTAGGATAAGTTAAACTTGTCATCATATGCTTAATTTCCATATTATTTTTTGTTAAACAGAACTCAATGAGTTTGTTTTTTTGAACAATTTTTTTTTAAGAAAAAGGTTAAGGGAAATGGAGGAGGAAATTACAAGTGGGAAACAAAATTCAGATAATCTATCAATTGAATAATTAAAATATCCACACTAAATTTTTTGGATAAGATCTTATAAAGAATTACTATTAGAACATAAATTAGCTTACTTCTGAAAATATTTTACCATTCTCCAGCAATTTATAGACTTTTATATGGATAACTATTACAAGACTGAATTAAACATATGACTAAGCTCTTTAATATTTCAAAAAAAATTATTTTGTGAAAAATAAAAGTTCATAAAATGATGGCCTTAGCGATGGATTTGCTAGTCCATCGCTACAATAGTCTTTATCGCTCATTTTACAATTACATTTCCATCCTTAGTTTAGCTGACGGAAAATGGTTCGTTGCTATTTTCATTTTTTTTTCTTTTTGTTTTAATAGTTGCTGAAAAAGGAGGGCCTCCTTTTTGTTCATTAAACAAATTATTATTTGGAACTTAGTTACAGTTATGATGGTAATTAAGGTCTCATAAATCTTTACCTCCTCATCAAATCATTATTTTTATTGAATTAATATTTGGGAGCTTCTTCTCTAAAGAAAATTATTTAACTTTAGCTTGATGAGGAGACGATTTTTTTATTGTCGGTTGCATGATTAAGGAAAGAATGATGGTCACTCATGGGTGATGATAATAACAAAAGCAAAATATGATTGACACTTTTTTTTTTTAATTGGAGAAAAAAGGACACATCAGCAGAATAAGGAAAAGAGAGACACAAGGATTGAGAAAGGTGCTATCCTGTTTAAAGAAAAGTCAAGAGCAAATGCAACTTGCCAATTGAGTGCTTACTACTCTGATGCTGACATCAATTTTGTAGAAAAGGATATATATCAAACAGTATATTAGTATATAATACTCCTTCCTAATTTTAGGGCCGCTAGAAGGAATTCCAGCTTATCTCTTTACTATTATTCTTAATTTTTTCTTTAATCATTCTTATTACTTCATTTTGTAACTTTTAAACATAGTCCTTTCATTTTAAATTATGTGACACCATTTATTTGGATAAAGAATTTAAAAGAAAGAAAAAGAAAATTTTAATTTATTGTGCAACAACCCGTGAATATTTATGTAGTGTAGTTACAAATCATTTTATTAAGGATAAATAAAAATATTTCTAATAAATATAAAATGTGACCTTTTTTTAGGAATAAATTAAAAAAAAGTGTGTCATAGAAATCAAGGATGTATCTAATGAGTAAGCTATGAATATGTACATCTGAACCATAGGTTTTGGTTTATGCTATGTGTATGTTTTAGAAATTCACTAAATATGTATAAATAATAGATTTTGAGCAAAAGTAAATTTGATGAAGGTGGTAAAATTACAAATCTAAACCAATAAAGTACAAATCCTGAATCCATTAATAACATAATCTAAGGTTTTTTTAGTTTCCCATCTAGTATCCGTACCTCCATTGCTGATAAGATTTTTCTCATTTCGAAGACTTAAACCTGAAAACTCTGACTAAAGATGGAGGCTATCAAATATTCTACCACAACCCATGGTACATAAGTTGAGATATTGATATCAATGAATCTCTCATTACTGTCCAAAGTAGGTTATAAATAAGGGAAAATTAATTGGCGCTTCATTATTTTTATATTTTATTCTTAGGATTTTCTAGCATTCTCTCGATACAAAGCTAGAACTTATTTTCTCCCCACTTTGCAAATATGGAGTCAAAGTTAGACTTTATGCTCTTGCTAGATGCTCACCTTTTTCCAATTGAACCTTTATCTTATCGGGTGAGATTGATTGAAAAAAGAAATGACTAGAAAATACCAATAAAGAATTGTACTTTTGGACCCAATTCGAAGTAACAATTGAAACAATGACCTATGAATGTTGGTGGATTGGACGATGAGGTTTCAATAGGAAAATAATAGTATGTACCTACCTAACACCACATCTCCGTTGACGAAAACTTTATTCACTCTTGTAAATCCTTCACTAGTTTCATGATTCAAAAAATTAGTAATGTGAAGCTTGACGGTAGTAAACAATACTGATAACTCCAGGACAGTGGGTCGAAAACTCTCAGGGGTCGTTTAGTACATCGGATGGGATGAATAGGGATATCCATGAGGCGGGATACCCCATGGAACTGTTTTATCCCACCCTCCTCATGGGATAATAATCCCATCATTTTAGTATAAATAGTGGGGCAAAATAGTCCCGAAACTAAGTAATACCTTATACCAAATATGGGATAAAATTAATCCCAAACTTTATTCGAGATTATTTTCCTTATCTCTTGTACCAAACGACCCGTTAATGGATTATTTCTACGGAATAGCAAAATAAAATGACGGGCACCTGACAAAACAAATAGTGACATGGTCTAAATGGACCTGTGGTATTTAGACCTGAAATTCAGTAGGCCAATGTAAACGTTGTCCCATAAAATGGCTGAATGAAGTCTGGCTGATAATTTTCACACAACCATCTTTCTATAATCAGAAATCTAGATGCACATGCGCACAACTAACCATCTTAAGCATTTTTTTCATAGGACATTCCATACTTTTTACCAGTCTCCTTCACGGTTAAATTCAGAACTAGCCTTTTTTCAGTCCGTCTACGAAAATTAGCCACTAACATCAAGTTTCACATGTGGAAATTGAAACTTTATGATAATAATAAACTATTTTCTCGATACAGGATCGAAAAGTTATTTCTATTCTCGTACATCCACTAGAAGAGTGGACCTGGACTCTTCTCCAATCCAACCCTCTTGGGCTGTTCACAATGAACTTGAATTTGGTCCATAAAGAGGTCGAAGGATAATTTGGCCCAAAAATTTATCAAATGTCTTGCTTCTTTCTTCTTGTCCTGTAGTATTGTTAAGTAACTTGCATATTTTTGGCTAATAACGGAAAGAGAACAATTTCGTTTTAGATAATAAAGAATTAGAAAAAAAAAATGGGAGACTAGAAAAATGTGTACAAATTCAGAAAGTTTCTGTACAACAAAAGATTATTAAGGTACACCAGAGAAATGTATACAAATTTAGAAAGTTTAAAATCATAAATAAAAATGAAGAGAACAATGACTGATAAGACATTTAAGGATTCTCTATACAGTGAGTGAAAAATAAGATAAGCCAAGATCTTCTTCACGTTCAGAAGTACGTTTAAGCTTATTTTCGTTGCGCTTTTGCAAATAATCACTGTAAAAGAATCCCTTATAATTTGGTTTCTGAGCAATTTGCTTAGTGAAATGGGGAAGGGGTTCAATCCATTTTTCCCCTGATACATTATAGAAGAATGAAAATGAATTTCTTGATCTCCCATTTGGTCTCACCACCCTGTGATTTGGACTCTTGTATTTGTTATTAGTCAGAACCTTCAAAAAAAAAAAAATTAAAAAATAAGCACATATGATAAAACATATTTTATTCAATCATTTGGTATCCGAAACTCAATGATCCAATTTATCGAGATTCGTGACGAAGCTCATTTTAAGTATGTTGGAAAAAACTATTGTGTGGGATCCACCCATAAGGGGTGCTAGTTGCATATTAGTCCATTAGCATATCCTCCTCTTTATCGCTAGCCTATAACGGATGAGTATATCATTATGGGTGTTGGAAACAGCACGGTTTTCCACCTTAATGTGACGGCTAGAATTTGCATAGAGAATACGCTATGCTTCTCCTAGAGGATATTTAGGCTGTGGAAACCAAAGAAATAATTCATCTTGTGATAATTTCTGCCTATTGGAATTTCAAGTCGTGGTTGCTAGCTATAGATCAGCTTCTGTAAGGGAGAAGGATTCCAATTTATCCATTTCAGAGCTCGAATCTGATACCTCCGGTTAACATTCATCCTACCACATCCTTTGGAGGTGTAAATATTTAATTACTTACATATACTGACAGCATAAATAATTTATTTTTCTTTTTTACCTGAAGAACAATACCAATGTTGACAACAAGGGAACCCTCTTTTGGTGTTACTGGGATCCATTTACCATCTTTTTGTACTTCAAGCCCTCCAACTTCATCCTGCAACACAAATGTTATGCATCCAACATCTTTATGTGAATTTACTCCAATTTTCCCAGTCTCTGTTGCTGGTAAATAATACAATGCTGTCAACACATCTGAATTTCTGTCATTGTTAAATTCTTGGAGAGTACTTGGAGGCAAACCCAAGCATTCATTAAGGATGCTCTCTAAAATTGCTCCAATCTTCGCGAATTGATTGAATAAATCTCCCATTACTTCTCTGTAACATTGAACAAACAAGATTAATTAATGAATTATCCTCTCAATGACTGTTTGTTCAATTTGAGAGTCAGGTTTCGTTATGATTATTTTAAGTGATCAACTTTTCATGCCCTACAAAGGGTCATAGGAATAGATTAATAGAGAAAATGTGTGCAATCATTCACTCAAATAAAACGCTTAAAGGGGATTTAAATTAAACAGCCCTTAATCATTTCTGTCCCATATGGCCATCTAAATATTCAGTTTCTGGATAGCTAGCTCTGTCATACATATTAAAAAATGTTGCGACTTTGTTTCTAAACTCAAATCTGTATCATATGCCATAGTTTAAGAATTTTATGCTTTTGTAGTAATCCACAATCATACAGTACAAGAGACAACTAGAAGTGTGAGTTTATGCAGTTGGAAAAGTTTGAAAGGCGCCAGTTTAGACATTAAATAGCTTATTTTTGCGAAAAAGAGAACTAGAAGTGTGAGTTTAAGTTCAATGTAGCGATGACATTTACACAATCAGATAACTCATAAGTAAAACAAACAAGTAAACTGTATGACAAATGTTAATTGGCAACATGGTAAATTGTTTAACAATACTAATAGTGTCAAACTTTTCTATGCATATTATATCGTAAAACGGTTCTAATATTAAGTTATATAACTTACCGGAGCTGTGGATGATTGGCAGGAAAAACATTAAAGTTGGATCCAGGCTGAAGCATAACCAAGTACTCTGCAAACTCGTAAGATGGATTTGGTTTTCTGTTATAGCCTGCAGGAAAAGGTGCCCCTGGTAACGGAGAGCAGTTCACTTTCTCTTCAACAGGACACTCAAAAAAAGCCTTTGATAGTTTCAGGGCGCGGTTCATTAGGTCCAAAGGCACCCCATGATTGACAATTTGGAAGAAGCCATATCGACAACATGCTTCATTTATCACTTCTCTCACCTTTCTCTTGCCATCTTCATCTCCTAGAAAGAAAGGGGAGAGATCAACTATTGGTATCGCTGAATTAGTCATGTAGATTTGCAACAATACTCGTGCAACCAATATTTTGAAAAAAAGTACAACTATATGAAAAAAAGTTGATCAATAATTTGGTTTTGAGAGATGGCTAAGACGAATCTTATTAGTACAAGATTACACGCAAAATGGTGGCCTTTTAAGTATCTATATGCGCGTGTTTCTGGTTGATCAGCTTGGCTCCCTGATGATTATCTTATTAAGTAAAGGACAAGTATGGTTAAAGATTAATTAAATCAAATAATTTCTTGCAGAACCATAGAAAGAGATATAACCTACCTCACATGGATCTTTCAATTTTACTATTATAATTTGCTGTATTAGATCTCATATAGTACTCTTTCTCATGTGTTTGATATATTTTTTTTAGTATTATCGAGGATTTGTTCAGAATCTCATGTGTTTGATATATTTCTTTAGTATTATCAAGGATTTGTTCAGAAAAAATCTCAATACTCTAGATTCCATCTGGCTTTAATAGGGAGTTAAATTTTGTAAAACAGATGCATTGGTGTCTAAAACTAGAGTAAACAATATGAAGTAGTACTTAACGTTATTCAGAATAAAAAAAAGGAAAGAAAGAAACAAGATTGCAATATATTAAATTATTAACAACAAACAGCAGCAAGACACATAGCTATAAATCGAGGATACCTCTTCAATGAATCAGGCTTGTAAAACGAGAGACGCGTTAAAGACATAATTAAGAAAATATAAGCGTGTTCCTTAATAGCTTAAATTATTTAATGAAATGGTCGCACACTTCAACATACATATTAAGGGTGGTGTAATACATATTATTGCTATGTTTCTTTCAACATAGAGAAAAAAAATCCTTGATCACATAAACTTCAGTACTCCTCTAACTGGAAATTAAATAGTGGGTTATATGGATGAAATCTTCAGGTCTAGCTGGTGGATGACTCCTGTTTCTGAGTCTCAGCTGCAAATATTCGTCGAAGTGGAATCCTCTGTACTTAGGTGACTCTCCAATTTCACTTGTGAACTGTGGTAATGGCTCAACCCACTTGTCTCCTTGCAAGTTATAGAAGAACGCGCACGAGTAACGGTTGGTTTCACTTGGTCTCACCACTCTGTGAGTTGCACTCTTGAATTTGTTGCTTAGCACCTTTTTTATGTCAAAACAAAAAAGTTGATTCCTTAAATTTTGGGATAGTGGTACTGTGAAATTAACCAGCAGCCAAATTATAATAATTACCTGAATCAGATCACCAATGTTAACAACTAGTTTGTCTTTGGAAGGCGCTATGGGAATCCACTGCCCATCTTTGTGCACCTGAAGGCCGTCAACTTCATCCTGTTAGACAATGGTGAAGCAGCCAGGATCTTCGTGTGCGGATTTGCCTAAGTTCTCATTGTCACGTCCCAAAATACCCTCTAAACGTGACTGACACCTGCTAACATCACCTGTCGGGAGAACCACTCTTCCATACACTCACAATGTCCATAAGCGCTGAGATAAAACATGTGCAACTCCAAAATAGTCATTAAAGCAACAATAATTATCCAACCAAATATCGTATATCGATTTAGGAAAACAAATATCGCTTAAATGATAAATCAAGAGCCCAAATCCCACGCTAAGACCATGGAGCATATAAATAGAGTTACATGAGTTCAACCTTAGGGCATGCAAACCCAAACAAAAAGAAATATAATCTAAAATAGCTAGAACTGAAATGACAGCCTCTACGAATAATGCGAAGGATCACCTCAGCAGCAGAATCCTCACGAACAAACCGTCAACCACTAGTCTTACCTCCCGCAGCAGTATCTGCAGACATGCAAGTAAAGAGTGAGCTATATATAAATATAACCCAGTAAGATCCTCGATCCGCTACTTTAATACCCCTGGAACAAGTATTAGAAAATACAAGGCACAACAAATACATAAATAATATGCACAAAATATCTCTTATAATATAATGCTTAGTAAGATCCAAATGAAGGTTCGAAAAGCCACTTTGTATCTTAACTCAAACAACTCTCACGGCTTGTCATAAACGACAGTGAAGTTGATCAACCTAGCACCCCGACAAGTCCACGGCAGCATATATAATGCCCCAAAAGTCTACTATGGCAGCATGTACAAGGCCTTTAACATATTAGGGCAGCATAAGTATGCCCCTAACATATTAGGGCAGCATAAGTATGCCCCTAACATATTACGGCAACATAAGTATGCCCCTAATATATTACGGCAGCTATGTATGCCCCTAGTGACTATATAACGGCAGCGAAGAAAAGATATCCAACGCCCCAATATCAACTCACAACTTACCATTAAATAATTCTCAATGCACTTCACAAAATACATATCCGCGGTTGATTCAAGACTACCGATTCTGCCAAGCATACGCTTGTTCCAATACATGGACTAGGCAGAAAAATACATTTTTTATAAAGCAGGTTTCAAAAGCAAGCACCAAAGCTTAAAGTCTCACTTACCTCGCTAACGACAAGTTCCACAACCTTGCAATGCGTACATCAACCAACCAACCTCCAGTGACTTCAATCTATACAAAATATTAATTAACGACATTAATTATGCTAGTCAGGGTTCAGTCTCAATATCCCTAATTTTTTAAGCTTATAGCTAAACCTTGATATCTCACACATTAACCCATGAATTAAAGGTAAAGTCAAGTCTTAGTCTCACTGTTGAACTTAGTGGATGGCGAAGTATCGAAATATATTGACACTCGAATTCCCAAAACTAGAACTCAAACTGTATACAGACAAATTATGGTGAAAACTTAAAATTTACAGAAGAGTCATATGCCTAGCCAGTGGCTTCAATTCAACAACAAATTTCCACGGCTAACATTCTCTAAGTTGTTAACCCATTACTGCCTAGACTTTAGGATTTCAATTCATCACTCCACCATAGGCTAGTAATCGTTACCCCCTCACCGTTATTCACTCATCATTATTAAATCATTATTTTCCATTGTCAATCATTAAGTTTTATGTCTTAACACCTCTTTAACCAATACTACAACACTAGTATCGTGTAATCAATTTCTATGCCCACGAGTTGAGGAAAAATTTCCATACCTGAATACTGTGAAAACCTTAATTTGCAGCCTTTTGATTTCGTCTGAGAATTTTCCAAATATTTTCTACGGTCGCTGCTTTCCTCTAAAATAGTGGGATAAAAAATAAAGCCCTAATATTCTACTCCTTTTGTTGCTAGTCGTGAAAACTGAACAATAGAGTGGGTATGACCCACTCTTTTTAAATTCTTTTAATTAATAATAATAATTGATTAAAATTACCAATTAACCCTTCATTAAAAATTAATTGGGCTATTACGCTCATCTTCTGTTGCTGGAAAGTAGTGGAGGCCCATCAAGGAATCTCGAGACCGATCATATGTGAAGTTTCCTAGGAAGTCAGGAGGGAGGCAGAGGCACTCCAGGAAATTACATGGAATGTCCCCATAGTGGGTGACTTTGTATTTTTGTCCCCCATAATAAAAGTCTTTAAAGACTAGCCTTCCTTCATTTTTATGCATACAACAAGTACATTTTTGCCCCTCTACACCTTAAATGTTTTACTCTTTCCATGCTCATTTGTCTCTCAACTTTTTTTTTTCTTCTTTTTTTTCTCTTTTTTTTTTTACTGTTACTTGATTTTTTTTTTTTTTTTTCTTGTTTTAATTCATTTGTCTCAACCTTTATTTTTTATTTTTTTTCTTCTTTTTTTTTCCTTTTATTTCTCAAACATTATTTATTTTTCATTTCTCTTTTTTTAATTAATTGTCTCAACCTTTATTTTTTCCTTTTCACATTTTTTTTATTCTTCTCAAACTTTATTTTTATTTTATTTTTTCTTCTCATTTTTTTTCTCAACTTTATTTTTTCCTATTTTCTTTACCTTTATTTTTTTCTTCTTTTTTTTTTCTCAATCTTTATTTTTTTTCCTTCTCTTTTTTCATTTTTCTCCGCTTCTATTATATTTTGCTAATGAACAGAAAGTTGGATGGATAATCCGCAAAAAGGATATTCTTTCTTTGATATAAAAGTAAACTTAAGGGTGTAACTTGCCTTTTAAAAGTCCTTTGGGATAAGTCTTGCCTCTAAGGAAAGAGTTATAGAACATTAACTTGTTGTTTGTAAATCCTTGAACTAAGTCTTGCCTCTAGAGTAAGAGTTATTGAGTATCTCATAAATTAAGCCATAATGAAATAGTGTTAACTCTTGCTCATGGGGAGTAATTTGTTTCTTTGGGAGATTCTTGGGCTAAGTCTAGTTTAAGAGGCAAGACTTATAGAGCATCTCATAAATCAGAGACACAATGTGGTAGTGCTAACTTTTGCCCATGGGGGAGTATAACTTATTGTTTGAAAGTCCTTGGGCTAAGTCTTGCCTCTAAGGCCAAGTTATAGAGCATTTCATAAATAAAGACTTAATGTGGTAGTGTCAACTCTTGCCCATGGGCATAACTTGTTGTTTGAAAGTCCTTGGGCTAAGTCTTGCCTCTAAGACAAGAGTTATAGAACATCTCATAAATAGAAACACAATATAGTAGTGTCAACTCTTGCCCATGGGGCGTAACTTGATGTTTGAAAGCCCTAGGTCTAAGTCTTGCATCTAAGGCAAGAGTTATAGAGAATCTCATAAATCAAGACTTAATGTGGTAGTGTCAACTCTTGCTCATGGGGCATAACTTATTGTTTTAAAGTCATTGGGCTAAGTCTTGCCTCTAAGGCAAGAGTTATAGAGAATTTCATAAGTCAAAACATAATGTGGTAGTGTCAACTCTTGCCCATGGGGCGTAACTTGCTGTTTGAAAGTCCTTGGGCTAAGTCTTACCTCTAAGGCAAGAGTTATATAGCATTTCATAAATCAAGACACAACGTGGTAGTGTCAACTTTTGCCCATGGGGCATAACTTGTTGTTTGAAAGTCCTTGGGCTAAGGCTTGCCTCTAAGGCAAAGTTATAGAGCATCTCATAAATCAAGAGTCAATGTGGTAGTGTCAACTCTTACCCATGAGGCATAACTTGCTGTTTGAAAGTACTTGGGTTAAGTCTTGCCTCTAAGGCAAGAGTTATAGAACATCTCATAAATAAAAACACAATATAGTAGTGTCAACTCTTGCCCATGGGGCGTAACTTGTTTTTTGAAAGCCCTTGGTCTAAGTCTTGCCTCTAAGGCAAGAGTTATAGAGCATCTCATAAATCAAGACTTAATGTGGTAGTGTCAACTCTTGCCCATGGGGCATAACTTGTTGTTTGAAAGTCATGAGGCTAAGTCTTGCCTCTAAGACAAGAGTTATAAAGCATTTCATAAGTCAAAACATAATGTGGTAGTGACAACTCTTGCCCATGGGGCGTAACTTGCTGTTTGAAAGTCCTTGGGCTAAGTCTTGCCTCTAAGGCAAGAGTTATAGAGCATTTCATAAATCAAGACACAACGTGGTAGTGTCAACTCTTGCCCATGGGGCATAACTTGTTGTTTGAAAGTCCTTGGGCTAAGTCTTGCCTCTAAGGCAAGAGTTATAAAACATCTCATAAATAAAAACGCAATAGGGTAGTGTCAACTTTTGCCCATTGTGCGTAACTTGATGTTTGAAAGCCCTTGGTCTAAGTCTTGCCTCTAAAGTAAGAGTTATAGAGCATCTCATAAATTAAAACACAATGTGGTAGTGTCAACTCTTGTCCATGGGGCATAACTTGTTGTTTGAAAAGTCATTGGGATAAGTCTTGCCTCTAAGACAAGAGTTATAGAGCATTTCATAAGTCAAAACATAATGTGGTAGTGTCAACTCTTGCCCATGGGACGTAACTTGTTGTTTGAATGTCCTTAGGTTAAGTCTTGCCTCTAAGGCCAGAGTAATAGAAACATCTCATAAATCAAAATACAATGTGGTAGTGTTAACTCTTGCCTATGGGGCGCGACTTGTTGTTTGGAAGGAATCGAAGAAAAGAAAAGAAAAAAAAATAAAGGTTACGGAAAAATAAAAAAATAATGAAAAAATAAAAAATAAAAGAAAATAAAGGTTGTTAAAATTTAAAAAAATCAAAGAAATTGAAAAAAAAAATAGAAATTGAGAGAAGAAAAATAAAAAAAAATAAAAGAAAAAAAGAAAGGTTGAGAAAAAATTAAAATATAAAGAAAAAAAGTCAAAATAAAAAATAAAGGTTGAGAAAAAAAATGAGAAAAAAGAAAAAAGAAAAAAAAAAAAACTAAAAAAAAATTAAATAGAGAAAAAAAAAATAGAAGTTGAAAGGAGAAAAGGAAAAAGGTAAAGGTTGAGAAAAATTAAAAAAAAAGAAGAGAAAATAAAAATAAAAAATCAAAGTAAAATAAAAGAGAGAAAAAAAATTGAAGTTGAAAGATAAATGAGCATGGAGAGTTATTTGAAAATATTTGATATATAGAGGGGCAAATATGTATTTGTTCCATACATAAAAAAGAAGGAAGATTAATTTTGTATGACTTTTATTATGGGGGATAAAAAAGTAAAGCTACCCACTATAGGGGCTATTTATATAGTTTACCCGAGGCACTCACTTATGATTCTCTCCAACACACTTCCTAATTTTGTGAAATGGGAAGTCATCTCCTCCAATACTTGTCTAAGAATATCAAACATATTTAAATTCGTACTAGTTCTTAGTGGATACACCATAACAAGGATCAACTAAACTAGAAACAGTTAATTTGTGATGCAATCAAGAACTAATAGGCCTATAACAGAAATATATTAAAATATTACCTGAAATGAGGTGGATTGTTGGGGCAGACCTTAAAGGCAGAAGATGAAAGACGAAACAGCAAATGCTCATAAGTCTCCGCTGATTTCTGTGTGCTTTTTAAATAATGATAAGGTAGAGGGAGTTTTTCTTCATCTGAACAAGCAAAGAAAGTCTTATACATATCCATAGTTCTGCTTAACTAGTCCAAAGGAATTTCGTGATTCGCAATCTGGAAGAATCCATAGGTAACACAAGCTTCTCTAATTTTCTCCATAGCATTCTTTTTCCCTTCTTCATTTTCCTGATCTGATCTAAAATATGGAGAAACATCAATTGTTGGAATATCAGAACTAGCCATGATATTTTCCTTAGTTCTATTGACTCTCAGTGTTGTTCTCAACCTCTTTATATACGAAAAATCATAGTTTTAAGGAGAAGTCAATTGTTGATTTCTGCCCCATGTGGCCATATAAATGTTCTGTTTCTGGATTGCTATCTCTGTCTATTATAATTTGCTCTGTTGGAAAAGTTTGATAGGCGCCATTTGGACATAACCAACTTACAGCTCACATGGATCCTTCAATTTGTCATCTTCACGTCACATTTTACTATTATAATTTGCTGTGTTAGATCTCATGTAGTACTCTTGCTCATTTGTCTGATATTATTTTTAGCATTATCAAGGATTTCTCCAGATAAAATCTCAATTCTTGGAGAGTATCAACACATCTGAATTTCTATCAATTGTTTAAATTCTTGGAGAGTGCTTGGATGAAGAACCAAGGATTCACTAAGGATGCTCTCTAAAACATTGAACAAACAGGAATTAATGAATCATCCTATCAACGGCTATTCTTTTTTTTTTTGTATGTGTGTGTGTGATTTTTTTTCACACCTCCCTAGAAGGTCCCACCTTTTTGCTCCCACAGGTGATTAGAACCCGCAACCTAGTGTTGGAGGTGGAGAATGCTTACTATTTGAGCAACCACCTCTTGTCAATTTGTCTAATAGTATATAAGTATTATCAAGGATTTGTCCAAAAAATCTCAATACTCTAGATTTCATTTGGCTTTAATAGGGAACTAAAATTTATAAAACAGATGCATAGGAATCTAAAACTAGAGTAAACAATATGAATGAGTACTCGACGATGTTCGAAAAAAGAAATAAAGAAACAAGATTGCAGTTTCTACAGTTTTGAGTTTTTAAAAATTAGTAACAGCAAACAAGGGCAAAACGCATAGCTATAAATCAAGGATTCCTCTTCAAAGAATTAGGCTTGTAGAAATATGGAACATAATAAAGAAAATAGCTGTGTTCTCTCTAACAGATGAGATTTTTAAATGAGATGGTCACGCACTTCCACATTCCTAATAATATTGCTATGTTTCTTTCAACAGAGAGAGAAAATCCTTGATCACATAGACTTCTCTAGTTAGAAATTAAGTAATGGGTTATATGGATGAGATCTTCAGGTCTAGCTGGTGGATGAGTCACGTTTCTGAGACTCAACTGCAGATATTCTTCGAAGAGGAATCCTCTGTACTTGCCCGACTCTCCAATTTCCTTGGTGAACTGTGGTAATGGCTCAACCCACTTGTCTCTTTGCACGTAATAGAAAAATGCGTACGAGCAACGGTTTGTTTCTCTTGCTCTGATCACCCTGTGAGTTGCACTCTTGAATTTATTGTTGCTTAGCACCTTTTTTATGTCAACATTAAAAAAAAAAGGGTTGATTCATCTACTTTTGGGATGATGATAACTGTGAAATTAACTAGCAGCCGAACTATAATTACCTGAATCACATCACCAATATTAACAACTAGTTTGTCTTTGGAAGGCGCTATGGGAATCCACTACCCATCTTTGTGCACCTGAAGGCCTCCGACTTCATCCTGGTAGACATTGGTGAAGCAGCCAGGATCTTCGTGTGCGTGTTTTCCTAAGTTCTCAGATTCTGTCGCTGGAAAGTAGTGGAGGCCGATCAAAGAATCCCGAGACTGATCATTTTTGTAGTTTGCTAGGAAGTTAGGAGGGAGGCCCAAACACTCACTTATGATTCCCTCCAACAATGATCCTAATTTTGTGAAATGGGAAGCCATCTCCTCCAATACTTGCCTAAGAATATCAAAACATATTTATTTCACAAAGACATTCTAAAGGGCGAAAATGCAAATTAAATTTTAAATTCGTACTAGGTCTTATTGATTCACCATAACAGAAGATTACCTAATCTAGAAACAGTTAATTTGAAATGCAATCGAGAGAGAAAAGATCTATATATAGCAGAAATAGATTAAAATATTACTTGAAATGAGGTGGATTGTTGGGGCAGACGTTTAAGCCAGAGAATGAAAGATGATAAACCTAGTGCTCGAAAGTCTCAGTTCAATTCTGTGTGCTCTTTAAATAATTATCAGGTACAGAGAGTTTTTCTTCATCTAAACAAGAAAAAAAAGTACTCCATTATACATATCCATAGTTCTGCTCAACAAATCCAAAGGAATTCCGTGATTCACAATCTGGAAGAAACCATAGTTAACACAAGCTTCTCTCATTTTCTACGTAGCCTTCTTTTTCCCTTCTTCGTTATCCTGATCTGATCTAAAAAATGGAGAAACATGAATCGTTGGAATATCAAAACTAGCCATGACGTTTTCCTTAGTTCTCTGGACTCTCAATATTGTTCTCAATCTTTTCTTGAACAAAAAAACATAGTTTTAAAGAGAAGTCAATTATTGATTTCCTTGTTAATTTCCAATAATGCAACTTACCTGCAATCATTCACTCAAATAAAATGGTTAAATAGCGGTTAATCTTTTCTTCCCCATGTGGCCATACAAATATTCAGTTTCTGGATTGTTAGCTGTCATAAATTTTATAACTCAAGTCTGTATCATATGCTATAGTTTAAGAATTTTATGCTTTTATATTAATCCAAAAAGATCCGATAACGTTCTAAGATGTTATCTTACAAAACAAATATATTAGTTAAAGGGTCTCCACAAATCATTAGATGATAATTTGGACCGTACTGTTGGAAAGGTTTAATAGGCGCCAGTTGGAATATCAAAACTAGCCATTTTGCTTTCCTTGATATTTCCAACAACTCTACATTTCCTGTTTGCTAACCTTGCGTTAGAGCTCAAACCCACAAAGAAAAATTCAACTATTCTTTTTTCTATTCCCCAGCTTGGCATTGACGACCAAACGTAGTTCACAATTTTGGACCGAGTGTCTGTCACCGAGGGAATATTTTGTTTCTGTTCCTATTTCGGTTGTAATTAAAGAAGAAAAAAATTCCAATCACGAGTGTATATTATACTGTAGGCTACCATATGCGCACAATTACACTTTTAATCATCTGGCTAGTGGCTTGTCAGCTGGTAGCAATATGGATTGGCTTAATAAGTTCTCAAGCTTTTCTTCTTACCTTCTTGGTTGAGTGATGGGTTGTTTGTCTCTTTAAATAGTCTTGGACAATTCTCGCCTTCAGCATTGTTTACATTTTATAATTTAAAAGAAAATAAAAAAAGAAAAAATAAGCTTTGTAGTATCTGCAATCCGAGTATTTTATGTGACATATAGCTATAAGTTGAGGATTCCTCTTCCAAGAATCAGGTTTGTACGGTGAAAGACGTGTTCAACATAATTAAGAAACTAACTTTGTGCTCTCTAGTAGTTTAAATCTTTAAATGAGATGGTCACACAGTTCAACATACAAATTAGGGGTGATGTAATACATATTATTGCTATGTTTCTTTCCAAATAGAGAGAAAACCTTTCCATCACATCGACTTTTCTAATTAGAAATTGAGTAGTGGGTTATATGGATGAAATCTTCAGGTCTAGCTGGTGGATGAGTCCTGTTTCTAAGTCTCAGCTGCGCATATTCTTCGAAGCGGAATCCTCTGTAATTGGGCGACTCTCCAATTTCCGTGGTGAACTGTGGTAATGGCTCAACCCACTTGTCTCCTTGCACGTAATAGAAGAATGCGTACGAGTAACGATTTGTTTCTCTTGGTCTCACCACCCTGTGAGTTGCACTCTTGAATTTATTGTTGCTTAGAACCTTTTTTATGTCGACCAAAAAAAAAAAAAAAAAGACAGTTGATTCCTAAAAGTTCGGGATAAAGGTAAATGAGAAGTTAACCAGCAGCCGAAGTACAATAATTACCTGAATCACATCACCAATATTAACAACTAATTTGTCTTTGGAAGGCGCTATGGGAATCCACTGCCCATCTTTGCGCACCTGAAGGCCTTCAACTTCATCCTGGTAGAGAATCGTGAAGCAGCCAGGATCTTCGTGTGCGGATTTTCCTAAGCTCTCATCTTCTGTCGCTGGAAAGTAGTGGAGGCCCATCAAGGAATCCCGAGACCGATCATTGTTGTAGTTCGCGAGGAAGTCCGGAGGGAGGCCAAGGCACTCACTTATGATTCCCTCCAACACAAGTCCTAATTTTACGAAATGGGAAGCCATCTCCTCCAATACTTGCCTAAGAATATCAAACATATTTATTTCACAAAGACATCCTTACAATTTTATGAAGGTAAAAAATGCAAACTAAATTTTAAATTAGTACTAGTTCTTATTGGAATCACCACAACAGAGTATCACCTAATCCAGAAACAGTTAATTTGAAATGCATTTGAGAGAAAATAGATCTAAATATAGCAGAAATATATTAAAATATTACTTGAAATGAGGTGGATTGTTGGGGCAGACATTGAAGCCAGAGGATGAAAGACGAAATCCCAAGTGCTCATAAGTCTCAGCTGCATTCTGTGTGCTTTTTAAATAATTAGGTTCAGGTACAGAGAGTTTTTCCTCATCTGAACAAGCAAAGAAAGTCTTATACATATCCATAGTTCTGCTCAACAAGTCCAAAGGAATTCCGTGATTCGCAATCTGGAAGAAACCATAGGTAACACAAGCTTCTCTCATTTTCTCCATGGCCTTCTTTTTCCCTTCTTCGTTTTCCTGATCCGATCTAAAAAATGAAGAAACATCAATTGTTGGAATATCTGAACTATCCATGATATTTTCCTTAGTTCTCTTGACTCTCAATGTTGTTCTCAACCTCTTAATATACCAAAAATCATAGTTTTAAAGAGAAGTCAATTATTGATTTCTACCCCTTGTGGCGATATAAATATTCTGTTTCTGGGATTGTTAGCTGTGTCATCAATTTAAAAACTCATGTATGATATGCTATAGTTCAATAATTTTATGCTTTTGAATTAGTCCAAAAAGATCCAATAACGTGCTAAGACTTTATTATAAAAAACAAATGTATTAGTTCAAGGGTCTCCGTAATTCATTGAGGGCAAGAATCATTAGATGATAGGTGGTGTATATACCATAAATTAAAACATAGTTGAAAATAATAAAATGAATAAATAAATAAATATTCAAGCTGAGTCAAGTATATCTCGCTTTCTTTAAGAAAATTCAAGTCCACTGCTGTATAATTTACACCGATCCAACAGTTTTTTGACTTGTCCCCTCCAGGATACAACAACCCAACAACGTCGTATAATTCAAACAACTCTGAATTAGTTGAAGAGTCCAAAGCTTCACCAAAAAGAAACACTTTCTTAAATGTAAAATTACTCTCTTTTGTTGAGAATAAGTTGGAGACTTACATATTTTTCTTTGTCACTCTCTCTTTCACTATAACCTCAAAATATAAACACAAGATAATACTTCTCATCCACTTCTCATCTTTTGCATCTATTACAACACAAGGAAGAAGACATCCTTTATATAGGTGTGAAACTTCTTCCAAAAATAAATGTCAAGAATATGAATAGTTATTTGAGAATTAATGGGGCAGTTAGTAGGAGAAAGTGAGGAGAACATATCATTGTGGTTACATGAAATTGCAAAAAATAATGACACCACTTTCTCTACTTTACAATGAAAGACGTATCGGCTTAAATTTTTTATTGAAATGGTCACACATTTCAACATACATATTAAGAGTGATGTAATACATGATATTTCTATGTTTCATTCAACATAGAGGAAAAAAAATCCTTGATCACATAGAATTCAATTCCCTCTAACTGGAAATTAAGTAGTGAGTTATATGGATGAGATCTTCAGGTCTATCCGGAGGATGAGTCCTGTTTCTAAGTCTCAGCTGCAGATATTCTTCGAAGAGGAATCCTCTGTACTTAGGTGACTCTCCCATTTCCTTAGTGAACTGTGGCAATGGCTCAACCCATTTGTCTACTTGCACGTTATAGAAGACCACGCACGAGTAACGGTTTGTTTCTCTTGATCTGATCACCCTGTGAGTTCCACTCTTGAATTTGTTGTTGCTTAGCACCTTTTTTATTTCAACAACAAAAGAAGTTGATTCCTTAATTTTGGGATAATGGTAACTGTGAAATTAACAACAACATACCCAGTGTAATACCACAAAGTGGGGTTCGTGAAAATGTGAAATTAACCACTAGCCAAATATAATAATTACCTGAATCACATCACCAATGTTAACAACTAGTTTGTCTTTGGAAGGCGCTATGGGAATCCACTGATCATCTTTTTGCACCTGAAGGCCTCCAATTTCATCCTGGTAGACAATGGTGAAGCAGCCAGGATCTTCGTGTGCGGGTTTTCCTGTGTTTTCATCTTCTCTCGCTGGAAAGTAGTGGAGGCCCATCAAGGAATTCCGAGACCGATCAGTTTTGTAGTTTGCTAGAAAGTCAGCAGGGAGGCCAAGGCACTCACTTATGATTCCCTCCAACACAAGTCCTAATTTTGTGAAATGGGAAGCCGTCTCCTCCAATACTTGCCTAAGAATATCAAAACATATTTATTTCACAAAGAATATTCTTACAAATTGTATAAAGGGTGAAAATGCAAATTAAAATTTAAGTTCGTACTAGTTCTTAATTGGAATCACATAACAGAGGATTGACTAAATTAGAAACAGTTAATTTGAGATGCAGTCAAGAGAGAATAGTCCTATAGCAGAAATATATTAAAATATTACGTGAAATGAGGTGGATTGTTGGGGCAGACATTGAAGCCAGAGGATGAAAAATTAAACACCAAGTGCTCACAAGTCTCAGCTGAATTCTGTTTGCTTTTCATATAATTATCAGGTAGAGAGAGTTTTTCTTCATCTGAACAAGCGAAGAAACTCTTATATGTATCCATGGTTCTCCTCAACAAGTCCAAAGGAATTCCGTGATTCACAATATGGAAGAAACCATAGTTAACACAAGCTTCACTCATTTGCTCCATAGCCTTCTTTTTCCCTTCTTCGTTTTCCTGATCTGATCTAAATAATGGAGAAACATCAATAGTTGGAATATCAAAACTAGCCATGATGTTTTCCATAATTCTCTTGACTCTCAATGTTGTTCTCAACCTTTTTATCAACAAAAAGCATAGATTTAAGGAGAAGTCAACTATTGATTTCTATGTTAATTTTCAATAAGGTAACCTGCTTCTTTTTTTATAAAAAAAAAAAAACTTTAATATGGCAACTTGCATACATGGATCCTTCAATTTATCAACTTCACGTGATAACATCTCATTTTACTATTATAATTTGCTGTGTTACATCTCATCTAGCACTCTTTCTCACTTGTCTGATACATTTTTTTAGTATTATCAAGGATTTGTTCTTTAAAAATCTCAATTAATCTAGATTCCATCTGGCTATAATAGGGATTTGAAGTTTATAAAACAGACGCATTCAGGAAAGAAAAAAGGAAAGAAAGAAACAAGACTGCAATTTGAGTATTTTAAATTAGTAACAACCAGTGTTTTAATAGGCGGGGGCGTGAGGCGGGGCATTCTACTCAGCACGGGGTGAGGCGTAATCCTCGAGGCAATGGGGCGTAAGTCCCATGAATCTTTAAAATTTTAATTTATAATATAGTAAAATAGTGTCATAAAGCAAAAATTATAAACAATAAATTATTAGTTAAAACAATTAAAAACATGATTAAACACACTCAACTCTAACATCTTAGCTTTCAACTAATAAAAGAATCACATTTTTGTAAAATATATTATTATCTTACAATGTAATTTACAATCGTAAAAGAAAATATTCAATAAACATTATTAGTACCCTGACGGTAATTTTGAGATAATAAAACACAATAATTTACTTTCAAATAGCGATTATTTTGAGACGTATGACAATGATAAAATATGATTATTTTGAGACATATGAAAATAATATGAAGATCAATGATAAGTGAAGATGTAAAATTCGGCTAATTAAATATTTTTAAAAGAAATATTAACTGATATCCACCCCTACGGTGCTTTCAAATAGTAAATATGCAATACAATGACATGTTATTTGAGTTATTCTCAATACTTATTTCTATAGATGAAAAAAACTATTAAGCATCATTTATTTATAAGAGAATTAGGTCAACAATGTCAATTAAGAAATTCGACACATAATTTGCCTAAGATTTGTCAGGCGAGCCCAAACATTGGGCTTTAGGCTTGCTTGCTTAAGGCGTATAGTCGGACGCTTAAGGCGTAAGCTTCACAGGACTAAGCCTCACACCTATGTCTCGGGTTTTTTATCAGTGTCCTGCCCCGAGACGAGCCTCAAAACTACCTTTTAAAACACGGGTAAAAACAAACAGCGCACCACATAACTATAAATCGTGGATTCCTCTTCTAAGAATCGGACTTGTACGGTGAAAGATGTGTTTAACATAATTAAAAATCTTATAAGCTGGACCCATCAAATTTATATTTTAGATCCGTCTATGCAAATCTAGATGCTGATTGCTACCATATAGTAGTAATGATAGCTTTGTTATTTCTCAAAAGTAAACCAACTACTACCAACTTAAGTAATTGTTTATTTCTCCCTTCGGGGACATCAAATAAAAAAAGAGAGTATTTGTTTATTTTCCAGCAACTCTACATTTTGTATAGGCTATGATGTTTGTCTTCTGACTCTCAACCTTGAGCTCAACAGTTTTGTTTTATTTTTGTTTTATTTTTGGTTATAAAAGTAAACTATAGATTCCCACGGTGAAGAGTGTTTACCATATGAGCAATCCTTCTTATCCGTTTGTATGATATACTTTTAGCATTATCAGAAAAAAATCTCAATACTCTAGATTCCATCTGGCTTTAATAGGAGTTAAATTTCATAAAACAGATGGTCTTTGCTACTTTTTTTTTTTTATCAACTCAACCCAACATTTTTGACCGGAATATAAATTTATGTTAAAAATCCAATAAAATTAAATGTGAACTCATAAATTTTAAAAAATAGAATGACGTTAGTTCTAAAAGTTATGTAATTCAAACCCATCAAATTCAATCTTTAGTAGTAATGATTGTTTGTTATTTCTCAAACAACTTAAACTTTTAAATGAGATAGTCACACTTTTCAACATACAAATTAGGAGTGATGCAATACATATTATTGCTATGTTTCTTTCCATATAGAGAGAAAACTTTTCACCACATAGACTTCTACTCTATTTAGAAATTGAATAGTGGGTTATGTGGATGAGATCTTCAGGTCTAGCTGGTGGATGAGTCATGTTTCTGATTCTCAGCTGCATATATTCTCCGAAGCGGAATCCTCTATACTTGGGCAACTCTCCAATTTCCTTGGTGAACTGTGGTAATGGCTCAACCCACTTATCTCCTTGCACGTTATAGAAAAACACGTACGAGTAACGGTTTGTTTCTCTTGGTCTCACCACTCTATGAGTTGCACTCTTGAATTTATTGTTGCTTAGAACCTTTTTAAAGTTAACATAAAAAAAGGTTAAATTCTTCAAATTTTGGGATGATGATAACTGTGAAATGAACTATAATTACCTGAATCACATCCCCAATGTTAACAACTAGTTTGTCTTTGGAAGGCGCTATGGGAATCCACTGGTCATCTTTATGCACCTGAAGGCCTCCAACTTCATCCTGGTAGACAATGGTGAAGAAGCCAAGATCCTCGTGTGCGGGTTTTCCTGTGTTCTCAGCTTCTATCGCTGGAAAGTAGTGGAGGCCGATCAAGGTATCCCGAGACTGATCATTTTTATAGTTTGATAGGAAGTTAGGAGGGAGGCCCAGGCACTCACTTATGATTCCCTCCAACACAACTCCTAAATTTGTGAAATGGGGAACCATCTCCTCCAATACTTGCCTAAGAATATCAAAACATATTTATTTCACAAAGAACATTCTTACATATTTTATAAAGGGCGAAAGTGTGAATGAAACTTCAGTTCTTATTGGAATCACCATAATGGAGAATCGCCTAAACTAGAAACAGTTAATTTGAGATGCAATCGTGAGAGAATAGGGCTATAGCGGAAATAAATATAAATATTACTTGAAATGAGGTGGATTTTTGGGGCAGATAGTGAAGCCAGAGGATGAAAGACGATACGCCAAGTGCTCATAAGTCTCAGCTGAACTTTGTGTGCTTTTAAAATAACTATCAGGTACCGAAAGTTTTTCTTCATCTGAACAAGCAAAGAAAATCTTATACATATCCATAGTTCTGCTCAACAAGTCCAAAGGAATTCCGTGATTCGAAATTTGGAAGAAACCATAGTTAATACAAGCTTCTCCCATTTGCTCCATAACCTTCTTTTTCCCTTCTACATTTTCCTCTGACCTAAAAAATGGAGAAAAATCAATTGTTGGAATATCAAAACTAGCCATGATGTTTTCCGTAATTCTCTCGTCTCTCAATATTGTTCTCAACCTCTTTTTAAACAAAAAATCATAGTTGTAAAGAGAAGTCAATTATTGATTTCTGCCCCATGTGGCCATATAAATATTCAATTTCTGTATTACATAAGTTTAAAAACTCAAGTCTCTATCATATGCTATAGTTTAAGAATTTTATTCTTTTGTATTAATCCCAAAAGATCCAATTACGTGCTATAATTTTATCCAACAAAACAAATGTATTAGTTAAAGGGTCACCACAAATCATTGAGGACAAGAATCATTAGATGAAAACGTGGACAGCTCTGTTGGAATATCAAAACTTGCCATGATGCTTTCCTTGATACCCTACATTTTACATACTAGCCATGATGTTTGTCTTCTAACTGACTCTCAATGTTGTTCTCAATCTCTTTATCAACAAAAAGCATATTTCCTCTGACAAATTTTTCTTTTTTAGTCATCCAAAAATAATCATTTTCTTATTTGACAAATAATGACACTAACATTTTATACATGTTGGATCCACAAAGGTGTGCTCTTCTATTTAAAAATTCATTTATTTTAAGGATAATTTTGGAACATTGTAAAGTCTTCTCATATTTCTTAAACTTTATATTCAGTCAAACTACATCACACAAATTAGAACGGAGGAAGTAGTTTTAACGAGAAGTCAACAATTGTTTTCTTTGTTAATTTTGAATAAGGCAGCTTGCAAACCTAACTACATCTTTTTTCTATATAAACTCAACCCAATATTTTCAACTCACAATATAAATTTATATTAAAAATCCAATTAAATTTCAATGAATATTAGATCTGAACACATAATTTTTAAAAATAGAACTTTACTTCTAAAAATCTTATATGTCGAACCCAACAAATTTAAATTTTATATTTGTCTCTGCAAATCGAGATGCTTATTTTTTTTAAAAAAATAAGTCATCTCCATTAGGTTGGTGAGAGTTTGATTACTCACCTCTTCTTTTACCCATCTGTAGGAGTTCCATCCTTTTTGCTACTTTGGTGACTTAAATCCACAACTTTAAGGTTGGAGGTGAGGGGTGTTTATATGAGCAACTCCCTCTTGTCGATTCCCCACCTCATAATCGTTCCCCAATTTATTTATTTTAATTAAATCAAATTATTTACCTCCGCTTGCCTAATTAACCATAGAAAGGGACATAATCACTTCACATGGATCCTTCAATTTATCAACTTCAGGTGATTTCACCACATTTTACTATTATAATTTGCTTTGTTAGATCTAAATACGTACTCTTTTTCATTTGTCTGATATATCTTTTTAGCATCTTATCAAGGACTTGTTCAGAAAAAATCTCTCAATACTCTAGATTCCATCTATGGCTTTAATGAAATGGTGTTGACTTGAGATGGATCCTCCACCAGTCTAGGGACTAGATCCTCAAAACTGTGCACAACTACAAGCTACAAGTACAGACGACAATACAACAACAAACAACAAAAGTAAATGCACATACGATGTTTATGTACAAACCTCCTTGCTCAAGGGAGTAAACCACGACCTACCTCGTAAGACTTTTCACCAACACCAATCCACTAGAACAAGAGCAATGTATGATTACAGACTCATTCTCGTAATCTAAGGTTAACCCCTTGACCCCATCCCCTTGAAATAGGACAACACTGAGCCACCCCTACAATACTCCTACTGTAGCCTATAGTCAACTACACCTAGTTGACACAACTTTGCTAACACTAGCCCTACCTATCAACTACGTACTCAAAGTTGATGCATCCTTATACAAGGATAAGAATAAAATACAAAGAATTACACAAGCTTCTTAAAAGAAGAGTAGATTTACCGTTAAGAATAAAGTACAAAAACTCAAATAACAATGAACTAAAGGCATTGTTGTATCTTTGAACTGAAAAACAACTTGGGCTTTTGCAAAGAGAATGATTCCTTTTGAGTATGCAAAATGGGGTTTTGCCTTTTGTCACATCTTGCTTATAAATGAGGGGAGGCAAAACCTAGGAGCCATGCTATTGAATGAGAGAGGACAAACTGCAACTCTGTTGCACAACCACCAACCAACTACAGGAAGTACAGTTTATAGTTGTACAGAGTTGACCACATTGTTGTGCACTTTTAAACGATCAAGTCCCTCGAGTAGTTTGTTAATCATCAAAATCAAGTGTACATCAAATGGTCACATACTTCAACATACATATTAAGAGTGATGTAATACATATTATTCTATGTTTCATTCGGCATAGAGAGAAAAAAAACCTTGATCACATAGACTTCAATTCTCCTCTAACTGGAAATTAAGTAGTGGGTTATATGGATGAGATCTTCAGGTCTAGCCGGAGGATGAGTCCTGTTTCTAAGTCTCAGCTGCAGATATTCTTCGTAGAGGAATCCTCTGTACTTAGGCAACTCTCCAATTTCCTTAGTGAACTGTGGCAATGGCTCAACCCATTTGTTTCCTTGCACGTTATAGAAGACCACGCACGAGTAACGGCTTGTTTCTCTTGGTCTGAGCACCCTGTGAGTTGCACTTCTAAATTTATTGTTGCTTAGCACCTTTTTTGTTTCAACAACAACAAAAGTTAATCCCTTAAATTTTGGGATAATGTTAACTGTGAAATAACTAACAATCTGAATTATAATTACCTGAATCACATCACCAATGTTAACAACTAGTTTGTCTTTGGAAGGCGCTATGGGAATCCATTGGTCATTTTTTTGCACCTGAAGGCCTCCAATTTCATCCTGGTAGACAATGGTGAAGCAGCCAGGATCTTCGAGTGCGGGTTTTCCTGTGTTCTCATCTTCTCTCGCTGGAAAGTAGTGGAGGCCCATCAAGGAATTCTGAGACCGATCACTTTTGTAGTTTGCTAGGAAGTCCAAGATCCAAGATTTGATTGAGAAGGGCAAGATTATAGTACAACAAGGGCCACTAAGCAACATCTATATGATTCTACCACAGGCACAATTATTGTTCAAAGTGACCCGATAAAGATTGCCCCGAGACTTTTGAAAGGAAGCATAAAACACATCAAATGAACTGAGAAGGACAAAACCATCACGAGCAAAGTACCAATTCTCTTTCCAATGAATAAAATTTTCTGTTTTTGTTTTTCTTTGTACTCATGAACTACGTTTGACCTGACTTCCTTTTGGATACGTAGGCAGCCCATTCTTGGGTTCGGTCTCAATCTAATAAAATTTTCTTTTCCCTTCATATTCAAATCATGTTAGCTTTTGACAAAATTCTATTTAAACAAATCTGAGCTATTTTGGCCCATTCCATGACTTCAAATGACAATTGCAGATTCGAAGTCGAACCTTGATGTTCGAATACAAGACAACCGTTTCTTTTGAACTAACAATTTTTTTTGAGTGATGCAGGAATATAAGACTTCACAAGTAACACTGGGGCAGAATTTTTGAGATTACCTCAAAAATTCTACCAGCAGACAATATTTTAATTCGCAAGAAAGTGCAAAATATATTATATACTGGGGCAGAAATTTTTGAGGGGCACTCAAAAATTTCATCACAATGGCAGGAAAATGACAAGAAGCTACAGAAAACGCAGAAGATATTCCGGGTTATCCGCCCTAAAAAGGGATATGCCAGGTTCATCCACCCTAAAATAGGATACGGTGGGCTTTTCCGCCCTAAAATAGGATATGCTGGGTTATCCGCCCTAAAAAGGATGTGCCGGGCTCATTCTGCCCTAAAATAGGATATGCTGGATTATCCGCCCTAAATAGGATATGCCGGGTTATCCGCCCTAAAAAAAAAAGGATGTGCCGGGCTCATTCTGCCCTAAAATAGGATATGCTGGGTTATCCGCCCTAAATAGGATATGCTGGGTTATCCTCCCTAAATAGGATATGCCGAGTTATCCGCCCTAAAAAGGGGATATGCCGGGTTCATCCACCCTAAAATAGGAAAGGTGGGCTTTTCCGCCCTAAAAATAGGATATGCTGGGTTATCCGCCCTAAATAGGATATGCCGGGTTATCCGCCCTAAAAAAGAATGTGCCGGGCTCATTCTGCCCTAAAATAGGATATGCTGGGTTATCCGCCCTAAAAAAAAGGATACGCCGGGTTATTCACCCTAAAATAGGATACGTTGGGTTTTCCGCCCTAAAATAGGATGTGCTGGGTTATCCGCCCTAAATAGGATATGTTGGGTTATCCGCCCTAAAAAGGGATATGCCAGGTTTGTCTACCCTAAAATAAGATAGTTGGGCTCGTCCGCCCTAAAAATAAGGACAATTAATTTTGCAGGCATATAGTCAACGTGATTACATTCTCCTTAAAAGTCGAAACTGGGGTAGATTTTTGAGGTTCCTCAAAAATCTTGGGTAACAAGCATAACGTCAAACAGATACGCTTTCTTATCTCCTCTTATCATTATTGTTATTTATTGTTATTCCTTGTCTATGCATTATTCAATATTTTTTCTATGCTTATGAGCTAATAATTTTATCTAGTTGTGTTAAAAGCTGCAGGTAAAGCTCCCAAAAGCATAACAAAAGATGTTTAAGAATCATTTTATCTCGTTTTGGAACATGATTCGCATCCCACCATTTCAAAACTACTCATACTCCAATCTCGTCAACCCGTGCTATCTCCATTCAAATTTCACATTCGTCAATTTTCTTTAGGAATCTCATTTGTTCCTAAATCTAGAACTACACACGGCCTGATTCTCGTAAAACCAGAGATATGTAGGCAACTTGAAACCAAAGTCTCGGCCACATAATTTTAATAAACCTCTCTTGCTTTTCGATTTCCGCAAACCATCCTATCGGTCAGACAAAATTGGCTACTAGGTCAACGTTCGTTACTCGATAATTCTTTCATCATTCCCAAGTAACGAAGGGGCAGCTGTTGACACCCAATTTTGACCTCCCGAGATCCTCCCAGACTGCTATTTTATCAAAAAATATTAGTTTTAAATTTTTAACTACTATTTTGGTATCAAATAAATTCTGACATTTCGTATTCATGATTTAAAGGTATGCAATTTATTTTTAGCATTTAATTTTATATTCTTATATAATATATATAATTTAGATATAATATTTTTACATAATTATTTCCGTAAATGTACATACTCATAATTTACAACACGTAGTCTATTATTATTATTATTATTATTATTATTATTATTATTATTATTATTATTATTATAGTATTTTTAAAATTTTGTATTCATAAGTGCCTAACCTATTTTAAATCATTTCTTTTGTCGTTAATTTTAAATGATACATTACGTGTCATTAATTTTACTTACATAACTTATTCGTAATAATTTTGTGACATTGATTAATTTTGTTAGTATTTATTTACTAATTCAATTCAATTTCCTAACTTATTTAATATCTAGTCCAATTCTATCCAATTTATGTCACTTTTTGATTCCAATTTTGGCTCAATTTTTAATCCCAAATTTAATTTTTAAATAACCCAATTTTTGGCCCTTTTTGTAATTTTCGATCCCAGCCGTTGATCAAAATTGATCCAACGGCTGAGATCAACTCCCCATTTCTTTACCTTTTAACCTACCCTACCCCCCAAAAACCTAACTCTACCCAACACACCAGCCGCCCCCCCCCCCTCTCTCTCACCCTTTCTCTCTCTTACTCTCTTCTCTCTTTCAGTACTCCATCACCGGCGAGCTCAGGCCTGAGCCAACGCCGGTGAACCCACATTCTTCCTCTCTCTCACGCAACCCCACCAGCAAACAACCACCACCGCTCCTCATCTCCTCTCCGCTGCCTCACGCCGCAAAACCTACCGGCGAACCCAACTCGGCGCCGCCCCTCACTCTTCTTCTCCTTCCCATAAACGACACCCCCCTCCCCCACAGCTCAGCTACCGCTATCTCCTCTCAACCCCCCTGCCGCGCCACCAGTCACCGTCACACCACCAAGAACCCAACAGTCGCCGGCGAACTCCCTCATCTCCTCTCCGCCGCCTCCGCCTCCACCGCACCATCGAGCCAACCAGCGCCGCACCTCCATCATCTCCGATGAGCCACCGGTGGAATCTCAATAAAATCTGATGCTCTCCTCTTGAAACTCGAGAACCCCCAAAGGTTCTTTGTTCGCGGAGAATTTTAGAAAAAGATCCAATGAAGCGGCACCACCTACAAGCTACATCAACAATATCTCATGGCCGAGTCACGAATGATTAAGACGATAGAATATTACCATACCCATCTCTGTCGTTGTTCAAGCTGGGATGTTTCGATTTTGAGATGGATTCACAACGAATTTGTCCCCGATGTGATTTCTTTGTGCTTAATTGCCTCCGTCGATGTCATTTCAGACAGATTCAGAGGCTCGATTTGGTATGAGTTTAGTGTTTAGTTTTTTAATTGATTCTCGTCTAGTTATGCTTCCCTGTGCTTTGCATATTGTTACACATGAATCGTCTTGAATTGTGTTACTCATCCTTTAATTAAGCTACATGTGAAGTTTGAGCACAGTGGTTATGGTTTCCCTTGATATCAAGTTATAGTTTTAGTAATCTTGATCTAATTGTTCCTTTCCTTCTCACATTTGAATTGTGGCAGCCCTTAAGTTGGCTAAATCTGGTAGAATTGGTTGATTCCATGCTTGTGTATTGTAGAGGAATCGTCATGTCTCCTTTAATTTTACATAATTTCTTGGTGAATTAATTATGGGAACTTTTGATACTCAAAATCAATTAGTTCACCCTATCTCCTTGCTTATTTTAATTAGACAGTTTTGGTGCTTGACCGTTTATGGTAAAGATCTGATTTCTTTTTAACACTCAATCGAATATTATGTGACTGATTTGTGTACTATCTAAATTAAAACAGTGTGACAGCTTCACTGTTTATCTATTTTTGGCAGATTCTATGTGATCTCTTTATTAATTGTTTACTCGTCTAATTATGATAATCTTGGCATAATTTTTGCCCCAAGTGATTCATCCCTTTCCTTTAAAGAAAGGATTTTCCTTGATCGATTTGGAGGATATTCTTCTTCCTTTTAATATATGATTGATTATCACCCTCCACTTTGCTATATAATCAAGGCCCCTCCTCACTATTATCTCGGTCATGATTCACATTTCTCACTTCTCTTAGACAAACTTTTACACACTCAGACTTTTGAAGCATCCACTCCCTCTCAAAAAAAAAATATATTTTACTATCTAGATTTTGCTTTTGCTTCGGAAGGATCAATCTTGGTTTTTCCTTTGCTGTTTTGTTCCTCTACTGTGTGCTGCTTAAGTTTTTCTTATCATTATCTATTATCGTCAACCGGTTAGTTCTCTTGACAATGCATTCAATACTTATGTGTATTGCTTTATTTATTTTTCCAGAATTCCTAAGCATTGAATGTCTTTGTTGTGTTTTGTGTGTTCTTGAAATGGATTGTTACAAGTCATTCCCGATCCTTGTCTTTTGTGCATTTTGTGTGTGCATTTATGTTTGACAGGTTATATTTAATAGTAGGATTTGAAGAGCCGCTAAAGGATTATTCAAAGGCTGCCTATTTCATTCATTTTTTTTCTCTTATCCATTTGGGCTTGTAATTGTATAAACTCTATGGCTATGTAATAAAAATCATTGGGGATGCTTTGGGGGTGGGGATTCTATGTGTTTAATATTTTACCACTTAGAAACCATGGCTATAGGATTATTTAATAAATTTCATGTTAATTAATTAAATTATTTTTATCACTTAGGCAAATAATCTAGGATAATTAATCAATTGCCTTTGTCGCTTAGAAATCATTTTTTTATGATCATTAAACAACTTTTGGACGTATTAGACTAAGTTGAGTACGTTAATTTAATTTAGGTGTGCTTGACTAACGCTTAGCATGTTTAATAAATTTTCAACATGTTAAAACTCATTTTCCAACAATTAAAATCAATTTCCAGCACCTAGAAAATCATTTTCCAGCAATTAAAATCAATTTCCAGCTCCTAGAAAATCATTTTCCAGCAAATAAAGCAATTTCCTGCACATTAAATTATTTTTCTGCATACCTAAAATTAAACTTCCTGCATATTTAAATTTAAATTTCCTGCACAATTAAAATTCATTTTTTGCATATTCAAATTAAATTTTCTGCAATTACATTACTTTTCTGCATATTAAATCAATTTTTTGTATATTAAATTAATTTTCTGCATGTTTAAATTTAATTTTTTGCACAATTAAATTAATTTTTTGCATGTTTAAATTTAATTTTCTGCATAATTAAGTTTAATTTCCTGTATATTAAATTAGTTTTCTGCATATTTAAATTAGTTTTTAGCATAATTAAATTAATTTTCTGTATATTTAAATTAGTTATTAGCATCTTTAATTTAATTTTTAGCATTAATACGCCTCGTCTAGAAACTATGCTTGTAGGTCTTAAATCACGAAAAACAAATAATTGTCCTTTTTTTTAAAGCATGCTAATCACCCTAATTAAATTTAATTAAATAAGAGGCATATTTAAAATATTATGTGCTAAGTGTTTAAGCTTTTCTTTTCTTAACTATTATATTTAGTTATCTCCCAAACTTATATTGTTATTCACCTTTTCACAACTTTCAATTCTCAAAAGCTAAAACCACTGTTTAGTTTTTAACTATTTGAACTGGACAATGTTGATTCTCTTAAAATCATTAACTACATAAATGCTATCTCCTAACCTATAGTTAGCGGGAAAGTGAAAGGAATTACGAAGTCTAATTCCTAAATTTTTAAACTAAGCTGACGCATCCCCGAGAGTATTATCTATCAAAGTTTTGCAAAAGAGGATATGTGTACTTATACGTAAATATGTTATGTGTTTATATTCAAAACTCAAAAATTTTCAATTGTCTTTAAAAAAATGCTAATATTACTATTTTATAACTTAAGATCGACCTCCAATTAAAAATGTTGCTAAGGACAAATGAACGCGATTATTAATATCATGACATCATTCCTATAAAGCAACAAATATTTATTTCTTCTAAGAAAATAAAACACTCTGGATTTTATTTAAATTTTGAAGAATTTTTAAATTAAGTTATTTACTCTGTTATTTTTCCTTTACTGGTTTGGGGTAGTTTAGTTTAATTTAAGTCATTAATTAACCGATTTTTCCGCATTTTCATCTCAATTCTCTCTTCTCGCTTATCTAATTTACTTCTTTATTTATCTATATATTTTTGCCTTATCATGTAGTTAATTATTAATTAGATAATAATTAAGTTGCATGCAATTTGTTCAATATCATCTTTTAAACATTTAGTTATTATTAAGTTAAATAAAATAAATCGACCCTTTTGCTTATCACATAGAAATTTCCACGTAATATATGAATTTGGCTGGGATCCACATTTGTGGACCTCGAAAGGTGCCTAACACCTTCCTTTCGAGGTAACCTGAACCCTTACCCGAATTTCTAGTTGACATAGGCTAATAATTAATTAATCTTAATTAGTCTAGAACGGTGCCCTAACGCACCTTAATTCGTTAGGTGGCGACTCTTCACTCAAAAAATCCCAAAAAAGTCTGTCAAGTCGAATTCCGTTTTTCGCGAGAAAAATGGGGCGCGACACCACCCGTACTCAATAAACACTTATAAGCATTGCTTCAATTCTTTCGTTATGAGAATGATACATTGGTGGTTGCGACATTATTGACACTTGGAAATCATAGGCAATGAATAAGAGGCATACAAACAACAATTCTTAACAATTTACTCGGAATGAGATACTTTACGACATTTCGGAGGGTAGGTAAGGTCGGACAAAATATGAACAATAGGTGTGACCAAAGGTCATAGAGAAGAGAAACCTTACATACCTTAGCCTTTCAATATGTGACTACAACAATTCCACCTTTCTGTAAGATGCTACTTCTACAATATACATACATAAGGGAACTTACATTAGTAACCACAACTAGTACAAGTTCACATAATGAAACATCCAACCTTCTCAACATAGGATATGTCATTCCACCTTCCCTCCTACTACCATATCATTTTTACCACAAACATAGTGGACTTCTCAACACTTTGAAACACAACCATCATGACCTACACCACCTTTCATACATAGCATATATTAATCCATAAGATTCATAAGAGTAAACACTTACCAAAGAGATGCTCTTGTCCCACTAAGTGTTGTTGCCTTAGGGTTTTTGGAGGTAAGAAGATTTTTGAGAAATATCTAGCAAGGCATGAGAATGATAGTGAATAAAATCTGATTTTGTGCCTTTAAATAGGCCCTCAAGTCCAATTGATCCTTGGCCACATGTTTGATCCATATTAAATGGGTCATCCCTTTACTTGTTGAGGCCCATGTCATATTACATGATATTTGGGCCTCAAATACAGAATATAGATCCAGCCCAACACCTTTAATGGGTCTCACACTCAAATATTTCATCTAGTCAAAATAGGTCAACAAAGTCGGCAAATTTCCACGGTACCGTGACTGGTGTCGTGGACCCCAGTCACGCCACGTAAGTGGTGTTGTGGAAATCAGACGACATTTTTCCATGTCTCTGAAGTTGTTCCACGGCACTACTCATGCCACGTGAGTGGCAGTCACGACTCGTGACTCCTGTCATGGAAATCAGAGACTTTTTACAAGTCTCTGAAGGTGATCCACGGCACCACTCACGTCACGTGAGTGTCAGTCACGCCTCGTGACTCCTGCCGTGGGTCACTTCTGTGACTTGGTTCGATTCTTCTTCGCATGCCTAGTTCCAGTACATGTTTCTTTCTTTTTCCATCACTTAGCCTCCTACCAAATTTATTGCCTAGTTCAAGTGATCCGAGCACCTCAGGTGTTACATAACTCATCTAGGGATTAGTTATTTTGGGATTATAGTGTTATTTTTATCCCATATTATAAGTGCGATAACTAATTTCGTGATAGCTAATCTCAGGATAATTAATACTGAGATAGTTTGTTCCTAACCAAACGACTCTTTAAAGTTGTGTACAGAATTTACTAGATAATCTCAATTCAGCCTTATATTATTAACTATTCTAAAAAAGTAAGTACTATTTATTGTTGGGTCATGTAAGCATGTATGAGGACATTTTAATATTAAATTATACAATTATGTTATTGAGTGCCTCATTACTGCATTGCATTGGTGCATTGCATTTGCTGCATTTCTCCATCAACGTAAATGGCATGATTTGCCCTCTTTACTCTCATTTAGTTAGTGGATTTGGAGTGCATGAATGTGCATTCTTCTTGTAACTTATTTGGCCGTTACTTGGCTTAATGTTTTTGTAACTTATTTTTATTTAGCCATTACTTGGCTTAATTATCTTGTAACACTTATAACCTAAAGACCATTGATCTTTCCTCTTTACTATCCCATTTATTCTTCCTATTCAATACAAAGATGAATAGTTCACCTATAAATAGAGGTGGTCTTACATATTTTAGATGTACAAGAAAATGTGTGGAAAAATATTGTAGTATGTAGTAGTGAAATAGAGAGTTGAGACAAAAAAAATATTCAAAGTCTTCAACTATATTCACTATACAAAAGAGAGTTTTAATATGTTGAAGGAAGGTGTTCTTATGGTGGAGCTTTGAGCTCTTCAACTAATCCGGAGTTGCTTGAGTTATGACGTTGATGGGTTGTTGTATCCTGGAGGGGACAAGTCAAGTGTTGATACTGCTGGATCGGTGTGGATTATCCGCAGTGGGCTTGAATCTCCTTAAAGAGAACGAGATATCCACGCCCCAGCCAAGAAGAAGATTATTTTATTTTTTTCATTTTTGTTCATTTTATTTTTCAACTGTAATCTATTATAATTGTGATATATTACACCAACATTTATTAAACATTTATATGACATGGTATGTGTAACACCTATAATCAAGCCACTATCGTGGCTATCGTTGACATCTCCACTGCTTCAATAGCCGGTTTCTTTATTCTTTTAGATCTGAAAACTATCATCACAATTTTTCCTCTTTTTGGTCAATCATTGCTATCTTATGCGCCGAAAATAATGGACCACACTAACGCTCCTCTTTCTCCGTCCCTTTCGTATGTATGCCAAAAAAAATATGAATACATGCCACAGAATAGTCAGATTTATCAAGAATTTGTTCAGAAAAAATCTCTAGTGTCCACAAATCATCGAGGACAAAAAGTTTTATAATTATAGCCACAATCAATTAAGGAGCAAATATGTTGGTCTAACTTTGGATATTTGTTCACGGGCACAAAGTAGTACAACATTAATGAAAGCGACTTTGCCAATGATCCCAGCCAGAAATCGCCCTTTTATATTAAATGTCATGTGTTAAAATTAAGCAACCAGCCGACACTTATATATGATTGATGAATCTTTATTTCTTCAGTATCATAACATATTTTCTTGTTTCAGTATGTGAACTGTTAAGAGGATTTTTTTTAATTAAAAACAGTTTTATCTTTAAATTAGAAAATAGTTTCAATTTTTCAGACTCGCCTTTACATTTTTAAACAAAAGTCAAATGTCAAAGTTGAGTTTTTTTGCATCCCCACAATATATAAAAAAACAAACTAATAGAAAAATAATTAAGCCATTATAGTACCTTTAATGAACGAGTTTAAGATATATTACATTGTTAGTTTAAAAATTTTATCACCATCTTACCATCAGTTGTTGTCATAAAAAGTGTTACCCCCTCCATTTAAAATAGAATGACCTACTTTCCTTTTTAATTTGTTTAAAAAAGAATGATCCCTTTTTTTTTTTGGCAATACTTTAATTTCAATTTTCCACATGGCATGTTTAAGACCACAAGATTAAAGGGCATTTTGATACATTTGACATAACTTTAATTTAGGACCACAAGATTCAAAAGTCATTCTTTATTTTTTTAAACTCCATGTCAATTCAAAATATGTCATTCTTTTTGAAAGACCAACTCAATTACTCCAAAAACTAGTTCACTGGAGAAGGATTGTCCAAGTCCATATAAGGAGATAACCAATTTCTTTTTCATCCAATGTGAGACTCTTTAACACCCCACCTAATTACACCAGACATTTTGTGTGCACGGACGGAGCTACATATAGGTGAGGGGGTTCGAACCCTCTTCGACAAAAAATTACATTTTTTATATAAGGTTAAAATTATTTTTTTATGTATATATAATAGATGTTGAACCCCTTTGACTTCTTCGTGTGTTAATTATTCATATTTCGAACCCCTTTAGTGAAAATTCTGACTCTGCCACTGTTTGTGTGTGAGCAATTTAATATGGGGGCCGGTCCATCATCGGTAAACACTAATTGGGATGAGTTCTACTTTGATATCATGTTAAAAGTAAGCTGCGTCTTTTTGACCATTCTGAAATTGGGAAGTTGGTCTTAGTCATTCTTCAAGGTGACAAATTATTATTAAATATAGATATGTGTCATTACTTTTTAAATTCACTAAGAAAGAAAAATGCGTCATGTAAATTGGGACAGAGGGATTAATTAATTAAATGATAGTAGAATAATTAAAATTTTCCTGCTTCTATAATACTTGAATGCCCCATATAGATGAAAATAGCGGGAAAGATGTTATAGAATGAACATAATTATTGGGTATTTTGGATTTAGACAACAGTACTTTATTTATTATATTAATTAACAATGTATTTCATATGCATTACAATTACACACAATACATTAATATTCAAACGCACAAGATCACCAGTCGGAATTGAGGAGTAAAAGTACATCCTCTTTAGCTGGCTAGCAATATATAGGAGCTAGCACTTAAACAACATTGAGGAAGAAGCTTTGAATGCCTCTCATGCTATTCTTGGTTAGTGTAGTTTTACTTTTTTTACCACCACCTTGTATTCCGACACCACAGTACTCTGGTCCGGTTCCACAATAACCCCATTGAGCACAACACAGTCCACTAAGGACATTCTATACCACCAGCTTCTGGTCCGCATGATCCCGGTGGGTATGATAGGGCTGATGATGTATTGCCTTGTTCAAGCTGGCCAACGGTTTCATTAGCAGGCAAATCAAAGGGATCAGATGGCTTGGCTGAGACCTTAAGGAGGAGGAATAAAGCCAGAGCTAAAAGGCTAACGAATGCACTGCTTCATCTCATTTTGTGGATATATTGTTATATTATGAGATGTAGTCTCATCGATGCTAGCTAAGGTATATATAGAGGAAAAAAAAATTACTCCTATATATCAAAGGGAACATGCTTACGCATCAACTCCATTGTGCAGATATTAATTTTGTTCAGTTATTACCCTCGGGGTGTGTTCGGAAAAAAAAACATGTTTTTCTATTTTCTCATGTTCTGGTGGTCAAAATTTTTGAAATACATTTTTTTTGAAAAATAAGTTCCTAAAAAAAATGAATAAAATGACTTCCCTAATGGAAGTAGGGACAACAAGTTTCTTTCAAACATGGATTGTCTTCTCCCCACCCTTCAACACACCTCATCTAACTATCATCCCCCACCAACCCACAACCCCACCACCCAGGCCACCTGCACCTCTCATAGTATTTGTGTAGAATATACATAAATGATGTTAGGATATATAATACGTTTTTGTTTGCGTATCAAGAACAAAAAATTAAATAGAAACTCACTTATTTTTCCTAAAATTTTCTTTCATGAAAAACATTTTCCTTCGTACCAAATATATCTCATGCACAATTTTTGATGGCGATTGAATTATGTTATCTTCGTTTCAATAGAAAGGAATGAGCAGTATCAACTATTTTGAAACAACGAGCATATTATCCAACAAGATCCATTTCTTAAGAGATAAACTGAAAAATTTGATCTATTTTAAGTGCGGTGAGAATTCTTTAATTTTGTTTGTAATTAACTAACTTTAAAGAGTATTTTTAAACATAATAACGTCCATCAAATCTAAATCTACACCTACATCTACAATCTACATTTACATCTATCTACATCTACAATATATTAAAAGTGTGAAGACCTTTAGAAAAGTGATTTAAATTTTTTTCCCTTCATTAAAAGTGTCTACTTTAGACAAAATCGTCTTTTTACTATTTTTTTATATGTAATAATTTAAAATTAACTAAAATTGCAAGAAAAAGAAAATCGAACAACAAAAGAATTAAAATCATACAAATAAAAGGAATGAAAGAAGAATCACACTAGGAGATGAAGAAAAATCATACGTAAAAAGGAATAAAAAGAAAACACGAAAGGAAAACACTATAAAATTTTGCATAATTTTCCTTATTTAAACCATAAAATCATATTTTAAAAGTTAAAGAGTCTTAAAATATATGATAAGAGAAAAATATAGAGTAAAAGTATTAGGAGAATAATAATTAAGGAATCTTAAAATATATGATAAAAAAAAATTAAACCAGGATTACCATAAAAGATACTATCTAAACTTGGAAAAGAATAAAAAGTTGATTAAAAAATTCATACGTGAAATGTGTTCAATTCTATTTCATCTAGAATTCTTAGTCCATGTATATTCGTTACGTGTTTTTGGTGAACATACTTTGCTTTTGATTTTAGGTTGTTCTTGGTTGTTTGAATTAGAATTTTTTTACTTTCGAAAATTATATTATAATATTTGATTTGTTGTGCGCCGATTTTGTGAGTATCTTGAAAACGGATGACGATGATAATAACAACATGATCAATGAACAAAATTTTAAGACAAATTAATTTTAGATGCCTTCTTTTGTTCAATCAGTGCTATGTATAAGAAGTTTTTTTGATGCATTGAAGTTGAAGAATTGCCGACATCTTCTGATTAAGGGTGAAGGGACTTCAATCATTCCACTACCATCAATATTGGTTTGAGACTTATAAATTTGCCAATATGATTTGGAGATTCAATTCCAAATTCGACAAGTGTTTAGATGTCCTACATACGATAGAGACTAAGATAAATAAATGTCTTATTAGGTATATTCTTTCATGAAAGAATGTTCTCTCTATTTTAGTCTAGATTTTGCTATCTATCTTTTACTACAAAGATTCACTTGCTTATAATTTTGATATTCATGTAGAAAAATTTATATTATTAGGGTGGAAATTACTCAAAGAAACTTGATTTTAATAATAAGAGGAGTCCCTAATTCAAAAGCTGCTGCATCTGAATAGTGTGTTGAATCTTTGGATCGAAAGTTTCTCGAGAGAGAAAAGAATCTAACAAATCCTTATATATATTTTTTTTTTGGATGTAAAGCAATGGTTTATGGGATGTGACTTTCAATAAATGTATGAATTTGTTACTGCATTGAGGCGAACAGGTGATGAATCCATCTTGGATTTTTTTTTTAATCTATCATCACTGTGGACTTTTTGTTTTGTTTTTCTAAGAAAGTTGGATTAGGCATGGATATTTTTAAATTATAAGAGTTACATTTAAGTCATAATAATATAAGTTGGATTGCAAATATGATGTATTGTTTATTTTAAAGAATTTAACTTAGGTTATCTTCTTGTGTAATGTTGATATAAATTATTTATATACTTATGATTAAAGCTCTTATACACAGTTTATTTTAGATAATTTTGCAATGACAATTAAACAGACTTGCTGAACAAATGTATGCCAATTAACAACTTAAGCAGAAATAATTCCTATTGAGTTATCTAGGTAAGATACATCAACATAACATCTCCCTATCTCATAAACTATGTACAATTACAAGTATTGAATAATTGATAAGTAAGGTTCATTTTGATGAATTTATTATTTTTTGTGAATGTCCGTTTGAAATAATTGAATAATTTTTGGTGAGTTGAATCAATGATAAATTTTAAAGCTAAATCTTCGGACAAGGAGATTTGTTATAGTCGTGTAAATAATAATAATAATAATAATAATAATAACAATAATATATTTTCTAATTATCTAGTCATTCTGGACCGTTTCAATATGAAATTGACTTCAGGCTCGTGAGTTCTTATCTAAGCTAGGTGATCTAAGTCAAACTCAGATCTTATCTAAAATTGAAAATGCGGAGGTTAGTTGATACACTTGTATTTTTAGTGAGATTTTTTTGTTCTTTATTTTTGCAAAGTCCCATGAGGTACGAATTCTGCAAGGGTTTGGCATTTAACTTTCTGCTTTTCTTTCTGTAATCTATACAGTGTTTGACTCATCCTTTCTCGTGGAAACCTCGGTATTGATCTTCCACCAGAGAAGGTAAACTATCTTCTCAACAGGCTGTCTTTACATGTTTGCTAGTTTTCATGTCAAGCGTACAAGTCTAGTTTAGTGGGATTTACTTTTCAAGACACAGTAACTCATTCCATTAGATTTATCTGTGCATTTCAAACATTTTGTGTGTGGAGATTAATGGCGGAGGCAGTTGCATTTTTGAGCATTAAAAGTTACGACTTATTTACGATGTTGACCCCACTCTTTATTTTCCTTTCTTCCTGGAGCCTTTATAAATTCAGTTCATGTATTAACCACATTTAATTTCAACTCTAACGTTAATATCATGATTATGCTAGGTTACCGACTCTCACAGTGCATGTTATTTTCACTACACAAAGTCCTGGATAATCCACTATATATAATTATAGGTGCGGAGCACAATACGATATTTATCATATGTAAACGAAAACAAAATATTGTCTTAACAAGAGATTAGGAATTTTATTGAATTTGTTACTATATAAATTGTTTAATCGAGTTTAAGACACTAATGTATCCTTATTTTAAAAGTAAAAGGTAATATTTTGGAGTGACAATAAATATTGATCTAGTGAACTCATTACAGTGAAACCTCTCTAAGTTAATACTCGGTAAATTAATAAACTCTTTAAGATAATATTTTTCTCCGGTCCCGACTTGGGCCAATGGAAAAAATTACAGATTTTGATAAGATAATAAGATAATATATTTTTGAAATACCCCCTATATAAATATATGGTCCCATTAATATTATAAATTAATAATTCTTTAAAATTATAAAAATATCTAAAATAATTTAGTAAAATATGATTATATTATTTTTGGTTAAAATTTAAATTTAGTTGAAGCTCATCTCTAACTTTTCTTATTGTATCCAAAAGTTCTGGTGTTGTCTTCTCGAACTGCACCAAAAAATTGTGAAAAGTTCTAGACACGATAAGTGTTTCTTTACGCGTAAATGATTCCAAAGGCATTGTATCGTCTTCAAACATTGTTTTCTCCATTGGTATTCACAATTTCTTCTAAGCTCTGAATCTCTGAACATTTATGATTTTTAACTGGGTAATCCAACAAGCTATTGACATCCATTTTATTGCGGTAACCGAGATCATTAATCATGAAATCAAGTTCATGAATGTCGTTTTCACAAGTGCATTCATTAAATTCCTTGACGCTTCATCCCCTAAACGAATTTTGGAGTGTCAATACAATGTACTTTATGTATAATGAATTTATTTTTTTGCATTAATTCAATAAATATGATACATAAATTTGTAAGATACAATGATTTTGATGTAATCAAAATTAACCTTCATTGAATCTCGAAAATACTCTTTAAATTACTAAATATTAATTTATCGAATAAATAATACTTCTACAAAATAATAATATTTCATGGTCTCTTTATTCAACTTGCATTTTACTCTTTATATTTTGCGTAATGCATCCTTAATCTAAAATTATATTGTATATCGGCAGAATATATTTTGTATTAAATAACATATAAAAAATACACGTGTGCATTCGAAAAAGGAATTAAGAAAAATCAACGGTGGGATCTCCAAAGTGAGTAGTATTAGAATTATATCTTTATCAGTATTTATTCCTGCATCACAATTCACATCACTAAAATATTAATTTTATGATTAGGACTATCCAATAATAGAGGGAGTTAAGTAGATGAACCTACCATATGCCCACCCACCTTATTAACTGCTGGCTACATATTTTAGAGTCTAGACCACATACTGCTGGCTACATATTTTAGAGTCTAGACCACATACTGCTGGCTACATATTTTAGAGTCTAGACCACATGCATTGCTGTATCATTTATATCTCAGTCATTTTCTTAATTAATCTCCATCCTTTTGGTAAAGATGATCATATCACCTTTGAAGAAAGAAAAGATAGATTTCTACAAATGTTAACCAAACCACTTTATCCCTAATGTTAAGTAGCATTAATATAAAGACGGTCATAATGTAAGTCAATTTCTTATAATTGAGAAAAAGTTGTTTTCTCACCCTACATTGAGTTTTTTTTGACTTAAGTTGAATTTTTCCTTCTATAGATTTTTTTTATTACTTTGGTCACTTTCCTCTCTGTTATACTTATAATATGTAATAGATATAATTTTTTTATTTACCTGACACACGTGCAAAGCACGTATACTAAACTAGTATTCAGATATGTGAAATAGATCCTAATTAAATAACATAGAGATGTTGGTTTAAATTTGTGATTAATTAAGGGCCACTAATTAATGTTGGTTTAAATTTGTGATAGAAAAAAGCTTTAAGCCATGATTAATTAAGGAGCCACTAAGTAATGATGGTTTAAATTTGGATATTTTTTCCCGGTGGGCACAAAATATATGACTCGTACATATGTTGAGCAGAAAAAAAAGATTTTATTACACTTTATGAGAGGTGATTGTCCAAACCCATATAAGGAGATCACTCATCCTCTTTTTATCCAATGCGTGACTCTTTAACTAAAAACTATCTTTCATAATAAATTAATATGGTCCAGTACAACGTTAATGAAAGCAACTTGCCAATGATGCCTAGCTGGAAATCATCCTCCATGTTAGGATCGAAATAATCAGGTGTCATGCGGAAGCTAGCAAAGCAAACCTCGAAAGACGCCACATAAGAAGACATGCGAGAAATACATCAAAAGAGACACAATAATTTAACGTGGTTCGGTCAATCGATCTACGTCCACAAAAGGAGATGAGCAATCCACTAAATAACGAGAGTACAAAATATCAAGAGAGACAACCTCACACAATTCACTCAGAATAAAAAGAGGTTCACACAAGTGGAAGCATGACACTTGTATCTCACAAATTCTCCCCCCAAACAATACTCTCAAACCCCTAGGACTACATTGTGGATGCTACCAAACTAGAAGAAAGGAACCTCTATTTATAGAGTCTATAACCTTTTCCTACAAGAATAAGGATTATCCAAATATGGAGAATTCATGTTTTCCTTTTCCTAAAAGGAAAACCCAATTATGGTAAGAAAATCAGGGTAAATACCAACAATTCTCCCCCTTGGCCTGAATTTCTGACAAAATAAATTTGCTCCACTTTCTTCACGTAGTCTTCAAGAAGTTCAATCTCCATCTCCAAAATCTCCTCCATTAAATCTTTGTCTCTACATAGAGTAACACTCTAATAAAATTTCTCAAACCAAAATCTTCATTATCTTCAAATAGGTTGCGACTAGAACTGAACCCGCCAAGATGAACATCTGTTTTAACCTGGCTTTGATACCACTTGTTAGGACCGAAATAATCAGGTGTCATGCGGAAGCGAGCAAAGCAAACCTCGGAAGACGCCATATAAGAAGACATGCGAGAAATACATCAAAAGAGACACAATAATTTAACGTGGTTCGGTCAATCGACCTACGTCCACAAAAGGAGATGAGCAATCCACTATATAAACGAGAGTACAAAATGTCAAGAGAGACAACCTCACACAATTCACTCAGAATAAAAAGAGGTTCACACAAGTGACACCGCAACACTTGTGTCTCACAAAGTCTCCCCCCAAACAATACTCTCAAACCCCTAGGACTACATGTGAATGCTACCAAACTAGAAGAAAGGAACCTCTATTTATAGAGTCTATAACATTTTCCGACAAGAATAAGGATTATCCAAATATGGAGAATTCATGTTTTCCTTTTCCTAAAAGGAGAACCCAATTATGGTAAGAAAATCAGGGCAAATACCAACAAATGACACCCATATTTAATTTCTTTCATCATTAATGCTATTAATATTTTTCTAAAACTTTCTCAATTTTTCCTTCCCTTAATCTCATCATTAATGTTATTTCTATCATTTTTTTAAATAAACCTTTTTCTTTCTTTTGTTACTTCACTACTACAATTATTTAGCCATTTCTATGGCCAAAACCAGATGAATGGTCATTGCCCATTTTTCACATTGAAAAGACACATTTTTAATGACCTTAATTGAGGTCAATCAATATTGTCCATTTTGATCCTTGAATTATATATATATATATATAAAGGAGAGTTTTAAACATGTTGATGTCGCATGCTTCTCCTTTTTTTGATTTATTTTTTTTGACATTTTTCTTAATTATTCTTATTTTGTATGGTTGATGATGTGATTGTTGTTAGTCACAAACTCTCTCTAACCATCAATTTAAGAAAAAACTGTTACAATATCTAAAGAGCCGAAAAGGTACACCACTATATATATGGAATTGGAAGCGTGAATACTTTTGCTTTCAACGTATTTATTAATTGTTAATTTCATTCTTACTAAAGAGAAAATGCATTGGTTAATGATGAAGGTTGTAGCCGTTTTCTTATGAATACAAGAAAGTATTGAATTAACAACTTCTTTTTACAAACAATCATAATTTTATTGCTAAATATAAAGAAATGGCAACAACATGATTAAATTGTTGCCATATACTACAAACTTTAACAACAATTTTTTTTTTTTGTCAAATATTATGATCTTGTTGCCATATTTTATGAGTAATATAATAAATTGAAAATATAATTAAATTTGCAACAATTTATTTGCATTGTTGTGAAAAGGTTTTTTATTGTCGGTAAAATATTTAACTTTCTCCACTACTTTTTTCAATTGTCGCCTAAAATCAATTAATCTTTTTCAACTTTAAGTGAAAATAATAACGCAATATCTCCCTCCTTTTTCTTCCTCCTTTTCCACCCCAAATCCCATTCCCTCTCTTAATTTCACTGTTGGCTCTCAACTTCCCCAATTCAATCGGTATTTTCACTTTGGCTTCACTTTTCTTTCGACGCTTAGGATAAGAGTTGATGTGGTAAGATTCTCTGTCTAATTTCAGTTGTAAAGTTTTGATTATTTTAATGCTTTGAACTAGGGTTTTTTCTTGATCCCACTCTCATAGTATCATCATACTCCAATTCAATACCCAAAAGCTTACATACAAGAGGCTCGTTCATGGTATTTTCTCTCTAATTGCTAACACTCACTGCTGAAACGTCAAACCCCACTTTAACCTTTTCAATTCTGCTTGTCCTCGTATTCCTCGTATAGTTGTTCTCTATCTTTTATAATTTTTTCTATTTCTTTGACAAAACTAGGGCGCGGCGTGCAGTCCCTGGCTCACTAATTTTCTCAAGATTTTGGGATTAGTTATAGAAGTAATGCCTTTATTTGTTCCCCATATCATACTTGTGATTGTAGGAATTGGACTCTTCTAGTAGATTCTAGTTTTTATTTTTTTCATTAAGTACTCTTGAATTATAAGTTTTATGAACTTGAAAAGTATTAGATTTATGTGGTGGTTGTTGAGAAGAAATAATTCAATTTATTTATTCTAGAGAACTGTTCAAGATAGCCATTACGAGGAGAGAACTGTTGAATTAAAGCTTGATAATATTTAACATTAGTGGTTTAGCCTTGTGGTGAGAGCATATTAAGTATTTTTAGTGGTAAGTTGGGAAGCCAAACGTGAAAATCCTACCTGCGGCCACTGATGGCATAGGTTCTTCAAATCACATTCATCTATAGAAAAAGAAAAGAAACCTCTAAGTCATTTGTTCCTGCTAATTTAATGAGGGAATCTTAAAGTTATGTTGCTTGGACTCTCTAAAAATGATGTCACTCTTGTGTCGGGTCTTCAAAAAATGCACTATTTTTGAACGATCCGACACGAATATGTGTGACATTTTTGAAGAGTATGAGCAACATAGTCTTAAAGTTTTTGTCATTACAAACCCTTGAGAAGCGTCTGTTCTTTCTACAACAGCAGAGTTTGCTAGGCCTTAAATAACTACACAAAATTCATCCAGGCTAATGTTTAAAAATTCCTTAGCTTCTGTTATGGAATTTCATGCAGCATGTTTAAAATTGCTTGGAGTTGAGGGGATCCCATGGATGGCTTTGAACACTAGATCGTCAAACATTATGGAGAAAGAATTAGTAAAGGGGCCAAGGATGATTGTTCTAAAATATAGCTCAGATAAATTTCTGCTTTTTGATTTGCAATCATCCATCAGTAGCTTCCTTTTATCATTATAGCATTCTTTGAGTGTACTAATCATAGTTCATATGATAAACAAGATGCTTTCCGCAGTTTTTTGGAACTTTGTTGTCAAATTATAGCACTAGAAATGAATGGCAGGCTGTTTTCAGGCTTCTTTTCTGCTTCTTGTTCGTAAAATCTACTTATTTATTTGCTTTGCTTTGCAAAGAGGGTGTTATATTGTCCTGGTGGTTCATATGCAATGTTTTACTACAAGAGACGTAAGCCGAGCCTTAGCTCAGTTATCATTCAAACCTGAAGATATTTATGGCAACCTTGAAAACCTTAGTGATGCTGACCTTGAAATTCTGCAAGGCTGGGAATAAAAATTTATGGAGAAATATGCCCGGTAGGGCAACTTGTTCAAAGAAAGCACTGACCGAGAATATGAAAGTTGAAGGGGCTTGCGGGATAGAAGAAGTGCTGAAGGCAACGATAGCAGATATGTTGCAGGAGAGTGAAGTGTTGAAGAATATGGAGTACAGAAAAACGGCCACCTATGACTGCAGATTCTCGCTGCTCTATCTGACCAGTCTTTAATTCAGATAAAATGCGATGTAAGTAGTTCGTGTTTTCTCTGGTAGACGTCCATTAAAGTATGTGTTTATACATTTCATGTAATTCAAATATCTTGATACTTAATCACTTTAACAAGTACAAAATATACGATTCTCAAAATATCTTGGCGCTCCATACGATCGCCAACTAATTTAATTGTATTGTGAATGTGGTTTGTATAGGACACGAGTGTGAAATCCAAAAAGTTTACTAAATCAAGAATTTCTTCTCTGTTCATCAGGTAATTATCTCCTAAAAGGTTGTTGCGACTTGTGCTAGTTCTTTGGTTCTATGGATTCAATTATAATTTATTTAGTTCTCTGTACTTCTAAACTCTAATGTGTCCTTTTGCTGATATATATATAAGTTGATTACTACTGATTGAAAGAGGAATGAATCAAGATGAAAGTGTATTTTTCTATCATGTTTTCTAGACAGCTTCTCAAGAGTTTTTATATTACTACAGTTAATAAATAACTTAGCACATAGTACAGGGGTATCTCATCTAATGAACCAATAGAAGTGTTATGACCAGAAAATTTAAATTAAATAATTGCTTTTAGCCTTATACAAATGGTAAAATGAAGAAATCTATTTTATAAATAAAGACAAAGTACTGTACTAGAAACATTGAGATCTTATGTAGAAAGTATCTTTCACATTGAAGAAAAGAAAGTAAAGGCATAGGTAATATGATTTTCTAACTATATGTCATATCTATATTAAGTAGTTAGCTCTCTTCTTGTATGTCTGATGGTGCATAGTCTTATTTAATGACTTCTTGGTTTTAGCTTGGTTATAAAAATATTTTTATATCATTCATAAGTGGCCAATTTTTTCTATTTCAATATACATGTGTACTTTATGGCTTCCGTTTATTAAAATGTAACTTTATTATCTTGTTTTGTAGGATGAGCATGAGTTAACCAACAATATGGCCGGCAATATTCTTCATCTAACACAAGTTATTGGAAGAAGAATTGTTTTTTGGGCTACTATTAGATATAGTTTATGAGCCTACATTTTTATGCTTTTGTTCTTTTTTTCAAGTAGCAACATATATTTTAGAAATATTTAGTTTTTGGTGTTGAGTAAATATTTTATGTATACATTCATGAAACTTTTAAAAGAATGTGAATTGTGTATGTAGCAATTATTCATAAGTTGCTGTTAAAGTTGTATTAAAAAAAATATTGTTTGTACATAACTTAAAAATGTAATATTGTCGGAAAAGAGTAATGTTATGGCCATAATAATAATTGTTGCTAAAAGTTTTTATATCTAATTACTAAACTACCCTTAATTTTTAGCCACAATAAATTTTGTTGCTAAATATTTTCATATGCCACAACTATGTGAGCTTTTACCACCAAAATATAATTAATGGCAACAACATTTTTTGTTGCATTAACTCGACCTTTTGCAACAATATTTTTCGTTGTTGCATAAACTTTTCACCATGACTGTTATTGCAACGACATGCAACAATTTTTTTTTCGTTGCCAAAAGTATTTTTGACAACAATATCCAATATATGGCAACAAAATTTTTTATTGGCAAATGCCTTCTTTCTTGTAGTGACTCTTATTTTTATTAGGATTAGGACAAGATAATGGTAAAGTGTGATTAATTGTAACACCCCGTACCTTCCCAACCCTACTTGACGACGTTGAACAATGTATACTTAAGTGTCGAGAGCCACAAGAATGTATTTTGTAATGTTATTGATGAGATAATTGAATTTGGCCCTCGTAGGAGGTGTTTTGTGATTTTCGTGGAACATTTGTGGGGTTAAAAACAAGGCTAAGAGGACCTCCAAACAAAGTATATTAAGGGTAAGAAGTAAGTTAAAGAATAGGACTTGAAGTATCTAACCAAATCCGCGAAGAAAAGTCGACGAAACAAAATTTTGAAAAAAATAGGGTGGGGCGCGCTAGGGAGCGTGCCAGGCCGCTCTGGGCAAAATTTTGTGCCCAGAGGCAGCAAGATGGCGCGCCCCAGGGTGTTCCAGGGTGGTTTTTCCACTTTTTCGAAAGTTGGAAATTTTCTAAGTCCCAAGGGTACCCGGGGACGTATTGAGCTGATTTTTGCCACGTTTCTTCTACAACCATGAGAATATACATGAAATGAGTGAAATATTATATTGGTATGATAAAATTACTCGAGAACAAATTTGGCATCAAAATGACGATTTTGCCCTTATGGTCAAAATAAGCCATACGTGGCTAGAAGTGCTTGTTTTTGGAATTGAGGCTACGGATATGAATTCCGTGAGTGGGAATATCGTCGTAATGCGTATGAAATAAATTAAACATGAGAAATCATTGATTTTATTGGATTAAGTAATTTGGGCTCAATAAAGCCCAAAAATGAAGAAGAAAAGCATGGGCCAAGAATGGGTCAAATGACCCATTCTTCTTTTGACCAAACAATAATTGAGCAAAGGATGCAAAGGCCTATAAAAGGGGCATAAAATCTGATTTTTAATACACAAAATCACACATGCTTTTCTTGCATGTTCTAGACTTCTCAAGAACACCTCTTTTGGGCTCTCAAACCCTAAGTCACCTTTGGAGCAAGATCATCATCTTTCAAGCCTAGGTAAGTGATTATTGTTATGGATTAATATATTATATGCATGGGAGAGTATGTGAATCATATTGGTTATGCTTTGAAGAGTTGAACATGGTACTTTGTGTTTTTTGTAAAAGATGTGCCATCCATGAGATTCAAACTTGAATTATGACTTGCGCCTTTGATGAAAGAGCATGGTATGGATAAATATGAACATGTATGGTGTAATTTTGTTATTAAACTTGTTATTTTCATATAAGTGTAAATTGTGGGATTTTGGCCGATATGTGCTATGAGGTGTATTAAGGTACTTTGATGGATTATTTGTGATGTGGTGTGAATAAGGAAGTGTAAAGGAGAGGTGTTGTGGCAAAATGTATTGATTATCATGTATTGGTCAATGTTGGGAATATTGTGGGATTTTTGGAATAATAATTTCATCAATGATTTTGTCAAGGGGAAATAGCATGATTAAAGGCAAACATGCAATTCATTGGCGTTATATGCATTTGTAAAGTAGTTGGTGGTAAATGTAAATCCCGTTATGTGTTTGTGTTGTAGAGTGAAACATAAAGAAGGAGCGGGACATCGTATACACATCTAAGGTGGTATATTCGTATTGAGAATACAAGGTATGTAAGGTTACTCTTTCCGTATCCTTCTGCAACACATAGTGTCACATTGTCATTATACTTGTTCCATTCCAAAATGTTCAAAGGTATTCCATTTTCGGTTATTAATCATTGTTACTCACATGTTCCTTATTCATTGATCAATTGTGATTCATATGACTTATGTTCATTGGTTAATGTGCCAATAATGTTCCAAAGTTCCAATAACATTGTAACCACTAATGTACCAATCTCATAACAAAAGAATTAAAGTAATGAACACTTGTTGAGTACGGGTGACAACTCGAAGGGGCGTAAGCCTAGCTAGAGGCGATCCCGAATGGATATTGAGTACGGGTGGCAACTCGAACGGGTGAAAGCTGTCACGCCCTGAATCCCAACGAGGCATGATTGGCACTCGTAGCCGACAAGGCCCGAGAGAACCAAGCTTTATCCCTATTTGTTCCCATACATGCCATAAGAAACCCATAAACACACAATAGCTATAAATACCCGCAATGGAATTCATGGAACATGATATATATATATACATATGCGAAACTTGGCCGTTGAGGCCACCAAGTCAAAATCGACATATCCCCTCTACATTTATACACCCACATCAGTCTACAAAAGCCTCTAACAAGTGCATTGACCAACAAGAACTAAAAGTCGGGACAAGTCCCCGCTTTATATCACATGTACAGCACCAAAACATATATACATTCTGACTCGGAGAAGCCCCGATTTAACTGGAGCTCACCAAGGATTTGCAACAGCTAGCAACCTACTGAGGAAGCCTACTGGGACCTGCGCCTGCAGCAAGTAAGGTAAATTCCCCCGAGAGGGGTCAGTACGAAATAAGTACTGAGTATGTAAGGCGCAAATGAAACTTTGTAACACATGAACATACTAATGAACTTAATACAAATGAATAGACAATGTGAGTAAGTCACTATATTGCATTTTGGGAACCATGTGGATTGCTTTCATTACTTTTGTCACTTTCTTTACAATCAATACTCACTTGTTATCACATATGTCACAATGTACCCGGGCCCCGACTGATCAGTGGGTCTTTCATATCATCATATAGGGATCGAGTCGAGCTAGGCTTATGCCCCTAGACTTGCCACCCTTGGGATCGAGTCGAGCTAGGCTTACGCCCCTAGACTTGCCACCCATAAATCCATATCTCGGGATCGAGTCGAGCTAGGCTTACGCCCCTAGACTTGCCACCCGTACTTGATCATTGACCACATTTGCATTACTTTGATCATTACTTTGAGATTGATACTTTGATAGTCATAACATCACTTTGGAACTTTTGAACATCACATTGTTGGAAACTTGGAATCATTGACCAATGAGTAAGAGACATATGAATAAATATCAATGAGAAATATAACATTACTAGCACCATGATACCATTGGATAATAATCCATGAACAAGAGACACAAGTATAGGCACTATTGGAATATGGGTACGTAACTTTATTTGAGCTTTGGGAACATTAACCATGAATATGAGAAATGGGATTCACAATTGTTCACTGAGTAGGAATATATGACAATGACCATGGATAAGTGCATATGGGATACCTTAGTACATTTCGGAATAGAACTAGTGAAATGTCAATGTGAACACTGTTGGCCGTAGAAAGATACGGACAAAGTAACCTTACATACCTTGGGTTCACAATACGAATATACAACCTTTGATGCGTATACAATAATCCTTCTCCTTCTTTATGTGTCACTCTACAACATAAATACATAACAAAATTCACATTAACCACCAATTACTTTATAAATGCATACTATGTCAATGAGTTACATGTTTTGCCTTTAAACATGTCATTTCCCCTCAACAAAACCATTGATATACTATTATTCCAAAAATTCCATAATATTCCCAACATTGACCAATACATGCAAATCAATACATTTCACCACAATACTTCTCCTTTACACTTTCTTATCCATAACACATCACAAATAATCCATCAAAGCACCTTAATTCAACTCAAACACATATCGGCCAAAATCCCATAATTTCCACTTTTAGACAAGAACAAGTTTAAGACCAAAAATAACACCATACATGTTCATATTTTGTCCATACCATGCTTTTTCATCAAAGGCACAAGGCCTAATTCAAGTTCAAATTACCAAGATGACACATCTTTCACCAAAGGCAAAATACACTATTCATCACCTTGCCAACACAACTAGCATAATATACATACTCTCCCATGCATATAATATGTTAATCCATGAAAATAAACACTTACCAAAGCTTGGAATAGGATGATCTTGTCCAATATGCCTTAGGGTTTATTTGCTTTAGGGTTTGGAAATGAAGGAAAATGTTTGATAATTAACCAAAAGGCATGAGAGTGTTTATGTTTTGGAAAATCTGATATTGGGGTCTTTATATAGACCCCAAGTCATTCCTAGCCATTCCTTTGGCATCATATGTGGTCCAAGGAGAAGAATGGGTCTTTTTGCCCCTTTGGGCCAATTCTTTTATTTCCTTTTGGGCCTAACTTTGGGCCCAATAATTCATATCCATGTAACCCATGCAATTTAATGTATTATTCATCGTATATCTCATGTTTACATAATTCCATCATGGCACGACAATATTCCCTTAAAAGATTCTCATTCGTGCTTTCGATCGCACAAATTGGAATTCTAGTCGCCCTTGGCTTCATTGAACATTTTGGATCACTATTCATATTTCATGATTTGATCATGTAGGAGTATGTAGGAGTATATTGAAGTGTTTGTAGCTTTAACAATGCTCAATTAACTCCAAAGAACCCAAAAGAAACCATCGAGAAATCGTCGTAGAATTGCGTTACGAAACGACGCCGGAAAGGCATACTTATTGTGCCTTGCGCCACACCCCTGAAACAGGGTAGTGGCGCAAGAATGCTGCCCTCTCTGAATCTCCAGCCTGCAGGTGGCTTGCGCCACACCCCTGAAACAGGGTAGTGGCGCAAGTTTCAGCCTTTTGCTGAAATTTCCGGCCACTTATCCAATGTTTACGTATCGTCCAATCCTTTATCCAAACACTACAAAATACTTACTTAGTGATCTTAACCATCAATTAAACATGACTTAAAGTCACCAAATGAGGTTAGAATGTGTACGAGTTCTTACCCAAATGCTCCACGAAATCACAACACACCTCCTACGAAGATCTCATCGCACATGTTAAGTCCGATATCAAATGTTTCACAAATAACACTATAAAACACATATGCATGGCATCTCAACACCTATGTAGTTATGATCCCAAGGTATCAAGTGAGGTTATAAAGTACGGGGTGTTACAAAAGCCTAGCTAGAGGCGATCCCGAAAGTTCATTGAAAACGGGTGGCAACTCAAAGGGGAAAAAGCCTAGCTAGAGGCGATCCCGATTATTATGTTATTTTCCACTAATCAGTAGGGGCCCGGGTACATTGTGACACATGTAATGATACATAAGCATTGAAGTAAAGAAGCAAAGAAAGTAAAGAAAGCAATACACATGGTTCCCAAAGTGAAGAATGTTGACTTATTCATATTCATTATCCATATGCATTTGAGTTCATTGCAATATTCATATATTGTACAGTTTCAGTTGAGCCTTACATACTCAGTACTTATTCCGTACTGACCCCTCTTGGGGAACTTACCTTACATGATGCAGGTGCAGGCACTAGTAGTCCTCCACCATAGGCTGCCAGCTGTTTGCGGTTCATTGGTGAGCTCCAGTTAGTTCGGGGCTTCTCCGTGTCACAGCGGTTCATATGTTTTTATATTGTATATTGTGTATAAAGCGGGGACTTGTCCCGACCTTCAGTTGGTTTTGGTCAACGCATCTGTTAGAGGCTTTTGTAGACGTATGTGGGTGTATGTGGATAAGATGATAGATGAAGTCTTGACTTGATGGCCTCAACGGCCAAGTTTCTCATATGTATATACGTCACATGCTCTATGATTTCCGATTTTAGCCTTTCATGTTCCAATGTGATAGTAGTGTTTCCTATGACATGCATACGAATGAATAGAAGCAAAGCTTGGTTCTCTCGGGCCTTATCAACTTTGGGTGCCAATCACACCTCGTTGGGATTCGGGGCGTGATATTAATTATTCACAATAATTTCACAGTACTATTCATCTTCCCTACCATTTTCACCCCACTTATAATTACCCTTCCATTAAAAACTTTAAGTTATTGATCTTCTTTCAGAATTAAGATCGTATTATAGCTTTGCATCTCGGTAGTATGTATTTTTCTGATTTTATCTCATCCCTACTTTTATGTAATTGTGTAAGTCTTTTGGAAAATTTTATCTACTCTCACACATTTACTTACTGCAAATTTTGTTTTTCTGTTGGGATGATCACAAGGGCTGTAAAATTCAACATATTAGGATAATTATAGTCATAAGAAAAAATCTCAGTCGAGAAGTTCTGATAAGTACAGTACAAACACTAGGTTCTGGGATTTGGTTATGTATTTCTTGGATTCCGTATTTATTAAGTTTTGGACTTGACTTCATTTTAGAAGTCTCGTCATTTTACTCATATTTGTATTGTTTTTGCGTTTCTTAATCATTTTGGGAGTTGGGCTTACTTATCAAGGTTGGGTTGGGCCGCGATAAGTGTCACGACCCAAAATTTGGACCGTGATGGCACCTATCCAACCCTCCATGATAGGTAAGCCAAGAACCCAATTCCAAACAAAATATCCCAAATGTATAGAAGCGGAAGAAATAAGAGCAAAATAAAACCCAAATAATCTCCCAAAATGGATTAATAGAGTAGTGTAGTCGAAATATAGATAATCCCAGATCTGGTAGTCACTAATACAAGCCTCTAAATACAGAAATCAAAGAAAAGTCTGAGTATCTTAAAATGCGAAAAAATGCATAAAGATAAGAGTGGAGGAGATTTCAGTAGTCTCTGAATCAATAACAGCTACCTCGAATCTCCAAGGATGCTAACACAGAAGAAACCACAGGAATCAATGCCCAGAGGCAGTCGGATCGGTACCTGCACGGAGGGTGCAGAAAAAGCAAGGGTGAGTACGAAACCACGTGTACTCAGCAAGCATCGTCGACCGACCCTAATTCAAAGTGGTGACGAGCGACACCACGTCAAACCTCTAAAATAACCACACAACCTGCACTCGGAAAGCCATTATAATCTAATGGAACAATCAAGTCTAACAGTTATAAGGATATCATAACATAGTCCAAGAAATCCTCAATATAGTGAAATCAAGTAGCAGATATTCAAGTACTCAATGAATAGTATAAAATCAACAAAACACCTTACTCAATCTGAACAAAGAAAGAATGAATGCAATGCAATGCATATGCTGTGTACACACCTACCGAGCAATGGCTTCAAGGTCAGGACCCATGGGGGACTCACAAGGTCCATGTACTGTGCAGGCGTGCACTCCGATCCCAATAAATATATCGTGCAGGCGTGCACTCCGATCCCAATAAATATATAATAATGTGCAGGCGTGCACTCCGACCCCATATGAAATGCAATGCATGATGTGCAGGCGTGCGACTCCGATCCCAAATCAACAATACAAATTAAGCAAAGCATTTCATGTCTTATGCCAGATAGATATCAATTCCAAAATCAACTCAACTTATCCAATGGGAGTATTTTCATTAGCTAACATTTTCAACAATTTATTTACAATAGCAAATCTACTCAATCATGCTAGCAAATATGGAAAAATTGTTCAAACAAACAATTAACTGATTTTAATCCCTCAAATAACACCGGTATCCGCATAGATGCTCATCACTTCATCTATACGGGACCCCCATTCCCATTACTCCCCATTACACATAACTAACACATAAGCACTTCGAAAAAGAGTCTAAGAAAGTCTCAACTTGCCTCAAATCGAAGCCAAGCGTCAATTAACGAACTTGCCCTTACGTAAAGCTTCCGAATGGTCAAAATCTGTTCAAATACATAATCTCCATAAGAGTATGAACTAGTACGTCGAATTTCAGCTAAGACGGGTCATTATTCAATCTCCAAATTAATAAATTTTACTCTTAGAACTCTAGACTTAAACCTTAATTCTATAAGTCTCGAAACCTAAAATAAAACTCGAACAACAGTGAACTGTAACATCTTCAAAAACATGGAATTCAGTAAACATAACCCATTCTACCACTAATTCTCACTTGTCATCAATACTACCTAATGATTGGGAATTACTTTACACTAATTCTATAGCACCTAATTATTAACTTCACGCTAAAATAGTAGTTTCTGACTAACTACTCACCTGCGCACAATCACTGCCCACATCATATACCTAATCAGCCCATTACTTAATATATTAAGCCTAACTTTTGTCACCCCAATCATTAGCCAACGATTGCATCATCATCCTCGCCATTATGTACGCTGACTACCATTTATCCATCAACTAAACTTGGTTCTAAAACCACCAAAAGCACAATAACATTATGAAAAATTCGACAAGAAAAACCATAAACCAACCTAAAGATGTACGCAGTAGTCTCCACTCTCCACGAACCTGAAGGTTTGCAAAAGAAACAATACCACTGCAACCGTCGTTCTCTTCTTACTCTATACTCCTTGATGTTATTATTCTTATTTTATTTTAAACCCTTCTCACTTAAATTTATCCTTGTATTGGCCACATAAGTAGATAAATTATGGTTTTGACCCACTAAATCACTAATTAAACTATTAATTTAAAATATCCGAAGCTTCTAATAAATCCCCGAAATTTATTCGATACCCCATAAAAATAAATCTAATATGTAAATTGACTAAAAAGCACATTCCGAACCTATTGGAAACATTAAAACACCAATTTGGGGTCGTCTTGATCAAAAGTAGCCGTATTCACACTTAACATTCTTAAACTCAAGAGTTCAAACAATGACTTAAATAGCTCCCGAATACCTCGAGGTCTATACTATCCATCCCCAAAAGTCATAAATCACGTCTAAAAACTAAGAGGAGGGTTAAAATAATAAAATTTCACAAAACGACTTGGAGGGTCGTTACAATAAGTGTCATCACAACCTAGTTTTTGGATCGTGACAGATGGACTTTCTAGTATACCTTCAGAAATACAAGACAGATCTTCTACTAGTATGGAGGCATTGCATGGTAAAATTAGGAAAGAAATCATTCCGAATTTTTGTGATGTATGAAGGACTACTTATTTTGTGGTGAATTTTTTCATATGTAATGATTTAATTTATGAAATAATTTTTAAATTCATTTTATTTGATGTTTCTAAGTAATATTTAAATTATTACAGTAATATTATATCATTATTTAATATTTTTAATGTATTTATGTATATAAATATTGATTAAAAATTTTATAGTAAGTACTTTTTAATTAAATAAAAATAAAAATTTTAATTTAAAATATTATAATAGATATTTAAAATAAATTTTTCCTATAAAATAATTTTAATAGTAAAAGTTTATTGATACATGTCATTTTTCGTCACTTGTCTCTCAAAAGCACTTCTTGAAAAAGATTATCCAAATACAATCTGTTTATTAAAAGCACTTTTCAAATGAATTTACCAAACACAAATTGCTTTTTTTCACAAGTACTTTTCTGAAAAACTATTTTATAAAAGTGATTTTCAAATAAGCAGTTTTCTAACAGCAATCCTAGACGGATTGTCAACCTGCAGTTTGACATTCATAGAGTTGCTTGCTCAATATAAATCGAGTAAAGAGCATAATTTTCAGATTGTGTAATAAAGACAATTCATCTTGATAAATGTTGGTTTGGTGTTGAATGCCTCCGATAAACAACTGAACCATTGCTTATGAGAACACAACTTTATGTATTGGTCTGAATATGAAATATTACATACAATAGTACTTGTATGCATTGGACCAATAAATTATAATTAATTCCTCCCTCTCAATTGGTTCAAGGTCAGGAACCAAATATTCCATCTAGTAACTTTTGATGTGCGGTATATGATTAATGGATATACCATGATGTACAAAGATGGATTCTCTAAAGAAAATTGAGATGTATGTTAGTTTTTCTAACATAAGGAGGAGATAATAGACTGCTAAGAAAAATATTGTGAATTATCAATACTATGATCCTCATTCAAAAGATAATTCAAGTTCAAATGCTAGGAGCATTTGCTAACCCAAAATTAATCTCATATTTAGCTGTAAATGCTCCAATTGGATGTCCCTGAAGGACAAAGTCTACTGTTGCATGAAGCATGGTAGATTAATTGGTTCCAAATGAAATAATCCTTGAAAAGAATAAGGAGCAAATGATCATAATAAGGATACAATGTGCTCTTGAAACCTCATGAGAGGTTCAGGTACCTGAAAATAATGAAGTGATGAGATCTCAAAATGTTATGTCACATTGCGAACCGATATAAATGATATATTGTCGACGATATCTACGATACAATATGGCGCAATATTGTAAAAGAGATTATGAGGATCTGAATTCTACATTTATTTAAGCATGCTGACATAGAAGTATTTGTCAAGTGACGTCAGAGGATGCATCTTGGTAAGCATAAAACTTATTTGATTTGCAGTCCATACACTAGAAGATGTCATACATTTAGTATTGAATGTTGTCACTTGACAAAATCTATATGAAAATCCCTAAAGCATTCAAAAATTCCTGAAGCATATAAAAGTTTCTGGGAAACTTATTTATAATTCTTATAAGGGATAAATTGATAATTTGAATATTATTGAAACTCTTGGAGAGTTTTAAAAAGCAATAGATTGTTTGCTGAAATGAGAAATATACAGAATTGGATTGTATCCTAAAGTACCATATTTTGTACAATTTATACATTTGTATATCTTGCTAATTATGAGCATGATATAGTTTTACTCCTACATGGAGATAGTGAAATAAGATCAATTGCACATTGAAAATGAAAGCCCTTGTATGAATGTGTTGTCCTAACAAATATTGTCATATTTTTGAGTATACGAGATATTCATATGATTGATATAAGGATTCGATACAGACATATTATTTATTGTCATGAAGGGTTACTATCATACCATTTTTACATGACATTTATGTTATGCTAAGATGATAGTTATTCATAAAGCAAGTCGAGAATAACACAACTGATGATAGGATTCATAAAAGGAGATAGAATGAAGCACATTATCACGCCCCGAACCCTATCGGGACGAATTGGCACTCATAGCGGACAAGGCCCGAGAGAACCAAGCTCTGCTTACATTCATTCATACGCATACCATAAGAAACACCACCATCACATAAGAACATAGTAGTCTAACATCGGAAATCATGAAACATGTAAGTTATATATATATACATATGAGAAACTTGGCCGACATAGCCATCAAGTCAAACGACACACATCTCTTCTCTTCACATTACTTCACATACCCACGTACGTCTACAAAAGCCTCTAATAGAAGTACATACATGACCAACCTAAATTCGGGACAAGCCCCGCTTTATATAACATTTACAATACCAAAATACATGTACAACTGTGACACGAAAAACCCCGAATCAACTGGAGCTCACCAAAGGTCGGTAGTAGTCTTACAGCTCACTGGGAAAGTCTACTAGTGCCTGCGCCTGCAGCAAGTAAGGTAAATCCCCCAAGAGGCGTCAGTACGAAGAATGTACTGAGTATGTAAGGCTGCATGAAACTGTATGATACATAAAGACTTCAATGGAATCAAATATAAATGAGTACTCAATAAGGATAAGTCACCATTCTGTATATAAAGAGATACACACATTATGAATTACTTTCTTTACTTTTATACTCATTCGATCATTCACTCATTCCTTTATCCATTACTTATTCATCCAATCATATAATGCTCGGGCCCCAAGCTGATCAGTGGGTAGTCAATAGTAATCGGGATCGACCCATGCTAGGCTTTTCCTTGCCCCTAGGATACCACCTGTAGCGGAATCGACCCATGCTAGGTGTTCTTGTCACCCCTGGGATACCATCCGTAAATATTGGGATCGACCCATGCTAGGTTATTTAACCCCTGGGATACCACCCATGAAACATCTCTCCTCTTTACAACATTACTTCTTTAATCTTTGAAATAACTCAAACAATGGTTACTTCATTTTGGGAACTTTTGAATATAATATTATTGGAACTTGGAACCATGTTCATGATTAGGTGACACATGAATGAAAATAGACCAAGAATGAGATATATGTGACTAACAATAACAAGAAATGATAACTCGAAATGAAATACCTTAGGACAATTCGGAAATGAGTAAGTACCCTAACAAGGTGTACACTATAAGCTGCAAAATAATACGGAAAGAGGGACCTTACATACCTTAATTCCTCAATATGGATACACAATCTTACTTGCGAATACAACACTTCAGCTTTCCCTTTTTGTCTACTCTACACACAAGTATATAACGAAGCTTGTATTAACCATTTACTTCATTTCCAGTGCATAACATGACAATAAGTTACATAGTTGTCACACAACATCATTTCACCTTCGTACAATATCATGTACTGCTTTACCATTACCAAAACAAGCCACATATCACCCATGGTATCACACATTACTAACATTCCACACCAAAACCATGCTTTACACTTCCCCTTCAATCCTATGTTACATTTACGTCATTACGTCGCCCGAACGTCTTTCACAACAACACATTAAGGTCAATCCATACTTAACATAGTCCAACATGTCCCCATACGACACTTTAAAGTCATTAAAACTACATCACAAGTTGATAATTATATCCAAAAAGGGTATAGGGTCCTTCGGGGACCAAGACGGTACGTAAACATTCAAAACCAAAAATCGGGCTGTCCTGCGCTGCCACCTGAGCCCGCAGATGCCTCCGTCTGCGGGGGCGGATGCCCGTTTTGGCCAAAATGGGTCATTTTTGGGTCTTTTTGTGTAATAACTGATCCAAGGCCACAAATAAGATTTTCTCAACATATTTTAGGTCACTTGGACACCAATAAACCATCATGGTTCCACAACGCACAATAATATCACCAAAACCACATTTCCCGGCCAATACGCCACCAAATCCATAACCGATTTCACAACAACAACTCCAAAAATCATTCACAAGGATAAAACAAGGCAAGACTATAATTACACCTCACATGTCAATATGTAATCTATCAAGTGCATTTCCTACAAGGCCACAAGTCCATATTTAAGTTTACAAGACAAAGTCACTCTTCGATTGCAAAAATAGACAGTTTTTATACATAGCACACTATCCAAGACTTTGCCAACACCATCAACATAGTTTATAGACCATATTAAACATATCATATACATAACCATGAGAGGAATACTTACCAAAAGGTGACCTTGTCCCAAAAGAGATGAGAGCTTAGCGTTTGGGTGAGAGAAGAAATGTTGTAGCAAATTCTAGAAATGGCATGAGGGTTCCTTTGGAAAAAAATCTGATTTTTATCTCTTTATATAGTCCCTTTATAATGAATCTCATCCACACACTTGGTGTGTTTACTTGGTCAATGGAAGACTAGGCAAGAATGGGTCAAAAAATCCCTTTTTTGGCCATGTCTTCTTATAATTAATGGGCTTCCTTTGGCCCAATGGCACAAGACCCATTAATGCCCAACAATTTAATACATAATTCATCAAATCTCTCATGTTTCAATATTTCATAAATGCTACGGTAGTCAACCAAACTCAGAAACGTACGGGGTGTTACACACATTTTGTCAAAGCTTTTCTACACATATGATCTCCAAAAGAATGGTTATATCAACATGCAACAAATTTGTTCGAGAGATAATAAAGTTGATTTATTCACAAAATACCTACCAACTACAACTTTCGAGAAGATGATGCACAAGATTGGAATGTGAAGATTCAAGTTCTGTATTGATGTTTTCATCAGGGGTAGTTAATACGCGTTGTACTCTTTTTTCCTCATAAGGTTTTGTCCCACTGGGTTTTCCTTGTAAGGTTTTTAATGAGGCAGCCGGGATACGTATTATTAGAGATGTGTACTCTTTTTTCTTTACTAGATTTTTTTCCACTGGGTTTTTGTTAGTAAGGTTTTAACGAGGCACATTATCTATTAAATAGACATTTAAGGGGGAGTGTTATAAATATATTTGTTTTATAGTGAATATCTACTTGTATGTTTATTAGGAGAAAAGTTAGGAACCCTAATTTTGGGACCAAGTCAATTTTTCCCTATAAATAAAGGGGGTTTTCCTTCATTGTAATTCACCCCTCATCCCTGAATACAATCTCTCAAGAGAAATAAAGAAGTCTCCTCTCTTCTCTCTTATTATTCTTGTTTATTTTAAATTAGTTCATAACACATGATCATGTATTGATGCATCTATTAAACATATCACATGATAGGTGAACGGACCCTTATTCACCTTTTATACTTTCCAGAATTTAGGATGATGTAAAACGAGATACAAAAGATAGAGAAACAAGAGATAATCAAGAAATTGAGGAGAGAAAGGGAAGAAAGAAGCAATAATCCCACAATTGTAGTAAATTAGAAACCAACAAGATAGATTTTGCAAATCTCTAATTTGAACAAACAATTACATGATTATATTAAGGGAGAAGAGAATTGAACTCATACATGAATAATCTTACCAAAAGATATTCAAGAGAGATCCAATGTAGAGACAAAGGGTTAAAACCCACAAACCTCAACAAGAGAGCTTTCCTAAGAATATAGTCTAACCTAAATAATCTCCATCACTTTCTATTTATACTACTAGGGTTTATCTAATATAAGAAAAGACATAAATGTCCTTGATTACATGTGCATCATACTATGACCAAAAAGGACCCTAAAATATAATGTTAATCTTTGCTTGTGTTGATTCTTGGCTTTCGTACTATCTTGAAACACTCTAAGCTCTTGATGTCAAGTTGAAATTCTTCCATGCAATAAGTACTTCCCGAACTTGCATCATTTTCCCCTTGTTGAAAAGAATTCGACCTCGAATTCGAACCTTGTAAATCATAGAGGGAATTAGTACCCAAGCCAAAAAAATAATCTTTCAAATAGGTGACATACCACTCCCAAAAATATACACTTTTGTGATAGAGCCAAGAATCATGAAATCCCATAAAAATTAATTTTTCAAGCATAGTATCAAGAACTTGACTTAAAAGTATACCACAATCATAAAATAGGTTAAAGAAACCAATAATTCTACACATTAAAACTTTCAAGTCAAAACTAGTTTCTTCAACAACTTGGACCAAATAGTTTCTCAATTCATAATTTGATTGTACTCTTCTAACCACAAGATTAAGAAAACTAACAATATTATTCACAAATCTTGAACACAAGTATGTATTCCCGGGATCAAAGACAAACATCAATCCCACAACTTCCTTGAATTTCTCACTTAGTAACTCATAACATGAATCAAATAGCAACATTAATTTTTTTTTACCAATCATAACAAAGTTGCTATTGTATAGGTCAAGGGCATAGAAATTTACCTTCATGGCTTTAGAAAGTCCAAAAATAAGCACTAGCCATTCAAACAAATCAATCTTGGCTTTAAAGGACAAAGATACCTCAAATCCTTTTGTAGCCCAAGAAGATGCTCCCAAGTATCTTACCTCTTTGTATATCCTCTCTTGATGGTTTTTCACAAATAGATCAACAAGGTTAGTAAACTCATCAAAAGAAGAATTATCACATTTACGCCCATAGATATTTGGCAATGCTTCAAATAGATCATGTTTACATTTCTTTCTAGAAGCATTAAAAAATTCAATCCAAAAATTATCCTCAAAAGAAAGATTAGAGTAAGTAAATAAATTGACACAAAAATTATCTATCAATTTACTACTACTATCACTTGTACCTCCGTCATTCTTTAAAAGACGTTCCTTAACCTTGGAGGACTTTCCAACACAAGAGATGATTTCACCAAACATTTTGGGAGTTAGCTTGCTAACATCCAAACAATTAGCATTCTCAATCAAGCCACACAAATTATTTTCATAAGTAATGCAGTTTTTAAATTTTGGATCATCTCTTTCATCAAGTGCACACAAGTCAATAAGAAATGAATCATTCAATTGGACTTCATCAATAGTGTTCACACTTTCAAACTCAATTTCCAAATTATGATCATTGTGAATCACACAATCAAGATTAGGAAAACTCAAATAATGACTCACACTATCAATACAAAGATCACCTCCAAATAAAGAATTGCCAAATATTTTAAAATATTGACATTCGTTAGGCTCAAAAAGGATACTATCACACATTTCTTTCTCCATTTCAAGAGTACTACCACAAAGAATATTCATGTCCTTACAAGATAAAAAAATTGTTACAATTTAACTCACTTTCAAAGAGACATTCATTATCAATCACATTTTTAGTGTTTCTAGTAGCCAAAGAAGAAATACATTCATCTTCATCACAAGATTTCAAAGAAACACCATATTTTTTCATATTTGGCATAACACTAGCTTCAAATCCTTTAAGCTCACAATCAATAACATTTTATATCCACAATCATATTCAACTAGTGTATGGCCACAATCCATTTGCATATTATCACAAAGTAAAGAATCATCGAGCTCACCAAACGATGGTCTAACATTCACACTCAAGTCACTATCAAGTTCATTTGAAGTAACTAGAGAGTTAGGATTAGCCTTTTTACCTTGATTAACACTTAAAGAACCTTCTTTACCTTGATTTTCTAAAATTAAGCTCACTTGCTCACTTGAAGAAGTAGTCTCAACTTGACTTGCTTCTTTCAATTCTTGAATTTCTTTCCGTATTGAGTGGTCCTTTTTGTGCTTTTCTTCAAGAATACCTACAAAAGAAGTGAAAGCACTAGAAGAACAAGAATTCAAAAGGTTAGAGTTAGAATAAGAAATCCTCTTACTCACACTCTCTTGTTTTTCTCTTATCTCATCTTCTTTCCTCTCACTCACCTCACCTTTGTTCTTTTCTTCTCTTGACAAATCACTCCCACTTTTCAACTCTATTTTGCTTTGTGCTTGTAGCCACTCACTCACTTCTTTCAAAATATCTTCTTCTTTTTTTAATCTTTTGAGTTGCTACTATTCACTCCCTCGCTCCTCTCTTTCTTTTTTCTCTCACTCATTTCATTAAGAGTGCAATAGGCTCCAAGATTCCCCTTTTAGTCATTGGGATGACTCTTCACATCTACTTTCAACTTGGGATCTTTAGAAGCTTCAAAGACTACTTAAATTGTTGGGATGACTTTGCATTTCAAATTTCAAGTTAGTAGTCTTCACTTTCACTTTTTTGACTTCCTCATTTGTTATTGAAGATTCGTTAATTGTCATATGAGTTAAGACATTCTTTCGTTCCATCGAATCTACAATAACAAACTTTTTCAAACTCCAATCAAACCAAAATTTATTACGTTTGAACCAAGGATCTCCTAAACACACCAAACAAGTGGTCAAAGGATAGACATCACACCAAATTCCCCCTTGATAGCTTCCATGGTAAACAATGATCTTCACCTATTTGTCAACCAACCTTCCACCATATTTATATGGTGAACTTTTTGTATGACAAGGTATATCCAACCACTCAACCAAAGAAGGATCAATGAAGTTGGTATAACACAATTTATCTACACCTAAGTTGCAATCAAATGTGCGACTACTCTCATATCCCTCCACAATGACGTCAAATTTAATCAAACTTTCATTAGGCTCATGCTCTCTTTTTCTTCTAGAAGCACCGCTATAATCATGAAAAACTTCACAATAACTTCTACTAGAAGTAGAATTATAAGATGAAATTCTCCTTTCTCCATTGTCATTCAAACATCCATTATAACTTCTTGAACCTATGTAAGATATAATTAAGACAAGAAAAGTGGTTAGTAAAAATAATGAACATCACAAGTCACTCCCTTACGTGTATCACTCAAATGATTGCACTCAATTTTTTTTCACTCGTGTATACACTCATAGATCGTAGGCTTTTAAGACCACACTCAAATGATCTCACCACTCAAGCTTTTTACCACTCAAAGATATCCCTTAGTCTCTTCACGGTTCTACAATCTCAAATAAGCTCAAAGCAAGCTTTCAAGTATTGGTTCGGAATGGATTTTATGACACTAGCAAAGAAGGACAAAACACACTAACGGACTAGGAATGAAATAAACACACAACAAAACTAAAAAGAGAAAAGTACAAAAGAAATTGACGCGAAATGAAATACGAACACAAAATAATTAGATAACACAAGTAGAACTAATACTCAATGTAGTCTAGCTAAAGAAAATGACACACAATATGATTTACCCATATACCAAACAACTCAATCTAAGAGTTTGAGCAAAAAGTCACTCAAAACAAGCTCAAAATACCTCATTCATCAAATCTATCAAGACCCAACTCAAATCAAGTTTACCCAATCAATATAGAGAATTTCTAAGCAACACCCAATAGTTTTTGAAGCGAGGAATCAACTCAAACTCCAAAATTTTCAAGAAATTCGCACAAGAAAAATAACCCATTTTGGGAATCCAAAATTGACCCAAATTCATCCTTATATCCCAAAATTAGAACCTAATATAGTTTACCCATGATGGAAACAACTTAGATTCAAAAGATGGGGCAAATATTCACACAAAAGAGCTTCAAAACTCAAAATTTTGCACTTTAAATAGTGCAGGAATTTTAGGTGCCAAAATGGAGGTAAATTGGACAAAATCAACTCCAAATCAACTCTATATGCTCTCAAATTTGATATTCAACCACTTTAAACTATTCTCAACAAAAACCAACAACATCCACTTGAAAATTTCACTATTTTCAATTTCGATTTTTTTTTCCTTTTCGGATTTTGCAATTTTTTTTTGCCAAACCCAAGATTAGATTCGTAAGAACAAATCTATAGTTAGCTCTGATACCAATTGATGTAAAACGAGATACAAAAGATAGAGAAACAAGAGATAATCAAGAAATTGAGGAGAGAAAGGGAAGAAAGAAGCAATAATCCCACAATTGTAGTAAATTAGAAACCAACAAGATAGATTTTGCAAATCTCTAATTTGAACAAACAATTACATGATTATATAAAGGGAGAAGAGAATTGAACTCATACATGAATAATCTTACCAAAAGATATTCAAGAGAGATCCAATGTAGAGACAAAGAGTTAAAACCCACAAACGCCACCAAGAGAGCTTTCCTAAGAATATAGTCTAACCTAAATAATCTCCATCACTTTCTATTTATACTACTAGGGTTTATCTAATATAAGAAAAGACATAAATATCCTTGATTACATGTGCATCATACTATGACCAAAAAGGACCATAAAACATAATGTTAATCTTTGCTTGTGTTGATTCTTGGCTTTCGTACTATCTTGAAACACTCTAAGCTCTTGATGTCAAGTTGAAATTCTTCCATGCAATAAGTATTTCCCGAACTTGCATCATAGGGGATCCAATCCCAACATTAGTTGATCCAACCAACTTATCATGAGAACAAGCAACATAAACAATTCTTGAAGAATCTTCTAGCTCTTTAATAGATATCTAATGCTCAATATGCACATCTTCGGGATATCACAATAGTTCATGTCAATTTATGAATTTATTTATAATAGCAAACTCCAAGTTTACCATGACATGTGCCTTTTGCTTTAGCAAATTTCAGATTTACTATTACATGAATTTTATATCAATAAACTTCTAGTTTATTAAAGCATGTGATTTCATCATGCTCGAATAACTTTTCATATTCATGTTTCTTATCATAGTAATAACTTGGAGATATTCAATCTTCCAATTACTTTTCCTCTTCTAGAGGTGGGTTGTAATATCCTTACAACCAAGAACACGTTCGAATTTATAAGCTTTACTTAATACAGTCACATTCACCTAAGACTGTTAACCGGGCCGGGCCGGACCAACCCGGCTCTGATTCGGTAATTTTTACCGGTCTCGATCTGGGTCCGGTCGTGACTCTTAACGGGCCAATCCCAACAGGAATAATTCCACCAACGGCCCAGCACCGACCCATTTAATATGTTTGACCGATCTTAATGGGCCGGGCCGGGTTAGGTAACCGGTCCAGATTAATGGGCTGGTTTATCGAGTCTTGACTAAAAAAAAAATAGTATTTTTAACCTTGATTGTTTTTTAATATACATTTAATATATACTACTTAAAATACGACTTTAAAGAATATACATACATATATACATTCAATATATACTGCTTTAAAGAATATACATACATATATACATTCAATATATACTACTTTAAAGAATATTCATACATATTATACATTCAATATATACTATTTTAAAGAATATACATACATAATATACATTCAATATATATTATTTTAAAGAATATATATACATAATATACATTCAATATATACTACTTTAAAGAATATACATACATATATACATTCAATATATAGTACTTTAAAGAATATATATACATATAAACATTAAATATATACTACTTTAAAGAATATACATACATATATGCATTCAATATATACTACTTTAAAGAATATACATACATATATACATTCAATATATACTACTTTAAAGAATATACATACATATATACATTCAATATATACTACTTTAAAGAATATATATACATATAAACATTCAATATATACTACTTTAAAGAATATACATACATATATACGTTCAATATATACTACTACTCAATAAAATGTACATACATACATACATACATACATACATACACATATATATATATATATATATATTCATTATACTACTAATTAATAGAATATATATATATATATATATAATATATTCAACAACATATACTATTACTTAATATAATATACATGAAATATATTCAACAACATAAACTACTATTTAAAAGAATATGCATACAATATTCAACAACATATACTTCTTAAAAGAATAATACTTCAATATATTTAAGTATTGACATATACTATTTAAAAGTTAAACTTATATAGAAATTTTATATGTCAATACTTGTTTAAATAATATTTGCTAATATAATTTTTCAATATATATTTTTTTTAAGTTTAAGTAAACTTTGATAATAATACATTAAAAGTATTGAATTCATACAAGATATTCAATTTAAATTTTAAATGGAAAAAATATGTAAAGAGTAAATGAACTTAATATTTGATTGATTGCAAAATGTTTCAAAACTTACAAGTTACAAGGTTGCAATTACATTTCGTAATTTCACAAAGTTAAATTGAAAAATGAAAATTCAATTGATTAATTGTAAATTCTACAAATTTTTCATCATTTTTTCCAATTCACCCATGTTAACATTAACGGGATGTGGATTGTCAAAATCAATGGCATCAAAGCCATGCATTGGACTTGATTAAAAATTTCACGCAATACTAGTTTTTTTACGAGATCTTACAGGGCGCCGGGAGGAAGATTAACCGATTCAGATTGAACATTAATATTATCAGATTCAGGTGTAACATCGACATCATCATCATCATCATTTTCATCTACATCAACAGAGTCTACTTCATTCTCTTCTTCTATACCATAATTTTCTTGGGCCGGCCTCTAAATAATTCATACCGTGAGCACCTACACCTATTTCATTCTCAAAGGGTTCGCTAATTGGTACCGAAGTCACACGAGTATATCGAGTATTTGAACTACCTCTACCGGAACCAATTTATTTTTTACTACCACTACCACTTTCGGGACAAAAAATTCTAACATTTTTACCGACTTTCCTTAATTTATCCATATTACAAGTTAAACTAACAATTATTCAAAAAACACAAAAACAATACAAATAAAAATTAAAAGTAAGAAATGAAACTATAATACCAAATTGCCGGAGTATCCGAAAGTTGATCAATTGAGTACTTTTGGAAACTCCCACTTGATATTTTTAATTGCAAAATAATAAAATATAATTGAGCACTTTATGAGATAATTTTAGCAAATTTGAGAGAGAATGAGAGAATGAGATTGTAAGAAAATATTTTTGAAATGACATGTATTTATAGGAAAAAAAAAAATTGAATTAATTTTTTTTTTTTAAAAAAATAGCCTAAAATGTTGTTATAGCCGTTGGGCCTCAATGGTCCAAAACAGCCTAGGAGGCAGGCCCCACTAAATTTTTTTTAAAAAATAAATTTATTAACCGGGCCGGGCCGGTCTTGTGCACCGGTGGACCCGTTTCGGTTTTCTAACTGGTCCGGTCTACTGGGCTCGTTACCTTGTTCGGCCCAGCCCCCTAAATACCCCCCTAGCCCACTTCCATACCGGTGCCAGGTCGGGTCGGGTCCGGTCCGGTCTTCTATTGGGCAGGTCTAACCGGACCAGAATCGGGTCAACCCGGCCCAGTTGTCGGGTTTACATTCGCCCCAGAGTATAGATCTGTATTTATAACAATCAAAATTCTCATTCCCCAGGAATGGAATATAATCGTGCCTTACGCATATCAAATTATGATAGCTTATAGCCTCTTTAAAGATATTGCTACTTCAGGAGCAAATCGAGGCGTGCATATAATATAGAGAATTTTTCTCTAACATATCTTATAATCATAATAAGCGTGTGAAAATATCATCACTTTTGATGATTATTATCACATTGTCCCTCCACGCTATATTTGTACATTCAATCACTTCTCTTCTTTCAGACATATTATGTATTGCTGCCACATTCACTTCAGGGAATTGAGCATATTCAATGGGACAAGTTTCATGACTTTTTATCAAAAGTATATTATTTTGCCTTAGCCAACATTATATCATCAATATGGTGCACTGAGATTCAAACTCAACGTCTTATCCATATAAAGTCGTCTCAGGCTTAAATCGATGCGACTTGAACCCAATATCTTATTATCATGGTGCATCGGGACTCTAGCCCGATGTCTTACCCTTTTAGTGTGATGAGATTTGAATCCACTGTCTTACTCTCAATGAATAATATAATAGGCCAAACATATATTCAAAGACCAATAATCTAACGAATATAATCTAAGTTGGCTTAAAAACATAAGTTCTTAAAACAAAAGAAAAAATGGACGAATGCAATCTGCATGGGTACTTGGGACAATTTGAATAATCGACCTAATACCTTATGCAACTTATATAATTGAAATATAAGAAACGGGAAAACAACATAGACTTTACCTACCTGCATAGGTGTTATAACCCAGGGAGAACCACACCCCAAAAGCTAGCTATTAAGGTGGGAGAGTCCAAGGCTATAAATACCCCACACCAATACTTTGTAGTATCGATGTGGGACTTTTTGCAATGGATCATAACAAACCACCACGCTCCGCATCCGTCGTCCTCGACAGCTCCACTCTGGGTAGCTTTCACTCTACTTTTATAGGTAGCTCTTTTCCAGGTAGCCCTTTTCGAGCGCCTCGACTGTTGTGCGCTAGTTATTACTAGCCCCGGTCGAACACTACCGTACCGGCGTCACCATCCCAGGCACGGAGGGCATGGAAGGTGATGGGTGACTCTGATACCACTGTTATAACCCAAGGAGAACCACACCCCAATGTTATAACTACCCCACACCAATACTTTGTAGTATCGATGTGGGACTTTTTGCAATGGATCATAACAATAGGCCACCACATATACCTTACCTTTATTCCTTGATTTAAGAGATTCTCACTTTTAACCAAATTATGGTTTAAGCCGACCTAAAACAGAAGACCTGTCTTCTAACTCAGTTGGTTAGTCTCGTGCTGATAACGTGTTATAAACTAATAGACAAGAACAAGAATAATAAGAGAGAAGAGAGGAGACTTCTTTATTTCTCTTGAGAGATTGTATTGAGGAATGAGGGATTGATTACAATGAAGGAAAACCCCTTTATTTATAGGGGAAAACCGACTTGGTCACAAAGTTAGGGTTCCTAATTTTTCTCCTAATAAACATACAAGTAGACATTCACTATAATATAAATATATTTATAACAAAAAGATTAAAACGCCACTTATTTAGAAATGGAGGAAGTAAATAACTTAAAGAGATGCTAGAAAAAAGCTTTCTAATTATAACCATTAGTATTAATTAAGGAGCCACTGAATAATGTTGGTCTAAATTAAATTAGGATATTTATTCACAGACACAAAGAATGACTTCTATATATGTCGATTTTTGAGGAGAACAAAAAATATTATTACACTTTAATTTGCCCCAAACACATATTGTATAATAAATTAATATGGTCCAATACAACGCTAATGAAAGCAACTTGCCAATGTGTTTACCAAAAAAACTTGCCAACGATGCCCAACTAGAAATCGTTCTTTTACTTCGATGTGATGCATCAAGTATTTTTAAAAATCAACGCGCATATTATCCAACGAGATCCATTTCTTAAGGGGTTAAACTGGACAATATAATCTATATTATATGCAATGAGAATTATTTAGTTTTGTTTGAAAAATCTACGGGATGTAAGTATTTTTAAACATAATAACATCCACCACGCCTCTGTTCTTGTTATATATTTAGATATATAAAACAGCTCCTAATTATTTCCTCCGTTTTATTTTATGTGGCACCATTTGATTTGGCACGGAGTTTCATTAATAGAAAAAACACTTTTGAATCTTGCGGTCCAAAACAATCGTTAGAAATTTGTATGGTTGTAAATCATTTTATTAAGGGTAAAAAAGAAATTTTAAAGTTAAATTGTTACTAATTATAGTAAGGTGACATTCTTTTTTGGACGGACTAAAAAGAAAAGTGTGTCATATAAAATGGGACGGAGGGAATAGTATTTTTAGTTTGGCACCCCCCTTAAGACGGAAGAAAACTGAAAGTCATCTACCAAGAGGCTAGACTTTCGACATTTCTCTAAGGTTCTTCAAACTTTCAATATCAATAAGTATAATCCTTAAAAAGTATATAATATCATTAAACTGTGTATATCTGTTGTGCGGTTCTTAACTGACATTTTAAAAATATTTTTAGAATTTAATATTGAGCTAAAAAGTATGATAATTGTAGATATTAGATTACAAAAATAATTCCTTTCTTTAGGGTCATCTAGTATTAGGTTGATTGAATCTAATTATAATATTTAGAGTTGTGGTAAAAAACAAACCTAATTATAATTTAGGAAAAATTACAGGGCATAACAAACTTAAGTCCCTAATTATAAAGCATAATAACACTTTAAAAAAATTATAAATAGTAGTAACAAAAATAGCATTATTTTTAGTGGGCCCACATTAGTTTTTCTGTTCGGCAGTGATGTTTCGTTTTTGTGGAGGTTTCGACGGTGATGGAATTGAGATTCGTAAAAATATAAAATCAAATTTCATTTCATTTTTGTGGTGATTGTGGGTCCGTCAATTTCATGGTGGTTCCGGCAGTGATTGGGGTGACTTAAGTTTTATATTTGTATTTTTTATGGTTATTTGTATTTGCACCTGTCACACCCCGTACCTTTTCGACCTATGTGATGATGTTGAACAATGGTTACTTAAGTTTCGAGACGCTATGAGTATGTATTTTGTAAGGTTGGTGATGAAAAAAAAATTTACTTCGAGCCTCGTACATGTGATTAGATTTTAGTCGGAGATGTCTTGTGTAATACCCCATACATTTCCAACCTCATTTGGTACCTTGGAGTCATGTTTACTTGATGATTAAGGTCACTACGTAAGTATTTTGTAGTGTTTTGATAGGGTATTGGATGATATGCAAGTGTTAGAAAAAAATGGCTGAAAAATCCAGCAGGCCACTGATTCAGAGAACCTTCAATTCCTGCGCCACTGCTGCAAAGCAAGGCAGTGGCGCAAGGCACAACATAATTGGCCTTTCCGAGCTCGTTTTGCGACGAAATGTAACGACGATTCTTCCATGGTTTCTTTTGATTCCTTGGAGTTCCTTTAGCGTTGTTAAGGCTTCAAATACCTCGATACACTACTACATACTCCTACATGATCAAACCATGGAATACAAGAATTTACCAAAATATTCAAAGAAGCCATAGGTGACTAGAATTCCTATTTTTGCGATTGAGGCTACGAATGAAAATCTCATAAGTGAATATTGTCGTGGCATTATGGAATTAATTAAACATGAGATATATGATGTATTATACATGAGAATTGGTGGGCTAAGTTGAGACATGTTATTGGGCCCAATTTGAGGCCCAAAATGGAATAAAAGACAAGGCCCAAAGAGGAAATGACCCAATCTTCCAATGTTGACCAAGTAAACATTGTATTAAATACCAAATGTGGCTAAGGATGCCTTGAGTACTATATAAAGGCTCCAACATCAGATTTTCTTTTATTCACACAAAACTCTCATATCTTTTTGGACATTTTTCACAAACATTTCTCATTTCCAAACCCTAAAGCAAAATAATTTCCTTGAGACTTCTTGGACAAGATCAACATATTCCAAGCCTTGGTAAGTATTTATTTTCATGGATTAATATCTTATATGCATAAAAGAATATGTATATCATGTTGGTTGTGCTTGGAAAAGTTGGTCATGGAACTTGGTGAGTTTGTATGAGATTTGTGGTATATGGAATTCAAGTGTGAATTAGGCCTTGTGCCTTTGATGAAAAAGCATGGTATGGACAAAATATGAACATGTATGGTGTTATTTTTGGTATAAAACTTGTTCTTTTCTAAAAGTGGGAATTTTGGGATTTTGGCCGATATGTGTTATGAGTTGAATTAAGGTGCTTTGATGGATTATTTGTGATGTGTTATGGATAAGAAAGTGTAAAGGAGAAGTATTGTGGTGAAATGTATTGATTTTCATGTATTGGTCAATGTTGGGAATATTATGGAATTTTTGGAATAATAGTATGATCAATGGTTTTGTCAAAGGGAAATGACATGTTGAAAGCCAAACATGTAATTCATTGACATGGTATGCATTTGTAAAGTAATTGGTGGTTAATGTGAATTTCGTTATGTATTTGTAGACACATAAAGAAGGAGTGGGATTATTGTCTACGCATCTAAGGTTGTAGATTCGTATTGCGAATCCAAGGTATGCAAGGTTACTTTGTCCGTATCTTTCTACGGCCAATAGTGTTCACATTGACATTTCTCTAGTTCTATTCCGAAATGTACTAAGGTATCCCATATGCACTTATCTATGGTCATTGTCATATATTTCCTACTCATTGATCAATTGTGAATCTCATTTATCATATTCATGGTTAACTTTCCGAAAGTTCAAATAAGGCTATATTCCAATATTCCAATAGTGCCTATACTTGTGTCTCTTGTTCATGGATTATTGTCCAATGGTTCCAATGGTATCATGGTGCTAGTTATATTATATTTCTCCTTGATATTTATTCTTATGTCCTTTATTGGTCAATGATTCAAAGCTTCCAACAATGTTGTGTTCCAAAGTTCCAAAGTGATGTTATGATTATCAAAGTATCAATCTCAAAGTAAAGATCAAAGTAATGCAAATGTGGTCAATGATCAAGTACGGGTGGCAAGTCTAGGGGCGTAAGCCTAGCTCGACTCGATCCCGAGATATGGATTTATGGGTGGCAAGTCTAGGGGCGTAAGCCTAGCTCGACTCGATCCCAAGGGTGGCAAGTCTAGGGGCATAAGCCTAGCTCGACTCGATCCCTATATGATGATATGAAAGACCCACTGATCAGTCGGGGCCCGGGTACATTGTGATATGTAATGACATGTGAGCATTGAGATAAAGAAAGTAATGAAAATAATGAAAGCAATCCACATGGTTTCCAAAGTGTAACATGGTGACTTATTCACATTGAGTATTCATATGTTTTGAGTTCATTGACATATTCATTGAAATATTCACGTGTTGTCTAGTTTCATCTGAGCCTTGCATACTCAGTACTTATTTCGTACTGACCCCTCTCGGGGAATTTATCTTACTTGCTGCAGGCGCAGGTCCCAGTAGGCCTCCTCAGTAGATTGCCAGTGTTAGCGGTTCTTTGGTGAGCTCCAGCTCATTCGGGGCTTCTCCGAGTCAGAATGTATATATGTTTTGGTATTGTACATAATGTGTAAAGCGGGGACTTGTCCCGACTTGTGGTTCATTTTGGTCAATGCTCTTGTTAGAGGCTTTTGTAGACCGATGTGGGTGTAATAGTGTAAAAGACACATGTTGTTTTGATTGGATGGCCTCAACGGCCAAGTTTCATATGTATGCCTAAATATGTCCCATGTTCTCCTTTATTCGTATTTCGTAATATTATGCAATGGTGGTTATGAAGATTATATGCATATGATTGAGCATAGGCAAAGGTTGGTTCTCTCGGGCCTTATCGGCTACGGGTGCCAATCATGTCTCGATGGGATTCGGGGCGTGACAGCACCATCATTTGTGTTTTTTATTTGTCGATACAATTGTATTTGTTGATACAACTGAAACCATCCGAATACAGATGATATATTTTTAAACAATTTTATTTTCATTGATACACTTGTATTTTAAAGAATTGTTTGTATTCGTGGTTGAATACATATTATATTTGTATTTTTAGTTTCATTTATTTTATTCGTTTATATTTGTATTTGTATTTGTAATATAAATACAAATGCAATACAGACATATATATATATATATATATTTAACACAAGAATGCATCTGAAATACAAATGCAAATTACATATATACATATAACACAAGAAATACAAATACATAATTTCTGCTTATATCCATTTGCATCTGATGCATTTTATATCTTTGGTTTTTATGTTTGATATAAATGCAATTGATTTTATTTGTATTTTTTGATACAAAACGGACCTTGTATTTGTATATGTATATGCAAGTTGTTATATGTGTATAGCTGGTAGCTGAACCATATGACTTATTACATATCCACAAATCTGAGCTTATAAGTACAATAGGTTCTATCTGTATTTATGATTAAAAAAAATTTACTGTATTTTTTATATATGTATTTGTATTTGAAAGATTTTAGTACAAAAACGTATCAAATATGAGTTTTGAGTTTGTATTTTTCATACTAAATTTACAAAATTCATATATACATTCACTAGAGATGGTTAACTTATATCATGATAGCAAAATATACTATTAACACAACGGAAAATAACAGCAACACACGTTTTCTTTTTTAACTGGAAGTAGAATCCTCAATAAGTGATTTCATCTCTTAATAACAAACGTTTCCTTTTAACTGAAACTGCTACCCGAAATTTACTCCATAACAAGCGGTTTGTATATGTATTTAATACCTAAATCGTGCGTCAAATACATTTCGGCAGTTTTAAAAGTTGCTACCGCCGATAATTATGATAATGTTTCTATCAACCCATTAATTAGTGCCTAAGGTTTGCTATTTCTGAAATTTTTCCTAATTTAAATAAGAAGTCTCCTAACAAATAATTTAGTTGTTACCTTTTAAGCTTAAAAATCCCATTGAATTCTAATATCTTCTATATATCTTGGCCTAGGCCTCTAAGTATCATTGGACTCTAATTTTCTTTTTACTCTAGTTTTTTATTTTCTTTTATTTGTTTCTACGTTTTCATATTTTATTTCTTTCACAATAAACATTAAAATTGACTCTGAACACATGCATATTCTTTATGGGATTTAATCTAATAAATTTATCAAGAAATTAATAAATAACACCTGAAAAAGAATATCTCAATTTTCATTGTCTACACTAATTTAATGTGGTACTAATTAAGTTGTTTCTATCTTCAGGTTGCGTCTTTTAAATAGTATAAAACATTAAAAGAATCGTCATATTTCTACTATTATTATTCAGTCTTGTTATAAAAAGAACTCCAAATAATGTAATAATATGCAACATTATTATATAGTGATATCATAATTTTAACCAAAATAAAAGAAGCATTGACCTATTTCATGAACTAAGATAGTCTAATCAAACAAGCTAATCGTTGGGTTTCAATTAGCCTCCATGAAAAAAATACAACTATCCTGCTATAACAGCTCTATGAGATCAATATTTTAAGATGTATATTATTATATTGAAATATTGATATGATAAAAAATTTAATTTATAGCTTTGCATATAATTTTTGAATATCTAAATTTTAATTTTAAAACACGTAATTAATCTAATCTAATTTGACCAATATTTTAAGATGTATATTATCATCATATTGAAATATTGATATGATAAAAAATTTAATTTTTAGCTTTGCATATAGTTTTTGAATATCTAAATTTTAATTTTAAAATACGTAATTAATCTAATCTAATTTGACTTGAAAAATTAGTCAATTGACTCAGGACAACTATTTTGAAATGGAGGGAGTAAATCCGTGAGCTGAGCAAGCTAAAATGTCACCTTGACGGATTGAGCAGGGCCTCTAAGGGAAGAAAGCATGAAGTAAAGATGTTGTTCTCCCAATTCAGGGTCTGAATGACAAAAAATCCAGCAATAAGAGTACCATTGTTCGCTACAATTCCGATGATCAATGGATCCAAACCCAGTAACAAACAATAGTGTACATTGCTCAATAAAAAAATATAATCATCAAATTAATAATATGAAACACACAAACTACAAACTAAGATGCCAATTAATTAAGCATTGCATGATCAACCATTCTAATACCATCAGAGAAGTATTAACAAAAAAATTTATGAAAACAAATCACCCTTCGTTCAATTTTTCAAGCTCTAATTAACCAATACTCAATCTTGAAAACTAATTTATGAAAACAAAGCACCTTTCGTTTAATTTTCAAGCTCTAATTATTAACCAATACTCAATTTTGAAAACTATTATCCAAGAAATTAACTTTACGATTGATCACATACAATCACCATTATGAAAAATCATGAAAAAACATAAGGAATATAAAATACCTGACCCTTTTCCTCCATGTCTAGAACGATGATTTAATACTACTCGTTACCTAAGAAAAAAGAGTCCTAAACATAGAAAAAGAAAAGAAAAATAAGAACTTCTAGACTAATTAGGTTCCTACTCGTAACCCTAAAGAAAACTTCTAAACTAATTAGGGTTATATATATATACAAATTATTTTATTTAAATTCTTAACATATTTGTACGTATGACATCTTGAGGGCTATAACAATTAAACCTACACACATTAAGAATACTTGTCCAATTATTTTATTTTTTTACCTACGACTTTTTTTCCTTTTTTTAAAAGACCTAAGAGAATTAAATCTACACCAAAGACTAATTGTTGTCCTATTCTTCTTTTTCCTTTTTTGTAGTGCAATTATAGAAACTTTTTATATAAGGTGAAATTTTAATTAATTTAGAAATGTTAAATTTATGATTTTTTATCTAAATCAAATAAGGATTGTAATTAATTTTAAAGTCATAAATATAAGGATAATAATTAAATAATAAAATACTTTATAAAAAATAGTAAATGACGATTTTGTCTATTGCAGTAACTTTTAATAAAGCACAAAAAGTTCAAATCACTTTTCTAAGAATCCGTTGCACGTGTATTTTGCGTATTCAATTAAATGATAAATTTGACACAAATTATATATATATATATATATATATATACATAAAAGTCTTTACCTTTTTCATATTACGTTCATTCCGAACTAAATAAAAATAAAAATTAATTCAGAATTTGGATGAGTTTAGCCAACAAAAAATTTTAGATTTTAATAATTCACAGTATTTAGATTTTTTTATAGAAAACAAACAATAAATTATTTTTATTTTAATGTTACAGATATATTAATTTCTCTAAATTTCAAATATTAGTATTTAATGATTTTACATAGCAGTATAATTTTAGCTTAATTTATTTTTAAATTGATAGTATCATGTTAATTCAAACTTCGAGAAATTTATACTTAAAAATTAAATCAAATTGTTTAAAATTTCAAAGAAGAAAAAACTAACATGCATTGATTATGTGTCATGATTTTTAGGTAATCGTGTATTGGACTATAGGTTATCTGTGGGAATGTCCCTATTTTAGGGTGGCTTTAATTTTTGTCCTTTAAATTTGTAGTCTTTAATTTTTTTATCGAGTTGTTATATCTTAAAAATAAGTAAAATCTAATAGCCGTAACTTTAATCAAGTACACTACACCCTCCTTGGACCTTTCTATCTTCACTGTTATGCCTTTTTAACTTTATCATAATGGTGTCCTCAGTGGCAGAATCAAAATTTAAGGTTTGTGGGTTCTAAATTTTCATTCTGTCTTTTATAAAAAAAAGAAAATAAAAAAAACTATATAAAAAATTTAATGTTACCGGTGGGTGTCGATTCAGTTTTTTTAGAAAAAAATAAAAAAAATAGAAACACTTGATGTTGTCGCCAGTGGGTTTCGAACCCACAAACACTCGGACTCAAGGCTCAGCAGGTCGTGTGCTTACCACCAGGCCACCCTGTTTTGTTTGATGAGTGGTTGCATGCAGTATTTCTACTTCATGATTTTTTAGTACAAATATAGGATCTACGCAAAAGTTATTGGGTTCACTCGAACTCCCTATAACACTATAGCTCCGCCCCTAGGTGTCCTATAATCCTAGTGTAAAAGTGAAGAGGGTGGTGGTGAATTTATGTCAAATTGACAAGACACAATAGGGACATTACGTTGGTGAGGCCACACGCACGTTAGTTAAATATGGTTTTGTAAATTCCACGTTAGGGAATTTCAAACAAACACTTAAAAAAATGTGGAAAGGGAGTACAATTAACAATTATCTATCACCCATAAGCATAATTTAGTTAGTGCAGCATGTGATAATCCATAAAAAAACTAAGGGTCAATTCTCTTTGTCTATGCCTTTTCAGATGATCTTGTCGCAATACATAACTTGCATAAATCTCATATTCTCCTTGCCAACACCTTTTTCAAATGACGAACTTGTTGCATCGAACTTGCCTAATGTGACTTATCTTTTCTATGTAATTTGCAAGCTATTGGGCTGAAGCGAATTTACCCAGTATGCTCTGGTTTCCTGGGTTCCAATTTTTTTTTTAAAAAAACTATGTTAAGACCCAAGGAGCACTATGTTTATGTCGTACTACTTGTTCTTATATTTGATTCTCATTCTAGGTGGCTTTATTTTTAGTTTGAAAAATCAATATCTAGAGTAACGTTGGACTTCAATTAATGATCCTGTTACGTTGTAGTAGTAGTAATTTGATGAATTTATATAATTTATGTGTAAACCTATTAGTTATTATATTAAGGAAATTGATAAGTGTTTCCTAAGTAATAACTCCAAAAAACGTTAATTCAATAACTTCGTCTTCTCCTTACGCAAAAAAAAAAAAAGAAGGAATTTTTAAAGATGATTAAGTCAAGTGGATATTGAAATATTCAAGTAGGATGAATAAAATCAACTTTAAACAGTTTATTTGAGACAGACAGAATATTAAATAAGATGCAGAACAAAAAAATAGAGATTAAAACTAAAATGATAGGACCATTTTCTTGTTCTTGTAAGAAAATAAATACAATTTATTGGTTTGATTCGGTTATTTCATCGGTTGTTTGAACAAAATTAAAATAAAAATCAAAATCAAACCAAATATTATCGATTTTTAAAGATGTAAAACCAAATCAACTAAAAATCAATTTATTAATCGATTTGGTTCGTTTTTTTTATTTGAAGGAGTAACTTACTAAATCTATTAAGATGTTTGAGGCCTTAAAATCCTTGTATATGACTGGTTTGTCACCTTCATCCTTGCTGACCACGGTAATGACAAATGTGATCGAAAACTCTGCACAATGCTACAAATACGAATATGGCAACTATATAATATATATCATGTTCTCTAAGTGCTAAAAACCATATACTATTGCTTAAGATTCCCTTATGGCGTGAAACCAGGATCACTTTCTAGACCATGATTTTGTGGACACTATGATATAATTAATCCATTTATAGCCTTATATTAAGAATTCACACCTAAAAGGAAAGTGACAACATACTTCCAAATAGTTGATTCTCCATTTATAGGCATCCATTTACCAGATGTGGATGCCCATACTTCCAAATTGTTGATTCTCCATCCAAATAGATTAGTTCCCCTCTGTCTACATGAAAAACTCACTTTTAACACATTTACGCTTAGCATATAACAACAATAATTACACTTAAATATTCCTAATCAATTTGAGCCATGTTCGTCACGAAAAAGTTTTCAATATTGACCAAGTACATACAAAAAATAAATCTAACAACACAAGAGTCGAAAAAAAAAACTATCAAAGAGAAAAAGAACAATAACCGAATCAAAGATAATCACTATGATAATAGTGCTATATGGTGTCACCTTAAATAAATTAGTGCTACATGTAAAAACTAACGAATACCTTTGAAAGTAGTAAAACTTGCCGCAACCAAAAAGAGAACCACCATTCGACGGCAATATGCTTGTTTCGTCCAATTTTTCGATTAGAAATTTTCAGTTGAAAGAGAAACACGAGAAATTATAGAGAAAATTCATTGTCAATAGTTGACTACGTATAATTTATATTAACTATGTATAATTCATATTACACAAATTCAAATACTCCATTATAAATAAAAACACGAATCAACAGATCATTATACTATAATGCTAAATTCATAAGCTAAAAAAGAAGAAAAAATTAAAATCTACACTAATCACTAATAGAAGTAGTAGCAGGAGGAAAACCAAAAAAATGCCTTGAAGAACAGTGTGTAGCATTGAGACAATTATGGGTGAGATGAAAAGTATCCACAATTGCTATTACATACACAACATCGCATCCTATCTCTGCCACACATTTTTCTTTCTTCTGGATCTGCAAAAAAAAAAAAAAAACAGTATAGGTTATGTGATTAAATTTTTGGATTTTCAGATTACATATAGAGAGAGCAGCACATTGATTTGTTGGAGAAGAAAACGGATTGTAGGGTTGATTGGATTTCTCTCTTTCAACTTCTTCTCGGCAACCAAAATAAGAAAAAAGTAAAAATTTATGTTTTTGGTAAGTTTGATCAAAATATTAGTTAAATAGAATTGTAGAAATTCGTTTTTAATACAATTAAAATTCTAATTTATTTAGAAGTGTTAAATATTAAGATTTCCTACCTAGATTAATAGCCTGTTTGACCAAGCTTTTAAAATCAGCTTATTTTCAGAAGTGTTTTTTTCAAAAGTGTTTTTCAAAAGAGTACTTTTGGTGAGAAGCAGTTTTGTTTGGCCAGTAAAATTAAAAAAAACACTTTTGAGCAGCAATTAGGTTTGGCCAAATTTTTAAAAGTGCTTTTAAGTGTATTTTTCTCATAAGTGCTTTTTTGAAAAGTGTTTTTTAGCCTGTTTGGCCAAGCTTATTTTCCCCCCAAAAGTGCTTATTTTTTCTCAAAAGTGCTTATTTTGAAAAATTGAAGTATTTGGCCAAGCTTATGGAAGAAAATAAGTGCTTCTAGAGAGTAAACAAAGCAGTTTTTCATAAGCTAAAAAAAGTAGCTTATTTCCAAAAGCACTTTTCAAAAAAGCACTTATGAGAAAAATACACTTAAAAACACTTTTACAAGCTTGGCCAAACCTAATTGTTGCTCAAAAGTGTTTTTTTTAAATTTTACTGGTCAAACACAAACTGCTTCTCACCAAAAGTACTCTTTTGAAAAGCACTTCTGAAAATAAGCTGATTTTAGAAGCTTGGTCAAACAGACTATTTGGAAATAAGCTACTTTTTTTAGCTTATGAAAAACTGTTTTGTTTACTTCTCAGAAGCACTTATTTTCTTCCATAAGCTTGGCCAAATACCTCAATTTTTCAAAATAAGTACTTTTGAGAAAAAATAAACACTTTTGGGGGAAAAATAAGCTTGGCCAAACAAGCTATAAATAAAGATTTTAATTTTCAAAATCTTTAAAATCTTTTACTCCAAAACAAAAGGTACGTTAAAGTATAGAAGGGTTTTTATTTTTCAAATAATAAAGTGATTAATTAAGGTATGAATTAATCAATTGGAATTTGTCTTTAATTGAACTTTCCCTATATATTCTTTCCACATATGGAAAGAACATTAATGTGGGAGTCTTGGGTTAATTGAAATTCGTTCTTTCCATATAGTATGTAGGAGTCTAGTTAATTCTCTTTCCCATATATTTTAGGATAGGAGTTTATTTAATATTATAAATATTAAATATTAAATAATAATTATTTGAGGAAAATAGTAAAAAGACGATTTTGTCTATTGCGGAGTCTTTTAATAAAGGGAAAAAAGTTCGAATCACTTTTCTAAGGGTCTTCACCTTTTTAATATACTAGTTTAGGGTACGTACTTTGCACGTATGTCTCACGTTCGAAACAACACCTGCAATTTATGTTGAATCTATGCCGCCTTCAACTTGTTGTCGATCGAGCTAGGTATCTCTCTCTTCTTTCTTTCTTTCTATAAAGCATAAATAAGGAGGAAGAAAACATGATTATAAGATATGAAAGTGTGGGAAAAAGAAATTACAAGATTCTAATTATAAGCTGAAATAGAAACTAATGCATTCATCTATGACGAGCCCTTCGCCGATAATTTTTGGACTTGCATCTTCCGCTGGCTTGCGTGTCTTAAAAAGAGCATCTGCCTCCGCCGAATGGTGTTGCAGTTTTTCAAAAGCACAATGAAGAATTGTGAGATGATTTTACTATTTTCTTCTTTTCATATATTTTAACTTCTTACATTATATATGACACAAACAAATTGACAATGACAAAAAAGATTACGATAAAGCTGGACAACATAAAAATTACAACAAAAAAAATTGAAAATCATATACCAAGATACTAACAACATGATAACCTAACAAAAACAAACATGATAAGGCAAGAGTTTAATTAACCTAACAAAATAACATAAAAGCATGATTAGACCAAAGCTACGAAACTATTACAATAAAAGATAAATATTATAAATTTTGCATATATGAAAGACACTAAATTGTGATCCTATATATTTACTATAGACATTAATTATCCTAATATGTCTTATCATATATTTTAGGACTCTTAAATTATTATAATTACATAATAAATTAAGAAAATTATAAAAAACCCAATAATTTACAAGAGTCTAGAAACTTTTCCTTCAAGAAAAGAGTTGCCTAGATATGAGAGATTTTTATTTTTACAGAAATTATTTACTATATTAAATAAACTAAACCCATCATAATAAGTGCTTTAGTTTTTGTTTTCTAGACGTTTATGAAGCAGAACTTTGCTTTTCCAATTGGAATAATAGTTTAAGGTTTTTCTTTTTTAAAATAAAAACGTTTCTGTTACCTTTTCTAAGTAGAACTTTGCTTTTCTCTTATTTAATTTAATGAAGTAGCAGACTCTTTTTTAAAAATAAATCATAGGAATGATTCCTAAATAATATTAGGTGGTTAGTAAATTATTCATTTAAAAACTTTATGGAACTTTTTCCACCATTCTTTCTAAATCACGTATAAATCTTTTTCATATTTAATTAAAGTGATTATTTATTTGGGGTAAAAATTTAATTCCTTGTTGAAAAACGTAATTCCTAAATAGGAATTGCAATAATCACCACGTTACATAAGTCCTTTATGAACTTTCCATATATGGTTGTTGATCTAATTCCGATTTTCACGTGAGGTCCTTTATGAAATTATCAAACTTCCATTAATAATTTATTTATATAATTAAACAATAATTTAAAAAAATAGTAAATGACGATTGTGTCTTCAGCAGAGTGTTTTAATAAAGGGCAAAGAGTTTAAATCATTTTTTCAAGGTCCTCGGCGTTGAAATAAATGCAACATTTATTTAAATGAGATAATAATTATTCCATTGATACAATAGTTGAATTCAAAATATTGACTATCTTCTGAAACTGTAAAGATAAATTATTTTAGCTTTAGTTAGTTATATACTATTTGTAATCATAGATCTTATTCTTGGTGTGATGTAAGTTAAGCTTTAGTTGATTTCACTATAGAGGGGACTAAGAGATATAACTGCAATGGCTACAGTAGCTTAACTTCTATCCTGCTTAATTAACTTCTATCCATAAGTAATTAGCATGGAACGGTAGGTTTTGTTTTGTTGTTTCAACCTTGGCATAGTGATGTTAGGTAGCAGTTGGAGTTGAATTAGCCAGACAAAGGTCGACTGCGAAGTGGAGTATGCTGCTCACAAACTCAATCTTCCCTGTTCTTTTTTTCTCTGCATAACTCCAATTTTGGTAATGAAATCTAATTAGTTGTCAGGAAAAAAAAGTAATAAATATTTAAAATAGTTGAATTAAGTTTTTGTGTAATGAAAAATTTACTTTTCAAAGATAATGTAATTAATTTTTTTTCATCCTCCGTAAGTGAACTTTAATTGAATAACTTGCATCAATTACAAATTGTACACAAAGAAAAAACTTAAAGAAGTCAAACTTAAAAGGAATTAAAGACACATGACAATCTAAAACTTATATTTTTTCTTGTTAAGCTAGGACTTCAAAGTCGATACGCAAAATTTGCTCAAACTACCTTATATTTATATCCAAACTACTATTGAAAACAAATGTTAACAACTGTAACATGCATATTCAAATTAAAACAATGCAAAACTATTCTTATTTGTAGACTAAGAAAGAATTTTAAATTCTTTATTCATTCATTATGTATTTCGTTTAATATAATATGTCCATCAAAATTTTTAACTTAATGGGTCTCATAGGTAATGTAATATCATTGTAAAATTATACAACTCTTAAGACGGAGATGAATTTTAATTGAACATTAGCTTAATCAATTTTCAAAACACCCACCTTCAGACGCTAGGATAGTCGTCTGAGGACGAAAACCCTTCTGAAAGAGCTTTTTTCTGAATTGGTCTACTATGCTGAGGGTGTTTTAATTATGAGAATTTATCCTTGTTTACTTTAATTCGAACATAAATTTATTGACAATTTTGGTAAATAAAATGAAAATACAATTCTAATTCTAATTAAAGATTGTTGGAAAACTTAAAGAAAATACTTGATCACGAACACTTACAGTGAATTTTCATACAACTTAAAGCATGTCAATGCCACTATTTTTAAGGATATTTCAATCGAGATAGGTGTATTCCTCAATATCTCATTTTTCCTAACAAAGTTTACCTCTTGATTTTGAAGTCAAACCAAAGATGGGCTGCTAAATATGTGTCCCGACGTTTATTGTTATTTGGTGTAAACCTAAGTAGTCTAATTTTTTTCTTTAGGTATTCTTTCATGAGCATCCAGAATCATGAGATATAGAGGTAGATGAGATGATAAATCATTCGAATAATGTTGTGATGGAAAAAAGTTATTTGATGCGATCTGCATAGTTTTTTTAGATTATTTTTTAAAAAATCTACATTTTTTAATAATTTATACATGTTAAGTTGCACATGGCATATAGATGTGTGATTAATTTACCTGGTAATTTCTTACTTTTTCAAGATTTGGATAGGGGTGTGCATCGGTCGGTTCGGTTCGGTTTTATATGTTATCGGTTCGGTTTATTGGTTTTCGGTTTGTAAATATGCTAAACCAATAACCAAACCAATAAGATATTTTTTATCGGTTTTTGGTTTATCGGTTTTTAGTCCTTAACGGTTCGGTTTTCGGTTTAACCGATAAGAAAATACTCATAAAATAGAAATAGTAGCAACTAACATGAAAAGAAACTGAATCTTAGTTGTAGCCAACATCCTACGTGATGTGTTTTAATTTACAAGAATCTTCAAGCTTGAACTGAATGTTAGTTCAAAAAATTGAATCTTAGTTGTTGAATCCTAGTCGCTCAACCCTCACCGTGATCATCGCAAACCCTCGCCTTCGATTTACTAAAGAGGAAATTGAAAAGGCTTAACTTTATGTCTTTATCGGGTTATAGGTTTTTAGAAAATTGAATAGGTTTGTTAGATTGTAGAAATTAAAGAAAAATTATGAGAAATATATAGTAAGTAATAGATAGATAGATAGATAGATAGATAAAATGTAAGTAGGGGTAATGTAGTAATTTAGTATATTCTTATTGGGTTATCGGTTTACCCAATAACCCAATAAGGAAAAACCCAAACCGAACCAATAACCCAATAAATTTTTTTATAAAACCATTAAAAAATCGTTAACCCAATAATAATAAACCAATAGCAATTTTATCGGTTCGGTTTATCGGTCGATTCGGTTTTTGCACACCCCTAGATTTGGATGATCGTATATGTACCTTTCTCTTGTTCTGTGGCTTTGATTTTTACAAAGTTGAAAAAAAAAGTTGGTTTTTTCAATTTAATTTTCATAAACTTCAGAAGTATAGTATATATTGCATTGTTAGCATAATAGCTTATTAAGCTTTACATGGCTCAACATTTTATGTTTGCTTCCGTCCTAATATGTTCATCAAAAACATATAAGTATTTGTTTTAGTTTGTGGCACTCTACTTCTAATTAATGACACGAATTGAAAGATCTGATGGGGAAGAATTATTTTTGCTACAACACTAGCTAGATCACTTTGTATATTACTGGATGAACGTCGGCAACCAATTCAATTACTCATGTTAACAAACAAGATAATAAGCTAGCATAGGATAGTGATTGAAAAACTTAAGAAATTTGGAGAGTATGTCAATCACCTCTCAATCTTACGTTAAATAAATTTTATTTTACGTAGCTTGAACCTGATTCTAATAAGCCAATGGTCAATCACATATCATAAGTCTTTCTTTGCTGATGCACAACTGGAAAAAAATAATAATATATATTTGAGTTGTTAGATAAATAATATAGAGAAAAAAGTGTTAAAGAAATATGATTCCTCAATTGAGAGGGAGAGAGCAATTTGATATTTGGTGCACAACAGATAACACTAATACATAAAATCGTAACTATTTTTTTTTTCAAGAAACTACTTTCTATTAGTTATAAAATAGACCTATATAGGATCATATATAGATACATCATAACATCAAGAAGAGAAGACATCAAATTCACAGCAACAATGGAAGAGAGAATCACCGACAATATCGAGGAATAGTTTTGTTGTGAAGAGCTATCCAAACACGAATTAAGAAATTTGCTACATTACAATCTTATGTAAACAAAGTCGAGAATAAGAAAATTCAAAGCCGTAAACTGAGAGAAAGTCGTGTTGAAAGCTAGGTATTTTTGGTTTGGAGTTGCTGCGTTGGGTTTTTTTTTTGGGGGCCTAATTTATAGTTTAGAAGTAGGATAATTAGGTTTATAATATTACAGGAATTTTATACCTAAACTAATTCTACTCCTAATGAATCCTACATTAAAAAGATTCTGCACTTAAAATATCTATGGAAGAAAAATTAAATTAATTAACCTAATGAAATTAAATAATAATTTGAGAAAAATAGTGAAAAGACGATTTTGTCTATTGCAGAGACCTTTAATGAAGGGGAAAAAATTCTAATCATTTTTCTAGGGTCTTCACACTTTTAATATATTATAGACTAGTCAAGTGTACGTGCGTTGCACGTGTGTTCAATGTCAAAGAAGAAAGCTCCATGTATTTATTTTCAAATATTTAAATATTTAGTTATAAAATTATGTGACATCATTCACAGAACATAATTTATATGAGGTAATTGACATTTTAATTTATTTAAAGTAGATGTTAAGACTTTCTACATCGTTCAAATAAAAAAAATTTAATAAACATATTTATACTTAATTTCAAAGTCCTAAATTAACAAAAGTAATATGGAGGATTTAGTACCTCCTACCTAACTAAGATTTTGTAAGCAAATTTTAAATTAATTTCAAAATTCTAAATAGTAAAAAATAATTGAATAATAATATTGTCCAATGATAAATGTGTTTATTAAACTGATAAAAAGAAGATCAACGATTCATTGGAAAAAAGACATCAAATAAATCCTTAAGTTGTTTCAAAAATTGACTTCACACTCAAACTACTCAGGCGACCTATTACCCCTACACACTCTAAAAATGAATTATAATTTAAAAAATTAAATCACAAAAGAGCAGGATAAGATATGTAGAAACATACCTTGGAGAATGATGTATGTGGCTATGGAGAACCTTTTTTATGAATTAGCCGATGGTATTTAGATATTTTTCTGGCCTATGATGAATTTTCTTTTAACCCACAATCTCAAACAATATAATCTTTTATTTTTAAAAGAAAATTAAATTATAAAGAGAATAAGAAACGGAAAAGGCTATAGCCATAAAGATTTTTGAAAGAAACTATTAGTTAAGAAAAAAATTATGAATATTAATTTCATATGATTCCAAATTGATACTACATTTAACCCCAAATAAGAATATTAACCATCATAATTTTTTATTTCAAGAAAAAAAAAAGGAGAATTGGATGATCAATAAGAAAGGAAAGACTTAAAGTTCAAGCCTAAATATGTTTACTTCTTATGTTTACATAGTCGCAACTATAATTAGCTACCATGTTTATATAGACATACAGAACAAATTCAGGATTTGAAAGTTGCAGGTTCCTATAACAATCTCAAATTAATACAATGATAATATACCATCACACTAATAATTAAAGATCAAATTAAATATAGTGAACAAAGTTTCGCTATTAATATCAAAAGTCAAAATTATATTGATATTGATGCATGAAAACACATTCTAAGATTAAATCTTCACTACATATATAAGCATAATAATATAACATAACTACTTGTAATAAATTGACAATAACAAAAAGAATTATAATAAAGTAGAACAAGAACCAATGTTGATGGTGAAGGGAAAACAAATATTATTCCCATGTTATGGGATTGAATTTTGAACGGAAAAGAAATATCAAAATTTTTTTAAGAACAAAAAAAGTGCAGACATTCACGGATGAAAAAAAAGTGCCCTAGATTAGTAGCATACCTTGAGGATTTTGTGATATTGATATTTTTCTATCTCTATATATAAGAGTCTTAACTCCTAAATAAAGAAAAATTAATATACAATATTTATTGATTTGAAAGTCCTAAATTACATAACTTAAATAAGGAAAAATTAATACATAATTTTAGTTGGTTTCAAATCCCTAAATATTTGGGAAATAATTAAATTATTTAAATTTCTTTACCAAACTAAAAAGACACGAGAGACAAATTTAATAATATATTTAGTTGGTTTTAATTTATCATTTGTCTACATTAGAATAATAATAAGTTTACTATTTATTTTATTATTCTTTTTTTTCCTTTTGAACTTATCTCAATTTTGACTTTTTCTATGAAATTAGTTATTAACGTGTAAATATTTCTTTCTTAGGCAAAAAAGTTGTGTACTTCTTTTTCAATTTTTCCTCCTATTCTTACCATATATTTTAGGACTCCATCATATATTTTAGGAGTCCTTAATTTTTAACACTTATCAATATTTTAGGACTCTTTACTTTAAAATATAATAAAATAAAAAAATTAAAAAGTGAAAAGAAGATTTTGTCTAAAATAGAGATTTTTAATGAAGGACAAAAAGTTCGAATAACTTTTCTAAGGGTCTTCACATTTTAATATATTGTAGATGTAAATTACAGATTAGAGATAATCAACAATATGGTCAACGTGTCAGCTAGAAATCGTCCTTTTACTCCAACTGTATTAAAAATGAAGTCTTTATTTTTTGAGTATCATAATATATTTTCTTGTTTCACTGTCTAAATTATTTTTAACCAAACATTACGAGGAATTTTTTTAATTAAAAAATAGTTTTGTTTTCTATTTTCAATTTTTTAAACACTCCTTCAAATTTTTAAGCAAAAGCCAAACGTCAAAAGCACAACAATGATGTAATGTGTCTTCGGTGTGGCTGTAATGCAATGCAACTTTTATAACATAAATAAAGTTTCTTTTTTTAATCCAAAAAAAAATTGCATTCAATTTCATTCTTATCCCAAAATCTTTGGGGACTCAAGATTTAAAATTAGAAATTTAGCCTATAAAAAGTATGGGAAATCGACATTAATATCCTTTGCATAAATAATTAAGTACTCCCCTCCGTTTCTTTTTAATTATCATGTACATTAAAAATATTAATTATTAAGAGGCACACAAATAGATAGAGATTAAAGAATTGATAAGAGATATATTTGTCAAATCATGCTTCTAACTAATTTTTTCTTAAAGATTGTAAATTATTTGTCAAATAATTTGTGGAAATATTTTTGGTATAATTTTCAAGAACCCAAAGAAGCTTTTAAAATAAAAGAACTTGGATTTTGCTTTTTGAAAACATTTTTTTCTAAACCAGACTATACACATTGTTTTTGTAACAATCGATTCTGTCGTTACCGAAAATATCTGCGGTGAAGGTATGTGTTTCTCATTCGTAATAAGTGTTAGGATTAATTCTCTAGTATGGGAGTGCATTTTATATGTACTAAGGTCAGACAATACTCCTAGCACAAAGTCAAGTTGAAAGTTTCCTTACCGGTTTAGTTTCAGGCTAAGTTTAAACTAGGGTCAACTTCAAACGAGCATTCCTCCTAGAATATAAAGAGTTATGGGGCCTAGGGGCCTAATACCCACCAAATTAAAGATCATTGATTCTTCTTTCCCTTAAGCAGTCATAGTTCAAGTTGGTCATAGTTCAAAGTTGAGACCACAATTTGTTAAAAGACATCAGCAATGACATCTGCGAAATTCATAAGACGTAAGCCATGACATAATTAAGAAAGAGACAGAAAGAAGAGAGGGCAAGAAAGTCTTAAAGACTACAGCAACATGCACATTATTTTTAAAAAGAAAAAGAAGACAGCGACATTTTCAGAATAATTTTCACAAATTTCAACAGATGCACAGTAACGTGGGACCCAAGACAACGACATCTTTAATAATTCAGATACCTTTGCAAGATTGAATTACATTTTGAAGTCTGGCCTCTGCCTATATATATATATATATATATATAATAAATCAAAATATCTTACCAAAACACCTTATAAATAATTTTAGACAACCCCAAATATTTATGCAAATGGATGGGACCCATAATACATATAAACATTATGTAAAAGATGTTATAGTTAGTTTTAGTAATACATGTGCTAACTATAAAAGCAGGTATAAATTAGGATATATGTTAACATGAGATTTAAATATAAAAGCATATTTTGTAATAGGATTAGACTTTATGGTTAAAAATAATGGAGGATGTTTTATAACTAGAGACGGAGTAATTTTTACAAAAAATATTACAATAACACCATCATTCTTTGGAAGAAATGTACAAAGAAATACAAAAGTAATACAAGATTCTAGAAATAACCAAATAACTCCAGACACCGTTTGCGATAAAAGAAAGGATTGCACCGGCAAACAGAATCTATTATTAGAACTAATAGAAGATCAAGAATGGATAGATAGTGATGAAGACATAGAAAAGAATTATAATTTAATAGGAACAGTTTTTGCATTTTGCTCGTCTAATCCTACCAGGATACCAATGACAAATATAACATTGCATACTACCTACTCCTTTATGTATTTCAAATATGTGTGAACATTCTTCTTCTTTGATATTTACTAAGGAAAAACTGGCTATTGCTTCATTTAGTTTTTCTAATCCTATATATATATATATATATATATATATCCTTAGGGCTCGTTTGATATAAAGGATAAGAGATAATTACTTTTGAGATTAATTTTAGAATTAGTTTATCCCATATTTGTTTGGGATAAAATGCATGGGACAACTCATTTAGAGATTAGTTATCCCGAGATTGTAGTGTTATTTTTATCCCATATTGTAAGTGAGATAGCTAATCCCGTGATAGCTAATCCCAAGATGATTAATACTGAGATAATTTATTTCCAACCAAACGACCCTTAAAATTGTGTGCAGAATTTACTAGATATTTCAATTCAGCCTTATATTATTAACTATTCAAAAATAGTAAGTACTATTTATTAAGCATTTTCGCTGACATGACATGGGATGTGTAACACCTATAATCAACTCACTATTGTGGCTATCCTTGACACCTATAATCATCGAGGACAAATAGTGTTGGTCTAACTTTGGATATTTGTTCACGGGCACAAAGTAGTACAACATTAATGAAAGCGACTTTGCCAATGATCCCAGCCAGAAATCGTCCTTTTATATTAAATGTCATGTGTTAAAATAAAGCAACCAGCCGACACTCAGGGGGCGGCTCTTAAGCTTAATAGAAAAGGCAGTTGCCTTAGCCCCCAATTTTAGGGAGCCTCATTTTTTAGCAATAAGGGGTTATTTGGTAGTTAGTGAAGAGGTAGTTTATTCATGTATTAATTTTTGTATAAGTTATACAATATTTAGTAGCTAGTTAGGAAGAAAGTTATTCATGTATAAAATTAATATGATGCTTGATTTGCAATTTAGAAATCCACATAATTAACACCATATATAAGTTATGAGAACATTGATATATTATCTTATGCGGGTAGAAGATGGAATAGCTAATACCTGCATAACTAGTACCTGCATTATTAAACTTACATAATTTTAACCATCTACCAAACAACCCTCAACTGTATTAGTAAAAATCAGTTATAAAAAGATTATTAATAACTTGGCATCTCAAAAGATTAGAAGAATAGACTTCAACTGGAAACATATATCTTTTTTTTTTAGTTTAAGGCCTCCCATTTAATTTTGACCTTAGGCCACATATTTGCTTGAGCCGCCCCTGCCGACACTTATATATGATTGACGAATCTTTATTTCTTCAGTATCATAATATATTTTCTTGTTTCAGTATGTAAACTGTTAAGAGGATTTTTTTTAATTAAAAACAGTTTTATCTTTAAATTAGAAAATAGTTTCAATTTTTACAACTCTCCTTTACATTTTAAAACAAAAGTCAAATGTCAAAGTTGAGATTTTTTGCATCCCCACAATATTTAAGAAAACAAACTAATAGAAAAATAGTTAAGCCATTATAGTACCTTTAATGAACGAGTTTAAGATATATTACATTGTTAATTTAAAATTTTTATCACCATCTTATCATCAGTTGTTGTCATAAAAAGTGTTACTCCCTCCGTTTAAAAAATAATGAACTACTTTCCTTTCTAGTATGTTTAAAAAAGAATGACCCCTTTCCTTTTTTGGCAACACTTTAATTTCAACTTTCCACATGACATGTTTAAGACCATAAGATTAAAGGACAATGATACATTTGACATAACTTTAATTTAGGACCACAAGATTCAAAAATCATTCTTTATTTTCTTAAACTCCGTGCCAAGTCAAAATATGTCATTCTTTTTGAAAGACCAACTCAATTATATTACTCCAAAAACTAGTTCACCGGAGAAGGATTGTCCAGTCCATATAAGGAGATAACCAATTCCTTTTTCATCCGATGTGAGACTCTTTAACACCCCACCTAATTACACCAGACATTTTGTGTGTGAGCAATTTAATATGCTATGTGGGGAGCAAAGGATAAACAGGTCCTCCCCAGATCATGGGTCCTAATATACTATTAAGGACTGTACTAAGAGTGAATGTTCAAGTGAGACTAGTTGTTGGTGAAATATTACAAATGTTACAATTGAAAATACAAAAAATGAAGAAAATGAAATAATCTTTTTCTTGGCTGAGGCGCGGATATCTCGCTCTTTTTAAGGAGATTCAAGCCCACTGCAGCAAATGTTTTCACCGGTCTAGCAATAAACTTCTTGACTTGTCCCCTCCAGGATACAACAACCTCCTCACAAAGTACAACTCAACAAATTCTGGACAAGAGTTGAGTTTAAAGCTCCATAAAAAAGAACACCTCCCTTCAACTAATAAACTTTCTTTTTTACTAACTTGTGAACTCTATATTATCTTGTGCTACCAAAAAAAAATATGCAAGACCATCACTATTTATAGGTGAGGAAATCTTCCATGCAATGAATATGAAGAATAAATGGGAAGATAAAAGTGGTAGATAAATGGCTTAGAAGTTACAAGAGTTACAAGAAACTTATGACCACATTCTTACCACTAACTCATAAGGTTAATTAGCATAAAATGCTAACAAATAAAGAGATTAAGCTGCTGCACAAGTAAGCAGCCAAACGGATGGAGTAACTCACCATTAACTAAAAGAAAATGGCATATAATGCCGTTAGTTTAATGGTAATAATGTTGCAGCATGTTAGAGGCAGTGAAAGGATAAGAAGTAAATGACATAGTGCCTTCAAGGAAGAAGAACGTGCTGCTCAAAAGATGCAATTTAAATCAATAAGTTCCAAAGAAGTAATGCAACATCATTACACTCCATTATGAGCAATAAAAATCTGAAGCAAATTAATATAATTAAGTATATATTAAAATGCTAACCCTTCAATCCCCCACTCATTTTAATATTATCATAAGAGAGTTTATTAGCTGAAGGAAGACTACCATGCATAATGAAGGTGTGCTCTGCATTGAACCTCCACTTAGTAAAACAGTAATTTTTACTCCAGAGTCGTAGTGGTCTCAGACTTGAACTATGACTGCTTAAGGGAAATAAAAAGTTACTGCTTCCACATAATAGTCAAGGTGTTGACATGAGCTTTATAGCCAGCACATTACGGCCTTGTGCTATCCCGGTTTCATGAGTGTATTTGAGAATGAGCCCGATTCTCATAGGAAGTGGCCTACTTCCACACTCACATAGGTGAAATCTGTCGAGAGTGCTCCTGTAATTTTAGCACCCTACTCATACGAGCTACAGAATTTCATTAAGAGTTTTTTAAAACTCAACCTCACAAAACATTGCAGGAAGAATGCACTCACATCATAGGGAGGGATAAAAAATAGTGCATTTTTTTTTTACAACAAGTCATCATGTGATTCGTTTTTCCCATTGAACCTGGTTATAGGATCTCTAGTCCCCAGGTTGGGTTTCCTCACATATGACTTAGTAATTTACTGGCTTCAATCCCATCCCCCTCGATGTACTCCAGATCTTTTCTCTTGCTAAGGCCTTAGTCAAAGGATCTGCAAGATTATCACAAGATTTGACATAATCAACATTAATGGTACCATTTGTCAAATATGATCTCACATTACTATGTTTTCTCCTTATAGGTCTGGATTTACCGTTGTAATAACGGTTTTGAACTCTACCAATTGCAGCGGTGCTATCACAATGAATTAAAATAGGAGGAATTGATTTTTTAAAATAAGGTATTTGAAATAACAAATCTCTCAACCAATTCGCTTCCTCACTAGCTGAAGCTAAAGCAATTAGTTCAGCCTCCATAGTAGAGTTAGCAATAATTGTTTGCTTTTTTGATTTCCAACAAATAGCACCACCACCCAAAGTAAATACATAACGAGTAGTAGATAAAGAATCACCTGATAAAGTGTTCCAATCCGCATCACAAAAGCCTTTAAGTACAGCAGGATATTTTTTATAGAACAAACCACAATTTTTTGTTCCTATTAAATATCTCATTACTCTTGTTATAGCATGCCAATGTTCATTACCTGGCTTGCTAGTAAACCTGCTAAGTACTCCTACTGCATACGCAATATCAGGCCTAGTGCAATCAGTCACATATCTCAAACTTTCAATTATACTAGCATATTCCTTTTGATTTATAACATCATTTTCACTTTCAACTGGAAACAAGTGAACACTAGAATCAAAAGGAGTTACAACATACTTGCAATCAAGAAAATTATATTTTTTCAATATTTTCTCAATATAATGTGACTGGTCAAGGAAAATTCCATCACATGTTCTAGTAATTTTTATTCCTAGAATTACATTTGCCTCACCAAGATCTTTCATATCAAAATGACTTCTAAGAATATTTTTAGTCTCTCCAATAACATTCATGTTAGAGCCAAAGATCAATAAATCATCAACATATAGGCAAATAATAACATGCTAATTATTCCAAGACTTCTGATATATGCACTTATCACACTCATTTGTTTTGAAGCCATTATCAATCATGCAGGAATCAAACTTTTCATGCCATTGCTTAGGTGCCTGTTTCAAGCCATATAGGGATTTAGTAAGTTTACATACTTTGCTTTCTTGACCAGCTTCAACAAAACACTCGAGTTGTTCCATGTAAATTTCCTCATTCAGGTCTCCATTTAAAAAAGCAGTTTTTACATCCATTTGATGAATTTGTAAATCAAAAATTGCAGCAATAGCAATTAAAAGTCTAATGGATGTAATTCTAGTTACCGGAGAAAAAGTACCAAAAAATTCTAGACCTTCTAGTTGTTTAAAACCTTTAGCAACTAGTCTAGCCTTATATTTATCAACCGATCCATCCGGTTTTAACTTTTTTTGTAAGACCCATTTACATCCAATTATTTTACAACCCGGTGGTAAATCAACTAGTTACAGCCTCTTTCCAAAAAATAGCATCATGTGAAGACAAAGCTTCTTTTAAAGTGAGAGGGTCATCTCCAACATTAAAAACATAATAATCAGGACCAAAATCTTTTTCTACTCTAGCTCTTTTACTTCTTATTAACTCAAATCATCATTTTCTTTATTTTTCAAAATAGAAGTCAAAGAACTAGGTAGTTGCAAAATATTTTCTTGAATCCTTTGACCCCCACTATTTTTAGAATCAAAAGGAAATTTATTTTCATGAAAAATAGCATCACCAGATTCTATTATAATACTATCTTCAAGATTAAAAAATCTATAGGCTGTACTATTTGAAGCATAACCAAGGAAAGCACAAGTAGTAACTTTTTTACCCAACTTAGAGATTTTAGGATCCATTAACCTTACATAGGCTAAGCAACCCCAAACTCTTAGATATCCCAAATTTGGCTTATGACCTTTCCACAATTCAAAATGTATCAATTTTGTCTTTTTATGAGGCACACGATTCAACACATAACAAGCAGTCAAAAGAGCTTCACCCCAAAAATTTAAAGGTGCACTAGACTCAATTAACATGGCATTAGTTAACTCAACCAAAGTTCTATTTTTCCTTTCCGCTACACCATTAGATGCAGGACAATAAGGAGGAGTAGTTTCATGAATTATACCCAATGATCTAACAAAAGAATTAAATTCATTAGACTCATATTCACGACCTCTATCACTTCTTATTCTTTTTATTTTTCTATTAAACTGATTTTCAACTTCATGGAGAAAAGTTTTAAGATTCTCAAAAGCATCACTTTTATTTTTCATTAAGCAAACATATGTAAACTTAGAAAAATCATCAATGAAAGTGATAAAATATCTATTTCCTCCACGAGTTAAAAATCCTCCAAGTTCAGAAATATCAGTATGAACTAATTCTAATAAATCAGTTTTTCTTTCAACTTGAAAATGAGGTCTTTTTGTGATTTTGGCTTTACTACAAGCCTCACATTTTTCAAAATTCTTTTTAATCATTGGAATTAATCCTAAACTGCTCATGATATTCCCACATAACGATTATTAATATGACACAAACGAGCATGCCAAAAATTAGTAGAAGAAAGCATGTAAACAGAAGTAGAAGTTTTATTCATTTCAATATTCAACTTGAACATCTCATCACATGCATATCCCTTACCCACAAAAATACTATTTTTCACAGGCGTAAGTGAATAAATTGACTTATAATAACTATTAAGGTTAAACTCTGAGAGTTAGGATAAATGACACTTGATGTGAAGGTGATGAATGATCAATGCGATTAAGAATGAGAAATACTCTTAGGTAACACAAGTGGATAATGGTGTTGTGGATTAAACTGTTATATAAGTTGTCATGTTTCCTTTTGTGATTTTTATATTGTTTATGTGATCTAATCCTGGTCGGCTGATGATACCTACTTGTACGTGTTGTTTGTATTGATACTACTCTTGTTATACCCTTTTTGGGGTATAGTCTGGTTGCAGGATCGGTTGATGTTTCACAGGTGATGTGGATAGTGATCTCCAACAGCTTCTACTCATCTCATTCCTGGTGGAAGTTGTGTCCAGTCTTATCTTCTCACTTAGAAGCTCTTGTACCTATTTAGACTAGGTCCTAGGGTAGTTTCATTTTTCGCATTTAATAGTTGTAAAATCAGTTGTAATAAAGTTGGGTTATTGTTATTTATTCAAGACTTCTGTATATCATGTTGCAAGGGTGGTAAGGGGTTCTCCTATCTAGGTGGATTAGAGTAGGTGCCCTCACTATCCGGTAATTTGGGCCGTGACAATTTTTGTCTTGATAGCATACACATTTTCCTTACAACAGAAGACGATATTACTGTCAACTGATATGATATCCGTGATATCCTTCTTTTTCTTCCGCAAAAGAAACTAAATATGGATTATAGTCCTAACCTGCCACCTGCCCCGCCCCATTTAATATTTTTAGAAATTATGTCTTACCCCGCCCCATGTAAATGCTACCCTGCCCTTCCTCGTTAAGACAATTTCCTGCCCCGCCCCAATTGCCATCCCTACTCAGACGTTTGTTATTATAATCAACAATATGGTCCACTTAGATTTAGGACAATAACAACAACAACATACCCAGTGTATTCCCACAATGTGGGGTCGTGTACGCAGTCCATACCACTACCTCAGAAGAAGTAGAAAGGTTGTTTCCATCAGACCCCCGGCTCAGAATAGATAATAGTATAACAAGCAGAAAACATAAAAACAAACAACAAAAGCAAGGTAACACACCACGAGGCAAAAGAAACAAAACGCCCATGAAGTAATGCTAAGAACTACCATTCCGAAATCGAGCACATCGTACAAAAACACTACAAACAAGGACAATGTTAATGAAAGCAACTTGCCAGCTAGAACTCATCCTTTTACTTCAACGTGATGTATTAAAAATGAAGTCTTTATTTTTCAGTATCATACTCCCTCCATTCTTTTTTATATGCTCTCTTTATTTTTCGTGAGTCAATTTGACTAATATAAGTTTCAAAACAAAATTAAATTAGATTAATTTAATTTTTTAAAATAAAAATTTAGATATATTCAAAAACTATATGAAAAGTACTATAAATTGCAATTTTCTTTTTTTTCAATTTGATTAAGAAATACATTTTAAAATATTAATCAAAGTTTGTATTGTTTGACTCTAAAAAAAAAATAGAGAATATAAATATATTTTCTTGTTTCACTATCTATATTATTTTTTAATATTGTTTTCTATTTTCAATTTTTTAAACACTCCACATTTTTAAGCAAAAGCCAAACGTCAAAACCACATCATTCACGTCCCCTTGTGAATTTACTGAAGAAAAAAATGTCTTTTGTAACATTGGTCCAAAATGAGTATTCAATTCTTGCCATGTGAAATAGTAAAATCATTCATTACTGAATGTTACCCTACAAATTGAGTTTTTTGTAATGGCCCATTTTGTCGTTACTAAATATCCATGATAAATTCATGAAAATTCTTATATCTCATTCCTCAATATTAACTTGAGCCCAAAATAGCCATCATTTTGTTCATTGTGTCACCTAAAGCTTCCGGACAAAAATATTTGTCTTCCGATGTGTCTAGATAGACTTAAGCCCTATGAATTTAACTATTAATGAGTATTAATATTAATCCTTTAATTTATATGTTCTTTAGGTATGAATTAAGGTCGTACAATATCCCTAGCACAAAGTTAAGTTGAAAACATTTTTAACCGATAGAGTTTCGATATGGGTTTCTACTAGGGCCAACTTCAAACGATCATATCTACTATAATATAAGGAGTTAGGGGGTCCAATACCCACCAAATCAAATATCTCTGAGTCTTCTTTCCAACGCAATAAACTGTTCGTCAATCCGAATTTAGAATAAAAAGTTATGACCGTTTTACTGAACACTGTCCGGGCTGAAACGGGAATTTCGCTGTAGCGAAAATTTTGGTAGTATTTAAATCAGCCTTAGCCGATTTTCAGGTCCAAAACCCCAAAACTTCATTCCCCAACCCTAGAGAGGTGATTTTACAAGGTTTAGGGTGAAAGTCCTTCGTGGAGGTAAGTTTTTCCATCATCTTCTTCGTCTTTTAATCCTTTAACATCCTAGAATTATTACAAAGAACTTCAATGGTGAAATTTTGGTTTAGAACCTTTAATGGTGGATTTTTGAGAAAAACTTATGGGTGTTCTTAATATCATCTAGAACTAATTCTAGATTATAAATTATTGATTTCTAGCATGAACTTGGTAAACTAGATTATGTATTTTATTGGTTGGAACTCTTGAATTCCATAAAGATGAGACCTTTAGCATAAAAACTCCATTCATGGAGATGGGTTAATCTTGAAAGAACTAGTTAATAGTTAATTGACCTTGGAGAGTGATATAGACCTTGAATTAGGGTAGAATTAGTAGGTTTTGAATTCCCAAAGATATTTATTTAAAGAGTAATTGAGTAATTACTCTTATGATTGTTTGATATTTAGATGATTGATCATTCCGAAGCATGAAGAAAGGGAATGAGCATCCTTGACATGACTTGTTGATTCAAAAAGCTTGGCGTCCAGGTAGGCTAGGTTAATGAGTAGAAGACTGTGTTATTTCATATTTTCATAATTTATAATTGATGGGAGAAAGCATGTCTAAGCCTGCAGACATGGAGTTGAGGTGGATAAAGACATAAGAACTTTACTTTAATCTCGAAAACTATGTTATTGATTGATTATGTAATATTTATGATATTATGTGTTATGTGCCCGAAAGGGGATTGTTGTGAATGAAGTATGTGGACATGATGTTTCTTAGTTATTCTAGTGATGAACCTGATTGAGTTATAAAAGTATAAGTTGCATAGTGTGTCATGATAATGGTGAGGCCTAAGGGATAGATGACTTGAATCATTGTGTGCATTGTATTATGCGGAGAGAGGTAGAGAATAATGATAAGGTTGAATGTGCTAGTTATGGGTGGTTATGTTAGAACCCAAGTTGTGGTATTTGAGTAGGTTATGATTTAGTTGAAGTTTAGGCTCAATTTAATTGTGTGTATGCTCCTAAATTGGATGCTTTTTGATTGGTCTTCGGACATACTTGAATTGATGATATTTAGATTGTTGATACTTGCATGAATAATTATGAAAAATAGAACTTGATCGAATTGCCTTATGATTATAAGTGTACTTGTAAATTTAGTACGCCGTGTTGTATCCTGAGAGATAGTATGAAGCTGATAAAATATACATAATATGGTTATGAAGGATCGGGTACCACGCCGGTATGGATATGGATGTTGATATTACTTATTTATGGAGGATCGGGTACCACGCCGGTACGGTACATAGACTTAGATTGTCCCCTGCAGGTCATGACTAGTTGGGCAGAAATAAGTCCCTTAGCATGTGTGTACAGACTATTGTTGATAAATGAAAAATCTTGATTCATAATGATAATGTGATTGAAAAGAATGCCTTGAGTAAAGAAGGCTTGTGATATACCTTCATACAGGTTGAAAAGTGAATGATGAATATTTATTAAGAGCAGAAAAGTGGAAATATTGTTAGTAGCAATGTGACTGACGTTAAATTTCGATATTGCTGTAAGATGTGATTGGATCGGGTGCCACGAGCTGGCATGGTAATATTAATAATAAAGGAATTGATAATGAAGTGATCTAAAGTGATGAATCCAATGAGTAATCTCAAAGAAAAGATCTCAAAATTTCAATAATTGAATTAATCTTTCTCCAAAAGTATTTATAAGGTTTGCTAATGAAACTTGAGTTCTCTTGTGTGTTTTACTGAGATGTGAATTGATTTGTATTTCCTATTTGATTGTATCCTTGAGATTGATTGTGTGACATGTACTTGAAAAAGTGAAACTCTGTGCTTACTTGCTAAATGTTGGTTGACTTACTTTATTTATACTTGGTGTAATCGTGGCTTATCCGATTGGCTAGTTATTATTCTTTAATATTATAAGAGAGTGTTTGGTTATTAGCCCGAGAGTTTAGTGTGAGTTGTCTATGATTACTGGGTTGATCCTATAGATGTGGGTAATGAAAGCGGCAATGCGAATAAATGGGTGATAGTGATGGTTTAGTATTGGATTGTGGTGGATGGTATGAATTAATGAGGTTAGACTATACTAGTAGTGAATATAATCTCGTTAATAGAGTTGGAGAATTGTAAATTATATAGGCAAAGTGTTATAATGATATTACAGCCTTAGTTGAATTATACTCTATTTAAGATGTCATGATTTCTTTTCTTTGATTCTACTTTATGACTATGTGGACTAACACTGGTCGGCCGATGATGCCTACCAGTACGTGTGTTTGTACTGACCCTACTCCTCTACATTCCTTCTTGGGGTGTAGACTGGATGCAGGTTAGTTTGCAGTTACTAGATGGATGGCGATATTCAGCACTAACTTCTGCACTTCCTTCCTGGCAGATGTTGGAGTCTTTGTGTTATTTATTTTATTGTCAGTCTATTCTATAATAGGTAGCTCTTGTACATGTCTGACCAGGTCTTGGGATAGTGAAGGACTGTTGTAAGAAGTTTTTGAAAAGTTTATTTATTGGTATTTAATTTACTTTGTTATATTTAATTCAGGATCCTCTTAAAAGCAGAAGTCTTCCGCACATTTTGGGTTGGGTAATAAGGGTTCTCCTAGCTACTTAGGATAGCGTAGGTGCCCGTACGATCCGTTAGTTTGGGTCGTGACAATTTTGCATCCCCACAATATGTAACGGCACGTACTACCATTTATCCAAAATGAGAATTCAATTATTGTATACCATGTGAAATAGCAATATAATGTACAAGTTAAAAGCTTAGATGATCACTCAACTTTACCTAATTGGCCTTAATAGTCACTCAACTTTGATTATTTGTCCTCCATAGTCACTCAACTTTATTTTGTCTTTCCAAAGTCACTCAACTTTGATTATTTGGCTTCTATGGTCATTACTCATTATTTTCAAAAATTTAGGTTTTGTACTTATTTAATGACATGGCAATTGTAATAATTTTTAAAAAGAATATTTAAAAAAAATTAAAATAGATATTTAATTATTGAGTTCTCAATCAATTTTTTTATTCTTATAGATAATAAAGGATCTTTCTCCTCTTGTTTTTTTTTCCAGTTTTGTTCATTCTTTGGTTAGTTTTTAACATTAATATTTTTTTAATTTTGTTTCTGTTTAAGTGTAGATTAGCTAATTTGATTTTCTTGCTTTTCAAATTAGATTTTTAGCAGTAGTAGATACTTTATATTGATTAGAGTTTTATTTGTTCATTTTCGATTTCTTTTCTGTTATAAAATTTCAGTGTGATGAATGAATATCTTCTTAAATTTAATATTGTACTTTTAGTATTTTATGTTGAAAAAAATATTTTTTATTAAAATCTTTAAATAGTTATGAAACTTAATTTTAGAAAATTGCTTGTATAAGATAAGATGAAATCAAAAACATTGTTGGACAAACCTTAATGAGACTCTTAAAAGATGCTACACCTAATGTTGCTACTGAAGAAATCAAAGACATGATAAAACCAGAATTAAGTCAAAAATGAGAAGATTCAGAAGACATTCCTAATTCAGACTCAGACTATGATCCAACTATGGAACAGTTCGCACAGGACCCCAATGCAAGTGATGACTCAGGCATGGAGTTTGATTCGGATGCTTTGCATAATTTAGACACAATTTGTTAAAAGACATCAGCAATGACATCTGCGAAATTCATAAGACGTAAGCCATGACATAATTAAGAAAGAGACAGAAAGAAGAGAGGGCAAGAAAGTCTTAAAGACTACAGCAACATGCACATTATTTTTAAAAAGAAAAAGAAGACAGCGACATTTTCAGAATAATTTTCACAAATTTCAACAGATGCACAGTAACGTGGGACCCAAGACAACGACATCTTTAATAATTCAGATACCTTTGCAAGATTGAATTACATTTTGAAGTCTGGCCTCTGCCTATATATATATATATATATATATATAATAAATCAAAATATCTTACCAAAACACCTTATAAATAATTTTAGACAACCCCAAATATTTATGCAAATGGATGGGACCCATAATACATATAAACATTATGTAAAAGATGTTATAGTTAGTTTTAGTAATACATGTGCTAACTATAAAAGCAGGTATAAATTAGGATATATGTTAACATGAGATTTAAATATAAAAGCATATTTTGTAATAGGATTAGACTTTATGGTTAAAAATAATGGAGGATGTTTTATAACTAGAGACGGAGTAATTTTTACAAAAAATATTACAATAACACCATCATTCTTTGGAAGAAATGTACAAAGAAATACAAAAGTAATACAAGATTCTAGAAATAACCAAATAACTCCAGACACCGTTTGCGATAAAAGAAAGGATTGCACCGGCAAACAGAATCTATTATTAGAACTAATAGAAGATCAAGAATGGATAGATAGTGATGAAGACATAGAAAAGAATTATAATTTAATAGGAACAGTTTTTGCATTTTGCTCGTCTAATCCTACCAGGATACCAATGACAAATATAACATTGCATACTACCTACTCCTTTATGTATTTCAAATATGTGTGAACATTCTTCTTCTTTGATATTTACTAAGGAAAAACTGGCTATTGCTTCATTTAGTTTTTCTAATCCTATATATATATATATATATATATATATCCTTAGGGCTCGTTTGATATAAAGGATAAGAGATAATTACTTTTGAGATTAATTTTAGAATTAGTTTATCCCATATTTGTTTGGGATAAAATGCATGGGACAACTCATTTAGAGATTAGTTATCCCGAGATTGTAGTGTTATTTTTATCCCATATTGTAAGTGAGATAGCTAATCCCGTGATAGCTAATCCCAAGATGATTAATACTGAGATAATTTATTTCCAACCAAACGACCCTTAAAATTGTGTGCAGAATTTACTAGATATTTCAATTCAGCCTTATATTATTAACTATTCAAAAATAGTAAGTACTATTTATTAAGCATTTTCGCTGACATGACATGGGATGTGTAACACCTATAATCAACTCACTATTGTGGCTATCCTTGACACCTATAATCATCGAGGACAAATAGTGTTGGTCTAACTTTGGATATTTGTTCACGGGCACAAAGTAGTACAACATTAATGAAAGCGACTTTGCCAATGATCCCAGCCAGAAATCGTCCTTTTATATTAAATGTCATGTGTTAAAATAAAGCAACCAGCCGACACTCAGGGGGCGGCTCTTAAGCTTAATAGAAAAGGCAGTTGCCTTAGCCCCCAATTTTAGGGAGCCTCATTTTTTAGCAATAAGGGGTTATTTGGTAGTTAGTGAAGAGGTAGTTTATTCATGTATTAATTTTTGTATAAGTTATACAATATTTAGTAGCTAGTTAGGAAGAAAGTTATTCATGTATAAAATTAATATGATGCTTGATTTGCAATTTAGAAATCCACATAATTAACACCATATATAAGTTATGAGAACATTGATATATTATCTTATGCGGGTAGAAGATGGAATAGCTAATACCTGCATAACTAGTACCTGCATTATTAAACTTACATAATTTTAACCATCTACCAAACAACCCTCAACTGTATTAGTAAAAATCAGTTATAAAAAGATTATTAATAACTTGGCATCTCAAAAGATTAGAAGAATAGACTTCAACTGGAAACATATATCTTTTTTTTTTAGTTTAAGGCCTCCCATTTAATTTTGACCTTAGGCCACATATTTGCTTGAGCCGCCCCTGCCGACACTTATATATGATTGACGAATCTTTATTTCTTCAGTATCATAATATATTTTCTTGTTTCAGTATGTAAACTGTTAAGAGGATTTTTTTTAATTAAAAACAGTTTTATCTTTAAATTAGAAAATAGTTTCAATTTTTACAACTCTCCTTTACATTTTAAAACAAAAGTCAAATGTCAAAGTTGAGATTTTTTGCATCCCCACAATATTTAAGAAAACAAACTAATAGAAAAATAGTTAAGCCATTATAGTACCTTTAATGAACGAGTTTAAGATATATTACATTGTTAATTTAAAATTTTTATCACCATCTTATCATCAGTTGTTGTCATAAAAAGTGTTACTCCCTCCGTTTAAAAAATAATGAACTACTTTCCTTTCTAGTATGTTTAAAAAAGAATGACCCCTTTCCTTTTTTGGCAACACTTTAATTTCAACTTTCCACATGACATGTTTAAGACCATAAGATTAAAGGACAATGATACATTTGACATAACTTTAATTTAGGACCACAAGATTCAAAAATCATTCTTTATTTTCTTAAACTCCGTGCCAAGTCAAAATATGTCATTCTTTTTGAAAGACCAACTCAATTATATTACTCCAAAAACTAGTTCACCGGAGAAGGATTGTCCAGTCCATATAAGGAGATAACCAATTCCTTTTTCATCCGATGTGAGACTCTTTAACACCCCACCTAATTACACCAGACATTTTGTGTGTGAGCAATTTAATATGCTATGTGGGGAGCAAAGGATAAACAGGTCCTCCCCAGATCATGGGTCCTAATATACTATTAAGGACTGTACTAAGAGTGAATGTTCAAGTGAGACTAGTTGTTGGTGAAATATTACAAATGTTACAATTGAAAATACAAAAAATGAAGAAAATGAAATAATCTTTTTCTTGGCTGAGGCGCGGATATCTCGCTCTTTTTAAGGAGATTCAAGCCCACTGCAGCAAATGTTTTCACCGGTCTAGCAATAAACTTCTTGACTTGTCCCCTCCAGGATACAACAACCTCCTCACAAAGTACAACTCAACAAATTCTGGACAAGAGTTGAGTTTAAAGCTCCATAAAAAAGAACACCTCCCTTCAACTAATAAACTTTCTTTTTTACTAACTTGTGAACTCTATATTATCTTGTGCTACCAAAAAAAAATATGCAAGACCATCACTATTTATAGGTGAGGAAATCTTCCATGCAATGAATATGAAGAATAAATGGGAAGATAAAAGTGGTAGATAAATGGCTTAGAAGTTACAAGAGTTACAAGAAACTTATGACCACATTCTTACCACTAACTCATAAGGTTAATTAGCATAAAATGCTAACAAATAAAGAGATTAAGCTGCTGCACAAGTAAGCAGCCAAACGGATGGAGTAACTCACCATTAACTAAAAGAAAATGGCATATAATGCCGTTAGTTTAATGGTAATAATGTTGCAGCATGTTAGAGGCAGTGAAAGGATAAGAAGTAAATGACATAGTGCCTTCAAGGAAGAAGAACGTGCTGCTCAAAAGATGCAATTTAAATCAATAAGTTCCAAAGAAGTAATGCAACATCATTACACTCCATTATGAGCAATAAAAATCTGAAGCAAATTAATATAATTAAGTATATATTAAAATGCTAACCCTTCAATCCCCCACTCATTTTAATATTATCATAAGAGAGTTTATTAGCTGAAGGAAGACTACCATGCATAATGAAGGTGTGCTCTGCATTGAACCTCCACTTAGTAAAACAGTAATTTTTACTCCAGAGTCGTAGTGGTCTCAGACTTGAACTATGACTGCTTAAGGGAAATAAAAAGTTACTGCTTCCACATAATAGTCAAGGTGTTGACATGAGCTTTATAGCCAGCACATTACGGCCTTGTGCTATCCCGGTTTCATGAGTGTATTTGAGAATGAGCCCGATTCTCATAGGAAGTGGCCTACTTCCACACTCACATAGGTGAAATCTGTCGAGAGTGCTCCTGTAATTTTAGCACCCTACTCATACGAGCTACAGAATTTCATTAAGAGTTTTTTAAAACTCAACCTCACAAAACATTGCAGGAAGAATGCACTCACATCATAGGGAGGGATAAAAAATAGTGCATTTTTTTTTTACAACAAGTCATCATGTGATTCGTTTTTCCCATTGAACCTGGTTATAGGATCTCTAGTCCCCAGGTTGGGTTTCCTCACATATGACTTAGTAATTTACTGGCTTCAATCCCATCCCCCTCGATGTACTCCAGATCTTTTCTCTTGCTAAGGCCTTAGTCAAAGGATCTGCAAGATTATCACAAGATTTGACATAATCAACATTAATGGTACCATTTGTCAAATATGATCTCACATTACTATGTTTTCTCCTTATAGGTCTGGATTTACCGTTGTAATAACGGTTTTGAACTCTACCAATTGCAGCGGTGCTATCACAATGAATTAAAATAGGAGGAATTGATTTTTTAAAATAAGGTATTTGAAATAACAAATCTCTCAACCAATTCGCTTCCTCACTAGCTGAAGCTAAAGCAATTAGTTCAGCCTCCATAGTAGAGTTAGCAATAATTGTTTGCTTTTTTGATTTCCAACAAATAGCACCACCACCCAAAGTAAATACATAACGAGTAGTAGATAAAGAATCACCTGATAAAGTGTTCCAATCCGCATCACAAAAGCCTTTAAGTACAGCAGGATATTTTTTATAGAACAAACCACAATTTTTTGTTCCTATTAAATATCTCATTACTCTTGTTATAGCATGCCAATGTTCATTACCTGGCTTGCTAGTAAACCTGCTAAGTACTCCTACTGCATACGCAATATCAGGCCTAGTGCAATCAGTCACATATCTCAAACTTTCAATTATACTAGCATATTCCTTTTGATTTATAACATCATTTTCACTTTCAACTGGAAACAAGTGAACACTAGAATCAAAAGGAGTTACAACATACTTGCAATCAAGAAAATTATATTTTTTCAATATTTTCTCAATATAATGTGACTGGTCAAGGAAAATTCCATCACATGTTCTAGTAATTTTTATTCCTAGAATTACATTTGCCTCACCAAGATCTTTCATATCAAAATGACTTCTAAGAATATTTTTAGTCTCTCCAATAACATTCATGTTAGAGCCAAAGATCAATAAATCATCAACATATAGGCAAATAATAACATGCTAATTATTCCAAGACTTCTGATATATGCACTTATCACACTCATTTGTTTTAAAGCCATTATCAATCATGCAGGAATCAAACTTTTCATGCCATTGCTTAGGTGCCTGTTTCAAGCCATATAGGGATTTAGTAAGTTTACATACTTTGCTTTCTTGACCAGCTTCAACAAAACACTCGAGTTGTTCCATGTAAATTTCCTCATTCAGGTCTCCATTTAAAAAAGCAGTTTTTACATCCATTTGATGAATTTGTAAATCAAAAATTGCAGCAATAGCAATTAAAAGTCTAATGGATGTAATTCTAGTTACCGGAGAAAAAGTACCAAAAAATTCTAGACCTTCTAGTTGTTTAAAACCTTTAGCAACTAGTCTAGCCTTATATTTATCAACCGATCCATCCGGTTTTAACTTTTTTTGTAAGACCCATTTACATCCAATTATTTTACAACCCGGTGGTAAATCAACTAGTTACAGCCTCTTTCCAAAAAATAGCATCATGTGAAGACAAAGCTTCTTTTAAAGTGAGAGGGTCATCTCCAACATTAAAAACATAATAATCAGGACCAAAATCTTTTTCTACTCTAGCTCTTTTACTTCTTCTTAACTCAAATCATCATTTTCTTTATTTTTCAAAATAGAAGTCAAAGAACTAGGTAGTTGCAAAATATTTTCTTGAATCCTTTGACCCCCACTATATTTAGAATCAAAAGGAAATTTATTTTCATGAAAAATAGCATCACCAGATTCTATTATAATATTATCTTCAAGATTAAAAAATCTATAGGCTGTACTATTTGAAGCATAACCAAGGAAAGCACAAGTAGTAACTTTTTTACCCAACTTAGAGATTTTAGGATCCATTAACCTTACATAGGCTAAGCAACCCCAAACTCTTAGATATCCCAAATTTGGCTTATGACCTTTCCACAATTCAAAATGTGTCAATTTTGTCTTTTTATGAGGCACACGATTCAACACATAACAAGCAGTCAAAAGAGCTTCACCCCAAAAATTTAAAGGTGCACTAGACTCAATTAACATGGCATTAGTTAACTCAACCAAAGTTCTATTTTTCCTTTCCGCTACACCATTAGATGCAGGACAATAAGGAGGAGTAGTTTCATGAATTATACCCAATGATCTAACAAAAGAATTAAATTCATTAGACTCATATTCACGACCTCTATCACTTCTTATTCTTTTTATTTTTCTATTAAACTGATGTTCAACTTCATGGAGAAAAGTTTTAAGATTCTCAAAAGCATCACTTTTATTTTTCATTAAGTAAACATATGTAAACTTAGAAAAATCATCAATGAAAGTGATAAAATATCTATTTCCTCCACGAGTTAAAAATCCTCCAAGTTCAGAAATATCAGTATGAACTAATTCTAATAAATCAGTTTTTCTTTCAACTTGAAAATGAGGTCTTTTTGTGATTTTGGCTTTACTACAAGCCTCACATTTTTCAAAATTCTTTTTAATCATTGGAATTAATCCTAAACTGCTCATGATTCCCACATAACGATTATTAATATGACACAAACGAGCATGCCAAAAATTAGTAGAAGAAAGCATGTAAACAGAAGTAGAAGTTTTATTCATTTCAATATTCAACTTGAACATCTCATCACATGCATATCCCTTACCCACAAAAATACTATTTTTCACAATTACATATTGGTCAGATTCAATAATCTGTTTGAAGTCTGCTTTATTAAGAGGAAAACTAGACATCAATTTTTTTCTCATGGAAGGAGTATAAAGTACATATTTTAAAATTAATACCCTTTCAGAAGTAAAACTCAACTTGACATCTCCCGTTCCAAGCACTTAAGTGGTGTGAGAATCTCCAAGCATGATGGTTTTGAATTCCTCAAAAGGAGTATATTTTTTAAACCAGTCTTTGTCATAGCAGACATGACGGTTTGCACCAGAGTCAGCCCACCATCCATCAACATTCTCCACCATGTTTATGTCTGTTATCACCGCCACAAATGGTTCTTCGGTAACGTTTGCCTGAGGTGTAGGCCCACGTTTTCGAAATTTGCAAAATCGAGCAATATACCCACTCTTGCCACAGACAAAGCACGGTCTCTTTTCTTGAACATGTTGATTTTTTGCTTGGTTATTTCCACCATTATTGTCCTTGGGATGTGTACCATTATTTTTCTTGAATTTTTTCTTCTTAGGCTTCAAAGAAGTATTTTTGTTAGTTTCAGGAGTAGCATTATTTGAAGTAGTTAAATTTACCTTCGGTGTGATGTTGTTCTCTTCTGTTTGCAAAAGTGCATCTTGGCCCCTTGCCTCCTCTTCCATGCGGATTTTCATTATCAACGTTTCAAGAGAAGTTTCCTTTTGTTTGTGGCGCATGGATTTTTGAAATTCCTTCCATGAAGGAGGAAGTTTATCCACTATGCCACAAACAATAAGATTATCTTCAATTTTGACCTCCTCGAACCTGAGCTCTCCAACAATCATTATAAAATCTTGAGCTTGGTCTACCACTGATTTGTTGTCCACCATTTGGAAACGAAAAAATCTGCTAGCGGCATATTTTTTCGCTCCAGCCTCCTCGGTATCATATTTACTCTGCAATGCTTTACAAATTTTCTTTGCACTAGAGTAAGTTCTATCATAATAATCATAAAAATTTCAGATAGACAGTTAAGTAAAAAAATACCGACACTTGTAGGAGTCAACATCGTACTTTTCAACTTTCTCTTGAAGAGAAACAAGTTCATCATCATTCATGGAAGAGTTATCTACTTTGTTTGGATTCTTCTCAGTTAACACATAAGAAACATTGAGAAGACTTAAGTAGAAAAGTACTTTACCCTTCCACCTCTTGAAATGAGCACCGTTGAACCGGAATGGCTTGTTAAGATCTCCCATCTTGACATCCGCAGATTTTTCAATTGTTGCCATTGACTCTCCTTAAAATTGTTGGTGAAATATTACAAATGTTACAATTGAAAATACAAAAAATGAAGAAAATGAAATAATCTTCTTCTTGGTTGAGGCGCGGATATCTCGCTCTTTTTAAGGAGATTCAAGCCCACTGCAGCAAATGTTTTCACCGGTCTAGCAATAAACTTCTTGACTTGTCCCCTCCAGGATACAACAACCTCCTCACAAAGTACAACTCAACAAACTCTGGACAAGAGTTGAGTTTAAAGCTCCACAAAAAAGAACACCTCCCTTCAACTAATAAACTTTCTTTTTTACTAACTTTTGTGAACTCTATATTATCTTGTGCTACCAAAAAAAAATATGCAAGACCATCACTATTTATAGGTGAGGAAATCTTCCATGCAATGAATATGAAGAATAAATGGGAAGATAAAGGTGGTAGATAAATGGCTTAGAAGTTATAAGAGTTACAAGAAACTTATGACCACATTCTTACCACTAACTCATAAGGTTAATTAGCATAAAATGCTACCAAATAAAGAGATTAAGCTGCTGCACAAGTAAGCAGCCAAACGGATGAAGTAACTCACCATTAACTAAAAGAAAATGGCATATAATGCCATTAGTTTAATGGTAATAATGTTGCAGCATGTTAGAGGCAGTGAAAGGATAAGAAGTAAATGGCATAGTGGCTTCAAGGAAGAAGAACGTGCTGCTCAAAGGATGCAATTTAAATCAATAAGTTCCAAAGAAGTAATGCAGCATCATTACACTCCATTATGAGCAATAGAAATCTGAAGCAAATTAATATAATTAAGTATATATTAAAATGCTAACCCTTCACTAGTCACTAAGGTCATGAGGTCCTGGTACACATACGTAGCCAATAGGCAACACAGGAAGATAAAATGGTTGTTATTCATTAGTAAAAGTAAATTGTGTCTTTTTGACCATTCTGAAATTGGGAAGTTGGTCTTGGTCATTTTTCAAGGTGACAAATTATTATTAAATATAGATATGTGTCATTATTTTTTAAATTCACTAAGAAAGAAAATAAAATGTGTAATATGAATTGGGACAGAGGGATTAGTTAATAAAATGATAGTAGAATAATTAAAATTTTCCTGCTTCTATAATACTTGAATGCCCCATATAGATGAAAATAGCGGGAAAGATGTTATAGAATGAACATAATCATTGGGTATTTTGGATTTAGACAACAGTACTTTATTCATTATATTAATTAATAATGCATTTCATATGCATTACAATTACACACAATACATTAATATTCAAACGTACAAGATCACCAGTCGGAATAGAGTAGTAAAAGTACAACCTCTTAGCTAGCTAGCAATATGTAGGAGCTAGCACTTAGACAGCATTGAGGAAGAAGCTTTGAATGCCTTGTATTCCGTCGTTACCACAGTAATTTGGTCCGGTTCCACAAAAACCCCATTTACTACAACACAGTCCAGCAGGACATGGTTTCTGGGCTCCGCATGATCCCGGTTGGTAGACAGCATTGAGGAAGAAGCTTTGAATGCCTTGTATTCCGTCGTTACCACAGTAATTTGGTCCGGTTCCACAAAAACCCCATTTACTACAACACAGTCCACGAGGACATGGTTTCTGGGGTCCGCATGATCCCTGTTGGTAGACAGCATTGAGGAAGAAGCTTTGAATGCCTCTCATGCTATTCTTGGTTAGCGTAGTTGTACTTTTTTTATCACCACCTTGTATTCCGTCGTTACCACAGTAATTTGGTCCGGTTCCACAAAAACCCCATTTACTACAACACAGTCCAGCAGGACATGGTTTCTGCGCTCCGCATGATCCCGGTTGGTATAGTAGGTCTGATGATGTACTGCCTTGTTCAAGCTGGCCAACGTTTTCATTAGCAGGCAAATCAAAGGGATCAGATGGCTTGGCTGAGACCTTAAGGAGGAGGAACAAAGCCAGAGCTAAAAGGCTAACGAATGCACTTCCTTTCATTTTGTGGATATATTGTTATATTATGAGATGTAGTCTCATCGATGCTAGCTGGGGTATATATAGGAAAAAAATTACTCCTATATATCAAAGGGAATATGCTTACGCATCAACTCCACTTGATTGATATTAATTTTGTTCTGCATGTGGTCAAAATTTTTGGAAAACATTTTCTTTAGAAAATAAATTCTTTTAAAAAAATGAGTAAAACGACTTCCCTAGTGGAAATAGAAAAAACAAGTTTCATTCCACATCGATTGTCTTCTCCCCACCCTTCAACACACCTCATCTAACTATCATTTCCCACCAACCCACCAACCACCCGCACCTCTCATATTATTTGTTTAGATTATACATAAATGATTTTAAGATAATACTTTTTGTTTGCATATCAAACACAAAAAAATTAAGTAGAAAGTCACTTATTTTCCTAAATTTTTCTTTCATGAAAAACATTTTCCTTTGTACCAAGCATATCTCATGGACAATTTTTGATAGCGATTGAATTATGTTATCTTCGTTTCAATAGACAGGATTGAGCAGTATCAACTATTTTGAAACAACGAGCATAGTATCCAACAAGACCCAATTCTTAAGAGATAAACTGGAAAATTTGATCTATTTTAAGTGCGGTGAGAATTCTTTAATTTTGTTTGTAATTAATTAACTTCACAGAGTAATTTTTAAACATAATAACGTCCATCAGGGCTTACATATTCAGATATGTGAAATAGATCCTAATTAAATAACATAGTGATGTTGGTTTAAATTTGTGATTAATTAAGGACCACTAAGTAATGTTGGTTTAAATTTGTGATAGAAAAAAGCTTTATAGCCATGATTAATTAAGGAGCCACTAAGTAATGTTGGTTTAAATTTGGATATTTTTTCATGGAGGGCACAAAATATATGACTTGTACATATGTTGATTTTTGACCAGAATAAAAAGATTTTATTATACTTTAATTTGGATAAACATGTTGAGAATCTCTAATCTCTAATTTATATCTCTAATATATTAAAAGTGTGAAGGTCCTTATAAATGTTGTTTGAACTTTTTGCCCTTCATTAAAAATCTCCGCTTTAGAGAAAATTGTCTGTTCACTTTTTTCCTCAAATAATTGTCATTTAATTATTGACTTTGAAATTAATTAAAGTCCTTATTTTATTTAGCAAGAAATCATAATATTTAGTACTTCTAAATCAATTAGAATTTTACCTTATATAAAAAAAGAAATTGCACAATTCTATTTAAGTAATATTTTGATCAAATTTTAATTGAAACCTACAGCATCCAAACTCAAATTATTAAGTTATTATTATTATAGAATAAACCCTAAGAATATGTACTACATGCGTGTACTAATTCTTTTACTTCACACAAAATTATAATTATTGTATATATTACCAAAATAGCATGCTTTTTCATGCATAATCTATTAACTATTTTTATTTTATTTATAATATTTTAGGTAAGAAATTATAATATTTAACACTTTTTAATTAATTAGAACTTTACATTATACTAAAAAAAATTCCTAGAATTCTATTTAAGCAACATAAGCATCTTTTACCTCTAGGTTTTCTTCTTAATTTGATGGTTTTGATTTAAGTTGTGTTCGTACAATAATTATTATTATCCAAAATGCCTTTCTTTATTTTTTTTTTTAATTGATAGCTTTAAAGATTTAATATGCATTATACATAATCAATAATTGATAATGAATTCTCCTCTTTTAATAATTTCTTGTTTTTCTCTTTCAGTTGAAAATTTCTGATCGAAAAATATGACAAAGTAAGTATATTGCCTCCGAATGACAAAGCCAAAAAATCAAAGGTATATGTTAAATTTGTAGAATTCATTAAATTATGTTTTCCCTATACGTATATATTTATTTAGCTTTAAGAATCTTTAGGATTAGGGCTCCTTCAGTCAATTAATTAATATTATTTAAATTAGTTGTCTCTCTTTGTTAAACCTCAGACCAATATTCTTCTACAACTAAAGTAGCGAGGCGAAAAATTAGGTTTAGACCAATAATCTTCCAAAAACTACCGTAGTGGGAAGAAAAAATAGGTTTAGGTTTAGAATTTTTTTTTAACCAATTTAAATCTTGATAGTATCTATGATTGAAGAGATAGATTTACTTGTGATTTGAGGTAAGTTTTCTAAATTTTTTTCGTTCTTGAAGTTTAAAATAATAAATCATCGTGTATTCATGATAGCCAGTTGCTAATTGCAAAGTTAATAATTTAAAATTGATTTATTTACTATGTTGTACAGATTATTAATTTGGATTGTCGTGATAACTTTTGTGTTCTTTATTCTTATAGTTTAATCACAAGGCAAATTTTGCCTCTTTATTTCCTTTCATATCAAACTATTTGCTATTCTTAAAACTTCAATCATATTTAAAAAATGAAATTAGTAAATTGTATCTTTAATATTTTTAACATAAAGTATTTCGACAAATAATATCTACCATTAGAGTTAGAAATAGTAATCACTGTTAGAAAAAAATACACTTATGATAAGAATTTGCTAATCATTTGTTAAAGGAAACAGAGCAAAACTAGAAATACAATAGAAAATATAAATACATTTTTATTGGTTATAGGTTTCAAGAGAAGTCATCAAGGACATTAAGAAAAACTAGCTAGGAAACTAAAAATAGATTATGGTATCTATTTGTATTGTCAAGTGTGTCAAGTGAAATTGTAAGTATGCTGAATTATGATTTTCTTTACATTTTGGCACTTCTGAATCAATAGAAGGAACCTTCCCAAAATCTGAAGGCATCAATCTAAGCATATGTAATTTGAGAATTTTTTATTTTTTACTTTTTTTAGGTATATAAAAGCTTCAACGAGCATGAACGTGTATCAATAGAAAATTGTAGCGCTGGAACTTTTAGTCGGAGAAAATTTTGTTATGATTGGAGCTCTATAAAGTTCATTACTTGGATGGAGTCAAACTCTGCTCTATCAAGTACTAAAGGACAATCTCATACGTGATCCATGTTAATTTTACAATACATCTGGTAAAATTTGAAGTTATACTGCTCAAAGATTTGATAATTTGTTTTTCTTTAATTTTGATTGTATTCTTTTCCTCTCTCTATATGCACATATTTATGTTACAGTAATATGTTTTTCTTAATTACAAAGTTTGGGTCTGAATATTGAACTCTTACCTATTTTCTCCATGATTTTTTCAATCTACCTGTCTATTCAGCAAATAAATAGCAGTTCTTAACAATATTGTAAGCATATTATGCTCTATATGTCATGCAGACATGTATTATCTCTTCATAGTTATTAAATAGCATCTGAAAAGATACTACGCAAATAATACTTCAAATACCTTTAGTTATGTGTATAATACAAATATACAATAACAAATTATCATATATTCTTAATAGACAATCGCTGATTGAATTTTTTTTTTTTGTGAAATATTAATAGTATCAATGATTAAAGAAACAAATTTGCTTGTGGTTTGAGGTAAATTTTCTAAAATTTTGATATGATTTTTATGTTTACAAAAATAAAGGTGCAATAATGAAATTCAAGAAAAGTTATAGTGAAACAAGTCATTTATTATTATGAAGGTGTTAAGTGAAAGTGCAATAATATATGCAGTTGAGGAAGTTTTTATAATTAGATAAACCTGTAATTAAAATTGTTCATTCACTCCTGCCGAATGATGTTTATCATATTTATTTTATTGAGTTGTGCTTTTCTTCCTTAATCCATGCAGATTCATCATTTTGTAAGTTCATCGAGGGTCTATCAAAAACAGTCTCTCTGTCATACAATGGTAGTGATACGGTATGTATCTATCATCCATAGACTACACATATGGGATTATATTGAAAATTATCTTGACATCGAAGACATAACTATTAAATCATAATTTTTGTAAGTTTGTCACACATTTTTGTTTTTCTTCAGTGACATCAGATGTTAAAAGATCACAGCATTACCTAGCTTTGAGCCGAGGGTCTATCGAAAACAATCTCTCTACCCTACAAAGGTAGTGATAAGGTATGTACTCTATCCTCCACAGACTCCACATATGAGATTATATTGAAAATTCTCTTGAAATTAAAGACATAACTATTGAATCATAATTTTTGTAAGTTAGCCGGGGGTCTACCGAAAATAGTCTCTTTACCCTACAAAGGCAGTGATAAGGTTTGTATTCTATCCTCCATAGACTCCATATATAAGATTATATAGAAAATTATCTTGAGATTGAAGACATAACTATTGAATCATAATTTTTTTAAGTTAGCCGAGGGTCTTTCGAAAACAGTCTTTCTACCTAACAAAGGTAGTGATAAGGTATGTATTCTATCCTCCACATATAAAATTATTTTGAAAATTATCTTTAGATTAAAGGCATACCTATGGAATCATAATTTTTGTAAGTTTGTCACATATTTTGTTTTTCTTTAGTGATTTTTCAACAGTAATTGTAGTACCATGTTCAATATCTATATCAACAACAAAAGTTTTGATTATGATAGAGCAATCAAAGCTACAAAAGATACCTTTACTAACAATTTCGCCTATGAAAAAAATATTATGTGAGATGTTTTAGTCATGATAGAGCAATCAAAGTGACAAAAGGTACATAAATTAAGAATTTCGTCTATAAAGAGAATATTTATTTTATCATTTAAATGAATCTTGCATTTATTTTACGGTCAATTTTTATTTAATTTCATATAATTTGTTGTCTTTGTACAATATTTATTCATATGTTTTAAATAGATATAACATTTATGTTAGCGTTAATTTGTATTTTTAAATAATTTTATTTTTTACATATATTTTATTAATTGACGCGAGACACATGTGCAACGCACGTACCCTAAACTAGTATAATTAAATAGTAAAAGTGCACTCTCTCTAACAACTTAAGATTTTAGATGAGATGATCATACACTTTAACATGGTATTAAAGTAGGCAGAGCTAATTTCTGGGATCGAATCTCATCGTCACACTTTATTAACAAGAGTTTTCATGTGCTTGGACTATGAAAATGAATCAGGTCCGCACGTGATGAAGAGGCGTGTTGAAAATACAATTAAATATTATAGGAACTCTCTTTAACAATTTAAACTTTTAGATGAGATAATCATAAACTTTTACAAACACATATTAGTGCACGTGCTAAAATTCTCAAGTAAAAAACTCTGACGTTTATTATTACTATTATCAACAATATGGTCCACTTAGATCTAGGACAACATCAATAAAAGCAACTTGCCAGCTAGAAATCGTCCTTTTACTTCAACGTGATGTATTAAAAATGAAGTCCTTATATTTTCAGTATCATAATGTATTTTCTTGTTTCACTATCTAAATTATTTTTAACCAAACATTACGAGGAATTTTTTAATTAAAAAATAGTTTTGTTTTCTATTTTCTATTTTTTAAACACTCCTTCACATTTTTAAGCAAAAGCCAAACGTCAAAAGCACGCCATTCACGTCCCCTTGTGAATTTACTGAAGCAAAAAAGAAGCCTTTTGTAACATTGGTCCGGAATGAGTATTCAATTATTGCCATGTGAAATAGTACAAACATTACTGTATGACGTCCTAAAAATTGAGTTTTTTGCATCCCCACAATATGTAATGGCACGTACCAGTACCCAAAATCAGAATTCAATTATCATAAATAATGTGAAATATTAATGTACCCTCACTACAACACAATGCATTTATAGCTACAAAATCTAAGCTATGAATTTAAAAATCTTAGCTATTATTTAATAATAGCCACAAAAATTTAAATTTTGTAGTTATTTACATATTCGTAAAATTTCTTAGCCACGAAAATTAAACTGATAAAGTTAATTTCTCATTTTTGCTACAATTACTAACAATTGTGACAATAGTTGCCTAAATAGCTACAACTTTGTTGCTACAATAAAATTTTATAGTTGGTCATAAGTCTTTGCGACACAAAAAAAGTTATTGTAGCAACAGTAACTTTTTAGCCACAATAAAAAAAAAAGGGCATCTCGGTGCACTAAAGCTATCGCTATGCGCGGTGTTCAGGGAAGGGCCCTACAATAAACTATTTGAAAAAAAATATTGTAGCTAAATTAAATGTTTTGCTTCAAGATATAAAAAATTGTGGCAATAATTAAGTGATATAGCCACGTCTTTTTTGCTATGATAAAATTTAGTAGCTAATTATTATATTTTGCTACGAATTGAAATTTGCTGTAGTAATTAATAACCTTTTAGCCATGAAATTTATTCGAAATAAAATATTATAGCTAAATATATCTTTTTGCTTCAAAATATAAAAGAAATTGTTGCAATAGCTAAATGATAAAGTCATAGATTTTATGATACGATCGAGTTTCGTGGCTAAAATTTTTAACTTTTGCCATATGTTGAAATTTGTTGTAGCAATAATGACCTTTTAATCATGAAAAATGCTAGTCAAAACAAAAAATTGCATCAAAATAAATATTTTTGTTTTGAATATTAAAAAATTGTGGCAATAATTGACTTAATAATAGCTATATAAATAAGTTTCATGAAAAATAATTTAGAATTATTATTGTAATAAAATTTTGTAGCTAATAATTATTTTTTACCCCGAGCTAAAATTTATTGTAGTAATACTAATCTAGTGTATTTAGAGGTATTAATCGTTTGATTCTATTCAATTTTAAATGTCTACTTGTCGATTTAAAATATAACTTAATTAAATAAATAGGTGATCGTATCTAATTAATTTTGATTAACTAATTATATCAAACTTAAATATAACTTCACTAAGTCTCACTGAAGCTTCATCTTGATCGAGAACTTAATTCCAGAAATGTTATTTTGACTCAAATTAAACATGTTTCATTAAAATAATATTTTGTCAATCTAATGTGATTGGAGGTGTTGATCGTTTGATTTAATTCAATGTTACAACTTGCAAGTCTTAAATATAACTTAAATAAATACTTGATTATACTTATTTCAATCAACTAATCATGTCAAATTTAGGAAAACTTTAATAAGTTTCATTCATATTTTACCCTGCCTAAGTCAGTGACGGAGCTAGAAATTTGACGAAGAGTGTGCAAATTTTTCTTCGCAATTGCGTTAAGGGTGCAAAATTAAATACACACTCATAATAGCTAACATTTAGCCTATATTCACAACATAATTTTTTGACGAAGGGTGTGCACCTGACCACCATTTGATGTAGGTGGCTCCGCCCATGGCCTAAGTGTTTTCGAAATTGGTATTTAACTTGGACATGATTTATTGAGAAAATATTTTTAAAAATTTAATTTAGTGTAATTAAAGATCATGTTTATTATTTGACTTGATTCAATTTTATAGAATCTTACTTGCAAGTTTCAAATAATAAACTTAAAATTAAAAAAAAAGGATAATCTTCAACAATATATAATTATATAACTACTTATAATCTCAAACTTATCAAGCCAATATTTTTATTTCATTGCAACCTGTTATCTTCAAATGTTAATTGTATTGTTTTTAAAATGTATAATTGATAATTTTGTGATGATGACACTTACATCACAATATTATTTTGCTTCTTCTATTATATATAAATAGATTAGATAAATTTTCAAATATCGACAATTTTATTTTATTTTTGTATTTTCTATTTTAAACTTCACATTTAATTCATACAATTCATTTTAAATTCATATAATTTTTATATTTTCAATTTAAACTAAAAATAGTAATTCGAATTCATATTCTTATTTAAATTCAAATTGAAGTATGACTCCGCCATAATAGAGCACTTTAATATGGATTTGAATTCACGTTATTGATATAAGAAAAATTAAATTGATATGTTTTTTATTTGAAATTTCTATCTTAAAATAATTTTCAAACCTGAATTTTATAGTAACTAACACTTGTCATCACAATATTATTTTACTTATCTGATTCTATATAGATAGATTTTTTGATATAAATAATTTTATTTTATTTTATGATTTTCTATTTTAAACGTGATGTTCTAATTTACATAAATCATTCTAAACTCATATACAACAACAACATACCTAGTGTAGTTTAAGAAGAGTAGAGTGTACGCACACCTTATCCCTACCTTAGAAATAGAGAAAATCATTTAAAATTCAAATCCATATAATCATTTTTTTTGAATTACTATGTTTTAGTGTGAATTGAAAATATAAAATTAAATTAAGAATAATCATAAATTTAACTAAACACTATGAGTTAAAAATTTATTAAAATAGGAGAAAAGATAACAAAACTAGCGATATCATGAAGGACCAAAAAAGTTGATAAGGAATATATATTCTAGAATAATATTTATTTCAAATAAAATAGTTAACTTTTTTCATTAACTTAAAGTAAAATATATATTTATTATTATTTCATTAGATAAAATTTGTTAGTTATTAATAGTAATAGAATTTGTAAAAAAGAAAGCAAAAACATACATATAGTACTATAGTAAAGGAAACGAAAAAGGCCAAACAAAAAAATTCTTAAACTTCTATCAATCAAAAAAAATAAAAATAAAATAAAAATCTCAAACCTAAATCTCTCTACAGCCGTGCCTCCACCTTTTCCATTTAGATTCAAACCCCAAAATCATCCCCTCAAAAAATTAAAAATTAGAAAAGCCCAAAATTTCCCTCTAAAATTTTAAAACCTAATCAAATAACCTACTCCCCCTCCCACTTTAAACACCTAGATCCCTTTCCCCTCTCTCCATTTCTTTCTTTCCTTCGCCCCTCACCCTTGCTTATCTTAGTTTGGGGTTCCATTTGAAATTTTTATAATAATTTGCTTATCAACTTTTTATTTTTGTATGTTTTTACAACACGGAATTCTCGAAATAGATGAGATAAGTTTTTACAATATAGGTATTGCATTGAATTGTATATATTTTTGTTAATATAAAGGTAACTTTTTTATCTGCATGGGTTTTAAAATATTGATACTGAAATTTGACATTTTATTACTCATTAGATTATATTGAGTATGTGGAGTATTATTATTGTATTGAAATTTGAGATCTACATCTACATATTTAAGAGGTTTACTTCTTTTGTTGCTTTGCGCTTTTTCTTGTTTTTATTTGTTAAAATTTTAGTAAAAGAATTATATAAGACATATATTTTTCTCCTTGAAATTCTATATATACACATACTTACATATATAATTAGTTGGTCTTGATTTTCTTGGTGCTAATATATTTTATCATTATTGATAGGCATATTAATGGCAAAAGAGCAAGTAAATGACAAATTGGAATGAATGTTGATCAAGTTAAGGTGCACTTGAAGACTGTGGAAGAAGAGATAGAGGAAGACTATGCTGCTTTGAACTCAAACAAGATTGTGTCTCAAACGAATTGTATATTGTGACTACTCTTAAAATTGTAAAATGCAATTGTATGTAACTTGACAATTGTTTTAGAATTTCAAAAATAAATTCGTAGCTACATTATGTAACTTTTATGACGAACAATGCTAGTGGAAAATTCTATTATTGTAACATATCAAGAATATGGCTATAGATTTTCACTTGTTGTAGCAAATGAAGAAGCTCTTTTGCTACCATTTTATTTCTTCTAATAAAAAGAAAATGGGATATGATGCATTTTTAGATCGCAACTAAACATAAATTCTATAATTATCACGTATCAAGAACAGTGCTACAAATTTTTACTTTTTGTAGCAAATGAAGAAACTCTTTTGCTATAATTCTATATATTTCCTGGCTAAAGGCATGAATTCTTAGCTACAATACAAAAATATTTGTGGCAAATATGTTAATTTATAGCTATGAATATTTTTATTTGTAGCTGAATATGAGTACTGGCCACGAGACTAAGCTATAGATACTTAGCTATAAAAGTTGAGTTTGTGTCGCAAATAAATAATTTTTTTGCTACAATACAACATCTTATGGCTACAATATGAAGATAGCTACCAATCTTGTTCCTTGTGGTAAAAGAATAAAATCATTTGCTATAAGTATTTTTTTTCGTGGCAAAAACTTTTTACCATCACAACTACAACACAAAAAATCTCGTAGCTAAAAGTATTAATCCTTAGCCATGGATCATGTAAAGTCTGTAGCTAACTTTTAGTTACGCCACATCTTGCTACAAATGCTACGGAAGAAAGTTTGGTGGCTAAAGTGTTTAGCCATGTTAATTTTCCTATTTAGCTACAACATACTCTGTAGCAATATATGCATTTTGTTGTAGTGCCTAAAAGTAGAGTTTTTTTGCATCCCCACAATATATTACTGGCACGTACGTGCCCAAAACTTTAAGAAAAACCAGTACTAATAGAAAATAATAAACCATTGTAGTAACTTTAATAAATGAGTTTAATATATTAAAGGTCAAATACATCGCCAGTCTTCTAAACTTGGCACAAATTTTCATTTTGACACATCAACTAGACGTTGTTCATTTTAAACTCCTAAACTAGTACCCAACTATGTCATTTTGGCAAAGAGATAGATATTTGTTGACTGCAAATGGAAAATATTCTATGACTTCTAGTTATAATGCTATGCTGAGTGGATTTACTAGAATACCTGAGGCAAAGTTGATATGGAGCTCCATTATGTTGCCTAGACAGAGAGTTTTGGTGTGGCTGGCCTACCAGGGTAGGGTAGACTGCTGACTAAACAGAGGTTTAGTAGACTCCATGTGCCAGTTGATGATGTAGTATGTACCCTGTGTGGAAGGGAGGATGAAACACAAGACCATCTGTTTGCAAGCTGCAGGTGGATCACTGAAGTTAAGGACAAGCTATCTAGTTGGCTTGGTGTAGTGAACCAAGAGGGACGGTAAAACAAACCCTGGTCTGGATCAATAGGAGACACTGGAGGCAGTTTAAGAAGGAACTGATAGCAGCAATGTATGGTGTTGCAATCTGCTATGCATGGCAAGCCCGGAACTGGTTGCACTTTAAAGAGATAAATGTTAATACTAACTTAATAGTTACACTGATACAAAAGGAGTTAAGGAGGAGAGTAGACTTACTGCAGGCCTCTAGGAAGGCTAGACATTGTCAATACTTGATACATAGGTTATGTGTAATTAGATAAAGATAGAGTTTCTCTTATTTCTTTCTTCTTGAGGTCTATCTACTTAACACCTTAGCTAGGTTGATAATTAAGATTTTTCTTCTTTGATAACTTTTCTAACTGTATAATGAACCTATTTTGCAATTTTAATTTAGACAAAAGTCTTTATTCATTATATTACATAATGCATTAATATGCATTATCAATACACACATTAATATTTGATCACTTCACCAGTCCCAAAAGAGGAGTAAACGTACATCCTCTAGCTAGCTAGTAGTAATTGGAAATACATGAGCTAGCTAGCGTCTAGACTACGTTGAGCTAGAAGCTTTCAATACCTCTCAAACCATTCTTGGTGGATGAGGTTAGATATTTTTTGCACTAACTTTGACAATATTTACCTGCACAATAGGTGGCGTAGTTCCACACCAACCCTATAAACTACAACACGCTCCATTAGGACATAATCTACCACCAGTTTACTTTCCGCATTGCGGTGAGCGTGGAGGCGTGGACGGGGATGGAGGTGGTGGTGAGGGTGGAGGTGGGGATGGAGGTGGAGGTGGAGGGGAGGGTGAGGGTGGGAGTGGAGAGGGAGGTGGAGGTGAGGGTGACGTGGGGGTGGGGGTGGAGATGGTGTTTTACATTGTCTTTGACATTTTTCAGTAGCACAATAGTTTGATGTGGTTCCACACCAACCAGACATGCTACAACACACTCCAATAGGACATGCTCCACCAGCAGCTTGCCATCCGCGTCGTCCCCGTGGGAACGGGGTTGAACATTGGCTTTGACAGAAATCAGTTCTACAATAGAATCGTGATGTTCCACACCAACCAATGTAACTACAACACACTCCTGTTAATTTTTCGGAGTTGGAGTTGAAGTTGTGTTTGGCCATGAATATAAATTAGATTGTTTTTGAAATTTTATGAGAGAAATATGAGTGAAAAAAGTAAAAACAAGTTTTACTTATTTTCAGTTTTCCAAAAATAATTCTCACTAAAGCGAAATAATTCTTATGGCCAAACACTACTATTTTCACCTTTTTTCACTAAAGTGAAATAATTTTACGAAAAAAAGTGAAACAATTCTCATAGCGAAACGCCTACTTAGTCTTCGTAACCAATTTACTGCAATAATGAACTGGTACAAATGCACTAGTTTAGTGTGCTATATCTATCATAAAATTAAGACAAACTCCATTTTTGAACTGATAAACTTTTAAGTGGGCAAGCTTCTGAAGTTAAAATACACATGACAAATTAGGCAATTAGATAGCAACCCGAGAGATACTAAATCGTGCAGATGAGAAAAGATGTCGTATATATGTTATATATATTAATAAACTTTCAATTTTAAGTTTTACAATTATGAAGTAAGAATTAATCAAATATTATGTATTACTTTCTTTTCATTTTTTAACTTTTAAGTACTATCTTAATTTTGATTAAGCATGACATTTAAGAAAACTAATTTAGGGTATGCGCCCCGCGCATGTACCTTGCTTCAATAAGTTCAATTTTATAATATCACTTCGATATTACAAAAAAAAGGGTCTTGATTAATAAATAAATATGATTTTATTAAATACGAAAAAAACTTAAATAGTAAATTAATATATTCATACAAAATCATACAAAAATATTAAAAACAATTAATATATTCATACAAAATCATATAAAAATATTAAAAACCACTTTAAACTAAATTAATAAAGTAGATTGTATTTTTAGAATGCAAGTGTTAAGAGAAATTGTACATATGAAGTTTTCCAAAAGTGAAATTAATAAAATATTATCTAAGGACTATGATCAATAATTTCTCAAGAGAGATTAAATGAGTTAACTTTATTATCAATCAAAGAATTATTAGAAGAAATCAATTATTACTAATTTTGCTTCTAAAAGTGTAACGACCCTTTTAGTCGTTTTGTGAACTTTCTCATTTTAGCTCTCCTATAGTTTGTATACATGATTTATGACTTGCGGAGATGGGTAGTATCGATTCTCGAGGTATTCGAAAGTGATTTAAGTCATTAGTTGAGTTCTTGGGTTTAAATAGAGTTAAGTTTGATCGCGGTCAACCTTTGATCAAGACGATCCCAAATTGGTGTTTTAGTGATTCCAATAGGTTCGGAACATACCTTTTAGTCAACTTAAATATTTGATTTATTTCTATGGGGTTCCGAATAAATTTTGAGGATCTATTAAAAGTTTGGTTATTTTTGACATTAATTTAATTAATGATTTAATGGGTCAAAACCATAATATATTTACTATGTGGTCAATACAATAATAAATTTAAGTGGGAAGAGTTTACCACATTAGAGAATAATATCGGAGGTTTCCAACTAGGGCAACTTGAGTACGGCAGTTAGCAACACCATATTTTTCCAATCCGCAGCTTCAAGAACGAGCTATCTCGGACCAAGAATTAGGGTGAGTTTGGTAATAATTGTTATATTGCTTCACTGTTAGTAGGATGAGGTATAACTTATTAGCCACCAAAATTTCTTTTAATACAACGGACTACTGAAATGGCATTGAGGTTGTAAAGAAATATTTTTGTCAATTGTTACTTTCTGTTTTCTTAAATTTGTGAACCTAAGTAATAATTATGTAATGGTAAGGTAATGATGACTACATCATTGGGGATTTATGATTGCAGGTGTATGATTTCTGAGCAGTCACTGCATTCGTAATCTTTTGTTAGCTTCGGCTATCAAATACTTTCATGTGGTTTTCGATCTTTCATAATTTTTACAAATTAGGTTTTAGGCCTAGGGTTTTTAGAGTAAGAAGTTATAAAATGGGTGTCGATAGATTCATATTTTTATGGGGATTATGTATTTGAACAGATTTTGACCATTCGGAAGCTTTACGGAAGGGCAAGGCCCTTGCAAATTAGCTTGCATTTGGATTCTTCAGTTGAGGTAGGTTACGGTTTAATTGGAGTTTAGACTCGATTTAATTATGTGTATGCTCCTAAATTGGATGTTGGTGGATTGGTCTTCGGACACACTTGAATTTGATGATATTTGAATTGTTGACACTTGTATGAATAACTATTGAGAGTTGAACTTGATTGAATTGCCTTATGATTATAAGTGTACTTGAAAATTTAGTATGACGAGTTGTATCCTGAGAGATAGTATGAATTTGATAAAATATACATAATATGGTTATGGAGGATCGGGTACCACGCCGGTACGGATATGAATATTGATATTACTTATTTATGGAGGATCGGGTACCACGCCGGTACGGTACATGGACTTAGATTGTCCCCTGCAGGTCATGACTAGTTGGGCAGAAATAAGTCCCTTAGCATGTGTGTACAGACTAATGTTGATAATGAGAGGTTGTGTAGTTTAATAAGATGATAACGAGCTAATGGTGTTCTAATTGTGAGGTTGAGAAGGACATATTTGTTACTTATGGTATTAGTGTTGATTTCGTGGTTGTTTACGGTTTGGTTGATATTGTTGATGGCTACGTGGATTGTTTGTAAGCATTGCTTGGTCCGTCATTAATGTATTTACTGATTTATTGAATACTTGCTATGTGTTGATGCCCATCTACTTGTTATTTGATTTATGTTGTATACATGTTATTAAATTGAGTTGGCCTATGATACCTACCAGTACATAGTGGCTTGTACTGATACTACCCTGTACTCTTCTTTTGTTGAGTGCAGAAAGTGTTCCAGAGGCTCAGACACGACCTCATCTCTAGCGTTTGATAGCTAATCTCGATCCAAGGGTGAGCACTTCATCTCCAGGCTGCCATGGATCATCATATTAGTTCTTGTCCTTCTTTCGGACAATGAGACACTCTTTATCTTTTGTTATTTTAGATATTTCTCTTAGACATGGTTTTTATTTTAGAAGTTCTTGTACGATGACTTTCGGGTCTTGGGGATTTTAATAAGTAGTTTGTTTGATTTTCCGCATTAATTAAAGATTAGTTTGAAATTATTATTATTAAGTTGGTTTTATGATAGTCTCGTCTTCATATTGACTAAATGACAGGGAAAGGTTTTGGGTTAGATGGTTCTCCCACCAAAGTATTAGAGTGGGTGCCACTCATGGCCATTTGGGTCGTGACAAAGTTGGTATCAGAGCCCTAGGTTCGTCGATCTCGTCGTACAAGAACATGTATAGTAGAGTCTTGCGGAACGGTACGGAGACGTCTGTACTTTTCTTCTAGAGGCTACAGGACACTAGGAAAATTCAAATTTTTCTTTCCTTCGTGTTATTACTTGATTTCAATTGGTATCTGGTGATACAAATTGGTATCTGACTTCTTCCATTCTTATTCCCGTAGATGGTGAGAACACGAAGAAATGGAGCAAGAGCAGGGGTACCCGAACCAGCTGTTGGGGCTGCAGTTCGTGGTAGAGGACAGGTGAGGGGAGGACGAGGTAGAGGAAGGAGAGCAGCGCCCGTCAGGGGCAGGCCTCGAGCCACAGGACCGGCTCGGGAGAGGTTAGTATCTCCTCCTCCACATGAGGATATGCCTGAGATGGAGGAGGAGGGAGCGATACCGGTGCGGGATGATGGGATTCCGATTCATGATGGGGCAGAACCAGCCCAGAGAGGTACAACTCCGATTCAGATGTCTTCCGAAGTGATTCAGCAAGTTCTGAGCTTCCTAAGTGGGTTAGCAGGAAACGGGACTATGCCAGCAGTACCCGGGGTTCAGCGTCCGGGGTTGCAGCATGCTACTGCTGTAGCTCCTCAGATGGAACAGATGTCAGGATCAGGTGCTTTTCCGAGACAGGTAGTAGGTCCGGTGATGACTGGAGATGAGCATGACTTGTTTTGTAAGTTTATCAAAATGAAGCCGCCTGTTTTTCGTGGCACCGAGTCTGAGGATGCCTATGAGTTCATTATTGATTGTCATGAGAGAGTTCACAAGATGGGGGTAGTTGAGAGGTATGGTGTGGAACTTGTCACTTTTCAGTTTCAGGGAGATGCCAAGATGTGGTGGAGAGCTTATGTTGAGTGTAGGGCTGCAGGTTCACCTCCGTTGACTTGGACTCAGTTTTATTCAGTTTTTCTAGAGAAGTATGTGCCTCGTACATTGAGGGACAGGAAAAGGGATGAGTTCACTAATCTTGAGCAGGGAAGTTTGTCAGTTGCGGCCTATGAGGCCAAATTCCATTCATTGTCTCGGTATTCATCTCAGCTGCTGCAAACTGAGGAGGAAAGGATTCGTCTCTTTGTGAAGGGTTTGAACACAGGTCTCCAGATTTCTGCTCTTCAGATGGCATCTTCAGGTAAGTCTTTTCAGGAGATGGTTGATTTTGTTAAGAAGGTGGAGGGTGTAAAGCAAGAGGGTTATGCCAAGGCAGCAGGAAAGAAGGCTCGCAAAGGGGGCAGTTTCAGTGGTTCTTATTCTAGGGGTCAGAGTTTGCGGGGATACCCTGCCTACCCTATTCAGTCAGCGATGCCAGTATCTGTTGGGGGTCCAGTAGGGGCTAGCCAGCCGTCTTCAAACTTTGGTGGTTACCTCACTTCATCTTCTTCAGCTCAGCGACCCACCTTAGATCGTACATGTTATGAGTGTGGTGGGGTTGGCCACATTCGAAAGTATTGTCCTAATCTCAGACAGTATGGTCAGTCTGGCCAGCAGCAGACTCCCAGAGCTCCAGCTCCAGCAGGTAGGGGAGGTGGTGGTAATGGAAGAGGTCGTCCACAGGGTGGGCGTGGTGGTCACCAGACAGGTAGGGGTGGTAACCAACCCCATCGAGGTGGTTCTCAGCTCGGCAGAGGTGATGCTCAGACTGGTGATAGGGCCCATTTCTATGCTTTTCCAGGCAGGCCCGAGGCAGAGGCATCAGATGCTGTTATTACAGGTACTATTCTTGTCTGTGACCGGATGGCTACTGTATTATTTGACCCTGGTTCTACTTTCTCATATGTATCTGTCAGTTTTGCTGTGGGGTTGGACATGGTGTGTGATCTACTTGACTTTCCTGTTCATGTGTCTACCCCTGTTGGTGATTCTGTTGTTGTTGATAGGGTTTACCGCTCTTGTTCTGTTATGTTTATGGGGTATCAAACTTGGGCAGATCTGGTGATTCTAGACATGGTAGATTTTGACATAATTTTGGGAATGAGTTGGTTGTCTCCGTATCATGCTATATTAGACTGTCACGCTAAGACAGTGACTGTGGCTATGCCGGGGATGGATAGATTGGAGTGGGAGGGTGATTACAACCCTGCTTCAATGAAACTTATTTCCTTTATTCGTGCCAAGAGGTTGATTGGGAGGGGGTGTTCGGCCTTCCTAGCACATCTACGGGACACTACTGCAGAGGTCCCATCTATTGAGTCAGTTCCTGTGGTGTGTGAGTTCCAAGGGGTGTTTCCTGCAGATTTGCCTGGCATGCCACCAGACCATGACATTGATTTCTGTATTGATCTAGAGCCGGGAACTCGTCCTATTTCTATTCCGCCCTACAGGATGGCTCCGGCTGAATTGAGGGAGCTAAAGGCTCAGTTGCAGGATTTGTTGGGTAAGGGATTTATCCGTCCGAGTGCCTCTCCATGGGGTGCTCCTGTTTTGTTCGTAAAGAAGAAAGATGGTAGCCTTCGTATGTGTATAGACTATAGGCAGTTGAACAAGGTAACAATTCGTAACAAGTATCCTTTACCTCGTATAGATGATTTATTTGACCAGTTGCAGGGTGCATCCATCTTTTCTAAGATTGATTTGAGGTCTGGATATCACCAACTTAAGATTCGCGCTGACGATATTCCTAAGACCGCATTTCGGACCAGGTATGGGCACTATGAGTTTCTTGTGATGTCTTTTGGACTGACTAATGCCCCGGCTGCTTTTATGAGTTTGATGAATGGGATATTTAAACCCTACTTAGATTCTTTCGTGATTGTCTTTATTGATGATATTCTGATTTATTCTAAGAGTAAGGAGGAACATGAGGATCACTTAAGAACTGTTCTGGGCTTATTAAAAGAGAAGAAGCTTTATGCGAAGTTTTCTAAGTGTGAATTTTGGTTGGCTTCTGTTTCCTTTCTGGGGCATGTGGTTTCGAAGGAAGGGGTGATGGTTGACCCACAGAAGATTGAAGCGGTTAAGAATTGGGCTAGGCCCATTTCGGTGACAGAAGTTCGCAGCTTTGTGGGGTTAGCCAGTTATTACCGCAGGTTTGTGAAAGGATTTGCTTCCATTGCTACTCATATGACACGGTTAACTCAGAAGGAGGTACCTTTTGTTTGGTCTGATGAGTGTGAGGAGAGCTTTCAAAAACTCAAGACCTTGTTGACTACTGCTCCTATTCTTGCCTTGCCTGTAGAGGGTAAGGATTTTATTGTTTATTGTGATGCCTCACGTTCTGGTTTAGGTGCTGTTTTGATGCAGGAAAGGAATGTGATTGCTTATGCTTCGAGGCAGTTGAAGCCTAATGAGAGGAATTATCCAACTCATGACTTGGAGTTGGCAGCTGTGGTTTTTGCTCTTAAGATATGGAGGCATTACTTGTATGGGGTTCGTTGTGAAGTGTTCACTGATCATCGCAGTTTACAACATGTGTTCACGCAAAGGGATTTGAATTTGAGACAACGTAGATGGATGGAGTTGCTGAAAGATTATGACATCACCATTCTATACCATCCAGGAAAGGCTAATGTGGTAGCCGATGCATTGAGCAGAAAGTCAGCGAGTATGGGGAGCTTGGCTTATTTGAATGCTACCAGGCGCCCGTTGGCTAGAGAGATTCAGACCCTAGCTAACAAATTCATACGACTTGAGGTTTCTGAAAGAGGAGGATTACTAGCTAGTGTAGAGGCAAGGTCTACATTTCTTGATCAAATCAAGGCTAAACAATTTGAGGATGCTAAGTTGAGCAAAATTCGTGATAAGGTTTTGCAAGGTGAGGCCAAGGAGGCCATTCTTGATGGTGAGGGTGTGTTGCGGATTAAGGGGCGAGTTTGTGTGCCCCGTGTTGATGATTTGATTCATACTATTCTAACTGAGGCTCATTGTTCGAAATACTCTATACATCCTGGTGCCACCAAGATGTACCGTGATTTGCGGCAGCATTACTGGTGGGGTCGGATGAAGCGAGACATAGTTGATTTTGTTGCTAAATGTCAGAGTTGTCAGCAGATAAAGTACGAGCATCAGAAGCCTGGTGGTACTCTTCAGAGGATGCCCATTCCTGAATGGAAATGGGAGAGGATAGCTATGGATTTCGTTGTTGGTCTTCCCAAGACTTTGGGGAAATACGATTCTATATGGGTTGTTGTAGATAGGCTGACTAAGTCTGCACATTTCATTCCAGTTCAGGTGACTTATAATGCAGCAAAGTTAGCCAAGATTTATCTTAAGGAGATTGTTCGGTTGCACGGGATCCCAATTTCTATTATCTCGGATAGGGGTACTCAATTTACCTCTAACTTTTGGGAGAAATTGCATGAGGAGTTGGGTACTAGGTTGGACCTTAGTACAGCTTTTCACCCTCAGACCGATGGGCAGTCCGAGCGAACAATTCAGGTATTGGAGGACATGCTTCGTGCGTGTGTGATGGATTTTGGAGGTCATTGGGATCAGTTCCTACCTTTGGCTGAGTTTGCATATAATAACAGTTACCATTCGAGTATCGACATGGCGCCATTTGAGGCTTTATATGGGAGGAGGTGTAGATCTCCCATTGGATGGTTTGATGCCTTTGAGGTGAGACCGTGGGGTACTGATCTGTTGAGAGACTCATTTGAGAAGGTTAGGTTCATCCAGGAGAAACTTATAGCGGCTCAAAGCAGGCAAAAGGAGTATGCGGATCGAAAAGTGAGAGATATGCACTTTATGGAGGGTGAGCAAGTGTTGCTCAAGGTTTCACCCATGAAGGGTGTCATGCGTTTTGGGAAGCGAGGTAAGCTTAGTCCTAGATATATTGGGCCTTTTGAGATTCTTCAACGCGTGGGGGCGGTGGCCTATAGATTAGCATTACCTCCGAGTTTGTCGGGAGTGCATCCCGTATTTCATGTATCTATGTTGAAAAAGTTTCATGGTGATGGTAACTACATAATTCGTTGGGATTCGGTCTTGTTAGATGAAAACCTCTCTTATGAAGAGGAACCTGTTGCTATTCTTGATAGAGATGTCCGTAAGTTGAGGACTAAGGAGATTGCGTCTGTGAAGGTCCAGTGGAAGAATCGTCCTGTTGAGGAGGCCACTTGGGAGACCGAAGCAGACATGCATAGAAAGTATCCACATCTTTTTGGTGATTCAGGTAATTCCTTGTTTTCCCTTCTTATTTCTTGTTTGCCCGTTCGGGGACGAACGGTTGTTTAATTGGTATCTGATGTAACGACCCTTTTAGTCGTTTTGTGAACTTTCTCATTTTAGCTCTCCTATAGTTTGTATACATGATTTATGACTTGCGGAGATGGGTAGTATCGATTCTCGAGGTATTCGAAAGTGATTTAAGTCATTAGTTGAGTTCTTGGGTTTAAATAGAGTTAAGTTTGATCGCGGTCAACCTTTGATCAAGACGATCCCAAATTGGTGTTTTAGTGATTCCAATAGGTTCGGAACATACCTTTTAGTCAACTTAAATATTTGATTTATTTCTATGGGGTTCCGAATAAATTTTGAGGATCTATTAAAAGTTTGGTTATTTTTGACATTAATTTAATTAATGATTTAATGGGTCAAAACCATAATATATTTACTATGTGGTCAATACAATAATAAATTTAAGTGGGAAGAGTTTACCACATTAGAGAATAATATCGGAGGTTTCCAACTAGGGCAACTTGAGTACGGCAGTTAGCAACACCATATTTTTCCAATCCGCAGCTTCAAGAACGAGCTATCTCGGACCAAGAATTAGGGTGAGTTTGGTAATAATTGTTATATTGCTTCACTGTTAGTAGGATGAGGTATAACTTATTAGCCACCAAAATTTCTTTTAATACAACGGACTACTGAAATGGCATTGAGGTTGTAAAGAAATATTTTTGTCAATTGTTACTTTCTGTTTTCTTAAATTTGTGAACCTAAGTAATAATTATGTAATGGTAAGGTAATGATGACTACATCATTGGGGATTTATGATTGCAGGTGTATGATTTCTGAGCAGTCACTGCATTCGTAATCTTTTGTTAGCTTCGGCTATCAAATACTTTCATGTGGTTTTCGATCTTTCATAATTTTTACAAATTAGGTTTTAGGCCTAGGGTTTTTAGAGTAAGAAGTTATAAAATGGGTGTCGATAGATTCATATTTTTATGGGGATTATGTATTTGAACAGATTTTGACCATTCGGAAGCTTTACGGAAGGGCAAGGCCCTTGCAAATTAGCTTGCATTTGGATTCTTCAGTTGAGGTAGGTTACGGTTTAATTGGAGTTTAGACTCGATTTAATTATGTGTATGCTCCTAAATTGGATGTTGGTGGATTGGTCTTCGGACACACTTGAATTTGATGATATTTGAATTGTTGACACTTGTATGAATAACTATTGAGAGTTGAACTTGATTGAATTGCCTTATGATTATAAGTGTACTTGAAAATTTAGTATGACGAGTTGTATCCTGAGAGATAGTATGAATTTGATAAAATATACATAATATGGTTATGGAGGATCGGGTACCACGCCGGTACGGATATGAATATTGATATTACTTATTTATGGAGGATCGGGTACCACGCCGGTACGGTACATGGACTTAGATTGTCCCCTGCAGGTCATGACTAGTTGGGCAGAAATAAGTCCCTTAGCATGTGTGTACAGACTAATGTTGATAATGAGAGGTTGTGTAGTTTAATAAGATGATAACGAGCTAATGGTGTTCTAATTGTGAGGTTGAGAAGGACATATTTGTTACTTATGGTATTAGTGTTGATTTCGTGGTTGTTTACGGTTTGGTTGATATTGTTGATGGCTACGTGGATTGTTTGTAAGCATTGCTTGGTCCGTCATTAATGTATTTACTGATTTATTGAATACTTGCTATGTGTTGATGCCCATCTACTTGTTATTTGATTTATGTTGTATACATGTTATTAAATTGAGTTGGCCTATGATACCTACCAGTACATAGTGGCTTGTACTGATACTACCCTGTACTCTTCTTTTGTTGAGTGCAGAAAGTGTTCCAGAGGCTCAGACACGACCTCATCTCTAGCGTTTGATAGCTAATCTCGATCCAAGGGTGAGCACTTCATCTCCAGGCTGCCATGGATCATCATATTAGTTCTTGTCCTTCTTTCGGACAATGAGACACTCTTTATCTTTTGTTATTTTAGATATTTCTCTTAGACATGGTTTTTATTTTAGAAGTTCTTGTACGATGACTTTCGGGTCTTGGGGATTTTAATAAGTAGTTTGTTTGATTTTCCGCATTAATTAAAGATTAGTTTGAAATTATTATTATTAAGTTGGTTTTATGATAGTCTCGTCTTCATATTGACTAAATGACAGGGAAAGGTTTTGGGTTAGATGGTTCTCCCACCAAAGTATTAGAGTGGGTGCCACTCATGGCCATTTGGGTCGTGACAAAAAGAGCTAAAAACAAATAATTTAAAATAAAATTATAATAATTCTTTTCCTTAACGAAAAACTTAAAGTCTCTGGTTGAAGTTTCGCTTTAGGCCATAAATATCGTTGAGCCGCCCCTGATTGACTCTAAGAATTTTAATTTAAAAAAAAATTTAGCTAAAGATGTCCTAAATAAACAGAAACAATTGATTCACACGTATAATCATATTATTTTGATTTAAAAGTTAAACTTCCAGTTAACTTTGATGTCCTTAATAAAAGGAAATAGTTGAAGGATATCCTAAATAAAAGAAAATATTACCTGAAAGATGCATCGTTAAAAGACTATTATTTTTTAATTTTGACTCCTTTTTTATGTACACAAGAAAAAAAAAAATTACCAACATTAATTTTTCATATATTTTTTTTCTATATATTATTGTAAAGATATTTAAATAACAATTGGAATAAATAAGTGAAAAGACTTTTTGTCTAAAGCGATATCTTTTCATAAAGGGAAAAAAGTTCAAACAACAATAATATTAAATAACTACATAAATCAGTATTAGTCAAATTTAAAGGTTTAAAATATCATTAATAAAATTGATTTCATAAAATATACCTCTAATTAAACTTACTTAACGGGTGTTTTAGGTCAAAAAGGAATACTCAACTTCAACCTCGGGTTTCTGATAGGTGGACAGAACCATCAATTCTGAACCCTCAAAACCTTTTGAGTTTTGATCATTTGCTTCCTCCGTATAAAAACAACAATTTAGCTCTTTAACTAACATCAATTTAGCTTATTAGTAACTTTTTTCCTCTTTATACATCCCCTACTTGCAAATTTTCTACGGAGAGGGTAGAGTCAGAACTGTCAATATAATGGAAATGAAAAAAACATATCTGGAGGAACAACTAAAGCAAGGAAGGGTCCCTATGTATTTCACAACCTTTTTGCTTTTTTGTCTTCAGTTAAAAAGGAGGGCAAAAAGTTCAAACAATATTTATAAGGTCTTTCACACTTTTAATATACGAGTTTAGTGTACGTGCTTTGCACGTGTATCTCGTTTCAATTAATAAAATAATATATAAAAAGTTATTAAAAAGTATCAATTGATGTTAAAATAAATGCTATATCTATTTAAAGACTTTAGTCACGCGAACGAAAAAAATAAAAAATAAGATTCAGTACTTAAAATTTGTTTCAAGCTACCTAAGTTACTTGACCGAACTCTTTAAAAAATAACTATAGGAAAATTATTAATTTACATTAAAAGTTTTCCAAAAAACACATCTTGAAAGAAAATTACTCAGATAAAAACACTGCGTAACATTCCCCATCAAAGCCTTTGCTGCTTTAGAATGCATATCACGCACTATGAAACCCCACCAATTTTCGTTCTTACCACTCTTCTGTTTCTATTCTTCCACTTCCCTTTCCATAGCATAACACAACTGTTAAGCTGAGAAAAAAGCTCCATGAATAATATTTCAGACAATATTTTTTATAGAGGTTGAAGAAAAACATATTATATATTTTAGGACTTCTTTTTCTTGTACACAGGGTAAAAGAAAATCTACCAACATTAATGTTAGGGTTTTTTTTCCCGATTTTCTTACCAAATTTGAGTTTTATTTTTCTTGATAAGATAGTAAAAGTATTTCCATAATTGCTTTTACTTTTTCTACAAGGAAAGTATAATTCTCTTCCATATTTGGCTAACCTCTTTCTCGGAGGAAATGTTTTGTACCTCTATAAATTGAAGATCCCTCTTCTCATACCATAACACAATAACATCCACCATGTAGTCGTTCAAAGAGTCTTGTTTAGGGGGGGTTCTCTCTCCTTAGTTCTTATGCTTTTTCATATTAGGTTTTATATGTAGGCTGATGGCCAAATCATATAATAATATTATGCTTTTTAGTTTAGTTTTGTGTCATCTGATTTGTCGCCTCCATGGTTTGCAACTATTAGCTTCCGCATGACGCCTTCTCTATTTCGAACCCAACAATTAATTCTCTCTCTCTCTCTCTCTCTCTCTATATATATATATATTATTGGAGAAAAAAGGAAAAAAAGACTATCATATTTTTATCTTTTTATCTTATAATATATTTTAGGACTTCTTTTTTAATTGATTTTAAAATTTAATTGATTTCAAGGGGATTTGGGTATGTTAATCGTAGTATAACATCTCAATTATGATTCTCTATTCTCTGAAATAAAAGTTCTAAAAATTGACCTTAATTGAGGTTTGTTCTAACATAAATTTTATTGTTGTGACTTGTAGACAATATTATTCTCACGCAGGCATCGCGACTCATAATGTACTCGTTAAAACTTTTATGACTTGTGGACAATATATGATTCTCACGCATATGTGACGTACTCAAAGTGTAAATCCACAACTCAAACTATATGACAGGAAGAAGAAGGCGCAAAATCCTTGTTATACTTTGAATTCAAATATACCTTCTCATTACACATTGACACAAATTAACCTTTAATTTTAACAAAGAAATACGTATCAAACTTAGAATCAAACGCTTATCAGCTTGAATAAAGAAGACCTACATGACTAATTAACTCAAAGCCACACGACTAATTAACTCAAAACTTAGATCTTTAAGCTTAAAACAAACACACCATAATTAAATCACATACCTCTCTCAGTGTATTCAACGTATTCAATCGTCAGTGAGCATTAAGATGATAACACAAAATTATAGTTCAATACAAACACACCATAGTTAAATCACATACCTCTTTCAATGCATTCAACGTATTCAATCGTTAGTGAGCTAAAAGATAATAACATAAAAATATAGTTCAAGACAAACACACCATAGATAAATCACATACGTCGCTCGATGTATTTACGTAATGACTTTAGTCTCAGGGTTTTGTCAGGGTTCATTGAAAAGAGCATATCTGTGATGAGTATTGTGATGAACTTTTTTTTTACATTCTAGCAGTTAATATCTTTGACCTTGATCTAATTTTCTCCCCGGAGGAACTCAAAAATCAATAGTTTTAAGTTTAAAAAAAAAAAACAGAAAGAAAGAAAGAAACAATTCAACTTTTTGGAGAAAAAACAATTAAACAAGACTAAGATAGATAAAGATAATGATCTTTTCAATAGGAAATTAAAGCATGGAGTCTAAAGGCATATGATCAATTTATAAAAAAATGTTATAATTCAACAATGTCCAAATCAAAGTATTTACGGAAGTTGAAAGCATGGACGCCAATCTACAAATTATATTGAACCAAATTACGTATCAAACTTAGAATCAAACACGTATCAGCTTGAATTAAGAAGACCCAACATGACTAATTAACTCAAAGCCACATAACTAATTAACTCAAAAAACACTTAAAAGACAATTAAAATAAAGCTACTAAAAGAGAATCACCATTCACCTCTAAAAAGATGAGTGTATGGACTGATGTTTTGTGTGCTTAGGCGTGAGAATTGAACTCTTTATATAGGAAATGATTTTTTACATATATATCTAGGACTCTTAATTTTTTCCCATATATTTTAAGACCCATATATTTTAGGTTTCATATATTTCATGTATTTTAGGATTTTTAATTTTTTTTCATATATTTATTTTATTAGTTCTTCCCATATATTTTAGGAGTTCTTAATTTAATAAAATAATAATTGGAGGAAAATAGTGAAAAGACAATTTTGTCTATTGCGGGGAGTTTTAATGAAGGGTAAAAGTTTAAATCATTTTTCTAAGGGTCTTCACACTTTTAATATGTTGTAGATGTAAATGTAGATTAGAGATTAGAGATAAGAGAAAAATTTTAGTCTTTTGATTTTAATTAAAGATGCGTGTAATATACCAAAATATTCTTTGAATCTTATAGTCTCAAATAAATCAAGTAAAATATTAAAATTAAAACAGGCTAAAATATAAAACAGTACTTAAATTAGAAAGGAAATATGTACTACGATCTTATAATGTAAAATTCTCATACACTAAACTTTTGATTTCCTTGGAATTTTACTTCTTTTTTTCTTTTTGAAACCCTAGGACCCAATATAAAAAAATTGGGAACACATGGCACACTGGACCACTAAGAAAATCTAGGATACCTGCATACTCCATTAATATACTTTGCCTCCTAAATCTAGGGCCACATAGAAAAAAAACCTAGGACACCTACATTCACTAGCATTCATTCTCTCTCTCTCTCTCTCTCACCTATTGTTGTATAAAATCGAAGTCGCGACGAAAACGAGCCATGATATAATTAAAGTGACTAAAATAAACTACTAGTTTATTTTGTTACCAAAATAAGCTAAACGCTCTAAATTATAGCGTTTTATAAAAAAACTTTAATGGTACCGTTAACGTCAACCGTTTTAAAAAATTATTGTAAAACGTTATTTTAAATAACGTTTTGTGAAAAACAAAACGCTATAAATTATACTCCCTCTGTCCCAATTTATATGACACACTTTCCTTTTTAGTCAGTCCCAAAAAGAATGACACATTTCTATAGTTGGTAAAAATTTAATTTTAAAATACCCACTTTACCCTTAATGAAATGATTTACAACCACACAAATATCTATAACTCATTTTAGACCACAAGTTTCAAAAGACTTCCTTTATTTCTTAAACTCCGTGCCAAGTCAAAGTACATCACATAAATTGGGACGGAGGGAGTAGCGTTTTACTAAAACGACGTCGTTTTGGTAAAACGCTATAATTTATAGCGTTTTGTTTATTAAACTTTTTAGAAAACGCTATAAATTATAGCGTTTTCTAAAAGCCAACAAGATTAAGTCTTCCCTGCGATTCATTCCAACAAGATTTGGTTATTAGCCGTGTGCTGCATGTTAACTTCTGTGCTTTTCCTTGTCTTTTTGTATTGTTTTTTTTTTTGGTTTAATCTTGTGACTTTAGTTAAAGAATGTGAATAGTTCTTTAAATCTTATAGTCTTTAAATTTGTCATGTAAATGTTGAAGTTGAAAACTTACTAACTTAAAAAATAAAAATAAAATAAAAGTAAAAGATGTTTTGTTTCGGACAGACCCAAAAAAAATAAGACACTTAAATTGAGACAAATGAAAGTATTTTTCAAGTGGAAGAAGCTCTACATGTTTACATTCATATAATTGAGTGTTTTGAGTTGCAGGAAATATGTAGTTTCTCCTCGATTTTGTGCAAGATTTTTGGGGGGGACCAAAAATCTTGTTGGAATGAATCGCAGGGAAAACTTAATCTTGTTGGCTTTTAAAAATCGCTATAATTTATAGCGTTTTCTAAAAAGTTTAATAAACAAAACGCTATAAATTATAGCGTTTTATCAAAACGACGTCGTTTTAGTAAAACGCTATAATTTATAGCGTTTTTTTTTTCACAAAACGTTATTTAAAATAGCGTTTTACAATAATTTTTTAAAACGGTTGACGTTAACGGTCCCGTTAAAGTTTTTTCATAAAACGCTATAATTTATAGCGTTTAGCTTATTTTGGTAACAAAATAAACTAGTGGCTTATTTTGGTCACTTTAGCCATATCATGGCTCGTTTTCGTCGCGACTTCTATAAAATCATATACTTTTTCTGTCAGATTTTACGTGACATTTTTTCTTTATGTACTGACACTTCTCAATATAAAATAAGACGAAAGGAGTAATTTCAATTATGTGGTTTTCAGATAACTCCACTTTAATAAATCTAATAGCTAATTTGTGATCACATGCAGTGGATGATTCGCAAAGCTAAGGGGAGATCACAGCAGGCACTAATTTTCAAGATGCTAAGTACAAAAGTCATACATGTCATCTGGATCAAACAAAATATGAGGATTTTTGAGAAATAAAGTTGAACATGTCAAACTACTCCTAAGAAGATTGTCTATGTTGTTTGTGTTAGAGCCCCCCCCCCCCCCCCCCCCAGGATTCACAATGTAATTCATAGCCTAGATTTCTAGTTTAGCTCTTTGAGATTCCTGTTATGAGATGTATAGTAAGCTGTGTATAGCTAGTTTTTGGATTGTAACAAAGCACTTCGGTGATTAATAAAAGGTTAGTTATCAAAAAAATAACTAATCCGTGATCATAGGTACAAAAGCTAGGACAAAATTGAGGATGATAAATATTATTTTAATATATGAAATCGACGCTTATTAGAATACATAGTTATACACTTTGATCCACGCATATTTTTGGACGTGCTCAAAGATGAGGGCAGACAGTACAAGGAAAGCTAAGTCATTTATATAATCTAACACAAAAGGATGAGTGTCATTGAAACTTTGAAAGCAACTTGTCAATGATCCAAGCTGAAAATCATTCTTTTATTTCAGCATTATTGATTTATTATCGTGAATGTTAAAATGACGTTACCACACACTTACTATTGATGATTTTTTTAAAAAAAGATTTTCAGTATCATACTATATTTTCTTGTTTCTCTAAATTTATGTTATGGACTTGTAGAAAAAAAAAATCAAGTTCTTCTTCTGAAGTGAAAAAAAAGAAGAAAGTAATCCAACATATACGTTAAAGAAGTCTAATAATCAAGTTACGCCCTTTTCTTTTTCTTTTTCTTTTTTCTTTTTTAACTTTTTTTTTTTTGTTTTTTTTTGTTTTTTGAGCTAATAACTGGAAGAATATTTAAAACAGCAGAGCTGATGTGCATACTTTTGTTTGATCACGACTTATCATAGGAAAAAATGAACATATTTTTACTTATATATCCATATTCCGTATCAAAATGTAAAACCAATTGCATTTTGATTTAATCATATCCAATTTTAAGCTGACAATGGAAGAACAGGTATTCGTGATTAAAATGCAAGAATGAACACTGTTCATGCTCATCCTCATGAGTAGGTCAAGTCTACATAAAAAGAAAGAGAAAATCAGCAAGACAAACGTGAGATTTGAACCTCCAACGTCACTAGTCCTAGAGGTGCATTAACCATTGCACATAAAACCCATAACACATTATTTTCATAAATAGATGAAAAAATGTAAAATAATTTTCTCTTTTCATGACTCCTCCTCAATTGAACCTTATACATCTTTTCCTAATTATTTATTTCATTCTCCTAGTTACTAACACTAATTTTCTTTTTGTTTTCCACTAACATTACAACTTAGAGTGATCATTACTTGCCTAAAACAAATATACAACTAGAAAATCAGTAAATTTTGTCACGAAGAATTATAAGTATTAATTTATCCTACTAATCTTACATACCTACCATAATGTGTGTGTCACACACCTTTTTCGTTAGGTCGAAGTCGAAGGGTTTGTCCAATTAAAGTGACGTTATTGAATAGGGATTATTTTATTATTTTACAGAGTCGCCACTTGAAATTGAGTTATGGTGTTCCAAGTCACCTTTTAGAATCCCTAATCAAAAGGAAGTTGACTCTTTAACATTGGTCCGCGAACTAGAAATCCGGGTAAGGAATTCTATTGACCGAGGGGAAGGTGTTAGGCATCCCTCGAGTCCCGTAGTTCTAACACGGTTGCTTTATTGACTTATAATTGACTTAAGTTAATTCTTTAGGATACATTAGGTTTGATCAGTTGCTAAATGTGCCTAAGGATTATGAGAGAAACTATGACTTATGTTTTCGGTTGAGGAGCGTAACCACACACAGAGCCTCGTAATTATAGAAGTTGATCAAGGAGCGTAACCACACACATGATCGACCTCGATATATCAATTGATTTTTTTTATTTATTTATTATTTATTTTTCATTCTTACTATGTCGTGACTTATTTTCGCTCCTTTTCTCGCGTTAGCGTTAAAGGCATTTTACTTGTCTTTTCTAAATTCGAGCTAATTTTTCTTATCCATTTTTTTTTCTCTCTTTCAACTCCTTTCTTTATTGCGATGGGTCTTGAATAAATTCACAACTCATCTGGTTTTATCTCACATTAATTAAATTAATCGGGTCTTAAACGATTGTTCAAGCCGCCAAAAAGTTCAAATAACTCAAAATTCACAGCTTATTGACAAGTAATAATGTAAAGTATTCAATTAATTAGACCTAAGAATCAAGATATTGCCATAAAGAAAACAAGAAAGCCCAACAGTAGGTAATATACTTATCATCTATATTTTTAGAATTTCACGTTAGCTTCCAAGTATTCCAAACTTTAAACCTTGAACCATTATATTATTATCACTAAACTCTACGAAAAGCTAAAAAAAAATTAATTGTCGTCCCATTCAGATACACGAGATTGTCAAGTATATTTAATTTTAAGCTACTACCAAGCAGTGATACCAAAGCTAAACATGAACTCAAATAGATAATATTCATGCATTAACATGGACCTAACTACCTAAAATCAGGTGATCATATTTAAATTCAAAATTCCGTAGATGCTATCAACTCAAACCTATTTGATAAAATATGAACCTCTATATTTTATTCCTTGCCATTTTAATACTTAACTTTTCACTAATTTAATTTATTCTTACAATTTAAACTAAATCTCAACTAAGTTAAACCGTAATATAAAATAATGTTAAATAATACAATAGAAATGATAGGCACTGATAAGTTATCATGCATTCAACCACCAGACCAGAAAATATTACACATGAACTGAAACTTAATGAAATAATAAGAATGAAAAATGGACCTCTACGACGGATATCTCGACAACAAACAGAGCCACTGCACGAAAATCCTGAATGGACCAAAACTCAATTCACAACTCCTTGTCTCTTCTATTTTTGCCTTCTTCTTCTCTGTACGTTACTGTTTTCTTCCTTTTTTCTATTTCCCTGTGTTGCTCTTTTTTTCTAACTTACTCTTTTTTCTCAAAGTATTTTTGCTTTTTTTTTTTTCTACTCTTTCCCTACTGTTTCTGTCCGTGTATATCTATCCCTTCCCTTCTTTTTCTTTTTTTTTCTTTCAAGTGTTCCTCCTCCTTTCTTTTTCTTTTTGTGTTGCTGCTTCTCCCTGTCCCCTATAAGTGTGTGTTGTGTATGTTATATAATAAGTATAGATGTGGGAGTTATGCGGTTGTGTCGTGTGTATATGAGTGTGTGTTGTGCATGGGGTGAGGGAAGGTGAGGTGAGGGAGTTGGGGGGGTTAAGGGGAGAGTGACGTGGGGTGAGGGTATTAGGGGGTTTGGGTGTTGCAGATGGGTAGTTGTTAGGTTAGGAATTTTTTATTTTTTCTTTTTCTTACTTAAATATATAAATAAAATGTAATGCTTAACATATTAGATAACTATTTTAAACTAAAATAAATATAAGAGAAGTTAAATAGCTGGACTAAAAATATAATTAAAAACTATAAAAATTACTAGTTTATTTATTAAAACCTATATTAAAAAGAAAACATATTTTTAGATTTTTTTTTTTTTTTGCAAAGTGAAAACAAAACTTATACTAAAATGTGACTCTATTTTTTGACATACTTTTCCACAAATTTTTCAAAGAAAACCTACTAAACATGAAATAAAAACTAAAATAAAGATTAGATAAAAATAAATATTTAGTGCTAAAAATAGGTTAAAGCTCGGGAAGAGTCAAAAATCACGTGTCTACAGTGTGTTTGTCGCCTGTCGATGTATATGTTTATAAAAATGCTCTAATATTTCATCAATATAGGTGACGTGTGGGATGGACGCTTGCTAAGAATGTTAATATCATCATAATTTATGGAGCGAAAAGAGTGATAATTAATAAAATGGTACTAGTAGAATAATTAAGAATATTTTCCTTATATGATACTTTTTCAACGGTGTTACATGCACCATATGGATGGATGAGAAATATAGATGAAAATGATGGGAAAGATCTTACAAAATGAACATAATCATTCGGTATTTTGTATTTAGACAAAAGTCCTTTATTTATTATATTAGTTAATGCATTTCCTATGCATTATAATTACACACATTACATAATATTCAAACACGATCACTAGTCCCAAAAGAGGAGTAAAAGTACATCGTCCTCTTAGCTAGTAATCCATTATTGGTAATAGAGGAAGGAGCTGGTAGTAGCATTTAGACAAGGTTGATGAAGAAGCATAGAGTGCCTCTCATGCGATCCTTGGATTGAGTTTTGCAGTGACTTTGACAAAATCCTCACAATGGCCATCTGAGTCTCCACACCAACCCCCAAAACTACAACACTGTCCAATAGGACATCCACCAATTAAATGTCCGCATCGTCCCGGTTCAACTGATAGCTGGGCTGATGATGATGTACTGTCTGACAATTGATCACATTGACTTTGACAGTTTCCAACAGCACAATAGGCTGCTGTGGAACCACACCAACCCCATTTACTACAACACTGTCCACTAGGACATGATTCTCCACCATTAACGTGTTCTCCGCATAGTCCTAGTGTAAGGGTTTCATTGCTTGGTGGATTAAAAGGAAGAGATGTCTTGGCTGAGACCTCAAGGAGGAAGAAAGCCGGAACTAAAAGGTTGATTACTGTAGTTTCTTTCATTTTGTGGATTGATTGTTATGAGATTCAGTCTCATGCTGCTCAGGTATATATAGGAAAAAAAAGTTACTGCGTACTCTCAATATCATGGACAATTTATTGATGTAAAAAGCAGCATCACTCTAGAATAACACTCCATCGCTTCAATTTGTTTATCACATGGAGTTTAAGAAAAATAAATACTGAGTAATATTTTTTGAATCTTATACCCTTAAATTAAAGATAAGTAGAATATATCAAAATGTCCTTATCTAAAGTTATTCCTTATCTGACAACTGCATTGATATATATTAATGCTTTTTCGAGAAATTTTAGTAGTTTAATTGGTTGGCGGATCTACCTTATAAAGTAGGATATCTTATAAAGTACTGTATTACTTTATGTAGTTATATACTACTAATGGTAGAAAAGGAAAAATATATCAAAATTCTCTTGATTTCATAAATAAAACAACTAAATTGAAACAACTATTTTTAATATAGGAAGCAAGTTAAACAACATGAAGAGAGTTGTCACGCCCCAAACTCAGGGAGGCGCGACTGGCACCTGGTGCCACACTTGACTGAGTGAATCGACTGAAATCGAATCTAGGCTCATAAGCCTACGACAAATGACGAAGGACATCATAAATACTTGGGTGTTACAAGAGTATTATGGACCATCTAGTTTTAGTAAGAATTACAAGTATTTAGAAATGGAGAGAGTTAATTTTGGTGGCTCACCTAAACGACCTTACAAAGAACATCATTTTCAAAAGCATTGTCCCTAAATCAAACCAAGTGTTGTCATATTATTCTTAAATGCAGTTAAGAAATAAGCATGATTGTAGCGTCAGCTGATAAATGGGCATCGACATTATTTATGATCTACCGTAGACTTTTAGGCCGTTTATGGCCTTTTAATTGGGTTAGGATAGTTGAACCTCACTTCTCTTCTCGATGATCATGTAAATAGTTTGGGATGTCAAATATGTAACTTTTTACATATCAATGATCAAAGGAGATGCAGTTACTTTTTTTTTTTTTTTTTTTTGGCTTTTAAAAAAGAAGAAGCATGAGTATAGCAACATGCCACTACGTGTAGAGCCTGTTTGTTTTTATCGTTTTAACTTAAAACCAAGTGTTAGGATTTTTAACTTATCATTTTTGACTTATTTTTATCATTTTAACTTAAAATTAAGTGTTTATAAGCATTTTTTAATTTTACTGAAACACTACAAAAATACTTTAACAAAGCTAGTCCAAACAGGCTCGTTGTCTAGCCCATACATATATACTTCTTTGTCAGTATTACTCTCTGTGTCCTAATTTAGATGACTCACTTTTCTTATTAGTCAGTCTAAAAAAGAATGACACATTTCTATATTTAGTAACAATTTAACTTTAAAATATGTATTTTACCCTTAATGAAATTATTTATAGCCAACACAAACATCTTAGACTTATTTAATTTTAGACCATAAATTTCAAAAGATTTTCTTTTTTTCTTAATTCAAACTAACTCACATCAATTGGGACAAATTTTGCCTTAACAGAACTAGTCACTGGATCAAAGAGTAACAACACACCATTTTCATTCTCAGCTACAAAATCACCATTCCTCAAACAGCCAATAATTCTGTCAAACCCAAACACCAATCCGACATTGCATTTCTTACTCTGGGAAAAACTTCACATATAACCAACTTATATCCCTTTTAACTAAGTAACTTTTTAGTCTAAGTTTTAATAATTAGATTTTATAGATTTCGGTTAGTGATTAAATGTATTTAGGACTCTAATAGATTTAGAGATAAAAAAAAGAAAGGGGAGTGATTCACTTCCTTTATTCTCTCCAACATATCTTTTCAATTTATTTATTTCTTCCTTTTCCATATGGACAATTATAGCTTATCTTTTAATTTTCGAAATACAAAAATAGAATTCAAACTAAAATTCCGCTGATTTCTTCGTATGACTTCAGAATTTAAAATATAATTTCAATGTATTTATACATTTAATGTATTTATCCATGAAAATTAGCTATGAATAGAAATACAAATGTAGAATTGATTCAAATAAAAATTAGCTCTGAATTTAACATTCAAATACAAATACAAATACAAATACTTACAACTCATATTTTCAAGATAAATACGAATTGATACAAATTCAAATGTATAAAATGGATATAAATTCAGATTATATGTACAAATATACAAACACAAATGTATAAATGTATACAAATTCAAAATATATGTGAAAGAAGTATATCAAAATAAATACAGAAATACAAATGCATTGATAGAAATAAACAAACAAATTTACTTTATGACTAAATATAATTTATACAAAATAACTTTGAGTTCTATAAACACATGATAGTTGTATACCTATATGTAATGTATAAAATATGAACCAACATATTTTATACAAACCAAAAACTGATTATACAACGTATATGTGTATTTCATATATGTATATATCTATATATACCAGGACATGACAACTGTCTAATTGTATATGACTGTTATTTGTAAACAGATATACATCAAAAAATTGACATTGTATACATACTTGTGTGTAACTAATAGAAAAAAAGATATACATACATACGTATATCTATTATATATACATTTATACGAATATACATTTGGGTATATACAAAATACCTTTGAGTCATTCACAACGTCGCTGCTCCCCCCTCTGAAGTGAGAATTCTTGAAACCTTTTTTCTTTCCTTTAGTTTATACAAAATATCAATAATGGATTATACAAACTGAGATATACCTAATGTCTAATAGAAGAACAAACATAGTTTATACAAACCAACTTCAAAATATACAATTTAGTTATATACAAATACATGATAGTTGTATACCTATATGTAATGTATAAAATATGAACCAACATATTTTATACAAATCAAAAATTGATTATACAACTTATATGTATATTTTATATGTGTGTGTGTGTGTGTGTGTGTGTGTGTATGTGTGTATGTATATGCCAACACATGGCAACTTTCTAATTGTATATGACGATTATGTGTATACATATATACATAAAAAAATTGACATGGTATACATACTTGTGTGTAACTAATAAAAAAAGGAGAAAAAATTTGAAGAAACGTTTTTTGATGTAATAAATCTTTGAACAAATCACAAAAAGATACTATTTAAGAGTCAATATAATAAAACCTACCATAGTTTCTACTTTTCAAGAAAAAAGATTGAAGAGGATGGTGGAAAATTTAAGAAGAGAGAGGTGTGAAGAGAGAGAAAAATCCAATAAATGGGAAAAAAATACGTACAGATCAGTACATATTCTGAAAAGTGGCCAATTTTCAAAATTAAATCAAAAAATTATATTAAGTGGTCAATTAAGTCAGTCAAAATTTAAGTTAATTAGATGAAAGAGATTAATTACATGTTATACATGCTATCATATTTGTATATATATGAGGGCCCACTTAAATAATAGGTCTTTAACTAACTTTTAACTATGTCTGCTAATTATTTTATATATTAACCATGATAGATAATTAAGGAACATTTTTATCTATGCTATTGTAATTTTTCCTATTAATATTGCCAAATGAATATTGTTAAGTTCAGTTTCAAATTGAGGGCCTCTTTATAATGTTACTATAACCGTAAAACTCATGGGCATGGAAGCAGGAAAATAAGTCAAATAATTGAGGCAAAACATGAGGTAAGAAGTTAGATCAAGTAAGGAGAAAAATTAAATACAGTTGGAATGGGAGGGTATATAGATTTCTGTCCATGCCTCATGTCTTCATTTTTCAACATCTCACACAATTTATCATGCAAATAAGTTTCTAGAATTCAATACATACCTTATAATTCAATTTCGATTATCTCCAAAATGACCTCAATTTTTTTTTTTCGTACTAAGGTTAGAGCTGCCTACTGGGAAGGGGTATAATCACTATACCAAAAAGATATTTAGCAGTAATCAATTCACGGGAATAACTTAATTACCGTTAAATATGTTTTAGAGGCAATTATATATTAGTGACAAATACATTTTATCATTCTTTTTAAATGCCCTTAAAGCATAGCGACATTTGACCCAATGACTATTAATTAATGTCGATAAAAGTTCTAACACTCTTTGTACATATTTATTACTGCTAATTAAAAGCCTTTATTGTTGTAAAGAATTGAATTCATGTGTCGTAAAATGTAGTGCATAATCCAGCCTTTAGATTTTGTTTCATTGGAAATGCATGTGAGAGTCATTTAGATTTAGGATTAGTTTGGTATGGAAGAAAATATTTCCATTTTTTTTTTTTCATATTTTATTGATCAAAATTTCTAAAAATTATTCTTTATAGAAAAACAAAATTCTTAAAAATTAACTTTCTAGTGATGCTAGAAAAGCAAGTACCATAATTAGCATCCCACTCCTCCCTATCCTCCAACAGTACTTTTATACTATAACAAACAGAGAACAGGGGTATGTTCAATAAAATGAAAGTTAAGTGACCTTCCGTTGAAATTGACTCTTTCCATTATATGTTGAAATTAAATCTTTGATCACATAGACTTGTTAATTAATCAAACATATTAGGTTGGTCATCAATATGTATATATGTTGATTTTTAATTTGGGATAAAGTAACGTTGAGTAGAACCAATAAAGTAGTACCTGATAAAAGTAATGTCCACATATCCTAGTAGTGAAATTAAGGTAATGCAGTTGCCATCTTGTATCATGTGCAGATTTGAAAAGGGCGACGACTAGCTTACTTCAGCAGATCATTTCTAAATATCCAGCACCATGGACTTCCTTCAATTTGGATTTATTTTACGGGCTCAACTAAATGGGCTGGCAGCTCTTCGCAACAGGAAATTACACCGGCAAAATTTTCTATGTATACGAAATTAAAGTTTCTATGTAAACGAAAATTTTCTAACTTCAGCTTTGTTTCCACATCGTCCTTTGGGAATGAAGGGAGTGGAGAGGGTGGGACTGGCGTATTACATTGGCTTCGACAATTATCAGGAGCAAAATAGGCTCGTGTGGTTCCACACTAACCAGAGTGATTACAACGTTCGCTGTCCAATAGGACAATATAGACCGCCAGCTTGCATTCCACATCGCCCCTCTGAGATCAGGGGTGCTGGCGTATTACATAATTGGCTCTCACAGTTTTCAGGATAATAAGTCACCAGTTCCACACCGGCGCCAGACTTGCTGCAACGGGAACCCTGGAAGACATGTGACAATGTCGTAGTCTTTGCCGCAATATTCTGGACATTGGTTTTGGCAGTTATGGTTTGACACAATTGTAGTATGTTTCTCAACACCAACCCCAGCGACTACAACACTGTCTAGAAGGACAGTATTTTTTATAGCCGCTTTGATACCCGCATTGTTTCCTTTGTTCAAGACCAAGGGTTTCGTTGAGAGGAAGAGATGATAGCTCCTTGGCTAGCTGATGAGACCTTAATTATAATTAGGATAAGGAACAATAAAATTAGACTTATTGATCTCATCATTTTTCTATATATAGATGATGAGGATATATCTATGAGAGAGAGAGAGAGAGAGTGGATTGGTTATAACTTATACATGTGGTCTCATGATCAAGTATATAGCAGAATTTTCGGGGGAATATGCTTACGTACGCACAATGACTATGTTTAATTCGATAACAATTATTTCACCTACAATGATGGTTTATATATATGCAGGGGCGGCTTTTGGGCAAAGCCTCTAAAGCCAAGGCTTTAGGCCCCTGATTTTTGGGGGCCTCATTTTTTAATAATATATTATATTTTTTTCTGAAAAATATTACTCCCTTCGTTTCAATTTATGTGAATTAGTTTAACTTGACACGGAGTTTAAAAAAGGAAGGAAAATTTTTGAAGTTTGTGGTCTAAAATAAGTCTAAGATATTTGTGTGACTATAAATCATTTTATTAAGGGTGAAATGGATATTAGGCCCCCAATGAAGAAATTAAAATCCCTCATTGATGTTTGGCTTTAGGCCCCCAACGATATTGAGCCGGCCCTGTATATATGTGATAGGAACAATAATCATATGGATGATTTCTCCAGTAAGTCTTATCCGCAACAACAGTCCCTTTCGGATCTGTTTATAAACAAAATCATTCGGAATTTGGGTTTTAGACAAAAGACCTTTCTTTATTATATTAATTAATAATGCATTTCATATGCATTACAATTACATACAATACATTAATTTTCAAACAGGATCACCTGTCTGAAAAGAGGGTAAAAGTACATCCTCTTAGCTAGCTAGCAATATATAGGTGGTAGCAATTAGACAGCATTGAGGAAGAAGCTTTGAATGCCTCTCATCATGCGATTCTTGTTTAGACTAGTTTTGCACTGACTTTGACAAAATTTCTCACAATATTCTTCTGTGGTTCCACACAAACCCCATAGACTACAACACTCTCCCGTAGGACATTCTTTACCACCACCTTGCATTCCGCAAGAAGGATCTGCTGGGGGTGGTGGCACTTCACATTGACTTTGACAGTTTTCAGGAGAACAATAGACTGGTCCGGAACCACACCAACCCCATATACTACAACACTCTCCACTAGGACATTTTCCACCTTTAGCGTGTTTTCCACATTGATCTCCTATCTGGCCTAGTTCAAGCTGGCCAACGGTTTCATTAGCAGGCAAATGAAAGGGAAGAGATGGCTTGGCTGAGACCTTAAGGAGGAGGAACAAAGCCAGAGCTAAAAGGCTAACGAATGCACTTCCTCTCATTTTGTGGATATATTGTTATATTATGAGATGTAGTCTCATCGATGCTAGCTGAGGTATATATAGGGAAAAAAATTACTCCTATATATCAAAGGGAATATGCTTACGCATCAACTCCACTTGGTTGATATTAATTTTGTTCTGCCGGTGGTCAAAATTTTTGGAAAACATTTTCTCTAAAAAATAAATTCCTTAAAAAAATGAGTAAAACGACTTCCCTAATGGAAGTAGAAAAAACAAGTTTCATTCCACATCAGTTGTCTTCTCCCCACCCTTTAACACAACTCATCTAACTATCATCCCCCACCAACCCACAACCGCACCACCTACCCGCACCTCTCGTATTATTTGTTTAGATTATACATAAATGATTTTAGGATAATACTTTTTGTTTGCGTATCAAACACAAAAAATTAAGTAGAAACTCATTTATTTTCCTAAAATTTTCTTTCATGAAAAACATTTTCCTTTGTACAAAACATATCTCATGGACAATTTTTGTAACGGCTCAACCCGCTAGTGATATTGTCCGCTCTGGGTCTAGACCCGCATGGCTTTAAAACGCGTCACTAGGCTGAAAGACCTGCTTACTTATATACCCAACATCTCTACTGTGTTATGCCGATGTTGACTTCTAATCCTAAGCTGGGGTGTCACAATTTTTGATAGCGATTGAATTATGTTATCTTCGTTTCAATAGAAAGGATTGAACAGTATCAATTATTTTGAAACAACGAGCATATTATCCAACAAGATTCATTTCTTAGGATATAAACTGCAAAATTTGATCTATTTTAAGGGCGGTGAGAATTCTTTAATTTTTTTTGTAATTAATTAACTTCAAAGAATATTTTTAAACATAATAACGTCCATCACGGCTTACATATTCAGATATGTGAAATCGAACCTAATTAAATAACATAGAGATGTTGCTTTAAATTTGTGATTAATTAAGGACAACTAAGTAATGTTGGTTTAAATTTGTGATAGAAAAAAGCTTTATAGCGACGATTAATTAAGGAGCCATTAAGTAATGTTGGTTTAAATTTGGATATTTTTTCACGGCGGACACAAAATATATCACTCGTACATATGTTGATTTTTGAGCAGAATAAAAAGATTTTATTATACTTTAATTTGCATCAACATGTTGAGAACATAATTAAATAGTATAAGTGCACTCTTTCTAACAACTTAAGATTTTAGATGACATAATCATATACTTTTAACATGGTATTTAAGTAGGCAGAGTTAATTTCTATGATTGAATCTCACCGTCACCCTTTATTAACAAGAGTTTTCATGTGCTTGGATTATGAAAATGAATCAGGTCCACACATGATGAGGAGGCGTGTTGAAAATACAAATAAATAATATAAGTACTCTCTTTAATAATTTAATCTTTTAAATGAGATGTTAATAAACTTTTACAAACACATATTAGTGCACGTGCTAAAATTCTCAAGTAAAAAACTCTGACGTTTATTATTACTATTATCAACAATATGGTCCACTTAGATCTAGGACAACATCAATAAAAGCAACTTGCCAGCTAGAAATCGTCCTTTTACTTCAACGTGATGTATTAAAAATGAAGTCCTTATATTTTCAGTATCATAATGTATTTTCTTGTTTCACTATCTAAATTATTTTTAACCAAACATTACGAGGAATTTTTTAATTAAAAAATAGTTTTGTTTTCTATTTTCAATTTTTTAAACACTCCTTCACATTTTTAAGCAAAAGCCAAACGTCAAGAGCACGTCATTCACGTCCCCTAGTGAATTTACTGAAGAAAAAAAAAAGCCTTTTGTAACATTGGTCCGAAATGAGTATTCAATTATTGCAATGTGAAATAGTACAATTATTACTGTATGACGTCCTAAAAATTGAGTTTTTTGCATCCCCACAATATGTAATGGCACGTACAATGTACCCAAAATGAGAATTCAATTATCATAAACCATGTGAAATAGTAATGTACCCTAAAAGTTGAGGTTTTTTTTTGCATCCCCACAATATATTACTGGCACGTTCGTGCCCAAAACTCTTAACAAAAGCAAGTACTAATAGAAAACAATAAGCCGCTGTAGTAACTTTAATAAATGAGTTTAATATATTAAAGGTCAAACACATCGTCAGTCTCCTAAATTTGACACAAACTTTTATTTTGACATCTTAACTAGACGTTGTTCATTTTAAACCCCTAAACCAATGTCCATCTATGTCATTTTGGCACCTTTTGCTGACTTGGCATATTGTGTGTATTGCACTGACTTTCAGCGCATGAGGGACTTAAATTTTGTAAAAAAAAATTCTTCTTCTTCCTTGTCTCTCCTTCCAACACTTTCTCCACCCCCACCCCCATCCCCACTCCCATCTACACCTTCCAATATGTTGCTGCAGTTTTGAAAATTTCAATTGATATATTGTAAACTACGGAAAAAGGGATTGAGAAGTAGTAATGCATAAGTGAAAAAAAGATGGATAAAAGGAATGTCATTTTTTGTTTCTTGAAGAACATTTTGGTAAATCCAGGATACAATACAATGAAGAGAAAGATTTTTTTAAAATATGGCTTAAGAATAAATTTTCATCGAAAAATTTTGACCTACATTTAAGGAGTTAAAGCTTCAAAAATGATGGAAGATGATGACTTGAGAATATCATTGCTTTGTTTGAGATTTCAATGGAGAAGACATTCACCAGGTGGGGGGAGGGGTGGGGGTGGGTCCTTTAAAAAAAATAGGTTTTATCTTTTTCTTTTTTACCACATGTAATTATTTAATTATTTAAAATGTTGTTTTGCTACATCATCGCGAGTGTATTACACTCTCCCTATTATTTTTGTTGATTATCAAAAAGGTGCCAAAATGACATAGTTGGACACTGGTTTAGGCGCTTAAAATGAACAACGTCTAGTTGAGGTGCTAAAATAAAAGTTTGTGTCAAGTTTAGGGGGTTGGCGATGTGTTTAGCCTATATTAAAATTTTCACCTCCATCTTATCATCGTTTCTCATTATAAAAAAGCATATCTTGCTATTAAAGTAAAAAAAATTATACTTTAAGAGAATTTACTTGTTCATATTCAGCATTTGATTTGATAGTGTAAATTCTTTTACACTAATAGTGTATATAATTTAAACTCCAAATAAACTCTTCACCACAACTATTCTTTCGTTTCATTTTATGTGATCATGTTCATTAGACACAATTCTTTCTTTAAAAAAAAATAAAACCTCTTCCGTTTATAGGATTTGTGTTGTTCGGCCTGGGCATGGTACCCATTGACTAATAGATGTTTGCTCACCATTATCTTGGAAGACTAAGAAGAGTAACATATTGTGTCCCGCTCTTCGGTAGAGATGGAGAACAAATTGATGGCAGTGAGTGTCTGTGAATTGAAATCTGATTGTTTGAAATCTATCCTAGACTTTTAGGGGTCGTTTGGTATGGGATAGGATAAATAAAGTTATTTTATGGATTGGGATACCCCATGAGATTAGTTATTCCACCATATATATGAGATAACTTATCCTATTACTATGATATAAATGGTGGAATAAATAATCTCGAGACTAACTAATACCTCTAATCAAACTACAAGATAAAATAATTCGACCTGCATTTTATTTCGAAATTATTATCCCTTATTTCTCGTACCAAACACTTCCTTCGGCTGTTTATGGTCTTTTTTGGTTAGGATAGTCAAATGTGATTAGTATCTTCTCAATGATCATGTAAATAGTTTGGGATGACAAACCACATTATGTAACTTTTTGCATATCAATAATTAAAGGAGATTCAGTTAAATTGAAAAAAGAAAAGAAAGAAGCAGCATGAGTATAGCGACATGTCACTACGTGTAGTCTAGTCCATATACGTGTACTTCTTTGTCAGTATTATAATTAATATTGCCATTGTTAGGTTTAGTTTCAAATTGAGGGCCTCTTTATAATGTTACTATAACCGTAAAACTCATGGGCATGGAAGTAGGAAATAAGTCAAATAATTGAGGCAAAACAGGTAAGAAGTTTGATCAGGGAAGGAGAAAAATTAAATATAATTGGGGTGGATGGGTAATGTAGATCACTACCCATGCCTCATGTCTCCATTTTTCAACATCTCACCCAATTTATCATGCAAATAAATTTCTAGAATTTAATACATATATTATAATCCAACCATTTTTAAAAATACCCTCAACATTTATCTCCTTTTTTTACTAGGGTAGAGCTGCCTATTGGAAAGGGATACAATTGAATTCGTGTGTGGTAAAATGTGGCGCATAAATAGGGTAAAAATTATGTTTGGCACATATATATAAATTATTGAATTTAATTATCTTAAACTATTAGAAGTTTCTAAATTAAGTGTAATTTACAAATTTTATCAGATTCAAAGCATAATCATGGTATTTTTGTATTCTTTTTAATTTCCCCGTTAAAATTCTTGATTGGGCATTCTTATCACATTAAATCAAATGATTTTATTTCTCAGTCTTTCTAACATGTTTTGATGAAACCATGCAGCTACTCAAGAGGAATGTCATTGTTAAATAATATATGTTACTTTTTCTATTCCAATTTATATGACACTGATAAAATTTAGATAGTCAACCAATTTTTTAATGTCTTTTAAATATTTTACGTTGTTAATAATTGTCATTTATAATACTTTTTACATAATTTTTAATATATAACGGATTAAAAAAAGTAAAATAAACAAATTAAAACAAAAAAAATTATAAAAATTCCAAAAATGTCATCGGCCAGAAGCAATCACGTCGACGGACAGCTACCTGTTGGCCGCTTCTATATAGTAGTAAAGTAAAGTAAAGTAAAACTAGTAGTCAATTAAGGTAATGCAGTTGCCAACTTCATGAGCAGATTTGAAAAGGGCCACTAACTTCAGCAGATCATCGGTATAAAATATTCGTATCTCGCTCAAGCCTCAAAATTTCGCTGACAATTTTCATATATGAAATATGTATATTTTGTTCATGTTGATTTCTAGAAATTTAATACAATTAGAACAAGATTGTATACCACTTTCATATGTAACTCATAAAAATCTGATAATTTTGCATTTCATATGTATGCATTAATATAGTTACGTGCATTCTATCGTTTCATCAGTCTTTGTTTCCACTTTGATATCGTTTCATAAATATTTGTTTTGTTATGGTAATATTTCACAGTTTATTGCAAAAAAAAAAAGTGATTTAAAGTTTAGATATATTTAGTCTTCGTAACCAATTTACTGCAATAATGGATTGGTACAAAACACTAGTTTAGTGCGCTATATATGTCATAAAATTAAGGGAGACTCCATTTTTGAACTAATAAACTTTTAAGTTGGAAAGCTTCTGAGGATAAAATACACATGACATATCAGACGAATCTCATGTTGATACGAGAGAGAAAAGTGACGGAATAAAACCTACATTTAGTGAACAATTACTTTTACACTGATTTGAGACTGAATGTTGTCACTTGAGAAGGGGAAAGTTCCAACAATAGCATAAAATGAAAAATATACTAAAACTACGTAGAATATTTAGGAATAATAAGAAATAACCTAAAAGGTGGACGTAGTTGAACTTTATTTTCTTTCCCTCTAGCAATTAGATATCAACCTGAGAGATACTAAAGGTGAAAAGATATTAGTATGTTATATTATATAAACTTGCAATTTTAAGTTTTACAATTCTGAACTATAAAATACGTAATAAACTTGCAATTATAAGTTTTACAATTATGAACTAAAAATTAATCAAATATTATGTATTACTCTCTCTGTTTCAGTTTAAACTTTTAAGTACTGCCTTAATTTGATTAGACACGACGACATTTAAGAAAACAAGAAAATTTTTTAAATCTTTTGATTTTAATTAAAGATGTGTGTAATGTACCAAAATATTCTTTGAATCTTCTAGTCTTAAATAAATCAAGTAAAATATTGAAATTAAAAACATTCTTCTTTAAACAGGCTAAAATTTAAGAAACTTAAACTATAGGTGGAAATACATACTATGATCTTATGATGTAAAATTCTCATACACTAAACTTTTGATTTCGTAGGAATTTTACTTCTTGTTTCTTTTTGAAACCCAAGGCCTAGGACCCAAAATAAAAAAAATTGGGAACAGATGAACACTTCATAGGACCACTAAGAAAATCTAGGATATCTGCATGCTCCATTAATAAACTTTGCCTCCTAAATCTAGGACCACATAAAAAAACCTAGGACGCCTACATTCACTAGAATTATTTTTCTCTCTCTCTCACCTATTGTTATAAAAAGTCATATACTTTTTCATTCTACGTGGCATTTTTTCATTATGTAGTGACACTTCTCTGTATAAAATAAGACGAAAGGAGTAATTTCAATTATGTAGTTTTCAGATGACTCCAATTTAATAAATCTAATAACTAATTTGTGATCACATGCGTGGATGATTCGCAAAGCTAAGGGGAGATCAAAGCAGGCACTACTCTACAAGATGTTAAGTACAGAAGTCATACATGCCATCTGGATTGAATGGAACATGAGGATTTTTTAGAAAAAAATCGAACATGTGAAACTATTGCTAAAGATACTGTCTATGTTGTTATGTTAGAGCCCCCCCTAGGATTCACAATGTAATTCATAGCCTAGATTTCTAGTTTAGGTCTTTGAGATTCCTGTTATGAGATGCATAGCAAGCTGTGTATAGCTAGCTATTGGATTGTAACAAAGTACTTTGGTGATTAATAAAAAATTGGTTACCAAAAAAATAACTAATTCGTGATCATAGGTGCAAAAGCTAGGACAAAATTGAGGATGATTAATATTATATTAATATACGAAATCGAAGCTTATTAGAATACATAGTTATACACTTTGATCCACGCATATTGGTGGATGTGCTCAAAAACTCAAAGATGAGGGCAGACAGTACAAGGAAAGCTCAGTCATTTATATAATCTAACACAAAAGGATGAATGTCATTGAAACTTTGAAAGCAATTTGCCAATGATCTGAGCTGGAAATCGTCCTTTTATTTCAACATGATTGATTTATTGATGTGTGTTAAAATGACGCTACCACACACTTACTGTTGATAAATTATTTTAAAAAGATTTTCAGAATCATATTACATTTTCTTGTTTCTCTAAATTTATGTTATGGACTTACTTGTAGAAAAAAAAAATCAAGCTCTTGTTCTGAAGTGAAAAAAAAAAAGAAAGTAATCGAACATATACGTTAAAGAAGTCTAATAATCAAGTTACACCCTTTTCTTTTTCTTTTTCTTTTTTAACTTTTGTTTGATTTTTTTAAAACAGCAGAGCTGATGTGCATACTTTTGTTTGATCACGACTTATCATAAGAAAGAAACAAAGAAAAAAAATTATAGCTGTAATAAGACATAGAGGGAAGATATCGATCGCCGTTATTTTCACATATAATAATGCCAGCTATAATTAAACAAATGTGTTGTTCCTTTTACCCTAATTGTTTGTTTGATTTCTTACTTTTTTTAATAATGAATGTCACATGACATGTTATACCTATATGTTTGGTTTTAAAAAAAACGGAGTAAAGACGTTGTTTTGCAAGATACTAAAGATGATTATATTCGTGTTAGAGCAAGTCAGATTAATTTTGAGTGATGAAAGTTAATAATTTTATGTGGACTATAATAAAATGTCATATCATTTTTGTTTTCCTTTATACAAGCTTTGAAAGAGCGATTTTCGAAGTGAGTTTAATATTGAGGAATTTTAAAAAATGATTATAGCTCGGGTCTTTAGAAATCTATAGTTTTGGGTATTTGCCATTTATAGAAACAGTGTGGTGGGAAGCTGTACAACGTAAAACCTCCAATTTGTTAAGAAAAAACAAGAAAGAAGTTGAGTATCAAGGTTACATTTTTTTGAAACTTTTTTTTGGATTAGGACTCATCATAAGAAAGAAACAAATAAAAAGAAATAGTAGCTTTACGAATAAGACATAAAAGTGAAGAAATTGGCCATCGTTATTTTCATATCTAATAAATAATAATGCTATCTATGTATAAGACAAACTTGAAATCGCCATTATATTGATTGTATCTCTGATTGTTTACTTTTATATAAGAGTTAAGGGTAAAAAATAAATCTAATTAACTTAATGGTTCGAAATATACTTAAACGCTAAAAGTTTAATTTACAGAATCAAATAATTCTTAAACAAAGTAAAAAAAAAAAATGAATCAAATTAAATACTCTTTTTATAACATTGTTATGGTAAAATCAAATACCCTTTTCATCAACTTTGATGTGACATACTTTTATTTTTAGTCTATTAAAAAATAATATCTTTGTGTATTTATCATTCAATTTGATTCTAACATCACATTTTACCGTTTGAAACCTTCATATGCAAAATTCATATATTATTTGTTTTGTATGATTTTGCTTACCCTTGAATTAAATTCAATAAGCTTAATCATAGGAGTATTCATATATTTTTAACAATTCAAATTGCTTAAAACTAGTACATATTTAGGACAAAAACAGCTTCTCTTGTTTAAAAAAAAAACAAAAAAAAACTAATAATAATAAGGTTATCATCTTCGTATTTACTTTTTTTTCTTTTACTTTTTTTAAAATGGGATGGGGAAGTAGAAATGGAGAAGTGGATTATAAATTGGGGAATCAATCCTCGCCAAATAAGGTGAAAGTTTAAATAATCAACACTAAAGAGCATTCACTTTTTATTTTTTCTCTCTTTTTGTTCTTGGTTATTGTTTTTTCATAGCAATCAAATACACGTTTGCTTCTTTAGTGTTTGATTGAAATAAGAAAATAAAAAAAAATTTACAAAAACTATTTTCAACCAAACATTAAGAGAGGAATCTTTTAAATTTTTGCATAAACTGGAAAACTTGTCATTTTAGCTAGATGTTTGATTAAAAATCAGTTTCAATTTTTAAAACAGAAAATCACCCCTTAACTAAATAATACCCTATATTAGTATCAACCAAGATTGTGGTAGAGTGGTAAGTACTCCCTCATCCTTAGCTAGTTGTTAGGGAGTGTTTTACCCCTCAATGTGGGACTTTACGGCACGAAAACAGATTTAGTCGGACTCCAATGCGGATATCGAACATCGCAATTGTGGGCTTAACTTTAAATATAGTATTTGCTCACCTAAGATTTTAGGCTAAATCTAAGGAGGGAGTGCTAATTAGGGAAGCCAAAAATCCCTAGTCAGTATTTGCTCACCTACTATTTCAGGTATAGTATATCCTCACCACGATTTCATTCAATTTCAAAAATCCTTCTCTAGTTTTGGAACGAGATATTATTATTGTAGCTGAGTACATATATACATTTCTTTCCTCTACACATGGCTAGAAGTTGATAAATAGGAATTAATTCGAACTCCCATATGATGAAAAAAGAAAAAGGTCCTGAGACGAAAAATAATTCAAAGATTTCGAATAGCGTTCCCGAATTCAAGTTGATTCTATTTCAACTCTTCCTTAAAGAAAGACGATCAAACAGTTCTCAATCATGGTCCCATTTCAGCCAACTTTGTATTAGAGCATATTGATTTTTAACACATGCAGTAGATTCGTATTTCTAACTCTTGGATGTGAAGAATTCGTTTTCCCCTTAACTGTAAAAGTAATCGAGCCTATATCTTTCCATAGACCTATCACCGACAAGTCAAGTCACTAGGAATCTTCTGGATGATAATTTTGTCAGTTGGATTATGATGGCTGCTGATATTTTCGATAAAGAAAAAGTAATAGGATAAAATGTCAAGTATTTTGATGGAAATTGATGGTGATGAGCATGAAGAGGAAGAGAGGAAGATGAATTAATTTTGTTGCTGCCATCGTTATACCAAAGTTTTATTCTTGATAAAAAAGTAAATGGTCAAATTTAAGTATGTGGGATACTCATATGTTTGATGAAGAAGAAAAATAATTCTTCTTTAACGTACGTAGTATGTAAAAAAGTTGAGATGTGTATTGTAATTGTGTGAATGAAATGTGAATAAATTGTCTAGCGCCTAGTGGGGCCGCTAATTCAGCATGACTATCGTGAAGCTAACCAGGTAGCAGATGCCCTTGCTAAGGAGGGAGCGCACACCAGATCCTATGAAGACATAGTAGAATGAACAGTTCCGTCTTTATTTGTTACTCATAAGTTAGAAATAGATAAAGCAGGAACTATTTTTGTAAGGCTTAAGCGGTCTGTCCGACAATTTGACTATCTTTATTTTGTTACTAATTTTGCCACTAACGTACCTGTGTACAATACTAATGGCACTGCAGCCATCTTACCCAGTAATGATGCATATTAGCTATTAATAAAATCTCTCTGTTTTATCAATAAAAAAATTCTATGTATTAGTAATAGAAAGCTTTTGATTACCAACTTGTGTCACTATTAAAAAAATTGTGAAAATTGACCCCGAAAACAGACACCTAAAATCGACTTTAAATTGGACGTCCGTGAAACTTTGATGGAAAAGAAAGTTGGGAAATTTTGACCTCCTGAAATTGGTTTGAAAAAAAATTGAAAAATTCTGATCTCGTGAGGTTGTTTTTTTAATTATTACACAATAATAAAATGAATCATCTAGGGTTCCACTTAAGGGTGTCAAGTGGGCCGGTTTGACCCGGTACCGGCCCACTAAGCCACCGGACCGGACTCAGTATTGGTGGTGGGCCTGGCGGGTTTTTAGGGGGCTGGGCCAGACACGGTATTGAAACCGGTGCACCGGCCCAGTTAAAAAACCGGACCGGGTCCACCGGTGCACCGGCCCGGTAAGCTTTTTTTTTAAAAAAATAAAAAATAAAATAAAATTCTGGGTCCATCTTGTATGAATTCAATACTTTTAATATAATAGTATAAAAGTATATGTTGTTGATATTGTATATATGTATGTATGTTCTTTAAAATAGTATATATTGAATGTAAATACATGTGTATGTTCTTTAAAGTAGTATATATTGAATTTATATATGTATGTATATTCTTTAAAGTAGTATATATTGAATGTACATACATATGTATGTTCTTTAAAATAGTATCTATTGAATGTCAATACATGTGTATATTTTTTAAAATAGTATATATTGAACGTATATATGTATATATATTCTTTAAAGTAGTATATATTGAATGTACATACATATGTATGTTCTTTAAAATAGTATATATTGAATGTATATATGTATGTATATTCTTTAAAATAGTATATATTGAATGTAAATACATGTGTATGTTCTTTAAAGTAGTATATATTGAATTTATATATGTATGTATATTCTTTAAAATAGTACATGTGTATATTCTTTAAAGTAGTGTATATTGAATGTATATATGTATATATATTCTTTAAAGTAGTATATATTGAATGTACATACATATGTATGTTCTTTAAAGTAGTATATATTGAATGTAAATACATGTGTATATTTTTTAAAATAGTATATATTGAATTTATATATGTATGTATATTTTTTAAAGTAGTATATATTGAATGTACATACATATGTATGTTCTTTAAAGTAGTATATATTGAATGTCAATACATGTGTATATTTTTTAAAATAGTATATATTGAATGTATATATGTATATATATTCTTTAAAGTAGTATATATTGAATGTACATACATATGTATGTTCTTTAAAGTAGTATATATTGAATGTCAATACATGTGTATATTCTTTAAAATAGTATATATTGAATTTATATATGTATGTATATTCTTTAAAGTAGTATATATTGAATGTACATATATATGTATGTTATTTAAAGTCGTATTCTAAGTAGTATTATGTTAAAAAATAATCAAAGTTCAATTTTTTTTTAGTCGGGACCCGACCCGGCCCGGCCTATGTAAAATGCACTAATGGGCCGGTGCTGGGCCGTTTGGCCTTTAATTACTATTGGGCCCGGCCCGCCCCAGCCCAGTTAGAGTTGAGACAGGACCGGACCCGGCCCAAGCCCGGTAAAATTTACCGAACCGGAGCCGGGTTGACCCAGCCCGGCCCGGTTGACGGGTATAGTTCCACTCTCATATTGATTGTGGTAGGATATAGTTCTACCACTAGACCCTTAGCGCTTGTTGGTTTAAGACTGTTTGTTTTTTTAATTTATACTTTTTAAATTTAGTTTTTGTGAAAAAACCGATCTTTGTAAAAGATTAAAATCGACCTCAATTTTTGTTTTTTTGAAAAAATCGACCTCTGGAAGTCAATTTATTTATATATATATATATATATTTAAATATTGATCTCAAGAGGTCGGTTTGCATTTTTTTTATTTTGGCGCTAAAAGATTGACCTACGGAGGTCAATTTTGTGTGTATAATGTACAAACCAATTTTCATAAACATTTAATACACACTACGAAAAGTTTATTTCAAATTTACCTTAAAAGAGATCATGAAAAACTAACCTCATGAGGTCGGTTTTTTTAAATATAGATGGAAATGGCGGGAAAGATCTTGTAGAACAAAGCTCATTCACTGTTTTATTGTACACAAAAGTCCTTTATTTATTATATTAATTAATAATGCATTACATATGCATTATAATTACACACAATACACTATTGTTCACACACTTGACCAGTCCGAAAAGAGGAGTAAAAGTACATCTTCTAGTAATTGGGAATACAGGATCTAGCTAGCATCTAGACAGCATTGAGCAAGAAGCTTTCAATAGCTGTCATAGGATTCTTGGTGGAGGAGGTTAGATCTTTGCACTGACTTTGACATCTTCCAGGAGCACAAAAGGCTAGTGTGGTTCCACACCAACCCCATTTACTACAACACGCTTCAATAGGACACGATACTCGATAACTAGTTTGCTTTCCACATCGTCCTTGTGGATCGATGCACTGACTTTGATAGTAGCCAGGACCACAAAATCCTCGGATGGTCGTTCCAGACCAACCAGATATACTACAGCACCACCCAGGAGGACATTTTCTACCACCAGCTTGCCTTCCGCATCGTTGGGGTGGGGATGGGGGTAGGGGTGAGGTGGCGTATAACATTGGCTTTGACATTTTTCAGGATCACAATGCTCTGATGTGGTTCCACACCAACCAGAGAGACTACAACACTCACCAATAGAACATGTTTTATTACCAGCTTGCCATCCGCATTGTCCTTGTTGCCAGGGTCCTGAACATTGGCCTTGACAGTATCGAGGATCACAAAAGGCATGGGAGGTTCCACACCAAACAGTTAATCGACAACACTGTCCAGTAGGACATGGTCGACCACCAGCTTGTATTCCTATCGTCCCTCTGGGAGCTGACCTGGACACTGGCGTTCACAATATTCATCACAATAGTCCGGTGTGGTTCCACACCAACCACTATAACTACAACACTGTCCAGTAGGACACGATCTACCGCCAGCTAGCCATCCGCATTCTCTCAGTTGGAATAATGACTGGGATAGGTCTGACGTATTACGTTCCCTTAGTTCAAGGCCAAGGGTTTCATTGGCGGGCAAATAAAAGGGAAAATCTAATAGCTTGGCTGAGACCTTAAGGAGAAATAAAGCCAGAGCTAAAAGGCTAATTGCAATTTCTCTCATTTTGTAGATTGTTATAAGTGGTGGTCTCGTGGTGTTGAGGTATATATAGGAAAATTTTCAAGGGAATATGCTTATGCCTCAACAACATTGAGTCCGCTTCGTAGATACTAATTTTCTTCTTTTTTTTTAATTACTCTCAATCTCATGGAGAACTTTGATAGCGATTGGTGTTAAGAATTAACAATTCAGCCTCATAAACGTCCATAAACACCATTGCAGTACCTTAATGGTGAAGAATTCTCATGGATGAAGAAGAGCAAAACAATGAAATAGTAGGAAACAGAGAGGAACTTAGAGAATGTGTGACCACATATTATTGTGAAGAGAGAAACTGAAAAACTGCTTCAATACAATGACTTAAGCTACCTTATATAGATGCACAAAATAAAATATCTGATTTTCCAACTAAGACACAACTATTGACTATCTAACCGACTCTAACTAACTAACAGCTCTGCAGCACTAACTATTCTGCTGTACTAGCTCTTCTTTATTATAACTTAGCTAACATATTTCAACACCCCCCGTCAAGTTAGAGGGGAGACATCCACAACCAACTTGCGCAAAATAGAGAAATGTTTTACACCAGTCAAGGCCTTGGTGAAGATGTCTGCCAGTTGTGAATTGGTGGAGATGTGATGAAGACTGATTAGACCTTCTTGAAGCTTGTCTCTCACAAAATGGCAGTCCACCTCGATATGTTTAGTTCTTTCATGAAACACAGGGTTCTTTGCTATGTGTACTGCAGCTTGGCTATCACATTACACTGAAATAGGTAAAGAACAAGGCACTGTGATTTCTTGCAACAACCTTTCCAACCAAACTAGTTCACCAACCACTTGTCTAATAGACTTGTACTCGGCTTCTGCTAAAGACAAGGAAATAGTGGACTGTTTCTTAGATTTCCAACATATGGAAGTATCTCCCATGAGAACAACATAACCACTTATTGACTTCTTTGAATCAGCATAAGCTTCCTAATCTGAGTCATAAAATACAGAAATAGAATAGTCTGATTTATTTGAGATGAAAATCCCTAAAGTGGGATCAGCCTTCAGGTACCTGAGGACATGGAAGGCAGCCTCAAGATGTGGTTCCCTTGGTTCTTGCATGTACTGGCTGAGGTGTTGCACACTAAAAGAAATATCCATCCTGGTGTTTGTCAAAAAATTGAGCTTGCCTATCAACTTTCTGTAATAAGTGGGATCTGAAAGAAGGACACCTTCATGTTGCTTAACTTGATTATAGGATCTAGAGGTGAGGAAGTTGGCTTATGACTGAAGCAATCAAATTCTGAAATGAGATCATTTGTAAATTTCCTTTGTGAGATTAAGACACCATCTTCTCTATACAAAATCTCCAATCCTAGGAAATAGTGAAGTTTTCCAAGATCTTTAATCTTGAACTGATCATGTAGGAATGCTTTGAGTGACATGATTTCCTCTAAATCAGTCCCTGTCAATATGACATCATCAACATAGATGGCAACAAAAACCATGGACGGGTTGTGCCTTTTGTAAAAAAAAGAGTAACCACTTATTGAGTGTGAGTATCCTTTGGAATACAATGAACTTGCCAGCTTATCATACCATTGTCTACTGGCTTGTTTCATGCCATATAATGACTTCTTTAGCCTACAGACAAGGCCCTTATCTGGGACAGAAAGCCCTAGTGGAGTGCTCATGTACACTTCTTCATGGAGATCACCATGAAGAATGCATTATTGACATCTAGTTGGTAGAGATCCCAACCTCTTTTGACAGCTAAGCTGAGAAGTGTCCTGACTGTTGTTAGCTTAACAACAGGGGAAAATGTTTCTGTGTAGTCTACTCCAGCCTCCTGAGTATACCCCTTAACAACTAGCCTTGCTTTGAACCTCTCTACACTTCCATCATGTAACACCCCAGGTGTTTCGAATACATGAAAATATACAATGGTTGGGGTATAAGGCTAAATGAAGAAAAAGTGAAGAAGTGTGTACTGGAAACGAGCATGCGAAGATTAAAAAAAAAAAAAAAAGTAGTCACAGCAGGACTCACGTGACGTGAGTCAGACCCACGCCACGTGAGTGGTGCCGTGAACCAACTTCAGAGAGTTGGAAAAAATGCTCTGATTTTCACGTCAGGACCCACGTGGTGTGACTCCACTCACGTGACGTGAGTGGGTGACGTGGATAACTTCAGAGACTTGAAATATAGGGCCTGAGTTCCACGACACCACCTACGTGGCGTGACTTGGTTCCACGACACCAGTCACGGCACCGTGAAACTTTGCCGGCTTTGTTGACCAATTTTGACTAGATGAGATATTTGAGTGTGAGACCCATTAAATGTGTTGGGCTGGGTCTATAATATGTATTTGAGGCCCAAATATCATGTAATAAGTCTTGGGCCTCAACAAATAAAGGAAAGACCCATTTAAATGGATCAAACATGTGGCCAAGATCCCTTTGCCTTGAGAGCCTATTTAAAGGCATAAGAAAATCAGATTTTTATTCATTCTTCATTCTCATGCCTTTCTAGATATTTCTCAAAATCATTCTTATCTCCTAAACCTTAAGGCAACAACACTTAGTGGGACAAAAGCATTTCTTGGCAAATATTGGTAAGTGTTTACTCTTATGAGTCTTATGGATTAGTATATTATGTACATGGAAGGTGGTGTAGTCATGATGGTTATGTTCAAAAGTGTTGAGAAGTCCACTTTGGTTGTGGTAAAGTGGAATTAAGTTAGATGATAATAAGAAGGAAGGTGGTAAGATATACCATGTGTTGGGGTATTGACTAATTCCATTATTTCCTTGTGAAGATGTTATGTTATTAGTTTTAAATGTAAATTCCTTTGTGTGTGCATATTGTAGAGTAGCACTTTAAGGAAGAGACGAATTGTTATAGTTGCATATTGAAAGGCTAAGGTATGTAAGGTTTCTCGTTTCTATATTCATTGGCCATACCTATTGTCCATATTGCTACCGGGCTTGTTTCCACTCCGAGGTGTTTTAAAGTAATTCATCTCAAGGTTGTTAGCTATAGATATTCACATGTCTCTTATTTATTGACCATGTTTTCAAGCTCCAATAATGTTATGACCACCAAAGTTCCTATCCCACAAAAGTAAAGGAATGAAGTAATGCATAAGTGTTCTTAAGTATGGGTTGCATCCCAGGGGTGGAAAAACACCTAGCATGGGTCAATTCCAATATCACGGGTGGCATCCCAGGGGTTACAATACCTAGCATGGGTCGACCCCAGATTGTGTTTTATAAGGACCGCATCCCAGGGGTTAATACCTAGCATGGGTCATCCTTTTCTTATCCCACTGATCAGTTGGGCCCGGGAATATTATGAGTGATGTTGATATTGATAAGGAACGTAAAAACAGAAGAAAGTAATGAAAGTAATGTACATACTTCCACACTTGAGTATTATGGTGGTCATGCCTATATTGTTCACTCACTTGTACTGGATTTCATTGAAGTACTTATATCACATGCAGTTGTTTACGGCTTTACATACTCAGTACATACTTTCGTACTGACGCCCCTTGTGGGACTCACCTTACTTGTTGTAGGCACAGGTACTAGTAGACCTCCACAGTAGGTTACAAGTTATCTGCGGACTATTGGTGAGCTCCAGGTGAATTCGAAGCTTTTCGTGTCACTGTACATGTTTTGATACTTGTAGTAGAGCTATAAGGCGGGGACATGTCCCGACCTTAGTGCTGGTTTTGTATATCTATTAGAGGCTTTGTAGACGGTGTGACGTCAAGTGTAAAGGTGTCTTACTCTATCTGAGGTTATGGCCCTAACGGCCAACTATCATGTCTTTATGAAAGATATTTCCATGACTTCCGCCATTGGTATCTTGTACTTATTTATGATAGAGTGTTGTCCATTTAGTGGCATGCATATGAGTTTACGTGAATGAAGATTGGTTCTCTCGGTCTTTAACGGCTTTGGGTGCCAATCCGCCCCAGCGGGGTTTGGGGCGTGACGCATCAGCCTTGTGCTTGATTTTGTACACCCACTTGCAACCTATGGCTTTCTTTCCTGTAGGTAAAGGAACTAATTCCCAAGTGTGGTTAGCATATAAGGCATCAAACTCTTGTGTCATAGATGCCTGCCAGGCAGGGTTCAAGACAGCCTCTTCATATGAGCTTGGTTCATTCTCATGACTTATGTTTTTAACCAGTTGTTGACTATGTGGACACAGGCTAGTGAGGCAAACATGAGAGGGCTTATTGAAGAGAGCAGTGATGGAGCTAGGTTGTTGAGCAGAGTCAGTGTAAAGGTAAGGAAGTCTGTACTCATAGGCTTTCAAGTAAGCAGGGGTGGTATGGACCCTAGATGATCTCCTAGGTTCTAGAGGGGTGACGTGAGACATGTCATCAGGAGCTGAATTGTGCTGTGAGGTACTCAGTGAAGGTGATCTGTGTCACGCCCCGAATCCCATCGAGACATGATTGGCACCCGTAGCCGATAAGGCCCGAGAGAACCAACCTTTGCCTATGCTCAGTCATATGCATCTCATAATCATAACCACCATTTCATTAATAATATGAAAGACGAATAAAGGAGAACATGGGACATATTTATACATACATATGAAACTTGGTTGTTGAGGCCATCCAGTCAAAACAACATATGCCTTTTACACTATTACACCCACATCGGTCTACAAAAGCCTCTAACAAGAGCATTGACCAAAATGAACCATAAGTCGGGACAAGTCCCCGCTTTATACTACATGTACAATACCAAAACATATATACACTTTGACTCGGAGAAGCCCCGAATGAGCTGGAGCTCACCAAAGAACCGCTAACACTGGCAGTCTATTGAGGAGGCCTACTGGGACCTGCGCCTGCAGCAAGTAAGGTAAATTCCCCGAGAGGGGTCAGTACGAAATAAGTACTGAGTATGCAAGGCTCAGATGAAACTATACAACACATGAATAATTCAATGAACTCAAAACATATGAATACTCAATGTGAATAAGTCACCATGTTACTCTTTGGAAACCATGTGGATTGCTTTCATTATTTTCATTACTTCCTTTATCTCAATGCTCACATGTCACTACATATCACAATGTACCCGGGCCCCGACTGATCAGTGGGTCTTTCATATCATCATATAGGGATCGAGTCGAGCTAGGCTTATGCCCCTAGACTTGCCACCCTCGGGATCGAGTCGAGCTAGGCTTACGCCCCTAGACTTGCCACCCATAAATCCAAATCTCGGGATCGAGTCGAGCTAGGCTTATGCCCCTAGACTTGCCACCCGTACTTGATCATTGACCACATTTGCATTACTTTGTTCATTACTTTGAGATTGATACTTTGATAATCATACCATCACTTTGGAACTTTGGAATACAACATTGTTGGAAACTTTGAATCATTGACCAATAAGTGAAGGACATATGAATAAATATCAAGGAGAAATATAATATAACTAGCACCATGATACCATTGGAACCATTGGACAATAATCCATGCACAAGAGACACAAGTATAGGCACTATTGGAATATTGGAATATAGCCTTATTTGAACTTTCGGAAAGTTAACCATGAATATGAGAAATGAGATTCACAAGTGATCAATGAGTAGGAAATATATGACAATGACCATAGCTAAGTGCATATGGGATACCTTAGTACATTTCGGAATAGAACTAGAGAAATGTCAATGTGAACACTATTGGCCGTAGAAAGATACGGACAAAGTAACCTTGCATACCTTGGATTCACAATACGAATAGACAACCTTCGATGCGTATACAATGATCCCTCTCCTTCACTCTACAACATACATACATAACGAATTCACGTTAACCATGAATTACTTTACAAATGCATACACTGTCAATGAATTACATGTTTGCCTTTAAACATGTCATTTTCCTTCGACAAAACTATTGATATACCATTCTTCCAAAAATTCCATAAAATTCCCAACATTGACCAATACATGAAAATCAATACATTTCACCACAATACTTCTCCTTTACACTTTCTTATCCATAATACATCACAAATAATCCTTCAAAGCACCTTAATTCAACTCATAACACATATCGGCCAAAATCCCAAAATTTCCACTTTTAGCCAAGAACAAATTTAATGCCAAAAATAACACCATACATGTTCATATTTTTTCCATACCATGCTTTTTCATCAAAGGCACAAGGCCTAATTCAAGTTCAATTTACCAAGATGACACATCTTTCACCAAAGGCAAAATACACTATTCATCATCTTGCCAACACAACTAACATAATATACATAATCTCCCATGCATATAATATGTTAATCCATAATAAGAATCACTTACCTAGGCTTGAAAGATGGTGATCTTGATCCAAATATGGTTTAGGGTTTGAGAGCCCCCAAAGAAACTTTCTTGAAAAGTCTAGAAAAAGAGAGAAAAAGCATGTGTGTTCTTTGTCTTAAAAATCTGATTTTTGTGCTCCTTTTATAGACTTTTGAAGTCATGCCTAGCCACTCTTGGCATTAAATGAGGTCAAAGTGGAAGAATGGGTCTTTTTGCCCCTTTGGGCCAATTCTTGTAAATTTCATTTTGGGCCTAACTTTGGGCCCAATAACACATACCCATGTAACCCATCCAATTTCATGTATTATTCACCATATATCTCATGTTTACATAATTCCATAATGTCACGACAATATTCTTTTAAACATTTCTCATTCGTCCTTTCGATCGCAAAAATTGGAATTCTAATCGCCCTTGGCTTCATTGAACATTTTGGATCACTATTTACATTTCATGATTTGATCATGTAGGAGTATGTAGGAGTATATTGAAGTGTTTGAAGTTTTAACAATGCTCAATTAACTCCAAAGAACCAAAAGAAACCATCGAGAAATCGTCGTAGAATTGCGTTACGAAACGACGCCGGAAAGGCTAAACTTTTGTTCCTTGCGCCACACCCCCTGAAACAGGGTAGTGGCACAGGAAATGCAGCCTCTATGAATTTTTTGCAGGCTGGTGGCTTGCTCCACACCCCTGAAACAGGGTAGTGGCGCAAGTTTCAGCATTTTGCTGAAATTTCCGGCCACTTCTCCAACGTTTACGTATCGTCCAATCCCTTATCAAAACACTACAAAATACTTACTTAGTGATCTTAACCATCAAGTAAACATGACTTAAAGTCACCAAATGAGGTTAAAATGTGTACGAGTTCTTACCCAAATGCTCCACGAAATCACAAAACACCTCCTACGAAGGTCTAATGGCACATGTTAAGTCCGATATCAAATGTTTCACCAATGACACTATAAAACACATATGCATGGCATCTCAACACCTATGTAGGTATGATCCCACGTTATCAAGTGAGGTAATAAAAGTACGGGGTGTTACAATCTGCTGTCTTCTAGAGTTGGAGAGGATGACAAAGTGGTTTAAGGTGGTTGACTAGGCATAGGCTGACTTGGTACTGAACTTGGAGTATCTTTATTCAGCAAAGTAACATCATCAACAGAGTAAGTATTTGGACTAGGTAGAATGGAAGAACCAGTAATAAAATGTAAAACAAAAGAAAAACTTGATCTAGAAGGAACAATAGCAAAAGGAAATATCTTTTCATGAAACAAAACATCCCTAGAAACATGTATTCTCTTATTGGACAAGTTAAGCACCTTGTAACCTTTTGTGTTGAAAGGATATCCAACAAAAATATAAGGTGTGGCTCTTGGTTCAAACTTATCCTTATGGGATTTCAAGGTGGTTGGGAAGCATAAACATCCAAAAGACCTAAGGTGAGAATATGTGGGTTTGGTGTTGTATAACAGCTCAAAAGGGGATTTGTTATGCAATAACTTTGAAGGTAATCTATTTATGAGATAGGTAGCAGTCATAATGCACTCACCCCAATATCTTATGGGTAATTTTGATTGAAACAAGAGTGATCGGGCTGTTTCTAACAAATATTTATGTTTTCTCTCTACCACACCATTTTGTTGTAGTGTGTAGGGACAACTTCTTTGATGAATGATGCCCTTTTCTTGAAAAAACTTGGCAGCTTCATGAATTATAAATTCCAGACCATTCTCAGATCTTAAGGTTTTAATGGTGATGTGGAACTGATTTTCTATGAGTGATACAAAAGCCTTTATAGTCTACAATGCATTACTTTTGCAGCTCAACAATTGAGTCCATGTTGATCTACTATAATCATCAACCATGGTAATGAAATAATTTTGGTTATCATGAGTAGGTGTGTGGTAAGGGCCCCATAAATCCACATGTAGTATCCCAAAAATATAGGTTGAAGTACTGGTTCTTTGGGGAAAAGGAGTTCTGGTTTGTCTAGCATGGGGCAAACACTACATATGAATGGTTGTTTGGGAATGAATTGAATAGGAATGGATGATATATCTTTCATTTTCACAAAAGGAACATGGCCTAATCTATTGTGCCATAAGTATTCAACAGTGTTACTATGAGGAGCTGAAGATAAAAAAGAATTTGAAAAAGAACTGACTCCTTTATTATTTGTATAAGGAAAATTTACAAATGGAGGAGGATGAACATTAGGAGTCTCATCAGTACAAGGAGGAGAAAAATAGCCTGAAACTGTAGATAATAAAGACACACCATGGTCAATAGTACCAGGAGAGTAACTGTGACACTTAGAACTGAAAAAGTACAGTCCATTCCTTGCTCTACCAATCTCCAGAGGGCTCTTCAGTGAAGGGCCCTGCAGTAAGCAAGAAACACTTTTGAAACCAATAATGCCTTTAAGATGCAATGCCAGACAATAAACAGAAATCAAATTGAATTTGAAACTAGGCACAAACAAAACTCTATGTAATGTTAAAGCTTAATTTAAAGACACATCACCAACTTCAGTAACTTTAACTTTGTAGCCATTTGGTAGGCTTACCAGAAAGGGATAAGGTATAGAGTTAACATTTTTTAGTAAGGTTTTGTTGTAGGTCATGTGGTGTGAGGCTCCTGAATCTATTATCCATGAGTCAACACTAAGTTTAACACATTTGCATGAAAGATCACCAATATCAGTCATAGAAAAGTAGCATGCCAAGATACCTGCAAGGTTAACAGCTCCACTAGTGAGATTGTTTGAGTCGTCCTGTCCATTCCAAGCTGCATGTTGCCGAGTAAACTCATCAGTTGATCATACTGCTCTTTTGAGATAAAATGTGGTTCCTTGTTTCCTGCTGAACCATGTACTGCAGCTGCTGATCCTACCACATTCTTCCCCTTTGTGAACTTGAAGTTTTCTGGGAATCCATGCAACCTGTAACATTTGTCCATTGTGTGTCCAGTTTTCTTACAGTAGTCATAAAACAAGTGTGACCTATTGCTCTGCTGATGTGAATATGAGGTTGACTGCTGGTTTGAGGGTCTGTTACTGCTTCCAGGAAAACTTCCCTTATATGAAGTGTAATTTGTCTTATAGCCTCTGCTAGATGAACTAGATGCAGCATGAGAGTGAGATGATGAAGCATTAAGAGAGGTGGACTCTAGAGCCAAATGATTGTGAGGTCTCACTTCTCTTTGCTTCTCCTTCTGAGTTAAGATGGCAAAAGTCTGAGCCATAGTAGGCAATGGACTCATCATTAATATGTTTCCTCTTACTGCAGTATAGGTTTCATTAAGCCCCATTAGAAACTGAATTAGTCTTCTGTCTTGTTCAATTTTGTGCAAACCTACCTTTCCTCCACAGGTACATACACATGTGCATTGTGTATGGGTATCAAAGCTGCTTAGTTTTTCCCAGAGTCTTCTCATCTTGTTATAGTATGCAGTGATGTCCATGCTTCCTTGAGAGAGGTCATTGATTTCTCTTTGAAGTTGATATAGCTTGGCCTCATTAGTTTGGTCATATCTATCTGCTAGTTCATCCCATAACTCTTTAGCATTGTTAACATATTGTAAGCTATCTGCCAAATCTCTAGACAGTGAGTTATGTATCCACGAGGTGGCCATATCATCACACCTCTCCCACTGTGCATAATCAGGTGTATGAGGAACTGGTTTCTTCACCTTTTCATTTATGAAACCAGTTTTGTTCTTCATTGATAAGCCTCTAAGTACTCCTCTTCTCCAGGAAACATATCCAGTTCCATAAAAACTGTTGGAATTAGGGAGGATCCTACATTCTATGAAAGATGCATGTAGAAAATGCTATTGGAATCTATTGAGCCAGAGTTGGTTTCCCCTGCTCTTTGACCAGAACTACTTCCACTTTCAGCCATAACGTTGAAAGGAATAGAGAGAATAACAACACAAACAATTGATCGAACAGGTAATAAAAAACAGAAGAATCAGGAAAAACTTTGACAAGCGATTATTGGATTAGATGCACCACAATAATTTTAACCGAAATTGCTCTAAAGAAATGGAATTCTGAAGGAACTTTCACAAACACAAGCGCTAGAATGAAAAATAACTGATGAACAACTGATGAACTCTATGATTTGCTAATTCAGCAGAGCAAAGAAAATTGTGTGATTTCAATGAAGAAAAAGATGAAGAAAACCTCAATTGAAGTGTGCGAATACGAAATCAGTCGAACCTTGCTCTGATACCATGTTAAGAATTAATAATTCAGCCTCATGAAAGTCCATAAACACCATTGCAGTACCTTAATAGTGAAGAATTCTCATGGATGAAGAAGAGCAAAACAATGAAATAGTAGGAAACAGAGATGAACTTGGAGAATGTGTGACCACATATTGTTGTGAAGAGAGAAACTGAAAAATTGCTTCAATACAATGACTTAAGCTACCTTATATAGATGCACAAAACAAAATATCTGATTTTCCAGCTAAGACACAGCTACTGACTATCTAACTGACTCTAACTAACTAACAGCTCTGCAGCACTAACTATTCTGCAGTACTAGCTCTTCTTTATTATAACTTAGCTAACATATTTCAACAATTGGTATAAAAAGCAGTATCACTCCTATAGAGTACTCTAAATATAAACTTGGGCAGCTTTAGTTTAAAATATGGTTGTAATTCATGTCAATATATAGTACTTATGACATTAAATTATGTGATCTTCGTTTCAATATAGAAAGGACAATATCTTAGTGCATGTATGGCTTCAAAGGATAAAAATCACTACTAAAAGTTCAACTTGAACAGTATTTTTAAATTAATGTGCATAATATCCAACAAGCCAACTAGATCCATTTCTTAAGGGATTATACTGGATAATTTGATCTAATTTATATGCGTGAGATTTCTTTAATTTTGTTTGGAACATCTATGGGATGTAATTAACTTCAAGCGATATCGAGTACATTTTTAAGGAAAAATTACATAATATAGACAAAACAAATTCATAATTAACTGACATGATTAATGTTTAAAATAATTACTTTACATAGTTAAAGTTAGTTGGAATAGTTGTTATTTATGTGGGCCCTTATATACAAATGAAGTAGTGTATATATTAATTTATTTTAAATTAGATAAAGATATTCTCTCCCCTAATTGGGTTATTTTTTTCTCTCACCCCTCACCCCTCTTCCTCACCACCTCCTTCTCCGACAAAATTCCATGGGGGAAATCTCTCTCTCCTACTTGAGAATTGCAATCTCGAATTGATTCAAATTTGCGTTTGGTTTTGCACAGTCATTACCCATGGGGACAAAATCCATTGTTTTTAATCCTGATTGCTTACTCTCTTTTGTTTTCCATAAAGGATAGCTAGCCCCATCTGTTGTTTTTTTCTATACACGCGTATGGTAGAAAAGGATTGAAGAATGTCAAGAATACAACAATAAATTTGAGAAGACAACAAAACTATGTCATCTAGCTACCTTCTTCTAATTATTACAAATCTAGAGCCAAAATTTTTTGTATTATACATTTGTATCAATGTATTCATGTGTGACAAAACTTAATTTAAAGGTATTTTTTATTTGTATATTTATATATACATATGAATATATTGAATGTATGTTTTTTGATGTATATGCATACTTTTGTATAACTATATATGTAAACAAGTTTGTTTTGTGTTGGTACACATATACATATTCATATACATCTATGTATAGGTTTGTTCTGTGTTGGTTCATATATACATTATGCATATACATATGTGTATACATCTGTTATGTGTTTGTGCACATATACATATGCATATGCATATACATATATGTATAATTATTTTTATATACATATGTTGATTTTAATACATTGTGTATTATAAATTAGAATGGGTATCAACACATTCATGATACTCAAATTTGCTCACACACATAATCTTCAGGATTGGGTTTTAATACTCAATGGGATTGGCTCAGCTCCAGTAATATTAGCTTCAGTATCTCTCAATAATGTCTTTGATGAATACCACGTGAACTGAGAATTTTCAAAGGCTAAATTCATTCAATAATTATTTTTATTTCGTTAAATTAATTGAGTAATGTCTTTTTAATTTAAAAAAGGGGGATAATTTTGTTCTTTTTCGCCGCCACCCAGTACAATTTCTTCTTCAACAATGAATGATTTCTCTTATACAGCTTTTCTATGTTGCAAGAAACGAAAACATAAATGACCTTCACTCACACTTTGTATCAATAAATTAAAAATAATCAAATTACGTTTTTTTTTTGTCTTTCGTTCTACATTACTCATGTTTTCTAGTGTTTTCATATAGAAGTTTAATGTGCTATAGCTTGAAGAAAGCATCTTATTTGAGTGATGGTCTTTCTAAAACCACCTCTTTATTCTCTTTATCCTTTCCAGACATCAAATTCTACATAGAAGTGTGATGTTTATTTGTAATGAAAATATAGTGAAGGCAAGAGTTAGGGAGAAATGTTTTTCTCATTTTGTTACTTGTTGGCAAAACCAAGAATATTATTCAGTTAATGAAAAAAATAAAAAATTACTCATGAAAAGATAACTAATAAGTAGAAAAATCAATCTAGCCTTCAAAAATTTTGCTATCCGCATGGCATTCATCAGAAGTGCTATTGATACATACTGGAGCTGAACTCGTCCCCTAAATAATAATATGTTATAGAATAATGGGGGATATTGGAGAAAATAAAGGAAGTGAATCACTTCCCTTTACTTTTTTATCTCTTAATGTAACTGAAATAGTAACAAAATCTTTAATATTTATATATTAAAGTCCTAAATATATTTAATCATACTAACTGAAATTTATAAATTGTAATTAGTAAAATTTAGATCATAAAATTATTTAGGAGGAGTCTAAGTTGTCTATATGTGAAGTTTTGCCCATTTTTAAGCATAATGACTTCCATCACGGGGAAAGATCCAGTCCAGTACCTAAGTGTCCAGTAAATCTCAATGGTACCTTGGATAAAAGCCACCTGGCAGCTTAGAGTTTTAATGGTTTTGGATGTATTTGATTTTTCCTTTTTGTTTTTCTCACAAAAACAAACTACCCGACTTATATATTATTATTAATATTGTGCCCAAGCAGTTAAAAATATGTGCATTTTCATAACAGATCTATGTGCATTTCCAATAGGAATAAGGACAAGTAAGGTGAATTAGACATTACTTTACCAATTCTAAAAATAATCAACCTCTACTAATTAAGAAATATGTAGAAAATTAAAAACAAAAGAGAACTAGATATTCTATTATCATCACAACTATTTGTTATACGCTCTATAATGATATTACAAATGACAATCACAAATATTAATATACATTTGGTTTTTGAGTTCAAATGTTACGAAGGAAAAAAGGGGAAAATCGGTAACATAAAAATATACTCCCTTCTTTTCATTTTCTGATTTTATTTTTTATTTTTTGGGTGAAAGAACATCAGGTGTATTAGATTTGATTTATTTTATAAAAAGATATAAACTGAATACATCCAAAACCATTAAAACTCTAAGCTGCCAGGTGGCTTTTATCCAAGGTATCATTGAGATTTACTGGACATTTAGGTACTGGGCCGGATCATTTCTCCGTCCACCAAACCCCACTTGAATTTAATTATCACAATCACAGTCTTGTTTATCACCATGTAGGCTAAATCTAGAAGGAAGATCGATTTAAAAAACTTTATAGATGTTAATAGCCATGATTAAGGAGCCACTGGTTTCTCCATGAATCAATCTTTGCAACATAATATTTTGAAATCATGTAGAACATCTAAGAGTAATAAATGTGATGCTCCTAACTAGAGGTAGGTTGATGAGGGCGGGTCAAGCAGGACTGATAGGTTTCTAGGCGGACAAACTTCTAAAGATCATGAGGTGCATAGGACGAGAGGAAAATGAAAAGTTTAGAAGACATAACACAAGTTTATATGATATGCACGCTTTGGAGGCTACAATGTGGCATAATCCAAAAGGCATATTTGTGCCGGCCTAGGCGTGGACAATATGTATGTGACATGGATTTAGATTATTGTAATAGGAGTGACAATGGGGCAGGGCGGGTTACAACATTTGCGTTATTGAAACTTTGAAAGCAACTTGACAATGATCCGAGCTGAAAATCGTCCTTTTATTTCAGCCATGGGCGGACCCACGTGTGTTCAAAGGGGTTCAATTGAACCCGCTTCGTTGAAAAATTAGACTGTGAATATAGAATAAATCAGTTTTAAGACAGTGAAATATTAATAAATAAATAATTTGAACCCCCTTGATACATCTCTAGCCTCTGCTCAGGTGGTCTAGTGGGTTCATTTTCGATTTTTGGTCATGAGTTCGAATCCTCTTTGACTGCTTAATATTTTATTTTCCATTTTACCTTGTACTATTATTGCCAAGTACTGTGCCAGTGCTTTTGTCCCCAATGTGCCTTTTATTACTTTTCTTGGCTTGAACAGTTTATTACTTTCACTCATTCTAAACTTTGTCATACTTCAACAATTTAAACCTTTAGAAAGTGAATTTTGATTTCTTCTTCATAAAATGCAAACAATATGCAAGTATACTTGAATAAATTCCTTAAAATTTGTAGTTTAATTTGTATTATGTTGAAAACTGTTATATGTTTTATATTAAAATTTCTAAATTACTAGTAGTTAACTTTATTTCTTTAATTATATGTATTAATTTAATTTAACTGTGTAATTCTGTTTATTATCTTCTATTGACAAATAACAACTCTTTAGGAGCACTTCTAAACAAGAAAAAAAGTCTAGATTTTGTTAAATTTTATGGAGTAAATAAAAATTTAAATTGATTGAATTATTTTTTTTGTTGAAACATTATTCTACAAATTTAAATAATTTAATTGTTAAAAGATACAAGTAAATAATTTTTGTTCCTTTTTTTCTTAAAAAATTGTTTTTAATTTTGTTAAAACTATAAAGTATGACTTTAAATGACTTCATCTTGAGATCGTAACAAAAAAGAATAAAAAGAAGCCACCGGGTCCAACTTGTCGTGCCAAATACTACACTTTATACTATCGGTTATAGTTGTTTCAAGTTGAACCCACTTGTGCAGAATTCTGAGTCCGCCACTGATTTCAGCATGATTGATTAATTGATGTGAATGTTAAAATGACAACTTATTGTTGATAAGATTTATTAAGAAAAAATTCAGCATCATATTATATTTTCTTGTTTCTCTAAATTTATGTTATGGACTTGTAGAAAAATCAAATTTTCTAAATTTATGTTAATCAAGCACATACGTTAAAGAAGTCTAATATCAAGTTACCAATTTAATTCTAACATCACATTTTACCGTTTGACACCTTAATATTTTGTAAGATTTTGCATGCCCTTGAACAATTAAATTCAAGGAAAAAGTACATGCATACGAGCAAACAATTTACAATAAATACCTCTTCCTTCTTACAGAAAATATCTCTTTTTAAATATTTTTTTTTTCTTTTTATTTTTCTACTTCTTTTCTCTTTTTTTTTTTTCGTTTCTTTTCTTCTTTTTTTTTTTTTTATGTTTTTTTGTTTATTTATTTTTTCTCAAATTCGTTTATTCCTTATTTTTTTTCACCATAATCTCATTCATACTCAATTTTTACTTTCCCCCCCCCCCTTTTTTTTTGTTTATTTATTTATTTCTATTTATCTATTTTTTTCTTTTTTCCGTGTTTTTTATTCTTATTTTTTTCTTTTTTCTCCTTTATTGTTAGTTTGTTTTGATCCCAAATCATTTTTTTTTATTTTCTTCTTTCACCATAATCAATTTTGGTTCCTCTATTTTGTGTTTTTTAGTTTTCTGTTTTCTCTTTGTTTTTTCAATTTCTTGTTCCTTTCTAATTTTTATTTTTTCCTCTATAATCTAATATTATTTGTTCTTTTTATTTATTCTTTTCTTTATATTAGGAAAAGACAATTGATATAGTAAATATTCGTTCATTTTTTAATTTCATCTCCTCCTTCTCTTCTGTTTTTCTTTTTTCTCGTTTATTTCTTTATTCTTTATTTTCTTTCATTCATTTTTTTTTCAAATTATATTATTCTTTATTTTTTTGGCCACAATCTAATTTCATACTCAATTTTAACTCCTTCTTTTTTTTTTTTCTAATTTCATTGAATTCTTTTTAATTTATTTTTTTCATAATCTAATTTCATTCACGTTTTTTGCTCTTTTTTCATTGAGGTATGTTTCAGTTCTTCGGTCTGACACTCTCCGATCCTCCATGATGCTATTATAGTATATATACATACTAACACGTTATCATAGAAGACTGTTTCAGTCCTTTAATGAGACACTGTTCAATCCTCCATCATATCATCACAATATATTGATATAATGTAATGGTATCTTTCTTAAATGAGACACTCGTTATTCATCCATGATACCATCACAGTATATCTATATACTGTCATGGTATCTAATCCTTCAATAAGACACTCTTAATCCTCCACGATATCATCACATTATATTTATATACTAGCATAGTATCATGGAGGGATGCTTCAATCCTTCAATGAGACACTCCTCAGTATACCACCACAATATATCCTTATATTGGTATGGCATCTTGGAGGACTGTTTCCGTTCTTCAGCGAAACACTTCTCAGTATACCACCATAACATATCTATATACTACTTCATAGTATCATCTTTAAGCGAGACACCTCCCAGTCCTCCATGATTCCATCACAATATATCTATATACTGGTATGGTATCATGGAGGACTACTTCATTCCTTCAAAAGCATTCTCAGTCATCCATGATACTATCACAGTATATATTTATATACAGCATGGTATCATAGAGAACTACTTCAGTCCTTCAATAAGACACTTCTCAATTCTCTATGATATTGTCACAATATATTCACATACTGTCATAGTATCATTGAGGTCTTCTTCAGTCCTTAATGATAGCATCAAATTGTATATATATACAGTAATGGTATCATAGAGGCATGTTCCAGTCCTTCAATAAGACACTATCTCACCCCTGAGGTAGTGGTACGGGTTGCGTACACTTTACCATCCCCAGATCCAACTTTTTAGGAATATACTGGGTATGTTGTTATTGTTGTTGTTGTTGTTGTTGTTATTAGTCTAAAAATAGTTAGATAATATCTTTATCTTTATATTTCATTTTATCTTAAAAATGAATGATAAAACGAAGAAGATAATTTAACCAAAAATAAGAATATATATTTCTATTAATTCATATTTTATAAGATAAATTAATATATTTAATAATTTTTTAATCTCTTCTTATTGTAGTCTAATAATTTATTTTTTTTATATTTTTACTAGTCAAAAAATAATTGGCTACTATGTTTATTTTATATTTAAATAAAAGAAAATAAATAACACAAAAAGAAAAAAATTACAAAAATATTAAAAAAAAAAAAGAGAGAAAAGAACACAGAATTCAAAATGAATTGGAAAAGAAAAAATGCCGCAATGGGTATTGCGGGAAAATATTATTGGGGAAATTACACAACATAACAAACCAAAAATCTTAATTATGACCCATAACAAAGCTTTAAAATAATTATCTAACACAACAGAAATAGCAATATTTTAGAGAGTCCTTAGCCTCCCTTATTTTTCTCTCTTTCTCTCTTCTATCTCTAGCCTTTATTTCTCTTTTTTTTTTTTCATTTTTTTATTCTTCTTTTTTTCTTTTTGATTTTTTATCTTTTTATTTCTATTTTTTTCCACTTTTTTCTATCTCTAGCCTTTATGTCTCTTTCTTTTTTCATTTTTTTTTTCATTTTTTTCTTATTTTTTATTTTTTGTTTTTTTAAATTTTTTTCTTTTTTTCTTTTTCTTTTTCTTTTTCGTCTCTTTCTTTTCGCTTTTTTTTTTTTCTCTCTCTTCTATCTCTAGCTTTTATTTCTCTTTCTTCTTTTTTTTTCCTTTTTAGTTTTTTTTTCTTGTTTAGTTTTTTTCTTTTTCATTTTTTTTCTTTTGGTTCTATTTTTTTTTTTTAATTTTTGAGAAATATGGCTACGTTGAGCACAAGTCATGAATAATAATAAAAATACCATAATCGCTTATTGTATTTATATTCGTACCATCATTTATTTTTTTGTATTCATTGATGCAATTGTATTTGTTGATACAAATGGAATCATCCGAATACAAATGATATGTTTTTATACAATTTTATTTTCGTTGATGCACTTTATTTTAAAGAACTATTTTGTATTTGTATTTGTATTTTATAGTTAACTGCATATTATATTTATATTTTGTGATTTCATTTTGTTTGTATTTGCATTTATATTCTATTTTCATCGATGCACTTGTACTTTTAAATAACAATTTTGTATTTGTATTTGTAATTGACCGCATATTGTATCTGTATTTGTGATTTCATTTATTTAATTTGAATTTTGTAGTTGACTGTATCATTTGTATTTTTAAACAATTGAATTTTTTTTTTCTTTTTATGAACACTTGTATTTATATTCATTGATACGAATTGTATTTTATTGATAAAAATTGAACAATACAAATACAAATGATAAACCATACAAATACAAATGTTACATTTGTATCAAATGATCATGTGTATACAACTTGAACCATGCACATACAAATGATACTTGTTTATATACAAATACAAATAATAAATTTTATATATAAATACCAACGATATATTTGTATTAAATGATAAATTGCATATTTGTATACTTTAGATTCAAGCAAATATAATTAATCCAAATACTTATTTGTATGCAAATACAAATAATAAATTGTACATATTCATGGCTAAACAATTCAAATATAAAAAAATAATTTATTTAAAATATATAGTTTGATACAAATAAATATAAAATATTAAAAACATATAAAATATAAAATACAACAACAAAAAAGAAAAAGAACGAAAAAAATACAAAAAAAGACGACAAAGAAAAGAAAAAGAAGAAAAAAAAAAAGACAGCAAAAGAAAAAATGAAAAAAGAAAATACAAAAAAAAAAAAAAGGAAACAAAAACGCAAAAAGAAAAAAAAAGAAACTACTAAGAAAAAAAAAAGAAACAAGAACGAAAAAAGAAGAAAAAAAAAGATGGAAAAAACAGAAAAAAAAATTAAAAAAAAATCAAAAAATTAAAAAGAAAAAAAAAAGAAAAAAAAGAAAAAGAAAATGGAAAAAAAAGAAGAAGAAGAAAGAGATATAGATGATAGAAATAAAAGATAGAGAAAGAGAGAAAATTGTTGGAAAAAGAAAAGAGAGAGAAAATTAAGGGAGAAAATAAAGGAGAGAGTTGCTATTAAATGTAATTATGTAAATATTGCTATTTTTTTCCTAATTAAGATTATGGGTTGCTATTTCTGAAATTTCGCAATATTATTAGCCGAATGGACATGACGAGAATCAATATGGAAGGCGGTTAAATACTTTAATTTTTGATTTATTTAGTGTAGTTTTTCCTAAATTCAATAAGCTGAATCATAGGAGTATTTGTTTTAAAACTAAGTTAAAAGAGACAACATGAAAGAAAAAGTAGAGAAGAAATGAGAGATCAAGAGAGAAGAGTTTTCTTATTCTTCTAAATATCAAAGTGTACAAGTCAATCAAGTATGAACCCTTATGCCTCTATTTATAGTGTTACATAGAGGCATACAAAAGGTTGTCATAAACATGACATTAACCATGAACATAATGGAGGAGGTTATGGAGGTGTAAGGTTACAATAATAAGGGTGATGAATGGTGGAGGTTATCTTCATAATGGAGATAAGTAGTGGGAGTAAATTTCTAGAGTAGTGGACATCCACACTTATTAGTTTTACAACACTCCCCCTTGGATGTCCATAGATGATGTGCCTCGTTAAAACCTTACTAGAAATTAAAAACCCCGTGGGAAAAAAATTCCTAGCGAAGGAAAAAGAGTACACATATCTTATAATACGCGTTGTTAGCTGCCTCGTTAAAAACCTTGCCAGGAAAACCCATTGGGACAAACCCTAGGCCAAGGGAAAAAGAGTGCAGCGAGTATTTTACTCCCCCTGATGCAAACATCATTTCACTTCTCAAAGATGACGCATCCCAATCAAATATGTCAACTTTCAAATGTTGATATTGACAGTGTCTTTATGATCAAATCACATTCATTAAGATGTTGCATTCTTGAACTCATCCTGATATATCATTTTCTTTTTTCTTGGATATGTTAAGCTTTTGAACTCAGTCAAATACATTCTTGACAATGACTTTATTCGTGACCTCATCGTTGCAAGCCACTTACACATTGAACTTGTTCATAGCAACAACCAAGTTACGTTATGGATACTTTCATTTGCATGATACTAAAATTGACCGTAGATCACATAATCTTCCTGCATTTGCATAACCAACAATCCTTTGACACTATTTGTTAGAAATAATAAATCCATATCAAGAACATTTGATTTCATGCATATTCACATAAAAGTGAAATTATGTCTTTCCTACACATTAATAAAAATTATTTTCTCATGTATAAAAATAACAGGATATATAAGTGCATCAATTGCACAAATACATGGTACTTTCTAACCATTTTCATGAGATCGAAATAGATCTTTCTTTATGTTAAGCGATATTACAACCATTGGGGTACTATTCAATGGAAACGCTTTTAACATTTTCAAATCCTTCAAGGATTTTCATATACCATTTACCGTCTAGCTAGTTTTTGTATAAACTTTACTGTCTAGCTAGACATGACAGTTATTCATTATACGCATTCAAGTTTTTTTTCATCCATTGCCAGATTTAAATAAACCTTATTACATCCACCGCAGGAGAACACATCTCCAAACAATAATGTCAGGACTTTTGCGAATAACCTTTATGCCTCAAGGCACAAGTCGTACTTTATATCTTACTATTTTACTTTTCGCACAATCACCTATTTGTACCCCACTGACATTATACCTTAGTCTATGGACTAATTTCAAAACATCACTTTTCAAGTGAAATAAAATATACTTGAAATTACGTATTTTATTTGACCAATCATTTATCTATCCTCACTGTTTGACAGATTTGAATTCAAGATCCTCGTCACCTTTTATAATGTTGAGCTTTACATTATACCAAAAATACCGTCGCCCGTTATTTAATATCGGTTCCAATACGACATAACTTATCGAGATCTCTTTATTTCATCATTTTCAGGTACCTGAACCTTTGTCAAGGTTTTATGAAGTGTTATGTCATGGTGCTCTTCTAAAGCACTTGTCTCATTATCAAGATCATCTTGATCATTTGCTCCTCTCCTTATTTAAGGAGTTTTACATTTGGAACAAATTGGTCTATCACGTTTCGGGCATGCCATAGACTCCGTCCTTCGAGGACTTTTCATTGGAGCATTTACAGCTGAATTATAGCATAGGATCAGTCTGGCAATGAACTTGCAACATTTTGCAAATCATGAATTATCTCTTGAACTTCAAGTTCACTTTTTTTTCTTTTACGAGGATCTAGATAATTCATTCCATACATTTCAGCTTTTAATCATATCTCCCCCTAATGTTAGAAAATCTAACATTCACCCCTACCTTATTTTGGGGATCCATCTTTGTGCATGGTGGATGTTACACATTCAAATTTTTAGATTGATTTATTTGGTTCCTGATCCTGAACCAACAATATAGGGGAACCTTGTTGGCTTGATGCATACGAATGTTGTTACATTTAAATAAACTCGTCTCACACCAAATTTTCTTTTTGGGAGATTTGTTCTCATAACCAATGGTTCAGCTATAATTGGAGGCACATACTTTCTGCTAAACCAATCAACATTATCAACTTTTATAGTTTGGAACCATACTCTTATTTAACAATTTGACCAAACAACCTTGCAAAAATCAAATTGCAAGTTGATAACAAAGCGCATGTGATCAATCATAAATGTATCTTATTTCATAGTAAAAGGTCCACATGGCAGGTGAACGGGCCCATATTCACCTTGTTATACGTTCAAAAAATTTAGAGATACAATCCCAATCTTAGCCGATATAATATTTTATCGTGAGAACAAGCAACATAGGAGAATTCTTGAAGAATCTTTTATTTCTTCAATCTATAATCACATAAATTCTCAATTATTTTGCATCACATTTGAACCGGCATGGTCAACCGATCACGCCAACTTATATATTTTCTGTAAACTTTTAATTTACTATCACATGTGATTCCATCACCATGTCCATATTTATATCAACAAATAGGAGGAAAACGGGTAACCTTTCATATTTATAACCCGTTTCGATTGTAGTAATATGAAGATATAAGAATCATTCCATAATTTATAGTCTCAAAATAACAATAATTTTTTTTTAATTCCTTTGAAACTTGAAAAGTTTCTTTTGGAGACTTACTACAATCTCAATATCATGAACAATTTCATTCCTCCATGCAGTAACACATTAGCTTTTTTTTTTTTGAAGCTATCAAATACTTGTGTATTACCTAATATTCCAAAACACCACACATATGGTAAACATCTCATTTAAGGAGAAAATTATATGTATTCAACCAATGACAAATTTGTGTAGCCACACAATAACATTCATTTTGGTTATGATCACAACCTTTATATGAAAGAATTATTTCTTTCTTTTTCCCTTCGATAGTTCATAATAAAACATATCATACCATGTTTTACAAGACTTATTTCTTGCTTTTACCATTTGATAATCAAAGAGTCAAACCCCCCGTAGAGGTGAGTTGTGGTATTTATCCAACCCATGATAACATTTTTATTCACAATTTTTATCACATTTTGACACATTCATTTTCAAGAATGGCCTAGCATTTGCAATGCTTATCACAAGTCACATTCTCTTCAAGAAATAGACTATAATCATATTTATATGACCCATCTCAACATCACTTTGAAAGGTTAAGTATGCCACCACTTTATATTTCTTTATTTTGATGGAGGATTTAAAAAAAAAAACTTTATCAAACTAGGTCGCATGATAAATGCATGCCCAATGACCTTTCATATCGTTTTGATGGTAAAATTACCTTCACCTTTTGAAGGACTATTTGGAGAACCCATAGTGTTTTTTCTTTTACAATACCACAATGATGACTAATTTTATTACTTTGTTCCTCCACACCCATATTCATACATTCAACCACTTGTCTTCTTTCAGATATATTATACATTGCTACCACATTCACCTATAAGAGAATGGAGCAAATCAATTGGGCGGGTTCCATGACTTTTTATCAAAAGCACATTATTTTGCTTAGTCATCATCATATCATCATATATCGTGTTGGGACTTGAACACAACGGCTTATCCATAAAGGCATGTTAGGCCATAATTCGTAGGGACCTGAACCCAACATCTTATTTACAAGGTGCACCGAAACTCAAACCGATGTCTTACCCTCCCGATGCTATAGGACTTGAATCTACCATCTTACTCTCAACCAATGACATAATAGGCCAAATGTATCACCATAAAATAAATGTCTAATACTGTAAAACATAATATGAATTTCGTTTAAAAACAAAAGAAAAATGTGCATGATAAATTAGTTAGTACAACATGTTGTAACCGTATGAAAATCCAGAATAAATTAAAGCCTTTTAAGAATCATTCACAAAGTTGTCATGAAATTAACATAATAGACCAATTATAAATTCCTAGCATTTTCATGTTTGAAACAGAAAAGCAAACGTTAGAAACACATCATATATACTATTCAACATATAATCCATTACCACATCATTTTATGGAATGTCTATTATAAAATTATATTTGCACATTTCTCTATTACGGCAAAAGCAAACGTATTATGAAACCAGTTTATGCCAAGTGTTATAATCCATTTAAAAATAGTCACAAGAAAATTTGGTGCTATGGTTAGTCCAAGATAAAATGCAAACCGTGATTACCTAACAAGATAAAATGCAAACCTTTTCTTATCACTTGGCAAAGCTGCAATAGCAGATGTTACTTCCGTAAAAGGCTTGAATAATTTGAGTGTTCGTGTTGATAACGTGTTTTAAAACTAAGTTAAAAGAGACAACATGAAAGAAAAAGTAGAGAAGAAATGAGAGATCAAGAGAGAAGAGTTTTCTTATTCTTCTAAATATCAAAGTGTACAAGTCAATCAAGTATGAACCCTTATGCCTCTATTTATAGTGTTACATAGAGGCATACAAAAGGTTGTCATAAACATGACATTAACCATGAACATAATGGAGGAGGTTATGGAGGTGTAAGGTTACAATAATAAGGGTGATGAATGGTGGAGGTCATCTTCATAATGGAGATAAGTAGTGGGAGTAAATTTCTAGAGTAGTGGACATCCACACTTATTAGTTTTACAACAGTATTCATATATTTTTAACAATTCAAATTGTTGTAAACTAGTACATAAACTGTAATAATAACAAAGCCAGATAGAGATACTTATTTTTATCATCTTTGTAGTTACTTTTTTTTCTTTTTATTTTTTTTACGAATGAGATGAGGAAGTGGTACAAGTTGGGGAATCAATGCTCGTCAATAAGGTGAAAGTTTAGATAATCAACCGATTGAACTACTAAGATTGGCCTTCCTCGTTACGTTACTGAGCATTCACTTTTAAATGTTTTCTCTTTATGTTTTTGGTTTTTGTTTTTGTTTTTTCATAACAATCAAATAAACTTTTGCTTCTGTAGTGTTTGATTGAAATGAGAAAAAAAAAATTACAAAAACTATTTTCAACCAAACATTAAGATAGGAATGTTTTAAATTTTTGCATAAACCGGAAAGCTCGTCATTTTAGCTAGATGTTTGACTAAATATCAGTTTCGATTTTTTTTTTAATAGAAAATCACACCATAATAATAACAATAAGAACCTATATTACTAAACAGTTAAGTTGTTTCCCTTATTTACTATAACAACAATATATTCAGTGTAGTCCTATAGGAGAAGATGATGCGTACGCAGCTTTACCCGAATCTCGTGGAGGTAGAAAGCTAGTTTTTGATTTACTAAGCATAACAAATATATTACAATTTGGATCAAATTTTGTATTTTTCACTGCCTACAATTTGTATTTGCTCACCTACGATTTTAGGCTAGTAGGCGTTTGGCCATAAATATTATTCACAATATTTCGAAATACATTTTTACTTTATTTCGAAATACTTGTTTGGTCATGAAAACCAAAAACGTATTCCGGAATACGTTTTCACAATTTTTGATTTTTTGAAAAAACACCTTAGTGTTTTCACTTTTTTGCATTCAATTTTTCCTTTTAGTACTTTATAAAAAAACACATCCAAAATCTAAAATATTTTTGAAAATTCTATGGCCAAACACAACTCTAACTCTATTTTCAACTTCAAAAATACCAAATAAAGTGAATCAAACTTATAGAATCATTGAACCGTAGGCTCTGATACCATTTGTTGGGTTCGAAATTGAGAGGGCATAATGTGGAAGCTAATAGTTGCAACTCATGACGGCGATAAATCAGATGATACAAAAAAATACTAAAAATATATTATTGAATATGGTTTGGTCAAACGGCCTATATATTAAAAACTAATATTGAAAAACATAAAATCTATTGTGAGAAATCTCCCTCTAAACAAGATTCGTTGATGAATATATTGTGGATGCTATTGTGTTCTGGAATAAGAAGAAGAGTCCTCAATTTATAAAGGTACAAGCCTTTCCTTCAAGAAAAAGGTTAGAATTATATTTTGCTAAAAGTAATTATGGTATTACTTTGACTTTTTCTTTAAGAAAAGTAAACGTCAAATTTGATAAGAAAATCAGGAAAAAAAACCTAACAACATGTTAATGTTAAAGCATCACTGCCTAAGGGAGGCCAATATGGTTGCCGATCACTGGGCAAAATTGGCAAACAATAGTCAGAATAGCCAAGTTTTCGACTCTTTCCAGTGTTTGCCTAATGGTGCAAAGGGATCCTATCAACTGGACAAAAGCCAACTGCCATCCATTAGACTCAGATACGACAAGGGGAACTTTTTTTTTTTTTAGCTAATTTAATTGTTCTTAGATGTGCCGGGGCTAGCTTATAGATATTAATCTTCTAATCCTCCTTTTGCGAAGGATAAACTATTTATCCTTGTGTTATATTCTGAGGTAAGGCCAAGTCCCCCTCTTGTACTTATTCTCGAGATTTATAACACCTATCCGGAAAATTTTTAAAAAAAATAAAAAAAATTACACGTGGAGTCTGAAGAAGATGATGTGTACGCAGTCTTACCCCAACCTTGTGAAGGTAGAGAGTTCGTTTCATATTTATTAAACATAACAAATATATTACAATTTGGATCAAATTTCGTAGTCATTGTCACTGGGAATCCTCCGGATGATATTTTTGTAAGTTGGATTACGATGACTGCTGTTATTTTCGCGATAAAGAAATAGTAATAGGATGAAATGTCAAGTATTTTGATGGAAATTGACGGTGATGAGCATGAAGAAGAAGAGAGGAAGATGAATTAAAGTTGTTGCTGTCATCGTTATACCAAAGTAGAATCTTGATTTAAAAAAAAAAGTAGAAGGTGGAATTTAAGCAGTGGGATACCCAGTTGATGATATGTTTGATGAAGAAGAAAAATTTCTTCTACAATGTAGTATGAAAACAGTTGAGATGTGTGTTGTAATTTATGCAAATTTCAAATTATATAACGTGACATATTTTAAACTTTGCATGAGTTATGCTCTGCTGCTCATGTAATTTACAGACGGTTTGAAGATGGGATCTTTTCAAGAAAAAAAAAAAAGAGTGGTAATTAAATGATGGTGGAATAATTATGATTTTCTTCCATCATCCTTTTCCAACTGTATTTCCTCGTACATATATATATATAGCTTATGGCGAAAAAGATCTTATAGAACGAACCCTCATTTGCTATTTTAAATTTACACAAAAGTCCTTTATTTATTATATTAAATAATGCATTTCATATGCATTATGATTACACACATTAATATTCAAAGACTTCACTAGACCCAAAAGAGGAGAAAAAGTACATCCTCTAGCTAGTAATTAGGAATACTGCAGGAACGTCTAGCATTTAGACAGCATTGAGGAAGAAGCTTTCAATGTCTCTCATGCGATTCTTGGTGGACGAGGTTAGACCTTTGCACTGACTTTGACAGAATGGATAACCACAAAAGTGACGTGTGGTTCCACACCAACCCCAAAAACCACAACACTCTCCGTTGGGACATTTTGTACCACCAGCTTGAGCTCCACATCGTCCCAGTGGGTATGACGGGGGAGGTGGTGGGGGTGGGGATGGTGGTGGTGGTGGGGATGGGGGTGGAGGTGACGAATAACATTGACTTTGACAGATTAATGGAGTACAGTAGTCTTTTGTGGTTCCACACCAACCAGTTATACCACAACACACTCCAGGAGGACATAATCTACCTCCAGCTTGCCTTCCACATCGTCCCTGTGGGTAATACGGGGGTGGGGGAGGGGATGGGGGTGGTGGTGGTGAATAACATTGGCTTTGACAGATTAATGGAGTACAGTAGTCTTTTGTGGTTCCACACCAACCAGTTATACCACAACACACTCCAGGAGGACATAATCTACCACCAGCTTGCCTTCCACATCGTCCCTGTGGGTAATACGGGGGTGGGGGAGGGGATGGGGGTGGTGGGGGTGGGGATGGGGGTGGGGGTGGTGAATAACATTGGCTTTGACAGATTAATGGAGTACAGTAGTCTTTTGTGGTTCCACACCAACCAGTTATACCACAACACACTCCAGGAGGACATAATCTACCACCAGCTTGCCTTCCACATCGTCCCTGTGGGTAATACGGGGGTGAGGGAGGGGATGGGGGTGGTGGGGGTGGGGATGGAGGTGGTGGTGGTGAATAACATTGGCTTTGACAGATTAATGGAGTACAGTAGTCTGCTGTGGTTCCACACCAACCAGTTATACCACAACACACTCCAGGAGGACATAATCTACCACCAGCTTGCCTTCCACATCATCCCTGTGGGTATGATGCATTAACTTGAAATACTTCAAGGCCAAAGGTTTCATTGGTTGGAAGATCAAAGGGAAGAGATAGCTGGGCAGAGACATTAAGGAGGAACAAAGCAAGAGCTAAAAGGCTAATAATTGTGGTCACTCTCATTCTCATCATTTTGTTACAATAGGATATGTGAGGATGAATGGATTGGTTAGATGCAGTCTCATGCTCAGGTATTTATAGCAAAATTATCAGCATATATTACTCATGAGCAGCTTTAGTTCAGGGGTCGTTGGTATTCTAGATGAGGAAAATAATCCCGGTACAAAGTTTGGAATGAACTTTATTTCATATTTGGCATAAGATATTAACCGTGGGAGTACTTGGTTTGGATATTTATTAAGAGTAAGTAAAAATATTTTTTTTTACTTTTTAAGAATGTATAAAAAAGACGGAAAGTGGAGATCGATGGCTCTCATTTTCATATATAATAATGTCAGCCACAAGACAAATGTGCCGTACGTCGTCGCAATTAATATAATCTACCAAGTAGCAATCAACTAGTGGTCCACTTAAATCTAGTACATAATGAAGATGGATGTTAATAAGAGCACCCTGCCAACTAAACATTTAACATATTGGGGATCCTGCATAGAACCTTAAAAAGTGACACGAGGAATAGGAACAAATCTAGCCATTATGTTCATTACGGGTTCAAGCCTTGAAAACAGTCTTTTGTAGAAATGCAAGGTAAGAATGTGTACATGTTGACCCTTGTAGTTGGGTCCTTCCTCAAACCTTACACATAACAAAAGTTTTAGTGCACCAGGTTGCTCTATGTCCATCAAACATCAAACATCACCTAACTGTCCGTTTGAGCATGTTTTGGAGTAATATTTCTAGTCACATCTCTAGTCCCAAGTCTTCTCCTTTTCCATGAGCTGTAACTTTACGTTTCCAAAAACCCCATAATTTCATTTTTATTATTATTTGAAACACTTAAAATATAATGAATGATGAAAATGAGACTATTATCTTATCATTAAATTGAAATTCTCAACCATAACACCATAGAATCATTCAAAATAATAATTTAGGTAGTACTACAGAAAAGTGAAGATGTACATCAAAAGAAAGGAGATCTAGGTAATTAGATCGAATACACATAATTTTCTTAATGTGTTGAAGTAGGATAACTAACACAATCAATAAGTGCTAAATTATAAAGGTAAGATGATGATAAGTCAAATAAAGAAAAAAGTTGGAATAATTAGCTCAAAATGAATAAAGATATATGGCCTAGCATGTAAACCATCATGTGCAGGCCCTAAGAATTTTCATTAAGGAAAAAACAAGAGAAAGAGGTCTAATACTATCAAACTACACTTGTTTTTTACTTTAGTTCGATTATGACTCATCATAGGAAAGAAACAAATAAAACTAAATACGTATTAGCTCTACGGAAGAGACATTAGAGTGAAAGAAATTGGTCGTTAATAATGTCAAGAGTAGGACAAAAATTGCGTCGCCATTACATTAATTGTACCTCAGGTTCCTTACTTTTGTGTAATGTAATGTCACATGCATGACATGTTACATCTGTATCACTTTTTAAAATAGAGTGATGACACTAGTTCTAATATCCTTACACATTAGCTAATACAAAATTTACACTCCAATAACTACATTTATCCCTCCTGGCAAAGTGGCACGAATAAGCTCAAGTAAAAGGAAAAAATGTTTTAACTTAATATTTTCTGTTTCAATTTGTTTTTCTTATTTTTTTTCTTAGTTTATTTAAAAAAGAATGTCTCTTTTATTTTTTGGCAGCTTTTTGATTTTAACTTTTCTCATGACATATTGAAAACCACAAGATTAAAGTATATTTTGGTACATTCTACATATCTTTAGTCTAAGATCACGAAATTCAAATGTCTTTTTTAATTTTATAAACTTTGTGGCAAGTAAAAGACATACAAACAAATTGACAAGGAAGGCGTCAAACAACAACATTAAAGAAATATATAAAATTTCCATGCTAATTCCATTTAGCTACGGATTGCCGACAGATTATAAGAAAATTCAATTAGCTAGGTAGAAGTTTTCTAGCAAAAATTAGCTAGGGATTCCCGACAAATTTCGTAGCTAATTCCATGTAATGTGATCCTATATATTTAATTGGATACATATTTTTTTTCTTAAAATAAAACTTGTGATCTTGGAAATGATACACATCTAAGTTCAACACATTAAGAAAATTATGTATATTCGATTTAATTATCTAGATCTCCTTCCTTTTAATGTACATCTTCACTTTTCTTTAGTACTATCTAAATTATTTTTTTGAATGATTCTATGGTATTGTGGTTAAGAATTTCAATTTAATGATAAGATAATAGTCTTACTTTTCATCATTCATTGTATTTTAAGTGTTTCAATTAATAATAATAATCCATCCGTTCTATTTTATGTTGCACTCTTTTTTTTAATTCATCCCCAAAAAATATCATCTTATTATAATTAAAAGAAAATTATTTTTTTAAATTTTTTTTTATCTTTGATGAAATAATTTACAATCATACAAATAATAAAAAATTATTTTAGACAATAATTTTCAATAGTCTTTTTAAAAAAAAATATCTTATCAAGTCAAAGAGAAAGAGGGTCACATAAAATGAGTGGAGGGAGAAATAATGAAATTATGATAATTTTGGAAACGTAAAATTACAGCTCATTGAAAAGGAGAAGACTTCGACGAGTGATGTGACTAGAAATATTACTCCACTACAGACCATTTGGATAATTATGTCACATGCATAATGGTTAGATTTGTTCTTATTCCTCGTATCACTTTTAAAGGTTCTATGCACGCACCCCAATAATACTAGCCTTTTTGTTTTATATATGATTTTGTTTTCTTTTAAATTGTTAAGAAAATTTAACAAATTCAAGAGTAGTATTTTTCTTGTAGTATTTGCCCTTATTCTTAAGGTATTGCGTGGAAGCAAATTGAAACCTGAAGTGGTCCAAGATATCAGGAGGCAAATTTTATTAATGGAGTATGCTGGTGTCCTAGGTTTTCTTAGTGGTCCTAGATTTAGAAAGAGCAAACTTTTAATACTCCATTCATTTCATTTTTACTTGGCCTCTTTTGAGTTGGCACATCCATTAAGAAACATTTATTAGAAATATATTTTACAAAATTAACTTTAATAATGATGTTTTGAAACACTAAATCTAACTATTTCTATTTTCTTTAGTTATTTAATATTGAGAGTAATATGGGAAAGAAGTAATAAAACACTTTTGATTTGCTAAAATGAACAACTAATTTAAAACAAGCAAATTTAGAAAAAAGGTCAAGTATTTTAGAACGGAAGGAGTAATTTTACTAATGCAGTACGTGTAAATGTGCCCTAATTTATTTATTTTTAGTTGGTCTTAGGTTCCCAACAAGAAGAAGGAAATTTAATGTTGTTAATGGAGCGTCAATATTTACACGATAAAGTTGTTACCAAAAATATAGTGAAGTAAAAAGTTCCAATGAAATCAGAAAATTGGGGTATAACAATTTTACATCATAGTACGTATTTCCACCCTTCCCTTCAATTTAAGTCTCGACTCTTGGTTAAAAGGCTCATTCAGGTATTCTATTTAATTTAAAAAGTCAACACATTTTTTTTCTTAGTGAAGATTTTCAAATAACTTAATTAAATTTAACTTGGATATTTTTTTCAACATTTAACACCACCTTTCTACAAAATTTGAAAGAACCTGTTAAATTCACCAAAAAGAGTTTTAGGAACTCAGTAACTTACAATCATGTGAATAGAAGATAAATTTAAATGAGTCTTATCATTTTATTTTTTTTTGATAGACTCTCAGTTGTTACTTCTATAAAATGTTCTGAATAATTTTAATATATTATTATAAAAGATGATTCATCTAGAAAAATGCTCAAAGTACTAATTATGTAACTGTTACCTCTTTGTCACGATTCAACAAATCGGATCGTGCAGGCACCTACTCTAATCTACTTAGATAGGAGAATCCTTACCACCCATTCAAAACAATGCGGAAGTTATAAGCAAATTGATTAAAAATTTCAAAATCTGATAAATATACAACCCTTTTTCAAATTACAAAGGACAATAAAATATTTTTTCGAGGATCTAGTCTAGACATGTACAGGAGCTTCTAATATAGTAAAAGACAAAAAAAAAGACTGTAACGACCCATTTTGTCGTTACTAAATTATCCATTCCTCAATATTAACTTGAGTCCAAAATAGCCATCATTTGGTGCATTGTGTCACCTCAAGCTTTTCGGCGAAGATTTTAGCCTTTCGATGTGTCTCGATAGACTCAAGCCTGATGAATTTAATTATTCATGAATACTAATATAAATTCTTTAATTTTAAAGCTCTTTAGATATGAATTAAGGTCGTACAATATCCCTAGCACAAATTTAAGTTGAAAACATTTTTAACCAATAGAGTTTCGATATGAGTTTCTATTTGGGCCAAATTCAAACGATCATATATCCTAGAATATAAGGATTTAGGGGTCCCAATACCCACCAAATCAAAGATCTCTGAGTCTTCTTTCCAACGCAATAAACCGTTCGTCAATCCGAGTTCATAGTAAAAAGTTATGACCGTTTTACCAAACACTGTCCGGGCTGAGACGGGAATTTCGCTGTAGCGAGAATTCTGGTGGTATTTAAATCGGCTTTAGCCGATTTTCAGGTCCAAAACCCCAAAACTTCATTCCCCAACCCTAGAGAGGTGATTTTACGATGTTTAGGGTGAAAGTCCTTCGTGGAGGTAAGTTTTTCCATCATCTTCTTCGTCTTTTAATCCTTTAACATCCTAAAATTATTAGAAAGACCTTCAATGGTGAAATTTTGAGTTAGAACCTTTAATGGTGGATTTTTGGGAAAAACTTATGGGTGTTCTTAATATCATCTAGAACTAATTCTAGATTATAAATTAATGATTTCTAGCATGAACTTGATAAACTAGATAATGTATTTTGTTGGTTGGAAATCTTGAATTCCATAAAGATAAGACCTTTAGCATAAAAACTCCATTAATGGAGATGAGTTAAGCTTGAAAGAACTAGTTAATTGACCTTGGAGAATGATATAGACCTTGAATTAGGGTAGAATTAGTGGGTTTTGAATTCCCAAAGATATTTATTTAAAGAGTAATTGATTAATTACTCTTATGATTGTTTGATATTTAGATGATTGATCATTCCGAAGCATGAAGAAAAGGAAGGAGCATCCTTGATATGACTTGTTGCTTCAAAAAGCTTGGCGTCCAGGTAGGCTAGGTTAATGAGTAGAAGACTGTGTTATTTCATATCTTTATAATTTATAATTGATGGGAGAAAGCATGTCTAGTCCTGCAGATATGGAGTTGAGGTGGATAAAGACAAAAGAACTTTACTTTAATCCCAAAAACTATGTTATTGATTGATTATGTGATATTTATGATATTATGTGTTATGTGCCCCAAAGGGGATTGTTGTGAATGAAGTATGGGGGCATGATGTTTCTTAGTTGTTCTAGTGATGAACCTAATTGAGTTATAAAGGTATAAGTTGTATATTGTACCATGATAATGGTGAGGCCTAAGGGATAGATGACTTGAATCATTGTGTGCATTGTATTATGCGGAGAGAGGTAAAGAATAATGATAAGGTTGAATGTGCTAGTTATGGGTGGTGATGTTAGAACCCAAGTTGTGTTATTTGAGTAGGTTATGATTTAATTGGAGTTTAGACTCAATTTAATTGTGTGTATGCTCCTAAATTGGATGCTTGTTGATTGGTCTTCGAACATACTTGAATTGATGATATTTGGATTGTTGATACTTGCATGAATAATTATGAAAAATTGAACTTGATCGAATTGTCTTATGATTATAAGTGTACTTGTAAATTTAGTACGCCGTGTTGTATCCTGAGAGATAGTATAAAGTTGATAAAATATACATAATATATTTATGGAGGATCGGGTACCACGCCGGTACGGATATGGATGTTGATATTACTTATTTATGGAGGATCGGGTACCACGCCGGTACGGTACATGGACTTAGATTGTCCCCTGCAGGTCATGACTAGTTGGGCAGAAATAAGTCCCTTAGCATGTGTGTACAAACTATTGTTGATAAATGAAAAATCTTGATTCATAATGATAATGTGATTGAAAAGAATGCCTTGAGTCAAGAAGGCATGTGATATACCTTCATACAGGTTGAAAAGTGAATGATGAATATTTATTAAGAACAGAAAAGTGGAAAGATTGTTAGTAGCAATGTGGCCGACGTTAAATTTTGATATTGCTGTAAGACGTGATTGGATCGGGTGCCACGAGCCGGCATGGTAATATTAATAATAAAGAAATTGATAATGAAGTGATCTAAAGTGATGAATCCAATGCATAATCTCAAAGAAACGATCCCAAAGTTTCAATAATTGAATTAATCCTTCTCCAAGAGTATCTATAAGGTTTGCTAATGAAACTTGAGTTCTCTTGTGTGTTTTACTGAGATATGAGTTGATTTGTATTCCCTATTTGATTGTATCCTTGAGATTGATTGTGTGACATGTACTTGAAAAAGTAAAACTCTGTGCTTACTTGTTATATGTTGATCGACTTACTTTATTTATACTTGGTGTAATTGTGGCTTATCCGATTGGCTAGTTATTATTCTTTAATATTATAATAAAGTGTTTGGTTGTTAGCCCGAGAGTTTAGTGTGAGTTGTTTATGATTACTGGGTTGATCCTATAAATGTGGGTAATGAAAACGGCAATGCGAATAAAAGGGTGATAGTGATGGTTTAGTGTTGGATGGTATGAATTAATGAGGTTAGACTATGCTAGTGGTGAATATAATCTCGTTAATAGAGTTGGAGAATTGTAAATTATATTGGCAAAGTGTTATAATGATATTTCAGCCTTAGTTGAATTATACTCTATTTAAGATGTCATGATTTCTTTTCTTTGATTCTATTTTATGATTATGTGGACTAACACTGGTCGGCCGATGATGCCTACCAGTACGTGTGTTTGTACTGACCCTACTCTTTTACATCCCTTCTTGGGGTGTAGACTGGATGCAGGTTAGTTTGCAGTTACTAGATCAATGGCGATATTCAGCACTAACTTCTGCACTTCCTTCCTGACAGATGTTAGCGTCTTTGTGTTATTTATTTTATTGTCAGTCTATTCTGTAATAGGTAGCTCTTGTACATGTCTGACCAGGTCTTGGGGTAGTGAAGGATAGTTGTAAGAAGTTTTTTTGAAAAGTTTATTTATTGGTATTTAATTTACTTTGTTATATTTAATTCGGTATTCTCTTAAAAACAGAAGTCTTTCGCATATTTTTGGTTGGGTAATAAGGGTTCTCCTAGCTACTTAGGATAGCGTAGGTGCCCGCATGGTCCGTTAGTTTGGGTCGTGACAAAGACACAGATCCAACCGTAGGAATGAAATGAGTAGAGCTGTTGGATATCACTATCCATGTCACCTGAGAAACATCAACTGATCCTGCAATCAGACTATACCCCAAAAAGGGTATAGCAAGTGTAGCATCAGTACAACAAATCACAAGTACTGGTAGGCATCATCGGTCGACCAAGGTTAAAACACATAACATATAATATAGAAATTCAAGATAAATCATGTACATATAATGACAGTTTAACTCCCCTCAGTCTATAGTTCATGTCATCACTTAATGTAATTAACTTCCATTTTCTCCTCAAATACACCCACCTTTAGATTTCCGGCCTAGGCTAAATATGAGTGCACACAACTTCACAGTCGAGCTAGGACTGCAAGAATTAACTATTCAATATTTCATTAACCTTGTTCCAATATTCTGGTTGACATTAGCACCCTAGAAGTTAGGGATTCATTTAAGGTCATGAGAAATTAAGTAGCGAAACAGCAACACCCGCCTACCCAATCTCAACAATATCGACTAGTAGATCAATGACCATAAACATCTTTCAAGTAACTTATATCCATTAAAAACACTTAGTCTTTTCAACAATCACAAAGCTTGATAAAATAAAGGTCAATTAGGCAACAACTCAAGTCAAGACCTGATTATCAGTGTCAACCAAGTCAACAAATCATGACTCCACGATAATATACTGATCATGTCTCAAATACATAAGTAGATAGACAATTAAGAAGTATGTCGTTTATTTGCAATTTAGTTCAGACCACACAAGGATTAATTAAATAAACAAGTCAGTAATCATAACCCCGTTCATTCAAGGAACCAATATATATATATATATATATATATATATCAAATGATCGAAAGGATAAACCCGAACCACTCAAAGAACAAACATATATAACAAGTAAACAGGATAAACCCGAACCACTCAAAGAACAAACATATATAACAAGTAAACAGATAAACCTGGTCTACTCAAGGAACCAACATATATAACAAGTAAACAGATAAACCTGGTCCTCTCAAGGAACCAACAACAAGTAAACAAATAAACCTAGTCCACTTAAGGAACCAACATATATAACAAGTATGGCTACTGGCTAGCATGGGGTATTAGAATATATTAATAATACTGTACGTGTATGATGTATTAAAATAGGAGTAGTACCACATATTATTAATGTCATGATTTACTATGTATGAAAATAATATTGAATAGGATGTATAATACATATATTAGCCATACACAGATTGAAAATATTACAAAATAATAAATTAAATATTATACCAAAGTTAATGCATATATTATATTGCGCTAACACCTCCTACCAAATAATTCCTTAAAATTAAATAGGCTAGAATTAAATAGGCTAAACTTACATCTGAATGCATTTAACTATTTAATAGTGGTCCATGTGACTAGGAAGTCACGGGTTCAAGCCTTGGAAACAGCCTCTGGCAGAAGTGCAAGGTAAGGCTGCGTACAATACACCCTTGTGGTGGGGCCCTTCCCCGGACACCGCGCATAGCGGTAGCTTTAGTGCATCGGGTTGCCCTTTTATAGTGGTCCAATTATCGCAATTAAAAATCGTCCATTCAAAATTGTTTTGTTAAAGCGGTAAATATTACTCTCTCCATTTTAAAAAGAATGACGTATACTCAATACAACACTGAGCCTTGAGTGAAACGAATCACTCACAAGAAAATCAAAAGGATTAACAAAAACTATAATAGGGCCTTTTGGGAATTTACAAAAGAAGTGACAATTAGCTTACAAAGAAGTTTGCTCTATCATATTTGCTCCTAATAATAGACATTTGCCATTTGTCTTGTAGGAAGAGGCATTTAGCTTGCCTAGTAGATGGATGTAGGAATGAGTGATGAACATCTTATTAGAAGTAGAAGCCAGTTTTGTTAAACAGTCTACAACCTGATTTCCTTCTTTGAAGCAATGATTAACTTGCTTCTGCACTCTTTTTTTGATGATGTTGATGGAGCCAATAATTTGTTTCAGCTTCATATTAGTAACTATATTGTTGTTGGTTAAATATTTTCTAAATATGGTATATCTATGTAATAAATAAAAAGTCTATTTAAAAGCAGTAAATATTTTATAAAAAATACTCAAATAGGTAACTTTTCCTTCTTTTAATTGCAGATATTCAAATTTTGTGATCTGGTTAGTGTTTTTTATGAAAACATATAACTTGAAATAAGTTCTCAATCGATCATTTAACTAATAATTTTTACATCAGAAAGTCGCTCAACTTACAATAATTATCTCAAAATGTATTTTTTAAAAAATATGAACGTAGCGTAAATTAAATTACCCCTCCAGATAGGACCATCCTAATCAAATTTTATTAGTATATAAAATTTTATAAAATCTAATATAGATAAAAATAAAAAATAGAACGAGATAGTTCAAAAAAATTATTGGAGATATCTATATCTACATCTACAATCTACATCTACATCTGCATGTATCTACATCTACAATATATTAAAAGTGTGAAGATTCTTATAAAAGTGATTTAAACTTTTTGCCCTTAATTAAAATATTCTGCAATAGACAAAATCATCTTTTTACTATTTTTTCTAAATTATTTTTAATATATGAAAAGATCTATTTTCAATATAGGAGGATAATTATTTTCCTTTTAAGTGTAGAATTCTTTTAACTATAGAATTCATTAGGTTTTTATTCCTTTTAAATGTTATATATTCAATGCATTAAAATTTACACGTTTAAATCTCTGAAGAGAAGACATCAGATAACCTATTCACGTAGCAAAGTTTATCATGATTGTGCTTCCATCTTCTTTACTGGTATTTATATAGCAAAGTTAATAATTTCTTATCACGATTTTATGGAAGTCTGACAATATATAATGTTTTAGTTTCTTTTAGTAGGTCCATAATTATTCTAAGTCTTTAAGTTTGTCCTTTCATAAAGCAATCGTTGCTAACTTCATAGGCCGATAATTAAGCCTGATTGCCAGAGTTTCATGTGTTCGAATTCAGGGGTGTTGTGCATCTTGCTTGCGCTAGATATATCAAGTTGAGTAAATCAAATTTGAATTTCTCTTTTATTTTTCAATTTAGCTTTTAAATATGTTAATTGAGAATAGTGTATTATACCAATAAACTTGCTTTTGATCATTCTTCTAACCTTGAACGTGACTTCGCATAATAAATTACCACGAGTGCTTTCGTTCTTCATTCTATTTTTACTTAGAACATGTCATCTAATTTTTAAGGTTATTGCATGTTGTAAGGAAGTAAAAGTAAATACAACACAATAAAAATTTAATAATCATGTCTTGTTGAATTCGGCGGTAATAGTTCGGCGAAGCAGTCAAAGAATTGTGAGATCTTCCTAATATCTTTACCAATTTATCATCTATTTTACATTAGAAAATATGATGTTCTTTTTTATGATTAGTAGTTGATTGTTCAGCCATTCCAGTTTCTCAATTGTAGTTATTTTATGATCTCTCTAATATTTAGGATTTTAATTAGTGTCCTAATATTTTGGACTTGAAAATTAATTATTTTTTCCATATTAGGATATCTATAAAAAAATTATAAAATTTAACTTAACCTTACAGGAAACAAGCTAACAACACTAGTTAATTAAATAAATTAATTAGAAAAGCCAAAGCTTCAATAAAACGAAAAAAAAACAATGCTTCCAAGAAAAACTTCTAGTGGAATTAGGTGTGGAGTGTACATATATATCATACATGTAGTAATTATTTTTCGGTTGAGGCAATATTTTCTTCTTTATTTTTTATTCTTTTGCAAACAAGTTTGCGAATTTTTTTTCCTTTGAATGTTGATGTGTTGCTTTATTTGAAACAAGTGTTTTTAGGCACACTAAGGTCCTTAACGAAATGCTATTTTTTTTATCCTTTGAAAATAACTTTATATTGGAGTAAATAGTTATTTAATTATCTTTCGAACTTTGAAATCAACTAAATTATTTAAGATAATTAATTTTTGATGCATCACATAAAAAATCATCAACAATTTTGAAATAAAGTTTATATTCTTAAAAAACTATTTTAAAAAATTACATAAATCTATTTAATGTCTTTTTATCTGTGAGTTATAAATCATAATGCATCTGGGAGAATAAGGACTTCTAAAATCTAAAGTAAAAAAGAGTTCTAAGTGCACACGTTATAGTTTATTAATAGTTTCCCCACTTTTCTGTTTCAATCAATTTCTTTTTAAAATTATCGTCCTAATTCTATAACAGAGAATAAGGACCTCTAAACCTAAAAAGGAAGTCTTAAAAGAAAAAGAAAAAAATCCTTCTCTAAAATTTCCATAAAACTATCGTTCTCTTTACTTAGTTGTTTAATTAAAAAAAAAAAGGCTGTTTAGTTCCAAATAGAATTATATTTTTCTATATTTCTTAAGTAAAATTCAAATTAAACATAAATACTAAAAAATTAAGTAAATTCCTTATTTGATCTAGGTAAGAAATCATAATATTTAATACTTCTAAATCAATTAGAATTTTACCTTATTTTAAAAAAGGAATTTCTAATTCTATTTAAATATTATTTTGATCAAACTTTGCCACAAAAATACGGCCTATTTTATTTCTACTTTTCTTCTTATTTTGATTTTGATTTTGATTCAAATCGTCTTTTTCATTCATTATCATCATCCTTTCTGTCCTTTTGTATCCTTTTTAGTTAATAAATTAAAATTACATATAAATTATACATAATCAATAATTGACAATGGATTCTTCCCTCTTAACATTTCTGATCGAAAAATTGCATAAAACAATTCTTCCCTCTTAACATTTCTGATCTAAAAATTGCATAAAACAAGCGTGTTGTCGCCAAATAAAGTATCCGGATAAAATTAAAAGCTTATCTCATCGAAAAATTTAAGGTTTATATTACGGGAATGGTGGTTCTCTTTCTGGTTGCCACAAGTTTTACTTCTTTCAAAGGTATTCAATAATTTTTATGCTATTATTTAAAGTAAACTATATAGCACTATTATCATAGTGATTTCCTTTATTTTTTCAACATATATATTGAGTTCAATTTTTGGCATCACATATTTTATATATTTTAATAATTTTTTAATTACATGAAGGATCAGGAAAAGGGAAGAGTCTGTAAGCCTTAGCATCCGATCCCCACTTCGAAATTGGTGGTTTAGTCTAACTGAACATAAAAGTAACTTGTTTAATCTGTCCATCAATTCCAATCTTCTAGCTGTAAACTTATTATGTTTTAATAATTTTGTTCTTCATATATATAATTTTATTATTTAACACGAAACACACGTGCAAAGCATGTACACCTGACTAGTATATAATAAAGGAGGATAATCTAGTCTATAATTATGCCAAATGGCATCTTGATATCTAGCTACTTGACATTTAACAACAAAAATCAGTTTTGTAAATTAATAATTATTTCATATTTATTCCATATTTATTTATATCTATCTATCTATCTAATAAAGAAGGATAGTCTAGCCTATAATTATGCCAAGTGGCATCTTGAGAATTATCTACTTGACATTTGACAATAAAAATCAATTTTGTAGATTATTAATTATTTCATATTTATTCCATATTCATTTCATATTGTGGTAAAAAAAATAACTATGTCTAACTCCTATTGGATAAAAACTATTAAGATTGACTCCAATAAAAAAAATAACTAAGATTTGTTATTATATAGTCATATTGAAATATATATATTTAAATTATATCAAAAATTTCTTGAATTATATATATATATATTCAAAATTTGAATTATTCCATATTTATTTCATATTGTCGTTAAAAAACAACTAAGTTTGGTTCCTATTGGATGAAAAACTATTTAGATTGACTCTTATGGATGAAAACAACTACTAAAATTTTTCCTTAAAATTGTCTATTTGAATTTTATAGATTCTATCAAAAATTTTGTGAGAATTCCATAATCATGCATTAGTTGTACTAATCGGTTGAGCTACAAAAGGAACTACAGCCATCTAGGAAACATATTAGAATCATCCAAATAGGACGCAAACACTATAATTAAATTAATGGGATAAATTTGATATGAAAATCAGTTAATATTGGTAGATATTTTAACAGTAAATATATTTCAAAATTCGTCATTGAATTTAGCTAATAATAGGTTAGGATGATGATTCCTAATATTACGCCACATGAATTACTATGTACATAAATTTAAATAATAATATTTCAAATGTATATAAATTAATTTACCATTTTAATTAATAATTATTGTGCTTTGAAATCTATGAAAATGCAAGTAATTAATTAACTAATTTTATGTAATCTATTACGATCTTATTATAATTTTTTGAAATTAATATTGCTACATAAGGAAAGTTTTTATGTAATACTGATTTATTATAATCAAATTAATTATATTAATTTAGGTAACAATAATTTACTATAATCAAACTGATTAGATTATATTGAGGTAAAAATTAGTTAATATTGACAGCTATTTTAACAGTAAATAAATTTTCAAATTTGTAATTTAATTAAGCTAATAATAGATTAGGATAATTTCTAAAATTAAGTCACTTGAATTATAATGTACATGCATTCAACTAATAATATTTCAAATTTAAATAAATTAATCTATGATTTTGAATTAATAATAATTGTGATTTGAAATCAATGAGAATGAATCAATTAGTTGATTTTATGCAATCAATTGTGATCTTATTATAATTTTTGAAATTAGAATTAATACACAAGGACAGTTTTTTTGTGGAAAATTTATATTGTGGTTAAAATCAATTCAGATTCACTAATATTTTCACAACAAAATATTCCACAAAACTTCTTAAAAATACCTCATTTGATTATGATGAAAGTATATTTTAAGTATTAAGTAAACCTATTTTTTGAAAAAAATTTTATAATTAAAGACAGTCAGTAGTTTTTCTATTTTATTTCTGGTAAATTAAGAGAAATTTAAAGGAAAGTTATTTACAAGAGATTTTAGGGGAAGTTACAAATAAGATGAAGTGGAACAATAATAAAAAATTATTTAAAATTTTATTTTAGCTTTTCTTTTTCTCTTATTGATATTCTTTATCTTAATTAAATAAAATTAGTATTTAAATAAGATGAGGTAATGAAATATAAGGTAAAGCCAAGTGATATATTGGAAAAAAAATTGTTAATTGATATTCTTTAATAATTATCCAAATTAGAGCTATGTTACTGTGAAATAAATATTTAATTTCAAAATTAAATAAGTTATGAGTTGATAAGAATTGAAATATTTTTAGTTTTATCACATAAGAAATAATTATATGACAATGAATATTCATGATTTCGTCACAATTAAGTAAGGAAATCAAGGAATCCTACCAAGGATATTAATTAAGAAAATAATCAATTACCAATTAAAGTGACACTTATATATAAAAAATAATATTGTAATCAAAGAGCCATTCCAAAATAAAAAAAATATATATTCTCATATGAAGAATACAATATACAGTCAAACCTCTCTATAGTGGCAACGTTTGTCCGAAGATTCCATGGCTGCTATAGAGAGGTGTTGTCATATATGTATACTGACATTCGATGTTCAAATCTAATTTAGTTGTTATAAACAAAAGTATGCAAAATTAAAAATAGCATGAATATATAAAAAAAATTATTATTAGTTTTTTCATCGTGAAGTTATTAAATAACTGATGTCCACCATATAAATACAATTTTTTTCATTAAATTAGATATTCATACTTGAAATTTACTGTGTGCATGACATTAATGATGATTACCATAAATATTTTGGCATTTTATTTTGTATATAATATATTTCTTACAAAATATTGTTACATAATATTTGAGTATGCTGTTATAGAGAGATAATTTTATAAAGAGTGTACCGCTATAATAAACGTCATTGTTGTTATATGTAGAATGTCTTTACAGAGAAGTAAAATATAACATGAAAAATCGGTTTCGGAGAAAATCAGGCCGGTACAGTGAAATGCTGTTATAACGAGGTGATGTTATAGAGAGGTCGGATTGTATATGGAATATGAATCTTAGACTCTTATTCAAATATAAATTAACTTTTTTAATAAATTGATATGAGTTTTGAATTTGAATTAAAATGAAAATTTGACTTCTTATATATTCAATAACACATAAATATTGTTATACTTTCTTTTTCTTCTTTTCTTTTTAGTTATTGATCATTAGCTTTATTTTTATTTCTCAAGTTCTTCATTATGAATATGTAGAAATAAGATTGTCGTTATTTTTCTAAACATTAACTTTGATTTCCTTCATGAATTTCAGGTTCTAAATATCAAGTTTTGGTGGAGTAAGATATCAAAACATGTTGATGAAATGTTATCAGTAATTTCAAGTACGAGGAGGTTGAACAATGTATTCATAGCGTAACATAGGTTTCAAACAATGAAATTATTTGTCGACAATTATTTGAATTATCTATAGTGTTTCTTTCTTGAAAAAAATAAGTTTGTTAGTTTGATTATTTCTTTATACAAATACAAATTTGTATTGTTGATAATATAGTTCCTTGATTATATATTATTTTGGAGTCTTGAATAATTATGATATAAAGATGATTGATTTTCTTGATCCTTTCTTTAATTCTTTGAACATCAGATTTCGGTAGAATGTGAGAGCAAACGTGTTGATGAAGTGTCATTACTGATTCAAATATGAGTTCAGTGAAAGAAGAAACGCATTAGGAGGTTAAATACTGCATTCACAACATATGCTTGGAACAAGAAAATAATTTGTCAAAAATGGTTTTACACAATATTCTTTTTTCTTGAGAAAAAATAATTTAATAAGTTTGGTAGTTTCACTATTTAAATATAAAAATAATTTATTGTTGTAGGATTAACTAATGTATACGACAATAAGAATTATAAATAAAAGTAAGTTATTGAGTAATAAATTTTATCATCGTTAGACTGTAAATTTTTGGTAAAATAATATCACTAGATAATGAGGTCTATAAACATATATGATAAAGAAAAATGTAAGAAATATGACTGAGACATCAACTGATTGCTTTTTTTAATCGGGAATTTTGACTTTCCTTCATATTCATTTGGTAAATTTGTAGATCTAAACTATTTTTTATCTATATTTTTGTTATGATTATTTTTCTTTAAATACTTTCCGCACATCGCGCGGATACTAATACTAGTATTAAATAAAAAGGAAAAAAAAAAGACAAAATGCATGCGAAAAGAAAATAAACATTAACGAGAAAGAAAAAAAAATAATTATTGGATTGGTCAATTGGTTGAGTGACCTTGTATTCCTTATTGAAAATAATTTATAAATTTAACGATAAAGTTAAAACACTTGAATATGGCAACAATTTAGTGTTGAGGTTCAAATAATAAATAAAAATAGTGCATGATTGCCATGATTAATAAATAGGGAAAATACATAAACCCCCCCTAAACTTGTCACCACAATTCACTTTAGCACTTAAACTTAATAGGCATTTCTTTACCCTCCTTAAAAACTTTAAAATGTATTATTTTCCTCCCTTAGTGGCTCAGTCCAAGTTAAGTGTTAGTGTTGTATAGTCACGCGTGATTTGATTCGTCCACGTCATTAATGAGTCAAAATTAACCCGACCCGCGTCTTAAACCCGACCTGACCCGTGTCTTAACAAATACCCCTAAATCTAAACCTACCCGTCATTTTCCCATTTTCTATTCTAAAAAATCCAAAAAGAAAACCTAATCCCTAATCTGTGCAACTATTCAATCGTCGGTGTGTTTTTCATCAAGTGTGGAGGTGCTTTTGTAGACAATCACTAAAATTATCCAGTCTTGGAGGTTAGTATTTTACATCATTTTGCATCTAGGGTTTTTATCCATTCGATTTTCAAAGAGCTTGATTTTCCGATTTTCGATTTACACTAAAGCTCGTATTTTTTTCAATTTTTGCAGTTTGATAATGGATTTTGTGTATATTACGTTGAGGTTTCACCATGGAGGAATATTACAGCAAAAGCCTCGTATTAAATACATCGGAGGTATTGAGACTGATTGTTTAGACGTAGATGTTGATAAGTTCTCTTACTTTGAGTTTGTAGACTATGTTAAGGAAATTGGATATAATTGCTCCTCTTGTCTTGTTTATATTAGACCACCTAAGTGTAGTCATTTGGTAAAGGTTACATGTGATAGGGATATTTTGGGTATTGTACCTCAATTAAAAAAGGGGGATGTGGTTGAACTGTATGTGTCACACTTAATTGAAGAACCTATTGTGGTCCCCCCTGCCCTTGAGTATGTAACCCATGTGGGTGGAGAATCTTCTGCTTTTTTTGATAAAGAATCTGCACAAACGTTTGTGGATAGTGATAATTTAGGGTTTCAAGAAGCTTCACAACCTCAAGAATCTGCACAACCTACTGTTGGTGTTGGTGAAGCTTCTTCTACTGTTGGTGAGGATTTGGGTGGGGCTTCTGCTGGTGTTGAGGGGGGGTTGGGTGGGGGATCTGTTAGTGTTGAGGAAGAGTTAGGTAGGACTTCTGCTGCTACTACATCAGATATTCCTGTAATAGGTTCTGATTGGGAAAGTGAAAGTGAATCACATGAAGATTCAGATTATGGAGATTTGCTTGAATGTGATGATGAATATGGTAGTGATACTCATGAGGAGGTCAGGATTTTGAGGGAAGAAAAGAGAGCTTCCAAAACAAAAAGGAAGAAAGAAAGGTGGTCTAGATCTGAAGGGGTTAGTTTGGGCAAAAAAGGAGTTGATTTGGGGCATAGTGAGTATTTATCCAAGAAAAAAAGTACTCTAGAGGGTAAGTTAGGTGGTGATGAGCCATACTTTGATTCAGATGAAGAGGCTAGCTTTGAAATAGATACTAATGTAGATGCTGATAATGAGAATGAGGTTCAACAACCTGCAAGGAGAGCAAAAAACACTAAAAGAAGAGTTGTGTTTGATCCTACTTGTAAGTTAATTGTTTGGGAAACTGGTCTAGCTTTTGCCAATGTTAACCAATTCAGAGAAGCTATTACTAGGTATGCAGTTCAAGAACATATAGAGTTGGACAAGTTTGTTAATGAACCAACTAGGGTGAGGGTAAAATGCGTAGAAGATTGTCCATGGTTATTGTTTGGTAGTCATGATTCAAGGTCAGGGGATTTTGTTGTGAAGAAGTATATTTCAGTGCATGTCTGCATTGACACAACGAAAAACAAATTGGTGAATTCAAAGTATTTAGCAGAGAGGTACAAGGATAGAATTACTTCTGAGCCTGGAATTAGAGTGTTTCAGTTGCAAAATCCAGTGAAAAAGGAGCTGGAGGTGTATGTTGGGAGAACTATGGCAAGAAAAGCTAGAAATATTGTGTTGCAACAGATTATGGGTGATCATGTGGAGGAATTTAAAAGAATTCTTGATTACAGGAATGAGCTTTTAAAGACTAATACAGGCAGCACATGTGTGGTGAGACTTAGTGAAGAAACTTTTGAAGGTGGAAGAAACAGGTTTCAATCCTTCTACATATGTTTTGATGTTTTGAAGAAAGCATTCAAAGCTGGATGTAGAAAATGTACTGGATTTGATGTTGTTTCTTGAAAGGTGTTTGCAAAGGACAATTGTTTGTGGCTGTTTGTAAAGATGGGAACAACCAAATGCTACCACTAGCTTGGGCAGTGGTTGAAGTTGAAAACACATTCACTTGGACATGGTTTATTAGACTTGTTAAGCATGATCTAGAGCTTGGTGATGGGACAGGATTGACAACCATGTCTGATATGCAGAAGGTAATTTGCTCTATATTTTTCAATTCTGTTTTTAACTACATTATTTTTTCCCTTATTCTTATGTCACCTAATCATTTTATATATTGTTGAAGGGTCTTGACACTGCAGTTGTACAGTTACTGCCAAATGCAGAACAAAGAATGTGTGCAAGACACATTCTAGCTAACTGGTCCAAAGATTGAAAAGGCATTGAAAGAAGAAATTGCTTTTGGAAATGTGCCAAATCAACATATGAGCAAGAATTGACAAGAAATCTAGATCACATAGAGATGTTAGGTGACAAGATTTGTGATGATCTTCTATGGTACAACATAGAAAGATGGTCCAAGGTTTACTTCAAGACTTTTAGCTGTTGTGATAGTGTTGACAACAACATGGCTGAAAGTTTTAACTCATGGATTTTGGGGGTAAGGTACAAGACTATCATCACAATGCTTGAAGAAATCAGGGTCAAAGTGATGAGAAGAATAGCAGAGTTGAGCCAGTTCTCTGATACTTGGATAACAAATATTTCTCCAATGGCTTTAAAGGTATTGGTAGAGAACACTTCAAAATCAATGAAGTGTACCCTTGAATGGAACGGTGAATATGGTTTTGAGGTTAAAGACAGTTGGGGCAATACATTTATAGTACAGTTGAATAACAAGACATGTACTTGTAGATCTTGGATGCTAAAAGGTATACCCTATTGTCATGCTATAGCTGCGCTTCATTTTAGAAGATTGGAGCCTATTCAATATGTCTCACATTGGTATAATAAGGAAACATACCAAAAGACCTATAGCTTTTTTATTCAACCTGTCACTGGAATGCAAATGTGGTCACAGTCAACCAACCTTCCAGTTATACCACCTGAAGTTAGAAAAATGCCAGGAAGACCTAGTAAATGTAGAAAGAAAGAACAAACTGAAAACAAGACAGGTAAGTTATCCAAAAGAGGTGTTGAGATGACCTGCAGCACTTGTCATGCAAAGGGTCACAATAAAAGGGGTTGTCCTTTGGGTGCAAAAGCTAGTTCTGGTAGAGGAAGAGGGACAAGTTCAAGTGTTGGTTCTTCTGCAGCTCCAACTCAGTTTCAACCAAGCCCAAGAAGAGGAAAAGGAAGACCAAAAGGTTCTACAAAACAGGTAAAATTTGACTTGTTAAGTTATTACTAATTCACCTTATGTTTTATTAAATTCTTGATATAATAGACTATTATCACCTTGTTAATTCACCTAATTCACTTTCTCGTATTATAGGTTGTTGTTGCAGCTGCTGCTGTAAATATGGTTGGTGTCACTGGAAGTAGAAGAGGGACTGGAAGGTGTAGAGGGACTGCTGTTCTTGCATCTAATGTAGGTGGTCACTGGAAGGGGAAGAGGGACTGGAAGGGGTAGAGGGATGGATTTTCCTTAATCTAATATTGGTGGTGTCACTGGAAGGGGAAGAGGGAGTGCTGCTGCTTCATTTAATGTTAGTGGTGTCATTGGAAGGGGAAGAGAGAGTGCTGATTCTGCATCTAATCTTAGTGGTGTTACTGGTAGGGGTAGAGGGACAAGTTTTAAAAGACCAAGGATTGTTGGGATGGGGGTGCTACATACACAAAGTGGTTTTAAAATCCACAATGTAAGTGGTTGAATGATTTTACACTTTTTAGTATTCAAGTCAATGATCACAAGTCTAATACAATTTTTTTTTGTTAATGCAGCCTGGAATGCCTTTAAACTCCTCTATAGTAACTGGAACTCTTGGGCATCACAAACCAAGATCAGGTGTGAAATGGAAAGGAAAGCCTGCTGTGACCCAACAAGGACTTCAAGAAATGAGAGCACAAAAAAGGATGAAGACAAGTACCAAAGCTGCTGAAATGAATCACCTGAGCCAAACAAGTTCATCAGCTGTCTAGAATTTGAAGTCTGATTTGTTCAAGTTACTGATGTGAAGTTGTGATTGTCATGTATTGTAAACAATTATGTAGTTGTGCTGCTGGATATGTTTTTGTAAAACAATTATGCAGTTGTGACTGCCCTTGTGTGATGTCTATTTTTTTCCAAACAATTATGCAGATGTGACTGCAATGTTTTGATCTTTTGATTATACAGTTGTGGCTGCAATGTTCTGCTATGTTAAAAATGCAGTTGTGACTGTTTTGTTTTGTATGCAGTTGTGACTGCAATTTTATGAATATTTCTGGCAATATTATGCGGTTAGGACTGTTCTTTTGGGTATATGATTTCTATCAATATCATCATTTGGGCTATTTCTGTGTACCACTATCATAAGAAACTGCAAATACAATAACATCATAAGGAACATCAAATAAGATATTCTCAATTGCAAATAGAATACACAATCCCATACACAAACAAAGAACTACGTATTGCAAACACAATAATATCATAAGGAACATCAAACAAGATATTCTCAATTGCAAATAGAATACACAATCCTATACACAAACAAAGAACTACGTTACATTGATAGACAAGTCAAAGGATGATTACAAAAGACCAAATCAAATCAAAGGTTGCTACACACCAAAATCCTAAGGTAACTCTATTGAGTCTTTCTTTATATAGATCATCTCAAACCAATAACTTATAACTATAACACAACAACAAAACACAATAAAGATGAGTACATTCTCCCCAATCCTTCCTTTAGCCATGTTACTTCTCCATTTCTTCTCTCGTTCTTTCATCTTCTCAATCTCTTCTTCCAACTTCTTCAATTTCATCTCTACATAATTATCATCTTGTTTGGACATTCTAGGCTTGTCAACTTCTTCAGAAGTTTTCATCTTCACAACTTCATTGACTGATGGTTGCATGGTTTGATGACAAGATTCAACTAAGTTCTCCAACTCACCTAATTTTTCTATTAATTTAGGAATTACAAATTTGGACCTCGAATCAATATTTTCTTTATCCCTCCAACACCAAAAGTCGCAAGATCTTGGACCCTTCAATGATTTAAAAAAAAAAAAAGAATCAGTGCTCAATTCATGCTGGGATAAACAACAATAGAGAAAAATTGATCTTTACTCCATAATAAGGACATGCCCAATATCTTCTACCGGGATTACTTGAAGTCCAAGATGTCTTCAAATGCACCACAATTCCATGATTGCAGCGGACTTATTGGTTCAAAGCAAAATCATTCTCTTCCATACAAAGCTTAAACAAGTTAACTGATCTCATGTTGTGCTACAAAATACTTCATTCCAACAAATTTAATAAACTTCAAAATAGACTGATAATATAAGAAAAAATGATAAGAAAATCTAACCAAACAATAGATAAAGGATTTTACCTTTTTCGTAGAAATAAGAAATGAAGGAGAAATAAGAAACAATAGATGAAGGAAAAAGAAAATCTAACCAAAGCTTATGAAGTAAAGCTCTTGTTTTGTTAATCAATTTCACATCAAGGGAAGATTTTGGGTTGATTGAAGATGAAGGAGAAGAGAAGAAATTAGGGTTTGAAGATGAAAGGGAATTAGGGGTATATGAAGGTGCAATTAATTTTTATTTTTTTAAAATTATCGGTCCAAATTATGGGATTAACATGCCCTATTTGGGCGTGTCCACACGCACAGTTGACTGAGCCACTAAGGGAGGAAAATAATACATTTTAAAGTTTTTAAGGGGGGTAAAGAAATGCCTATTAAGTTTAAGTGCTAAAGTGAGTTGTGGTGACAAGTTTAGGGTTTTTTTTTTATGTATTTTCCCTAATAAATATCCAAACTTAAAATCCGTAACTTACATGGAAACTTCCAACCAAATTAAAACATCATACAGGAAAAGGGAAAAAAACACAGAGCGGGGTGGGTTAAATTTTTGCGGGTTTAGAGAAAACCCATCCGGCAGCCTCCCCGCCCCGCCCCATTGCCATCGCTAATGCCAGCTACCACCAAACTACTTCTCTTCTCCTCTGTAGTTCACAACAATCATTGGCTTGTCATCACTCATCACATTATCATTCCCTTTAAAATCCGATAACTTTTGTAGTGATGAGTGATGACAAGCCAATTAAAATGACAAAATCTTTCTAGTGGAATGAAGTATCCTTGCTAAATCAATTACAAATATAAATTTGGGCACAAGGTGAATCATTCCTGACAAAGTTAATTAGAAAAAAGATGATAAAAAGGTTTACTTACAAACCATATTTCACAAGTGGATTATGTTGATACTTAATTTGTTCAATTTGGTAGGTGCGTCAATAGAAATTCTTCTAAAAATATACTCCATATAAAACAAGTGCCTAGTGTGTCTAAAATTATGTTGAAATGCTTATGAAAATGCTCTAATTAATATTTCATTATATATAGCGAGTGTAGTGGACGCTAACTAGCTGGGATCAGTTTTTTCAGAGGTGTTTACGGGACGAGTCTTAGAGGGAGACATAACAAAAACACATCGGGGCGTTGTGGCTTGGGGCGAAAGTCTTGTAAGGTGTAAGCCGAGATATTTGGGATGTTAGCCTTGTTGGGTTCGAAATCGAGAGGGCGTCATGCGGAAGCTTATAGTTGCAAAACCATCAATATGACAAATCAGATGACACATAAAACAATACTAAAAACTTAATATTATTGTATGATTTGGTTAAATGACCTACATATAAAAACCTAATATTAAAAAAGCATAAAAACTATTGGGAGAAATCTCCCCCTAAACAAAACTCTTTGATGACTACATTGTGGATGTTACTGTGTTTTTGTATTGAGAAGAGGGGTCTTCTATATATAGAGGTCCAAAACATTTCCTCTAGAAAGAGGTTAATCAAATATAAAAGAGTTTTATATTTTCCTTTCAGGAAAAGTAAAAGTAATGATGGTATTACTTTGACTTTCCTTCTAAGAAAAATAAAACTCAAATTTGGTGCGAAAGTCTTGTAAGGCGTAAGCCGAGATATTTGGGATGTTAACCTAAGCGTGAGGTGTAAGACCAAAAAATTACTACAAATTAAAATAATTTTTTTTAACAAGGCCATAATTTAAGCCTAAATACCCAAATGTTTGATCACTAAATGATAAATACTCAAAAAGTAAAAGTAAAACCGAAAAAAAATATTGTATGTTTTTTCATTTTAAGCCCTAACTTTTGTCTCATTCCATCGATGGAAATTGGAATATAAAGAGTGGTAATTAAAATGATAGTGGATTAATTGAGATTTTCTTCTATCATCCTTTTCCAACTATATATATGATGAATATATATAGATGAAAATGGCGGAAAAGATATTATATAACGAACCATCATTTGCTATTTTTAATTTACACAAACGTCCTTTATTTATTTAATTAATGCATTAGATATGCATTATAATTACAATAACAACATATCCCGTAAAATCTCACAAATGAGTTCTTGGGAATATGCATTAATATTACACACATTATTATTCAAACACTTGACCAGTTCCAAAAGAGGAGTAAAAGTACATCCTCTAGCTAGTAATTAGGAATACTGCAGGAGTGTCTAGCATCTAGCTAGACAGCATTGAGCAAGAAGCTTTCAATACCTCTCATGCGATTCTTGGTGGATGAGGTTAGAGTTTTGCACTGACTTTGACACCAACCAGGATTACAATAGTGTCCTGTGTTTCCACACCAACCAGCTCTACTACAACACAGTCCAGTAGGACATGATTTTTTAAAAGAAGTTTGTTCTCCGCATCGTCCTTCTGGATAGGATGGTGGGGGTGGTAAAACACATTGGCTTTGACACAATCTACCACAATAGGTTGTTGTGGTTCCACACCAACCAGATATACTACAACACGATCCAGTAGGACATTTTGTACCACCAGCTTGCCTTCCACATCGTCCCTGTGGGTATGATGCATCACCTTGAAATACTTCAAGGTCAAAGGTTTCATTGATTGGCAGATCAAAGGGAAGAGATGGCTAGGCAGAGACATTAAGGAGGAACAAAGCAAGAACCAAGAGGCTAATTGTGGTCTCTCTCATTCTCATCATTTTGTTATGGTAGGATAGATGAAGATGATTGGATTGGTTAGATGCAGTCTCATGATACAATATTTATAGCAAAATTATTAGGGTACGTCTCAACAACTAAGGGTGTCAACTGGGCCGGTTCAACCCGGAACCGGTCCATTTAGACCGGCCCATTTACCGACCGGACCGGATCGGACCCGGTATGGATAATGGGCCTGGCGGGTTTTTAGGGGGCTGGGCCGGACACAGCATTGAAATCGGTGGACCGGCCCAGTTAGAAAACCGGACCGGGTCCACCGGTGCACCGACCCGGTAAGAATTTTTTTATTTTTTTTAAAAAAAAATTGACTGGGCCGTTGGGCCCCAGCCTGCAAAGGCTGTTTTGGTCCGTTGAGGCCCAATGGCTATAATGCCGTTGGCCCAACGGCCAAACAACCTTTTTAGGCTTTAATTTAAAAAAAAAAAAAATCAAAATTTTTTTTTCCTATAAATACATGCCATTTCAAAAAATATTTCCTACAATCTCAATTCTCATTCTCTTATTCTCTCTCAAATTTGCTAAAATTATCTCATAAAGTGTTCTATATATTTTATTATTTTGCAATTACAAATACTACGTTGAAGTTTCCAAAAGTACTCAATTGACCAACTTTCGAGTACTTCAAAAATATGGTATTATCGTTCCATCTCTTACTTTTAATTTTTAATTAGTGTATTATTTGTTGAATATTTATTTGGATTTTTTTTGTGTTTTTCGAATAATTGTTAGTTTAATTGGTAATATGGATAAATTAAGAAAAGTCGGTAAAAGTGTTAGAAATCTTTGTCCCGGAAGTGGTAGTGGTAGTGGTAGTAAGAAACAAATTGGTTCCGGTAGAGGTAGTTCAAATGCTCGATATACTCGTGTGCCTCCGGTACCAATTAGCGAACCATTTGAGAATGAAATACGTGTAGGTGCTCACGATATGAATTATTTTGAGGCTCAAGAAAATTATGGTATAGAAGAAGAGAATGAAGTAGACTCTGTTGATTTAGATGAAAATGATGATGATGATGTTACACCCGAATCTGGTAATGTTAATGTTCAATCTGAATCAGTTAATCTTCCTCCCCGGCCTCCTGTAAAATCTAGTAAAAAAAACTAGTGTTGTGTGGAATTTTTATACCCGAATAGAAGGAACCACTCAGGTTGAATGCGATCTTTGTCAGGTAAAATACGAGCATAAGACCGGGGGTAATAAAGGAGGTACGGGTCAGTTGTCGAGACATTTGAAGGAGAAACACCCAATAGAGCTAGCTCAGGTAACTGGTGGTGAGACAGTTGGGGGCCCAAGTCAAACTAGATTGAACCCAAAAAACGGTCTATTAGTTAAGAATTATAATAAAATGAAGGATCGTGAAGAAATAGCCAAAATGATAGTTGTGGGTTGTTTGCCTTTCTCTTTTGCTTCTTCTGATGCTTTTATTCATTATATTCAGGCAATTTATAATCCTATGTTTAAGGGTATTCCTAGAAGTACTTGTCGGTCCGATATTTTTAGACTCCATGCACAATATGTTTACTATTTATCTGCATTATTAAAAAATCTTTCATGTAGAGTTGCTTTAACTTCTGATCTTGGTCGTGCTATTAATAAAAATGATTATTTAACAATTACTTGTCATTGGGTAGATAGTAATTTTGTTATGCAAAAACGTATTTTAGCATTTTTGTATGATGAAGACCGTAGACACACTGGAAAATTTATTTCTGAATCTATTACAAAAGTTGCAAGATATTATGGTATTGACCGCAAAATTTTATGTATATCTTTTGATAATGCATCTAACAACAACGCTGCTATTGAGTTGTTAAAAACTGAACTTTCTCCACCATTACCCGAAATATTTCATGTTAAGTATGCTTGCCATATATATAATTTAATTGTAAAGGATGGTCTTGCTTTTTTTGAGCCTGCTATTGAAAAAGTTAGACTTGCAGTTGGCTTTATTCAAGGAAATAATAGAAAAATTAGACTTACTGAATTTAAAAGAAAATGTCAGGAAAATGGACTTAGACCGAGATTAATGCCTGAAGAAATAGATGTGAGATGGAATTCTACGTATGATTTCTTAAATACTTGCAATATTTATAAAGTTCCTATTACTATGACTTTTAACCAATTTGCTAGTGATTTTCCCGATTGTATGTTACAAAATTCAGACTGGGCAGAAATTGATGATATTGTTAATTTTTTGCAAAAATTTTATCTAGCTACGGTTGAATTTTCTGGAGCTTATTATCCTACTGTTTGTAATATTTTATCTTATTTAGCCGACATTTCTTTATTGCTTAACGAGTATAAGTCTAAACCAGGTTACAAATATGCTATTGAGGCAATGATTGATAAATTTAAAAAGTATTTTTTTCCGCTTCCCCCTATTTTCTTAGTTGGTGCTATAATAAATCCATGTATGAAATATAATACTATGTCCGAATTTACTTCTTTTATTTATTCTGCTTTAGGAGTAAAAGCTGATGAAGAACCTTCTTTGTATACGTCTATGTCTGATGCAAATAGTTACATGAACACATTATACAATCATTATGCTGATTTACTTGACAATGCTTTACCGTCACACATTACACCGACCCCCGCTCCCCATCGTTCTGAGGAACCATCATCTTCTAAAAGACAGGCACATAATATGCCTGCTTATTGTGTTTCTGATCTATCTGTTTGGAATAGATTGCAGCCTTCATCGCATAGAACCGTAAGTCGGGAAGAGCTTAAGTATTATCTTATGCAGCCTACAGAGGATCCTAGAGGTAGAATCAACACGCTGGAATGGTGGAAGAATAATGAAAGACAATATCCTGTACTTTCAATGTTAGCTAGAGATATATTGAATGTTCCAATGTCAACCGTTGCATCAGAGAGCGCTTTTAGTCAAGGACGGTAGCAGATTGGAGACAACCGACACACATTGGGAGGCAATGCCATGAATGTTTTAGTTTGCCTTAGAGACTGGATTAGAGCAGAACGAAGAAATCAAGGAATGTTCGTGGAGCCGGAAGACGAAGAAGATCTTGAAGAAATAATGACTTCAAGAGAGAATTCAGCACAATCAAGTCCAATGCATGGCTTTAGTGCCATTGATTTTGACAATCCACAACCAATTCCCATTAATGTTAACAGGCGTGAATTGGAAAAAATGATGAAAAATTTGTAGAATTTATAATTAATCAATTGAATTTTCATTTTTCAATTTAACTTTGTGAAATTAGTGAAATGTAATTGCAACCTTGTAACTTGTAAGTTTTCAAACATTTTGCAATCAATCAAATATTAAATTCATTTACTCTTTATATATTTTTTCCATTTAAAATTTAAATTGAATATCTTGTATGAATTCAATACTTTTAATATAATAGTATAAAAGTATATGTTGTTGAATATTGTATATATGTATGTATGTTCTTTAAAATAGTATATATTGAATGTCAATACATGTGTATATTTTTTAAAATAGTATATATTGAATGTATATATGTATGTATATTCTTTAAAATAGTATATATTGAATGTAAATACATGTGTATGTTCTTTAAAGTAGTATATATTGAATTTATATATGTATGTATATTCTTTAAAGTAGTATATATTGAATGTACATACATATGTATGTTCTTTAAAGTAGTATATATTGAATGTACATACATATATATGTTTTTTAAAGTAGTATATATTGAATGTATAGATGTATGTATATTTTTTAAAATAGTATATATATGTATGTAAATTCTTTAAAATAGTATATATTGAATGTATATATGTATGTATATTCTTTAAAGTAGTATATATTGAATGTATATATGGAATGTATATATGTGTATGTTTATTCTTTAAAGTAGTATATATGGAATGTATATATATGTATGTGTATTCTTTAAAGTAGTATATATTGAATGTATATATGTATGTGTATTCTTTAAAGTAGTATATATGGAATGTATATATGTATGTGTATTCTTTAAAGTAGTATATATTGAATGTATATATGGATGTTTATTCTTTAAAGTAGTATATATGGAATGTGTATATGTGTATGTGTATTCTTTAAAGTAATGTATATATGTGTATGTTTATTCTTTAAAGTAGTATATATGAAATGTATATATATGTATGTGTATTCTTTAAAGTAATATATATTGAATGTATATATGGATGTTTATTCTTTAAAGTAGTATATATTGAATGTATATATGTGTATGTGTATTCTTTAAAGTAGTATATATTGAATGTATATATGTGTATGGTTATTCTTTAAAATAGTATATATTGAATGTATATATGTATGTGTATTCTTTAAAGTAGTATATATTGAATGTATATATGTATGTATATTCTTTAAAGTTGTATATATTGAATGTATATATGGAATGTCTATATGTGTATGTTTATTCTTTAAAGTAGTATATATTGAATGTATATATGTGTATGTGTATTCTTTAAAGTAGTATATATTGAATGTATATATGTATGTGTATTCTTTAAAGTAGTATATATGGAATGTTTCTATTGAATGTATATATGGAATGTATAGATGTATGTTTATTCTTTAAAGTAGTATATATGGAATGTATATATGTATGTGTATTCTTTAAAGTAGTATATATTGAATGTATATATGGATGTTTATTCTTTAAAGTAGTATATATGGAATGTATATATGTGTATGTGTATTCTTTAAAGTAGTATTTATTGAATGTATATATGTGTATGGTTATTCTTTAAAATAGTATATATTGAATGTATATATGTGTATGTGTATTCTTTAAAGTAGTATATATTGAATGTATATATGTATGTATATTCTTTAAAGTAGTATATATTGAATGTATATATGGAATGTATATATGTGTATGTTTATTCTTTAAAGTAGTATATATGGAATGTATATATGTATGTGTATTCTTTAAAGTAGTATATATTGAATGTATATATGTATGTGTATTCTTTAAAGTAGTATATATTGAATGTATATATGTATGTGTATTCTTTAAAGTAGTATATATGGAATGTATCTATTGAATGTATATATGGAATGTATAGATGTATGTTTATTCTTTAAAGTATAATATATGGAATGTATATATGTGTATGATTATTCTTTAAAGTAGTATATATTGAATGTATATATGTATGTGTATTCGTTAATGTAGTATATATTGAATGTATATATGTGTATGTTTATTCTTTAAAGTCGTATTTTAAATAGTATATATATTGAATGTATATTAAAAAACAATCAAGGTTCAAAATACAATTTTTTTTTAGTCGGGACCCGATAAGCCGGCCCATTAACAGGTCAAAAAAATTAAATGGGCTGGTGCTGGGCCGTTTGGGGGAATTTTACTGTTCACCCCGGCCCGGCCCCGACCCAGTAAGAATTGGGCCCAGCTCGAACCGGCCCAAGACTGGGAAAAAATAATGGACCGGGTCCGGGTTGGCCCGGCCCGGCCCAGTTGACACCCATGTCAACAACAGTCACTTTGTTTGAAAGCGACTGATATAATTAAAAAGCAACATATATCACTCATGAGCAACTTTAGTTTAAAGCTTGGCTGCGACTCATTTGTAATTCAAGTCAATAGTATAAATGGTATCTTCCTTTCGGGAAATCTTAGCAGCTCAATTGATTGACAAACTTGAACTTTCACCTTGTTGATGAGCTCTCCAATTCCCACTTTTGTACTCTCCTCCCTATTTTCCCTTCCCCTACTAACCCCATTTAAAAAAAATGGTATCTTCGTTTAAATAGATAGGACAATATTGTTATCGCTTCAAATAAAAGCTGGATAAATACTACTCCCTCTTTTTCAAAAAAAAATGACCTAATTTGACTTGACACGGAGTTTAAGAAAATAAAGAAACTTTTGAATCTTGTGGTTCTAACTTAAAGTTATGTCAAATGTACCAAAACGCCCTTTAATCTTATGGTATTAAACATACCATGTGGAAAGTTAAAACTAAAGTATTGTCAAAAAGAAAAAGAGGTTATTCTTTTTTAAACGAATTAGAAAAGAAAGTAGGTCAACAGAGGGAGTACTATTTGAGCAGAACAAAAGGATTTCAGATCAATAGAAATAAATTGCTCCAAATCAATAGCAAATCATTACTAAAAGATCTGCTTACATAATCAAGAAATAAAATAGAGTAAGACCTTTTTAACTACGAATTCAGTATATAGGGTGATGTAAAACATAATAAAACTTTAAATTCAAAACTTAATTAGATCTAATTCAGTAAACAAACTGAATTTTTTGCTAGACTATCATTTAGTAATTTTCTGAATAATTCCATTTATGTAATAAAATTGTTAATTTAAGAATTCAAAACTTAATTAATGAAATTTGATTTAGTAGTTTTTTTTTTGCATTTATTTCTAAATTGTCTATTTATTTTCTTTGAAAGTTCTATAAAGTTCAATTCTGAATTTTAATTAGCAATTTAAACTATTAATGCTTATATTTTTTAAAAAATTAATCAATAATTTTTTTCTTTTTTGTTAAAGCACGGGACAAGAAGTAGAGTTACAAGAGTGTACCTCTACTTACGTTGGAACTGTAAAAGAAAAAGTTCGTTAGACTCATACTACTAGTTTCCGTCCAATTTTACTGATCATTATATTAGAAATACATATTTATTTTTATTTATCAAATTTAGAATATATTTAATCATCAAGGGATTTTAAATTTAGGTATTGACTCAACACTTCTCCAAAGAAAATATTTATTAGGAATTTATTTACTAAACTAATCTTAGTTATTATACTTTGGGAATCTAAATCTGACTACTAATACTTTATGTAGTCATTTGATGATAGAAATATTATTGGAAGAAAATTATAAGCTTCTCTTGATTTCATAAATTGGACAAGTAAATTGAAACATTTATTTTTAGTAAGAGGGACAATTTAAATGAAACAAATGAAAAATATATAATCGCTTAGTTCCTAAGTTACACTTATTACGAACTATAGTCATTTTTCAATGCATTTCTTAAATCATTGAATCTATTATATTCAAAGGATAATCTAGTAAAATTGTCAATTTATGTATCGCTTCTTACGAGATGTGTCAAGTAAATAGTAAACTAATAAAAATAAACCGGTGGAGTACTTAGTTTATTACTATGATAAATTCAAGATATTTATTAAAAGTAAGTCGGTAAATATATTTTTACTTTTTAGGAACGTATAAAAAAAAATAGAGAACGTGAAGAGATCGGTGGCTGTTATTTTCATATAAAATAATATCAGCCATAAAACAAATATGCCGTAAGTCGAAATTAACACAATCTAGCAATCAACTAGTGGTTCACTTAAATCTAGTACAAAATGAAGATGGATGTTAATAGAGGAGCAACCTGCCAAGTGCCAATGATGCCAACTAAAAATCGTCCTTTACTTTAACATAATTGTTTTATTGATGTGACATTGTGAAAATGATGCAACTAATTTTATCATTTAAAGTAAACCAGATTTAGATCTGAATGCATATAATTATTAAAATAGTCGTTCAATTATCTCATTTAGGAATTGTCCTTTCAACAAAGTTTATTTTTTTGCGGAAGAGGTAACAGTTACATAATTAGTACTTTGACCATTTTTCTAGATGAATCATCTTTTATAATAATATAAGTATTAAAATTATGCAGAACGTTTTATAGAAGTAACAACTGAGAGTCTATCAAAAAAAATGATAAGACTCATTTAAATTTATCTTCTATTCACATGATTGTAAATTATTGAGGTTCTAAAGCTGTTTTTGGTGAATTCAACAGGTTCTTTCAAATTTTGAAGAAAGTTGATGTTAAATATTGAAAAAAATAGCCAAGTTCAAGTTAAATTTAATCAAGTTATTTGAAAATTTTAAAAGATGAGAACTAATCTCACATAACTAATTAAATTTTAAATCACAAGTAACTTAAGATTTCTACCTTATCTAGAAGACAAGGTAGAAGACCTGAATGAGCCTTTTAACCAAGAGTCAAGACTGAAAAATTGAAAGGAAGGGCGGAAATACGTACTATGATGTAAAATTCTTATACCCCAAACTACTGATTTCGTTTAAACTTTTTACTTCACTATATTTTTGGTAACAACATTATCGTGTAAATACTAACTCTCCATTTACAACATTAAAGTTCCTTCTTCTTATTGAAACCTAAGACCAACTAAAAAAAAAAATTTAGGGCACACGCACACGTACTGCATTAACAACAATATTAAAAGTTTGCTCTTTCTAGATCTAGTACCACTAAGAAAACCTAGGACACCAGCATACTCTATTAATAAAATTTGCCTCCTAAATCTTGGACCATTTGAGGAGTTCAGGTTTCAATTTGCAATACTTGAAGAAAAAAGAGATGAGAAGAGATCAATTTGCATACTCCACTTCATAGATCTTTAGTTTCCAAATATAGAAACTTTCTTTGTACGTCATTTCTAGACTTTTTTGCTATTCACTGTTAAATTCGTGTACGCAAATTTTACCCTTACCTTGTATAAAGTAGAATGATTATTTTCAATAGACCTTTAAAACACTTTGGACATAAGACGACAATATAGATCCGGTGAGATTACATAATTAAGTGAAGTCTAGAAAAGGTATGGTGTATGTATGCATACCTTAATCCTATCTTATATGAGGTAAACATTATACTACTTACACTAAACCATTTGAGGAGTTCAGGTTTCAATTTGCATCCACACAATACCTAAGGGTCGTTTGGTAGGAGGTATAAGGTGGGATAAGATTAAGTTATCCCATGGATAAATTTATACCATGTTTGGTTGATGGTATAAATTTATCCCGGGACTAATTTATACCATCAACCAAACATGGTATAAAGTTAATACCATATTTAGTCTTGGCATAACCCATGAATCATGGGACTATTTTATACCACCTCCTATATGGTATAAAATAGTCCCGGATTATAATCCCAGGATTATAATCTCGGGATTATTTAGTTTACGTACCAAACGTCATTAGCAAATAGTACAAGAAACATACCGCTCTTGAATTTGTTAGAACCTAGGGGTGTCAAAATGAGCCCAAATTGAGTTGACCAGTTTAATTCGCTCAAAATTCAATGGGTTGGGTTCTAGATAATTTACTATTGGGTAAATCTCAATTCATTAAGTCCCAATCCATAGTTTTGGGCGAAGTGACATTTATGTCCTTTCCCCTTTTTAATTTGGGTTCAACTGAGCCCAATTCAATCTCAATTTCAACTCTTTTAATAGGAAAATGATTTTCTTAATGAAAGTAGAAAAAATAAGTGACAATGTGTCTTATGTCACTCTCAAAATCACCCACCTCACCTCACCCCAACCTCACCACACCCCCAACATACCCCAGCCCCACCCCGTTTTTCTTAATTAAATTATTTTTATTTTTTAAAAAGTTTATTTTAAATTTTTTTTTCTTGCCCCATCCCCCACTATCCCCCCCCCCCCAAACAACAAAATTTATTTATTTATTTATTTTTGAAAAAAAAATTAAAATCTTTTCTTACCCCACGGTCCAACCCCCCCTCCCCCCGGCACCCTCTACCCCTCCCCAAGAAAATTAATTTTTTTAAAAAAAATCATTTCTTAAAAAAAATTTAATTTCTTTTTTTAAAAAAAAAAAAATCTTACCCCAACTCCCATATCCCCTTACTCCCTTCCCCCTCCTGCAACCCTCCCCCCCCATACAACATACCCCCTTCCCAAAAGAAAATTAATTTAAAAAAAAATAAAATCATACCCCAACCCCCATATCTCCCCTACCCCTGCAACCCCCCCCCCCCCTCTACGGCATACCCCCTCCCCAAAAAAATTAAATTTCTTTTTTTTAAAAAAAAAAAATTCTTGCTCCAACCCCCATATCTCCCCTAACTCACTTGCACCCCCCGCATCCCCACCCCTATACGACATACTCCCCTCCCTCAAAAAATTAAATTTTTTTTTTAAAAAAGAAATTCGTACCCCACCCCCATCCCCCACTCCCTATCCATCTCCAACCCCATCCAAATTTATTTTCTTGAGTTGGTATTCAAATTATGGTTACAAAGAATAAATATTAATATGTTAATATTCCTTAGACTAAGCACATCAAATTGAATGGGTCAAGACCTAATCTAATTTTTAGTCCATTTCAACTCAAAAAAAATTTAAACGGATCATGACCCAACCCAATATCTAATTCAACCTAGTTAATATCTCTAATTTCAACCCAACCCATCCATTTGACACCCCTAAATAGAACCTTAAAGTGATACGAGGAATAAGAACAAATCTAGCCATTATGCATGTGACATAATTATCTCCAATCAAACATCACCAAATGTTCCATAGTGGATTAATATTTCTAGTCACATCACTAGTCGAAGTCTTCTCCTTTTCAATGAGCTGTAATTTTACGTTTCAAAAAATCCCATAATTTCATTATTATTACTTTCTCCATTTCATTTTATATGACATTTTTTAACTTGACATGATATTAAAAAAAAATAAAAATTAAAACTTGTGGTCTAAAATGACTCTTGAATATCTGTGTGATCATAAGTCTTTTCATTAAGATTAAAAAAAAAATTTTAAAATAATTCTTGTTTTTAATTATAATAAAGTAAGTAACATTTTTAGGGGATGAACTAAAAAAAAAGTATGCAATATAAAATGGGACGGAGGAAATATTAATTTTTGAAACACTTAAAATATAATGAATGATGAAAAGTGAGACTATTATCTTATCATTAAATTGAATTCTCAACTATAATACCATAGAAACGCTCAAAATAATAATTAAGGCAGTACTAAAGAAAAGTGAAGAATGTACATCAAAAGAAAGGAGATACAGCTAATTAGACCGAATATACATATTTTTCTTAATGTGTTGAAGTAGGATAAGTACAGTCGAATCTTTTTATAGTAGCAGTGTTTATTCGAAAATTTCATGACTGCTATAGAGAGGTGTCGTTATATATACTGACATTTAACATTCATATCTCATTTAACTATTATAAACAAAAGTATGAAAAATTAGAAAGAGCATGAATATAAAAAAGACATTAGTGAAGTTATGAAATAACCGATGTGCACCATTTAAAATTTTAAATACAACTTTTTCCTTTAAATTAGATATTCATATTTGAAATTTACTGTGTGCATGATACTAATGATGATTACCGTAAATATTTTGGTATTTTATTATATATATAGTATATTTCTTACATAATATTTGATTATGTTGTTATAGAGAAGAAATTTTACAAAGAGTGTACCCTTATAATAAAAGTCATTGTTGTTATAGGTATAATGTTGTTATAGAGAAGTCAAATATAACATGAAAAATTAATTCCGAAGAAAATCAGACCGCTATAGTGAAATGTTGTGATAACGAGGTGACGTTATAGAAAGTTCTCACTGTATAAAGACAATCAATAAGTGCTAAATTATAAATATAAGTTGATGATAAATGAAACAAAGAAAATTTTTTGGAATAATTAGCGCAAAATGAATAGAGATATATTGCCTAGCATGAAATGTGAACCGTCATGCGCGGCCCTAAGATTTTATTAAGTAAAAAAATAGAAAGACGTGTAATATCAAGTTACACTTTTTTTTTTTTTTTTTTTACTTTTGTTCAATTATGACTCATCATAGGAAAGAAAAAAATAAAAAAAATAGTAGCTTTATGGAAAAGACATTAGAGTGAAGAAATTGGTCGTTGTTTTCGTGCATCTAATAATGCCAATCATAAGACAAGAATTGTGTCACCATTACATTAATTGTACCTCAGGTTCCTTACTTTTGTGTAATGTAATGTCACATGCATGATAGTTTTAATATTCTCAGACATTAGTTAACACAAAATTTACACGCCAATCACTACATTTATCCCTCCTTGCAAAGTGGTATGAATAAGCTTAAGTAAAAGGAAAAACTGTTTAAAAACTTAATAATTTCTCTGTTTTAATTTGTTTGTTTGATTTTCTTTTTTAATTCGTTTAAAAAAAAATATTTCTTCTTTTTTTGGCAACTCTTTAATCTTAAATTTTCATATAACATGTTTAAAAACACAAGATTAAAAGACATTTTAATACCTTCTACATATATTTCGTCTAAAATCACAAGATTCAAACGTCTTTTTTAATTTTTTAAACTTTGTATCAAATTAAACTCGGACAAACAAATTAAAACAGAGGAAGGCAAACAATGATAAAATTGAATTGAAACTAGCTACCTATAAAAGTACAATTCCCTTAAAATAATAACTTTAGACGGTAAAGAAAAAAAAAACGAAGATGTACATCATAAGAAGGGAAATCTAGAAAATTGTATCAAATATAAATTATTTTGTATCAAATAAATAAATAAATTATTTAGTCACGTAATAAATAAATTTTATAAAAATATAAATAAAGAGGGCTTGTTAGTTTCAAGGGTATAAGTGAGCCAAAAAGGTGGATGGAGGGGTATTTTTGACCAAATAGATGGATGACGGGTATTATTGAACCTTTCCCTATAGTTCAAGGGTATTTTTGGCTCTTTTCGAAAAAACAAATTACATTAATAATATATATAACTTAAACTCAAAATAAATTTTTCATCAAAAATACATTCCGTTTCATTTGATGTGATCCTATATATTTGACTTGGATACAAAAAAAAACTTGTGATCTTGGAAATGTTACATAACATTTATATTAATTAATGTGATTATGAACTTTTAACACTTCACATCTTAAATATGTCATAATATATATGACTAAAGAAAACTTGTAATTAAGAGTAAAATAGGATAGTTTTATTAAATTATTTTTAAAAAAATTAAAAATAAGTTTTAATAAATTTTAAGAGAAAATAAAATCACTGAAATTGAAACCAAAATTAAAGGAATAGTACGAGTAATCATATACATTATTACAGACGAGACTCCCATTCAGTAATGGATCTGTCCATTTTGTCTAGTTAGGCCTTATATTGCTTACACGTGTCCTCTTAAAATTTTAATGGACAAGATTACTTTATTTAATTAAATGATTTTAACTATGGTCAATTATTCTCTCCTTTCTTTTTTACAGGCGTACTTTACGTATTTTTACAAAGAGGGAAAAGAATAACAAATCCAAGACTATACCAACAGGAACGTTAGCACCACAGAAGCTTGCACCATATCCAAATCAATCACAAAAAGGACGAAATTAAAATAACTAGAATATTATAGATTACTATTTAACGATAATTAGTGATTATAGCTTAAAGAATCTAGCTTCTTACAAAATTCTGAGAAAATTTAGATACCCAAATCTCTAAATAAATTTTCATTTTCCTGATTGGAATTTCTGAAAATATGCAAACTGTAGATAGTTGAGGGACGCATAGTCATTTGGAAGAAGGAAAAAGATGATGAATGTACTTAACTTTGGATTATTATGAAATCAATTGTTTCTTCTTGTAACTTTTGTTTTTGGTTATTAGAAGTTTGAACCTTCTATGTAAATTTTCTTTGTAGATGAAGCAGTTATAATGGTTCAACAAATAAAAATGGCGGTTGAGTTTAAGAGAGAGAATGAGGAGGGTGGTAAAAGAGATATTAACTGACCATGACTAAAATTATTTTGTTAAAAAATTATTCTGGTCCATTAAATTTTTGAGAGCACACGTATAAGCAATATAAGGCACAATTGGATGAAATAGACAGATCAATTACTGGAGGGGAGCGCAATATAAGGCGTAACTGGACGAAATAAACAACTCTATTACTGGATGGGAGCCTTGTCCCATTATTGCTGGCCATGCATATAGAACCTTAAATGAGAGACTAGGAATAAGGAAAAATTCATCCGAATGGTGCTTTTTTTAGCACGATCTGAATAAAGTTTCTTGTCACGTCACTAGTGATGTTTTCTCCTTTTCAATTAGCTAATCGATTCTACGTACGTGGCCAAAATTATCAATTTCAATACTTTCTTCGTTTCAATTTATGTGAGTTGTCCACTTGCTAGGTCAGAATTTTACTCCATACAGGAACGTAAAGCTGGATAATTAAAATGATAGTACTCAGTAGAATAATTAAGATTTTCCTTCTGTGATCCTTTCCCAACTATGTTATAAACCCAAATATATTTCTACTTTATAGAAGAGCCAAAGCAAGGCCAAAAGGGATATTTAATCTTATCATATGAGAGTAAGACGGTAATTTTTAATTTTGTAAAAAAATAAAAATACTCTGCCCGACGTAAAGATTTTGTTCATATTATATAGGAGGCTTTTATCAAATAATAGCTAATATATTACTGTTATTGTTGATTTATTGGACTTGTAAATCTTTGTAAAATTACGTGTAGTTAAAAATTTGTAATAGCATGTAATCAAAATATGTATTCACAAAAGGAACATGGAAATATGTGATTTATCAATTCTTAAGATCTTGTGATACTTGTTTATGAACGATGATTTACTATAAGATTGTCTAAGAGTTGGAAAAATTTTGATAGTCTTCACAAATTATGAAGATTATATATATATTTTTTAAAAAAAATAAAAGAATTTAAGAAATCAAAATTACATATTTAAACAAAATTTCAATTCAAATCACTGAAATAATGTCTAAACGGCTCTTAGTTTATTGCTCAACTTCAGGTCCAGAAACTTAATTTGTGGTTTCTCTTTGTGTTTTGGTAAGTTTCTCTAAGTTCTGTCCCTTTGCCTCTTTTGAAATTCTTCTACAATCATTTGTTATTTTCTTCTCGCCCTAATCCATATAGTTCATGTGAATTATTCTGTCTTTATTTGTTTGCCCCCCTTTACCGGTAATGTATATTTGATCGGGATGTTTTATTTTACTACTCATTTTGATGGTTGATCGGGACTTTGAAGTTTTATTTTACAACAAAACCTGGATTCTATCCTCGTTCGTTCTTAATTCTACCTCGAAAACTTTTCAAAGTCGTCCAGGTATTGTTGTTCTTTATTTGTAAGCTGACTTACTGCTATATCGAATGTATATTATTTCTTGGATTCTTTGGGATAGTCATTACCACTATACTCTGTGAACTCTGTTGATTAAACTTTTTTCTTCAATAAATGAGCTTTAATTTCTTTGTTCAACAGAGAACATTTACAACCTATGCCACAAGAAAGATGATCATGTGTATCTTGAGAAGCTATGCTTTCACTAATAAAATCTACATCGGTTTATTATAGTTCCATTTAATTAGGACATAAATATTATTTTTTATCACATTCTCGAAATTGAAAAAAAAACAAAAAAAACTGTTCAGTGTGTTTGGGTCCTCTATCTATTACTCCACCTAATTAATTACGTACCATACTACTAAAAGTTTTCGTTTTCAAAGTTCGCTACCTTACTACTTAAATATTCGTTTGAAAAAGATCTGATATTATAGCTAATTTACGACTTGAAAACGAAAAAGTTATCCGAAGTAACAAGGATTAGTCAAATGTATTTGAGCATGAGCCTACAATCTACTGACCTGAAATAGATGGTTATAATACAGCCACTTTGTAATCTTGCTTGGCTTTTGCTGTTGAGGGCTTTTGAGTACTATATTTCTTTGCCCTATGAAGTACTCCTAGTAATTAATAGAGCTTTTTTGGGTTATTTTGTGTTTTTTTATTCTTTTTTTTTGTGTGTGTATGTGTGCATGTGATCGTCAAAGCACGCAGATAATGGGCAACAGGACATTAGAATCGTTTCATGATTCAACTTTCGTGCTGTTCACTATAGTATCTTTTCGTAGGTTCATCTTTTGGTGCTTTAAGTGGATGTTTGTGCCTTTTATTTAGGAAGAGTATGATTCTTGGTTGGTTAAATAGATTTATATGTCCTTATTTTTATAGATTCTGGGAGTAACTGAACAACTAATTAGTGAAAAAGGGAGCAACGTCCTTATAGTTTACTCCCTACATTTCAATTTGTTCAACGTACTTTACTTTTTAATCCTTTTTAGAAAGAATAACCTTTTCCCTTTTTAGCAATTCTTTAATTTCAACTTTTCACATGACATGTTTAAGACTACTAAAGGATATTTTGGTAAATTTGATGTATCTTTAATTTAAAACTACAAGATTCAAAGGTCTTTTTTAGGGAAAAAGATTGAGATGAATTAAGGTACTAATTATGGCTATGGCTTGCTTTTTGTTATTGCTAATCTTTCAATATTACCTGTTGGTTCTACCCTTTTTTTTTTTTTTAACTCTCATTAACATAATATTGATTCTACCTTACTGATGTGATTGCTATGCAAAATTAACGTTCAATTACTATGTCAGTATTTTTTTTCTTGCAGGTTACTTCATACTATTGGACATTTTAGGGTTCTGGAAATAATGAGATATGAATATAGATGAAACCGGCGGGAAAAGAACTTATAAAACGAACCTCATGATTCGCTATATTTTAATTTATACACAAAGATCCTTTATCTAGTATATTAACTAATGCATTTCATATGCATTATAATTACATGCACTGATATTCGATCACTTCACCAGTCCCAAATGAGGAGTAAAAGTACATCCTGTAGCTAGTAATTGGGAATAGAGCAACGACTAGCATCTAGCTAGACATCGTACCGTTGAGCAAGAAGATTTCAATACCGCTCACACGATTCATAACAGACGAGGAAAGAGTACTCTTGCACTGACTTTGACACCACTCTTTGGTGCAATAGTATACAACAAACCAATACATGCATGCCATGTGTTTGAATTTAGAGTTTATGTTATTTAATTATGATTAATTAACATATATTTTACTCTATTTAATCACTTAACCATAATAAAATTATATTAGTTTGGTATGTACAAATATGGAACGTCAATTCTGATTTTATGGGAAATATGAAAGGCCCGGACTGCTTGCAAATATGGGAATAATAATAAATTCTGATCTAATTTTCTATGCTTAAGTGTTGAACACTCATAGGCTCGAAATTCGAGGTGTTACAGGGAGCCATAAAATTTACTATTAAGGAAATAACAAGACAGAGAAGTCAGTAGTACTTTTTATTCGATTACAACTCATCATAGGAAGGAAACAAACTAAAAAAAATAATTAGCTCTGTCAGAATTCAGAAATAGAAGAAATGGGTGGCTGTTTTTTTCATGTCTAATAATAATGCAAGCCATAAGACAAATGTGGTGTCACCATTACACTAAAGGGTCGTTTAGTAGAGTATATAAGAATAATGCAAAATATATATTAGTAATGCTTGTATTAGTAATGTTTGTGTTAGCTATGCTTACATTTTTCTTATCCAGTATTTGGTTTAATGTATTAAAAATAACATGAATTGTATAATTTCTTTAAAAAAAAAAAAAATACAAAAATACCCTCCATATATATGTTGGAAAGGATGTGGAAAGATTTTGAGGGATAATTGTGTCTTTAATCATGCTAATGCATGCATTAGAATACATTGCATTACTAATACCATTGATTTTGAGGTATTAGTAATACACACCGCAATACACAATAGAATGTATAACTAATGCAAGCATTAGTTATATATGGGCTAAAAATATGTATCAAACAAGGTACTAGTAATACACAAGACTAATGCATGCATTATTCTTTTTAATACACTCTACCAAATGACACCTAATTGTACCTCTGATTCCTTACCTTTGTACAATGTAATGTCACACGACATGCTACACCTCTATGTTTGGTTTTAACAACAGAGAGAAATTGTGAGGAAATACTTCTCCAGAACTAAGAACTAATGCCTTTCTCTCATGTCGTTTCGAGGAAATGAGATCTCGTGCCTTTCATTCATGTTGTCTGTTATTTCTGGTAATTAAAACAGAAAAAAATGAACTAGGAAAGACCCCAACATTTCTCCATGTATTATCGATGTAGGACTCTTAACCTAATTAGGGTGTCATACACACGCTCTTAAGCAGAATCAGTAAGATAAAAGTGATTTGCCAGGTAAAATCCTCGAACTCTGGGCACAATTTACACTACGTTGAGCCCTCCTTGCGAATAGCGATATGAATAAGTCATTACTCAATGGAAGCGGGCTGCTTAAACTTGATAAAACAACAAGGTTCAAAAAACATGTAGAGTTAGCAATTGTATGACCTCACACCTAAATAAATTCTGTTCTTTTCCGAACATTTTAAAACCTCTTTACAGACACCAAAAACCTATTCAACAAAACTTTGAAGATGATAATAACTCAAAAAGAGGTGTATAAGAGTTCATTCATCCCCATCCTCCTCGTCATCTTGGTCCTCATCATCGTCTGAACCTTCACTGTCCTTTCCCTGCATTATCAATTCAAATTAAACCAATGGAAATCAACATACTCACCAAAGCAATTATCTCGTTCAAGAACCATGTACAAAAATTGTGTAATATTATTCACAATGGAATCAATTAGCATGTACTTAATTTGTTCAATTTGGTAGGTGCATCAATATAAATTCTTCTTAAAATATATATAAAACAAGCGCCTAGTGTGTCTAAAATTATGTTGAAATGCTTATGAAAATTCTCTAATTAATATTTCATTATAGATAGTGAGTGCAGTGGACGCTAGCTAGCTGGGATCAGTTTTTTCATAGGCGTTCACGGACGAGTCTTAAAGCGAGACATAGCAAAAACGCACTGGGGCGTTGTGGCTTGGGGCGAAAGTCTTGTAAGGTGTAAGCCGAGATATTTGGTAGCCTAAGCGTGACGCGTAAGACCAAAAAATTACCACAATTTAAATAAATTTTTTTAATAAGCCCATAATTTTGTCACGACCCAAACAAACAGACCGTGCGGGCACCTATGCTATCCTAAGTAGATAGGAGAACCCTTATTACCCAACCAAAAATATGCGGAAGACTTCTGTTTTTTTAAGAGAATACTGAATTAATATAACAAAGTAAATTAAACACCAATAAATAAACTTTTCAAAAAAAACTTCTTACAACTGTCCTTCACTACCCCAAGACCTGGTCAGACATGTACAAGAGCTACCTATTACAGAATAGATTGACAATAAAATAAATAACACAAAGACTCTAACATCTGCCAGGAAGAAAGTGCAGAAGTTAGTGCTGAATATCGCCATTGATCTAGTAACTGCAAACTAACCTGCATCCAGTCTACACCCCAATAAGGGATGTAGAAGAGTAGGGTCAGTACAAACACACGTACTGGTAGGCATCATCGGCCGCCCAGTGTTAGTCCACATAATCATAAAATAGAATCAAAGAAAAGAAATCATGACATCTTAATAGAGTATAATTCTACTAAGGCTGTAATATCATTATAACACTTTGCCAATATAATTTACAATTTTCCAACTCTATTAATGAGATTATATTCACCACTAGCATAGTCTAGCCTCACTAATTCACACCATCCACCACAATCTAACACTAAACCATCACTATCACCCTTTTATTCACGTTGCCGTTTCCATTATCCACATCTATAGGATCAACCCAATAATCATATATAACTCACACTAAACTCTCGGGCTAACAACCAAACACTCTCTTATAATATTAAAGAATAATAACTAGCCAATCGGATAAGCCCAGATCACACCAAGTATAAATAAAGTAAGTCGACCAACATATAGCAAGTAAGCACAGAGTTCCACTTTTTCAAGTACATGTCACACAATCAATCTCAAGGATACAATCAAACAGGGAATACAAATCAACCCACATCTCAGTAAAATACACAAGAGAACTCAAGTTTCATTAGCAAACCTTATAGATACTCTTGGAGAAAGATTAATTCAATTATTGAAACTTTGGGATTGTTTCTTTGAGATTATTCATTGGATTCATCACTTTAGATCACTTCATTATCAATTCCTTTATTATTAATATTACCATGTCGGCTCGTGGCACCCGATCCAATCACGTCTTATAGCAATACCGAAATTTAACGTCGGCCACATTGCTACTAACAATCTTTCCACTTTTCTGTTCTTAATAAATATTCATCATTCACTTTTCAACCTGTATGAAGGTATATCACAAGCCTTCTTTACTCAAGGCATTCTTTTCAATCACATTATCATTATGAATCAAGATTTTTCATTTATCAACAATAGTCTGTACACACATGCTAAGGGACTTATTTCTGCCCAACTAGTCATGACCTGCAGGGGACAATCTAAGTCCATGTACCGTACCGGCGTGGTACCCGATCCTCCATAAATAAGTAATATCAACATCCATATCCGTACCGGCGTGGTACCCGATCCTCCATAATCATATTATGTATATTTTATCAACTTCATACTATCTCTCAGGATACAACACGACGTACTAAATTTACAAGTACACTCATAATCACAAGACGATTCGATCAAGTTGGATTTTTCATAATTATTCATGCAAGTATCAACAATCCAAATATCATCAATTCAAGTATGTACGAAAACCAATCAACAAGCATCCAATTTAGGAGCATACACACAATTAAATTGAGTCTAAACTCTAATTAAATCATAACCTACTCGATCAAATACCACAACTTGGGTTCTAACATCACCACCCATAACTAGCGCATTCAACCTTATCATTATTCTTTACCTCTCTCCGCATAATACAATGCACACAATGATTCAAGTCATCTATCCCTTAGGCCTCACCATTATCATGGCACAATATGCAACTTAAATCTTTATAACTCAATTAGGTTCATCACTAGAACAACTAAGAAACATCATGTCCACATACTTCATTCACAACAATCCCCTTTCGGGCACATAACACATAATATCATAAATATCACATAATCAATCAATAACATAGTTTTCGGGATTAAAGTAAAGTTCTTATGTCTTTATTCACCTCAACTCCATGTCTGCAGGCCTAGACATGCTTTCTCCCATCAATTATAAATTATGAAAATATGAAATAACACAGTCTTCTACTCATTAACCTAGCCTACCTGGACGCCAAGCTTTTTGAATCAACAAGTCATGTCAAGGATGCTCATTCCCTTTCTTCATGCTTCGGAATGATCAATCATCTAAATATCAAACAATTATAAGAGTAATTAATCAATTACTCTTTAAATAAATATCTTTGGAAATTCAAAACCCACTAATTCTACCCTAATTCCAGGTTTATATCATTCTCCAAGGTCAATTAACTATTAACTAGTTCTTTCAAACTTAACCCATCTCCATTAATGGAGTTTTTATGCTAAAGGTCTCATCTTTATGGAATTCAAGATTTCCAACCAACAAAATACATAATCTAGTTTACCAAGTTCATACTAGAAATCATTAATTTATAATCTAGAATTAGTTCTAGGTGATATTAAGAACACCCATAAGTTTTTCCCAAAAATCCACCATTAAAGGCTCTAACACAAAATTTCACCATTGAAGGTCTTTCTAAGGATTCTAAGATGTTAATGGATTAAAAGACAAAGAAGATGATGGAAAAACTTACCTCAATGAAGAAATTTCACTCTAAACCTTGGGAAATCACCTCTCTAGGGTTGGGGAATGAAGTTTTGGAGTTTTGGACCTGAAAATCGGCTAAATATGATTTAAATACTACCAGAATTTTCGCTACAGCGAATTCCCGTTTCAGCCCGGACAGTGTTCAGTAAAATGGTCATAACTTTTTATTCTAAATTCGGATTGACGAACGGTTTATTGCGTTGGAAAGAAGACTCATAGATATTTGATTTGGTGGGTATTGGGACCCCTAACTCCTTATATTCTAGGAGATATGATCGTTTGAATTTGGCCCTAACAGAAACCCATATCGAAACTCTATTGGTTAAAAAATATTTTCAACTTAACTTTGTGCTAGGCTATTGTACGACCTTAATTAATATCTAAAGAACTTCCAAATTAAAGGATTGATATTAGTATTCATGAATAATTAAATTCATCAGGCTTAAGTCTATCTAGACACATCGAAAGGCTAAAATCTTCGCCGAAAAGCTTGAGGTCACACAATGAACAAAATGATAGCTATTTTGGACTCAAGTTAATATTGAGGAATGGATAATTTAGTAACGACAAAATGGGTCGTTACAATTAGATACCAATTTACCATCCGTTCGTCCCCGAACGGGCATTCGGTGGAGAGAAGCGCGATATAGAAATTAGAGAGACATTACTAACAGAGTTTCTTATTGTACCATATCCCACTCACTTGATATCATTAATAATTAACCTACATTCTATACTCAATCGTTCTATCAAGGCTTTTCAAAACATGAAGAGGCCGAGCCAAACATTTACGCACGAATCACTTATTCTACTTACAACGGTCCACGTCCTAAACTTGAGTGTTATGAGTCAAATCAAGATAAAGAGGGTTCATAAATATATATATAAAAGATTCACCTTGAAGACGACAATCACCCAAAATCACCTCTTTTTCACCCTAGGTTCGTTCTCTCTTCTTACAACGGAAGAATGGGGAATGAACTCCGAAACTGAAAAACTGCATTCTTTACCACTGCTGCGGTGCGATTGTCGTTGCAGTGCTAACTGCCACAGAAGACCCACGACTCTAATTCCCTTGACCAAACCAATGAGCTCTGCCTAGCTCACAGATGCTTCTATTTTACAACATAAAATCAATATTTGGACATAGAATTACAAGACTATCACGATAATTATCATTATCGGAGTTCTAGAGCCCCGAATTCAATTTTGAAAAGTGCTATGGGATGCTACATGAGTCTACTACTCGAATTTCAATACCCGACAAGTCACATCTAATCCACCCAACATACAGGCTCACCCTGAGACACCTGAGTAAGTTTCTAGCCAAGACTACCCCCTGAAAAATCTACATCTTGCTCATATTTAAGTCACTACTCCATTTACAAGTCACATAACTTAGATACTCGCATGCGCCTAATCAAGACTACTAGATTCATTCTATAAAGATAGCTTCAACATCTCGCAATCACTATTCTTTTCACCTCAAGATCACCCACGGTTCAAGCTAGCAGTTTACTACTATACATAGGTGACAAGACAACCTCTCACTCATTACACAGACTTACAACTATTAGCCATAGAGATCCTACAGAATTAGAGACTACAACACATTCTCCTCCAAAACATCGCTAATACTCATCTAATCATCATATCTTAATCACTCAATAAGCAATATCCACCAAGTAACACCCACGGAAAGATCAATCATGTCATTTAATAATTCACTTATATTATCCCATTTAGGACCATTCTTAATTATTCTATGGGTATAACTACACCATTTAATTCTGTATTAACACCATCATGGGGATTACTACCCTCTAAAATTATCATCTATCAGTCAATTATATAGGACGCTAATCACACAATTCAATCGCAAGACCAAGTCAACAATCAACTTATATTCTCAAGGCCTCCCTTAATACACCAATCCACAACTAAAACTTATGCCCAGGCAATCATTAACTTCAATAAGTATCACGACAAAACCTTCATTGTCAAGCCCAATTACGCTTCCATCACCAACACCAAGCTAAGGTATACAATGTCATTCTTATTTCTACCTTACAACATTTTTATTACAGGCTTCACTAACTCTTAACCACTTCGAGATTGATCTCTATATAATAAGCATATGAGCAAAGTCAAACAACATCACCGATTACAGGTCATTAACAATCTCATTATCAATATCATATTTCAGATAAGTTATCAATCAAATTCCTTAGGTATCAACAACCTCCACTAATTTTTGCCACTTTTATTTAAAACTCATTATTTTGTCAAATCTTAAAAATCAGTTCATACAAGGGACTCAAGGAGAATATCACTTAGCCAGTCCTCACAAGGAACTAATTAAAATTTCAAATAATAGGATTGCAGAAGAATCCAAATAAAGTCTCAATAACCGTACAACACAAGGATGCACATATAATATCAAATAACTGAACCATACAATTGAATTCATTCACAATATCAATTGCAAGAGCCCGTCATTAAGAAAAACACATATCACCTCAGTCTTTTGTTCATGTCTTTTTCATTATCTTCCCTTGACATCATGTCCTCATATCATCCTCTCAATTCTCATATCATCAATTTCATCAGCATAACAATAATATCAAGAACAAGGAAGCACCAAAGAATTTATTAATTTCACAAAAACAAGATCACATAGTTCCATTACAATTTTCAACAAAAGCAACTTAGTCAATTTATTTCACCACAATTCAAATAAAAATAATTTACAACAATCATACAGTTTTACAATCCAAGTTCAGCCAAATATCAAACAACAGGCAACCAAATAAATCCACTACTTTCATACATCTTCATATTATGATATTAATTCTTAGCCATTATTAACAGATACCAATTGGAATCTCCTAGATTCCAAAGCGAACTCACTAAGATACCAATTGGAATCAACTGGATTCTAATTGATCTTTGTTGAGATACCAATTGGATCCAACCCACTAGTCAAAGAATAGTACGCCACGATGGAGAGAGAAAAAAAAAAAGAAACGACTTCTACATGCCTTATAGCCTTCCAAAGATTGGGTGTGGGGCCCTACACACCAATCTGCGGAACTCTACTTGACATTGCTCTTGTACTTGTGGGACCGGTGAACCTAATGCTCTGATACCAACTGTCACGACCCAAACAAACAGACCGTGCGGGCACCTATGCTATCCTAAGTAGATAGGAGAACCCTTATTACCCAACCAAAAATATGCGGAAGACTTCTGTTTTTTTAAGAGAATACTGAATTAATATAACAAAGTAAATTAAACACCAATAAATAAACTTTTCAAAAAAAACTTCTTACAACTGTCCTTCACTACCCCAAGACCTGGTCAGACATGTACAAGAGCTACCTATTACAGAATAGATTGACAATAAAATAAATAACACAAAGACTCTAACATCTGCCAGGAAGAAAGTGCAGAAGTTAGTGCTGAATATCGCCATTGATCTAGTAACTGCAAACTAACCTGCATCCAGTCTACACCCCAATAAGGGATGTAGAAGAGTAGGGTCAGTACAAACACACGTACTGGTAGGCATCATCGGCCGCCCAGTGTTAGTCCACATAATCATAAAATAGAATCAAAGAAAAGAAATCATGACATCTTAATAGAGTATAATTCTACTAAGGCTGTAATATCATTATAACACTTTGCCAATATAATTTACAATTTTCCAACTCTATTAATGAGATTATATTCACCACTAGCATAGTCTAGCCTCACTAATTCACACCATCCACCACAATCTAACACTAAACCATCACTATCACCCTTTTATTCACGTTGCCGTTTCCATTATCCACATCTATAGGATCAACCCAATAATCATATATAACTCACACTAAACTCTCGGGCTAACAACCAAACACTCTCTTATAATATTAAAGAATAATAACTAGCCAATCAGATAAGCCCAGATCACACCAAGTATAAATAAAGTAAGTCGACCAACATATAGCAAGTAAGCACAGAGTTCCACTTTTTCAAGTACATGTCACACAATCAATCTCAAGGATACAATCAAACAGGGAATACAAATCAACCCACATCTCAGTAAAATACACAAGAGAACTCAAGTTTCATTAGCAAACCTTATAGATACTCTTGGAGAAAGATTAATTCAATTATTGAAACTTTGGGATTGTTTCTTTGAGATTATTCATTGGATTCATCACTTTAGATCACTTCATTATCAATTCCTTTATTATTAATATTACCATGTCGGCTCGTGGCACCCGATCCAATCACGTCTTATAGCAATACCGAAATTTAACGTCGGCCACATTGCTACTAACAATCTTTCCACTTTTCTGTTCTTAATAAATATTCATCATTCACTTTTCAACCTGTATGAAGGTATATCACAAGCCTTCTTTACTCAAGGCATTCTTTTCAATCACATTATCATTATGAATCAAGATTTTTCATTTATCAACAATAGTCTGTACACACATGCTAAGGGACTTATTTCTGCCCAACTAGTCATGACCTGCAGGGGACAATCTAAGTCCATGTACCGTACCGGCGTGGTACCCGATCCTCCATAAATAAGTAATATCAACATCCATATCCGTACCGGCGTGGTACCCGATCCTCCATAATCATATTATGTATATTTTATCAACTTCATACTATCTCTCAGGATACAACACGACGTACTAAATTTACAAGTACACTCATAATCACAAGACGATTCGATCAAGTTGGATTTTTCATAATTATTCATGCAAGTATCAACAATCCAAATATCATCAATTCAAGTATGTACGAAAACCAATCAACAAGCATCCAATTTAGGAGCATACACACAATTAAATTGAGTCTAAACTCTAATTAAATCATAACCTACTCGATCAAATACCACAACTTGGGTTCTAACATCACCACCCATAATTAGCGCATTCAACCTTATCATTATTCTTTACCTCTCTCCGCATAATACAATGCACACAATGATTCAAGTCATCTATCCCTTAGGCCTCACCATTATCATGGCACAATATGCAACTTAAATCTTTATAACTCAATTAGGTTCATCACTAGAACAACTAAGAAACATCATGTCCACATACTTCATTCACAACAATCCCCTTTCGGGCACATAACACATAATATCATAAATATCACATAATCAATCAATAACATAGTTTTCGGGATTAAAGTAAAGTTCTTATGTCTTTATTCACCTCAACTCCATGTCTGCAGGCCTAGACATGCTTTCTCCCATCAATTATAAATTATGAAAATATGAAATAACACAGTCTTCTACTCATTAACCTAGCCTACCTGGACGCCAAGCTTTTTGAATCAACAAGTCATGTCAAGGATGCTCATTCCCTTTCTTCATGCTTCGGAATGATCAATCATCTAAATATCAAACAATTATAAGAGTAATTAATCAATTACTCTTTAAATAAATATCTTTGGAAATTCAAAACCCACTAATTCTACCCTAATTCCAGGTTTATATCATTCTCCAAGGTCAATTAACTATTAACTAGTTCTTTCAAACTTAACCCATCTCCATTAATGGAGTTTTTATGCTAAAGGTCTCATCTTTATGGAATTCAAGATTTCCAACCAACAAAATACATAATCTAGTTTACCAAGTTCATACTAGAAATCATTAATTTATAATCTAGAATTAGTTCTAGGTGATATTAAGAACACCCATAAGTTTTTCCCAAAAATCCACCATTAAAGGCTCTAACACAAAATTTCACCATTGAAGGTCTTTCTAAGGATTCTAAGATGTTAATGGATTAAAAGACAAAGAAGATGATGGAAAAACTTACCTCAATGAAGAAATTTCACTCTAAACCTTGGGAAATCACCTCTCTAGGGTTGGGGAATGAAGTTTTGGAGTTTTGGACCTGAAAATCGGCTAAATATGATTTAAATACTACCAGAATTTTCGCTACAGCGAATTCCCGTTTCAGCCCGGACAGTGTTCAGTAAAATGGTCATAACTTTTTATTCTAAATTCGGATTGACGAACGGTTTATTGCGTTGGAAAGAAGACTCATAGATATTTGATTTGGTGGGTATTGGGACCCCTAACTCCTTATATTCTAGGAGATATGATCGTTTGAATTTGGCCCTAACAGAAACCCATATCGAAACTCTATTGGTTAAAAAATATTTTCAACTTAACTTTGTGCTAGGCTATTGTACGACCTTAATTAATATCTAAAGAACTTCCAAATTAAAGGATTGATATTAGTATTCATGAATAATTAAATTCATCAGGCTTAAGTCTATCTAGACACATCGAAAGGCTAAAATCTTCGCCGAAAAGCTTGAGGTCACACAATGAACAAAATGATAGCTATTTTGGACTCAAGTTAATATTGAGGAATGGATAATTTAGTAACGACAAAATGGGTCGTTACAAATTTAAGCCTAAATACCCAAATGTTTGATCACTAAGTACTAAACACTCAAAAAGTAAAAGGAAAACCGAAAAAAAATATAGTATGTTTTTTTTATTTTAAGCCCTAACTTTTATCTCATTCCATTGATGGAAATTGGAATATAAAGAGTGGTAATTAAAATGATAGTGGATTAATTGAGATTTTCTTCTATCATCCTTTTCCAACTATATATATGATGAATATATATAGATGAAAATGGCGGAAAAGATATTATATAACGAACCATCATTTGCTATTTTTAATTTACACAAAAGTCCTTTATTTATTTAATTAATGCATTAGATATGCATTATAATTACAATAACAACGTAACATACCCCGTAAAATCTCACAAATGAGTTCTGGGGAATATGCATTAATATTACACACATTATTATTCAAACACTTGACCAGTTCCAAAAGAGGAGTAAAAGTACATCCTCTAGCTAGTAATAGGAATAGTGCTGGAACGTCTAGCATCTAGCTAGACAGCATTGAGCAAGAAGCTTTCAATACCTCTCATGCGATTCTTGGTGGATGAGGTTAGAGTTTTGCACTGACTTTGACACCAACCAGGATTACAATAGTGTCCTGTGTTTCCACACCAACCAGCTCCACTACAACACTGTCCAGTAGGACATGATTTTTTAAAAGAAGTTTGTTCTCCGCATCGTCCTTCTGGATAGGATGGTGGGGGTGGTAAAACACATTGACTTTGACACAATCTACCACAATAGGCTGTTGTGGTTCCACACCAACCAGATATACTACAACACGATCCAGTAGGACATTTTGTACCACCAGCTTGCCTTCCACATCGTCCCTGTTGGTATAATGCATCACCTTGAAATACTTCAAGGTCAAAGGTTTCATTGGTTGGCAGATCAGAGGGAAGAGAAGGCTCGGCTGAGACATTAAGGAGGAACAAAGCAAGAACCAAGAGGCTAATTGTGGTCTCTCTAATTCTCATCATTTTGTTATGGTAGGATAGATGAAGATGATTGGATTGGTTAGATGCAGTCTCATGATACAATATTTATAGCAAAATTATTAGGGTACGTCTCAACAACAGTCACTTTGTTTGAAAGCGACTGATATAATTAAAAAGGAACATATATCACTCATGAGCAACTTTAGTTTAAAGTTTAGCTGCGACTCATTTGTAATTCAAGTCAATAGTATAAATGGTATCTTCCTTTCGGGAAATCTTAACAGCTCAATTGATTGACAAACTTGAACTTTCACCTTGTAGATGAGAGCTCAAATTCCCACTTTTGTACTCTCCTCCCTATTTCCCCTCCCCCTACTAACCCCATTTAAAAAAAAAATGGTATCTTCGTTTAAATAGATAGGACAATATCGTTATCGCTTCAAATAAAAGCTGGATAAATATTACTCCCTCTGTTTCAAAAAAAAAAAAGAGCACGGAGTTTAAGAAAAAAAAATAAATTTAATCTTGTGGTCCTAAATTAAAGTTATGTCAAATGTACCAAAATGCTCTTTAATCTTATGGTATTAAACATACCACGTGGAAAGTTGAAACTAAAATATTACCAAAAAGGAAAAAAGATTATTCTTTTTTAAACGGATTAGAAAAGAAAATAGTTCAACGAAGGGAGTACTATTTGAGCAAAACAAAAGGATTTCAGATCAATAGAAATAAATTGCTCCAAATCAATAGCAAATCATTACTAAAAGATCTGTTTACACAATCAAGAAATAAAATAGAGTAAGAACTTTTTAACTACGAATTCAGTATACAGGGTGATGTAAAACATAATAAAACTTTAAATTCAAAACTTAATTAGATCTAATTCAGTAAACAAACTGAATTTGTTGCTAGACTATCATTTAGTAATTTTCTGGATAATTCCATTTTATGTAATAAAATTGTGAATTTGAGAATTCAAAACTTAATTAATGAAATTTGATTTAGTTGTTGTTTTTTTTTGTTTTTTTTTTTTGCATTTATTTCTAAATTGTCTATTTATTTTCTTTGAAAGTTATATAAAGTTCAATTTTGAATTTTAATTAGCAATTTAAACTATTAATGCTTATATTTTTTTAAAAATTAATCAATAATTTTTTTCTTTTTTGCTAAAGCACGGAACAAGAAGTAGAATCACAAGAATTTGCCTCTACTTACGTTGGAACTGTAAAAGAAAAAGTTCGTTAGATTCATAATACTAGTTTCCGTCCAATTTTACTGATCATTATATTAGAAATACATATTTATTTTTATTTATCAACTTTAGAAAATATTTAATCATCAAGGGATTTTAAATTTAGATATTGACTCAACACTTCTCCAAAGAAAATATTTATTAGAAATTTATTTACTAAACTAATCTTAGTTATTGTACTTTGGGAATCTAAATCTGACTACTAATACTTTATGTAGTTATTTGATGATAAAAATATTATTGGAAGAAAATTATAAGCTTATCTTGATTACATAAATTGGACAAGTAAATTGAAACATCTATTTTTAATAAAGGGGTCAAGTAAAATGAAATATATAATCGCTTAGTTCCTAAGTTACACTTATTACGAACTAGAGTCATTTTTCAATGCATTTCTTAAAACATTTAATCTATTATATTCAAAGGATGATATAATAAAATTGTCATTTTATATATCGCTTCTTACGAGATGTGTCAAGTAATTACTAGACTAATAAAAATAAACTGAGGGAGTACTTAGTTTATTACTCCCTATGATAAATTCAAGATGTTTATTAAAAGTAAGTCAGTAAATATATTTTTACTTTTTAGGAACGTATGAAAAAAAAACAGAGAACGTGAAGAGATCGGTGGCTGTTATTTTCATATAAAATAATATCAGCTATAAAATCAATGTGCCGTACGTAGCAATTGACACAATCTAGCAATCAACTAGTGGTCCACTTAAATCTAGTACAAAATGAAGATGGATGTTAATAGAGCAACTTGCCAAGTGCCAATGATGCCAACTAAAAATCGTCCTTTACTTTAACATAATTGTTTTATTGATGTGACATTGTGAAAATGATGCAACTAATTTTATAATTTAAAGCAAACCAGATTTAGATCTGAATGCATATAATTATCAAAATAGTCGTTCAATTATCTCATTTAGGAATTGTCCTTTCAACAAAGTTTATTTTTTTGCGGAAGAGGTAACAGTTACATAATTAGTAATTTGAGCATTTTTCTAGATGAATCATCTTCTATAATAATATAAGTATTAAAATTATACAGAACAATTTATAGAAATAACATCTGAGAGTCTATCAAAAAAAAATGATAAGACTCATTCAAATTTATCTTCTGTTCATATGATTGTAAATTATTGAGTTATAAAGCTCTTTTTGGTGAATTCAACAGGTTCTTTCAAATTTTGAAGAAAGTTGATGTTAAATGTTGAAAAAAATAGCCACGTTCAAGTTAAATTTAATCAAGTTATTTGAAAATTTTAAAAGATGAGAACTAATCTCACATAATTAATTAAATTTTAAATCACAAGTAACTTAAGATTTCTGCCTTATCTAGAAGACTAGGTAGAAGACCTGAATCAATGAGCCTTTTAACCAAAAGTCGAGACTGAAAAATTGAAAGAAAGGGTGGAAATACGTACTATGATGTAAAATTCTTATACCCCAAACTTCTGATTTTGTTGAAACTTTTTACTTCACTATATTTTTGGTAACAACATTATCGTGTAAATACTAACTCTCCATTTACAACATTAAAGTTCCTTCTTCTTGTTGAAACCTAAGACCAACTAAAAAAAAATAATTTAGGGCACACGCACACGTACTGCATTAACAACAATATTAAAAGTTTGCTCTTTCTAAATCTAGGACCACTAAGAAAACCTAGGACACCTGCATACTCTATTAATAAAATTTGCCTCCTAAATCTTGGACCATTTGAGGAGTTCAGGTTTCAATTTGCAATACTTGAAGAAAAAAGAGATGAGAAGAGATCAATTTGCATATTTCATAGATCTTTAGTTTCCAAATATAGAAACTTTCTTTGTACGTCATTTTTAGACTTTTTTGCTATTCACTGTTAAATTCGTGTACGCAAATTTTACCCTTACCTTGTATAAAGTAGAATGATTATTTCCAATAGACCTTTAAAACACTTTGGACATAAGACGACAATATAGATCCGGTGAGATTACATAATTAAGTGAAGTCTAGAAAAGGTATGGTGTATGTATGTATACCTTAATCCTATCTTATATGAGGTAAACATTATACTACTTACACTAAACCATTTGAGGAGTTCAGGTTTCAATTTGCATCCACACAATACCTAGAGGGTCGTTTGGTAGGAGGTATAAGGTGGGATAAGATTAAGTTATCCCATGGATAAATTTATACCATGTTTGGTTGATGGTATAAATTTATCTCGGGACTAATTTATACCATCAACCAAACATGGTATAAAGTTAATACCATATTTAGTCTTGGCATAACCCATGAATCATGGGACTATTTTATACCACCTCCTATATGGTATAAAATAGTCCCGGATTATAATCCCAGGATTATAATCCTGGGATTATTTAGTTTACGTACCAAACGTCATTAGCAAATAGTACAAGAAACATACCGCTCTTGAATTTGTTAGAACCTAGGGGTGTCAAAATGAGCCCAAATTGAGTTGACCAGTTTAATTCGCTCAAAATTCAATGGGTTGGGTTCTAGATAATTTACTATTGGGTAAATCTCAATTCATTAAGTCCCAATCCATAGTTTTGGGCGAAGTGACATTTATGTCCTTTCCCCTTTTTAATTTGGGTTCAACTGAGCCCAATTCAATCTTAATTTCAACCCGTTTAATAGGAAAATGATTTTCTTAATGAAAGTAGAGAAAATAAGTGACAATGTGTCCTATATCACTCTCAAAATCATCCACCTCACCTCACGCCAACCTCACCACACCCCCAACATACCCCAGCCCCACCCCGTTTTTCTTAATTAAATTATTTTTGTTTTTTAAAAAGTTTATTTTAAATTTTTTTTTCTTGCCCCATCCCCCACTATCCCCCCCCCCAAACAACAAAATTTATTTATTTATTTATTTTTGAAAAAAAAATTAAAATCTTTTCTTACCCCACGGTCCAACCCCCCCCCCCCCGGCACCCTCTACCCCTCCCCAAGAAAATTATTTTTTTAAAAAAAAATCTTTTCTTAAAAAAAATTTAATTTCTTTTTTTTAAAAAAAAAAAATCTTACTCCAACTCCCATATCCCCTTACTCCCTTCCCCCTCCTGCAACCCTCCCCCCATACAACATACCCCCTTCCTAAAAGAAAATTAATTTAAAAAAAAAAAAAAATCATACCCCAACCCCCATATCTCCCCTACCCCTGCAACCCCCCCGCCCCCTCTACGGCATACCTCCTCCCCAAAAAAATTAAATTTCTTTTTTTAAAAAAAAAAAAAAATCTTGCTCCAACCCCCATATCTCCCCTAACTCACTTGCACCCCCCGCATCCCCACCCCTGCACCCCCCCACCTCAATACGGTATACTCCCCTCCCTCAAAAAATTAAATTTCTTTTTTTAAAAAAGAAATCCGTACCCCACCCCCATCCCCCACTCCCTACCCATCTCCAACCCCATCCAAATTTATTTTCTTGAGTTGGTATTTAAATTATGGTTACAAAGAATAAATATTAATATATTAATATTTCTTAGACTAAGAGAGTCAAATTAGACGGGTCAAGACCTAATCTAATTTTTAGTCCATTTCAACTCAAAAAAAATTTAAACGGGTCATGACCCAACCCAATATTTAATTCAACCTAGTTAATATCTCTAATTTCAACCCAACCCATTCATTTGACACCCCTAAATAGAACCTTAAAGTGATACGAGGAATAAGAACAAATCTAGCCACTATGCATGTGACATAATTATCTCCAATTAAACATCACCAAATGTTCCATAGTGGATTAATATTTCTAGTCACATCACTAGTCGAAGTCTTCTGCTTTTCAATGAGCTGTAATTTTACGTTTCAAAAAATCCCATAATTTCATTATTATTACTCTCTCCATTTCATTTTATATGACATTTTTTAACTTAATATGATATTAAAAAAAAAATAAATTAAAACTTGTGGTCTAAAATGACTCTTGAATATCTGTGTGATCATAAGTCTTTTCATTAAGGTTAAAAAGGAAATTTTAAAATAATTCTTTTTTTTAATTATAATAAAGTAAGTAACATTTTTAGGGGATGAACTAAAAAAAAAGTATGCAACATAAAATGGGACGGAGGAAATATTAATTTTTGAAACACTTAAAATATAATGAATGATGAAAAGTGAGACTATTATCTTATCATTAAATTGAATTCTCAACTATAATACCATAGAAACGCTCAAAATAATAATTAAGGCAGTACTAAAGAAAAGTGAAGAATGTACATCAAAAGAAAGGAGATACAGCTAATTAGACCGAATATACATATTTTTCTTAATGTGTTGAAGTAGGATAAGTACAGTCGAACCTTTCTATAATAGCAGTGTTTGTTCGAAAATTTCATGACTGCTATAGAGAGGTGCCGTTATATATACTGACATTTAACGTTCATATCTCATTTAACTATTATAAGCAAAAGTATGAAAAATTAGAAAGAGTATGAATATAAAAAAGATATTAGTGAAGTTATGAAATAACCGATGTGCATCATTTAAATACAACTTTTTCCTTTAAATTAGATATTCATATTTGAAATTTACTGTGTGCATGATACTAATGATGATTACCGTAAATATTTTGGTATTTTATTATATATATAGTATATTTCTTACATAATATTTGATTATGTTGTTATAGAGAAGAAATTTTACGAAGAGTGTACCCTTATAATAAAAGTCATTGTTGTTATAGGTATAATGTTGTTATAGAGAAGTCAAATATAACATGAAAAATTAATTTCGAAGAAAATCAGACCGCTATAGTGAAATATTGTTATAACGAAGTGACGTTATAGAAAGTTCTCACTGTATAAAGACAATCAATAAGTGCTAAATTATAAATATAAGTTGATGATAAATGAAACAAAGAAAATTTTTTGGAATAATTAGCGCAAAATGAATAGAGATATATTGCCTAGCATGAAATGTGAACCGTCATGCGCGGCCCTAAGATTTTATTAAGGAAAAAAATAGAAAGACGTGTAATATCAAGTTACACTTGTTTTTTGTTTTTTTTTTACTTTTGTTCAATTATGACTCATCATAGGAAAGAAAAAAATAAAAAAATAGTAGCTTTATGGAAAAGACATTAGAGTGAAGAAATTGGTCGTTGTTTTCGTGCATCTAATAATGCCAATCATAAGACAAGAATTGTGTCACCATTACATTAATTGTACCTCAGATTCCTTACTTTTGTGTAATGTAATGTCACATGCATGATAGTTTTAATATTCTCAGACATTAGTTAACACAAAATTTACACGCCAATTACTACATTTATCCCTCCTTGCAAAGTGGTATGAATAAGCTTAAGTAAAAGGAAAAACTGTTTAAAAACTTAATAATTTCTCTGTTTTAATTTGTTTGTTTGATTTTCTTTTTTAATTAGTTTAAAAAAAAATATTTCTTCTTTTTTTGGCAACTCTTTAATCTTAAATTTTCATATAACATGTTTAAAAACACAAGATTAAAAGACATTTTAGTACCTTCTACATATATTTCGTCTAAAATCACAAGATTCAAACGTCTTCTTTAATTTTTTAAACTCTATGTTAAATTAAACTCGGACAAACAAATTAAAACAGAGAAAGACAAACAATGATAAAATTGAATTGAAACTAGCTACCTATAAAAGTACAATTCCCTTAAAATAATAACTTTAGACGGTAAAGAAAAAAAAAACGAAGATGTACATCAAAAGAAGGGAAATCTAGAAAATTGTATCAAATATAAATTATTTTGTATCAAATATAAATTATTTCCTTAGTTAACATAGATTAATTAATAAGTGATAAATATAAGATGATGATAGGTGAAACCATAAGAGAGGGATTAGCCCAAAGACGAATAAAGATCATATGGCCTAGCATGTAATGTAAATCATCATGCCCTGAGAATTTATAAAGCAAAAACAAGACAAAAGTCTAAAATCAAGTTACATTTCTTTTTTTTGTTTTTTCTTACTTTTTTTTTTTTTTTTTCAATTACGACTCATCATAGCAAAGAAACAAAAAAATAATAATCTATATATAATAATAAAGGAGAATGTAAACTAGGTGATGTGGCACCTCCCATTGGCCTCTATTCCCATTTTTCTTTTTTCTCATTTTTTTGGCACTTTTTGTTCCATAATCTAATTAATAATATTTTTCTTAATTTTAAATTGAACGATTAAGCATTTGTACCTTACTTAATGACTTTCATTAAATATTAATTAATAAAATTATTTAATTACACATCGGTTACAAATTGAATTAGTGTTTTGCAGATAAGTTGTTCAAGCCTTTTCATCTTCCTAACCTAGGTGTATTGGTATACAAAATGCTAAGGAATTTTAGAAGATTTTAGATCTATTTTTGCCCTCTCAAAATTTCCTCAATCTGCAATAAAAAGCAATTTTTATCAGATATGAAATTCAAGAAAAGATAGAAGACACATGTAGTGACGATGAAGATGTTGATTATAACATGAATTCTCTTTATGTTCTGGTGATCTTTTGACTGTTTTTAATTCCTCTCTTGTAAGTTGTATAACAATTTCATTTCTCAATTTTTTAGATTCATAGCAATCCTCCCATGATTTTTCTTTTTGTATACCAATACTAGAAATTGAGATGTTGAGTTCTTTGAACAATTAACTAATTTTAAAGATTCATATTTTAAAGCTTTCTCTGAATTTCAGGTTCGGCAATTGAAATAACAAATCTTATGCAAAAAAAGATTGAGGCTTCTCCAATTTTAATAGGGAAAACAGGTCTATAAGTTCTCGACGCAGCATTAATAGTGTGTTTGGATGGTTGCTACCTATCATATTGTGTTGTATTGTTATTAACAATAAGATGTTTGTTTTGATTGCTACTTAACTTTTATTGTATCGTATCGTTTAGTTCCACCGTTAGATAAGGATGAAAAGTCTCATTTTATATAACGACTGATTTGGTAGAGAAAATAATTTATTCTATATAATGGCTTGTAGGGGGAACAGAGAAAACAAGCATACGGAGCAAACATATTTCTTGAAACGAAGCTATTGGAGTTTCATGTAGTATCTCCTTATTGTTACCTCAAGTTGTCCATATGACATTTTCCTTTTCCTGATTTCATTTGTTTTCTTTTTTGTATATTACATCATGTTTAATTTGGATGCAATAATATTAGGTTATTAGTTTGTGTTTTGAAGAAGAAATTGAGTTGAATACGACTCTGAGTTTTAGTGTGAGATTTTTTGATTGCAGGTACTTTGAAAATCTAATTAGATTAAGCAAAATAATCCACATCAAATGATCTGGTCCGCAACTAATTATATGTGATGAATATTATGAGTTTTTATTTTATAGGATAAAAATGAAATAAATCTTACAATGATTTTCTTATCGGAAATTATCGTATGAGCATTCATATTGAAGAGTCACGTGTTCGTACTTGGATAAAAGAATTTCATATTGTAAAAAATTGATTTTTTTTTATGAGTCAAACTATTTCTACTGACATATTATGTGTATGCCTTAACTATTTGTTGATCTTTAGTATTAATATATATACTTGCAGGGATGATATCATAACAATATGTTCGAATTTACGAATTAAAGATTCTATAAAAGATAATGATGAAGTGTATAATTTTCTTGCAGAGATATTACATGAAGGACATAAATCAGATGATGAAATGAAAAAATTCAGGATGTAGAAGATCTAACATGAGCCTTATTGGTGTAGTGGTAGACATACGAGATTTAAAATCTCGTGTAAAGAGCGTGGAGGTTTTATTGATACAAGAAAAAAATTCTGCTAAAGCAACGGAAAAAATTGTCGTCCAAGGAGGTGCTGGTTAATAAATGGTTAGTTTACCCTTTGTGAGATAAATTATTGCTATAGACGAAAGCTCATAGTTTAAATAAGAAAAAAAATGAAGTTTTGAAAAGTTAAACAACTACATTTGGGGAAGCGGCTTATGAAAGTCTTAGCAGAAGATGTCTGATAACTTTATTTTTTATTTTTAGTATTTCAATCTTTCATTCTATTTTGTGTTAAAACTTGAAAATGTATGCAATGCTTTTATTTGAATTAATTGTTATATCTTAATTTTTAACATGTTGCCTTTTCTAATTAAATACATTTGAATATTTATTCAAAAAAACAGAACTTCTGTCTCATAGACTCATACTATATATTTGTTATTTTTTAGTTTTGGTATTATGAGATTTATGTCCTTTGTATAACAACTAAATTTATATAAAATAAATATATATGATTGCGCGAAGTGCGGACAAGTTAACTAGTTATAGTTGTATGACAAAGACACAGAACGTGAGGAAATTCGTGGCCGTTATTTTCATATCTAATAACGTTAGCCAGTTGTCATCGGACACATGTACCATCACCATTTATAATATAAAAAAATCTAGCAATCAACTAATGGTCCACTTAAATCTAGTACTCGTTAAAATCAGTTAAAAATCTAGCAATCAACTAAGGTCCACTTATTTCGCTAATATCTCCTATCAAATAACTCCTTAAAATTAAGTAAAACTTACATAAATCCCAATAAGTTTATCCCTAATTATTCTCTATTTCTACTCTTTGTTAAATTACAAATAATCCCTTATTTTACAATTTTTGGATATATAATTAGCATCCAGATACATAATTTTGAAGTTGAGATACATAATTTTGATTACTGAGATACATTCATTTCTGAAACTATTTGCCCGAGATACATAATACATTAACTAAACCAAAGGGAGATACATAATTAAAATTATGTATCCGAAAATTTATGGGTTTGTAGATGTACTAGGCTGTTTTTAAAAAAAAAAAGAGATTAAAGTAATTAATAAAAAAGGTAGGAATTTTATGTAGTTTAGTAAAGATTAGTTGTGGTGTTATGTAATTTTTCCTAAAATTAAATAGGCTAGACTTACATCTGAATGCATTTAACTATTTAAATAGTGGTCCAATTATCGCAATTAAAAATCAGCCATTCAAGATTGTTTTGTTAAAGAGGTAAATGTTACATAAATCCTAGAGTAATTTTCTTGATGATTTTTTTAAAATCAATTATCCACTGGATTGTGTTGTATTAGCAAAAAAGGAGTGGTCGTGGCGGGGGGGGGGGGAGGGCTAGGCCTAGGCCTGACCTCAATACAACATTGAGCCTTGAGTGAAACTATATCGTTGGCGGGTATATTGACTATAGTCATGGAGTTAAGTTCTATAATAAAATTAGTTTACCCATCTTGATGAATCATCTTGTGCAATAATATATTGGCATTGTGTAGAATATCTTGGAGAAGTAATAATAAGTCAGATGGGAGCAATTTCTTTCATCTTCCAACTGCATTACTATTGAAGTTGTTCCACTTCTAAATTAATTAGAACAACCATGAAAAAAAATATCATAAACTTTTAAGATATTATTTAAATTTGATTCTTGAAAGTTAAGTAAAGAAGGTAAGAATTAAGCATAAAACTCTATCAAGAAAAAGGATGTCAGAGTTTTGCATCAGGTAAAAAGAGTGAGGAAGAAAAAACATAATTGATTCCGGCAAATTCCTTTGTCATCTCCATTGTCTCCGATAAATTATTCGGTCATCTCCATTGATTCCGGCGATATATTTCCAACAACCAATCAAACATTTTAATTTTTTTATAACACTAATAAATATTTGCTGACATGTAATTTTGTTTGCCATGTCATCAGCATGGTGGGGTGGGGTTTTATTTCACTCAATTAGAAAATGTCACGTAATAAATAAATTTTATAAAAATATAAATAAAGAGGGCTTGTTAGTTTCAAGGGTATAAGTGAGCCAAAAAGGTGGATGGAGGGGTATTTTTGACCAAATAGATGGATGACGGGTATTATTGAACCTTTCCCTATAGTTCAAGGGTATTTTTGGCTCTTTTCGGAAAAGCAAATTACATTAATAATATATATAACTTAAACTCAAAATAAATTTTTCATCAAAAATGCATTCCGTTTCATTTGATGTGATCCTATATATTTGACTTGGATACAAAAAAAACTTGTGATCTTGGAAATGTTACATAACATTTATATTAATTAATGTGATTATGAACTTTTAACACTTCACATCTTAAATATGTCATAATATATATGGCTAAAGAAAACTTGTAATTAAGAGTAAAATAGGATAGTTTTATTAAATTATTTTTTAAAAAATTAAAAATAAGTTTTAATAAATTTTAAGAGAAAATAAAATCACTGCAATTGAAACCAAAATTAAAGGAATAGTACGAGTAATCATATACATTATTACAGACGAGACTCCCATTCAGTAATGGATCTGTCCATTTTGTCTAGTTAGGCCTTATATTGCTTACACGTGTCCTCTTAAAATTTTAATGGACAAGATTACTTTATTTAATTAAATGATTTTAACTATGGTCAATTATTCTCTCCTTTCTTTTTTACAGGCGTACTTTACGTATTTTTACAAAGAGGGAAAAGAATAACAAATCCAAGACTATACCAACAGGAACATTAGCACCACAGAAGCTTGCACCATATCCAAATCAATCACAAAAAGGACGAAATTAAAATAACTAGAATATTATAGATTACTATTTAACGATAATTAGTGATTATAGCTTAAAAAATCTAGCTTCTTACAAAATTCTGAGAAAATTTAGATACCCAAATCTCTAAATAAATTTTCATTTTCCTGATTGGAATTTCTGAAAATATGCAAACTGTAGATAGCTGAGGGACGCATACTCATTTGGAAGAAGGAAAAAGATGATGAATGTACTTAACTTTGGATTATTATGAAATCAATTGTTTCTTCTTGTAACTTTTGTTTTTGGTTATTAGAAGTTTGAACCTTCTATGTAAATTTTCTTTGTAGATGAAGCAGTTATAATGGTTCAACAAATAAAAATGGCGGTTGAGTTCAAGAGAGAGAATGAGGAGGGTGGTAAGAGAGATATTAACTGATCATGGCTAAAATTATTTTGTTAAAAAATTATTCTGGTCCATTAAATTTTTGAGAGCACACGTATAAGCAATATAAGGCACAATTGGATGAAATAGACAGATCAATTACTGAAGGGGAGCGCAATATAAGGCGTAACTGGACGAAATGGACAACTCTATTACTGGATGGGAGCCTCGTCCCATTATTGCTGGCCATGCATATAGAACCTTAAATGAGAGACTAGGAATAAGGAAAAATTCATCCGAATGGTGCTTTTTTTAGCACGATCTGAATAATGTTTCTTGTCACGCCACTAGTGATGTTTTCTCCTTTTCAATTAGCTAATCGATTCTACGTACGTGGCCAAAACTATCAATTTCAATACTTTCTTCGTTTCAATTTATGTGAGTTGTCCACTTGCTAGGTCAGAATTTTACTCCATACAGGAACGTAAAGCTGGATAATTAAAATGATAGTACTCAGTAGAATAATTAAGATTTTCCTTCTGTGATCCTTTCCCAACTATGTTATAAACCCAAATATATTTCTACTTTATAGAAGAGCCAAAGCAAGGCCAAAAGGGATATTTAATCTTATCATATGAGAGTAAGACGGTAATTTTTAATTTTGTAAAAAAATAAAAATATTCTGCCCGACGTAAAGATTTTGTTCATATTATATAGGAGGCTTTTATCAAATAATAGCTAATATATTACTGTTATTGTTGATTTATTGGACTTGTAAATCTTTGTAAAATTACGTGTAGTTAAAAATTTGTAATAACATGTAATCAAAATATGTATTCACAAAAGGAACATGAAAATATGTGATTTATCAATTCTTAAGATCTTTTGATACTTGTTTATGAACGATGATTTACTATAAGATTGTCTAAGAGTTGGAAAAATTACATATTTAAACAAAATTTCAATTCAAATCACTGAAATAATGTCTAAACGGCTCTTAGTTTATTGCTCAACTTCAGGTCCAGAAACTTAATTTGTGGTTTCTCTTTGTGTTTTGGTAAGTTTCTCTAAGTTCTGTCCCTTTGCCTCTTTTGAAATTCTTCTACAATCATTTGTTATTTTCTTCTCGCCCTAATCCATATAGTTCATGTGAATTATTCTGTCTTTATTTGTTTGCCCCCCTTTACCGGTAATGTATATTTGATCGGGATGTTTTATTTTACTACTCATTTTGATGGTTGATCGGGACTTTGAAGTTTTATTTTACAACAAAACCTGGATTCTATCCTCGTTCGTTCTTAATTCTACCTCGAAAACTTTTCAAAGTCGTCCAGGTATTGTTGTTCTTTATTTGTAACTTTGGAAGCTGACTTACTGCTATATCGAATGTATATTATTTCTTGGATTCTTTGGGATAGTCATTACCACTATACTCTGTGAACTCTGTTGATTAAACTTTTTTCTTCAATAAATGAACTTTAATTTCTTTGTTCAACAGAGAACATTTACAACCTATGCCACAAGAAAGATGATCATGTGTATCTTGAGAAGATATGCTTTCACTAATAAAATCTACATCGGTTTATTATAGTTCCATTTAATTAGGACATAAATATTATTTTTTATCACATTCTCGAAATTGAAAAAAAAACAAAAAAAACTGTTCAGTGTGTTTGGGTCCTCTATCTATTACTCCACCTAATTAATTACGTACCATACTACTAAAAGTTTTCGTTTTCAAAGTTCGCTACCTTACTACTTAAATATTCGTTTGAAAAAGATCTGATATTATAGCTAATTTACGACTTGAAAACGAAAAAGTTATCCGAAGTAACAAGGATTAGTCAAATGTATTTGAGCATGAGCCTACAATCTACTGACCTGAAATAGATGGTTATAATACAGCCACTTTGTAATCTTGCTTGGCTTTTGCTGTTGAGGGCTTTTGAGTACTATATTTCTTTGCCCTATGAAGTACTCCTAGTAATTAATAGAGCTTTTTTGGGTTATTTTGTGTTTTTTTATTCTTTTTTTGTGTGTGTGTATGTGTGCATGTGATCGTCAAAGCACGCAGATAATGGGCAACAGGACATTAGAATCGTTTCATGATTCAACTTTCGTGCTGTTCACTATAGTATCTTTTCGTAGGTTCATCTTTTGGTGCTTTAAGTGGATGTTTGTGCCTTTTATTTAGGAAGAGTATGATTCTTGGTTGGTTAAATAGATTTATATGTCCTTATTTTTATAGATTCTGGGAGTAACTGAACAACTAATTAGTGAAAAAGGGAGCAACGTCCTTATAGTTTACTCCCTACATTTCAATTTGTTCAACGTACTTTACTTTTTAATCCTTTTTAGAAAGAATAACCTTTTCCCTTTTTAGCAATTCTTTAATTTCAACTTTTCACATGACATGTTTAAGACTACTAAAGGATATTTTGGTAAATTTGATGTATCTTTAATTTAAAACTACAAGATTCAAAGGTCTTTTTTTAGGGAAAAAGATTGAGATGAATTAAGGTACTAATTATGGCTATGGCTTGCTTTTTGTTATTGCTAATCTTTCAATATTACCTGTTGGTTCTACCCTCTTTTTTTTTTACTCTCCTCTCATTAACATAATATTGATTCTACCTTACTGATGTGATTGCTATGCAAAATTAACGTTCAATTACTATGTCTTATTTTTTTTCTTGCAGGTTACTTTATACTATTGGACATTTTAGGGTTCTGTAAATAATGAGATATGAATATAGATGAAACCGGCGGGAAAAGAACTTATAAAACGAACCTCATGATTCGCTATATTTTAATTTATACACAAAGATCCTTTATCTAGTATATTAACTAATGCATTTCATATGCATTATAATTACATGCACTGATATTCGATCACTTCACCAGTCCCAAATGAGGAGTAAAAGTACATCCTGTAGCTAGTAATTGGGAATAGAGCAACGACTAGCATCTAGCTAGACATCGTACCGTTGAGCAAGAAGATTTCAATACCGCTCACACGATTCATAACAGACGAGGAAAGAGTACTCTTGCACTGACTTTGACACCACTCTTTGGTGCAATAGTATACAACAAATCAGTACATGCATGTCATGTGTTTGAATTTAGAGTTCATGTTATTTAATTATGATTAATTAATATATATTTTATTTCATTTAATCACTTAACCATGATAAATTATATTAGTTTGGTATGTACAAATATGGGACGTCAATTCTGATTTTATGGGAAATATGAAAGGCCCGGACTGCTTGCAAATATGGGAATAATAATAAATTCTGATCTAATTTTCTATGCTTAAGTGTTGAACACTCATAGGCTCGAAATTCGAGGTGTTACGGGGAGCCATAAAATTTACTATTAAGGAAATAACAAGACAGAGAAGTCAGTAGTACTTTTTATTCGATTACAACTCATCATAGGAAGGAAACAAACTAAAAAAAATAATTAGCTCTGTCAGAATTCAGAAATAGAAGAAATGGGTGGCTGTTTTTTTCATATCTAATAATAATGCAAGCCATAGGACAAATGTGGTGTCACCATTACACTAAAGGGTCGTTTAGTAGAGTATATAAGAATAATGCAAAATATGTATTAGTAATGCTTGTATTAGTAATGTTTGTATTAGCTATGCTTACATTTTTCTTATCCAGTGTTTGGTTTAATTAAAATAAGATGAATTGTATAATTTCTTTTTTAAAAAAAAATTACAAAAATACCCTCCATATATATGTTGGAAAGGATGTGGAAAGATTTTGAGGGATAATTGTGTCTTTAATCATGCTAATGCATGCATTAGAATACATTGCATTACTAATACCATTGATTTTGAGGTATTAGTAATACACACCGCAATACACAATAGAGTGTATAACTAATGCAAGCATTAGTTATATATGGGCTAAAAATATGTATCAAACAAGGTACTAGTAATACACAAGACTAATGCATGCATTATTCTTTTTAATATACTCTACCAAATGACACCTAATTGTACCTCTGATTCCTTACCTTTGTACAATGTAATGTCACACGACATGCTACACCTCTATGTTTGGTTTTAACAACAGAGAGAAATTGTGAGGAAATACTTCTCCAGAACTAAGAACTAATGCCTTTCTCTCATGTCGTTTCGAGGAAATGAGATCTCGTGCCTTTCATTCATGTTGTCTGTTATTTCTGGTAATTAAAACAGAAAAAAATGAACTAGGAAAGACCCCAACATTTCTCCATGTATTATCGATGTAGGACTCTTAACCTAATTAGGGTGTCATACACACGCTCTTAAGCAGAATCAGTAAGATAAAAGTGATTTGCCAGGTAAAATCCTCGAACTCTGGGCACAATTTACACTACGTTGAGCCCTCCTTGCGAATAGCGATATGAATAAGTCATTACTCAATGGAAGCGGGCTGCTTAAACTTGATAAAACAACAAGGTTCAAAAAACATGTAGAGTTAGCAATTGTATGACCTCACACCTAAATAAATTCTGTTCTTTTCCGAACATTTTAAAACCTCTTTACAGACACCAAAAACCTATTCAACAAAACTTTGAAGATGATAATAACTCAAAAAGAGGTGTATAAGAGTTCATTCATCCCCATCCTCCTCGTCATCTTGGTCCTCATCATCGTCTGAACCTTCACTGTCCTTTCCCTGCATTAACAATTCAAATTAAACCAATGGAAATCAACATACTCACCAAAGCAATTATCTCGTTCAAGAACCATGTACAAAAATTGTGTAATATTATTCACAATGGAATCAATTAGCATGTACTTAATTTGTTCAATTTGGTAGGTGCATCAATATAAATTCTTCTTAAAATATATATAAAACAAGCGCCTAGTGTGTCTAAAATTATGTTGAAATGCTTATGAAAATTCTCTAATTAATATTTCATTATAGATAGTGAGTGCAGTGGACGCTAGCTAGCTGGGATCAGTTTTTTCATAGGCGTTCACGGACGAGTCTTAAAGCGAGACATAGCAAAAACGCACTGGGGCGTTGTGGCTTGGGGCGAAAGTCTTGTAAGGTGTAAGCCGAGATATTTGGTAGCCTAAGCGTGAGGCGTAAGACCAAAAAATTACCACAAATTAAAATAATTTTTTTTAATAAGCCCATAATTTAAGCCTAAATACCCAAATGTTTGATCACTAAGTACTAAACACTCAAAAAGTAAAAGGAAAACCGAAAAAAAATATAGTATGTTTTTTTTTATTTTAAGCCCTAACTTTTATCTCATTCCATTGATGGAAATTGGAATATAAAGAGTGATAATTAAAATGATAGTGGATTAATTGAGATTTTCTTCTATCATCCTTTTCCAACTATATATGATGAATATATATAGATGAAAATGGCGGAAAAGATATTATATAACGAACCATCATTTGCTATTTTTAATTTACACAAAAGTCCTTTATTTATTTAATTAATGCATTAGATATGCATTATAATTACAATAACAACGTAACATACCCCGTAAAATCTCACAAATGAGTTCTGGGGAATATGCATTAATATTACACACATTATTATTCAAACACTTGACCAGTTCCAAAAGAGGAGTAAAAGTACATCCTCTAGCTAGTAATAGGAATAGTGCTGGAACGTCTAGCATCTAGCTAGACAGCATTGAGCAAGAAGCTTTCAATACCTCTCATGCGATTCTTGGTGGATGAGGTTAGAGTTTTGCACTGACTTTGACACCAACCAGGATTACAATAGTGTCCTGTGTTTCCACACCAACCAGCTCCACTACAACACTGTCCAGTAGGACATGATTTTTTAAAAGAAGTTTGTTCTCCGCATCGTCCTTCTGGATAGGATGGTGGGGGTGGTAAAACACATTGGCTTTGACACAATCTACCACAATAGGCTGTTGTGGTTCCACACCAACCAGATATACTACAACACGATCCAGTAGGACATTTTGTACCACCAGCTTGCCTTCCACATCGTCCCTGTTGGTATAATGCATCACCTTGAAATACTTCAAGGTCAAAGGTTTCATTGGTTGGCAGATCAGAGGGAAGAGAAGGCTCGGCTGAGACATTAAGGAGGAACAAAGCAAGAACCAAGAGGCTAATTGTGGTCTCTCTAATTCTCATCATTTTGTTATGGTAGGATAGATGAAGATGATTGGATTGGTTAGATGCAGTCTCATGATACAATATTTATAGCAAAATTATTAGGGTACGTCTCAACAACAGTCACTTTGTTTGAAAGCGACTGATATAATTAAAAAGGAACATATATCACTCATGAGCAACTTTAGCTTAAAGTTTGGCTGCGGCTATTTTGTAATTCAAGTCAATAGTATAAATGGTATCTTCCTTTCGGGAAATCTTAGCAACTCAATTGATTGGCAAACTTGAACTTTCACCTTGTTGATGAGGGCTCCAATTCCCACTTTCGTACTCTCCTCCCTATTTCCCCTTCCCCTACTAACCCCATTTAAAAAAAAATGGTATCTTCGTTTAAATAGAAAGGACAATGTCGTTATCGCTTCAAATAAAAGCTGGATAAATATTACTCCCTCTGTTTCAAAATAAAATGATCTAGTTTGACTTGACACGAAGTTTAAGAAAATAAAGAAACTTTTGAAACTTGTGGTCCTAAATTAAGGTTATGTCAAATGTACCAAAATGCCCTTTAATCTTATGATATTAAACATACCACGTGGAAAGTTGAAACTAAAATATTACCAAAAAGGGAAAGAGGTTATTCTTTTTTAAACGGATTAGAAAAGAATTTAGGTCAACGGAGGGAGTACTATTTGAGCAGAACAAAAGGATTTCAGATCAATAGAAATAAATTGCTCCAAATCAATAGCAAATCATTACTAAAAGATCTGTTTACACAATCAAGAAATAAAATAGAGTAAGAATTTTTTAACTAAGAATTCAGTATATAGGGTGATGTAAAACATAATAAAACTTTAAATTCAAAACTTAATTAGATCTAATTCAGTAAACAAACTGAATTTGTTGCTAGACTATCATTTCGTAATTTTCTGGATAATTCCATTTATGTTATAAAATTGTGAATTTAAGAATTCAAAACTTAATTAATGAAATTTGATTTAGTAGAATTTTTTTTTTTGCATTTATTTCTAAATTGTCTATTTATTTTCTTTGAAAGTTCTGTAAGGTTCAATTTTGAATTTTAGTTAGCAATTTAAACTATTAATGCTTATATTTTTTTAAAAATTAATCAATAATTTTTTTCTTTTTTGCTAAAGCACGGAACAAGGAGTAGAGTCACAAGAGTTTGGCTCTACTTACCTTGGAACTGTAAAAGAAAAAGTTCGTTAGAGTCATTATACTAGTTTCCGTCCAATTTTACTGATCATTATATTAGAAATAGATATTTATTTTTATTTATCAAATTTAGAAAATATTTAATCACCAAGGGATTTTAAATTTAGATATTGACTCAACACTTCTCGAAAGAAAATATTTATTAAGAATTTATTTACTAAAGTAATCTTAGTTATTGTACTTTGAGAATCTAAACCTGACTACTAATACTTTAGGTAGTCATTTGATGATAGAAATATTATTGGAAGAAAATTATAAGCTTCTCTTGATTTCATAAATTGGACAAGTAAATTGAAATATTTATTTTTAGTAAGGGAGTCAAGTAAAATGAAATATATAATCGCTTAGTTCAATTCCTAAGTTACACTTATTAGGAACTATAGTCATGTTTCAATGCATTTCTTAAAATATTAAATTTATTATATTCAAAGGATGATATAGTAAAATTATTATTTTATGTATCGCTTCTTACGAGATATGTCAAGTAAATACTAGACTAATAAACATAAATCGAGGGAGTACTTAATTTATTACTATGATAAATTCAAGATATTTATTAAAAGTAAGTCAAGTAAATATATTTTTACTTTTTAGGAACGTACGAAAAACACAGAGAACGTGAAGAGTTCGGTGGCTGTTATTTTCATATAAAATAATATCAGCCATAAAACAAATGTGCCGTACGTCGCAATTAACGCAATCAACTAGTGGTCCACTTAAATCTAGTACACAATGAAGATGGATGGATGCTAATAGAGCAACCTGCCAAGTGCCAATGATGCCAACTAAAAATCGGCCTTTTACTATTAACATAATTGTTTTATTGATGTGACATTGTTAAAATGATGCAACTAATTTTATCATTTAAAGTAAACCAGACTTGGGTCTGAATTAGGGCTGGGCATATTTTGGTTCAAACCGAAAAAACCGAAAAACCAAACCGAAATTAAATTTTGGTTTCGGTTTTTCGGTTTTTGGATCGGTTTCGGTTTCAAAATTTAGGAATTCGGTTAATCGGTTCGGTTTTCGGTTTTTCAAAAAAATAATTCGGTTAAACCGAAAAACCAAAATTATGTATATAGTATATTAATATTTCCATTATATATAAATTATATACAATATAACCCAACCCAAAACCCACAACAATAGGCCCAAAATATGCCCAGCCTATTAATAAATAACACTAAGTCCCCAACCTTAGTCACTCTATCAGCATCTCCTCTCACACAGACCAAAGTCACACTCAGCCTCTCCTATCCTCTCACACATAGTCACACACTCACACACTCATACACACTCTCCCTCAACGTCGTCTAGTCATCGTCATAGACTCATAGTCGTAGTCTTCATCGTCGTTGTCGTCTTCATCATCTTCATCGTCTTCGTCGTCTAGTCGTAGACTCGTAGTCTTCATCGTCTAGTCGTAGACTCGTAGTCTTCTGGACAGTCTTAGGTTCTGATCAAAACCATTTTGATGTTATATTTTCTTGTTCGTGGTGATGGGATCCAATTTCAAGAAAGTAATAACTAACTGGCAGTGAACGAAAAAAGAGTTACTAAAAAATTTATCCAATTTCAAAAGCCCAGTTATGATTAAAAAAGGCTCTCTAGTTTGATCTCAAACCGAAAAAATAAACCGAAAAAAACCGAACCGAATTTGCAAAAACCGAACCGAACCGAATTTATTTTAGTTCGGTTTCGGTTTTCATTTTTGCCAAACCGAAAATCGAAAAACCGAACCGAAATTCAAAAACCGAACCGAACTAACCGAACGCCCACCCCTAGTCTGAATGCATATAATTATCAAAATAGTCGTTCAATTATCTCATTTACGAATTGTCCTTTCAACAAAGTTTATTTTTTGCGGAAGAGGTAACAGTTACATAATTGGTACTTTGAGCATTTTTCTAGATGAGTCGTCTTCTATAATAATATAAGTATTAAAATTATGCAGAACATTTTATAGAAGTAACAACTGAGAGTCTATCAAAAAAAAACATGATAAGACTCATTTAAATTTATCTTCTATTCACATGATTGTAAATTATTGAGGTCCTAAAACTCTTTTTGGTGAATTCAGCAGGTTCTTTCAAATTTTGAAGAAAGTTGATGTTAATGTTGAAAAAAATAGCCAAGTTCAAGTTAAATTTAATTAAGGAGAAAGGACATAAATGTCACTTCGTCCAAAATTATTTTTACAAAATAGTCATTGATTTTACAATTTCAAAAGGTAGCCATTTTGGCCTTTTTGTCGCTGTTAGTGCCTTCTTCTTCTTTTTTTTTTTTTTTTCAGTTCATATACCATAATGATACAGTTCTCATGCCACATTCATATAGTTTATACAAAAAAACATATGCATATATAGTTCATATACCATAATGATACAGTTCTCATGCCACATTCATATAGTTTATACAAAAAAACATATGCATATATAGTTCATATACCATATTGATACAATTTTTATACCATTTTGATACAGTCCCTGTACCATATTAATACACTCCTTATACCATATTGGTACAACTCATATACCATATTGATACAGTTTCGACTAGCCATTTTTGGAATTAGTTTAGGCCGACTGGCCATTTTTTGGAATTAGTTTGGGTCGATTGGCCACTCCATGTCCAATAGCCCAAACATGGGTCATTTATTTTTTGATGGGCCATGTGATATCCTTTTTTGTGAAAATTATCTTTTATATCTATTTTAGATTGTTAATTGCAAGTTGTAGCAATACTTTTATATAATTATTTAATTAAGGTTTTAATTGCAAGTTATAACAGATTTTTAAAATTTTATTTATTTAACATATATATATTAATTTAAATCCCTCCTAATTTCGTGTTTATCTTTTCCCTCTCTCCTCATTTAAATATTCTAATTTTTGACTTTATCTTTTTCCTCTCTCCTCATTTACTGTGTAAATAGTTATTGTAGGAGTAGAATTTGGTCATTAAATTATCTTCTTTTTTACATTTTCAGAGAAATAGTATAATTTATTTGCTTTCCCTATTGTATTAGGTTTTATTTCACTATGTATTGTATGGATAGGATATATAATATGGTATGTTCACCTTATTATACAAAAGTTATTTTTTATATGTATGAAATAGGTGTATATAAATGTTTTACTTAATCTTTTTTACATCAGTTTATATATAAACAAGATTAGTGTATTGATTGTGTATAAAATGCGATATATCTAACTAGTTTACTTTTAATTTTTGAGGTTTGAAATTTATATAACAACTGACATATTTCATTTTTTTAAAATTATTTTTATATGTTAGTATGTAAGAAATTTGTGCATATTTTAGTGTATTAATTGTGTATAAAATATGGTACACTTAATAGCTTAGGTTTGCTTTTATTTGTTAGGTGTCTAAAATTTATATATAAATTAGTGTATTTTTAATTTTTTTTTTTTTTGTTTATACAAGTTTGTATGTAAGAAATTTGTATACAAACTAATATGAATCATGAATGCGAAGTTGTTCACTGAATTTGCTATTTCATTAAAAAAAATCATGAATATATACAAATATGTTTTATGTATGGATTGTATCTAAAATATGATAAATTTAACTAGTTTATGTGCACTTTTATTTTCTGGATTCTGAATTTTGTAATGTATGTTTCGACATTGTTAGTTGTTTATCAAGTTGTATTGTTTGTTAATAAATACACATAAAAAGATTACATAGCTTGATTTTTCAATAAAACTTCAAACAACGATTTTATATTAACTATGTATGAAAAGTTATTCACTAAATTCTCTATTTCCTACAAAAAAAAATTGAAAATCACGTTGACTAATGTATAAAATCTGATTCATGAATAGAATTTATATTTTGGAAGGATTACTTAATATTAAAAAAATATTTTTAAGAAAATGAAAGAGGGAGAAAATTAAGGATTTCTCATAAATCCTGTACCGTTTTTTTTTTTTTTACTTTGTTAGGTGGAGAATTTGGGGGATTACACATTTCAAAAAAAAAAAGTAAGAAACATTAGGGAGAAAAAATTAAGGATTAGTTATCAATCTTTTATTTAAGGAACTAGAGAGGGAGAAAATTAAGGATTTGTTCAATCCTTTACCCTTTTTCCTTAAACTTTTTTGTTTTAGAATTGCTATTAAATTTTATTTTATTTTTTTTGGTTTTAAAAGTTGCTATTAAGTGCAATCTAAGAAGTATTGCTATGACTTGCAATATATAATCTAAAGATGTATATTTTGATTTTTTTCCCTATCCTTTTTCCTTTAATTAAGTTATTTAAAAAATTTAAAAGATGAGAACTAATCTCACATAACTGATTAAATTTTAAATCACAAGTAACTTAAGGTTTCTACCTAATATAGAAGACTAGGTAGAAGACCTGAATGAGCCTTTTAACCAAGAGTCGAGACTGAAAAATTGAAAGGAAGGGTGGAAATACGTACTATACGTACCATTGGATAATTAAATCTCAATCCATTTTTAAATTGGGTTCAATTGAGTCCAATTCAATTTTTATTTTAACCCATTTAATAGAAAAAATATTTTCTTAATGATAGTAGAGAAAATAAGTGATAATGTGTCTTATACCACTCTCAAAATCACCCACCTCACCACACCCTAACCCCGACTCCACCACACTCCCAACTTACCCCTCCCCCACGTCGTTTTCCTTAAATAAATTATTTTTATATTTTAAAAAGTTTTTTTTTTTTAAATTTTTTTCTTCCCCCCCCCCCCCCCCCACTATCCTTTCACACACACACACACACACACAACTCTCAACAACAAAATTTATTTATTTCTTTATTTTTAAAAAAAAAATTAAAATCCTTTCTTATCCCACGGTCCAACCCCACCCCACCCCTCCCCTCCGCGGCAACCCCTACCTCTCCCCCAAAAAATAATTTTTTTTAAAAAAAATATTTTCTTAAAAAAAAAAAAAAAAAATCTTATCCCAACCTCCATATCCCCCAACTCCCTATCCCCTCACGCACCCCCAACCCCCCATACGGCGTAACCCCCCTCCCCAAAAAAAATAATTTTTTTTTTTAAAAAAAAACTTACCCCAACCCCCATATGTCTCCTACCCCTGCAACCCCCCCCCCCCACCCCATACGACATACCCCCCTCCCCTAAAAAATTATTTTTTTTTAAAAAAATAATGATAAATTCTTACCCCAACCTTCATATCTCCCCTAACCCCCTTGCACCCCCGCATCCCCACCCCTGCACCCCCCATAAGGCATACCCCCCTCCCTCAAAAAAATAATTTTCTTTTTTTTTTAAAAAAACTATCACCTCACCCCCAATGCCCCACCCCCCAACCCCACCAAATTTATTTTCTTGAGTTGGTATTCAAATTGTGGTTACAAGGGGTAAATATTAATATGTTAATATTCTTTAGATTAAGCGGGTGAAATTGGACCGGTAAAGATCCAACCCGATTTTTAGCTCATTTCAACCCAAAGTAAATTTAGATGGATAATGACCCAACCCAATATCTAATTCAACCTATTTAATATCTCTAATTTCAACTCATCTCATCCATTTGACACCCCTAAATAGAACCTTAGGGATCGTTTGGTAGGATGCATTAGAAAAATGATGCATGCATTAGCTCTGTGTATTGCTAATACCTTGTTTGGTAGCATTAGTTATACACTATTATGTATTATGCTATGTATAACTAATACATGGGAAACTTTTGGTATTAGCAATGCAAAAGATTTTAATGCATGCATTAACATGGGTAAAGATACAATAGCCCCTCAAAACCTTTTCTACATCATTTTCATTATATTTGTGGAAGGTATTCTTATAAATAATTTTTTTTTATTTAAAACTATGTCATGCAAGTTATTTTTAACACACCAAATCAAATAATGCATAAGAAATAATCTCAGCATAACTAATGCAAGCATAACTAATACTAGCATTACTAATTTATTATATTTTGCACTATTCTTATACACTCTAGCAAACGACCCTTAAAGTGATACGAGGAATAAGAACAAATCTAGCCATTATGCTTGTGACATCATTATCTCCAATCAAACATCACCAAATGTTCCGGAGTGGGGTAATACTTCTAGTCACATCACTAGTCGAAGTCTTCTCCTTTTCAATGAGCTGTAATTTTACGTTTCAAAAAATCCCATAATTTCATTATTACTTCTCCCACCGTCTTATTTTATGTGACATTTTTTGATTTAATATAATATTTTTAAAAAAATACTTTCTCCATTTCAAAAAAAATAATCTAGTTTGACTTGACACGAAATTTAAGAAAATAAAGAAGACTTTTGAATCTTGTGGTCCTAAATTAAAGTTATGGCAAATGTACCAAAATGCCCTTTAATCTTGTGGTCTTAAACATGCCATGTGGAAAGTTGGAATTAAAGTATTGCCAAAAAAGAAAAGGGTCATTCTTTTTTAAACGAATTAAAAAAAAAAATAGATCATTTTTTTTTAAAAGGGAGGGAGTATTAAAACTTGTGGTCTAAAATGACTTTTGAATATCTGTGTGATCGTAAATCTTTTCATTAAGAATAAAAAAAAAATTAAAAATAATTCTTTTTTCTAATTAGAGTAAGGTAACATTTTTTGGGGATGAAGGAGGAAATATTATTTTTTGAAACACTTAAAATATAATAAATGATGAAAAGTGAGACTATTATCTTATCATTAAATTGAATTCTCAAATACAATACCATAGAAACGCTCAAAATAATAATTTAGGTAGTACTAAAGAAAAGTGAAGAATGTACATCAAAAGAAAGGAGATACAGCTAATTAGACCGAATATACATATTTTTCTTAATGTGTTGAAGTAGGATAAGTACAGTCAAATCTTTCTATAGTAACAGTGTTTGTTCAAAAATTTTACGACTGCTATAGAGAGATATCGTTATATATGTATACTGATATTTAATGTTCATATCTCATTTAACTATTATAAACAAAAGTATGGAAAATTAGAAAGAGCATGAATATTAAAGAAAACGTTAGTGAAGTTATGAAATAACCGATGTGTACCATTTTTATACAACTTTTTTCTTTAAATTAAATATTCATATTTGAAATTTACTGTATGCATGATACTAATGATGATTACCGTAAATATTTGGTATTTTATTATGTACATAGTATATTTTTTATAAAATATTATTACATAATATTTGATTATGTTGTTATAGAGAAGAAATTTTACAAAGAGTGTAACCTTATAATAAAAGTCATTGTTGTTACAGATAAAATGTTGTTATAGAGAAGTTAAATATAACATGAAAATTCAGTTTCGAAGAAAATCAGATCGCTATAGTGAAATGTTGTTATAACTAGGTGACGTTATAGAGAGTTCTCACTGTGACAATCAATAAGTGCTAAATTATAAATATAAGTTGATAAATGAAACAAAGAAAAAAAAAGTTGGAATAATTAGTGCAAAATGAATAGAGATATATGGCCTAGCATGAAATGTGAACCATCATGCGCGGCCCTAAGATTTTATTAAGGAAAAAAATAGAAACAAGTGTAATATCAAGTTACACTTGTTTTTTTGTTTTTTTTTTACTTTTGTTCAATTATGACTCATCATATGAAAGAAAAAAATAAAAAAAAATAGTAGTTTTATGGAAAAGACATTAGAGTGAAGAAATTGGTCGTTGTTTCGTGCATCTAATAATGCCAATCATAAGATAAGAATTGTGTCACCATTACATTAATTGTACCTCAGATTCCTTACTTTTGTGTAATGTAATGTCACATGCATGATAGTTTTAATATTCTCAGACATTAGTTAACACAAAATTTACACTCCAATCACTACATTTATCCCTCCTTGCAAAGTGGCATGAATAAGCTTAAGTAAAAGGAAAAACTGTTTAAAAACTTTATACTTCCTCCATTTTAATTTGTTTGTTTGATTTTCTTTTTTAATTTGTTTAAAAAAGATGTCTCTTTCTTTTTTTGGCAACTCTTTAATTTTAAATTTTCATATGACATATTTAAAAACATAAGATGATTGATTTGTCGTCCTTTTATTTTAATATGATTGATTTGTCGATGTGACATGTTAAAATAATGTAACTAGTATTTTATCTAGAGATTGTTTGATAGTTTGTGTATGAATAGTATTGAATAAAATGTATTAATAATGTATGAATTAATTATGATGACATTATTTTTTATCAGCTATTTGATTTGTTGTATTAAATGAATAAAGTGTATTAGAATGTGAATAGTACTATATTATGTAAGATGTATTAGAATAGGAGTAGTACCACATATTGTTGATGTCATGATTTCTATGTATGAAGATAGTATTGAATAGGATGTATACTACATATATTAGTCATACATAGATTGAAAATACTACAAAACAATAAATTAAGTAATACCAAAATTAATACATGCAATATATTTCGCTAAAAACTCCTATCAAATAACTCCTTAAAATTAAATAGGCTAGACTTACATCTGAATGCATTTAACTATTTAAATAGTGATCCAATTATCACAATTAAAAATCGTCCATTCAAGATTATTTTGTTAAAGAGGTAAATGTTACATAAATCCTAGAGTAATTTTCTTGATGAATTTTTTTAATCAATTATCCACTGGATTGTGTTGTATTAGCAAAAAAGGAGTGGGAGGGTGGGGTGGAGGTAGGGGTGGCGGGGCTAGGTCTGACCACAATACAACATTGAGCCTTGAGTGAAACGAATCACTCACTCATATTGGTAACTATATCGTTGGCGAGTATATTGACTATAGTCATGGAGTTAAGTTCTATAATAAAATTAGTTTACCCATCTTGATGAATCATCTTGTGCAATTATATATTGGAATTGTGTAGAATATCTAGAAGTAATAATAAGTTAGATGGGAGAAATTATCTCTCCTCTACCAACTATAATTAATATTGAAGTCCTTCCATTTCTAAATTATTTAGAACAACCATGAAAAAAAAAATTCATAAACTTCTAAGATATTATTTAAATTTGATTCTTGAAAAGAAAAATATGTAAGAATTAAGCATAAAAACTCTATCAAGAAAAAGAAGAGTTAATAACTTAAATGGTCACTCAACTATGGACTTTTATCCCAGAATGTCACTCAACTTTAAACGTTACTTCAAAAGTTACTTAACTATACATGGTTTACTCACAAAGTCACTCATTTGCTTATGTGGAATTTTCATTTGAAAATAAAATTCTAAAAATACAAAGTATCTTAATGACCCTTTTTATCCTTTATTCCCCTAAATTATCTGTCCCACCTCTCACATGTTGCTTCTCATTTTTTTTACTTCTTCCTATACTTCCCAAATATTTGTGAAGTTCTATATATTACAGTTACACTGTTATTCGTGAAAGTCATTTAATATTTTAGTAAGATAATTTGTGACTATAGGTTATGATGATGGGCATAAAAGAACTGCCAAAAGAAAAAAAAATAGGTAGGATATTTAAGTACAGAATAAGGAAAAATTAGAAGGTGATTTAAGATTTTGAATCAATGAAACAAGCCAAAATTTTTTTAATCTATAGATTGATATTGATACAGTATTATTAAGGCGAAGTGCACAATTACTGGATTTCAGGGTAGCCATTTAATTTATGCTCGTTTCGTGATTTTCTTTTAAAAATTTACCCGCTTTGAAAACAATTTGGACATGTGCAATTGAGATTGAAAATTTGAGTTTAATTTGCATATAAAATTTTATTAAATGTGAGAAAGAGGTGGGAGAGATAATTTAGGGAAATGAAGGGTAAAAGGGTCATTAAATGGATAATTTGTATTTTTCAGAATTTTGTTTTCAAATGAAAATTCCACATAAGTAAATTTTAGTTAAAAAAAATAATTAAATAGATTGAGTGACTTTGCGAGTAAAACTTGTATAGTTGAGTGACTTTTGGAGTAAAGTTTAAAGTTGAGTGACTTTGTGACTTTTGAAGTAAAGTTTAAAGTTGAGTGACTTTCTGGGATAAAAATTCATAGTTGACCATTGGGATAAAAATTCATAGTTGACCTTGGGTTATTAACTCCAAAAAGCATGTCAAGTTTTGCATCAGGTAAAAGGAGTGAGGAAAAAAAAACATAATTCCTTCTATTCCGTATTATTTGCCTTTTAATAGTTTTCACACCTTTAAACATAACAAAAATATTTTAAACCAAACATCAAGAGGGGAATCTTTTAACTTTTTGCAAGAATTGAAAAAATTGTCGTTCTAGCTACATGTTGATTGAAAACCAGTTTCAATTTTTTTTTTATAACTTCCCTTGAAATTTTTTAACACAAAGGCCAAGCGTCGAAAGCAGATGGGGTCGTCTGGCTTGGGAACAAGTTATCCCTAGATTAATTATTCCGAAATTAGTTATCTCGGGATAAGTTATCCCACCATGTATATGGGATAACTTATCCCATCACTAAGATATAATTGGTGGGATAAATAATCTCGGGACTAACAATACCTCCAATCAAACTCAGGATAAAATAATCCTGTATTTTATCCTAGAATTATTAGACCTTATACATCAACACCAAATACAAGAAAAATTAAGCCACTATAGAACCTTTAATGAGTCTAATATATACATTATCACTTTAAAGTTTTCACCACCATCTAACATCTTTATTTGTTGAAATTAAATAATTTTTTACCACCATCTAACCTCTTTACTTGTTAGTATATCTTACTTCTAAAATTAAAATTTTCACATTTTAAGGGTTTACTTATAAATATTCATTAAGTGATCCGATAGTGCAAAAAATAAATTACATTAACAATATATTTTTAAACTAAGAATAAAATTTTCATCACAATATATATTTAAACTAAGAATAAAATTTTCATCACAAAAGCACTCTCCCGTTTCGTTTGATGTGAGCTTATATATTTAATTGGATTCAGATTTTTTTAAATATGTCAGAATATATGTGGCTATATATATAAAAGTTGTAATTAAGAGTAAAATAGGATAGTTTTTATTAAATTATTTTCAAAAAATTTAAAATTAACTTTTGACAAATTGTAAGAGAAAATATAATCATAGAAATTGAAACCTAAAGGAATAGTACGAGACTAGGAATAAGGACAAATCCATCGGAATGGTGCTTTTTAGCCCCTTCTGAATAATGTTGCTTGTCACGGCACTAGATATGTTTTCTCCTTTTCAATCTAGAGCCGGCGATTATTTTGAGCCATAATAAGTTAAAAGTGATTTAAATAAGCTATTGATTTATTTAGTAATCAAAATAAGCTACACGGAATAAAAAATTTCGTTTTATGACATTTTGTTAACGTCCCCGTTAACTGTCAAGAACAGTGAATAATTCAGAAAAACGGAGAAAAAAATTTCGAGTTATAAAATGAAATTAAAAGTTCAGGGTTTTGAATTAATTTATTCTTAACCCGGAACTATTTGTTCCGTGTTATTTTTTTTAAAAAAAAAATATCTAAAACGGAACTTTTTATTCCGGTTTGTGAATTAATTTTTTTTTTTTACAAAAAAAATACGGAACACGGAACAATTTGTTCCGTTTTGTTAGAACATTTATTAAGTACTTGTGATGTTTTTTTATTATGAATTTAATGAAATTTGATTTACATTAAATGGAAACTAAAACGAAGTGATTATCTTTTTTTCTTTCCATGTGATTTAGGATTTGGCTCATCAGTGAGGATATGAAACAAGAAGTCAATCTGGTATTATGAGGCGGAAAATTGAAGTTCTGTATTCTAGATTTGATTGTTTTCTCAATATATGCAGTATCTACTATCTATAAATCAGATCTGTTGATTTTAGTACTTCTGCATAAATATTATGCTGTGAGGCACCCTCTTCCACTTCTTTAGCTTATAGAACATTTTACTGCAAGTATTGGCAGATCTTATCTACTATCAGTGTGACCCAAGAGTTGGGCATCTGCCTGTTATGGTATAGGTATACTTTAGAGCCAAAATGCTTTCTGGACTGGCAAATAGAGCATCTTCCTTTTAGTCAATTCCTCTCGGTCTTAGGGTTGTAGGATATTGGAGAATTTCTATGTGACCCTGTGGGCTTGTGTTACCCTTTCGCTGCTCTATCTAAATCCATACGTCCCTTGACAAAATATGCCGTAAAGTGGTTTGGCCTGAACACATACTAGGAGAAGCTTGAATAAAGTTCTTTATGCAATAAATTTACCTTGAAGATCTTGCCTTAGAAACCTATGTTGCTCGGACTCTTCAAAAATGTCAATGTGTGCGTGTTGGATCCTCCACAAATAGTGTATTTTGAAGAATCCGACACGGGTGCGACAACATTTTTGTAGGGTCCGAGCAACTTCGTCAGAAACCATATCAATTGAGGAAAAAGTTGTTCTAGTTTTGAAACACTAAAATTCTTCTCTCTGCTTAGTTTAGAAAGAAACCAGGGAAGGAGATGTCTTCGGTCATCTATGGGCTTTTCTTTCGTGAACCAGATAGCAAGTGGAGACAACAATTTGAAGATTTCCATATATTTGGGCTCTACTACTGATATTCATGAATCTTGGGAGGCCATAGCAAGCTTATGCTTTTGTCTTATCTCTACTATGATGTTTTGACACACTGCTGGTAAGAGTTTATTGACTCATATCCATCAAAACAGGAACAAAATGTATCAGATTCCCAGGTTGCAGGATATAAGCTAAGTTATTAATTCCGATAATCACGATAGTCATATCTTTTTTATGTAACCTTCACATGTCTTGAGGACCTGAAGGTGGCAGAGTTCCAAAGAAGGTCTATTTGCTCCACAAGCTAAGTATGCTTCTATACTGCAGGGTAGCCACGGTGTATGGAGGTGGGTTTAGGGAATAATGGAGTGTTCTATGTTTAACCTTATTAGGAAATGCTTCCGTGGTTCAAAGTTTTTATATTTAACAAAACGGAACAAATTGTTCCGTGTTCTGTATTTTTATTTTTTTAAAAAAAAATTAATTCACAAATCGGAATAAAAAGTTTCGTTTTAGGTATTTTTTTTTTTAAAAAAAATAACACGGAACAAATAGTTCCGGGTTAAGAATAAATTAATTTAAAACCCGGAACTTTTAGTTCCGTTTTATAACTCGGAATTTTTTTCTCCATTTTTCCAAATTATTCACTGTTCTTGACAGTTAACGGGGACGTTAATAAAATATCATAAAACGGAATTTTTTATTCCGTGTAGCCTATTTTGGTTACTAAATAAATCAGCGGCTTATTTGTGGCACTTTTAACTTATTGTGGCTCAAAATGATCGTCAGTTCTTCAATCTACCTGAAAAACTATCAATTTGAGTATTTTTCATTTCAATTTATGTGATTTTTCACTTGTTAGGCCAGAATTTTAATCCATATAGGAATTTTACCTTATATAGCTTCTCTATTTTTCCAGCTATCAACGTGAAACTTTGATTCGCACTCAACATTCTACTTTACAAAAGAGCCAAAGAAAGTCGACCAAGGCCAAAAGGGACATTTAATCTAGCCATACATATAAGTGTAAAATACTTCCTCCGTCCCATTTTATGTGACCTACTTTGATCGGGCACGGAGTTTAATAAATAAGGAAAGACTTGGTGATGTTTACTAAATTGTCCTTTATTAAAAATGTACTACTATTATTTTTAATTAAGCGGAACTTTATAAGTGAGACCAATAAGGGTAAAAGAGTAATTGTGCTTTTAAAAGTTACCAAATAAGAAAATGTGATATTCTTTTTGGGACAGACCAAAAAGGAAAGTAGGTCACATAAAATGGGATGGAGGAAATAGTAATTTTAAATTTTGTAAAAAAAAAAAAACTCAGCTCGACATAAAAAATTATTCATAGTATGTGGGAGAACTTTATCAAAAAATAAATGTAGTTACTATCATTGTTGATTTACTGGACTTGTGAATCTTTGGAAAAATATGTGTATTTAAAAGTTTGTAATAACATATGATCAAAATATTTATTCATAATAGGAACTTGGAAATACATGGTTTATTAATTTTTAAGAGATTTTTCAATACTTGTTTATGAACTATGATTTACTATAAAATTGTATAAGAGTTTTTCACAAATATGAAATATATATATATATATATATATATATATATATATATATATTTTAAAAAATTAAGAATCCAAATTACGTATCTAAACTAAATTTCAATTCAAATCACTGAAATAACGTCTAAACGGCTTTTAGTTTATTGCTCAACTTCAAAGTCCAGAACTTTGTGGCTTCTCTCTTTCTCTGCTTGAAGTTCCTCTTTCTATTTTGGTAAGTTTCTGTAAGTTCTGCCCCTTTGCCTTTATTGAATTTCTTCTACAATCATTTATTATTTTCTTCTCTCCCTCATCCTTATATATACCATTAGAACTCTCTATAACGAGTTATAACGGCATTTCACTATTACGGCCTGATTTTCTCCGGAATCAATTTTTCATATTATATTTTACTTCTCTATAATAGTATTCTTCCTATAACAATAATGTCGTTTATTATAGTGGTATACTCTTTATAAAATTACCTCTCTATAACAACATATTTAAATATTAGGGGAAATTTCAATTATATACAAAAAAGTAAATAGTTTACAATAAAAATAGCCATTAGGCCATTTTTTTCCTTTTCCTTTTCTTTTTGTTGCAGTTGTTTTCTAAAAAAAAAAAAAAAAAAAATTTTTTGTTTTTTGTTTTTTTTGCTACGTTTTTCTTTATTAAAAATAATAATTCAATTTTTTTCGTACAACTTTTTTCATGTATCAATATTGTATAAATGGTGTATAAACATGTATATATGATGTACAAATAGTTATGTAGTGTATATGTAATGTATCGATATTGCATAAATAGTTATGTAGTGTATATGTAATATATCGATATTATATAAATAATATATAAACGTGTATCGATATTGTATAAATGATGTATAAACATATATATGATGTACAATAGTTATGTAGTGTATATATAAGATATCGATATTGTATAAATAGTTATGTAACGTATCGACATTGTATAAATGGTGTACAAGCGTGTATCAATATTGTATAAATAGTATTTTGACATGTATCTGTCACTACCCAAACTAAAGGACCGTGCGGGCACCTACACTATTCTAAGTAGCTAGGAGAACCCTTATTACCCAACCAAAAATATGCGGAAGACTTCTGTTTTTAAGAGAATACTGAATTAAATATAACAAAGTAAATTAAATACCAGTAAATAAACTTTTCAAAAACCTTTACAACTGTCCCTCACTACCCCAAGAGCTGGTCAGACATGTACAAGAGCTACCTATTACAGAATAGACTAACAATAAAATAAATAACATAAAGACTCCAACATCTGCCAGGATGGAAGTGCAGAAGTTAGTGCTGAATATCGCCATCCATCTAGTAACTGCAAACTAACTTGCATCCGGTCTACACCCCAAGAAGGAATGTAGAAGAGTAGAGTCAGTACAAACACACGTACTGGTAGGCATCATCGACCGACCAGTGTTAGTCCACATAATCATAAAGTAGAATCAAAGAAAAGAAATTATGACATCTTAAATAGAGTATAATTCAGCTAAGGTTGTAATATTATTATAACACTTTGCCTATATAATTTACAATTCTCCAACTCTATTAATGAGATTATATTCACTAGCATAGTCTAACCTCATTAATTCATACCATCCGCCACAATCTAACACTAAACCATCACTATCACCCCTTTATTCGCATTGCCGCTTCCATTACCCACATCTATAGGATCAACCCAGTAATCATAGACAACTCACACTAAACTCTCGTTCTAACAACCAAACACTCTCTTATAATATTAAAAAATAATAACTAGCCAATCGGATAAGCCACAATTACACCAAGTATAAATAAAGTAAGTCGACTAACATATAGCAAGTAAGCACAGAGTTTCACTTTTCCAAGTACATGTCACATAATCAATTTCAAGGATACGATCAAATAGGGAATACAAATCAACTCACATCTCAGTAAAACACACAAGAGAACTCAAGTTTCATTAGCAAACCTTATAGATACTCTTGGAGAAGGATTAATTCAATTATTGAAACTTTGGGATCTTTTCTTTGAGATTATTCATTGGATTCATCACTTTAGATCACTTCATTATCAATTCCTTTATTATTAATATTACCATGCCGGCTCGTGGCACCCGATCCAATCACGTCTTACAGCAATACCGAAATTTAACGTCGGCCACACTGCTACTTACAATCTTTCCACTTTTCTGTTCTTAATAAATATTCATCATTCACTTTTCAACCTGTATGAAGGTATATCACAAGCCTTCTTTACTCACATCATTCTTTTCAATCACATTATCATTATGAATCAAGATTTTTCATTTATCAACAATAGTTTGTACACACATGCTAAGGGACTTATTTCTGCCCAACTAGTCATGACCTGCAGGGGACAATCTAAGTCCATGTACTGTACCGGCGTGGTACCCGATCCTCCATAAAAAAGTAATATCAACATCCATATCCGTACCGGCGTGGTTCCCGATCCTCCATAACCATATTATGTATATTTTATCAACTTCATACTATCTCTCATGATACAACACGGCGTACTAAATTTACAAGTACACTTATAATCATAAGGCAATTCGATCAAGTTCAATTTTTCATAATTATTCATGCAAGTATCAACAGTCCAAATATCATCAATTCAAGTATGTCCGAAGACCAATCAACAAGCATCCAATTTAGGAGCATACACACAATTAAATTGAGTCTAAACTCCAATTAAACCATAACCTACTCAAATACCACAACTTGGGTTCTAACATCACCACCCATAACTAGCACATTCAATCTTATCATTATTCTCTACCTCTCTCCGCATAATACAAAGCACACAATGATTCAAGTCATCTATCCCTTAGGCCTCACCATTATCATGACACAATATGCAACTTATACCTTTATAACTCAATTAGGTTCATCACTAAAACAACTAAGGGCTCGTTTGACCATGAATTTTTTTCACTTTTTTCCGGAATTTTATTTCACTTTAGTGAAAAAAGTGAAATTTCATGGTGTTTGGCCATGAAATTTTTTTCACTAAAGTGAAATAAAATTCCGGAAAAGTGAAAACAAGTTTTACTTGTTTTCACTTTTTTCACTCCTAGTTCTCTCACAAAAAGTCAAATTTATTTTCATGGTCAAACATAACTCCAACTCCAACTCCCACTCCAACTTCCACTCCAACTCCAAAAAATTTAATTTTCATGGCCAAACGCTTACTAAGAAACATCATGTCCACATACTTCATTCACAACAATCTCCTTTCGGACACATAACACATAATATCATAAATATCACATAATCAATCAATAACATAGTTTTCGGGATTAAAGTAAAGTTCTTATGTCTTTATCGACCTCAACTCGATGTCAGCAGGCCTAGACATGCTTTCTCCCATCAATTATAAATTATGAAAATATGAAATAACACAGTCTTCTACTCATTAACCTAGACTACCTGGACGCCAAGCTTTTTGAATCAACAAGTCATGTCAAGGATGCTCATTCCCTTTCTTCATGCTTCAGAATGATCAATCATCTAAAAATCAAGCAATCATAAGAGTAATTAATCAATTACTCTTCAAATAAATATCTTTGGAAATTCAAACCTACTAATTCTACCCTAATTCAAGGTCTATATCATTCCCCAAGGTCAATTAACCATTAACTAGTTCTTTCAAGCTTAACCCATCTCCATTAATGGAGTTTTTATGCTAAAGGTCTCATCTTTATGGAATTCAAGATTTCCAACCAACAAAATACATAATCTAGTTTACCAAGTTCATACTAGAAATCATTAATTTATAATCTAGAATTAGTTCTAGGTGATATTAAGAACACCCATAAGTTTTTTCTAAAAATTTACCATTAAAGGTTCTAACCCAAAATTTCACCACTGAAGGTCTTTCTAATAATTCTAGGATGTTAACGGATAAAAAGACGAAGAAGATGATGGAAAAACTTACCTCCACGAAGGACTTTCACCCTAAACCTTGTAAAATCACCTCTCTAGGGTTGGGGAATGAAGTTTTGGGGTTTTGGACCTGAAAATCGGCTAAAGATGATTTAAATACTACCAGAATTTTCGCTACAGCGAAATTCCCGTTTTAGCCCAGACAGTGTTCAGTAAAACGGTCATAACTTTTTATTCTAAACTCGAATTGACGAACGGTTGGTTGCGTTGGAAAGAAGACTCAACTATCTTTGATTTGGTTCGTCTTGGTCCCCCTAAATCCTTATATTCTAGGAGATATGATTGTTTGAAGTTGGCCCTAGTAGAAACCCATATCGAAACTCTATCGATAAAAAAGTTTTCAACTTAACTTTGTGCTAGGGATATTGTACGACCTTAATTCATACCTAAAGAACTTCTAAATTAAACGATAGATATTAGTACTCATGAATAATTAAATTCATCGGGCTTGAGTCTATCTAGACACATCGGAAGACTAAAATCTTCGTCGAAAAGCTTGAGGTGACACAATGAACGAAATGATGACTATTTTGGACTCAAGTTAATATTGAGGAATGAAAATTAAGAATTTTCATGAATTTTTCATGGATATTTAGCAACGACGAAATGGGTCGTTGCAGTATCGATATTGTATAAATAGGTATGTAATGTATTGACATTGTATGAATGGTGTATAATAGTGTATCGATATTATATAAACAATTATGTAATGTATCGATATTGATATTTATTTGACTACCATGCGTTCCCACCTTAATAAATAAAAGTATAAATAAGAAATAATAAAATAATACAAATATTTATTTTTTTCCGCAAAAAAAGTGAAACAAATAGAAAACAAAAAAAAATTTTAAAAAGAGAAACAAAAAAATTAAACAACGAAAAAGTTTTTTTTATTAAAAAAAATTGCACAGCAAAAAAAAATTAAAACGTTTTTTTAAAAAAATTAGAAAGAAAAAAAAAGGAGATTTTATTTGTACTCCTACTTAATATTAGAACAAGAAAAAAAAAAGGCAAAATTAGTGGGCTTTAGATATTGGTCAAAATGGGCTACAGGCAAAGTGTGCTTCAAAAGGTGCACTAACTACGGTCCAGTGACCATTTTCAGTTACAATGTGGACTGAAAAGCTATTTTTTGTAATAAAAAGATAAGTGAGTTATTTTTTATGTAAAAATTTAACTTAATGGCTATTTTGTATAATTTTTCCTAAATACTATGTAATTATATTTTATAAGAAATCTATTATGTACAAAATAAAATATCAAAATATTTATGGTAATCATCATTAATGTCATGCACACAATAAATTTCAAGTACGAATATCTAATTTGAAGGGAAAAAATTGTATCTCATAACTTCACGAGTAAAAGACTACTAATGTTTGCCTTTTTTATATTCACGTTGTTTCTAATTTTGCATACTTTCGTTTATAACAGCTAAATGAGACTTGAACGTCAAATGTCTGTACACATAATATAACAGCACCTCTCTATAACAGCCATGAATATTTCGGACAAACGTTGTCACTATAGAGAGGTTTGAAATTTGAATGTAGTTCATGTGAATTATTCTGTCCTTTTTATCGGTAATGTATATTTGATCGGGATGTTTTATTTTACTACTCATTTCAATGGTTAATCGGAACTTTGATGTTTTATTTTACAACAATACCTGGATTTTATCCTCTTTCTTTCTTAGTTCTACCTCGAAAATTTTTCAAAGTCGTCCAGGTATTGTTGTTCTTCATTTGTAACTTTGGAAGCTGACTTACTGCTATATCGAATGTACAGTATATTATTTCTTGGATTCTTTGGGATAGTCATTACCACTATACTATATGAACTCTGTTAATTAAACTTTCTTCTTCAATAAATGAGCTTTAATTTCTTTGTTCAACAGAGAACAGTTACAACCTATGCCAGAAGAAAGATGATCATGTGTATCTTGAGAAGATAATCATACTTAATTTCTTAAACTCTGTGTCAAATCAAACTCGGACAAACAAATTGAACAGATGGCGTAAAACAATGATATCATGAATTGAAACTACCAACAAAAGTACGTTATTTTCCTTAAAAATAATAACTTTAGACAGTAAATAATAAAATGTTGATAGGTAAAACGAAAGAGAGGATAATTAAGCGCAAAGACGAATAAAGATGATAAGGCCTAGCATAAAATGTGAATCATTGAATGCCCTGAGTATTTATTAAGGAAAAACAAGACAAAAGTCTAAAATCAAAAGTTACATTTCTCCTTCTTCTTCTTCCTCTTCTTTTTTTACATTTTTTTAATTAATTATGACTCATAATGGCAAAGAAACAAAAAAATTATAGTTGTGTGAAAAAGACATAGAACGTGAAGAACTTCATGGACGTTATTTTCATATCTAATAATGCTAGCCAGTAGCCATACGAACAAATGTGCCGTCGCCATTTCTAATATAAAAAAATCTAACAATCAACTAATGGTCCACTTAAATCGAGTACGAAACGAAGGATATGGATGTTAGTAAGAGCACAACCGGCCAACTAGAAATCGTCCTTTTATTTTAATATTTGTCGATGTGACATGTTAAAATGATGTAACTAGTTTTATCTAGAGGTTGTTTGATATTCTGTGTGTATGAATACTGCTGACATTATTTTTTATCGATTGTCTGATTTATTGTATTGAATTAATAGAGTGTATTAGAATATGAATATATCGAATTGAATAAAGTGTATTATAACAGAAATAGTACCACATATTATTAATGTCATGATTTACTATGTATGAAGATTGTATTGAATAGGATATATAACTAGCATACGTATTTGCGCGATGTACAGATAATATTAAAGTATTAATTCTAATCATTTCATATTAGAATGTCTCGTTCGAGCATGTTAAATCATATTACCATAAAAGAAAGTTCAACTATCATATTATTTCTCAATGAAATGTGAAAAGAAAAAAATTCTACCCTTCCCCCACCCCTACCCCCATCTTCGCCTCCATCTGCACCCCACCTCACCCCTTACACACCCTCAATTTTCTTTTTTTACAAAAATTCTACTCCCCGCCTCGGTCCCCAACCCACCTCAATCCCTCCACTTCTAATCAAATTTATATAAAAAAAACAATCATGTAATTATAAAAAAAAAATTATGTTTCATCGTTTTCTTTATTATACTATTCACAATTTAAAGATATTAAGTAGATTGTTAATATCTCCTCCCCCTCCCCCCATCTCTAACCAAATCTATATCAGTACAAATAATTATGTTAAAAAATAAAGCTTTTACATTTCATGTTTTTTTTATTATGTTATTTAGTGCTACAAATTATAGATTTTAGATTGTCAAGAACAATTTAATTTTATTTTTATTGTCTCTCATCTCTTCCGTCTAAAATTTATAAATAAATATGTGTTATCTAATTACGTTCATTATATTCTCAAAATTAGTTCAAATTTCCCCCTATACCAATCCCCCCCTACCCCCCCCCAACCATCATCTCCCCCCCCCCCCAACACTCCCTCCCCCTCCCCCACACCACCCTCAATTTTCTTTAAGAAAGAAATTTAAAAAAAAATCTATTCCCCCCCCCCCCCCCTCCCCAACCCAAATCCTTCCAACTATAATCAAATTTATATGGAAAAACAATCATATAATTATAAAAAGGGTTTTACATTTCATATTTTTTTATTATATTATTCACAATTTAAAGATATTAAGTAGATTGTTAATATCCCCCTCCCTCACCCCCATCTCCACCCTCTACACCTCTAATCAAATCTATATGAATATAAATAATCATGTAAAAAAAGGTTTTATAGTTCATGTTTTTCTTTATTATATTATTTATTACAATTTATAGATTTCAGATTGTCAAAAATAATTAAAAATTTTATTCTAATTTCCCTCTATCTCTTCCGTCTAAAATTTATAAATATATATGTATTATCTAATTACGTTTATTATATTCTCAAAATTATTTCAAATTCCCTCCACCCCCACCCAATTCTTCGTGTACATTTTTTTCTACTCTATTTTAATTACATTACTTTTTTAAAATTTGACTTTGAATTAAATTATTTTTTATGTTACATGCATAAGAATTTGAGTATTTTTCTCTCTTATCTCAAAATATAGAAATTAGAATAGATATGCTTTGTTATACATAACAAAATAAATGAAATACAGATTAGAAAAGAACTCAAAAATAATCTAATTTGTTAAAAGTGGATATAATTTAAAATTCAAGTAAACAATTTCACACTATCGAAATATCTCATATTCTATGATTTATTTTCGTGTTCTTTATTTTCTTCTTTATATAATGAAATTAAATGAAGCCCAAATTACTAAAAAAAGTTTATACATAAATGTAAATTTGCAAGTAAAATTAAAAGAGGATTAATAAATTAAAATATCTAAATGTCTATAAATATGTTTTATAATCTTCCTAAAAAAGTAAATATGTGAATGTGATATTAGATACAGAAATCAGATAATTATGAATTGCGTAAAATTGAATTAAATACAGAAAAACTATGAAATAAAACAACATTAAAATGAAGACCAATAATATCAAATATATATTTTGAAAAACTTAAACTTGTCAACTACACCAACAAAGCTTCTACTTTGACCGTTATCTATTATTCTCTTCTCTATATTCCTCTTTGTCTCTTCTGCAAGTCAACAATAGCAAAAAAATTATCACTAAAAAATAAGAATCTCTCAGGAACACTTCTTCATAAATTAAACAATAGAAACATTATTAATTTGAAATCAGTTTACCGGTGAATCTTTTATTTATGAAGTCGTCGTTTCAATCATTACCGGATCCTTTTTCACCTTATCTTCTTGGGAGCTGTTACCATTTGTAGTGAAAGCAAAGTGCCGCAAGAATAGATAGAAATAACATCAATGGTTGTGGATTTGTTCCTCTTCGTTTACATTAAAAGAGGACGATGAAGATGAAAAAATCATATCGTTCCTGCATATAAAAAAAGAAAAATGTTAAATCAAAAATACTTTTTTTATAAAATAAAGAATACAAAGAATGCAGTAAACAAATTCACCAATAAAGCTAATGATATAGGAGTATATATAGGAGACAATAAGAAGTTAGAGCCCATTCCAATTCAAATTTCATTTAAATTCAAATTTCAAATATCATATTAATTTGTTAAAAGAAGATTAGTTTATTATTCTTTCTTATCCTTACTTTTTTGTTTATTATTCTTTCTTATCCTTACTTTTTTTCAAATATGATGTATATTTACCTAATAATTTATATATTTGGATTGAGATAAATATTTGAAACCAATGAGATAATAATAATAATAATAATAATAATAATAATAATAATAATAATAATAATAATAATAATAATAATAATAATAATAATAATTTATTAAAATTATACTATGTATTCAAATATAATATATTACTACTACAAAATCAAATATACATACTAAAGATTAATTCAAATAACTTTTTTTTTAATTGTTTAAGTTGGATAAGATCAATTCAAATTTCAAAATCATGTCATCTTTTATGTTATTAATTTATTAAAATTACAATGAGAAATTATTGTTACTACTACTACACATAGTATGTACGTACGTACTACTACTACTATTATTAGTTTTTTTAATTTATTATTATTATTATTATTATATTTTTATATTTCATTTAATATTTAAATAAATTATATTCAGATATGTTTTATAACATTTAAATTTTAAAAGAGAAAAGTCTATCTAGAACTCTTCAACCATGAGTTTCTATTTTTAAGCTAAATTAATAAAAAATTAATGAAGGACAATGTATTTTCAAATTCAAATATAGGATAATGTATTTTCAAATTCAAATATTTAATATCCTTTAATTCAAAATTTTTATTACAATATTATTAACCTTTGTCGTAAAACTGCCACATGACTTCTCAATTGTTTGCCATTACTTTTGCTTTTATATCTGCAATATATTAAAAGTGTGAAGACCCTTAGAAGAGTGATTCAAACTTTTTGTCCTTCATTAAAAGTCTCTGCTTTAGACAAAACTGTCATTTACTATTTTTTTCTTAAATATTATTTAATTATTTTTATAATATTAACTAGACTCCTAAAATATATGGAAATTAAGAGAGAATTAATTAATGTTTACATGCTAAATTAGAAAAGGACTCCTTCAATAGGAGAATTAAATATAGAGGACGAATACTCCCATAGTTAATGATTTCCTACGTGTGCTCAAATATTAGAAAACAATATTTTAGGTAAAATTTTGAACACTTTTAGTTCCCTTTAGTTTTAGGACTTTTTATATATATAAAAAAATTTGAAATTAATTAAAGTCTTTATTTAGTTTAGATAAGAAATCATAATATTTTACACTTCTAAATCAATTAGGATTTTACCTTATATATAAAAAAAATTTCCTACATTCTATTTAAGTAATATTTTGGCAAACTTCAATAGAAACCTATGCTCTTCTTCTTCTTCTTCTACTTTTTTGCCAATATCTATATTTTTTTTATGGTTGAATGAATTTTAATTTAATTGTGTACATCTATTTTGTGCTTTGCTTGTGTAATAGTGTATCATGTTTACTGATTGTATATATTTTGTTTGCGAACGGAAAGTACGAACAAATGACCTCCTTTTGTGGTATCGTCGTTAATGTTTTTGTATCTGTCCGTGTCCAACATCTATTTCTCTACTATGAGTGAAAAAGAACTGATAATCGACTCCTTTAATAGGTGAAAGTGAGAATTGTTGTTAAATTTTTTGCAAATTTTTATGGAAATATAGACTTTACTTACTTATACATTTAAGCAGATATGTTAATATCATTATGCCATTTTTCAGGACTGGATAGAAAAGATATGACATTCGTGAAATCAATTGACATGAAGCATCTGTTAAAAATGGGTCTTGAAGAATTCTATTGTAACACCCCGTCCATTCCCGAACCTATTTTAGTACCATAACATTTATGGAATTAGTTAAACATGAGATTGTGGGGGTATTATACATGTAATTAGTTGAGCTAAATTAATTTTGTGCCATTGGGCCCAATTGAGGTCCAAATATTAGCATGAATACATGGCCCAACAAGAAGGAAAAAGATCCATTCTTCCATATTTGACCCATTCAACATATTTAATATTGAGAGTTGGATAAGAAGGGACTTGAGGGCCTATATAATCATGGAAAAATCAGATTTTATTCATGTTTCCACACATGTCCCATTCTAGAATTTTCTACAACATTATTTCTTCAACCAAAAACTCTAAGCTTTCATCTTTTGGTCCAAGATTACTCTTTGCAAGTTTGGTAAGCATTTATTATTATTATCTAATATATTTATTTCATGAGAGATGGTGTATAACATGTTGGTTATGTTGGTGATGTATTAAGAATTCACTATGTGTGAAATACTACATGTTGGCTCAAATTGGCAAGGAGTTTTGTCTTATAAAATTGGGAATAGACTTGTGGTCTTGAAGGGGGTGGATTTGGTGGATTGAATATGAATATGCATGGTTTGGTTATGTATTTACTTTGTTCTCCTTTATGTGTAACACTTGGAATTGTTGTAGCAAATTTGTTTATGGAATTGGTGGCGTAAGTGAGGGGAAAACGTCGTATTGGTGTTGTTTTGTGTGTTGCAAAACCATGGTTGTTCATTGATGTTTAAGATGATCAAGAATATGTTAAAATAAGTTTGGTTATGATCATGTACCATTCATTGCATTAAAAGACCCAAAAAATGACATTTCGGACCAAAACGGGCATCCGCCCCCGCAGACGGAGGCATCTGCGGGCGCAGATGCCAACGCAGATGGCACTGGCTGCTGCCCAGGGCCATCTGCGGGCGCAGGTGCCAACGCAGGTCAGTCCAGAATTATGTTTTGGTTGTTTTCGTATCCCGTTGATCCCCCGAAGCCCCCTTACCCTCTATAGATATAATTAGCAACTTGTGATGTTGTTTTAATGACTTTAAAGTGTCGTATGGAGGCATGTTGGACTGTATTAAGTATGGATTGTTGTTCATATGTTGTTATGAGACATATCGGGCGAAGTAATTGGGACGGAATGTTAAGAAGGAAGCATAAAGGGTAGTGTGATGTGAAATGCTATTGATGTGTGATAGTTTGGTTAATGTGTGGTTAATGTGTGGAATGTTATGATGTTGTTGGTATGATAATACAATGGATTGTACTGTGAAGGATGAAATGAAGCTATGTGGCAGTCACGTAACTTATTGTGACACTTATATGTTTGTAAGGGAGTTGGTTGTTAACATGGACTTTGTTGTGAACTTGGATTGTAGAGTGAAACATAAGGAAGGAGTTGGACTGTTGTGTTCATATATAGACTTGTGTACTCGTACTTGGCAGTGAAGGTATGTAAGGTTACTTTCCTATATCTTTCTGCAACATATGGTGTTCACTGTCATTGTACCTATTCTATTCCGAAATGCTCAAAGGTATCCCATTTCCGGTTATAAAATAATGTTACTCACATGTTCCTTACTCATTGGTCAATGGTGAATCATATGACTCATGCCTATTGGTTGACTCTTGGTCATTTGCTAACATGTCACAAGTTTCAAATGTTCTAATGTAGTGCATCACAGGTTGGTGAACAGTTGATATCCACATGTGTCGTATTTAGTGCTCATTGTCCTTTTCCAAAAGTGTTCTATTCCAAAAGGGTTCTATAGTATTCCAACTAAGGTTGATATATATTGTTATTCATATGTGTTTTACTCCTAGACGAATCATGACTCACTTAGTTCTTATTTATGGACGGAAGTTCTTAAGTTGTCAGCTGTTGTAAAGTCTAAGAGAACTAGCTCAACGAAAGTAACGAGGTAAAGAGAGCTTGTTTCGTGTGACTAGTATTATTTTGATCATGTATTGTTCCAAAGGCCTATAGTATGATGACTATCCTTGTACCAATTGTTTATAAGTAAGAGGCCCAATCTCATACGAGTACAAAGAGAGGTGATATACAAATGAGTATAAGTAGTCCTCATAAGTGAAATTGTAAATCTCATGAGGTAGAGGAGTAGAGTGAGATGTGCATATAAGGGCGTGCTTAGTTAAGGTAAGTCATAGTGGTGTGATTCAATTAGTGTCATGATCCAAAGTTCCAATAGAGTTATACACACGTCTCATAGTCATGAGTAATGTTCTAAAAGTCCGAAGAGGTTATGTTCCAAGGTTTCAATGGTGGTTATATTCACGTGTCTTGTTCATGGATCATTGTCCAATAAGTTCCAACAGTGTTACATTTCCATGGAGGTTATGTTTCCAATAATACTTATTCACATGTTTCTCATCCATTGCTTATTGGTCCCAAAGCTTAGAAAGTTGTGATTATCTTTGTTCTAATCTTTCACAAATAAAAGTACCAATCTCATGAGAGTAATAAGAGGCGATGTGTGAGGTGGTATAATTATTCCTCATAAGTGAAGATGTGAAGCTCATGAAGTGAAGTGAAGTGAGATGTGAGCTTAGTGTCATGATCTCTAATGTATTACTCTCATAGCTATGTCACGGAAAGAAGATTGTGAAGAAGTAATGCACCAATGGTTACTGTAGGTTATGTTTCATTGAGAATGGATAACTATCTAAAGGGTATAAGGTTTATAGAGAACTGATGTACATATGGTTACTGTATGTTACCTTGAGTATGGATCACAACTCAAAGGGTGTCAGTCAGTTCAAGATGAAATAATCCCCATATCATGTTATGGTATTATATTATATATTATAGCCCACTAAATGTGGATGTCCGGTATATATTATAGCCCACTGATCATGTCACGCCCCGAACTCCTACGAGGCGTGATTGGCACCCGAAGCCGACAAGGCCCGAGAGAACCAATCTTTGCTTCTATTCATATACATGTCATAGGAAACACTACTATCACATAGAAACATGGGAGGCTAGAATCAGAAAGCATAGAACATGTGACGTATATACATATGAGAAACTTGGCCGTTGAGGCCATCAAGTCAAGACTTCATCTATCATCTTATACACATACACCCACATACGTCTACAAAAGCCTCTAACAGATGCATTGACCAAAACCAACTGAAAGTCGGGACAAGTCCCCGCTTTATATACAATGTACAATATCAAAGCATATGAACCATTGTGACTCGGAGAAGCCCCGAACTAACTGGAGCTCACCAATGAACCGCAAACAGCTGGCAACCTACTGTGGCGGCCTACTAGTACCTGCGCCTGCAGCAAGTAAGGTAAATTCCCCGAGAGGGGTCAGTACGAAATAAGTACTGAGTATGCAAGGCTCAGATGAAACTGTATGATACATGAATAATTCAATGAACTCAAATACAAATGACTAATCACTGTGAGTAAGTCACCATGTTGCATTGTGGAAACCATGTGGATGGCTTTCATTATTTTCATTACTTTCTTTATCTCAATGCTCACATGTCATTACATATCACAATGTACCCGGGCCCCGACTGATCAGTGGGTCTTTCATATCATATCATTGTGTTGGGATCGAGTCGAGCTAGGCTTATGCCCCTGGACTTGCCACCCATACATCAATGCATCGGGATCGAGTCGAGCTAGGCTTACGCCCCTAGACTTGCCACCCATAAATCCAAATCTCGGGATCGAGTCGAGCTAGGCTTACGCCCCTAGACTTGCCACCCGTACTTGATCATTGACCACATTTACATTACTTTGTTCATTACTTTGAGATTGATACTTTGATAGTCATAATATCACTTTGGAACTTTGGAACACAACATTGTTGGAAGCTTTGAATCATTAACCAATGAGTGAAAGACATGTGAATAAACATCATGAGAAATATAACATTACTAGCACCATGATACCATTGGAACCATTGGACAACAATCCATGAACAAGAGACACAAGTATAGGCACTATTGGAATATTGGTACGTAACTTTATTTGAGCTTTCGGAACGTTAACCATGAATATGAGACATGAGATTCACAAATGATCCCTGAGTAGAAAATATATGACAATGACTAGTGATAAACGGATATCGAATACCTTAACACATTTCGGGATAGAACTAGTGACATGTCAATATGGACACTATTTGCCGCAGAAAGATACGGACAAAGTAACCTTACATACCTTGTATTCTCAATATGATTCTACAATCTTAAGTGCATAAAATAGTCCCGCTCCGTCCTTATGTTTCACTCTACAACACAAGTACATACGGAACCAACATTAACCACCAATTACCTTACAATAGCATATAATAACAATGAATTACATGTTTGCCTTTAAACATGCCATTTCCCCTTGACAAAACCATTGATAAAATTATTATTCCAAAAATTCCATAATATTCCCAACATTGACCAATACATGATAATTGACACATTTCACCACAACACTTCTCCTTTACACTTTCTTATCCATACCACATCACAAATAATCCATCAACTTACCTTAATACAACTCATAACACATATCGGCCAAAATCCCACAATTTCCACTTATAGACAATAACAAGTTTAAAACCAAAAATAACACCATACATGTTCATATTTTGTCCATACCATGCTCTTTCATCAAAGGCACAAATCCTAATTCAAGTTCAAATCACCAAGATATCACATCTTTCACAAAAACACAAAGTACCATATTCAACACTTCCAAGCATAACCAACAAGATTTACATACTCTCCCATGTACTTAATATATTAAATCACAATAATAAACACTTACCCAAGCTTTCAAAGTGATGATCTTGTCTCCAAGAAATGGTTGCCTTAGGGTTTGTGAGTTGAGAGAAAAAGCCCTTTTGTAGAAAAAATCTAAAAATGTCATGTGTGGTTCCTTGAATAAAAATCTGATTTGGGTGCCTTTATATAGGCCTTGTGGTCATCTTTAGCCACACTTTGGCATTAAATGCCATATTGGCTTGGTCAAAGTAGAAGAATGGATCATTTTTCCCCTTGGGCCTAAGCATTTTGGCTTTGTTTTGGGCCTCCAATTGGGCCCAATAACATATATCCACTTAACCCACTAAATCCAATGTATAATCCACCATATATCTCATGTGTAATTAATTTCATAATATCTCGATGATATTCACTTACGAGATTCTCATTCGTCGTCTCCATCGCAAAAATAGAAATTCTAGTCGTCCATGGCTTCATTGAACATTTTTGATAAATTCTTGTGTTTCATGATTTGATCATGTAGGAGTATGTAGGAGTGTATTGATGTATTTGAAACCTTAACAATGCTTAAATAACTCCAAAGAACCAAAAGAAACCATATACGAATCGACGTAGCATTGCGTTGCGAAACGAGCCCGGAAGGGCACATTTATTGTGCCTTGCGCCACTAGCTGCAAAGCAAGCTTGTGGCGCAGGAAATGACACCCCTCTGAATCAGAGGCTTGCGCCACACCCCCTAAAACAGGGAGTGGCGCAAGTCTTGGTACTTTGCTGAATTTTTCGGCCACTTTTTCCAACACTTGCATATCGTCCAATACCTTATCAAAACACTACAAAATACTTACTTAGTGATCTTAATAATCAAGTAACCATGACTCCAAGTCACCAATTGAGGTTGCAATGTGTACGGGTTATTACACAAATGCTCCACAAAATCACAAAACACCTCCTACGAAGGTCTAATTGCATGTATGTGGCCAAATTTCAATTTCCTCATCATTAGCATTACCAAATACATACTTATATCTCTTGACCCCTAAGCAAACATTATTCAACGTCATCAAGTAGGGTTGGGAAGGTACGGGGTGTTACATTCTTCCCCCCTCAGAAACATTCGTCCTCGAATGTTAGTAACATCGTCTCATTGTAACAACTTAAGTCGAGGTGAATCCTTCACATTATCGTATACACATATAACACTTGTAAAGACTTACTTATTATGATTCCAATTCTGTATCTTGAACTTTTCTTTCATGTCCAATGATTCCATTATTTCTTTGGATTCCCTCGTAATTTCTTCTACGTGCTAATTTCTCCAATATTGCCTTTACGGAAGCTACTACTTTATTTCTTACTGCTTTTGCTTATCGATCTAGAGTAGTAAGCAGTACCTTTTCACATGTGAGGTCTTTCGTAATTTGTATATCTCCACTGGGAGCAATACGAGATCACCTCCTATACACTATCAAAGTAGCGAATATGAAATACTGAGTGAGCTGTGAAGAGTTCTTGGACTAGTGCTAACAGATATGCAATTTGCCCAAATCTTTGGACACTTTCCCTTTCTTTCCGATTCTCATTATTTCTTTCCTTTTCATTGGTCACACTGTCAAAAATACCTAAGCACCTATGGCACACTTTAATTCCCTTCTTCTAACATCGGCATATGATTTGTATCGACTTTGGGCTATTTGTAGCTGCTGTTATATCACCTTTACTTTCTCTATAGCTTGATGAACAAAATCTGACCCGAGCAAAGCAAATTCAGTCAGCTGTAACCCATCCAATTGATGATCTATATTTTTTTTCACATAAAGCTTCGTAAGGTGCCTTTTTGATACTTTTATTGTAAGCAATTTCAATAAACCATAGATGTTCATCCCAACTACCTTTAAAGTCCAATGTACAAACTCGTGACATATCTTCAAATGTTCGTATAATGTGTTCTGTTTGTCCATCCATCTGAGGATGACAATCCACACTTACATCTACCTGTGTACCCATGCTTTACTGAAAGGACTTGCACAGTAAGCTCTCCTATTTGATATAGTAGTGAGTGGAATCCCATGTAATCGTGCTATCACATACAACGTTGCATAATGTTCAGCTGTATCGGTGGTCTTCACTGGTAGGAAATACACTGACTCGATAAGTCTGATAACTATCACTGATATGGAATCAACCTTCGCAGTGTATGAGACAACCCTGTGATTAAATCCATATTATTCATGTTCCACTTTCAAACTGGAAGGATAATATAGTGCATAAACCATACAGACTTCTGATGCTATACTGTCAATTAGTGACCGCGTGGACCTTAAGCTACAAGTTCTACAATGTGCTTCTCAAGTATCCTTCCCAAGACCTCTCTGCTACACCATGGTACATTTTGGTTGCTTCCGAGTGAATGAAATACTGTGAACGATGTTCTTCTGTCGTAATTCATTTTCTTAACTCATCTATACCCAGTGCGCACAATCTACATTGGCGTTAAAGTACTCCCTCTTATGTTTGCTCAAATACTCTCGTCGACTTTGCTGTACATATTTTTTTCAATTGAACTAAAAATGGAAGTTACATATTGCTTTTCCCTTTATCTCCAATATCAATGAAAATCCTACCACATTTGACACTATAATTCTTTCATCTGGAGTTTCAAGAAACAAGACCCCATATTGCCTCATTAATATAGATTTCCTGACTATATCTTTCTTTTCTGTGAGCTGGTCATTCATACTCTCTACTGCCTTACAGCTTAATGTATCAACTACCCCATCTACTTTTCTCGAATGATACAAGATAGCAATATCCTAATCTTTTAATAGTTCAGACCACCTTCGCTACCTCGGACTTAAGTCCGTTGGTTCAGAAATATTTTCCATTTTCTTATGATCAGTATATGTCAACACGAATCCCTTACAAATAGTGACACCATAACTTTAAGCAAATATCGCAGCCGCTAGTTTAGGGTCATGTATTTGGTAATAATTTGTGTTCTCATGTGGCCGCCATTGTCCTGACACATATGCTATTACTTTACCATGCTACATCAATACACATCCGAGGCCAACCCCGAAAGCATACCATACATTGCATAACATTCTTATGCCTTCGGAAGGCACTGACAATTGGTGTGAAAGTTACTTTATCTTTCTACTCTTGGACACTTTTCTCACATGCATCATTTTACTGGAACTTGATTGCCTTGTGTATAAGCTTTGTTAAGGGTGTAGGGATAGAAGAATATCCTTCTACAATTCTCATATAATGATCAACCAACCCAAGAACTTGATGGATCTCTGTAAGCATCGTAGGCCTTAGCCAATTGTTCACCATTTCTATCTTTTGTGTGACAACTTTCATCTCTTCATCCTATACAATGCATAGTCCTCTTGTGGGTTTTTTTTTTGAATACCATCACCGAATATGGTCACACACATATTGAAAAGTGTCTTGAACACCCTATTCATTAAACCCATAACAACTACAGGTGCATTCGCTAACCCAATTGACATACTAGGAATTCATAATAACCATACCATGTTTGTAACATCATCAGTTTTATTTTATCGTCATTCGTTTCATCATTTCATCATTCATTTCACCATTTTTTTCTAACCCCATAACTATCCAAACAAATCATCCCCTCTGGGGAGGGAATATTTATTCGTAATTGTCATCTTATTTAGTTGTCGATAATCGACACACATTCTCAGTGTACTGTCTTTCTTTTGTACAATTATCACTGGTGCACCCCAAAGGAACATACTAGGTTTTATGAATCCCTCGTTCACCACGTCTTTCAACGTTTTCTAACTTTATCGGGGCCATACTATATGAAGAATTAAAACATAGGCTAAGTATCTGACATCGCAATAATACCAGCTCATACATCGAGGAATTCGTTTACCACCAGAACTAATTGAAGAGTTGGTGGCTTCACATCAGTATCTTTCACTCTTACCAAGTGACATATGTATCACTTAGCGTACCCTTTTACTTACTTTACTATGGGGAACAACTTTTTTTCCTCTTAGTGCCCCCACATTTCTTCTTTTGGGGAAAACAACAATATAACTTCTTAGTTCGGCAATCTACTATGGCACAATCCCGTTATAACATTACAATCCACTATTTCCAGCTCAATAAGATCAACCGGTGTCTCATGACCACAAATAATTACTATGCACTTATGATTTAACTTCAATAGATTCTCTGACTAAGGTATAGACCTCATATGACATATCTAGTAATTCTGGTGCCCGTTTGACTTTTTAACAATTAATGAAATAACATATGCAATTGTCGAATATGGTTCAATCAATACATATACGGTACCTGCAGCTTCATCAGGATAAGCCTAATTTTATGGCCCGACATATCACACCAATAACAACATTTGGTCCCAACCAACATTTCACCTAGATGATAACTTCCGCAGCACTAACACGGCTGACAAAGAGACTTCGGTTGGTTCATACTTTCTACGTGCTTGTCCCTAATGAATCCTGAATCTCACTTCTTTGCCAATTCGATTGTATCTAAACCCTTGGAATCGAGGTAAAACATTTACTATCGACTAAGGGAATAATGATCTAGGCGGTCTGTTAAACACTCGAGACCTAACTTCTCCCTGGGACGCCGTAAACTGTCCCATAGGTCTAGCCCTCTTTGGCGACCCTTCTTCAAATAGTTGTGTCCTTTTCTGTTGCCTCTATTCTTTCATTATCTGTGCAAAATGTCTATATTCGGACTATATCCATATCTCTTTTCAAGGTCACAATGGTGCAATCCATTTGTCTATATACCGATGCATTCTATCGGTCATAATGGTTATCACTTTTGGGGCATACCTAGCCAAAGACTTAAATCGAAGACTGTACTTTCTGATACTCATAATCCGTTAGCAAAGATTTATCAATTGGTCCGCATAAGCTTTTCGGACCCCATATGGAAGACACTAGTCAAAGATTATCATTTAAAGTTCCTCCCAACTAGCTGAAAGTACATCACTGCACGTGTCACATGCATAACATCTCTTTTAGTGTGATCTATAAGGTCCTGTGGGTCTTCATCCATATCCGACTCGGTGGACATGGGAGGGGAGTTTAATTTTTCAGAAAATCTTATGTGCGGCGACTAGCTGCCCTAGCCGCACCATCATCACTCGTTATTGGGCCAGCTTGCCCATGACATTATACAACAACTATCTGAGTCAACATATCCACTACATTTCTTACATCCCGTTCAGTGGCATTTATAGATGGTTCTGCGGATACTTCTCTATCTTTTGGATAAAGAGACCCGTATAACAAATTCCATGTCAGCTCCACCTTGACTAACTTGGTCACGTGGTGATTTAGTCATTTCTACTTTGGCAGGCATATCAACCTGCTCACCTTTGTCTTTATCTTGTCTGATACTCCGCATTTGACTATACAAAATAAAACCAATGTCAATACGTACTTATGTGCCCACCTACAACTTTGGCTCTATTTCACGATCTAGAGGTGAAGGAAAGAAACAACTCCTAAATGTCTCGTAGCCTCCTGCTTATCGATATGGCGCGCAACACATTCATAAGCAAGACTCTACTCAGACACGGCTTTGTAGACACCCTTAGAACGACCCGCTCTGATACCACTTTTTGTCACGCCCCGAACTCCTACGAGGCGTGATTGGCACCCGAAGCCGACAAGGCCCGAGAGAACCAATCTTTGCTTCTATTCATATACATGTCATAGGAAACACTACTATCACATAGAAACATGGGAGGCTAGAATCAGAAAGCATAGAACATGTGACGTATATACATATGAGAAACTTGGCCGTTGAGGCCATCAAGTCAAGACTTCATCTATCATCTTATACACATACACCCACATACGTCTACAAAAGCCTCTAACAGATGCATTGACCAAAACCAACTGAAAGTCGGGACAAGTCCCCGCTTTATATACAATGTACAATATCAAAGCATATGAACCATTGTGACTCGGAGAAGCCCCGAACTAACTGGAGCTCACCAATGAACCGCAAACAGCTGGCAACCTACTGTGGCGGCCTACTAGTACCTGCGCCTGCAGCAAGTAAGGTAAATTCCCCGAGAGGGGTCAGTACGAAATAAGTACTGAGTATGCAAGGCTCAGATGAAACTGTATGATACATGAATAATTCAATGAACTCAAATACAAATGACTAATCACTGTGAGTAAGTCACCATGTTGCATTGTGGAAACCATGTGGATGGCTTTCATTATTTTCATTACTTTCTTTATCTCAATGCTCACATGTCATTACATATCACAATGTACCCGGGCCCCGACTGATCAGTGGGTCTTTCATATCATATCATTGTGTTGGGATCGAGTCGAGCTAGGCTTATGCCCCTGGACTTGCCACCCATACATCAATGCATCGGGATCGAGTCGAGCTAGGCTTACGCCCCTAGACTTGCCACCCATAAATCCAAATCTCGGGATCGAGTCGAGCTAGGCTTACGCCCCTAGACTTGCCACCCGTACTTGATCATTGACCACATTTGCATTACTTTGTTCATTACTTTGAGATTGATACTTTGATAGTCATAATATCACTTTGGAACTTTGGAACACAACATTGTTGGAAGCTTTGAATCATTAACCAATGAGTGAAAGACATGTGAATAAACATCATGAGAAATATAACATTACTAGCACCATGATACCATTGGAACCATTGGACAACAATCCATGAACAAGAGACACAAGTATAGGCACTATTGGAATATTGGTACGTAACTTTATTTGAGCTTTCGGAACGTTAACCATGAATATGAGACATGAGATTCACAAATGATCCCTGAGTAGAAAATATATGACAATGACTAGTGATAAACGGATATCGAATACCTTAACACATTTCGGGATAGAACTAGTGACATGTCAATATGGACACTATTTGCCGCAGAAAGATACGGACAAAGTAACCTTACATACCTTGTATTCTCAATATGATTCTACAATCTTAAGTGCATAAAATAGTCCCGCTCCGTTCTTATGTTTCACTCTACAACACAAGTACATACGGAACCAACATTAACCACCAATTACCTTACAATAGCATATAATAACAATGAATTACATGTTTGCCTTTAAACATGCCATTTCCCCTTGACAAAACCATTGATAAAATTATTATTCCAAAAATTCCATAATATTCCCAACATTGACCAATACATGATAATTGACACATTTCACCACAACACTTCTCCTTTACACTTTCTTATCCATACCACATCACAAATAATCCATCAACTTACCTTAATACAACTCATAACACATATCGGCCAAAATCCCACAATTTCCACTTATAGACAATAACAAGTTTAAAACCAAAAATAACACCATACATGTTCATATTTTGTCCATACCATGCTCTTTCATCAAAGGCACAAATCCTAATTCAAGTTCAAATCACCAAGATATCACATCTTTCACAAAAACACAAAGTACCATATTCAACACTTCCAAGCATAACCAACAAGATTTACATACTCTCCCATGTACTTAATATATTAAATCACAATAATAAACACTTACCCAAGCTTTCAAAGTGATGATCTTGTCTCCAAGAAATGGTTGCCTTAGGGTTTGTGAGTTGAGAGAAAAAGCCCTTTTGTAGAAAAAATCTAAAAATGTCATGTGTGGTTCCTTGAATAAAAATCTGATTTGGGTGCCTTTATATAGGCCTTGTGGTCATCTTTAGCCACACTTTGGCATTAAATGCCATATTGGCTTGGTCAAAGTAGAAGAATGGATCATTTTTCCCCTTGGGCCTAAGCATTTTGGCTTTGTTTTGGGCCTCCAATTGGGCCCAATAACATATATCCACTTAACCCACTAAATCCAATGTATAATCCACCATATATCTCATGTGTAATTAATTTCATAATATCTCGATGATATTCACTTACGAGATTCTCATTCGTCGTCTCCATCGCAAAAATAGAAATTCTAGTCGTCCATGGCTTCATTGAACATTTTTGATAAATTCTTGTGTTTCATGATTTGATCATGTAGGAGTATGTAGGAGTGTATTGATGTATTTGAAACCTTAACAATGCTTAAATAACTCCAAAGAACCAAAAGAAACCATATACGAATCGACGTAGCATTGCGTTGCGAAACGAGCCCGGAAGGGCACATTTATTGTGCCTTGCGCCACTAGCTGCAAAGCAAGCTTGTGGCGCAGGAAATGACACCCCTCTGAATCAGAGGCTTGCGCCACACCCCCTAAAACAGGGAGTGGCGCAAGTCTTGGTACTTTGCTGAATTTTTCGGCCACTTTTTCCAACACTTGCATATCGTCCAATACCTTATCAAAACACTACAAAATACTTACTTAGTGATCTTAATAATCAAGTAACCATGACTCCAAGTCACCAATTGAGGTTGCAATGTGTACGGGTTATTACACAAATGCTCCACAAAATCACAAAACACCTCCTACGAAGGTCTAATCGCATGTATGTGGCCAAATTTCAATTTCCTCATCATTAGCATTACCAAATACATACTTATATCTCTTGACCCCTAAGCAAACATTATTCAACGTCATCAAGTAGGGTTGGGAAGGTACGGGGTGTTACAGATCAGCTGGATGTCCGGTATATATTATAGCCCACTGATCAGCTGGATGTCCGGTATATATTATATAGCCCACTAAATGTGGATGTCCGGTATTATATTTACATATGATAGCCCACTAAATGTGGATGTCCGGTATTATATTTACATCTTCTAGCCCACTAAATGTGGATGTCCGATATTATATTTACATATGATAGCCCACTAAAGATATATGTTCGGTATTATACTTATATCCTATAGCCCACCGAAGGTGGAGGCCCGATATTAACTAATTGAGTGCACAGTAATGAAAATAGTTGTAAAGAGATGAGAATATATTCCTCACGTGCATAGATATAAATAAACATGAAGATGGTTATAAGAAAGTGTTAATGATGAGATTGATTGATCAAGTATTGAGACTAATAGAAGTAATGAACCTAGTTCCACATATTTTTGGACGGAGGTATATCCATATAGAGTATTCTCTTATGCTTAATTTCTTGGAAGTACTTATGTATTATTGGAGTTTCACATGGCCTTACATACTCAGTACTTTCTTCGTACTGACCCCTTTTGGGGGATTTACCTTACATGCTGCAGGCACAGGTGTTAGTAGATCTCCGTAGTAGGTGACGAGATACTCGCAGGTTGTTGGTGAGCTCCAGTTGCTTCGGGGTTTCCCCAGTCGCATGTGTACATTAGGTTTTGACATTTTGTAAATATTGTATAGACATGGTCATGTATCGATTAGAGGCTTTGTAGACATATGTGGGAAGATGAGAGTAAGAGATGTACATTCATTTTGACGTAATGGCCCTAATGGCCAAGTTTCATACAGTGCTCATATTGCCATGACCTCCGTCACTGATATTTAATTACATAATATAAAATGATATGCATACGCGAATATACATATGAGCGCACATGAGCAAAGATTGGTTCTCTCGGGCCATATCGGCTTCGGGTGCCAATCACGTCCCGATAGGATTCGGGACGTGACATCTATGGTCCTAAAAGTCTGAAAAGACAATTGCCAATCCAGAAATTTGGGCTGCTCTCTGTCTAATATCAATTTGTATGAAATTTTGAAACTAATAAACTCTCTTACTCTTTGTTTAAAGTTGTAAACTCATACAGATTCTTCGTATAATAGAGCAACACTTTGATCTACCTCCTATTCCTATATAAAAGGTACAATGTGTTCTTATTTTGTTATTAGATCTCTTTATTTGAGTTAACAAATCATATTTGTATAAGTTTTTTCTCTTTAAGTTACTATCTGATTCATTATGTCTTTTATCTTTATTTACGTTGTAGTCTAATTAAGTCTTGTGTTTAGGAAATTTTGGTCTTTGAAAGTTTATACTTTAAGAGATAGTAGTTTCAATACGTTTTACTTTTTGCAATTAAATCTTAAGCTTCTGATCCGAAATTATGTTTATTTTGAGACTCCGGCTATTAGTAATAGATATTTATTTTATTATATTTAATTATAGTTATTATAGTAGAAAGATCAAATAAGTAAATGATTTTTATACAAAACCGTGTTAGATGTAAATATGAAAGAAAAAGAATAAAACAATAGATTGTATTCTTCTTCTTTTTTTTTTTTTACATAAATCATAAAAGGAATTTATTCATCAATATAATTATACTCCAAAATATCCATCTTACATAATTCACATACAAAAAGAAAATACAAATTATTCAAAATATAAAGATGGCATACATGAACTTGCAAAGAGTTATAAATGATTCCTAGAAATATGACAGTGTAGCAACAATCAACCAATATTAAGTAAGGTCTTCATTGCTTTCGCCTTCCCCTTGTTCATTTGTTTTACCTTCATTTTGTCTTGTAACTTTATAGCATCAAAATCTTCACCCTCAGTGAAAATATCCAATGAAGCCATTGATGCCATAGCAAGCTCATCTATTTATTCCTCAAAAAGTTCACTTCCGAATAGCATATATAGCAAAAATTGCTACAGGATCAATGATTGCATCTCATCAAATAATTCAAAGCATAATTTAGTACGTATACCTCAATGAACACAAAATGTTCTGCTTCTTCAATAAGAGAACAATAAGCTTTGTGAATGTTTTCTTTAGTTTGAGTTGTTCTAGCAGATCACTGGCTGACACTTCTAATGACCTATGACAAGTTAACTTCATTTGTTCAATATCTTGATCCTCTAACGATAGCATCCGAAGGGGAACTAACAGTGACAACGAGTATTCTTTTATTAATAAAATTAAAAATATATTAAAAATTTAAAATATAAAATTCGTTTTTAAAAAAAAATATATCAGGATATATATTAGGTTAAAAAAGAGCACTTTGAACTCCATTCGATTATGGAATCTTTATTTATTTTTTATTTAAACTACACACAATTTTGTCTTACATGAATTCTTTTCTATTTCAAATTGTGCATACAAAGATTTCTATGGTAAAAGCTAGGAGTGCAAATCGGTTGATTCAGATCGGTTTATGTACGAGAGGTTTGATTTATTAATTTTTGATTTCTAAACATGCTAAATTGATGACAAAATCAATAGGATGTTTATCATCAATTTTTGGTATGATAAGATAATATTCATATAGTCAAAGACTTTATTTGAGATTTCATTATTGATTTAAATGAAAGTAATTTAGAGTTAAGTTTATGCAGTATGATTTGATATTACTTTAGTTTCTATTTTATAATTTAATTATTAATTAACGTTATGCACACTTGCAACACACGTACACTTGACTAGTATATATAGATATAGATACTTGTATTAGTTATACATAGATTGATAACTCTAAAAGTTAATACATATATTATATTTCTCATGTAACGCTACCAAATAACTCCTTAAATAAAATTAAATAAGCTAGACTTACATCTGAATGCATTAACTATTAAAATAGGCGTCGAATTATCTCAATTAGAAATCGTTCATTCAAGATTGTTTTGTTAAAGAGGTCAATGTTACATAACTACTTGAGCAATTTTCTAGAATCATTTTTTGCAATAATATATTGAAATTATGTAGAATATCTTGGAGGAGCTAAGAATAATAAGTTGGATGGGAGCAACTATCTCTCCCCCACCAACTGCTCATTAAATTAAAGTTTTCCATTTCTAAATTAATTAGGACAACCATGAAAAAAAAATGATAAACTTCTAAGGTATTACTTTAATTTAATTCTTGCAAAGTAAGATATGTGAGAATTTAGCGTAACATCTGACTACAACCATTTCCTTCTCCTTGTATGGGTTGAAGTTCAATAATGCAGCACAATCCAAAGCAAAGTTCACTCTATGACTCCAGCTGCTTACAACTGATAGGCTAGCTAAATAGGGTATGGATGTTGATGTGATGTGTAAGCTATGCCAACGACAATTGGAGTCAAGGGATCATCTCTTTCTACATTGAGAATATGCAACAGGATTATGGACTAGTCTATTGATCTGCATACAGAAACAACATCTGATATTTCATTCCTGAGAAAGGAACTTGGAATACATTTTCAAATGCTCAAAAGGCAAATCTCAGAATTTCCTAATAGTGTCAACCAAAGACTGGAGCATCTCACTTGAAGAAAGAAACACGTTACAGAATAGCAAAAATAGAGATTTTAGCTCTTCTCTTTTTCATTTTTTCAAAGAAACACGCGTTACATGACGTTCATTGATAAAAAATGATCAAGCAGCAGTAACAATTGAAACAAAATTGTTAATTATCAATTTGATAAAGTACTTCAAGAATTTAAAGAATTTATCAATAGAAAATGAGATATAAAAAACTCACACATATTTCTTTTGCCGACGTCTCTGCTCGACATAAAGATTTTGTTCATATTATATAGGAGGATTTTATCAAATAACAGCTACTTACTATTATTATTGATTCATTGGATTTGTAAATCTTTGTAAAATTATGTGTAGTTAAAAATTTGTAATAACATTTAATCAAAATATGTATTCACACAAGGATCATGAAGATATGTGATTTATCAATTCTTAAGATTTTTTTATACTTGTTTATGAATGGAAATATGTAATTTATCAATTCTTAAGATTTTTTTATACTTGTTTATGAAAGATGATTTACTGTAAGATTGTATAAGAGTTAAAGTTTTTTTGATAGTTTTTTTACAAATTATAAAGATTTTATATTTTTTTTTTTTTTTTTTTTTAAGAAATTCGAATTACATATCTAAACAAAATTTCAACCAGAGTGGCAAGCCATGATACACTGGTCCCAGTCAACCTGCTAATATTATGCTCCTCTGCATATCTATCTGTGTCATTCTTATTTATACACTTCAAATTTTGATATTGGAGTTTCTTTAGAGTTGGACTACATTCAACCATGTGCATGTGCAAAGAGTCTGTGAAGTTCCTAAATTTTGAATTCTTTGTATCCTTCTGCTCTATCAACAACAGTAAGATTCAAGTTTCTAAAATATGAACGTCACAGACAACAAAGTCAAACACAGAGGACTTCATTGTGATCTAGTATAGTTTAAGGAAAAATAGTATGGTATAGCCCATAAAATCCTAGTTTCATCCGACCAAAAACTAGAAAAGGCAACAAAAGAAACAACAAACTGTTGTCCAAATTGACACAACAGTATTAGATCAAACATGCACCCATTGCCCTAACACAATATATCTCTCAAATCTACCAGATTCACCAATAAATAACAAAATAAATAAGAAGTTAATCTAGGAAAAACTCAAAATTTAGGAAAAACTCCAAAAAAGTGCGATAATTAAAAACCTTGATGGAAATTGTATCTCCACGGAAGAACTGGAGCTTCTCCATGAGAGACGAGCCTATCGGAGCCTTCTTCTACTCCAAAATTGCCGTAGAGAAATTCTTCTCTGAAAAGAAAAACTAAAATACAAATCTCAAAACCAATCGACAAGGTGAGAAAAAGATAACTCACAGACCAAATTTTCGCTTTCATTATCAAAATTAGAGCAAAACCAACAAACAGGAGTATTGGCAACGCAAAAATGGGAGCTTTTTCTACACTCTTCAAACAAAAAATCAACACACACACACTTCAGCTTTCCATTACATGAGCAGAATGGCCATCAACAGTGAAGAAAATCGAAACCAAAAGGGATAGAGAGAGAGAGAGAGAAATTACGGTCGGTGATGATGAGAGAGATGAGTTGCTCCGGTGACGGTGAGAGACGAGTTATGGAGTTAGGGCACAGCGAAGAAGTCGGAGCGAGAATGAAATTCATTACTAAAAATAGGATAATATAATACTCAGTAAAAAGAAGCATGATTTCACGGCATATCTATTTAAATGACGCTATTTTTCTGTCCATGGAACTAAATTAACGACAATTAGATAAATGCCACAAAATAAATGTCACTAAAAAGCTTTTTTGCTGTAGTGAATCTTGCTTGATATTTGCTGTTGAGGGCTTTTGAGTACTATATTTCTTTGCCCTATGAAGTAGTAATTAATAGACCTATTTTGGTTATTTTGTATTTTTTTATCCTTTTTTTGTGCATGTAATGGTTAAAGCACGCAAATAATGGGCAACACGACATTAGCATCGTTTCATATCTTCAAGTTTAACTATAGTATCTTTTCGCAGCTTCATCTTTTGGTGCTTTTAGTGGATGTTTGTGCCTTCTGTTTAGGAAGCTGTATGATTCTTGGTTGGTTAAATAGATTTATATGTCCTTATTTTAATAGATTCTGGGAGTACCTGAACTAGTTCGAAAAAAAAGGGAGCAACCTCCATATTGTTTTATAAAAAAAGGAGTGAAATGAAGGTGCTAATTAATTATAACTATGGCTTGCTTTTAATTATCGCTATTGTTTGAATTTTACCTGTTGGTTCTACCTTACTGATGGGATTGCATGTAAAATTAAGGTTAAACTATATCTTATATTTATCCTTGCATGTTTATTTATCTATAGGATATTTTAGGGCGCTCTGTAATTATTGAGATATGAATATAGATGAAAGTGGCAGGAAAGATATTATAGAACGAACCTCATTCACTTAATTTATACACTGAGATCCTAACTAATGCATTTTATATGCATTATAATTATATCCATTAATATTTGATCACTTCACCAGTCCCAAATTAAATGAGGAGTAGAAGTACATCCTCTAGCTAGTACTTGGGAATACAGGAACGACTAGCATCTAGCTAGCACCATACCGTTGAGCAAGAGGCATTCAATACCACTCACACCATTCACATAACAGACGAGGTACGAGTACTCTTGCACCGACTTTGACACCATTCGTTGGTGCAATAGTATTTTGTAGTTCCGCACCAACCAGATGAACTACAACACAATCGTCCAGGAGGACATTTTCTACCTTCAGCTTGCATTCCACATGGTCCTGGTGCGTATGGAGGTGGAACACGATCCAAGAGGACATTTTTTGTGGCAAGCTTGGTATCCCCACTCTCGTTGACCTTCCTGATTTTTATCAGAGGTAAGATTAATTACTCTTGCACTGACTTTGACACTCCCCTTTGCGGCAATACTCTTCTGTGGCTCCGCACCAACCAGATAAATTACAACACAATCTAGGAGGACATTTTCTACCACCAGCTTGCATTCCACATTGTCCGGGTGCGTATGGAGGTGGAGGTGCGAGTGGGGGTGGGGGTGGAGATGGACATTGCTCTTGACAGTGCTGTCTCCCGCAATACTCTTGTGTAGTTCCGCAATAACCCAACCAGCTACAACACGATCCAGGAGGACATTTTGTATCGCAACTGAATAACTCTTTACTTAAGGGCGGTTTCGTAATTTGATTGAAGGTGCATTGATCAAGATGAGCCTTTAAAGTGTGAAAAATTGTCTCCCATTGCCCCACAGTTCAGAAAATGACAGCCTTTTCAGATTCTTGAATAGTAAAATTAAATATTGAAGTTGCATTCAATGTAATGAGCCTTTCTTCAAAATGTAAAAGATACACTAAAGACTCATGATCATCGGAGCACCTTCAGTGTAAATATATTTAACGGACCGTCTGTTTTTTAACATGAAACTTGCACACTGAAGGTGCTTCATTACCCATGCGTTTTCACTATTTTGGTCATGAAAAGTCTGACAACCCATCTGTTGAATTTGTCCCTCATTCAACACCATTTTGATCCAAAAACTCCAAACACGACTCATTATAGGAATCGGAAAATAAATAAATACGAAGAAATAGTAGTTCTACGTACCTCTTGACGTTTTACTTTGGTATAATAATGTAAACCCGGCAAGTAGGCCGGGTTGACCCTGTTCTGGCTCGATTAGACCTGCCCAATAGGAGACCGGATCGGACCTGATCCGGCACCGGTATGGAAGTGGGCTAGGGTTTTTTTTAGGGTGTTGGTCCGAACAAGGTAACGAGACCAGTAGACCGGCCCAGTTAGAAAACCGAATCTGATCCACCGGTGCACCGGACCGGCCCGGTTAATAATTTTTTCTATTAACAGCCTTTTAGGCTATTTTTTTTAAAAAAAATAATTTAATTCAATTTTTTTTCTATAAATACATGTCATTTCAAAAATATTTTCTTACAATCTCATTCTCTCTCAAATGTGCTAAAATTATCTTATAAAGTGTTCAATTATATTTTATTGTTTTGCAATTACAAATACTACGTGGAAGTTTCCAAAAGTACTTAATTGATCAACTTTCGAATACTTCAGAAATTTGGTATTATCGTTCCATCTCTTACTTTTAATTTTTAATTAATGTATTATTTGTTGAATATTTATTTGTATTGTTTTTGTGTTTTTTGAATAATTGTTTGTTTAATTTATAATATGGATAAATTAAGGAAAGTCAGTAAAAGTGTTAGAAATTTTTGTCCCAGAAGTGGTAGTGGTAGTAAGAAACAAATTGGTTCCGATAGAGGTAATTCAAATACTCGATATACTCGTGTGCCTTCGGTACCAATTAGCGAACCCTTTGAGAATGAAATAGGTGTAAGTGCTCACGATATGAATTATTTAGAGGCCTAAGAAAATTATGGTACAAAAGAAGAAAATGAAGTAGACTATGTTGATGTAGATGAAAATGATGATGATGATGATGATGTTGATGTTACACACGAATCTGGTAATGTTAATCTTCAATCTGAATCGGTTAATCTTCCTCCCCGGCGCCCTGTAAGATCTCGTAAAAAAACTAGTATTGCGTGGAATTTTTCTACTCGAATAGAAGGAACTACTCAGGTTGAATGCGATCTTTGTCAGTTAAAATACGAGCATAAGACCGGGGTTAATAAAGGAGGTACCGGTCAGTTGATGAGACATTTGCGGGATAAACACCCAATAGAGCTAGCTCAGGTAACTGGTGGTGGGACAGTTGGGGGCCCAAGACAAACTAGATTGAACCCAAAAATCGATAAATTAGTTAAGGATTATAATAAAATGAAGGATCGTGAAGAATTAGCAAAAATGCTAGTTGTGGGTTGTTTGCCTTTCTTTTTTGCTTCTTTTGAAGCTTTTATTCATTATATTCAGGCAATTTATAATCCTATGTTTGAGGGTATTCCTAGAAGTACTTGTCGGTCCGATATTTTTAGACTCCATGGACAATATGTTTACTATTTATCTGCATTATTAAAAAATCTTCCATGTAGAGTTGCTTTAACTTCTGATCTTGGTCGTGCTATTAATAAAAATGATTATTTAATAATTACTTGTCATTGGGTAGATAGTAATTTTGTTATGCAAAGATATATTTTAGCATTTTTGTATGATGAAGACCGTAGACACACTGGAAAATTTAGTTCTGAATATATTACAAAAGTTTCAAGATATTATGGTATTGACAGTAAAGTTTTATGTATATCTTTTGATAATGCATCTAACAACAACGTTGCTATTGACTTGTTAAAAATTGAACTTTCTCCACCGTTACCCGAAATATTTCATGTTAAGTGTGCTTGTCATATATATAATTTAATTGTAAAAGATGGTCTTACTTTTTTTGAGCCTGCTATTGAAAAATTTAGACTTGCAGTTGGTTTTATTCAAGGAAATAATAGAAAAATTAGACTTACCGAATTTAAAAGAAAATGTAAGAAAAATGGACTTAGACCGAGATTAATGCCTGAAAAAATAGATGTTAGATGGAATTCTACGTATGATTTCTTAAATACTTGCAATATTTATAAAGTTTCTATTACTATGACTTTTAACCAATTTGCTAGTGCTTTTTCCGATAGTATGTTACAAAATTCAGATTGGGCTAAAATTGATGATATTGTTAATTTCTTGCAAAAATTTTATCTAGCTATGGTTGAATTTTTTGGTGCTTATTATCCTAGTATTTGTAATATTTTAGCTTATTTAGCCGACATTTCTTTATTGCTTAACGAGTATAAGTCTAAATCAGGTTACAAAGATGCTATTGATGCAATGATTGATAAATTTAAAAAATATTTTTTTCCGCTTCCCCCTATTTACTTAGTTGGTGTTGTAATAAATCTATGTATGAAATATAATACTATGTCCGAATTTACTTCTCTTATTTATTCTGCTTTAGAAGTAAAAACTAATGAAAAACCTTCTTTGTTTACGGCTGTGTCTGATGCGAATAATTACATGAACACATTATACAATCATTATGCTGATTTACTTGACAATGCTTTACCGTCACACATTACACCGACCCCTGCTCCCCATCCTTCTGAGGAACCATCGTCTTCTAAAAGACAGGCACATAGTATGTCTGCTTGTTGTGTTTTTGATATATCTGTTTGGAATAGATTGCAACCTTCATCGCAAAGAATCGTAAGTCGGGAAGAGCTTAAGTATTATCTTATGCAGCCTACAGAGGATCCTAGAGGTAGAATCAACACGCTAGAATGGTGGAAGAATAATGAAAGACAATATCCTATACTTTCAAGACTAGCTAGAGATATATTGAATGTTCCAATGTCAACCGTTGCATCAGAGAGAGCTTTTAGTCAAGGACGGCAGCAGATTGGAGACAACTGACACTCATTGGGAGGCAATGCCATGAATATTTTAGTTTGCCTTAGAGACTGGATTAGAGCAGAACGAAGAAATCAAGGAATGTTCGTGGAGCCGGAAGACGAAGAAGATCTTGAAGAAATAATGACTTCAAGAGAGAATTCAGCACAATCAAGTCCAATGCATGACTTTGGTGCCATTGATTTTGACAACCCACAGCCAATTCCTGTTAATGTTAACATGGGTGAATTGAAAAAAATGATGAAAATTTTGTAGAATTTACAATTAATCAATTGAATTTTCATTTTTCAATTTAACTTTGTGAAATTAGTGAAATGTAATTGCAACCTTGTAACTTGTAAGTTTTGAAACATTTTGCAATCAATCAAATATTAAGTTCATTTACTCGTTACATATTTTTTCCATTTAAAATTTGAATTGAATATCTTGTATGAATTCAATACTATTAATATAATATTATCAAAGTTTACTTAAACTTAAAAATATATATATTGAAAAATAATATTAGCAAATATCACTTAAACAAGTATTGACATATAAATATTCTATATAAGTTTAACTTTTAAATAGTACATAACAATACTTAAATAAATTGAAGTATTATTCTTTTAAGAAGTATATGTTGTTGAATATTGTATGCATATTCTTTTAAATAGTAGTTTATGTTGTTGAATATATTTCATATATATTATATTAAGTAATAGTATATGTTGTTGAATATATTGTATATATATTCTTTTAATTAGTAGTATAATGAATATATATATATATATATATATATATATATATATATATATATATACTTATGTATGTATGTATGTACATTTTATTAAGTAGTAGTATATGTTGTTGAATATATTATATGTATATTCTATAAAATAGTATATATTGAATGTATATATGTATGTATATTCTTTAAAGTAGTATATATTGAATGTTTATATGTATGTATATTCTATAAAATAGTATATATTGAATGTATATATGTATGTATATTCTTTAAAGTTGTATATATTGAATGTGTATATGTATGTATATTCTTTAAAGTGGTATATATTGAATGTATATATGTATGTATATTATTTAAAGTGGTATATATTGAATGTATATATGTATGTATATTTTTTAAAGTAGTATATATTGAATGTATATATGTGTATGTATATTCTTTAAAGTAGTATATATTGAATGTATATATGTGTATGTATATTCTTTAAAGTAGTATATATTGAATGTATATATGTATGTATATTCTTTAAAGTAGTATTTATTGAATGTGTATATGTATGTATATTCTTTAAAGTAGTATATATTGAATGTTTATATGTATGTATATTATTTAAAGTGGTATATATTGAATGAATATATGTATGTATATTATTTAAAGTGGTATATATTGAATGTATATATGTATGTATATTCTTTAAAGTAGTATATATTGAATGTATATATGTATGTATATTCTTTAAAGTAGTATATATTGAATGAATATATGTATGTATATTATTTAAAGTGGTATATATTGAATGTATATATATGTATGTATATTCTTTAAAGTTGTATATATTGAATGTTTATATGTATGTATATTCTTTAAAGTAGTATATATTGAATGTATATATGCATGTATATTATTTAAAGTGGTATATATTGAATGTATATATGTATGTATATTTTTTAAAGTTGTATATATTGAATGTATATATGTGTATGTATATTCTTTAAAGTTGTATATATTGAATGTATATATGTGTATGTATATTCTTTAAGTAGTATATATTGAATGTTTATATGTATGTATATTCTTTAAAGTAGTATATATTGAATGTATATATGTATGTATATTCTTTAAAGTTGTATATATTGAATGTATATACGTATGTATATTCTTTAAAGTTGTATTTTAAATAGTATATATATTGAATGTATATTAAAAAATAATCAAGGTTCAAAATACTAATTTTTTTTTTAGTCGAGACCTGGTAATCCGGCCCATTAATCTGGACCGGTTACCTAACCCGGCCCGGCCCATTAAGACAGGTCAAAAATATTAAATGGTCCGTTGGTGGAATTGTTCCTGTTGGGCCGGTCTCCGGCCCGGTAAGAGTCACGACCGGACCTGACCCGGGCTGAGACCGGTAAAATTTAACGAACTGGAGCCGGGTTGGCCCGGCTGGCCCCAGTTAACGGACTTGTAATAGTGTAATGACACACGACAATTACACATGCATGTTTGAGGTTTTTTCTTCTCTCTTTTTTTTTTTTTTAAGAAAGAGAGTGAGAAAGCTATTTTTACAGATGGTTTTATTAATTTTAAGTGATAGGAGCCAATAATTTCATGTTGATTTTTTTTTTGGGGGGGGGGGGGGGGGAGGGTTAAGGAATTAAAAGTTGCCAAATTTATATGTTTTGGAAGAGTGATTTTTGAAGTAACAAAAAAATTAAGATACGCCGTCCGGCCAACAATACTTGTCCACTATATTAAAAATAGATATCTAATAATATTTGTTCAGTTTGAAAAACCAATGAATAATTTATCCTTTTTTACCCATTTTACCCTTGATATTAAATACTATTTATCACTCAATACATTTTCCAAGGCATTAAATTTATTATATTCAAAGGGTAATATAGTAAAATTACCCATATTATTTATTGTTTCTTAAACTGTGTGTCAAGTCAATAATGGACGAGTTAAAATGTTTTCAATTATAGAAAGGTGACATTCTTTTTTAGACAAACAAAAAAAGAAAGGTAAAATTGCATTTATATACAAAAAAAAAGTAAATAGTTTACAACAAAAATAGCCAAGTTTTTGTTTACATCAAAAATAGCCATTAGGCCATTTTTTTTTCCTTTTTCTTTTCTTTTTACAGCAGTAATTAAAATAAAGAAACTTAATTAAAATAAGAAACTTTTTTTTTTTTGCTGCGTTTTTCTTTATTAAAAAAAAACTTTTTTCATTTTTTTAAAACTTTTTCCGTACAACTTTTTTTTTTTCATGTATCAATATTGTATAAATGGTGTATAAACATGTATATATGATGTAAAAATAGTTATGTATAGTGTATATGTAAAGTATCGATATTGTATAAATAGTGCACAAATGTGTATCGATATTGTATGAATGGTGTATAAACATTTATCGATAGTGTAAAAATAGTGCACAAACATGTATCGATATTGTATAAATGGTGTATAAACGTTTATCGAAATTATATAAAAGTTATGTAATGTATCGATATTGTATAAATAGTATATAAACATGTATCAATATTGCATAAACGGTTATAAATGTGTATCGATACATATCAATATACAGTGATTGTCTTCAGACCCCACAATACACCCGAACAATTCCATCTTCTCCTTCACACCATTAATACCAAAATTACTCCAATTCTGATCCATCAGAGAAACACACCAACAAAACCACTACACAAAAAATCACCCAAAAAGATCTGATTCACCAATATACTCCCTTCACTCCATTAACAACCAAGACCATGAACACCCACCTTCGTTAATTCTCCGACCACTCGTCGGGAAAACACCAACACTCGTTTTCGTCCATTACTGGAACTACCAGTTAGCTACCAAACAAGCTCCACCATCCACAACCGCCGACCTTCACTCGACCAAATCACCCCAACTCCGGCCAGTCCCCATCTCCTTGAAAATCTAACTCTGAAGTCACCATATCTTTGAAAGTTCGACGAAACATTAACAGCTTCGGTTCAGCTCGACAAAACATTAACAGCTCCTTGAAAGTTCACATCTCCTTGAAAATCCAACTGACCCTTCCCCATTAACAATAAATCGACCTCGCCGGAAAAATCAATCAAATCAGAAAAAAATTGAAGTTTGGGTAGTTTGGCTTTCGCGATTAAAAAAAAATAAAAAATGAAAAACATGAAATCAAAGGCAATTGGCTGGCTGGCCATTTTTGCCTTAATTAATTTGGTTGATCGCCTAGATTTGGTAAAAACTTTGGCCGAAAGGCCATTTTAGGTAATTAATGATAAGTGAGCTATTTTTTGTGTAAAAATTTAAGTCAAGTGACATTTCGTATAATTTTCCCAAAAAGAAATGTGTGCCAACATGGCAACAAAATACATACTACTCCCTCTGTCACAATTTATATGACTCTCTTTCCTTTTTATTCAGTTCGAATGAAATTTCTATATACAGTAACAATTTTAATTTTAAACTGTCTATTTACCCTAATAAATTGATTTAGATTCAAACTAATATCTATAACTTATTTTAGACCATAAATATCAAAAATCTTTCTTTCTTATAAACTAATCCCTCCGTTCACTTTTACTTGTCACACCCATTAAGAAAATAATTATTAATATGACTATTTTACTATAATGCCCTTATTAATTGATGGTTACTATTGTATCTTGAAATTAGTTTGGAGAATAAACAATTAATGCTAAAGGTAAAATAGAAAAAAAAAATGTCATTCCTTGATATGTCAAGAATGACAAGTAACAATAAAAATTTAATTAAAAAATAAATGACAAGTAATTTTGAACAAAAGAAATACGAGCCAATCAAATAAATAAACATGAGGGATCGGAGTAGTTAAGATATAATGGAAATATATAGCACTTTGCATCCACACATATTGGTGGACGTGCTCAAAACCTCAAGGATATAATCAAGCAATCAGGCAATGGTCATTAGGGTGTGCAAAAATCGAACCGATCAATAAATCGAACCGATAAAATTGCTATTGGGTTATTGTTATTGGGTTATTGGATTAACGGTTTTTTAAAGGTTTTATAAATAAATTTATTAGGTTATTGGTTCGGTTTCGGTTTTTTCTTATTGGGTTATTGGGTAAACCGATAACCCAATAAGAATATACTAAATTATTACTTTACCTCTACTTACATTATGGAGTGTGTATATATATATATATATATATTAATGTATATTTATCTTAATTTCTCTTTAATTTCTATAAACTAACAAACCTATTCAATTTTCTGAAAACCTATAACCTGATAAATACATAAAGTTAAACATTTTCAATTTCCTCTCTGTTAAACCGACGGCGAGGGTTTGCGATAACGACGGTGAGGGTCGAGTGACTAGGATTCAGTTTTTTGATCTAACATTCAATTCAAGCTTAAAGATTCTTGTAAATTAAAACACTTCATGTAGGATTTTGGTTGTAACTAAGATTCAGTTTCTTTTCGTTTTAGTTGCTACTATTTCTATTTTATAAGTTCTTATCGGTTAAACCGAAAACCGAACCATTAAGGACTAAAAATCGACAAAAAATATTTTATTGGTTTAGCATATTTAAAAACCAAAAACTAATAAATCAAATCGATAATACATAAAATCGAACCGAACCGACCGATGCACACCCTTAATGGTCACAGTTAAAAATCGTCCTTTCATATCGGGCGTGACTATATTGATGTGATGTGTTAAAATGAAGCAACTAGTGCATGATATTTTTTGTTGTTTTTCCAAATTATTCATGGACCTACTTTTTAAATACTCCCTCCGTTTAAAAAAGAATGACATATTTTTTGTTTTAGTCTGTTTCAAAAAGAATAACTCTTTCCTTTTTTGGCAATACTTTAATTTCAACTTCTACATGACATGTTTAAGACCACAAGATTAAAGGGCATTTTGATACATTTGATATAACTTTAATTTAAGACCACAAGATTCAAAGGTCTTCTTTATTTTCTTAAACTCCATGTCAAGTCAAAATAGGTCATTCTTTTTTAAACGGAGGGAGTAACAATTTTTGTAGCAATTTTGGGGAGCAGCTATCTGCCATCTATCCAACTTTTTTAGAGTAATATTGAAGTTTTCCTTTTCGAAATCTAGGACCATTAAAAAAATAAAATGTCTGCTTGGAAAGTCATATATGAATTACATTTGATAGTAATTCGTGTAATTACACGGTCTGAACTTGTTGGTTGACGTTCTCATTCTTCTCCGTCGATTCATTTTGTTCATAGGGTCCTTGGTTTTGGCGTTGTTCTGATTTTTTGCTTCTTTTTTCTCTGTCAACTCCTCTTCCAATCTCCTAAAGTGGTTCATATAGTGACCTTTTAGCTAACTATGGAGTGGAATGCACATGCACAGAATAGTTCTCTACACCTCAACAATTACTTGTGGAGGCAAGGGAAGAATATAAAATGGACATATATACTTCAATTCTCCTGCTTCTCTTCCATGGGAAGGAGCTTGGAAAGAACCTTGTACCCTGAGTTTTTGTGTTTAGATTGAGCCATATTTTTTGTAAGCTTATCTTGAAAACCTATTACCCTGTAATGGATGGACTTGATCCATTCAAGTAGGTGAGGTATGTTTTTTGTAAACCCTCTACATATGTTACTGTTATTACTTCCAATAAAATTACATTTAAAGTCAAAAAGGCAATGAAAATGTATAATACTCGCATGAAATATGCATCTTAATTTGCAACCACACAACATCCAACAATGGATATTTTTTTTAACTTCATAACAAATTGGATAATTTTGTTCTTAAATACATATACAATACCTGATGCTTTCATGGATGTAGAGGTTGTATCATGTGGCAAGTATCAAGTACGCCACATCATGATGAGTGGATATTTTGTTTCTAAATTTATTTAAATAATACTTATGAAGCAATTGGTATGCAATGCACGTTGTCTGTTTTGATCATTTGATACACAATTTTACGCATGAATTTCTCCTCCATCATTCATATATAAAAACAAAGTTAATCAAATTTACTTATATTGTTCGAATCTGTAGTAGTTCAAATTGTTCTTTTGGATTACTAAGTAAAATCTCACAGATACCACGGTATATTATTGTCTACTCATATAGTCGCACGTACCTGCAACAAGATGGCTACTCCCTTATATTATTCTTATAGAACGTACCCAGCTCATTTGCTATTTTTAATTTACACAAAAGTCCTTTATTTATTATATTAATTAATGCATTGCATACACACACATATATATGCATTATAATTGCATGCATTAATATTTGATCATTTCACCAGTCCCAAATGAGGAGTTAAAGTTCATCCTCTAGCTAGTATTTGGGAATACAGGAACGACTAGCATCTAGCTAGACACCGTACCGTTGCGCAAGAAGCTTTCAATACCTCTCATCACACCATTCATAACAGACGAGGTAAGAGTAGTACTCTTGCACTGACTTTGACACCACTCTTTGGCGCAATAGAATTTTGTGATTCCGCACCAACCAGATGAACTACAGCACAATCCAGGAGGACACTTTCTACCATCAGCTTGCATTCCACATCGTCCTAGTGCGTATGGAGGTGGAGGTGGAGGTGGGGGTGGGGGTGGACATTGGCTTTGACAGTTCTTTGTACTGCAATACTTTTCTGTAGTTCCGCACCAACCCAACCAGCTACAACACGATCCAGGAGGACATTCTTTATAGCAACCTTGGTATCCGCACTCTCGTTTGCCTATTATTGGATTATTATGAAGGGTAAGAGTACTCTTGCACTGACTTTGACACCGCCCTTTGGCGCAATATTTTTCTGTGGTTCCGCACCAACCAGATGTACTACAACACAATCCAGGAGGACATTTTGTACCATAAGCTTGCCATCCACATCGTCCAGGTGGGTTTGGAGGTGGAGGTGCGAGTGGAGGTGGAGGTGGACATTGCTTTTTACAGTACGATGTGCCGCAATACTCTTCTGTAGTTCCGCAATAACCCTCCCAGCTACAACATGATCCAGGGGGACAATCTTTATAGCAACCTTCCCAACCGCAGAGTTGTCGACCTTCCGAATTTTTATCAGAAGGAAGAGAGAGCTCGTAGGCTGAGGCCTTACAATAAATTATTAAGAGGAACAAAGCCAGAGCCAAAAGGCTAATTGAGATGATAGGACTGGTTAGATGCTGTCTCACATGCTCAAATATATAGCAAAAATTTCAGGCGAATTCGATAACTCTAATGACGGTGTTTAATTCGATAACAGTTATTTCATCTACATTGACGGTGATTAATTCAATGAAGAATTTTTAAAAAGAAAAAAAAAAAAAGTTAAGTATTACTCCCTCCACCCCCTTTCACTCGTTCTCTATACTAATTAATAATAGATGCCCATTTTTACTTGTCCGATTTTGATAATCATTTGGTATCTATTTTACTTTTATTATTAAATATTATTCATTCTCCAACATTTAGATGACTTATAATTAATAGGGATGAAATAGTAAAATTACTCTTCTATTAATTGTGTGTGTCGTCAAGTCAAATATGGACAAGTAAAGATGGGAGAGAGTATTTTCTTGCAAAAACTATCTTCAAACAAACATTAAGACAGAAGAATTCTTTTAAATTTTTGCAAAAGCTAGAAAACTTTTCTTTCAAAATGTTTGATTAAAACCCAGTTTTCAGTTAATTTTTTTTAAACTCTTCTTCACATTTTTTAAACAAAGGCCAATTATTGAAAGCACATTATTAATTCGCGGCCCCTTGTGATCTCAAATATGTGACATATATTTAATATGATTATGAACTTTCAAAACAAACAATCTCAAATATGTCATAATCATATATGATAAACTTATCAATGATCACAAATAATTTTATATTTTTCTTGTAATGACCCCTACCTTGTTTATAAACTACTACTAAAAGAGGAGCATACAAGTAAATAAGGCCGCCATAACCTAACCTCCAGATTATGACTCATCATAGGAAAAAAATAAATACAAAGAAATAGTAGTTCTATATATGAAAAATACAGAGAGTGAAGAAAGCAGTGTTGCTGTAACAACTCGGTTTACAAACCCCTCTTGTTTTACTTCAACAATATAAAGGAAATTACAACTCAACTCAATATAGATAAACTACGAGAAACACCAACTACGAACTAGAAAGATTGAACCGAAATAGGAGGGATAGGGAAGAAGGAGAGATGAGAAACTCAGACTTAGAATTGGAGATGAGAGGACTGCAGATTTTCCATAACAACATTACTTGCCTTTCTCTTCTTCATATGTGCTATTTATCACACACCACACGGGTCCCACACATAATTTTCCCATTTTCCAAATTTGCCCTCGACCTCATAGTCTTGGCCCAAATTGTTCATAACAGTTGCTGTTACACTGATTGTACCTCGATCTGACTTTTTACTTTTGTATAATGTAATGTCACGTGACATTTTACATGTATGTTTGGTGGTTGTTTTTTTTGTTTTTTTTTAAATGAGAGAGAGAGAACTAGTTTTACGGATGGAGGTGAGAATACTATCAATTTTACTCGCAATCACTGTTATAAGTTTAACTGATCAAGTTTGAGCTTTATCTTGTTGATTGTGTGTGTTTACTCACATGGCTTTTGCAATTGCAATCTTCTGTTTCTGTTTTTCATCAGATATAGAAGTGGTTTAATTTTACACGGTTCAAGGAAAAGTGAGTGTAATCTAAAGGTTAAAATTAGAAGAAAGAACTTTTCCATATTACTCTTCTTCATCAAAAATCTACTACTAGTTGACTGTCACTAAGTAGATTCATAAGAAATTTAGCTGATGGTGGCAGGATTGAGGGAGGGTTAGAGAGTTGTGTAGTGTTTGGTTATTTCAGTGAAGACAAATCAAACTGTTGGCTATGTTTAAAATGTACCTTAGCAGATTGTGTGTGCTGTCCAGTGTCACAAAACAGGACTATGCAACATGTATTTGTGGAAGGGAAAGCTGCGGATAATATTTGTAAGGCTTTAGGTCCTCAGTATTACAAGCGACGTCAATTCTGATTTTATGGGAAATATGGAAGGCCTGGACTGCTTGCAAATATGGGAATAATAATAAATTTTGATCTAATTTTCTATGCTTAAGTGTTGAATACTCATAGGCTCGAAATTCGGGGTGTTACAGTGAGCCATATAATTTATTAAGGAAAAAACAAGACAGAGAAGTCAAATTCAGTTCCCTCTAGTACTTTTTATTCGATTACAACTCATCATAGGAAGGAAACAAACTAAAAAAATAATTAGCGCTATCAGAATTCAGAAATAGAAGAAATTGGTGGCTGTTCTTTTCATATCTAATAATGCAAGCCATAAGACAAATGTGGTGTCACCATTACACTAATTGTACCTCTGATTCCTTACCTTTGTATAATGTAACGTCACACGACATGCTACACCTCTATGTTTGGTTTTAAAAATAGAGAGAATAAGGAAATACTGCTCTAGAACTAAGAACTAATTCCTTTCACTCATGTCGTTTCGAGGAAATGAGATCTCGTGCCTTTCACTCAAGGCGTTTCTGTTGTTTCTGGTAATTAAAACAGAAAAAAGAAATGAACTAGGAAGGACCCCAACATCTCTCCATGTTTTGTCCATGTAGAACTCGTATCCCAAGTAGGGTGTCATAGTCTCACTCTTAAGCAGAATCAAAAAGATAAAAGTGATTTGCCAGGTAAAATCCTCGAGCTCTCGACACAATTTACACTACGTTGAGCCCTCCCTGCGAATAGCGGTATGAATAAGTCATTACTCAATGGAAACGGGCTGCTTAAACTTGATAAAACAACAAGGGTCAAAAAACCATGTAGAGTAAGCAATTGTATGACCTCACACCTAAATAAATTCTGTTCTTTTCCGAACATTTTAAAACCTCTTTACAGACACCAAAAACCTATTCAACAAAACTTTGAAGATGATAATAACTCAAAAAGAGGTGTACAAGAGTTCATTCATCCCCATCCTCTTCCTCGTCATCTTGGTCCTCATCATCGTCTGAACCTTCACTGTCCTTTCCCTGCATTAACAATTCAAATTAAACCAATGGAAATCAACATACTCACCAAAGCAATTATCTCGTTCAAGAACCATGTACAAAAATTGTTTAATATTATTCACAATGGAAGCAATTAGCATGTACTATATTTCCTGATCCCAAAAAAACCAACAGTGCACATGTAATAGGCCAAATGTTTATGACACGTGTCACGACCCTGTTGGGGCGTGACATACACAATGATTTGAAAAACTGTTCAAACACAAAAGTGGTGCGTCTTTAGACACGCTTTGAAAAGGTTGAGCGTGTAAAGGGTTCTCGTGTCGGAGAGGTGTATCACAAGGATTTGACCTCAAGGTTAGGGGATAAACTATGTGCTCTGCCTATATATTTATTCTGCAAAACATATAACGAGCATCAAAATAATACTGTTCAACAAGGACCCAGTTAACTTTCCCTCAACCAAACGATATCTCTATTGTGCGTATCCAAGATATTAAAGCCAAATGTCTGTCAATTATACAAGACAAATTTTTTGGGGTCCTCATTGCCAATCTTCAACCAACCATGTTACAGCATCGTTTACTTCAACAGAGAAAGCAGAGAAATGATGAACATTTTTTTGTTAAACAAAGAAATGATGGAACATTTATTATACGTCCTTTTACTTCAACAGAGAAAGGAGAGGCAAGTTAGGGACCAGGAAGATGAACATTCGTTATACATTTTGTACATCAAATGTCCTTGCCCATGTGTTGTTTGGTAAAACTAGAAACCGAAGTGAAAAGACGATGATTTCTTCCTTTCTATTAAGATTTGGACGGTTGACACAACCTCCAGTTTTATTTCATTTTTACTTCTGAACTGAAGGAAAAAAAGAACTCAATGGTCTAGCTACCCCTCCTGTCATCCCGAAATATGGTTCATTAGCCTCCAAAAAAACAAGTATTTCCCTATGCACTAGATTAAAGAATTAAGAGTCTATGTTACTAACAAAAAACATTAAATTAATTACTGGTAATATATAAATCTGCTCTCGTCATGCAACACTGCAACAGACAGACTAGTTTTGAAACTTAGCTGGCAATATCCACTGTAAAGATAGAAAAACTTACTAACATGTCCTCTCCCATCATTACCTATTTACACTGTCTACTATCATCAATCATTCCCTTAATTCTCTCTTCCTTTCTTTTTCAATTCTCTCTTCCTTTCTTTTTCATACTATATATCAGGGTTTTTTAAAAAAAATGTCAGTTTTAAGTTTTAAGGATGTGTTTAAAACCACATCCTTTGTGTTTAATATAGTCCTGACTAGATCAAAAAAAAAAAAATGTATGTGTTTAATATATAACATAAATTTTTCTTCAAAATATTTCCTCTCTACTTCATCTGAGGTAGTGGTATGGACTGCGTACACTTTACCCCCCCCCCCCCAGACCCCACGTTTGTGGGAATACACTGGGTATGTTGTTGTTTCTTCAAAATATTTCCCTTGTTTGGTCCAGTCTCAAATCGTGGAAAAGATTTTCTCAAAAAGATACAGGATGAGAATTATCTTTTGGTATACTTAGTTTTCCTAAATATCTCAGCTGTGGTGCAAATAACCAGTTAGATTTGGATCTAAAAGTCAAATCATCACACAAATGTGAAAATTCGAGAATTCGAAAAGAACTTCTATTTCAGAAAGGAAAAAAAAAAAGAATACAAAGATAAGTATTGGTTTGGGTACAAGAATCAGCTATATAGAGAGTTGTTTTTTTCATAGGCCCAATCCATAGTGTCATTGAACACTTGAAACATGAAACAAGAGAAAAGAGTACCCAAAAATTATATGAATCCATGAGAACAAGTCACATTTGCAATACAATGTCAGAAACTGAGCAGCTTTGCTATCCATTAAGGCTTTTGGTCTAATTTTATTCTGCTTCTGAGAAGTTGATTGGCATAAAATAGATCCTTTTCTCAAAAAAATAGGAGGCGTGGCATTAACCCATTTCAAGGTGGAGCTTCGCTAGTAATGGTAAGGGCAAATACAAAACAATTTGCTAATGGCAAGGTTATATATGGGTCAAAAGTCTAACAGAGGATAAAACCGAGCAATTTTGGATAGCAAGGGACAAATTTGAACCTTTTCTCAAAAGTCGTCCTAGGGAAAAGTCCTATTTAAGAAAAAGGGGTTCATCCCCTTGTCATATCAAAAGAAATCCTACATAATCATACAACATATTGTCCTTGGTTTAGGCAATCAACTCATTTAAACCCCTTATGTTAATTTCTTCATAGACCATAATAAACCCAAAACCAAAAAATATCACAGGATAGTTGATTGTCCTTGGTTTAGGCAACAATCAAGTAAGTAAGCAAGCATGTGCTTACAGTCTAGATAATGCTATCACAACTATTGCAATAATGAAGAATGAACTATCTTTACCTCATCACCACCTTCGTCCTCCTCAAGATCTTCTTCATCGGGATCCTGAGCAAAGTAAGACAAGCAATCAGAGATAATAAACCCACTTCCATGACAACAAGCAATCAGAGATAATAAACCCACTTCCATGACAAAGATTAATACAACATGGGAAACAAGAATGAAGATGGTAGGGAACTAACATTGTTAAAGTAAGTTAGAGGGTTCGGCCACAAGTCATCCTTGATTATCTCAGCAACCTGCAAAAAGGAGGGAGGGAAACAAAGATATAAGTTGTGAAATGGAAACTTCCTACAATTACTATACCTTAACCCCGGAAAATGTAAATCGATAAATAAGAAATAAAAATCTCAGTAAACTAATAGACACAAGATAAAGACGTTACTTCATCTTGAATCTCCAGAAAAACATCCTCGTCAACTTCACCATCGTCCTTCTGATTGACTTCACTGAACCAGCTAAAGAAACTGCACATACAAACCCCAAGGGAGAAATTATTTGAATGAGACACAATTTCTGCTGGTGATGTTTATCAAGTGCTACAGCCTACAGCGCAGACCAGAGAACTCGAGGCCACTGAGCATGTGATTCTTCCACTTATCACCATATAACTAACTGCCAATGAGAATCATCATGCACTTGATGGACTAAACTCAGAGTGTACAAAAGTGTTGCTAAAAGAGTGTCTAAAGAGCTGGCTGAATTGACTAAAAATTATCACCATCAATCGTAAAACTCGTGCCTCTGTTTCTCATCAAGGTATTTGACATTTGATGCAAACACGTTGAACTGGGTTATGTCTACAGTGACAGTATAAGATTAAGTTTGGCTCTGCATTACTTTGTGAATATCAGCAACTTCCTGTCCAATCCTGATTGGTATGAAAGCTAACAAAGTTTCCTATCAGCTACTAGGCAAATTAAGGTTTCAACCAATACAATCAAAAGAAGCAACCGCTTGCAAGTTGACAAACACGGTATGGAAAACCTACTTGTTAAAGTTTACGGGAACTTTCAAAGTTGATATCTGATATATACGAAAAATCAAGAGACCTTCTTAAGCTTGTCTTGTTAAAAAAATAAACCAACAGAAATGCTAAACAATAAAAAACTGACCTTTCCTCAGCAAGGGGTCGCTTGTTTCCTTTCTTCTCATGAGTAACTCCATTAGGAATGCCCTTCACAAGTAAAACAATATAATTAATGAGAGGAAATTAATAAGCCACGGATGATACACCTCTTAATAGAAAAATTGGCAACTCACCGTGCCTTCCATCCATTGTATTGTCGAAGCACTGATCTTTGTAGGCCCATCTTCAAGGAAGGTATAGGTCTTCGAGAGCTTTGTATTTTCAAAATAAGGATTTGAATTGAAGTTCTGTAAAACAAAGAGGATCATCATCAGTGCTCTACATTGATTTCTAGTAGAAACATTAGTTTCGTGTGGAGGGTGAACTTACAAACGAGATCGTATAACCCATTTTCACATCCTTAGAGTCTTCCACTTCGACCGAACTTAGAAACTTGAAAATCTAGCATGAAGAAAGTCACTTTTGTATTTAGATTCAGAAGCCAAACAGCTATACGAAGAACACAAAATTTTATAAGAGTTGGGAGTCAAATTGCCAATTCAACATTGGCCAAATCAGGGAAAAGCAATGTAGTGGAAGATTTGACAATTGTCTACTTTATAGTTTCTAATTTAGACCAAACCTTATGGTCCTCTTCAGTTAGAAGCTCCCCAAGAACAGGATGACTCAAGAACTGCAAGCAAATGACACAAGTCATAGATGAGAAGCACTTCAAAATTTCAGTAACATAGAGAAATTCAGGCTGGATCACTTACAGCCGTCAACCAGAAGTCAGGAATAGCTTTAATAATATCATTACGCCTATCATAGACTGGCTGACGGATTTGACCGTACTTTTGTTCAATTTCCAACACTTCATCACTTGCCTTCTCATTAATCTGCCAGTGAAAATTGTTAAAGAATTAGTAAATATGTAAAACCAAGATAAAACAATATTCTATCAGCATTAAGCACCGACAGGAAAGCTTCTAGCAAAAGTTTTTAAATTGATCATTCACACATCACGCCAAATCTCATCAGATTCAGTCAATTGTGCAATCACTCACCACTTGTGTGGAATGAGTACTTGAAAACCCAGCACCTCCAACAGAAGATAAAAGTTGATGTTTGATTGTTGAAACTGTCAAAAATAAATCCCCGAGAACAGCCACTCCACAACTATTATTAACAATATGAAGAGTGTCCTACACATCCAGAGGGGACAAGGTCCAATGGAACAATACAGCACATCGTGTTTAAGCTATGATCCGAATAACAGTACGCAACTCTCATGCTTACAGAGTGCCAAGGCAAAACCAACTCATATAAACACACTGTGAACTCATATACTGACTAAGTTTTCTGGTTTACTTCTCTATGTTTTTCCTATACTATTTTGCTTCAACTATCTATTTTAATATATTACTTGAGCGCTGAAATTTTTAATGCCAGTTCACTGGGATTCTCGTCCTAAAGTTTCTAGTATAGCATTTGCCCCCTAATACATCAAAACAACTGGACCAAAAGAATAGTGGAGATTTGCCTGTTCTTTGAAAATATTTACAAGTAAATTTTGTTGTCCTTTGAAATAAGACACCCCAACTCTTTTCTACACTCCTTCCTTCTTTTCCCCTTCACCTTTATCCTCCCACCTTTGCAACTCTCACTCTCTTTATCTCTCTACACAACCAACAATTCCAAGTGTACAATATTAAGATAACAATTGTCATTAAATAAACATGTATCTCCCCTGTCAAAATCAAACACAAATCTGTCCTTTTTACAACCTATATGCAAAATAATAGGAGATTAGGAGCCAACGCAATCCGCCATTTCACAGATCCTGCTTGTTTTAGTTCATAAGTTTACATCTTGGTCCAGTAATTGCAATCTTTTTATTTAAACTGTTCTTAATTATACAAGTACGCTCCAACCATGATTTAAAAGTTAAAACATTAATGGCTCCTACAAGAAAACGGGAAAATTTGCTAGTCCTTCAAAAGAGTACTTTTAAGTTTCTCACTGACAAATTGGAGCCACATTGGAGCCACAGGAAGACAAAAGGAGACTAAAACAACAAATCCAGTAGTACTTTCTACCCTACTCAAAGTTGAATCTTGAAAATGGCAGTTAACTTTGGAGGTAAAAAAGTCAAGTAGCAACCAACTACTTGGGAAAAAAGAAAAAAAAACATCCTTAGTCTTAAGCAAAATGATAAAAAAATTACAAAGTGTATAATTTCAGAAAATAGAAGAAGCTTTTAGAGAAAAAAAATTGGTGTACCTTTTCGAGTTCGTCTTGTATCTCTTGCAGTTTTTCAACGGACACAACCAGCTTGCCATCCATGCCAATTTCTTCCTCTGCATTCTCTGCAATTTTCTGCTTCTTTGCTATGTCTGCCCCCATGTTTTTTTTTTTGGGAGATAGGCTGCAGCTGCACAAGTGCTCCTTCTTGTGTTCTTGGGGGTTACGATGTCTTAAACCCTAAAGGGACTAAAACCCTTGTGTTTTATAAAGGTGGTCAAGTTTTTGGAAAGGGCGGGTGGGCGGGCGCGACTTTGTGTGCGACATTCAGTGCGAGCCCACAACTGGATAGTACTTTGGGATTGGATTCGGGAGTTAATGTTTCGGTTCGGCCTTGATTCTTCTAATAAATTTTTAATTGTACTAATTTTTCGATTACGCTACTAAACTTTTTCAAAATATTTCAGTTTTTGATTATTTTTTTTTAACATTAATACTGTACGCAACGAAATTTTATGTAAATTCAGACTAAATTCGAATTATAACTAGTTCATATATTGTGGATTAATATAATTTGATAATAAATATGGATTTAATTAATGACTTAATTTTATTAATTTAGACTACAAATGATGAGCCACTTTACTAAATCTAAGATATCATCTTATTATAGAGGCTCAATTTGGTGTCATGTGTCGAATGACGTGGCATGCCAAGTTAAGTGAAGGAGTCAATAGGATCATGTCACATGTCGAAATGATGCAGCATGCCTAGTAAAATTAAAGGGCAATGAAAACGCACCACGCGTATAAGTTGATATGTTCCAACCAATCAAGACGAAGATTCAAGATCAAGCTAAAAGGTCCTTGAATCCAAATTCATAAGTCAAGATCAAATTCAAGATCAAACTCGAAGCCCTTGAATTTACATTTGAAAAGGCGAATCAGAGGATTCATAGAGATTGTAACACTCACATATTGAAATGAATAAAACTATTGTTGCGATATTTTCTTATCCCGATTATTATTTTCTTGACTCGAATTTTACTATCTACAAATACGATTTGTTTTCATCTCAGATTTTTTGTTCCTGTATTTTTGTGTTCAAATCTATTTTGGGAAAAAAAAATCTTGAGTCAAGGTTCTATCTAAAATAATTTTTCTACGTACACCCCATCTCTCTAGACCCAGCTTGTGAAAACACGTTGGTATGTTGTTGTTATTGTATTAATACAATTTGTATATTGTGAGATTGCTTTTAAAACGTTTGTGTTGTTATTATGATTATTCATTTCTTATATGAAATAATGAAAAAGATCTATAATAACCCATAAAGATAGATTAAGAATCTATGTTTGCTGAGTAAACATTTATTTAAGAGATTGTATACACGTAACATTTGAGCAAGGTTTTGGATTAACAAAGCAGACGTTGCAAAAATATTATTTTGGTTGGACTTGGACAATAATGTTCGTCATTTCTAAACCTAATTTGGTTGGAACGACATTCATTTGGAGGTGTACCCAAATCCATTTCTTAGAGAAACAGAACACAACCATTTGGATTAACAGCCCATCTTGGGTGGGATTCGTGTTACATATTTGTATCAAACAGACTTCTTTTCTAAAGTAAATCAATTAAGTGGGAATTGTGCAGACTGGGTAGAGCGAGGCCCAACATAGGAATTGGAGTCACTAGGAAGACCCAATATGATCCACCAATTATAAATATTCTAAGCCCTTATATTGTTCAACTACTTTTACGAGCAGATTTAATCGAAACTAAAAATCAAGATCATAAACCATAGGTTATTCGTGAAATTTAATTCAATAAGTGTGATGTGCTATATTTTTCACTTCTATGGGTTAACAACATGTACGATTTGAGTATAATTATACATTTTTTTTCAAAGATATAAATAGTACTTATGGCAAGATAGAAGGATGCCCATAAAGTTGTAACAAGATAAATAATGGGCATCCGACCCTGTGAACTGATTTATTTCCCTATTAATTTAATTCATATTCTTGACAACCATGCTTATAATATGGAACTCATAGGCAAAAGAATAAAAAAAGAGAAAAAATTGAACATAGAATTTTAAGTTTATTAAACAGAGTGGTCCTAATTAAATATTAACATGGTCGTCCTCAAACCTTACATTGACATTGATACACAACTCCTATTGGTCCCTATTGAAGAAAAACATTCCATTGCTAGGCCTACCAATTTAATACTAAATGTTAACTCAGATCATACCTTAGTCACCTTAGAGAATTTTCATCCTCAAATTTTATGGCAGATATCCAAACATTCTTTAAAAGGCCCTCCAAACATTCTCTCTTTCAATGTCATAAGCTGCTAGTTGTCACACAGAGTAATTAATAAGCTTATCAGATAACAGCTAACACATAGTATACCGTAATCTTTTGATATTGAATAGTACTATTTAGTTTAGTTTCTAACTTTTTGTCTCTATTAAATCAATTAGGCCTATATATATCAACCACATGACTCCATATTATTGCTGTCTACTCCTCGATCACGACATGTAGCTTTTCTTCTTCTCTCTTAATCCGTATTAAAAATGGGGACCGTTGTATCGTGTCCCTTTATTAAAACGATATGTTATTTGTCACTGATTGAGCCTAATATATGCGGAGGTAAAATTTTCATCAAGAATTTTATTATTTATCCTATATAAATATTTTGACTTTGTATATATAAGTATAGTTTTTGAAATAGTTTTGGTTCATGGATAAAAATGCCCATATTCTATCTATCTATGCCTCTAATAGACTATGGTCTAATAATTAGTCCAAAAAATTCCTGTTTTTAAGTTTATTGCGCACCAAATTTCAGCCCAATCGACAGTTTTATGAAAGTGAGACTACTTTAAGATCTAGAGCCAGAGAGTAATCCTAGTCCATAGATATTTATATTTTAATCATTTCTTATATAATTTGAGCGAAAAATAATGAGTTCAGATAAGTCTATAGCAGTCGCCTCCAAAGAGAGGATTAAGGAAACCCGTCCTAATGGTAAGATGAGTACAAAATTAAGTGTTGCGAATGTGACTTGAGTCGATGGTCTATTAAAAATGAGTTTCTCTACCTTAGTAAGGTAGGGGTAACCTTGCGTACATACTTCTCCCTCCTCAAACTTTACTTACGAAATTACACTGGATATAATGTTGGTATACGAAATTACACTGGATGTAATGTTGGTATAATTGTAATGCGACTAGGTCCAAGCGCATTGAGGCATGACTGTCATGTGGTTATGTCAGCTGGATTGACATTTCCTTTTGATTCTTCCAATTATTGAACTCCTACTTAATTATTACAACATATATAATCATATACTAGTATATAATTCTACTGGAGTGTTCCTACTCACCACCTCTAGCATATAGACCCATCCTAAAATTATAATGTCACCATGTCGACGAGCTAAGAATCTTTTTTATTAAAAAAAATAATGTCAGTATCTTTTTTTGTGTTTTCAAATAGGACAATGGGAGCCACTAAAATTATAATTTAATGGCATATGCATGATGTTTTATCATATCCTATTGTTGTGTTATCCAATTAACTAGTTGGGGAGACGAGGGAGGACTGATATGAAGTGGCATGGTAGGACTTTGTTTAAATTGTCCAATATTGCACAGTTGAGTCTAAGGAGATATGTGATCATCTAAGCTATTAAAAAATAGGAGTACCAATTTTTAGTTACTAAATTATTATAATTATATTATATCTCAACATGCTCTCACACATATGGGGTTCTTTTTTAAAAAAAATAAAATTTATGGCCAACCATATGAAAATACATCAAAAAAAAAAAAAAAATTGATGGTGAGATTTGAACTTGTGACCTTTTACATACTGTGATAGCATGTCCAAGTGCGTGATCATCTACTATGAAAGCTTTAAGATGTTAAAGATCGAACACATTTCTAAATTTTAATTACTTATTTATGCTATGTTTCGACAGAGTCAACGCGCTATTTCATTTTCCAACTATTCAAATTGGGGAAGCAATATTAGATAGGAGCTCAACAATACTCCTATATTTGGATTAAATAGTTAGATAAACTTGAGAAGTGCACCCAATACATATAGAACAGTTCAAGTGGACATATAAGAAAAACATTTCAACGCGATGGAGAATAATATTACCAAATCTTTACCAATTTTGATTTCCTACGATTTTGAATTATTTTTTTCCTAACAAACATTAATAAAAACTTTGCCAAGGAACAAGGCAGACAGCATCACTTGAGGGCATAAGTTTAAATTCCAAATGTGCATCTCATTTTGAAGCAAGATTCTGTTCAAGTAGGGCCTTTTGAAGTTGAAAAATGGGTGCATGCCGACTCAAATATTTGGATTTGATGACTCTTAAGTGAGGCAAACATGTCTTTTGGAAAGTAGCCTAGTTTCAATAGAGATGCTCAAATATTTTCTATTGAATATCAGGAGAATATAAAGAAAGGAGAAACATAAAACAAACAAAAACAATAATACGATCTTTTATCTTCAGACAAGGGTGGCCTTGGTTATCTTTTTTGTGGTTTAAACTAGGCTTTAAATCTATATGTTTTTTATGTATGAAAGCTGTTGTGGCTTTTCTTGACATAAAAGAGACACATACTGATGACAAGATGAGTAGGAGCTGAATGGCAGTTGAGAGGAAGACAAATTAGCTACAATAATACAAACATTTTCTTTATTAAAGACAAGAAGATAGGGATTAAGCTATGATTGTACAAAGTACAAGTCCAACCAAACCATTAAGTTTTACACTCCTTTTACAATAAGAAAATATTATTCTCACAATTTACTGAACTAAGAGGAAAAATCATCTTTGTTTTGCTTTCTCACAAGCCTTATGCACAGTACTTTCAGCCACATTTACTGCTTTTTGGCTCTTGCAACCTAAAAGTCCCGTACCGGGGCGATTTTTTTGCACCTCTTTGCCTGCAGGGTTCTTGGTTTTGTTGGCTGCGTTTCTTGAACTTGCGTAATCACCAAAGCCAAAGTTCTTCTCATCATAATCTGAGATAATCGACGAGTAATCAGCAGCACTGGCTGTGACAACGCTCCACTCAATGCTGGCCTCACTTGGTGCATACTGAGTTGTCGGAGACATGCAGCTGCTAGACATATAATCACCTGATGTTTGTGTATTCACAAGTCCATATTCACCACTGGATATATTCTCAATTTCGAATAAATCAGAGCTAGCATCGCTAGCCATGTCATCACAGGCCGTGCTGCTTCCATTGGTGGTTGTAGGGAGGTTTTGGGTTTTAGGAATAGCGTCCCAAGTTAACATGGAGAGTTTCCTCTCTAAATTCACTGCTATATCTCCTTTTCTCATTTTGCCAGAGCCAAACACTTCCAATGACTTTCTTTGTTCTTCAATGCTTTGATTATGATCATTCCAGTGTGTTCGAACCTCAGTTCCACAAGGGCCAGAACTCAACGTGAAAGGACTCCTTACTCCATGATTTGATCCTGGCTGGGAAATTCCAAGGCCTATGCTTTCATTCACATAGACTGCTTTCTTGTCCAAACAAGGGCTTTGGCAGCTGAAAGTGGGCAAAAATCTCATTCTTGTCATCTTCTTCTGCTTTGTCTGATATACATGGCGCGGAAGATTTTGTAACAGGGCATTTTGGCTATTCCAGCTGCTTGACTCAGAACAAATGCTAGGAGTTCCTGACTGGGAATTGTGCTTCAGATGGGGCAGATCTACTGTTCCTTCGTGCAGTCTCCGGCCTCTATACTTCACCCCAGCTGGAGAGGAGGCCGTTCCATAATCCAGTTGCATGTTGAAGTACTTGTCAGCACCAAATATGCTAATCTCCTCATCTTTGGATTTGCTTTGTTCCAGTTGATTTGCATTACGAAAGGAAGGCTGTTGAGGAAATACAAAAGCAATAGTAGGATCTCGAACTGGAGCTCCTGAAGCCTTAAACGTGAAGTTGTCTTCCCCGGTTTTGAGATAAGAAGAGAAAGGCTCCACACGAGGATTGGCGTGGTTATCTTTGATGCTGTTAGAGGATGACTTTGCAGTAGCTGCCTTGGCAGTTTTTACTTTAGTTACAGAAAATGGTGTCTCAGGGGGTGAAATAAAAGGAGGCTCAACTGCACCCCCATTAAGTTTGTGTACAAAGCTCTCCTCAGGGTTGCTGAGGTAACAGGAAAATGATGCAACACGCAGTCCGGTTGCATTATCATCGCCTGACATGGAGACAAATATGTTTTTCCTTCCGGAAATTTTGAGCTAGACGAAAATATAGTTCGAGAGGACTTGTATGTATTTAATATCTTCAGAGGTATCGATCAAATTGGTTCATAGAAAGCAGCTTAGCAACAGATACAAAGGTGTCAAAATATTCTGGAGGTAGGCTTACGTTAAAGATGAAATTCTGATTGAAGAAGTTTTGTTTTCTGTAGGTTCTTTATGCACTCCTTTTATAACATTGGCTTTCATGGAATCATGAGGGAACAGTGCAGAGGTTTTGTGTTTTGTTGGGGGTGGGGTGGGGGTCCTATAGCTTTAAGGTGGTGGATCCTACATGTTTGGAGAAGCCTAATATTGACAGCCTTGTAATCTTTCACCAAATCTAACAAGATTAATCACAAAGACTTTACAGTACCTCAGATGTTCTTTCGACTAAAGAGATCTTCCATTCTATACCTAACAAGTTGGCAGTTTTTGACAGTCAATATATCCACAGGAAGAATGCATATTAGTTACATATAATAAATGCAACGGGGATTTATGGGAATAGCTAGGTATCAGATAACAAGAGGTTCAAAAGTAAACTCAGAAACAAAGACAGGTCCGCCACTCACCCAAAAGGTAGGGACTCAAGATAACACGATCCACACCATAATGAATTTTGATGTCTTTACAAAATTCAATAGGTGAATGATTTGCCTGCCCCATAGATGGTTAAAGGTTTCAATTTTACAGATTGATTGATGGAAATTTTGTCAGGTACATGACAAAATGTAGAGATGGTAGCTATTTCTCAAGTTCCACTTCTTTCAGTTAGTGAAATACTCAAGACTTGAAAAGTAACAAGATTTCAGTAAGATATTTGGAATATATGTAAGATATCTACACTAAATCTTAATCAGAAAATCATTTGGCTAAAGTCAACTGTTTCAACAACAGTAACCTGCCAGGGTGTGATTACATTTACTAAATCCCATCTCCCTATTAACCTCCATTTTGTAACCAGCTGATTTCAGTGTTTCCTAGATGTTTTGCTTTGGACAGCGCCTAGTTCTGTAATGAACTGTTTCACTGAAGATCACAGTTAGTTAGATATTCTCGTAGAATAGGACATTAGAAAGTAAACAGATTCCCAACCATAACTCATTCTGCTAAGCTGGAACTTATGAAGAACTGTTATAATACATGGTATATAGTAAAGTATAAACAAGAAAAGAAATTAGTAATGACAACAATACTACACAGATATCAAAATTAAGCCCTTCAATAAACAACCATTGAGGCATAACCGCATAAGAGATCTAAAACCTTTTCTACAAAGTAAGAAGGGGAAAAAAAAAAGAGATAACATGACAAACAGCAGAGATTGCTGGTTGTTGTTAACTCTGAACTCCCGCAGGAAAAGAATAATACTAACTCTGGCCAAGAATCAGATAGACAACTATCTGTGAAATAAGCTACCTTGTCATGACATTCACCGTAAGATGTTTGAGTTGTTATCTCCAACAACCCAGTATCTTTTGACAGCAAACAATACCTTTTTGGGGATAAGAGGACCATCCTCGTGATCCACCATTTTTGTTTTCCACCTCATACCAGATACAATTCTTTTTACTTGGCCAAGAATATCTTCATGATCTCGGAATATAACTGCGCCTTCTGGTCTAAGAATCCTGTCCATCTCTAGTAGAATGTCTTCAGCACTACATCTGCAAGTAAAGCAACTCAGATACAATAGCAGTAGTGGCATGATCAGAAAGTTTAACAAGATCTATCTTACTTCATCAAAAAAAGAAAAGTTAACAAGATCTAACTCTATGCGCACGTCGATAACAAGTCCTCTATTTTTATGATAACTAAAACTTTTTTTATCACGATCCTGATTACTGAAATTATTAGCAACGCCAGAAGTTTATCAACTTCCTAAAAGCTATGCAACCCCCACTCCCCCCCACCCCAACCACCCCATAAAAAAAAAAGAAATAGAAAGGTTCTCATAAAACTGTATCATCTATCTTCTATATATATGGTGCCCTCCTACCGCAAAGGGTTGTCTCCATGACAGACAATTGGCAGATGTTCAATCGAAATGTTCTAGCTTCTACAGATCAAGTGGAGTCTGAAGAACTTACTTGTCCTTATATAAGCTGAAGATCCCATTTGCATGAATGAGGTCATATGACCGAGGGTAGGTAGAGAAGGCTTCACACCTGAATTCAAAAGTTGGAAAGAAGATGACATAACAATAAGAGACTTGCAAATCAAGAAAAAGTAAGGAAAACTCAAGATAGCAAATTCACATGATACCAAAATCCACCCTATTCTTAAAAAAGAACACAAAAGAATTAAGAACGTCAGCACCAACAGAGAAGGGTTGGCTCATAATGTTGCAATTTTGGCATCAAAAACACAAGAAATCATGCAAAATCTCCCTATTAGATCGGACCTCGAGCTACCTATGATGTACATCCAAGATGGGGATTTAGAGTTGAATAAAGGCTGAGACATGCAACACAGAGTAGAAATAATATCTTCGATGTTATATGAAAGGACTACATAGAGTAGTAGGGGTGGGCATGGTATAGTATGGTACGGTATTTCAAACTTCGGTATGGTAAATTCGGTATTCGGTTTTTGAAAATACTATACCATTAACATACCATATTAATTCGGTATGGTTTGGTATTTTGAAGTTCGATTTCGGTATTTTGCGGTATGATAATCGGTAATCATAGTTTGTTCAATTTTGACAATATATACATATAATAGAGTATTATTATGACTTCGACTTTTTAAAAACACGTATCAATTACATCGTACTAACACATTACACATGTAGAAATATATATTAAAAAGAAAGAAACAACTCCTTTGGTTAATCAATTACATAAAAAAAGACATTTCAATCAAGATAAAGTAAATAAAGTTCCAACGTCTAAACATTTAGTCTTATACGAATATTAAGTTGTATATTTCTTAATATTTTGAAAAATATATAGGTTATTTGTGCAACTATATACTTCAGTATGATATTCGGTATATCATTTATAAATACCAAATACCGTACCAAATACCAAAAAAAATTAAAATGTTTACCATATACCATACCAAATACCATAATACCAAAAACATGGTATCAAAAATTTCGGTTCGATATGGGATATCGGTATATACCATGCCCACCCCTATAGAGTAGTGATAATGAATGAAAGTCAAACTAGACAAATTCCCTTTCATGTAGTCCTGAAAGAAACTACACAGGCATATGAAAAGCTGGTTGTATCTGAAGTTTTCCCCATCCTGGGCAGATCTATATTCCTCTCGTCTCAAAATCACTACAAAGGGCATGTACTGACTATTGTTATGAAGTAACAGGTTCAATCACATGCTGGATGAGGTGTTTAACCAGCTATTTTGCTATCTTTGTTCTGCTTTTGTCACCTTGACCTGGACTTACAATTATATAGCTATGTCCATTCTGAGTAACAGGTTCGTACAGTATCCTATCTTCAATATAAATTCAACAACAACAACAACATACCCAGTGTATTCCCACAAAGTGGGGTCTGGGGAGGGTAACGTGTACGCAGTCCATACCACTACCTCAGATGAAGTAGAGAGGTTGTTTCCGATAGACCCCCGGCTCAGGACAAATAACAATATAACAAGCAGAAAACATAAAAATAAACAATAAAAAGGGGTAACACACCACTAGATAATAAAAGGAACAAGACATCCACAGAGTAATACTATGAACTATCTATCCGAAATCACAAACATCACCAAAACACCACAAACAAGCAACTACAAGACACATGCATAACACTTATGACTACAGGTATATTGACAAACAAAACACTCTTCCCTACTAGTAAGGACGCACTCCTACCCACTAATCCTCTACCCTAATCCGCATCCTCCACACCTTCCTATCAAGAGTCATGTCCTCTATAAGTTGTAACTGTTCCATGTCATGCCTAATCACCTCCCTCCAATATTTCTTCGGCCTACCTCTACCCCGTCTGAAACCATCCATAGCGAACCTCTCACACCTCCGTACTAGGGCATCCGTGCACCGCCTCATCACATGTCCAAACCATCTCAACCTCACTTCCCGCATCTTATTTTCCACCAAAGCCACTCCCACCTTCTCTCAAATAATCTCATTACTAACCTTATCACTCCTAGTAAGTCCGCACATCCATCTCAACATCCTTATCTCCGCTACCTTCAACTTTTGGATGTGGAAGTTCTTAACTAGCCAATACTCCACTCCATACAACATAACCGGTCGGACTGCCACTCTATAGAACTTACCTTTAAGCTTATGAGGCACCTTTTTATAACACAAGACTCCCGAAGCGAGCCTCCATTTCAACCACCTTGCACCAATACGATGCATGACATCCTCGTCAATCTCTCCATTCCCTTGAATCATTGACCCAAGATACTTGAAACTATCTCTCTTCCGAATGTCCTGAAATCCAGCTTCACAACCACGTCAGTCTCATGTGTCAAATCACTGAACTTACACTTCAAGTACTTTGTCTTGATCCTACTCAACCTAAACCCATTAGAATCTAGGGTCTATCTCCAAACCTCCAACTTATCATTAACTCCTCCCCGGATCTCGTCAATAAGCACTACATCATCAGCAAATAACATACACCAAGGCACCTCCCCTTAATATGCCGTGTCAATACATCCACCACCAAGACGAATAAAAATGGACTAAGAGTCGATCCTTGGTGCAACCCAGTCAAAACAAGAAAGTGCTCCAATTCTCCTCCTACCGTCCTCACACGAGTCTTCGCTCAGTCATACATGTCCTGAATTGATCTAGTGTACACCACAGGCACAAAACACTTCCACAGATTCTCCCTGGGGACTTTGTCGTACGCCTTCTCAAGGTCGATGAACACCATATACAAGTCCTTCTTCCTCTCCCTATACTGCTCCACTAATCACCTCACGAAATAAATGGCTTCGGTAGTCGAGCAACCTGGCATGAAACCAAATTGATTCTCGGAAATAGTCACGATCCTCCTCCGCCTCAACTCTACCACTCTTTCCCAAACCTTCATAGTATGACTCAACAACTTGATACCCCTATAGTTGTTGCAACTCTGAATGTCCCCCTTGTTCTTATATAAATTGTTATGTTTATATTTGTAGGGCATGCAATGAGATTCAACGAATAACCATACGTCATATATCAAGAAGCAGTAACTACTCAATGAGTAAAATAAAAAGAAAATGCAATTACACTATCACTAACTGGAAGATTCAAGGCCTTTGTTTCAACGACAAGTGAGTGGGGAACATATAAGAAACGAAAAAGTAGTTATCATCATTTAACAACTTTAAGATATGCATAGTCACGGATAGAGAAACTAATCAGCTTGCTAAACATTTGCCTAAGAATTTAAACTAGGACAGCATCTGATGCAACTCCAACAAAAAAAAAAGACAAAGAAAAGGAACCATCTCTCAAAATAAACTTAACAGTCAGACAAATGAATTGTAACACACTCCTGTTTCCACAACATTTTTATCTTTACTTGTTCTTTTACATCTTACTGTCCTGAAAATTAAAACAAAGGAGGAGGAATTGATGCTACAGAGCAATGAGAAAAGATGAGGGAGCTTCATATAGTTACCAGTCATGGTATATACCAATCAGGCCTCGATCATATAACACACCAAGAGTGTCCCTTTCAGCTATAGTTGGCATAACATTCATGACCCATAGCTTAGATGATTCTAGCGCTGCAGCAAAATTTCCTAGGCCAGCATTCATATCCAGTATATTGCGATACCTCCTAGTGTCAAGGAGCTTGTTAACTCTCTTATAAGCCTTCACATGCTTCTTCCACAACTTGTTGTCCTCCTGGAATGATTCAACAGAGACTCCAGGAAGAGATCCACTTGCTATTCTTGGAGGAATAGCATTAAGTCTCTCCGGAAATGGCTTGAGCTCTCCACCAGAAACTTGCTCCGAATTGGTCGTTTCAGGATATGGAGTTACACATGCCTCCATCTTCTTATACCTATAGCAATATATTGGCTTAATATCATGTAATCAGATGGAAACCAAAAACTTTATCACCAAAGTTGTAGAGAACTCAAAATCCCCAGATTCCCTTTTATTTTCAAGAAGTAATGCTATTCAGTACTTTTAATGAAGCACTGTTGCACGCGTATTTCATAAAAGGCCATTTAGCAAACACTTTGTTGTTTCAACATATCATAATCACTAAAAGAAGGGAAGGGAGTAATTTTTGCATGGAACAGCAAGTGCTTGTAGGTAAGTAACATGCTTGGCCATAGAAGATGAAAGTCACAGGACACGGCAGCAAAATACAAGGATAAATATATTACAAGAGAACTCAGCTATTAGTTGGTATCCCCTTTGACTACTAAACGTATTTCAATGTAATCAATTACCTCTGCCACTCAAAATCTTTAAGAGTAAAGATTTGAACTAAAAAGAGTGACAAAAATTATAAAAGGCTTCCTGTATAACTTCTATTATATTTGCCAATTACAGCTTTGTGCATCCATTGAATAACACAACAAAGGAGAAGAAAATCCTCATTTATTTGGCCATTTCAGAACTGAAATGTTTGTATGAAAAAACCTTAAAGGTGCAAGGAGTTACCAGACATTTTCTGAATTCGAGTGGTCACATAGAGTTACACGAGAATCTCGTTCACTGCAGTACTCATAGTTCACTCGTTTTCTCCATATAGCTATCTCACCTTGCTCATACTTCTTTTCCCAGCAGAGAAGCTCAGCCATCTCTTCAATTATTCTTTGTTCCTCCTCCATCTCCTCTTTAGGTCGTTGCCAAGCTTGATAATTAGTCTGCCAGTTGATGGGAGGACCTGAAAGTATCCAATACCCCCCTGGTCTGAGAACTCGATCCACTTCCATCATGTACAGTCCACCTAAAAAGAGCAATTCAATCAGTAAACTTATTCTGGATAATCTCAAATTAGTTGGAGTCAGCTATACGAATATTGCACATCCATTCCGGTCTATTCAGATCTATTTTGTTCTAACATCAAATTAATTGTCTTTCAAGGTAAATAAGGGTTTCTCTGAAAGTAGAGGTCCTCCAAACATCATATTTACCCTACACTAACTTACAAGTAATTCACCAAAAGGAAAAGATCCACGAATACCAGATCTAATGAAAATGTTACAGCAAAACTATTTACCCTACACTAACTTACAAGTCTTTCACCAAACGGAAAAGATCCACGAATACCAGATCTAATGAAAATGTTACAGCAAAACTAAGTCTTAATCTGAAACAGTTGGTATCGCTAAGGTATCATAGACACACCAAAAGAAGAGCTGCAAATGCTAAACGAAAGCACATATATCCAATAAGATAGGTCGAGATCTTTCTAGTGGAGCAATCTCCTGCTTTGTGAGATTTATAGTTAGATTAGAAGATTGCAAAAAACAAAAAGATCCAGAAAAAAAAAAGATGCTCACTGTTTGCAGTCCACCGAATCAAACAACGTGAACAATGAGCCATATCAAAGGCCCTTGATGGAAATGGCAATTTCATGGTTCCAAGAACACCAATAACTGCTGGTACACCTCTTTCCAAAGCAAATTGGACTTGAGCTTCATGTGAGTCTCTTGGTGCAAATGACATGGCTATAACGTTTTTCTTGAAAAGGTATGCACCCCAACTAGCAACCTAAGATGCCATATGCCATTAATCAAACATAAAGAGATTGAATTTGGATAGAAACACACATCATTTATGATGGCAACAACAACAAAAGTAAAAGCTTTAACCTCGCAAAGGAAAAAAGAGGAAACCAAGAAAATAATGCAAACTACCAGCTTTCATGAAAATGGATCTCAACTAATATTGCGAAGGTAAAGCACTCACTGGAAAGGAGTACAACTACCAGATAGATAGTGCAAAAGAAAAGCAGTAGTTAAATCATCTGCAGTGACGCTAAGTGCATTAACATTTTTAGAGCAGTAAAGACGGCTAGTAAGAAGATCAGAATATATTAATTGTAAGTAGTAGCTAGAATCTCCCTTAAAGCTAGATATCTGCTTAATATTTTGTCGCCTAGCCATAGCAAGGCCTACTCTTGTAATGGAGCCAACATACGTATTTTTGTAACCCTGCATCTCTTTGCTTCCTTTTTATGAAACTACTTCATAAAAAAAAAAAAACAGAAATATATTGGCAAAGCTTTAACAAGTTTCTACTCACCCCACATCCCGTATCCAATGCAGTTCGAACTGTGCCATTGTCCATTGGGATCACAGAAGCAAGCTGGTCAATATACGCATCTGCCCCAAGTGGAAACTGAGTTCCGCCACCTGGAAATCTAAGTAGATCACCTTCATATTGTACCCAGTTTTGCACTGCCTTCTCAACTATTAAACTTCTATGTGGTGCATTTGCATAAGGTACATAGTCACGACTCTTCGGCCATGGAAAAGGAGTTGTATAACCTTTTGGGGCTGGAATAAGACAATGCAGCTTCTCTGCCTCTGGAGGACAATGTCTCTCCCTATAGTTCATATTTTCTCTAGGAAATGCCATTGCTCGATTTTGATCATGACACGGTGTGTAATCAGCATATTGCTCGCCACAAGGTTCAAACTGCTTGACTTCCAGTTTGGGATCATCAACCACACCGCTTTGATCACCATGATGAGTTTCATATTCTAGATTGGAGAGGATGCTGCAGTCTTCTGCCTTCTTTGTTATCTGAAGAGCTCTGCTGTCCCCCTTCCCGAAACCACCTCTTTGCCAGACTCCTATAAGATAGAAAAAACAACAAAGACCGACTACAAAAAATATTGACGCAGGGCCTCTGCTTCTGTTATCTCCTGGATTTCCTTTTATTGCCATGATTGACCTAGAATTGTAATTCCAGATTTCAGATGACATGGAAACAATGAAAGAAAATAACTCAATAGTTGTCATGGATAGTAATCATTGAGCATGTAGATGAAGAGGCTGTTGACTACCCTCAAATTAACAAACATATTTTGCTTTGAGAAATATGATCAAGCGAGAAGTAATTCTCGTAGGCTGTTGACTACCCTAACTATGCAAGCACTTAAATATTGTCAAGACAACATACATCCTTACATATACAAGTAAAAAGGTACTCCTCTGTTTCAATTTGCTTGCCTTAGTTTTCCTTTTTAGTCCGTTTAAAAAGAATGTCTCTTTCCTTTTCTTGACAACTCTTTAATTCTAACTTTCCACATGGCATGTTTAAGACTACAAGATTAAAAAACATTTTGGTACATTTTACATATCTTTAATTTAAAAACATAAAATTCAAAAGTTTTTTTTAATTTCTTAAACCCCTATGTCAAGTCAAAATCAGACAAACAAATTGAAATAATAAATAAGTAAATGTACTTTGTTTGCAATTTTATTAGGTAAATGTCAGTGTAACTAAGTACCAATTCTCACGACGATCGGAGCAAAGCACAGGGTTTCCAATTTAGTACTCTATATATTAGATTAATACTAGCACAACATAATTCTACTAGTGAGGTTTTTATCATCCAACATCATAGATATTCTATCAAGAAATGAAAATTGGTTTTTTTATAGCTGAACTACATAAAGATTTCAAGTCCTATCCGAATTCCTGAAATACTACTCCCTACATTTTAATTTGTTCATTCAATTCAATTTTGACTTGACACGAAGTTTGAGAAATTAAAAAAGGCTTTTGATACGTAGAATGTATCAAAATATCCTTTTAATTTTGTGATCTTAAACTTGAAGCGTCGATAAAAAGGGACTAAAAAAGAAAGAAAGTCTAACAAATTGAAATGGAGTGAGTATTAAACAACTACTCTACTACTTAGGTAACATAATTTTGTGCAAGAATTGACTCGATACACACCAAAAATAAAGAAAAGAAGTAGAAATCTTACGGATCTTCAGGAAGCAGGAGTCTTTCGGTTCCAATAGGATCAAAACATTGTTCGATTAATTATGATGTATCTCAAAACAGTACAAAAGTAGTAACTATTTATTTGATCGCAATTTACAGTAATAAGTGGATGTTGAAGCAGAGATTATGGAGACGAATTTAGTTCGTGAGAGTTAATTGTTTGGAGTATACATCACTGGACAAACTGACAAATCCGATGTTTTCAATTATCAGCAAGTTGGTCTTATTTTTGAGGCATCGGTTTTTACTAGACTCTTTTGACTTTATAAGGGAAAAAATCTAATATACTCGAATGAGATTCATTGTTGAGTAGTAGCATTTATTTTCAGATTATGTATTACTGCGAGTTAGTTGAGAGGGTCTTTTGGCTCATTTTTCTCGAGTTAGTTTGACTCGATAAGGAATTTAAAAAAATAAAAAAATATTTTTAAAATTTATAATCTAAAATAAAGCATAGATATTAGTTAATCTGACTATAAATTATTTTACTATGGAAAAAAAGTATTTTGAAGTTAAATCATTACTAAATATAGAAATAAGTCATTCTTTTTGTGGCTGGCTAAAAAGAAAAATGAGTCATATAAATTGAGACAGGAAGAGTAGTATTTTTGACATAATGCATAAACAAGCCTTTTATCTTGACCTCGACTGACATATACACCTTCCAACTTTGAATATGCACAAATAGACACTTAAACTTATATAAAGTTAAATAAGTAGACACATGAGTCCTATGTGTCATCCACACATCTGTGTCTGTTTGTTCAACTTTATACAAGTTTAATTGCATATTTATGCACGTCCAAAGTTGTAGGGTATAGATGTCAACTGAGGTCAAGATAAAAGACATGTTTATGTATTATGCTTTTATTTTTCTTTACCGGTTTGAGAAGTCAAAAAAAAATAAAAAAATAAAAAAATTAAAACAATTGTGTAAGACGGAAAATATTATTCTGAAAAATGTTTATTAAGAAAATTTATTTGATCATATTAGTTTCCAGTGCTTTGTTCCTTGAATTACTGAAGGTTGTCTTTTTTTCTAGAGAAAATATATTTTCATTAAAATAAGAAAAATGACTTCCACTGGACAAAAGTTATTTTAGGAGGAAAATGGTTTCCATTGCTTACCTGGTATACCTGACATTTAACAAGCAAAGCCTATTTGGTTTCGATAACCTTAATTGATTTGGCAGGGATGTTTAATTTTACTATCTACTTACTTCCGATTTGTAGAATTTGTTGACATTTTCGGACACGATTGAGGGTTTATTTGAGAAAAAGTAATATTGTAAATTAACATGAAAAAAGATATTCAAAAGTTGAAACTTGAAATTGTATTTGAGAAACATGTTTAACTTTTGTTGGGGAAAAAGTTTCTTTTACTTCGAAAAACTCAACTACAAGTTGGAGGGAAAAATGACTACTATGTCCGGAAAGGCATTTCTATATAAAAGGCTCAACTTCTTATCAAACAATAAATTGTCATTTCACTTCAGAATCTTCTAGTGTTTCTCATAGGCAAATCTCAGAGAACCAAAAATGCGCAAACTACGTAGTCGACAAAAACATGTCATAAAAAGTTGCAACTTTCTTGTATACAGTCATAAAAAGTTGCAACTTTCTTGTATACACATTTTCTCAGCTCATGAAGAGCATCTGTTTCATTGAACACAGATGACAATTAAGTTCATTCGACGTCTAATCTCCCCGAACAAATATTTGCAGAGGATTGTTTTCTTGATAAATCAGGACTTAAAATAGCAAAAGTTTATAGGAGTAACTTTCTACACACTGCGCCGCAGAAAGATGGCATGTTTGGAGGTGTGCGGATGAAGAGTACTCAATTGGCCAGCTATTTACCTCTCAATAGTAATCTAAGGAACACTCAAAGAGTCATCTGACGTCCCGACTGTCCTATTAACAGATGGCTCATGCCATGATCTGCTATTCGAAGATCCATGTTGCTTGCCCTCTACTATCAAGCGTGAGTGTTCACTGGTATCATGTTGCACTCTCCCAGTAATCTCCAAGCACAAGCCACTTCTGGGCCCTTTCTTATTACTCTTCTCCTTGGGAGTTCTCCTGGGACCTGGATCCACAAAGACGGGTTGTACCTTCAGGTTTGGGTTAGGTTTAATGCGGGTTGCTTCCTTCTCTTCGGCTGGTTTGAAGAGAATTCCACTATGCAGTTCTTTAGTGGCTTCATCTTTATTTAAAAGAACCTGCAGAAATGTAGATTAAAACAGGTGTTCAAGTTGAGATATATAAATTTACTCCACGCAATAAGCAGGTGTTCTTCAGGTTATTACAAAAAAGTTACAGGACTGATGCTTATCCACCAAGAAAAAAAAAGGTCAGCCCGGTGCACTAAAGCTCTTGCTATGCATGGGGTCCGGGGAAGGGCATAACCACAAGGCTTTATTGTACACAGCCTTACCCACATTTCTGCAAGAGGTTGTTTCCACGGCTTGAACCCGTGACCTCCTGGTCACATCGCAACAACTTTACCCGTTAGTCCAAGGCTCCCTTCCTCATCCGCCAAGAAAAAGAAAGAAAAAAAATACAAAAGTGTAATCCCAAGTCCCATGCCTAAACAAGAACTCACAATACATAATGCAAACCCAACTAAATATTTCAAATACGCGAAAAAGAATACAAGTGATAACACTGCAACAAGTGACTGTCGCGCCAAACACAAACAGTCAGAAACTGGGGATGACGAAAAGAAGTGAGGTTGAAGAAATTTCTAACATTTTTTAGACCAGTCAAAGAGCAGATGGTGGAATTGCATGAGAACCAATTGTAGTGATAATGGATCAATACTCCAATGCAACTTGTGACTAAGCCCAGTGTGTATTTTTTTTTATTTTGGGCTATGAAGCTCACATTAGAGCTTGATTAAAGTCAAAGCCAGACTTTGGATATCTAATCTCTACCAACATGCTATTTAACACTGACTATGATGCAGCATCAAACGGTAAAAGATGACACTAGTTTGTCCCGATGATTGAAAAGGCAAGACTAATGAAATTCACAAAAGAACAAGAAGATAAGAACCACTTTCTCACCCTCCACGGCAAAGAAAAAGAACACAGAAAGAAAGAGAGGACAAAAAAGAGAAGGAAAAAGATGCGAGCACATCTTCCTTGATAGCAATGAAAGCAAAACCTTGCGGCCAACGAGGTCAAATGTCATAACGACTCTATTTCGTTTGTCACGTTCAGCCTCTTCTATCTCCTCTTTCTTTTTCTTCAAAAGTTCCTTTTCCTGTTGAAAGGGGAGAAAAGAAGGATCACGAACATAAGTCAGTGTCATCATAGAATCCAAATCTTGAAAAGTGAAATGTTCTCACAAACAGTACACTGCATACCTCCTTCGACAACCAGCTATTTCCGTCAATCTCGTAGTAGTCACTTTGGTCATCAATAACAGTCGTACGTGCTGCAGAGTTACGATCATATTCAACTAGCCTCTTTGCATAGGCTTCAGCTGCTTCCTCAGCATCGGAAATTGGAACCGGACCTTCATCTAATCCAGCATACGAACTTCCTTCCTTCAGCACAAGTGCACCACAAAAGTTGCAAGGCCCTTCACCTTCCTGTTCACAGACTATCTTTCCACAAGATAAACAATTGCTTATCAGCCTGTGTCGACGGGCTTGACATGAGCATGGCTTCCCCTGTTGAAATACGATGGACCCTTTTGCAGCCTCAGCAAGAGAAACAACTTTCTCAGATTTTTTCTTTCTAGAGTTTCTTTGACTTGCTTGGGATTGAGGCGCAGTTGTTTTTGTAGAGTTTTCCTGACTTCCTCTCTGTAGGTTTCGTCCATTTGATGTCTCAGCTGTGCTCTGGCTTTCCTGCTTACTTGAGGCTTTACTTTCTTTTGGTGCTCGCACTTGTTTTTTAGTTCCAGCTGCCAGACTATCACCTGAAGGAGGCTTTACATATGCTTGCAATTTGGAAGCAGAAGTACCTTGAGTAGTGTGGTATAAACCTGAATGACCTCTCCGTCTCATATACTCATCCGTCACACTTTTTCCAGCTTCCGGACCTATGATATTCTATAGAAGATTCAGAAAGAAAAGATATCAGTAAATGAATCAACAGTCAAACGGTACCAATAAGAAAAAGGGCCATACATAATCCTAATTGCATGGCCATCTGCAGAGAAGATCTTACAAAAAACCATGTGCTGATACATGTGAAAAAGGTCTTGTCAAGATCCCAATTAGGATTGTTTTCAAATACCAAATGAAAAGGTAATCATTCACTTTCTAACAGGTGGAAGGGAATGGTACACTAGAAAGATTCATCAAAGAAGCTCCTTCACATTAATCTACACATTCTCTAAGTATCAAGAAGACTTAACGACATACATACAAGAAAAAAACAAACTATCAATGAGCATTAGACATCAATTTTTTATAAATGATTAAAATGGTTTGATCTCGTCTGATTGAAAAGGAGTGGACATGAACTGAGGCCATCTGACTTTTCATCATCTCAACAATTAAAATTCCCACCAGAACAAGGCTCAGCTAGCAGAAAGAATTGGGGCAGCACCTGTCACTGTACATAATTTGACTGCTGCTTAGAGGATATATATATGCATATAGAAATTAGCCATAACACTGGAATTTGTAGGGATTTTAGCAGCCAAATAAAAGCAAATATTCACAAATGTCAAAATGTTGAGAACAGTGTATAGTTGTTTTACTGCTCAGGAATATTCATATAGTCCTGCTGTAGGCAAAAAGCGCAAAGATATGTTTGGGCTTTAAGAGCAAAGGCGCAATAACAAACTCCGAGTTGGTGAAAAAAGCAGGAGATGAAAAAAAAGTATATAATGTAGAAATGTGTCTTTAAACAGAGACAGAATCATATGAGCAAATGAATTGAGGAAAAAATGCAATTCAGTGAAATATTTGAAGCTAATCAATGTCAACAAAGGGAAGCCCTTAAGCTCTCACAGAGCGGATTCCGAGGAAACACCAGACCACATTGGGTCTACTTTACGCAATCTTATCTTACATTCATATAAGAGACTATGTCCAAGGTCAACCCCATGACCTGCTGGTTACACGATAGCAACTCTAGCCGTTGCAGATAGGCTCCCCCTCAAGTAAAAACAATTTTAATCAAGTTCAAAAATCATTTGAAATTTTTTTATCAAGCTAGAATTCAGTTCTTTTTGGTAAATACTTTTTAGCTAAATTTCTAATTTTCTACACCAACAATACTTCCATATTCATTCTTTAAAAGTTGTTTTTCCAGCTTCTATTTAGTATTTACTACAACCTCTTCAACACTGAGTCAATGGCCATCATAAATTTTACTTGAGAAAGCAGTTACAGAATGGTCCTTGCTGACAAAAAGAGTCAGCGCCTTTGTCACTGTACCAAAATGTTACCATCTTTTTCTTTTTCAGGATAAAATGGAACGGTTTAGTGCCAACTTTTTAAAACAAAGACCATGGGCCTTATAAAGTTAACTTAATGAAGCTGTTAGCTGATGAACTTTGCTAAGACGCACAGTCAGCGTCAGGAGGCCTGCAACGAAACACAGCCTTTTTTCTTTTGTTGGCTAAATTGGATCAGAAGCCTTATCTCAGAGAATTGCGCCTAGTTTCAAGGTTTAAGTGTAGATTGACAATACTGATTAAAAAGCAAATTTCAATAAGTTTTCAGATGTTCTTTACATGAAGCATTCTCAGATTTCATTAAAGCAAATAAACAATCAAAAATGGAGAAGAGAAATGCTAATGATAGTGTTCAAAAGGATCTACACAAGCACAACATAAGGAGTTGTTTCACTGCCCAAAAGAAAAGGGAGGTGAAAGTTACAAATTCATTTGCATTCTTGTTGGATAAGGTGCAGAATTATGCATATCTTTCATTATCCATTTAAAATGGCGATGGATGTAAAATCTCAGCCTAGCTGTATCGCCTCATTATTTTAGAGTTTCAAGTGAATTAGAAACAAGTCCGCAATTTTTTCAATCACCAAATACTTATAAATTGAGACTAGATCATCCGAGTACATGTTTAGAAAACATGGCCCAATCCTAATGTAACTAACAAAAGCTTAACAGCCAAACGAAATAATCATGATAAAGTAAATTAGCCTAAAGAGAACGAGAAACAGAACAGACAATAACAAGATAAACACAAAGTTCATCCAAAAAAAAATAAAAATCCACAGGAAGTCCAATCAGGTTTTCAATATACGTTATCCCTTGAATCTAACAAAAGACCCCTTGATCTTCAAATGTCTATGAGTATAGAACATCTATCAGTGGGTTTTTTTTATAAGGTAGATATTTTAAGGTACCAAGATGGTACAGGACAAGAGACAGAAACACAACAAAACAAAAGCAGCCTCCTATACTCTTCTTCCTAGCATATCCACTAAATCCATATATTGGTTCAAACTCTCTATTAAGCTGTCTTTACTCCAGAAATACAAATTTTGTAAACATCTATCCTTAATTCTAGAAATGTGCGTTCTCTGCCCTTCAAAGCAAGCTTTGTTCCTCTCTAGCCAAACTGTCCATAAGATGCACAACGGAATAGTTCTCCATATCTACTTTATCTCTTTTGGTATCACCTGCTCTTGCCATCCTTCCAACAAATCTTTCACTTTCCGAGGCATCACCCAATAAATACCACGAAGATTTATGAATAACTCCCAGCATTCTCTAGAAATTTTATTTATTTTTTTTTGAGAAAGGTAACAGTTAATCTATATATATCCACAGGTCCACTACATCAAAATAATGTAGTTCCCCTACAAAAGTGTAGTAGTTACATTGAGTCCTATATCTTCTAGATTACAACCAATCTATAGCTGACTGATCTAAGACTACCTGTTTACACCATTCTCTAGAAATTTTACAATGGAGAAAAAGGTACTCCACGGTTTCCTGATCTTCTTGACACAGGAAGCATCTACTACATAGGTTGAAACCTCTTTTCTGCAAGTTATTTTGAGTTAAGCATGCTCCCCAAGTTGTAACCCATCCAAAACATGCTACTTTAACGGGAGCTTTTGTCTTCCAAATCATCTTCCAAGGCCAAGAATTATCCCAGTGACCTGACTGTTTTATCAACATACTATAACAATTTTTAACTGAAAATTTCTTGTCTTTACTTGACCACCAAATCAGGGTATCCACCTTGTTCTGATCAATATGAACCGATCCCAATTGTTGAAGCAATTGACAAAAATCAGTCATTCAAATTTCTCCGAAACCATGGCTGCCAACCAGTGTTAGAATGAAATTCCGCAATACTCTCATCCTTTTTAGAGGAGAAGTTGAACAAAGTAGGGAGCTTATCCTTTAAACATTCATTTCCAACCCACAAATCAGTCCAAAATCTAACTTTTTCTCCATTTCCCACCTCCAGTTTGGTAAATAGACTAAAGTCTTCCCAAAGTCTGCTTATGTTCTATCAGTTATAAACCCCTACCCACAATTATGGACTTCCTACTTAATTGGGGAATCTCAGTAGCTCAGTAGCTCAGTTGGTTGGCTACCTTGGCTACCCGAAGTTTCACATTGTTAGCAAAGGTTCGATTCCCCACCTTGTAATCCCCTCCCTCAATTCCCTTTCCCTTAACCCTACCCCTACCCCTGGCCACAATTTTTTTTTTTTAAGAAATAAAATAAAGGACTTTCTACTGAATTCATAACACAAATTAGCAGAAAAATCAATGGATAATTTACCCATTTGTGTCCATTTTACACTTGGTATTAAATACTTGTCACCATCCAATGCATTTTCCAAAGCATTAAATTTATTATTTTCAAAGGGTTATATAGTAAATTATTCCTATTATTTATGGTTTCTTAAGGTGTGTCAAGTCAATAGTGAACAAGTATTGTTGGACAGACGGAATAAATCAAAATTGGTCAAGAAAAGAAATCAACAGCACAGAAACTATAAACACCATATAACCTATTATAGATGGAGAAAAGGGGGGAAAGATTACATCAAGATATTCTTTAGCATAGAGAGGAGGAACAAGCTCGCAATAGGAAACAAGCCCAGAAACAATTTCAGCATCTAAATCAAGACCGCTTTCTATGTTGGTACATAGCTCCATTAACGCTTTTTCCAGCCACCGCCCTGACGATTCCATTCCCTCTTTCTCTTCTCTATTTTCTGTGTGTTCTTTCTTGCCTCTCAACCGCCTTCTGTATATAGCTCCCCAATTTTGTGTCATAGTATATGTTAATGCACTTAACCACCTTCGAGTCTGGTTTTACACACTTTAACCCCCTAATTTTGGGAAAGAAAAAATTTAAAACAAAGATTTTGTCTTATCTCATATTAAAAACTTTTTTTTATGTGCAGTGAAACAGTTTGGTTAGTGCCAAAACGTTCTTTTTAATAAAATCAAAGGTTTTTATATAAATTTATGACTATGCTGAATAATTAGGTAGGTTTTAAATCTTATAAAAACAAATCGAAAAAAGATCCGAATACATTTATATATGTAAAATATGTTTTATATATTAAGTTTAAATAATGAAACATAAATATTTTGCTTTGGGTCTAGGTTAATGAAAACGGCTACAAGTCAATACGTAATTAATATCCGAAATCTCCACTCCAAAACCTATTATGCTACTCCTGTTGAACCACAATGTAGTATTATAAAACAGCACCCAACATGGGTGTATTTGCCATGAATTTGGATGTAAAAAAAATGTTACTTCTCTTGAAACTAAACTAGGATGTAAAAAAAAGGTTACTTCTCTTGAAACTAAACTAGTTCTGACATCTTGAATAATTATTTATAAGGTATTCCAATGATCTCGAGACAAGCTACAACCAACAAGGTAGTAGATAACCATCCTCTTTAATGATTTAAATTTCTCTAATGGGATATAAAGTTCAATTTGTGTGAACTTTCCTCTTTACCTGATTAATTTCTTTCCATTTGTGTGATCTAGATTTTGTCCTTGCTTAACTTTATTTTACATTGCTGTAAAATAGCGATATGAATCTCTATTCTTGTTGTCTTTTATGTTCCCTTGATTCACCAACCTTTAAGCAGTAAAATATCTAATTTTGCACTCTTGTTGATATAGTGAAGTTGTTCCTCTCCGCCTGTGGACTAGGTCACACTGACTGAACCATGTTAAACTTGTGCCTTCTTTATTTGCTTGCTTCAATTAACTTCTTTTTTTTTTTTTGATAACTGTGGTGTCCGGGCCAACATTCGCACACCTCGACTAAATCCACGGGATACCTCCCACCTCCCACCAGCAACAGTTACTAGGTAACTCTGTCCACCCAGGCTACGACAAGACAGATGGGAAGAATCACCTAGTGTTTTTTGCCTCTCAACCCACTTCATTTGCCACTAGGGCACACCGTTGGGTTCAGTTAACATCATTATCAACTTACTAATGTCTTTGCTATTGTCATATTAACCTTGTTTGGCCACTACCCGGGTTTCGGATCCTAACAAACTAACATAGTGATCAAACTATACAGAGAGATAAGTTATCCCTTTAATCTAACAAAAATAACCCCAGTCCATCTATCAGTTATAAAACCCTCTACTGAATCCAGAACCAAAATGAACTAATCATCAAAAATCGGAAGCAGTAAAAGAAAATCAACAACACGGATACTAAACAAACAAACTAACAGGACGTAAATGATAGAGACGGAGGAAGGGAAGAAGGTTACATCAAGATATTCTTTAGCATCGAGAGTAGGAGCAAGCTCGCAATAGGAAACAAGACCAGAAACAATCTCAGCATCTAAATCAACACCGCTTTCTATGTTGTTACATAGCTCCATTAATGCTCTTTCCAGCCATTGCCCTGACGATTCCATTGCCTTCGATTCTCTAATTTCTCTCTTCGATTCTCAACCGCATTATATAGCTCCCCAATTTTGGGTCATATTGTATGTTAATGCACTTAACCACCTTCCAGTCTGGTTTTACACACTTTAACCCCCTAATTTTGGGAGAGAAAACAAATTTAAAACAAAGATTTCTTTTTCTTTTAACGGCATGCATTAAAAACCTGTTTTTATGTGCAATAAGATACTTAAGTTAGTGCAATATGGTTAACCGATTAAGACTTACGACTAAAGGACTCCCTATAAGCTATAATCTATAATCTATATCTATATATCTATATAATAATAATAAAAAGTAAATTTTTTTTAACTTTTTGCCCTTTTCCTCAAAAGACAAAATTATTATTTATTATTTTTTTAAATAATTGTTATTTATTATTCTAATATTTAAAATTAAGTATTTATGATAAAGTACACGACAATACAGTCCTAAATTATCGTGCCGTTTATTTTTGTATTCCTAAAATTACCATATGAGTTCAAGTTTTGGTAAAATAATAACTCCAGTAAACTTAGTCCTATTTATATTATAGCAGAAAAAGAAAAGAAAAAAACCTATAATCGATCACTATTATATTAAAAAAAAATTCTGTTTGAAAGGACAAAAGGAAATCCTTACTACAATTTAATTTCAACACTCAACAAGTCAGGTAACTATCGTGATACTGTTCTTAAGTTATTTCAAGTTTCTACTTAGATTGTACAATTAGATCCATGTGTGTCACACGGGTTACATTTGTTTTGAACAAGCTATATACACTTGCTTACAATTGCAATTGATTTGGGTTTAATTTTATTTTCAGAATTAGAATGAGATGAAGATTTTTGTCAACAAGATTGTCGACTTCAAAGAAGGGGAGATTTTTCTTCTCAAAGAGGACTAAGGAGAATACAAGGTTTGTTGTTTCTTTCTTTTCTACTGTAAAACTGCAACATTCCAAAAATTTAAATTAGATTTGAATTGTCAAATTTCGTGTGATTCGATCCAAGCTATGTTAGATCACATGTGAATTCATGTGTTGTAATATTTAAATCCAATTCACACCTATCTTACATCTTCTCTTCTTATTTTCAGAACTAGAATGAATTGAAGATTGAAGATTTTCGTACACAAGATCGTCGACTTCAAATAAGAGAATATTTCTCTTGTCAAAGAGGACCAATTAATAAAAGGATTATTATTTTCCTCATTTTTTTACTATAAAACTGTAACACTATGAAAATTTGATTATTCTACTTGATCTTTTGTTTATTTTGTTTAGTGGTTGACACCAAGAGTTTTGGTTATGATTGACTAGCCAAAACTAAAAGAATACACACTAGATTTATCATGATTCCTTCTATGATTGTTAATTTATTATTAGCAGTGTTGTATTATTATGCTCATATATAATGTAGTTCTTTTTTTCATTTATCTTATTATTGTTTAGAATGTGTTTTCGTTTATCAATACCAATATAATTTTGACTTTTGAAATCAATAATGAAATTTTGTTCACTAAATTTAATTTTGCTCCTTAGTTGTTAGTGTGCGGGTGAGTTATCATATTTTCTTTGAGTACAGTTTTTATCTTAAAAATTTTATGTTATTTTTTTAAAAAGGTTTTGTACTTAATCCTCTAACTTACACAATAATTTATTTTTTTAATACATTTATTATAAATTAACGCGAGACACACGTGCAAAGCACGTACGCTTGGCTAGTAATGTATTAAAAGTGTGAAGACCCTTAGAAAAGTGATTTAAACTTTTTACCCTTCATTAAAAGTTTATGCTTAAGACAAAATCGTCTTTTTTACTATTTTCTTTTAATTATTATTTTATTAAATTAAGGACTCCTGAAATATATGGGAAGAAACTTAATAAAATAAATATATGAATCCTAAATATATGAGAAGAGATATATATAAAGTTTTTTGGTGAAGATTTTCTAATTCTTTTCTTTTTTTAAGAAAATGTATAATTGAAAAAGAAGTTATTCTTTCTTAGCAGTAGTCTTCAACTTGGCCACGTTGATTTCTTTTTGTTAAAAAAAATCATATTCTATATCTATATCTAATCTATCTAATCTATCTATCTATTTAATCTATTTATTTAATTATATTAAAAGTGTGAAGGTGCTCAGAAATATTGTTTGAACTTTTTGCCCTTCATTAAAAGTTTCTTCTTTAGACAAATTTCACTTTTTCCTCTAATTATTATTTAATTATATTGATTATAGTTGAAATATTTAGGATTTTAAAATAGATTAAAATTCTTATACAAATTCTTTTCTTATTTAAATTATATACCATAATTAAAAAACCTTCCAGTTTTTTTGTTTTTTTTGTAGGGGGAGGGGAGAGGGGGGTTCCCGGGAAAACTTGCACGCCAATCAACTTAACTTTTATTATACTTTTATCCAATATCAAATAATATTTGTTTAATAAATAATTTAACTTTTTAGGGTATAAAGTTCACTCAATGGTTGGGGATATTTTCATCAATAAACATTCTGCAAAAGCATAAAGCTCTATCACGAAATATTGTTCGATTATTTTATTCTTTAAGAATAAAATTCACATTAAATAAAAATATGATCTATTATTTTCTAAATATTTATGATTTTGAAATTAGCTAATAATACTTACTAAATTTTTATTTTAAATAATCATAGGTTATACGTGCGAGGTACGTGGGTTTAAACTAGTAAATTTTATAAAATAATCGCACCATCAACACAATTTTCGGCCTGCAAATTGGACCGTAATACAAATGAAATTTTTTATAAGAATTGAAAAAAAGAATCAAATATATTAAATTTTAAAAATAACTCCAAATGACAAGATGGCCGAGTTGGTCTAAGGCGCCAATTCCAGGTACTGGTTCGAAAGGGCAGGGGTTCTCGAATCCCATTCTTGACATGACTTTTTAAACCTGGGAACCAATTTTGTTCTGCATATACTATGCCATCTAATGTTGTTCTGTCTTTAGTTCAGAGTTTTTTTTGGGGAACATGACCATTGTTTGCAACAAATTTTAATTTATGGAAAATAAACTTTAACCACAAATAAAATATGATGAAACATAGTTTTATTGATAAAAGATGTGGGTACAATTCTGTTCCTCCCTTAATTCTTCTCTCTTGATTTTCTCCGTAATTCGAGTGCCATTAGTAGCGTATTTCTCGAATATAGGATGATCTCTTTGTGAATATCCCATGATTTTGTGGGATATTGGAAATATTCGAGATGCTTCTTCAAGGGAATATGATACCCTTTAAATAGACATAATTTAGGGTTTAGGGTAGATTAGCCTCCAAGCTAGGTTTAGGGTAAAGTAGCCTCCAAGAACTCTAACAAAATTTGAATTCCTCTTGTAGAGTTCCACAAAATTTTGATGTCTACAAATACCCCCTACTTCAAGGCTTGTCGGCGTATAGACTTGATGAAACTCAAAGACGAGACTTGAAGTACTCTTCCATCTTTGTAATTTTTTGGCTCCAGATTTGCACATTAGATTTGTGAGAGAAGAGATGAAGGGCAGATTTGGTCCCACTGGGCATGCCAGAATTTGTAAGACAATAAAATTTGGAACCGAAAAAATAATAATTGGGACAGAAAAATATGATGAAACATAATTTTATTGATAAAGAATGTGGGTACTATTCTGTTCCTCCCTTGATTTTTCTCTCTTGATTTTCTCCATAATTCGAGTGCCGTTAGTAGCGTATTTCTCGAATATAGGATGATCTCTTTGTGAATATCCCATGATTTTGTGGGATATTGGAGATATTCGAGATGCTTCTTCAAGGGAATATGATACCCTTTAAATAGGCATAATTTAGGGTTTAGCGTAGAGTAGCCTCCAAGCTAGGTTTAGGGTAAAGTAGCCTCCAAGAACTCTAACAGAATTTGAATTCCTCTTGTAGAGTTCCACAAAATTTCGATGTCTACAACCATATCTTTTGATTTGTATTGTAGCAGTAGACATACTATGCGAATCAATTTTGTTCTATCCAGAGACATGAATTAGTAGAAGCAACAGTCTATCGAGCTAAATATCTCATCGTCTGGTGGAGTTAGAATTTTCACTAAAGGGGTTCGAAACATAAAAGTAAACACACGAACTAACCGAAGAGGGTTCAGCATCTATTATATATATCTAAAAATAGTTTTAACTATGTATAAATAGTGTAATTTCTCGCCGAAGGGGGTTCGGATGAACCCTCTAGGAACAAGCTAGCTCCGCCCACACGTCATCCATGATCCCATATTCACAATCTATAATAAGCTTATATATATAGTAAAAGAAAGCATACCAAGTCATTCTACTAATAGCACAAAACCAACCTAGAGATTACGCAGCTTGTAGTTAGTGGAAATCTCTATTCAACATTCAAATAAAAAAAGAAGAAAAAGATATGGAAGACGAAAACAATAAAGTTATACTACATGGAGTGTGGATAAGCACTTATGCGAAGAAAGTGGAGTTGGCTCTCAAAATCAAAGGCATAACATTTGAGTATGTGGAAGAAGATTTGAGCAACAAAAGTTCTTTGCTTATCCAATATAATCCCGTCTATAAGAAGGTTCCGGTACTGCTTCATCGTGGTAAGCCTGTTTCCGAATCACTTGTAATTCTTGAATACATCGATGAAACCTGGAAGAACAAGCCTCGATTATTACCAGAAGATCCCTATGAAAGAGCAAGAGTTCGTTTCTGGGCTACGTACTGCCTTCAGGTCATATTTTTATGCTTCTTTCGTGTGTGTTATTATATGGAGAAGAGTCATTTTTCATTGGGAAGTCGTTTTCTAGTAAGTATTTGGTATGACTGGAGTCCAATAAAAATATTTTCAAAAATTGACTTCCCTCACTGTGGATAGAAATCATTTTTCGTGCATCTTGACTTTTAACTTCATACTTTTTCAACTAACCCTTGAATATTTAGTAATCTTCAATATGTGCAGTGAACCTCTATAACAACTTTTCATTACAAGAAGAATCGATTCTCATGCTATGTTATGTCATATATGATATATATGTTCTCTATAACAATATTTTGCTCTAGCAGCCAAAAAAATATCCAGATAAACAATGCTGTTATAAAAATATTTGAGTGTATATTGTTCCCAAAAAGTATTTTTCATGTCTCACCATCCAAGTACCAGAAAACATTTGAAGAATATCTTCCATGGAACATGACTTCGGTCTCACCTAACACATCACTGCAGAATGTTTTGCTGACAAATTGACCGTCGTCGTAACAAAACACACACTGCATATGTTACAAAAAATACCACTTCATCAACTTGGTTGGTTTTAAGATTAAATGATTGCAGATATCAGACATCCTGAAGAAAGCATTCATTTCAGCCAAAGATGTTAAGGAAGGAGCATTTGATGAATTCTTTGAGAAACTAAAAGTGATGGAAGAAGGAATGAAAGATTTCTTCCCAGGGGGAAGGTCTATAATCTGCGCAGACAATTTGGGACTTCTTGATATAATGATTGTGTGTTCACTTGGTACATATAAGGCAGCAGAAGAAGTACTTGGAATGAAAATCTTGGACCCTGAAAAGAATCCATTTGTATATTCATGGGTGAACACTCTGCTTGAGCTGCCTTTGGTGAAAGAAACTCTGCCTCCACATGACAAGGTTGTTTCAAGACTTGAGTTCATTAAGCGAAATGGCTTCACGTTTCAATCCAATATTTTGAAATTGTAACGGAAGAAGTAACCGCTAAATTTTGTTGTCATGTGACCAGGAGGTCACGGGTTCAAGTTGTGGAAATAACTTCTTGTAGAAATGCAAGGAAGGCTACGTATGATAGACCCCGGTCATCCGATACTTCTCCGGACTCCACGCATAGAGGAAGCTATAGTGCAACGGCTGCCCCCCCTCCCCCCTCCCCCCTCCCCCCCTTTTCTTTTTTTAAAATGTAAGAAGTACTCATGGTTTTATATATGATGAATAACTAAGTTTACTTCTTGATGTAATTAACTCAATATTGCTTCAACTTCTTTAGTGAATTTTGAAACCTATACATATTCTGTATCATGAATTGAAGCTTGACTGACACCCCCAAACACAAAGCTCCCTCCCACTCAACACTTTCGTGTTCATTTTTAGTTTCTTTTTTGGCCCTTTATTAGTGCTGAGTCCCTAGCACATCGGGTGGTACTTGGGATAATTTATCTCCTTATAATCTCAGGCAATTTTTAGCTCATAGAATTAGATTTTGGGGTGGAACTAGACCTCAGATTCATCTTTTTATATACACTTCGTCAATACTATTATACAACAATAGATGGGGGGTTCGGGTTGGACTGAAAATCTCGAGTTGGACATAGTCAGATTTTCGAATCGCAGAAATTACAATCCGCTAGGTCATAACACTTAAACAACCTCAATTCACCTAATAATTTGCTTCTTAGAATGTATAACTTTCTACACTTAATAAAAGAATGAGTCCACCTAGTTGCCCATGTATAATTCCATATTGGATTAATAATATAATGAATAGAGTTGTGAGGTATTTACCTATTAGATCTTTAGAAATTGGACTGATTAGTTTGGGCACATATAATATAGATAAGGCTGAATATGAAATATAAAAAAAAATATTGGATTTTCGGATATCCGAAAATTCGTAGTACTAAATCCGATAGCCAATCTGAAATCTACAAATTTCAAAAATAAAATTCATAATCCAAAAATTCAAACCAAATAGCCAAAAAAAATCTGATTTAATGGTCTAGATTTCGGATTGGTTCAAACTATGCCCACCTCTGCATGCCTCCTCCCACATTGTCATGTGTACCACATGCAATATACCTGTACTTTACATGACAAGTTGATTAAGTGCTTGATTAATGTCACCAACTCGCATCAATAAGAGATTAATTATTTGACTATTGCCATAGTAATGAGCATTCAATATGAAGTATATATAGTGCCCACTAATTAGAATCTTTCCACCTCCATCCCCGGAACCTGATAAGCCTTTTTCCTCGACAGTGTGATATGTCAGTTAATATTGAAGAAAAAATTGACCAAGCACATAAAACCATTGCACGTGTGATGTGTAAAAAAGATAGTTCGGTGCACTAAAACTCCCGCTATGCGCAGAATTGGAGGAATGGCCCAACCACAAGGGTCTATTGTACATGTGATGAGTGACAACTGACAAATTGGGGCGGAGTAAGAGTGCAGGAAGCCAGTTTTGATGTTATAGCTCTTTATAAATTTGTTTTTATTTTATGTCCTTTTTACAAAATCTTCATTTTATACGTAAAAGATATGAAAAAGTGATTCAATTTGTAAATGTTCCAAAGCAATGATTTTCACGCTTTAACATATTTGAGAGCTTATATGCGCCGTGTCATCACTAATGGAGAGGCACAAGCGAAAGTAACCAATGATGTTACTGAAAAATTGAAGTGGGTGGAAGGGCACATGCAGTAGTATCTTTTCTAAAATGGGGCATGTCTTTTCCCAAATGGGAAGCCATTGGTTGATGGAAACAATCTTGGTTCTAAAATCTTTATTCCACGGCGTTGGGCCAAATCAAGGTAAAGATATTTTTAAGAACAACCATATATCTAGTGTATTCTCATACAGTGGGTAGTGGCGGAGCCATCTTTAGGTCAGGGGATGAATTTTCTTCGGCGAAAAATTATATTATTTATATACGATTAAAGTTATTTTTTATATGTATATAGTAGATGTTAAACCTCCTTCGGCTAGTTTGTATGTTTACTTTTTTTGATTTTGAACCCCCTTAATGAAAATCCTAACTCCGCCACTAATAGTGGGGTCTAAGGAAGATACAGTGTATGCAGTCCATACCATCACCTGATGTAGAGAGGCTGTTTTCGATATTTTTAACATGATATGATATTATCTGTATTAGACTAAGTTCGTGCGATTTTCTCCAAAGGGCTCATACCATGAAGAAATTCCTAGACATAGGCTCCCAAATTATTCTGTTCGCACACCCAACACTGAAAATTTACGGATTGAAAAAAGAAAAATAGGATACCGCCTAATGGATATGTAAGCCCTGATGTCGATCGACAAATAGATAAAGACCGTCATTTGAAGAAGAAAATATAATATGCTATTCTGCCCTAACAATTTTGTGTTGGACCTATTGGTACAGGACAAGTATTACTTTAGCCAAGTAACTCTGATTTACCTGCAATAAAGAACTAGAAACGAATTAATTCCTTCCAAATTCGTAGTGTCTTGACTATAATGGCCCCAGCAATAACAACAGCATAATGTAGTCTCCCAAAGTGGGGGTTTGAGAAGGATAGAATTTACGCAGATCTTGTTCCTATTGCAGAGGTAAAAAGACTATTTCTAATAGACCCTCGGCTCAAGGAAAAAAAGTCTAAAACGATCCAGAAAAAGAATAAAAAGAAGAGGAAGCAACTATAATGGCCCCAGAGGAACCAAAATAACTAAGTAGGCGTTTGGCCATGAAAATTAAATTTTTTGGAGTTGGAGTTATATTTGGCCATGAAAATAAATTAAAGTTCTTTTTGACTTTTTGTGAGAGAAGTAGGAGTGAAAAAAGTGAAAACAAGTTTTCACTTTTTCGAAAAAAAATTTCACTTTAGTAAAATAAATTTCATGGCCACACACCAATTGTTTTCACTTTTTTCATTAACGTGAAATAAATTTTCAGAAAAAAGTGAATTTTTTTTATGGCCAAACGGGTCCTAATCTTGAACACATTTAAATGGAGATCGCTGTATGGTCAGCCATTCTGATCTAAAGACTTATCTTATACAGTATACGTCGTTGTCTTACCTTAAATTTTACTACATCAAATAAGCTGTAGTTCCTTAGTGATGATACAGTTTACAATCTATAAAATAGTCTCTTGCATTTTAACACAAATAATTGACATGAAAGTCATAACTCATGAACCAGGAAACAGAACGAAAAGATTATCTACTCTTTTTTTCTTTTTGCCCTTTGTGTGATTCCACCACTGATAACAATCTCAATCGAGTGACTAAAATCGTTATCGAAAATGTGAAATTAAACAACAAAATTAAAGGATAGTTGAGATATAAGAGATGAGAAGTGAAGAAAGAAAGACTCAATTGAACAACAATTAAACCAAGGAAAAAAGAGAACTCAATCAACTGTACGAGAAACCAAATTGAATCCACAATATGATAACTCGATGATCAATCAAGCGAAGAAGATAACACAAGCAATTTGAGAATCCACCCTAATCACTCGATCTAAGCTAACAATTGGAATTGAACTCAACTACTATCCTAACCTAGAGTAACTAAATATCAAGTCTATTCAAAACAATTCAATCATCCAAAATCTAAGCAAAGAAAATGGCTAAGACAACTATTTATAGTCCTTGCCTTTTAACAAATAGTCTATTACAAAAAATAGCCCAAAAGTGACTATCTAGTAAATAACCCACAAGGGTCTTTTTTGATTGTCCAAATGACATCTTGATCTCCCATGACCTTGTTTATTTATTGCTCCATGGCTTTCCTCCGGGCTCTAAGCTATCATCCATATGTAGAAGCCCAACTAATGTGCCTCATGCTAATCATGCTCGTATCATCCTCCCCTTTTTAAAAAAGATTCATCCTCGAACTCGAACCTTTCAAAAACATGAGAAGGACAAACAACAAACATATCCTCATAGCATGAGGGTTAGCACAAGGGTTATCAATCATACCAACTTGCCAAGGAGGCACACATTTGACATACAACCAATTATCCTTTGTATTGAATAAGATCCATTTATCATATAAGGTGCAAAGGAAATCACAAAGGTCTTAATGGCATCAAGAATCTCAAGAGATGACATCACATATACTTTAGGAGCCATAAGACACAATTATTTCATTGCCTCATGATAAGACCTCACCAAAAAAAGTACAATTACCCATAAGGGTTCATTCGGATCAAAGAAGTAAAAAACCCACATATCTCTACCTCCATACAAAACAAATCTCATAGCATCATGGGTATCATCATAAGCAAAAAGGTAGTATAGAAAGGTGTGAAGCACACTATTCTCATCTAGGGTGTGCCAAAAGATAAGGACACCGATAGATAAAAAGAAACATTCTAAGCACAAAACAACCCTCTCTATCATACAACTTTTCAAAGAAAGAAAGTGCACCAACAAAGCCATGCTACTAAGGAATCTATTAGGAATCAAATCACTCCATATCAAATAATACTCCCAATGAATTGGGGTCCCTCCTATCATAGTATCAAGCATGCTTCCAAGAGTCCCATTTGAAACTTCAACTTGTCCAACCCTATGAAGGTGACAAGGATCTTTCAATATCCATGGACTCTTCCAAAAACAAACAAGCAACTTAGCACCCACTAGTTGTGGTCCACACAACTTAAGCACAAGTGTGTCAAACAAGGATGCAAGAATATAGGAAGCTCCCAAAATAGGCAATGACACATTTGCCTTGGGGTTCACAAGCATGAGACCACATTTGAGAAAAGGGTAATTATATGCAAACAAGTAGTAAAGAAAGGTGTTACTTAAATGAACTTCATCCAAGGTGTGCCCACATATAGAATCACCCTTTGATCCACAAGCATTAAGGCCTTGATCAAGAATGGGGTCACACAAGAATGAAGGGGTTATTGGAGAACATACACCCTCTTTCTTTTGACCACTAACCTCTCCAATAGACGTACTATCATCTTCCAAGAAGAGAGTTCCATCTTCGAAAAGTGTGTCATCATACCATAGTGGATTCTCAATCACTTGGTAGCCTTCAAGAGGGGCTACACTTATATCATGCCAAGACACACCACTATGCATTTCACCTTCATTAGTCATGTTAACATCAAACAAGATATTATTCTTAAAAACACATTCCACCTCACAATCCTCATGAGAAGAAAAAGGAATGGAATCACAATTCAAGGATTCATCATTTAGGTGCAGTGACTTCACATGACTATCTACATGACCAACTATATCAATGTCAACACTAAATTGAGGTTCCTTAACTTCATCACAAAACTCTTCATTTAGTGGGTTATTATTACATATGAGTTGATCAACACCAATATCAATTGATAATGAACTATCATTCAAAGCACATGTATCAACACTAGGTGGACACAAATTGATCTTACTAGAAGAATCAATTCGGTCATTAATAGGATCAACTAGTGTATCCACATTCTCAACATGCATATTATCAAAACATGGCAAAGGATCATATGACAATGTACTATCATTCAAGGCACAAGTGTCAACACTAGGTGGACATAAATTGATCTTACTAGAAGAATCAATTCGGTCATCAATAGGATCAACTAGTATATGAACACTCTCAACAAATACATTATCACTATGTAATAAGGTGTCATTAAGATGATCACAATTCAAAGGATCTTTAAGCTCAAACATATACATGCCATCACTTACACTCAATTGGCTACTAGCCACAGAAAGATCTTCAACTTTTGACAAAGTGTAAGGTTTAGCTTTGTTACCTTGTATTTCATAGAAAGGATTGCATTCACCTTGCTTTTCAATATTGGAGAACATTTGCTCATTTGAAAAGCTTTCCAGCATCTCATGATTCTTCATTGCTCGAGGTGCCTCACTAGGCTTGTCTCCAAGGATACCTGCACAAGAATCTATACAACTAGAAAAGGAAGAAAGGTTACAAAAGTTAGTATAAGATTATGACAATCCTCTCACATCACTACTCACAATCTCTCCTTTTTCCACTCTAGAGTTGTCACATATCACACCCTTACTCCTCTCAATCTTTTGTCTCTTAATCTTATTAGAGTTAGGACAAGTTCCAAGAATTCCTTGGGAAGGGTTTGGAGATCCTTTCACCTCTAACTTCCACTTTGGATTGCTAGGAGTAGCCTTCATTTCATTCATCGGATCCTCTTCAATCACATTTCCACAAGGAGTAGCTTGTTTTGCTTTCGAATCCTTGGTATTAAGCTTGGAGACCATTTGAGAGGTCTTGTCAAGAGTTATTAGCATAGAAGCAAACAATTTGTTCATCCTCAAAGTAATAGGATCCTCAATTGTGAGTGGTTCATTTGTAACTTTTGTTTCAAGAATCCGTCTCTCCCTATCATACACATCTTGAGACAATGAATCTCCTCTACTTCTATAGCTCATTGATCTTTCCATCCTACCTCCAACATCATTACCATAAGCATAGCTAGTCACATGGGAATAAGGATAAGATGTACAAGTTCCTGTACCATAAGAAGTAAAGAATGTTCTTTGCCTATGGTCCACACAACGTCTTCGAATTGGTTTCGCCCACACATCTATACCCCCTCGACTAGGATAGTAAGTAGCACAAGATGAGGAAGGTAATTTATCCTCACAACTTTCCCTTCTATCACAATTCTCCTCAAAGAGTTCACATCGTCTTCATCACCATAGTGTGTAATATGAGAACCCCCATACCCTTCATCTTCACTTTAAAATTCATCATAAGATACTTCTAATCTTTCATGTTCATCATAAGAGCCATAAGTTTCATGCATCTCATATTCATCTCCGGTGTAGTAATTCTCATCACCATGTCGATCATAATCTCTTGAACCATCATATCCTTCATAAGATTCACGATCATACTCATGAGCTTCATTACTTTACTCACAAGCACTCAAAGAACCCTAATGTTGCTCATCATCACTATACTCATAGCTCATGTCGCTACAAGCATAGTCACTAATGTCATCTCCACAATAATCCGAAGCTATGGATGACATTCTCCCTTATATCACCTTTTGTACCTACAAAACTAGCAAACAAGTTAGTACTAAAAGTCTCACGTCACTCATATATGAGCTCTTAACTCATCTTCTATGGCTTATTTTCTAGATTGATAGGTTAATAGCCTTGCTCAATCAATTCAAGGTTATCAATGCTTGTGGAGGAATGGATTTTTGTGACCCGTGAAAGAAGGACGACTCAAATAAAACTAAAAGAACTTGAATCAAGAATTTATCTACGAACTAAGATGAGAAAAGTAGAAGAAAAGAAGCACGAAAGAAAACGGACTAAAAAAAAACTAAGTAACAAAAGTAGAAAAGTTACTTGTGTTGTTTAATTTGAAGAATCAAAATAAGTGATTTGATATTTTAAAACTACTTAACAAGTAATTAAATATGTTATTACTTGTTAATTAGTTAGGAATCGAAGGAGAAAGAGAACAAAAAAAGAATTACGAAATTTGGACACTTAGAAAAAAAAGTTTAGGCCTTGAAGAAGTTCATCACTTTAAAGAGGTTTGATTTGATGATTAAAACTAGGGGTGTACATAGGTCGGGTTGGTTTGGTTTTTCTTTAAAATAGAACCAAACCAATCATGTCGGTTTTTTAAATCTATAAACCAAATCAAACCAACATACAATCGGTTTTTTCGGTTTCGGTTTTATTCGGTTTTTTCGATTTTCTCGGTTTTTCGGTTTTCTCGGGTTTTTTTTACAATTACAATGTGATTGAAGTAAACATCAAATGTTTTCACTAAAAGATCAAAAACATTGGGCATAGTCAATATTGGGCATCAATATATATCCTTCATTCAAGTAGTTCCAACAAAAAACATACAGTTAATCAAAACGAGTCATGAATTCTAGTAAAAAAATATTAGAAGTAATCTTCAAGCACCATGATACACCACGATACAGCTGCCATATTTTCTTCATCCAGACTAATCGATACTCAAAGGGACACCCGGACATTCTGAAAGGAAAAAAAAATTATTAGCACTCAAACGTGTAGTTAGATATTAAATCACTTGTTAACTTGTTCAATAGCAACAAGAATAAAGTTATTTCCAAAGCAGAAAACTAAGAGCAGAAACCAAAAAACTAAGAGCAGCCACAAGTATAGATGACTTCAATTAATATGAATCGACTGAAATCACCGTGATTCTGCAATTAATTTTATAAAATATAATCAGCTTGAGGACTTTGGCAACATGTAAGCATGATCATCAATTCTTATAGTCACAACTCATGAATATGCTTAGGTGATTGTCATGTTAAAAGTAATAAACATAAGTCTGCATACTAACAACAAAAGATATGTAAACATTTACACCATCATAATGGAACTACTTGGTGCAAATATTACTTTAACATGCATGACCATGATAACTCCAAAAGTTATGACAATGAGAAGATGTGTGTGTATATATATAGATTACGAACAAAAAGCTACACTGAACTTTAACTTGTAAATTAAGAATTAGATTTGTAAATTACCTTTTTCAACTTGCTCTATTTTCTGAACTTCTTCCAAATAATCTTGAACCTTCAATTCTTTAGAAGGTGATCGTATCCATTGTTGAGTGCAAATAAGAGCCTCTACCGTCTTTGGTAATAAAGAACTCCGATAAGAATCAAGAATACGACCACCGGTACTGAAAGCTGATTCAGATGCAACGGTGGATACAAGAATAGAAAGAACATCCCTTGCTATTTTTGAAACAATTGGATATCTACCCGATGAAGCTTTCCACCAAGCCAAGATATTAAAATCCTTTGGCTTCTCTACATTATCCGTCAGATACTGATCAACCTCAGATTTTTTTCCAGTGTTTTCCTCTTCTTCTAAATGTTTCTCCCATTGAGATTGCAATATATCATCTTCACCCATCATGTTAAAGTCACCTTCAAAATTATCAGTTGAAGTTTCAGCAGGAGAATTATTATAGTGAGCATACAAGCGTTTCAAGATGCCTTCCACCTTATCTGACTTTAATTTTCCCAGCAAAGCACCATATGATTTGCTAAGAATAAAGTTCACATATCTCATCTTATACCTAGGATCCAACACAATAGCAACAAATAATAACATGTTCAAATTCTCTGGTTTCTCAGAATTCTCCCAATATTTATCAAACTTAAGTTTCATCCTTCCAGCCATGTCAATCAAAATAAGATCTTCACTATAAGAATGTTTAATAATAGCACTTCGGACATTAAAAAATTCATGAAAGAATAAGTTTGAAGTAACATATAAGCTCCCTGAAAATTTCAAAGTAGACTGATAGAAAATGTTAAGAAACTTTATGAAAGCTTTCACATTCTGCCAATCAGCTGTATTTGGATGTCCTTTTAATTCACTTTGAAGACAATACTTTCGGTAGTTATGATCATCTACATACATTCTTGCAAAGGCCTTTTCAAAATTCACGGCAGTATCTAACATTGTATATGTAGAATTCCACCTAGTTTCAACATCAAGACTTAGAAGACCATGAGTGTCTATCTTTACCTTCTCAACATATGACTCGAATGAGGCAAATCTAGAAGCAGAAGACTTCACATATTTCACTGCATTCCTTATACGAGAAATGGGCTCAATTTGTTCATCTAAACCTTCTTTTACAATGATATTCAAAATATGAGCATTACATCTAACATGTAAAAACTCATTTCCCAAGATTACCCCTTTCCAATCATCAATACATGTCTTCAAATGCTTAATGGCAGTATCATTGGCAGTTGCATTATCCAGAGTTACTGTAAACAAGTTTTCAATTCCCCAATCTAACAAACATGCCTCAATACCTTTAGCTATAGTCTCACCTTTGTGATCCGGTGTTTGAAAAAAATTAAGAATCTTCTTCTTTAAGTTCCATTCATCATCAATCCAATGTGCAGTGACAACCATATAAGTCAAATTTTGAAGTGAAGTCCATGTATCACTAGTAATACATATACGTTGGTTCATGACTAGTTTCTTAAGCTTTTCTTTCTCTTCTTGATAAATCTTCAAACAGTGTCTAGCCACAGTTACACGTGAAGGTAAATCAAAATTAGGCAAAGCTTTGGCCATCAATTTTTTAAAACCTTCCCCTTCAACAACTTTAAACGGTTGCTCATCAATAATGACAAATTCAGCAATAGCCCTCTTCATATCATCCACATTATACACCACTTTTTTAATAGAACTTGTTCCATTTTCTTGTTCCCCTAGTTTGATAGGTACAGGTTTCAAAGTTGACTGCCTTCTATCAACAACTCTAAAGGGAGACTTGAGACATAATACATTTAAATGTGTCCATAATGTAGAAGTTTCATTTCTTTTGGTCTCGGCAGCAAAGTGTTTGACACAATATTTGCATTTTGCTCTACATTTACCTTCTTTAGTGATAAATCTAGTAAAGTGATCCCAAATCTGTGACGTTTCTCTTCCAGTATTACCATCTATAGGATTGGAATCTACAGGAGTTGTTCTTTTTTGCTTTTTAGGAGGAGTGTGGAGAGGAGGAATGCTTTTACCTCTCTTTCGAGGTACTGATATAGTCCGAGGATTGTCGACAATCACTTCTACATCTATTTGAGCCGTAGTCTCCATCTAAAAATGCAAACACAACAAATTAAGACTTGTCGTAGCAGCAACAATGAATCCTAAAGAACACGAAAAAAGAACATCATAAAGAAAACATCAATTAGAAACTAAAAAATGAAGTATAGACGACCAAATAATCTGTGCTTGTTGATAGCCTTACCTCCTTATGGAGAGGCATGTTGCAAGATATTTGTACAAATTACAATAGTAGAATAATAAAGTCATAACAGTTTCTTGTAATTTCTCAAAATTTTATCCCCAACCAAATAAGTCTCTGAACTAAAAGATTGAAATTTTATGAAAATTTTGCAATCAAAGAAGAAAGAAATGGAATCCCCACAATAGGTTCATATGTATTTCAATTTATTGTTATGAAATTGGTGGTGCAGAGAAAACTAATTTTTTTTTGCAGATTTCAATGAGTTAGCTACTTGAGGCAAATTTTGATGAGGTAAATGACCTCTGAGAAAATGAAGAATGAAGAACCGGAAGCAACAACGACTTAATTTCATAATAAAAAGAAGAAAAACGAACCTGAAAGGCTGAAACGCAGCTTGAGGATGAGGAGTGAGGACTGAGGAAAATGTGGAAAAGGGCAAACTCTCTGTAAAGTAAAAAAGATGAAAGTGAGTGAGTGGAAGAGTTTTAGGTTTTCACCTTAATTAATAGTGGGCTTTAATTGGATCCTTTTCATTATTAGTTAATGGACAATATTATAATTTAAAGGCCCAATTTTGAATACTAAATATTGAAAGTTAATAAAAGTAATTTAAAAAATAATTATAAAGTAGATTATAATTAATATTTTTTATATAAAAAAATTAAAATTGTATATGTATTATGTCGGTTTGGTTTGGATTCGATTTGACTTTATTTTTGTTAACACCAAACCAAACCAAGAAAGGTCGATTTTTTTTTTCTAACGCCAAACCAATCAAACCAAACCATAAGTCGGGTTTTTTTCTCGGTTTGGTTTGGTTTGTCGGTTCGGTTTGACTTGACGGTTTGGTTTGTACACCCCTAATTAAAACTAGTTAACAAGTTATTAAAGATGGTAATTACTTGTTAAATAATTGAGGAAGCGAAGGAGAAAGAGAACAAAAAAAGAATCACGAAGTTTGAACACTTAGAATAATTTTTAGGTCCAAAAAACTTTAGGATCCAAAAAAAAAAACTAAGTGTTGACACCTGAAAAATCAGTTCTCTGAAGTTGACATGCACACGCCACGTGGTGCGAGTGGGCTGGTGGGGCGCTGAGTTGGCTGTTGCGTGGCAGTCAATAGTTGACTTTGATCGTTAACTGCTGACGTGGCAATTCACGTGGATTTTTAATTTTTTTTCCAGTTTTTTATTTTATTTTATTTTTTTCAAATTTTGATTATTTTTTTTTCCAAAATTCCACAAGTGTACCTTCTAACACTTGACCAACTTTGACTTCAAAATTTTTGGATCAAAGTGTACCTTTTCTATCTTCTTTTTCAAGAACAAGATAAAGATGCTTAAGAACACCAATAAAAATCTCAATCTTCACATCTTCATAACTTCTTCGTTCTTGCACCAAATTCAATGAAATTTTCACCAACGCATTTCTTTACACACCACGAACAAACCCTACTAACTCTTAGCCCTCAAAACCAAGCCAAAAATAAATCCACTTTTCAAAATTGACAAAGTTTCAAACCCTTCAATGGCAACTTCACTTCTATAACTCCGAATTGAATGAAATTTGAGATTTAGACTCACAAGACACTAGAGGATCAAGATCTAGTGTCAAAAACAACAAATCAAAACAAAAAAATTCAGTTTTTTTTTTTTGGATTTTTGACTTTTTGAAGAAATTAAAATCACAATGGTAGATTTGAGGAAACAAACCTAAACCTAGGATCTGATACCAAAATGATAACAATTTCAATCGAGTGACTAAAATTGTTATTGAAAACGCGGAATTAAATAACAAATTTAAAGGATAGTTGAGAAATAAGAGATGAGAAGTGAAGAAAGAAAGACTCAATTGAACAACAATTAAACCAAGGGAAAAAGATAACTCAATCAACTGTACGAGAAACCAAATTGAATCTACAATATGATAATTCGATGATCAATCAAGCGAAGAAGATAACACAAGCAATTCGGGAATCCACCCTAATCACTCGATATAAGCTAACAATTGGAATTGAACTCAATTACTATCATAACCTAGAGTAACTAAATATCAAGTCTATTTAAGACAATTCAATCATTCAAAATCTAAATAAAGAAAATGACTAAGACAACTATTTATAGTCCTTGCCTTTTAACAAATAATCCATTACAAAAAATAGCTCAAAAGTGACTATTTAGTAAATAACCCACAAGGTCCTTTTTGATTGTCCAAATGACATCTTGATTGTCCATAACCTTATTTATTTATTATTTCATGGCTTTTCTCTGAACTCTAAGCTATCATTCATATGTAGAAGCTTATCCTAATGTGCCTCATGTTAATCATGCTGCTAACTTGGACACAAAGAAATGGGCAGCTGCCGTCATTGCTCTTGTCATAGAAAACATCGAACTGGCATATAAAGTCAAAAAATCAGACAATTTTATATTCACATTTCAATTCAAAATATTAGCCTTTTTTTAACTTTGAGCAAATGGAAGGTTCGTGAAAGTTTCTGAAAATATGTGTATATATATTATAAGTAAAACCAAATGTCAACTCAGAAAGAATACCAGAGTGGGAAAATGGGAGAAGAAAACAAGGTAACTCTACGTGGAATGTGGCTTAGCCCATATGTGAAGAGAGTAGAATTGGCTCTCAAAGTCAAAGTCATACCTTTCGAGTATGTAGAAGAAGATCTTAGAAACAAAAGTCCATTGCTCCTGGAATACAATCCAGTTCATAAGAAAGTTCCTGTTCTTGTTCACAATGGAAAACCAATAAACGAGTCGTTTGTCATTCTTGAATACATCGATGAAACATGGAAGAATGGACCTCGACTCTTGCCAGAAGATCCTTATGAAAGATCCAAAGTCCGGTTCTGGGCTGCTTATATTCAACAAGTAAGATCACAAAATCCATTTTAAATTAGTAAATAATTCAGAGTCTTGAAAAATTCGCGTATTATTTCAGGTGATGGAGTGTATGCTCAAGATATTCGCAGCAGAAGACCAAGAAAAAGCATGTGAGGAATTTTATCAGAAACTCCGTGTGCTTGAAGATGGAATGAAGAATATGTTTCCCGGGGGCAGTCCTATGATTGAAGGTGGGAACATAGGACTCCTAGACATCATGATTGTCGTAGCATTTGGCATGTGCAAAGCACAGGAAGAAGTGTTTGGAGTAAAGTTTCTGGATCAAGAGAAGGCTCCTTTGATAAACTCATGGGTGAATAGTCTACTTGAATCGCCCGTGGTTAAAGAAACCGTTCCCCCTCATGACAAGGTGGTATCATTTCTCCAAGCTTTCAAAGAAAGAAGCACTAATGCTCAAGCTCATTGAGCTTGTACGCGTTCTGGTTTCTTCCTTCTACTCGTACTGTATTTGGACTGGTGCCAAAATTTCTCATGGTTTGATGTATGTAATAAGGCTTACAGCCGGCCATCTGATTTCAATAGGCTGCTTTCTTCTGGTTGAAATTTGAAGTACATCGCTGACAAACACTTCTGCTGTCTGATTTTTCTCCCCTATTTGTAGGTAAAACTTAAGTGATGCTTGCTTAAGACTATTCGCCTCACGAGTAGAACACAAATTTGACAAACTAATTGAACAGTGATAACATAAGTCAGACAACATTGGAAAAAAAAGTGTCTATCATCCTTAAATCTGGAGATACAACTTCTATTGATGAGATGATGATACATGAAAATTCGAAGTTCATCTTCAAGCATTGCGTACACAGTGATACTTGTCAGCGGGAACAAGTGTCCAGTCTATTGCAGCGTCTTAGGAATCCAAACTAACTACTAGGGGAATCCTTACTTCTAGTTGCCTTCGACACATTTTTTCCCATTCGCCACACTATTCAACAAAAGCATTTTCTTAGGCTGAAATATACAAAAAGTCCAGCCTATATGGAATAGTATAATGACACAGAAATTCATTTCAACACACAATATAACCAACTAAAGCAAAAAGAGCCTGTTTAAATGCACAAGCAATCACCTCAGAATTCTATAGTGCACAACTAGTAATAACTTGAATGCCAAAATTGTTGAGAAAACATAAATCAAAACCCTCTTCACAACGCTTCCGCTTCGAGCCCTGCCTCTTAAAACATTGATTTTCAGAATATACAATTCACATACTATATTTAGTTTAGTAGTCTATAATTTTAGAATTGAATTATATATTCTTACTGTTATATACATTCAGAATATATAATTATATGAATTGCATAACCAAAAGTATACAACATGCATTTTATGTTGTGTAACTTCTTAATGAACAAATTTTATTCTTTTATATTGATTAGTCAATTATTGGTTAAGTGGCTTTCACCATCAACTCGAAGTCGAGAGAAGTTGTGATATCTACCATCAAAATCTAAATTAGAACGGATACTTATAGTTTTAACTTTCAAGTTCAAACTTTCTGTAGCTTTAACAGTTGGTTAAATAAAAGGAAAAATTACCTAATAACACTACTTAATTTACATCTACTTAAAATCCCTACTCTTTTAGTTAATTAAGTGATGTATCCATGTAAAATTAAGTAATATATCTGTGTGAATGTGATGTATCCATGTAAAATTAAGTAATGTATTAGAAAAAATGTGATGTATTTATGTGGACTAAATCAGAAATTTTTAGTAATATTGAAAAAGTTGAAATAGAGAGTAATTAACTCAAAAGGCTGGGATTTATGTAACTTTTACTAAATAAAAAGCTTTGTTTTAGGAAGCATGTAAGGGTGTTTGGTGATTGGTGTGGTACTTTTTTCCAATATTTTTGGTGTAAGATAACATCATTACATTTAAAAGTTTCGAAAGATAAAAATATTTTGCTAAATATATATGTAGACAATAAAATTCGCGTCGAGAAAATAATAATCAGGATAAAAAAATATTGCAATAATCATTGTATTTGATTTCAAATATGTGAGTGTTACAATCTCTATGAATTTTTTAATTCGCCTTTTCAAGTGTAAAATTCAAGGGCCTTTGAGCTTGAGCTTGAATTTGATGAATTTGATCTTGACTTGTGAACTTAATGGATTTGATCTTTACTTGTGAATTTGAATTCAAAGCCTTTGAACTTGATCTTGAACTTGTAGCTTGTAGAAAAATCTGCGGCGTTTGATCCATGAGCTCCCTCTTGCTTCTTGTTAGTATTCTTGATCCTTGTCTTTTGAATTATGGAGACCCTATTTATAGTTGTATGACAGATGAGTTGTGATAAAAATATGTTTCTTTCGGCCAATCATATTTAAGTGACATGCTGATATTTAATTGGTCAGAACATGTCATTTGTAAATGTGGCACATTTTCATTGGCCTTGGATTTGGCTTGGCATGCTGCATCATTTTGATATATGTCATGATCCTGTTGGCTTTTTTGATTGACTTGGTGTGACATGTCATTTGACATGTGGCACTAAATAGGGGCTCTAGAGTAAGATGACATCTTGGACTTTGTAAAGTGGGCTCATTATTTGTAGCTCAAATTAATGGATTAGCCCAATAAAAATTGGGCTTAAATCCGCATTTCTTGAACTTAATAATTAAGTATAAACAACATAAATTCCACCGCTTTGGAGCTAATTACTCTCTATCCAACTCTTTTCAATATTACTAAAAATCTCGAAAAATCTGAAATCTCGGATACATTGTGTTGGTCCCGATACATTGCATTGTTCGAAAATCTGAAATCTCAGATACATTGCGTTGGTCCCGATACATTACGTTTTACTTATGATACATACTGTCACGGATACATTACTTAATTTTCTTCTAATACATACTGTCTTCAGATACATTACTATCTCGAATACCTTACTTAAAATATGGTATGAATGTAATTAAATAAAAGATATGGGATATTATGTAAATATGATAAGATAATTAGTGATGTGATGTAATTTTTTTAATAATTAATTCAATTATATTAATCAATAATATTTATTTGGATTAATATATTTTGAATTTACTATCAATAAAAATTCATATTATTACAATATATAAGCGATCATGTTTGATAGTTCAATTTGCTAAATATTTTGCTAGATATATAAGAGTTCTAATAGATATAAAAAAGAATTGTGTTTTTATTTATGAGAAAATAAATGTTAACTTTGGCCAACGATAGAAATGCAATTGTTTTTTGAGATAATGGTCAAAAAAAATCTGAATTATCACTTTTTCACAAGTTTCATATTTCAACTATCAGTTTATCCTTTTACTTGAACTGTCACTATCTATTTATTAAATTCCACCAAAGTTGACTAGATCAAATGTTTTAAAATAATTGTTTATATGGCTAGTTAAACTGACTAATTTATCCCTCTCTTCTCCCCTTTCTTTTTTCATTTCTCGATCTTTTTTTCTTCTTTAATCGAATTTCCTCCTCCACAAGAATTGTCATAAAAAATAGAACTTAACGCCATATAATAAAGACAATTACAGTTAATTTAAGATAAAAACAAATTAACAAAACAGCCCGCTTAAGTCTTCTTCTGATAAATAAGATTTCCGTTACAAAATTCACAAAGTAATCTCAAATTTATTGTTTCATAGTTTTTTGTTTGTATAAAAAACCCGTCCATTCATGGGTCTAATGATTGGGTATCCAGTCATACTTTGAATTTGCTTCTAAAAATAAAAACTTCTCTGATTAATTTTAAGTCGAAATGCCAGTATTTAATACAGACGATGAAGGTTTGAGTGATATTATTGATGTTTCCTAGATTATTGTTTTAAGTAGAAGATATATCAAGAATGAAAATGATCAATTTTTCGATAGCAACAATATCTGGGAAATCAGCAATATCACTAAAAATTTTATTGGCTGTTTGAGTTCTGGCAAATCGGGTACAATGTCAATCAAAGATCTGATCGGAAAAGTTTCTATCATAAGAAGCAAATCTAAAGTTTGATTGTGTATATGATCCATTAGATCTATGTTCTAGAGAGAAATTAGAATTAGTCACTCAAACATTAGCGGTTGTTGACTTTTAAATATTTGACCTAATCAATTTTGAGATGCGTTTTAATACTAATAGCGATTCTTTATCTGTTCCAAAATAAGTGATATTTTAACTTGGATGCGTTTTAATGCTAATAGTGATTCTTTATCTGTTCCAAAATAAGTGATATTTTAACTTGGAGACAACTCTTAAAAAACTATTTATTTCTAAAAAGTAAAACAAATTTTATTAACTTATCCTTCATAAATACCTTAAAGAAAAATGTATTTCTTTAGTCATTTTTTTGGCTATGTAAAACTTTCTTTAAATAAGTAAAATTAGAAAGAAAAAAAAAACATCATTAATGACTTTTTGATAATGATGTTGTGTAACTCTAAATTTGACTATTATTACTTTCTACTAGTTTACGTACCCGCGCGATGCGCAGAAATTTAAAAAGTAATCACGTTATAAATTAAAAGTAAATAATATATATGTTTAACTTGTTAATTATTTTAAATTTTAATTATAGTAAGTCATTAACTTATATATTTGAGCATTTAAAAATAATATAATTAGTACATTACTTTATTTGTTATAATATTAAAATATTATTTATTGTTTAGATATGATCAGATGCACTTTAGTGTTTCGTTATATGTATCCAGTTAAAAAATTTTCACGGCAAATCTTTATTTTTGATTAATATACAATAGACAAAAATTAAATTCTCGTAGTTTTGATTATGTTTGACATACTTTTCTTTTTAGTATATGTATAAAAGAATGACTTTTTACTTTTATAGTTATTTTTTAATTTCAACTTTTCACATGACATGTTTAAAATCACATAATTAAAAGATAATTTGGTGCATTTGACATATCTTTAATTTAACACAAAAAATTTAAAAGTCTTATTTATTTTTTAAATTTTGTGTCAAGTTAAAATAGGACAAATAAATTAAAATTAAAGGAAGTAATAAATTAATATAAAATAAAAAGCTGAACATACAATTTTAGACATGATTAATCTATATATTTTATAATTAAAGCAACTCTAGTTTTCTTCATAATTCCAACAAATCTTTAACGGACCTTTAGTGCCCAATTGATCCACCAACATCGCAGAACTTTTACCACATTATTTGTTAAACCTGTTGAGCCAGGTATGCTAAGTTAAAATGATATACATGCACATTAAGCTGTTTCAAAATGAGATGCAGCAATATTAATGGTTTCTTCCTCTTAAAATAATCTTATCCGTATTTTTTCATTAATGCATGCATATACAACTGCTGTGTGTTAAATAGATTAGATTGTGACATGTGAGATTTTTTAATTTTTGTATCTCCAATCAAAAATTTAAATGGATAGATAAATTAAAACCCTCAATTCAAAGAAAAATGAAAAATCGATAAGTAAAAAATGAAAAGAAAAAATAAATCTTAACTTCTTATTTATTTGAAAAAATTGAGATATACTTAAACAGAAATAAAAGAAGAATACTAAATAACATGCGGATTTAGACCATTCACTTCTGCATATTTTGCTTTATTTCATCCATCACGTTGTACAACCTGCGGTTATAAAAACCAAAATATTAACATAGAAAAAGTTAGAAATCTGTTTTTCCTTGTTTTATATTCACTAACATTTGTATGGAATAAACCAAGGACGTAAGACCGTAAGAATAATAAGATGCCTGCCTTCTGCCAAGAGGTTTTCCATTCCCAAGGCTAAATCTCGCAAACTCGAAATCTTTAATAAATTGCACATAATCATACCCGAAGTTTTGAGTTTTAAGAAGCACGACGTCATAGAGCTTACAATATTTAATTTTAATATTGAAAGAAAGAAAAGTCAAAAGGCATGAAAAAGGTTGAATGCAGTATGTTTTGGTAATGGAATCCCACCACACACGTACGTCTTCCTTATGGTCAACTTCCCTCAAATATGTTAAATTTAGAAGAAAGAAAGATAAAGACCTAACACATCTGAAGCAAACATATGACCGACGTCTACACATTTTCTACACAATTAAATCAAGCATCAGAGATACAAAAGGTAGGCTGGTGGGTTGGATCTGTGTGTAACATCTTCTGCACCTGATAAAGTTTGATCAAAGTAAAATACAAAGTAGGCCATTAATGGACATGTATAAATACACTTACTCTTCTATTATCACAAATTAGAATCTTAAATTCACGGAGAATAGGAAAACAAAAGAAGATACAACCCAAAGTCAAACGGTTCTTAACATAACTTTCTCAAGCAGCATGATAAAAAATAAAACAAAACAACCATATTTCATACTATTCCAAAATTGAAAAAGAATAGAAAGATGTTCTGTCCTAAAAATCAGAAATTGGAGTCTATTTATATTTAGAAATTGTAGCAAGAAATTACTCTACAACTTTATGTCGGCATCAGTACGCTGAGTCACTGAAGATGTGGAAGGGATCTGAGAAGAATTCATAATATATCAATCCAAAGTAAATTGAACATTCTGAAAATATTAGAGCATGTCATAAAATTTGAAATTTTTCAGAAGAAAAAGAATCATGTGATATTCGTAACACTCTTGTCATAGTAAATCAGACCGCTAACACTATGTCACAAAGCAGTTTACGGTATTGTTTTTGTAGTAACAGATTCTCAATTGCTCAAACAAAAGGATTGCACTCAACTAGATAGCCAAATGTTGCTTGCAGTAGCAAGAATATTCTTTAGGTAAAGGAAAAACTTAGCTATGAAAACAAGAAAATAACTCAGATGATAACTAAAGCCCTCAATTAGCGGAAAATTTTACAATGGTCCTCGTCCAACCAACCAAAGTTGTGAGAGGATCCATTATTTTTTTGACACATAGAAAATGGGGCCCACTTAAAAATTTTAAAATTAAAGAAGAGAGAGAGAGTGTATATTTATTGATATATATATCAATAGAGAGTGTTAAATTAAATAAAAGAAAATTGCAATTAAAGTGGACTGTGGGGTCCACGTTTCTATGATATTCATCCCTTTACACTTTGTTTCTATGATAACTTGAAACCAAAAACCTGACTTCTTCTTTTTCCTTTTAAACGTTTTCTCTTTCTTTTTCCTTTTAAACCAAAAACTCCATTAAAACCACTTTCAACTATATAGATCAAAACATAAAATTTCTTTGAAGATTTGGTGTTCAATTTTAGCTAGTGTTCTTGCTGATTCAAAGGAAAGAGCTGAAAATATAATTTTAGAAATATTAATATATACTTTTGATGTTAGAAAGTGTCTAGTGAAAATATAATTTTGAATATGCAATCAAACATCTTGAATATAGTGTTGAACTTATTATTTGGAACAAAATTAGTATTATCAAGTTTCTATGGTAATTTTATTCATATATGTAATAAGTATTATTTTTTATGGTGACAGGATCAATTGGCCATGAAGACCATTCACGACAATAATGAATGATACACAAGTTATGGATAAAATAAAAATGTCCAGAAGTATACCATATTTGTTAGCATTAGATAATTCTATACAAAAATATGCAATATTTTACTTTCGAGTTGTGTAAAATATTTATATTGATGGTATATATATATATATATATATATATCAAAATAAGGTGATTCTACAAGTATAAATAACATTGAAAAAAAAGCGAATAAAAGAAATAAGGTCATAGATGTATACATTTAAAATATTTCTTCTAACTTTGCTTGAGTAAGATTCGGATCTTCACTAGAAAATGCAGTGAGCAACAATGTTGTAGTTCAACTTTAAAAATTTTACTTTGGTTGATTTAGATATCATCTACAAAAATCTAATTAAGGAGGGAAAATGGTACCCTCTTTCCCTCCATTTTTATAGTACTATGAAGATTTTTATCTTTGTTTTTAATTTTTTATTTAATTTCTTTTGCAAAGTACATAAATGGGCCCCATTTTCCATGTGTCAAAAAAACAATGGATCCTCTCACAACTTTGGTTGGTTGGACGAGGACCATTGTAAAATTTTTCCTCAATTAGCTACCCTCATCTATATATATATATATTCCCTGGTGCCTTGGGCAGAAATCATTCTAGGTAGTGCGCTGCATCCTACTGTTTTAGCAGAGCTAATAACTAGCTGGCAATTGGGACCACAAATTCATCCAAATACTTGGGTTGGGCTCGTGCTCTGAGACTACGCCTAAGTTCAATGGGCCTGTCTGTGGAGTCCATAACAGTTTTGCACTGCCCTTTGCTAATATCTTGTCTCCCTTTTAACAGATTGACTCAATGCAAAATTATGTGATACGAAAAGGATTTTTAGAATTTTGTTTTGATTGCAGTTGAATTGCCTATTAGTAGAAGATGGAGTCAGTTAACACACATGGGAGAATGATTTTTTAAATTGAGAATTAACTGTAAAAAATAATAGAACTGGTATGCTTTAAAACTGATTTGCAGTCTTATCTTCTCGGTTTTGTATTGGTTATCTTGTAGAATTTTTTTAACTGATTTTTTTTTTGTATTGGTTATTGGTTTTGTTGGTATGCTTTAATTTTTAAAGATTTTCGAAATAGTTTTTTTTTTAAAAAAAATTATTGGTTTTTTGTGGGGCTGGTATGTGGCGTTTTTGCCTCTCCTATTATATATAAATAGATTTTTTTTGTATTGGTTATCGGTTTTGTTGGTATGCTTTAATTTTTAAAGATTTTCGAAATAGTTTTTTTTTAAAAAAAATTATTGATTTTTTGTGGTGCTGACATGTGGCGTTTTTGCCTCTCCTATTATATATAAATAGATTGTTATTTACTACTCCCTCCGTCCCAATTTATGTGATATACTTTGACTTGACACGGAGTTTAAGAAATAAAGGAAGACTTTTGAAACTTGTGGTCTAAAATGAGTTATAGATATTTGTGTGGTTGTAAATCATTTCATTAAGGGTAAAGTGGGTATTTTAAAATTAAATTGTTATCAAATATAGAAATGTGTCATTCTTTTTGGGACTGACTAAAAAGGAAAGTGTGTCATATAAATTGGGACAGAGGGAGTATTAAGAATAGAAAGAGAAAAATATACTCTCTCCGTTTTAAAATATTTGGCCTCTTTTGAGTTGGCACACACATTAAGAAAATATTAATTAAAAGTATATTTTATGATGTTTTGAAATACTAAATCTAACTAATACTATTTCTTTAGTTATTTAATATTGAAGGTAATATGAAAAAAAAGTAATAAAATACTCTTAATTTGTGAAAATAAATAAGTAATTTAAAATAAATAAATTTAAAAAGAAGATCAAATATTTTAAAATGAAAAAAATATATTAAAAAATTATTTTATAAATTGAACAAGTAATTTGAAATATTTATTTTTAATATACTAGCTGCAAAACGAAACGGAGCATTGAGACCTTTCATTTTCATGGTACAATTTTAGTTGGAACAGAAAATAAAGAAAAAAATCAACACCGGCGGCTTGTCTACACAAAAAAAAGTCGCAATACCCAAGAAAAGAAAACCGATTATTGTGTTGCAGAAATATTACTGTAGGAAAGTTTCCATTTTCTCACACATTTACAGAGTCTCCATTAACCATTGATTGATGGCTTCCTCTGCCATTTTCAACATTCTACCATCATCATCTTCATTGAGTTCTCTCTCCTTCAGAAACAGCAGAACTCAAATTTCTCAAACCCCAATTTTTTACAAACCCCTTATAGTCAATGCTTCGGCTTCTGTCGATTATTCTTCCTCATCCGTATCCGCTACATCTACAAAGGTAACACTTTAAATACCCCCAGGGTCAAATACTCCCTCCCTCTCAATTTGATCTATATGATGTAGTTTGACTAGGCATCAAGTTTAATAAAGACTATCGTGATAAATAGTTGTTTTAATTTACTTGTTCAATTTATAAAATTAAGATAATTTTAATATATAGTAATCAAAGTTAGAGTTCTAAAATCTAAATTATCATTAATAAGATTAGATTAGTAAAATGTAGCTCTAATTAAAACTTGTCAGTCAACAAGCTCAAGTAATATGAAACTGAGGGAGTAAGTCATAGGTGTTTGTGTGACTATAAATATCTCATTAAGGGTGAAATTGGTCATTTTAAAGTTAAATTGTTATTATTAAATGTAAGAATTTGTCATTTTTTATTAGGACTGACTAAAAAAATGTGTCATATAAATTGGGATAGAGGGAGCAGATGATTTCTTCCCATTTGTTCCTGGTACTTGCTGTTTGTGGGAGGTGGCAGATATTCTGTGGAATTAGCGGAGGTGCACGCAAGCTGGCTCGCACACTAAAAGTCCAGACCCCTTTTCCACAATCATTGATATTTACTTGCTTTTTCTAAAATTGGTGAATCTATTTATGTTTCCTTTTTTTTTTTTTTGTTAGAATAATAAGTGGCTTTGGAAATACAAGGACAATGCTGTGAATATTTATTACGAGGAACACGACAAGGGAAGTGATGAGCCTTGTAAGAACATTTTGATGATTCCCACTATTTCTGATGTTAGTACTGTTGAGGAATGGAGATCAGTGGCTGAAGACATTGCTGGACGCAATGGTAAAGTTAATTACAGAACTACCATTGTTGATTGGCCTGGTTTAGGGTACTCTGATAGACCCAAGCTTGATTACAATGCTGATGTTATGGAAAAGTTCTTGGTTGACTTCGTTAATGCTCCTGATGGTCCCGTGAACAACTCAGGTAAGCTGAAAGATCCTTCTAGCTTATGTGATTTGCTTGCTTGATCTATACTTTCTTATTTACTCAATTGCAAATTGCATTCTTTGATATTTGAACTGTCAAACAACAAGCAAGCATTTGATTTTGGAGTCTTAAATTCTTTCGATCCTATTTGGACCTTTGGAATTGCTATTCTGTTATCTTACGAAAAGAAATGTAAATATTGTATCAAGATCAGGCGAGCCTCTTTTTCAAATGGAAAGAAGGGGCTGAAATGCATTAAAAAGGACTACAAGCAACAACAACATACCCAGTATAATCCCATAAAGTGGGGTCTGGAGAGTGTAGAGTGTACGTAGACCATACCTCTATCTCAGAGGTACAGAAGAGGCGTTGTTTCCGATAGTCCCTTGGCTCAAGGAAAAAATAGTCCAAAGCAGTCTAGAAAAGGAAGTAATAGAAGTACAAGAAATAACATATAGTAGCAAAAATAACAAATAGTAACACAACAGTAACTACAACAAAATAATATGATAGGCGAAGTACAAGATAACAAATAATAACAAAAGGACCAGCAACTACAGGAGCAATACTACAAGTCTACAACTAAGGACGGATGACAAGACTACGAACCCTCTACCTACTAAGTACTAACCCCCTACCCTAATCTGTGTCCTCCACAACCTTCTACTAAGGTCATGTCTGTGCCATGTTCTGTCTAAGAAGAAAAATAACAAACAAAGAGGTAGGAAACTATGGGAGGTTGCAATCACATAGAGAGAAATTTTATCTCCACACTATGCAGACACATGCGATGATGTAACCGGAGTTCGTATTCCCTATAAATAGAGATCTCATTTTTTTCTCATGCTGATCAAGTTAGACATTAAGTCTTGTGTCTAAGTTTTCCTATAAAAGAGTTGAGAAAATATTAGAGAATAGAAGTCTTGTAAACAAATGCGTTCTTTCCGCGTTGACACATGTACTGATGCAGTTGGAGGTCTAATTTTCCGTTATTCTGATCTAGTTAGACATAAAGTCTTGTATCAAGTTTTCTTCTAGAGAGTTCTAGAAAATAATAGTGAATGGAAATGTTGGGAAATAGTTCCAGAAATTTGTTTTTGAGTTTAAAAATCTGATTTTATTTTATTTTTTAAAAAAAATGATGGTGATGTCCGGGCTAGCCAACATAGATGCCAGGTAACTCTGCCCACCAAGGTTTCGGCAGAGAAAGAGATCACCTAGTGCTTTTTTTTTGTCTCGGCTGGGATTAGAACTAAATTATGAGGTAATCTCTTGAGATATTTTCTGGATAAATTAGAGTACCATTTCTAATTGTGTGCACAGTCTTGAGCCGGAGGTCTATTGGGAAACAACCTCTCTACCTCACCTCTGAGGTAGTGGTACGGACTGCGTACACTTTACCCTCCCCAGACCTCACTTTGTGGAGATATATTGGGTATGTTTTTGTTGTTCTAATTATATGCACTATTGATATAGTGGAAGTGCTCGTTTTGCCTGTGGACGTAGGTAGTGTTAAGGTATGCGTACACTTTACCCTCCCCAGACCTCACTTGTGGGATTTTACTGGGTATGTTGTTGTTGATGTATATGTATATGTTGTTCTCCTACATAAATCAGGAGTACTACAGAAATTCCTTTTGAGTTACTTTTTGAGAACGTGAGGTACTCTCTTGAGATATTTTCTGGATAAGAGTACCATTTCTCTGGAAGCCAAAGAGAAGATTGACCTTGATATCACTATACCCAGCAGAAGATCCAAGAAGCAATGCTCATGGAAAGATAATCCACTCTAAAGGTGTAAATCCAGAAAGCGAGATGTTATCTGTTGAAATTTAGGAACGCTAGGACATTTTCCTATAATTGTGAGAAGTTGGTAAAGAATGAGTTGGAGAAGAAACCACAACTTTATGATCAAGATGTTACTGTGATTCGTGTCGAGCAAATGTGAACTTCTTTGCGAGCAATTTACAAGAAAGACATATTTTTGTGAGCTGTATATTTGGAAGTATTTGTATCCATAAAATAAAACGTATGGTAGACTACATCGAAGACATGCATTTCATCTAAAGATAGAACACAATATTTAAGAACCTTTCTTATGATTTCTCAAGAAAAAAACACTTAGGTATGTCTTTAAAAATGAGGATCATGAAATTGTCAGACACTGTTTGCTATAGAAACTTATAACAGAGTGAATGACATTGCTGAACAGATTAATATAATCTTTTCAGAGAGAGAAAGGTCTATGCTCTCAAATGTTGGTCTGCTAAGGCTTCCAAGCTAAAAGCCGTCTTTATAGGATATTACTTGGTGAACCACTTGCTGTCTACGGGAGTTGAATTCAAGAGTCTTGAAGAGGTATGATTTGGCCAATCTGCAGTCATTCAAACTTGAGAATTTTGGTTGTCCTACTTATCTGCATGTTAGTGGAGGAAAACTAAAACCAAGAGCCCAAAATTGTAAGTTTCTTTGGTTTTGTATTGTGGGGTGGAAGGGTATAGCTTGTAGTGTCCTGATCCTAAATCTCTGAAATTTGTTAATAGTAGATATGTTACTTTTGATAAATCTCTTAAGCTGATACTTGGAGGGGATCATCTATTGCCTTTTGAGACGTACAAGGTAGATAGTTTATCAAAGCAAGTGGAGATTGAAGTTTACGATCCACAACTTTTACTAAGAGCAGAAGGTACTGTCAGTTGGGACGACCAGTACCAGGGGATTGGCCATTGCACCAAGAAACTTGTAAGGTAACATGGGACACAGTGGCATGAGCCATAGTTGGAAAGTAGGCCGTCCCATGTCTACTGGTTTTCCCCCCTCTTTCTGCTGCTAATTCTGTGTGTGCGTTTATGTTTCTAGTATGTTGCCCTCTGCATCAGGAAATGGTTTTCCAAGTTCCTTAATATTTTTGAAGATATCTGTTCTTTTATTTGCTTAGAGGCTCTTTTGTTAATGATTTTTAAAATAAATCAGATAAGGACTTGGTGGTGTTTGGAGGAGGACATGCTGCTACAATAGCAGTTCGTGCTGCAAAGAAGGGCTTGGTGAAGCCAACAGCAATTGCTTCTATTGCTCCCACCTGGGCTGGTCCACTTCCTATTGTTTTTGGAAGAGATTCCAGCATGGAAACAAGGTAGGCATAGATTTTTACTTCCTTGCACCTTTCATGACTCCTTCATTAGAGCTCAACAGTTTGCTAAATGACGTATTATAGGGCTATGCCCAATATGGAGAACAAAAGGACTACAAGGTTCGGAATATCAAATTAGTTATGTTTTCCCCAAGCCTTACTATTTAGTTTAAGTGGCAAAGGTTGAGGCACTTGTGAACTAAGGCTATGCGAATTAAGCCTGGTTTTAAGTGGAGAAGGGTAGAGCTTGGCCCTAAATGAATTTCTCGGTCATAAGAAAAGAGGATTGCAAGGTTCAGAAATTTTAAGCAGACTGTGTTGGATTATTTCGGTTTTTGAAGGAAAGAAGCAAATGATATGAGCTTTTCCTGCATGAGAATCCATTGGATAACACACTTGCTTGACTGCCAGCACTCCAGCTTTCAAAATATGAAGTTTTCATCTGAAAATAATAATAATGATAATAGGAGTAGCACTTAAGATTTTCACTCATTTGGAAAAAATGATATTACAGTACACTATTTCGTGATTGATATTTCATTCTTATCTTTTACAGGTACGGTTTCCTTAGAGGGACCTTAAGGGCCCCTGCTGTTGGTTGGATGATGTATAATGTACTTGTCAGCAATGAGAAATCAATACAATCACAATATAAGTCCCATGTTTATGCAGACCCTGAAAAGGTAACTCCAGATATCATCGAGAGCCGATACGCACTCACAAAACAGCAAGGTGCTCGCTATGTGCCTGCTGCTTTCTTGACTGGTTTACTTGACCCAGTAAAAACCAGGGAGGAATTTGTCCAACTCTTTGCAGAATTGGAGGGTAGGATACCGTGTCTAGTTATGGCAACAGCAGGTTCTCCGAAGAGGTCAAAAGCAGAGATGGAAGCACTTAGGGAGGCCAAAGGGGTGAGCAAGTATATTGAAGTGCCAGGTGCTCTCCTTCCCCAGGAAGAGTATCCTGAAATAGTTGCTGAACAGCTTTACAGGTTTCTGCAAGAGATATATGAGCTGTAGGCTTAAAATGGTTATCAGCTCAAGCAGTCAAAGGTACCGAATTTTTCCCATGTCCAACAGTGAGGTTAATTGGTTAAGTTTGAGAGTATGAGATGACAATGCCATCAGCTTTATACATGATAAATATGATGATTTCATAAGTGTGTGAATTTATATAATTGTGTCTGTATTGATAGAGGGCTTCCTCCTCTTGAACCAAACCTAGAACCAAAGAAAGTTGAGCACTAAACCGATTTAAGATAAATAATGTTCTTATTCAATATGTTGCTATAGCAGTTTCTTAGTTGTGTTTGTTCTCGTTTTATATATAAAAAATTACTGATACTTTGGTTATTTAGCTACTCTTCATGGCCTTCTATGAGGAAAGAAATGTTTTATTGATCTTTTGGTTCATCATATGTTTGAGGTCAATTTCTGATATGTAGCGGGTCAGCTTAACTTGAATTGAGAAAGCTGAATGAATGTGAGTTAGGTGGTTGCTTAAATATAACTTTGCTGCTACACCTTTTCCAGAAGAGCATTCTTTGTTGAAAGCTTGGTGAGTTGGAAGAGATAATGCGATTTCTTTTCTTTTTAGGTTTTCAGATTATTTTATTTATATCAAGTATCTTTCGCAGAGAAGTTACAATTTAATTCAGTAGAAGAAAGCATGTTTATTTTAAGTGTTCTGGTTATCTTCTTTTACTCGTCTATTGGTTAACCTTTCATACGGAACCTCATTGGAGATCTCAACTTCTACATATTAGGATTTTTACCCTGATTTTCTCACCAAAATTGAGTATTAATTTTCTATTGAAGGAAAATAAAAGTAATACCATAATTACTTTTACTTTTCCTAAAAAGAAAATATAAAACTCTTTCATATTTGGCTAACCTCTTTCTAAGAAGAAAGGTTTTAGACCTCTATAAATAGATTAGACCTCTATAAATAGAAGACCCCTCTTCTCAATACAACAACACAATAGCATCCACAATGTAGTCATCAAAGAGTTTTATTTAGGGGGAGATTTCTCCCATTAGATTTTTAGCTTTTTGATTTAGTTTATAATATGTAGGCTTGTTGGCCAATCATATCAAATAATATATTTTTTATTATAGTTTTCTTTGTCATCTGAATTATCACCTTTATGGTTTACAACTATAAGCTTCCGCATGACGCCCTCTCAATTTCGAACCCAACAAGTGGTATCAGAGCCTACGGTTCAATGATCCAATGGTTCAGATTGAAGACATGTTATGATGAAAGGTGTAACCAATTTGATGATAATGAAGATATATATCCAAAAAACTACATGTGGAGATAATTGTCAATCATATTTTCAACAATCCTGCTGTTACATCTTTGAAAATAAAAGCTCACTTTTAATCCAGCAAAGGGCTCCAATATTTTTAACCCGAAAGGGTTCATATACTTTTGACCCAAAAAAGCTCTATTTTTAACCATGGCAAGCAACAGTGATGAAAATTATGTGAAGAACAAAGATCATATATGCAAGTGAAGAAGGCGGATCAAATTTTGTCAAGAAAATCAAGCCAAAAAAGGGAGATTTGTTAGGGGTTTTGTCCTGATTTTCTTACCAAAATTGAGTATTAATTTTCTATTGAAGGAAAATAAAAGTAATACCATAATTACTTTTACTTTTCTTAAAAGGAAAATATAAAACTCTTTCATATTTGGCTAACCTCTTTCTAAGAGGAAAGGTTTTAGACCTCTATAAATAAAAGACCCCTCTTCTCAATACAACAACACAATAACATCTACAATGTAGTCATCAAAGAGTTTTGTTTAGTGGGAGATTTCTCCCACTAGATTTTTAGCTTTTTGATTTAGTTTATAATATGTAGGCTTGTTGGCCAATCATATCAAATAATATGTTTTTTATTATAGTTTTCTTTGTCATCTGAATTATCACCTTTATGGTTTACAACTATAAGCTTCCGCATGACGCCCTCTCGATTTCAAACCCAACACTACATATGCATTCCCTTCTTTTAGTTTTAATTCTTTTCCAGTTTGTGGACCAGATTGCTTTTATGGGATGTTTTCATTTAAAGTTAAACCTGTAAAAAAGGTTTCATTTATTCATCTCTTAATTAGATTTTTTGATAACCATCATCTCTTAATTAGATTTAGTACACCATGAAGGCAAAGGAGTACCGTGGAAGTAAAGCTTCTATATAGTCGATATTAACTAGGTGAGATTAGATAACTTATCCATGTAGGGATATACATGATATTTAGAAAGCTTCTAATTTGCTTTGAAAGGTAAATGATTTAGTAATGGAATGAAATGGTTCCGAATAGAGTAGAATGGATGTAGAGTTTCCATATACCTGATCCAAACTTATTCTGGATTTGGATCATAGTTGATGAATTGATTGGTTTAGCTTCACTACAACAACATAGGTATCTGAAGCGAGAGTGCTACAGGAAACACATTCTATTGTTCAGTTTTCTCTTGGTCATTTTGTAGATTTTGTTTTGACAATATCTGATAAATAGTTTATTTGAACATCTTGGATTAATTTAACCTGGCGAATCTAGCAATGCTTGTGGAACTGAGATTAAAGTTCCTACATTTGAGATTAAGTGGAAAGCAAACAAAATCCTCTTCAAGTTCTGTACAACTGTAACTTTGGTTGGTCGGGCGGGTTTTTAGTAAAGGAGTTGCTGGCAATTTGCTGATAGATGAGTTGCATTGTACTTGCCCATGCTATGTAAATCAGTGTTAATAAGAAAATTTGATGAGAATGGTGTGAAACCTTAGTTTTTTTTTTATTGCAGCAAGACATTTGTTTTCGTATTGCTATATTGTCATCTTATTACTTGGAAGATAAGTAGGATTGGTGAACTTTATTGCTTCATGTTATATCTCAATGTTGTTTTCATGTCCTTTGTTCACTCAGTTTAGGAGTGTCATCTATTAGTTGATTGTTTACCTAAAATTCAGTTAAAATCTTGACAAGTACTAGGGAACAACTTATCAATCATCACTTGCTCATTGTGAAACCAAGAGGGACTTCAATAATCATGAAATTATATTACATTTTCCCGAGTCACTGAGTGAGCTCTACTCTGATTCCAGTCACATACTAGGCTTTTGGCACCTATAGATTGTTCATTTTCTCCAGTCTGAATTCATCGGTCCTCGCGGTTCTATCATAAAGAATAAGATACTTTCATCCTGCTTGGCTAATTCTAGATGTGATTGGTAGTCATTAGGATGAAATGCTGAAAGAAGAATGTTCAAATGAAGAGCAGACTGTACTGGAGGAGTAGATGTGTGTATATATATAATATATCTCCATACCATTAATGAAGGGTAGAAAATTTTTAACAAGATGCCATCTGTGAGTTGCAATAATAATTGTACAACCTTAATTTAATTGGAGGATGATAATAAGGTGCAACGCGTCCTTGAAACATTTAAAGCTTTAAATTGACTTGAGATGTTATAATATCTCTTGTTTGATTACTACTATATTAGTTATTATACTGCTAGTACAGTATCATTTATTGCTACTACTATCATCTGGAATAGATAATGGACCATTTATTAGGGGTGGTGCAATGGATTTTTTCTTTTCAAGTTTAATTTTGTGACAGGTGTTCATTCGTTTATTCCAGTAGTGTTTCATTCATGTATTCTAGTGATTTGTATTGGTAGCTTTCTACATGTTCAAGATCAAGACATCAATATGATACTTTTTCTGAGCAATACAATTTTTGAGATGTCTATATATCCTTGATGAATATAAAAATGCCCACACTCAATGCTATGGCCTAATGATTAATGAAGTGGAGGAGAATTCCGAGGTTTCAGGTTCAAGTAAGAGGAGTTTCATGGAATTAATCAAGGTTTGTGCAAGTTAGCTCGTGCATAATGATTATCAAATATGCTCATATACTAGAGCAACATACAATAGCCCAATTGACATTATGCACCACTCACCACTATGCCCAATTATAAGGTATTTAGGTGAAATATCATTTACGCTGTGATACTCGTCTTTTTTGACCGGATCCATTATGATGTATGCAAATATTAGGCAAATAGGCCATAGCTCGTTTATTGATTCCATTCATTTTAACCTATCTAAATCTGATCCAATTTGTCTTATTTGGTACAGTAAAATTTTTCTAAATTAATATTGTTGAAATCATGAAATATTATTATTTTATATAAATATTATTTAATTAATAAATTAATATTTATTAATTTAAAGAGTGTTTTTGATATTCAATAAAGGTTAATTTTAATTACATCAAAATCATTGTATCTTATTAATTTATGTATCATATTTATTGAATTAATGTAAAAAATAAATTCATTATACATAAAGTACATTGTATCGACACTGCAAAATTCGTTTGGGGGGTGAAGCCTCAAGAAATTTAAATAAAAACGACATTTATGAACTTAATGTCATGATTAATGATCTCGGTTACTGCAATAAAATAGATGTCAATAGCTTGTTGGATTACCCGAGTGAAAAATAATACATGTTCAGAAGTCCAGAATTTAGAAGAAATTATGGATACCATTGGAGAAAATAATGTTGATGATAAAGTTGAGACGATACAATATCTTTGTAACCATTTACGCATAAGAAAACACTAATCGCCTCTAGAACTCTTCATAATTTTTTAATGCAATTCGAGAATACAACATCAGAACTTTTGAACGCAATAAGAAAAGTTAGAAATGAGCTTTAACTAGATTTAAATTTTAACAAAAAACGAAAAATACTATAATCATATTTTACTAAATTGCCTTAGATATTTTTGTGATTTTAAAGAATTATTAATTTATAATATTAGTGGGACCATATATTTATATAAGGGTCTTTTGAAAATATATTATCTTATCGAAATCGATAATTTTTTCGATCGACCAAAGTCGGGATCGGAGAAAAGTTTTATCTTAGATAATTTATTAATTTATCGAATATTAACTTAGCGAGATTTTACTATACCTTTAATTACAGTACCAAGTCATTGGTCAAAATCTTTTGCCCATCACAGAATAAAACTGTAATAGTACCTTGGCATTATTTTCCAAGTGACAAGAAACCCAGCCTGATTCTTTAGGTAATCAAGTCATTTTGCACCGAAAGGCTCATTTAGGACAAACACATGGTGCTAACTGCTAAGTGATGGGAATCGTACGTACAAGAAGGTCATGCATCTTTCTTGTCAATCATCACTTACCTTAGGTAGTACAATTTTTTTATAGAGGAAACAGTCTAATAATATTAGGCAACAGCCTAGCTATAAGATAATTATGGCTACGACTATGTGTCACTGTTTTAAAAGACTTTTTTGAAATGAGGCTTGTGCTCCCTAAATAAGCCTAACGATCAACACTCAAGGTGTGTCATTATTTTCTATAAAATCATGTGTCAAATTTCCTAGTAAGCATTATAGACCCTCAAAAGTTTTAAATAAATCAAAGATATATTTCTATTCATCTATAGAAATATAAAGATTGAAAGTAACTTAAATAATGAGTCATACTATTACATATTTACTAGTATTTGAGAACTTTATAAAGGTGAATATTATATCATTTGAACATTTCTTCTGAAAACAAATAGCCAAATTCATGTTTTCGCTTGCTATTAATCTTTATGTTTTAGTTGTGTCTCTCAAAATTAGTTAACTTTTATTATTTTGTTAATTGAAAGTAATTTTGTATTTATTAATATAATAATTATAATTATGAGAAAGCTTAATGATTGACCTTAGTAAGGAAAAACGTGTAGTTCGATAATATTTTTAAAAAAATTGTGATTTTTAATTGCTTGAAAGTTAAGACATTATAGTTTATTTATATCTCATAATAATTTTAACACTAGTACATTGTTATACTTGCGACACATGCCTGATATTTTGTTTTTCTATAAGTTTCTTTAATTTTTAAATTTTTAATGTATTTTTTATATATTTTTTTGTTATTATATTATTCTATAAATTTAAAATTTGAAGATCGTGATGCATGACTAAGTCTATATTGCATAAGTTTCATGTCGCAAGACTTGAGCCTATTAAGGATCCGTTTGGCCATAAAAAAAAAATTATTTTTTTTTTAAAATTTATTTTACTTTAGTCAAAAAAAGTGAAATTTTGTGGTGTTTGGCCATAAAATTTATTTCATTAAAGTGAAATTTTTTTCCTGAAAAATTCACTCCTACTTCTCTCACAAAAAGTAAAAAAGAATTCTAATTTTTTTCACGATCAAATATAACTCCAATTCTAATTATAAAAATTTAATTTTCATGATCAAACGCCTACTAAGTAAAACGTCCTGCTTTATATATGCCCCACCTCTTAAACAGCGGTACGAAGGAGCAAGAAGATACATGTGTACCTTTGGAAATGAACATTGTCTCCGTGTAATACGCCCATATCTCAAGTACATGTATGTCAGTCATATTTTGAAGCATTCAATGACATTATCTTTTTGATAACTTTTTATTTTTTTTAACCAGTTATTCCATTTCAAAAGAATTTCAAATTAGAAAATAAAATGAAAACAAAAAGGAACGAAAGTAGTTCCTAATCAGCAGACTGAAAACCTAAGTTTTGTGGACTCTTTTATTTTTGATGTCTCACTCATGTCGAATTCTCTAAAAATACGTTACTTTAAGAGAATTTAACATGTATTCATTGATATTTTTGAAGAATCCGAGCAACATCACTACACCATTTTTGGCTCTGCGAGTATTCATAGTTTAGTACGTATTATATTTTAGTACTTCACATATTTTACTGAAATTGACATACCAATATCATCATGCACCGTATGCCACGTACCAAGCGAATCACCACATCATTAAAAGAAAAAAAAAAAAAAACTAAATGGAGACAATGCCTCAAATGAATTATTTCCTGTGTTAATAAATGTGCCATATCTTCTTTTTTTTTAAAAACATATCCCAAAATAATGCTTTCTATGTTTCAATTTAGTAGATGTTTGTGGTTCAAATCATGTATTGAGCTAATTTATTTTTTTAATCTATTCTTTTGATGTATGTCATGTAGGGGTGGGCATAAAAACCGGAGAACCGAAAAACCGAACCGAACCGAATTAGTTCGGTTCTTCGGTTCGGTGTCGGTTTTTTTTTTTGGTATTTCGGTTCTTCGGTTCGGTGTTTGGTTTTAGGGTTTCGGTTCTTCGGTGCACCGAAGAACCGAAATACCAATTAATTAAATTTTTTAAAAAATATTTATATTACATTTCATTTTCACATTTATATTAAAAGAAAAGCCCACTAGCATTAGTTGTCAGGCCAGACCCATATATTTCTATTTTCTACAATCTACCCTAATTCCTTATGCACATTTACATTTCTATCTTCTGACTTCTGTTAGTCTGCTGCTGCTATGTTATTATTAATATTTAGAGTGTTGTTGCCATGTTATATTAAGACTTTAAGTATAGCTGCTAGTCTGCTGCTGCTACTGCTATGTTATTAAAATACTAGTATGACTGCTGGTGCTAATTTGCCATGTTTTTGGATTTTATAAGAAATTATGGATATATTTTGATATTTTTATTTCTCACTTGCAACTTGCACCGAAAAACCGAATTTAAAAAACCGAATAAAACCGAACCGAATTAGTTTGGTGCGGTGTTCGGTGCTCATTTTTCCAAAACCGAAGAACCGAACCGAACTTTTAAAAAACCGAACCGAAGAACCGAACGCCCAGCCCTATTGTCATGATTCTGCTCTAAGCTAGATATCACGCGGTATTGTCCTAAAATTTTAAGAGTATCGTCTTCCATAGCCATCTGAATAAGATTTGTTATGTTTTATTCCGAAGATACTTTTCTACCTTTGAGTCAAAGTAATTCCACGCTATTTTTACAAATGCTATTAGATAATTGTGTTAACTCAGGTGGAGCACTTTGCACGTCCAACTTGATTGAAGAAGAACTATTAACTTTCAAAAATGTTTAATTCGAAGTACAAAGATCAAACTAACTAATGTTTTGTGTGAATGTGGACATAAAATCTCTAATACTATTGAAATAAAAATTTCATATTTAAAAATTACATAAGAAATACTACAATAAGTCATAATAGTTAACGATTTAAATTTTTTTAAAAGTATTTGAAGAAATTATGATCAATCTTTTGTGCTTTATTGTCCAAATAGAAACTAAGATGGACAAATTAAAACAGAGGGAGTATTATACAAGCTTCCTGAAGCATATAAATTTCTATAACTTATTTTAATTTTAAAACACAACTCATAAATTTTACAACAACAATATATTCAGTGTAATTCCATAAACTGGGGTCTGAAAAGGATAGAGTATATGCAGATCTAACCTCTACCTTAGAGATAGAACGATTACTTTCGATAGATCCTCAGATTCAAGATAAAAATAGTTTATAAAAGAAGTTCTGAAAATAAAAATAACAACAAATAATACTAAAAAAATAGATAATAACAAAATAATATTACAATAAAATACTACCATTATAATCAAACGACATGAAACAACAAATAGTAATAGACATCGAAGTATAAAAAACAAAAATAATGCTACCACTACTCAAATGAACAACAAGACACTAACTCATAAATTTTAATTTTTTTTAGAAAAATTTCATGTACAATTAAACATCACCACTTGATGGAGGTTTGACTTTTGCTAGCCACACAAAACCTAAACACTTTTATACAGATAGTACAAAGTCAACACTTAACGCACATACCCCATTACAAACTTTTCCATCTACATTCAATCATTTGTCGGGAAGGAGGGTCCCCAATTAAGATAAGTACGTGGCATGAAATCACGTGGGCTAATACATACGTGTCTAGTTATTATTAGAAGAAGGGCCCAATCTGGACTTAGCCCACATTAGTGATTTGACAAGTAGTGTAAATCAGGCCCATCTTGGCTTGATAAAAGGAATTTGTTGGTGGGCTCCGCATATAACTAACAACCCAATCATACACCTACTGTCCACGAGTCCGGTCTTGAATTTTTGTACCCTAAATATTTGGTCTTCAATTTTTATCTCCCAAAATATAAGGTCTTAAATTTTGTTACTGCTAAATAAGTTTTAACGTTTTCCTATAAGGCAGAAATTATGGTCAATTGAATAGATTCACTATCTTAAAATATCTGTCTTGTGGACAAAAGTTAAAATTTCTGTCTTATGGAAAACACATCAAAATTCTAACCTTTGCATATAGGGCAAAACTTCTGGTTATTTGTGCAGATTCACTGTCTTAAAATATCATGAACGTTTACCTTATAGATATAAATTAGAACGTCTGTCTCATGAACAAAATACATTAAGCAGGGCCAAAAATTCAAAACCACTTTTATGTAAGTCATTTTTGTAAGATTTTATGGAGACAAAATAGTAGGGGTGCGCAAAAAAAAGGTTTAACCGATAAACCAAATCAAAAATTAAAAAAGATGTTATTGATTTATCGATATTGAGTTATTGGGTTAACAATTTTTAATCGATTTTGTAAAATTTTTTATTGAGCTATCGATTCGATTTTTGGTTTTAAGATGTTTGTTAATGGTTAAATGAATAATCCAATGAGATTATATTGAAATAATATTTTTATCCCTAGTTATATAATAATGGCTTTAGATTTTAAATATATACCCTTATTGTTTTTCGCATTTTATAATTATTGTCTTAGTGCTGTTGTTTTCTTTCTAAAGTTGTTGGCTTGGTGGGGTTCTATCCATCAGTGTAAACTATAAACAGACATTATTTTTCTTTTTAGAGATCGTTATCATTGTTACTGCATTCAAGTTCGCTACTTAACCAAAAAGAAAAATAAGTTTGTTTTAGTATAATGTATTTGAATTTGCTCCCACTTGTAATTTGTGTAGGTATTTATGCACGAAGGTAGTGTATATATGAACATATGAAAATAAGAAAAGAAAGCAAAAAAAAATTTCGAAAAGCATTTTTTTATTGGTTAAATTGAAAATCTAACCATTATGGACCAAAAATCAATAAATTAAAAATTGATACTAAATATTTTATTGATTTAATTATTAATTTAACATGTTTATAAATTAAAAATCTATAATCCAACCGAATGATGCACACCGCCATATTTTTTAGTCATGAACTTAACCCCTTTACGTGTTCATGCGTTGACGGCTCTTATAGCAAATAAAAGCGGGCCATACAGTTTGTTCACAGCCTCACAGCTGTTCAGCTTGTCAAGTCCATAGAGTGGTTCAATTTTTTTCAGTTTAAAGTTTGTCTAATTTAACATTGATTTTTTAAATGCATAATTAATTAATAGAGTATATATTTTCAGCGGAATGACCAAATATCTAAAAATCCCAAAAATAAATACGAGTAAAGTCAGACCTCTCTTTAACGTCACCTCACTATAATGATATTTTACTATAGCGATCTGATTTTTTCCGGAATTGATTTTTCATATTTTATTTTACCTCTTTATAACGACATTCTATCTATAACAAAAATGACGTTTATTATAACGGTACTCTTTATAAAATTATCTCTCTATAACAACGTACTCAAATATTATATAATAATATTTTGTAAGAAAGTATATTATGTATAAAATAAAATACCAAAATATTTATGTTAAACATCATTAAAGTCATGTACATAGTGAATTTTAAGTACGAATATCTAATTTAAAGAAAAAGTTTGTATTTAAATGGTACATATCACTTATTTCATAACTTCATGATGAAAAAGACTACTAATGTTTGCTTTTTTTATAATTATGATCTTTCTAATTTTGCATACTTCTGTCTATAACAGCTAAATTAGATCCGAATAATGAATGTCAGTATACATATATAACAACACTTCTCTATAGAAGCCATAAAATTTTCGAACAAACGTTGTTACTATAGAAAAATTTCACTTGTAATTCTTTTGAAGAATTGAAGAAAAAAGCCCCCATCTAACTAATTAGGTTGCATGAAGCTAAACAAAAATTTGTCTTTTGAAGCGCCAGTTGCGTTTGTTTTGGAAACTAATTTAAGATAAAAAAATAATAGACTGATGCCAACCTCATATCAGTTTGTTTCAGATTGAAACACAGAGGTGGGGGCGAAGCATACAAATAAAGTTTATAATTTTTGCACTAGCTATTAACATTTCAGAACAACATCAGATATGAAGTATCCAAAGTTATATATGGCTGAAGTTCAAACATTTTTCCTCCCCAACTTCATACACATATAAAGAAGCTCAATCATTTTTACCTGATGTTGAGTTAAGACATTTTTAGCTGAAGTTCAGTACTCTTCTTTTTTACCTAAACTTCAATCATGTGAAACTTTAGACATCAATATATGAAGTTCAGTACTTATTTTTCAAACATTTGGTATCACTTAAATATAAATAGCATATCTATTGAAAAAGATCCGGGGGTCTTTCAGAAACAGGCTGTCTACCTCACCTCTGAGGTAGTGGTATGGACTGCGCATATTTTATCCTCCTCAAACCCACTTTGTGGGAATATACTGGTTATGTTGTTGTTGTTGTATATATTGAAAAAGATACCATGAAGTATTTACTGGATAAAGTCAGCTTAAGTCCATTTTTTTCTTGGCTTGATAAATACTGATGTCGACAACAAAATTTGCAGGCCTAGGAAAGAGTGGGCCTATTGGGCTTATGTGGGTTCCCTTATGGTTGACATTTGGGGAGATGTTCTTAATTGCAAACTCTAGGGTCCCTTTCGTAGTATTACTAAACGGTGCCCATGTCAATACAAGGTAATTTTTAATTGAATCAATCAAAGCATTGAAGGGGAAATCTGGTGACAACACTAAGAGTAGTGCCAAGTTTTTTTTTTTCCATCTCTACTCTTTTTTGTTTATATTGACTTGAACAACAAGAACTTAGGCACAATTTTGGAAGAATCTAACCTATATTATAGCTAAGTTTCTATTTACGTTGTATAGGGAAACCAAACTTTCTTGAAAAAATTGCTAAGTGATGGAAATAGGTACAAGAAGCTTTAGGAAAAAGTAGATTTAGTATCTCACTCACATTTACATCAAAAAAGCAATATGATGTGAAAGATGACTTTTAGGAATTAATACTGGACTCATTATTTGACAATAGAGTCTAGCTTGAAATAGACATGATAGCAAATCTCAGCCAGGCACGACAAACTTTTGGCATTTGGGTTTTATGGTGTTATTTGAAATTTATGTAGACCATTGTGGGCTAAATTCGAACACCATTCATGTAAATTATTAGTCGATCAAAACATGTTTTTAAAGAATATAGAGTTAAAAATAAAAGCTTTACATTTGTTGATATATTTTGATACTTATTGAAGAAAATGAGGTTTTCAAAACTATTGTAGAATAGAAAGAACATGGTCAATAAGAAGAACCATAACGAAGGTGTGTAGAGTATCTAAATACAATGAAAGATGGTCAATTTACCATTTTTTATAGAAAAATTATATTATGTATATTAAGAAAATATTAAATATATTGATAAAAAGTTCCTTTATTCACATACTAAATTTTAAATATTTTAATGAAAATTTCTGATGGGTGGTGTGAACGTTTGCAGCAGCTTACTTGGACAATAAGTGATAAAGCTTGTAACATTATGCTAGCCGCACCTTTTCATTTCTTAATTATTCATAGAGACAATGACAGTACTGTGGAATAAGATTAAGCTAAGTTATAGCTAATTTTTGGAGTTTCTAAAATTGTTCATGGAAAAAAAAGCTAGTACTATGGTTTATTGCAAACAGATCAAAACAAACCTTACATGTGCACGAGGTATCAAATGAGTGGGTTGAATTAAATTTGAGCAGATCAAAATGAACTAAGTTAGGAGTAATAAATAGATGAATCATGGTACCGCCTAAAAGTTAATATCTTTGTTTGCTCTTTGTAACATTTTTAAGCGCCTTGCTATTAATTTTCTCTCTCTTTATTATGACTATATATAACATATCAAATTAAAATAATCTTTTTGAAAATATTTTGATAAGCTTTTTATGAATAAACTTGAGCTACATATCAACCCAATTTTTAGATGGGCTAAATTGAGCCGAGCTAATAAATAGGCAGATATTTTTTCACAGGCTAATTTTGTCACCCCGTGTACCGTTTTGGATTCATAGAGAATTCGTGCTAGTTTGATGTTAAATGGACTGTTCTAGATCAAAGTTGAACAGGTTAATTAACACGAGTTAAGTAGAAGTTTGAGTAATGATCAACGTATTAAAGTTTGTTCTATACTATTATAGTTGGGTCAATCGGTTATGTAATGCTATTGATAATGCAATGTATGTGTCCAACTCAAGATCACTTTTTATCAAATAAATTCTGGTTGGATCAGGATATAAAAAAAATAAATATGTCATTTGCATTACTATCAAATAGTTTTCTTTTGAAATTTGTCATGTAATTCTTAAGCACTACTGTATTCAACAAAGGTCCTTCTGTTTGTTTCCACTACTAGTTTAAGTCATTACGTAAAGGCTTAAAATATTAAGAAGCTGCCAAAGTGTTTTCCGCATAAAAATGAATTACAAAATTGTCTCTATTTGAACGTTCACACTTTTGTTATGTAGTCATCCGACTATCAGTTCACACTGGAAAAAAAAACAAAAAAAACAGTTTGATACACTAAAGCTCCTGCTATCCGCAGGAGCCGGGAAGGGCCAGACCACAACGGCTTATTGTATACAACCTTACCTTGCATTTCTACAAAAGACTGTTTTCAAAACTTGAATCTGTGACCTTCTAATCGCATAACAACGACTTTATCAGTTCACGCTAGATAAAAATAAATGAGTAAGCAGGTACATAGCTACTTATAGTAAACAGTAATTGAATATTTTTTGTCAAAAAACTTATACTAGTAATGTTATACTAAGTGGAAAAATTAATAATGACCTTTAATTTATCTACCATATCTTAAACGTTCTTACCGAAATTTCTTTATATGCCAATGTGTGGAAGTGCTTCTTCATTTTCTACTATTCGATCTCTTTCGTCTATACGAAAAGTTGCATATTTATGTATTTTACTTCGATCTCTATAAAAAAAGGAAAAAAAAAACACAAAAACTTCAATGTCTATATGAGTGCCACGGCAATATTCTCTCCATCTTTCATATTTAGAAAGAAAAAAAATCTTTGAAAAGTATATAAAGAGAATAATTGACATATATTGACATAAGATATATAAACTCCTTTAGGTTTGTGTTTATCTCCTTCAGTAACGCCACCTATATACTAGGATCCTAGAATGTGTATCTGGCGAACTTTCTAAAATTAGAGTTTTGAAAATAAATAAACAAAAGTTGGAATAATGGAATTACATTTTATCAGATTAAGACATAATTTTTCATACTTCTCCTCGAATATTAGTAATTATCAAAGGCTTCAGAAACTAGCTAGCTTTTAGTGGTCCGAAAAGTTTCAATTTTTTTTTTTTTTCTTGTCAAACATAACTTACTATATGTGCAAATTTGATAAAAATGTAGTTGAGAGATCAATAGGATTGAATCTAAACTTGTTTTACATAGTTACATGAACAAGAGAAGCTGTTTGACTCCTCAAATAGTAATACCTTCATATAAATTAAGATAGAGAAAGTAATATTTTAGTACTCGTCTTTATAAAATGATGAGTTGGAGAGGGAGGGACATGTTAGGACAGGCCAAAATTGAATGAGTAATGTGAGCATGGTTGTACGTGGAGGATGACTTGGTCGCAAGGGGGTACGTAAGTCACATCAAGCCACATCCATTGCCTGGCCAATTAATATAAACATACAATAATAATAACAATTTATAATCACAGAAATAGTCAAACGCAGTTAATTAGTACAGTCCAAAAACCAAAGTAGCTAAGCTCATGAGTCCATTGTTGATAAACACTGATCAACACGTATAGAGAAAAGATTTAAGTTATTATTTCATTTTTGTTATTGTTCTTTCTATAGTGTGTTGTATAGTATTATTTTCTATTTCGATTAGTTTATATTGTGATTATCTCATATTTGTGTTTGTTTTCAGATTGTTTGGCAAATATCAGTCGAGGATCTATCAAAAACAGCCACACTACCTCTACGAGGTATCTATAAGTCCTGCGTACATTCTACCCTCTCCAGACCCCACTTATGGGATTACACTGGATGTTGTTGTAGGTGTAAATTAATTACTTCTCATGTTTTATATTACGTGGCTCTTATACTAAAAATAAATATTTCATTTTACTTGTATATTTTAGAAAATCAATACTATAAACTTATTATACTCTTTCAGTACCACTCCTATCATAAATGACTTATAAAGTAATCAAATTTAGATTTTTAAAGCATAATTAATAAAGATAGTTTAGTAAAAGAAAACCCTAATAAATGTTTTCTTAGAAAGTTCCTCATACTTTTAAGAGTGTATTTTGAATTGTGACTTGATATTGATATACTCATTTATTACGAGATTTATACCTAACTATTTTCTAAATGACGATTTAATTGTGTAAATAATTTTACATCTTCAATAAATAAATTTTATTACTGATAAAGATAAATATTACCACACAAATCAGGCAGCACTTAGTGTGAATACCTTACCTCATATGTAACGGATGAATTCAGCAGAGTTAAACTTTCTCTCACGGCATGCTTATAAATTTATGAATGTGAAGCCAATACTTTTTTTAGACAATTTTTTAAAATTATTGTTTATCTTCAAGAACATCAAATTTATATACTTTGGCTACAACATTTCTTCAAATTTGAGAAATGGCTAAAATAAGAGTGACGTATTTTATTTCTTAAATTGTGGGGAAAACTGTTTGGACATTGCAAAAGTGAATAGTATGTGGTAGTTTGGTATGGGAGATAAGAAATAATAATTTTAGAATAAAATGTAGAATTATTTTATTGTGTTTGATGTATGTATTAATTAATCACGAGATTATTAATTCCATTATTTGCACTAAAATAATGGGATAATTTATCTAATATATTTTGACTCATCTTCATTACACTTTCTCTCCATTTCCTCAAGTGCATATTTAGATGATTGACACTTGTCCATTTTAGATATTAAAGGCTTAAATTCAATTAACTTAAGCAAACACGTTAACCATAGTTAATCATTTATTTTGGGAAATTAATCTTCATACAAATCTCAACTTCCACTAATGTCATGATTATAATTATATACTTTTATATCCAAATCACATATATAAGATTCATCTCAATAAATGAAATTATTATGTACGTAAAGATGAAAGATTAACTATATACATTTTTGTATTTTAACCATAAAAATGATATTACCTCCCACAATTTTCATTCTTGCCATTAACTCTGTAATTCAAAATTAAAAAAAATTCTTTCAGGCCATTTACTAATTTTAAATGTTACTTGGAAAAAAGAAAAATAGAAGACTTCAAATGTAATAAAAAAACGACTATTTAATTATGTTGAGGTGGTATAGAATCAAAATATTACTTGAAAGAAAAATTCAACAAATATTACTTAAAAAAGAAATTCAACCAAATATTGGATGCATAGTATTATCTCATTAAATAATATTGTATTTTAGTATAAAATGTAAGAACTGATTTATAACTTGCAAGTAAATATAATGAGAACTTTTTTTAGAAAAATAAAATAAAATGATAACTAAGATACGATTTCCAAAATGTAAGGAAATTGGAAATTGGAAATTTTCTTATCAAAGTTATGAATGCATTCCTATAATCTATTTTGTTAATTATAGTTAATATGTTTGCTTAAGTTAATTGGATCTAAGCCTTTAATATCTAAAATGGACAAGTGTCAATCATCTAAATATGCACCTGAGGAAAGGGAGAGAAAGTGTAATGGAGATAAGCCAAATCTCTAATATATATATTGAGACAACTAATTTTGTGAAAGAACTTTGTCTATCCTATTCCCATATGAAACAATCATAATAATCCCTCCATTCATTTTTACTTGTCACGTTTAACTTTATAAAAATTAATATGACTAAACTTCAAAGCTAAATCGAAGTCAATTAATTTAATATTTTAGATTTAAAATTTCGATGTTCGAAAACTATATAAAAAATACTATAAGTTGTAATTTTTTTTAAATTTAATATCATAAAAAAATACATCTAAAAATATTGATCAAAACTCATGAAATTTGACTTTTGAAAAATGAAACTTGATAAGTAAAAATGAATGGAGGGTAGCTTGTTTTGAGCTAGGAATTCATGTGATAGGACAATGATGCGCACATGATTTTCTCGGCTTCTTTCGGACCAGCACTACTTAGATAAAACCAAAAGTTTATCCATCCATCAAGTAATGAACTTTTTATTTTTTAATTCAAGAAATGATTTCATTTATCAGTGTGAATGTGTTGACTTCCAATTTTCTGAAAGATTGGGGGATCATCTTGTTTTCTGCATTTGGAGAGGAACACTGAGAAAAGACTATTTCTGTGTTTCCACTAATAAGCTCCAAAATTTCCATGTCGGATAGTAATAAGTCAAAACTTAAAAAAGGGAAGAAAAAGAAAGCAAACTTGACTCTATCCCATATTTCATCAAATGTAATAACATATGGCAACAAAAACTTGACTCAAGAATTAAATTCGGAACAATTCTGTTGAATGCAGTTAACAAATTTTCACAATGGTGAGAAGTTGTACACATTTTAACAACTAAAATTAAGGTAAATACATACATACTGTTCCATATAGATATATTGAACTTCGTTATTGAAAATTTTATTTCTGTCCTAACCAAACAATTGTTATTTTAATGAGATGATATACTTTTAATGGTACCGAATAAACATTGTATTTAAGCTAATTATTTTCCTCTTTACAATTTGTTTGTCTTATTTTAACTTTACACTAAGATTAAGGAAGTAAAATGATTTATTATATTAAATTAAGATATATTGAATGTACTAAAAAGCTCTTTAATCAAGTACAATATTATTCATGTCATGTGAAAAGTTAAAATTAAAGAGTAACTCCCTCCGTTCACTTTTACTTGTCATATTTGTACTTGACACACTATTAAAAAAATAATTATTAACATGTCTATTTTACCATAATATTCCTATTAATTGTTGGTTCTTTTTGTATCTTCTAATTAGTTAAGAAAATAAATAATTAATGTTAAGGGTAAAATAAAAAAAAAATTATCTTTTCTTGATAAGTCAAAAATAACAAGTAAAAATAGAAATTCAATTAAAAAATTACTGACAAGTAGTCGTGAATTGAGGGAGTATGAAAGAGAAAAATATTCTTTTTTAAAGTAGATTAAAAAAAATAAGATAAATAAATTAAAATGAAGCGAATATTATCATTGGCATTAGTAGAATGTTTTAGGGGGCACTTAAACAGCTAAATTCGTGTGTAGGGCCAGCAAGGATGAGGTGGCCGGTGCTTGGAAGCTAGTCCTGGAAAAGAAAATCTGTCCCCTCACCACATAAAATGAGTATTCCGGGCAGGGCTCTATATTATTCCTCGGATTCGTTTGGTACAAGGATAAAGAAGAATTAATTTTGAAATTAATTTTAAATTAAGCTTATATTATGTTGGTTAGGATAAAATATATAAATATAATATTATTTTTATCTCTTTTTAATAATAAGATAATTAATTTCAAAATAGTTAATTTCGAAATAACTCCTTTCCAATCCAACATCACCCCAAGTGTAATAATAGGACAAGGAAAGGGTTTGCTGGACTTTTCATCACTACCAATTTGTCTTGTAGCATATCATGCTGACAGATTTCCTCTTTGACTTTTTCCTATACATACTGTATTACACAAAATTCCTTTTTCCATTTGTAGTAGAGTTTTAGTAAAATTGTCGGCGTCAATATATTTTGTATTTTGAATTATCACAAGTCGTAATATATTGTAGTAGGACCTGTTTAGCCATAAAAATAAAAAATATATTCACTTTAGTTGATATATTTTATATTGAAAATAGAGTTGAAATTGTGTTTGATCATAGTATTTTCAAAAATATTGAAGTTGTGTTTGATTATAGTATTTTCAAAAATATTTTTGACTTTAGATGTACTTTTTTATAAAGTGACAGAAAAAATTGAGTGCAAAAAAAGTGATTTCGGAATATGTTTTTGATTTTATGGCCAAATAAGTATTCCATAATAAAATAAAAACGTATTCCGAAATATTGTGAATAATATTTATGACCAAACACCTACTAGATATGTATTTCCTTCATTTCAAATTGTCGGGCGTAAATATATTTTGTCTTAGTTTGATTGAATATCGAATTTAAAAAGTAAAGAAGATTCTAAATTTTGTGATTTAAACTATATTATGTCATATATTTGATATTAAAAAGTTGACAAATTAAAAAAGAAATATTCTTTTTAAAACAAACTAAAAGGAACATAAAACAAGCATATTGCAACAGAAGGGAGTAATCTATTTTACTTTAAAAGTTTAAGTTGACATCTTGAAGAACTTATAAATATTCTTTGGATGTAACAAAATTATTTATATTGATAGTATATAAAATTTAATTTTTTTCTTGTAATTATATTGGGTGGGGGGGGTGCATAATTGAGATTGGTAGGGGTGGGGGGAGGGAGGTTGCTTGCACCGATTTATCAAGGAACAGTAGAAGTCATCAATGCAAGAACCATGTGAAGTTCTGCAGACACGTAGAAACTTATTCCTAAGATTTAGGATTAAGCAAACAAAGAAAATGTCAAAATAATGTCGACTAAATCAAAATTATCGAATATTTTCAAACCTGACCGAATGGTTCTAGAAAAATTTTAAACAATTGGGCAGACTTAGACTCATGCTTTCTTGCTCCCTATTTGGATTAAGTAAAATTCCCCGATCTTTGTCATGACAATCCATTTATACTATTTATAATTAAATAGTTTAACAAGTGGAACTAATTTAATTGAAAATTAATTTCGATTAATTTTACGCCGTAGTTATGATTTACATGCATGTTAAATAGTAAACAATTGTTTTCTTATTTTAATTATTTTCCTAGTGGCGGACTGCCACTAGCTTGATAAAAAAGATCAAGAATGTGAAAATATATAAGTGACTGTATTTTTCCAACATGCGGTGATCAGTTCATGGAATGATCTAACAAACGAAAGAAATTAAATTACTAAATCACGTCAATTATATGAAGCTATTGGAACTTGAGGTTTTATTATTTAACTCTATGCTCTTCTCTTGTCAAATAAAATAAAATCTTATCGTGTTGCTGTCAACAAAATATAAAATCACTTCTTTCTTGAATTATATGAGAACTTAAAAATTAAGAGAACGATTTGTGTTTCATTGAATGGTGACTAATGGACATGATGGTTCTTATTTCACTATCATAATCATCAAATAACCAAATCTAGAACCTCCTCAAAGAAGATTAAGCCAATCAGTCTCTTTTCCTAAATTAATTTGTTTCAAAAAAACAGACATTGCTATGTAATTTAACCAATGGTTTATTTAGTACTAAGATAGATTACACGTAACATTCATAGTTGCGCAAGTACGATTTGCATGAATCAAATTAAAGTTACTCTTTTAGTCTCAAGTTACTTCGTTGAATACGTAATTTTCTTCAATCAAGCTCAAGCAAGAAAATCAAGACTAATTGACAACTACATATATATTAAAGCTTCGGCCACTTGCATCAAATAAAATCATCTCGGAAATACCAAAATACTCTTTTCATTTTAATTTATGCGAATGTGTTTAACTAAGTTCAATATACAAGAATAATAAGAAGATATTTGCAATCTATGATCTAAAATAAATAATAATTTCTTATGTAATTTTAAATCATCTCACTAAGAATATAATAATAACAATATGTTCAATATAATCTCAGAAGTATGGTCTGAAGATGATAAAGTTTACACAAATTTTATCCATAGCTTAGGAGAGTAGAAAGGCAGAAAAGAGTATCACGTAAATTGATAGAAAATATAAAGAAACAGCTGACTTTTGCAAGCAAATGAGTAAATGCTCATTGCTGTCCGCTTTTGACTCTTTGGAGAATACATCTATTTTACCACTTCTTCATCTTTGGTCAGCTTAAAGACTCCTTCTCTTCTCTCTCTTCAACAAATTGTGTATATATTACACAAGGACCCCCACTCCCTTACACAACTTTGCTCTACTCATGTAACAAAATTTCCTACAAAGAGAAAAGCAATACAAAGAAGGAAAATTAACCACTTCTTTTTCCATTCAAAGACACAAAAAGAAACAATAATTTTCTTCCTTGATATCGATCGATCGATCGAACAGCTAGGTAGAATGGGAAGGCCACCTTGCTGTGATAAAATTGGTGTGAAAAAAGGACCATGGACACCAGAAGAAGACATCATCTTGGTTTCATACATTCAACAACATGGTCCTGGTAACTGGAGAGCTGTTCCTGGTAATACTGGTAAGTCAATTAAACTTTTCTTTTTTTTTTTTGGGAGAAGTTTGTTAGAGTCATTAAATGTGTATTAGAAATTTATTGTTTCTGCCGCTTCACACTGCTTTGAAAAATTAAATTACATCCACAAGATTAAACCATATCATAAATCTGTTTTACTCACAACCGTTCATTTTTTTTGTTTTTCTTGTCCAGGTTTGCTTAGATGCAGCAAAAGCTGTAGGCTCAGATGGACTAATTATCTCCGGCCTGGTATCAAACGTGGTAACTTCACTGAGCATGAAGAAAAAATGATTATCCACCTCCAAGCTCTTCTTGGCAACAGGTACCATGCAAATTTTCAATTATCCGATTTTTATATGTTGCTAATCCCAATAAAGAACTAGGGTTAGATCTCGTGCTTTTTTGAATGAGGAAATCAAATGAAAAAAGTTCAGATAGTCAACCAACTAATCTGGTATTGTTAGGGTCTCTAACAACTTTTTTTTGATAAATTTTTTGGTGTAGATGGGCAGCGATAGCTTCGTATCTTCCACAAAGGACGGACAACGATATAAAGAACTACTGGAATACTCATCTGAGGAAAAAGCTGAAGAGGATTCAAGGGAATGATGAGAATAGCACTAGTCAAGAAGGAACAACTTCATCATCCTCTCAATCAAATTTCATAAAGGGACAGTGGGAGAGGAGGCTTCAAACAGACATCCACATGGCTAAAAAAGCCCTGGTTGAGGCTTTGTCACTTGACAAATCTGATTCCCTGGCTAATCCAATTAGCCCAATTGCTGCTCATCAACAAACTGTTCCAGGGTCCAGTTCTTATGCATCCAGCGCTGAAAACATTTCTCGATTGCTTCAAAATTGGATGAAAAATTCCCCGAAATCATCTCAATTAAGTCTATCGAATTCGGAGACAACGACTCAAAGCTCGTTGAATAACCCATCAATCGGGTCAGGTTCGGGGTCAAGTTCTAGTCCTAGTGAAGGTACCTTAAGTGGTGCAACGCCAGAGGGCTTTGACGCCCTCTTTAGCGAAGGCAATGCTTTCACACCTGAAAATTCCGCAATTTTTCAAGTGGAAAGCAAGCCTAATTTTCCGAATATCAATTTGGAAAATGGAATTTTGTTTCAAGAGGAGAGCAAGCCAAGTTTGGAGGAGTCACAAGTCCCGTTATCTTTGCTAGAGAAGTGGCTATTTGATGATGCTATTAATGCACCAGCACAAGAAGAGTTCATTGGAATGGAATTGGGTGAATCTGCTAACTTTTTTTGAAGAAATATTTACTAGTAAATGATAGTTCTAGTAAATATTTCTTCAGAACAACATAGCAGTTTAATTTGGGGTTTACTTTTATCTGTTTTTTTTGTGTTTGTTACTTGTTAATTAGAGCTTTGGAATTTAGTTTAATAGGTTTACTTACTTAGTAGCCTGAGCAAAAACTCTGATATTTGCAAGAGCAAAAAAGTGTAAATTACAAGTGATCTTAAATATGCATATGTAGTGAATGGTACTCCGTAGTAATGTTTACCAGTTTCAACTGTTTGTACTATGTACTCAAATATTTTTGGGTATTTAATTTTACAGAAATGAAAATTAGATGGAGTTTTGACTTGACATGTTCTTGAACGAGTTCCAACATCATAGTTAATGAGTTTGACTTCTTACACTGATACAGGATAAGAAATTAATTTTACTTGATGTATGGAACAAGTCATTTATCATGATTTGTAAGTTACTCATGATAGCTATAAGAAGATACATTTAATTAACTTCTTAGCGATCTAATAATACAAATTTCTTTACGCAATTTATTACTCCGCGTGCTGTAAACTTGTAATCATGAAATGTATTAGTATTGTAATTTTTAGAAAAACCAACTTTGTCAAGTGCACTAGTTCTTTCTGTTTTGTTGACAAGGATTAGGAACCGTAGTGGTTTTTCTTTGAGTACACACAAGATAAATTTCGCCCTTCAGTGTAAGTCCTGAAATTACATGCTCAGGCGATGAGTTTGACCGCAAAGGCAGGCAGAGATTTCGAACTTGAGACTATCCATTTGGGAGATCACCTGCTCAATCAACTAGGTCATACTGCGGATATCAAGAGTACTAGCTATAGCACACTTTTTTCACTTTTTATTTAAAATTGTATTTAAGTAAAGGCTATTAATTGTTCCCTGCAACTCTTTAATTTAAGGTACCTTGAACCTGAATGGACGACGAAGTGACACCCTAGCTCCATGATACGTCCATAACGAGACGGGTTTATCTTCACCATCTATGCGAGTGCACCGAGGAACTAGGTACTGTTTTTGACTTTTGATCTATTTTTTGAGATGGGGTGAATGTTGAGAGACGTGGATTCGAATCTAAGATTTAAAATTTATGGATTTCTACCATAATCTCAAGTTAATTGTATAATAATAACTAAGTTCATAATCAAATTTCTATACATTTTGTGAGTATATTATCTTAATACATAGACAGAGTTTGAATTCACGTAAATATAAGGCTGATCCTCCCGGGAGAGTTGTGAATGTTTTTGGCAAGCTAGAGCCCAACAGTATTGTAACTTCAATTCTTTTTTCTTCGTTTTGATTTAACAGAAGGACAATAAAAAGTGTGTGATTACAAATGGTGAAGGAAATTGATCAATTGCGCATAACTCAATCTCAAAAATTAGCTCAAGAGGTGATGATTGTTCAAATCATATTAAATAGATCACCCAACCCTTAATCTATCACCAATATGAGACTCTTCACACCTCCCCTCACGGCTCACGCCCAGGGCTGGCCATCTGGAGCAGTCAACAATTTAATATGGATGGCCAACATTGGAAAACGAGAATTGGAATGAGTTTTACTCTGAGATCATGTAAATTAAAAAAAAATGAACTTTAAACCTAACTCAATTTCAAAAACTAGTTCGAATATTAACATTGCCCAAGTCAATATTTATTTATTTTTTTTTGAAAAAAACCATATCCAATTCCATCTCTTAAATCAGTACTGATCTGGGATTCGTCATACTTAGCAAACAATGGAGTAGTTAATATGTTACCCAATAGCTATTCAAACAGTATTACTTTTCTTACCGATCATTGTTTGCTTTTTCACCCAACTTATTAAATTATTGAGGCAAAGTCTTGGCGTAGTAACTAGTAATTCATTCAATTTTAGGTTCTAGAAACAAGAGAGGATGAATGGAGCGCTATGCTCGTACCCATTTAAGACTCAAATGAATAATAATATTTAATAGCAAGGATAAAATGGATAAAAAAATAATAAATTATTTATTGATTTTTCAAACTGGACAAGTATTATTGGACATATATTTTTAGGAGTTAATTTCTCATATTGTCATTGAACTATTGGAAATATCTCACCAAAGTCACTTTTGTTTTTTTTACGACAAAAGTGTCATTGAAATATTACTTTGTCTCTTGTATTGTCATTGAAATATTGCGATGTTAAAAAAATAAATAAAATGACATGAAATTTAGGACCATTTTTAAAAAAATTAATTGGGCACTCTCTCCGTTTCATATTATTTATAGACTTTTCTCTTTATATGTATCACTTATGAGGTTAGAATTTGAAGTTTATGAATTCTGTATTTCAATTTTTTTTAAAATTAATGAATTCTATATTATTAATATGTATACATTCAATAAATTTTTAAAACAGATATAAAATTTGGACCAAATTAAGTTACTGAGCTCAAGAGTTCGTCCAAACTTCATTCAGAAAAAAATGACATTAAATATATAAAAAATAAAATTATTTTTGTGTATGCATAGTAGATGTTGAATGTCTTAGTTTCTTAGTGCACTTATTTTTATTTTTTATATTTTAAATGTTCTTAGTTAAAATTTTAATTTTATCCATTTATTTAGGAACGGAGGGAGTATTAACTAATCTTTTTGTTTCATAAATTCCAAATTGTTTGTCAATTTACAAGATTAAGATAAAATTAATTAATTTTTTTTATTTGTCCTTATATTAATTCTTTTTGAAATTATAAATATTATAAAGTTTCAAAAAAATTCTTACATTGTTAATTTTAGTATTGATCAAGACATAAATAGAGTGTATTAAGAAAATTACAAGGTGAATTAGTAAATTATCCTTCTTATTTATTATTTTTTATGGGACATCTAGAGAAAAGTGGATAAATAATATGAAACCGAGAGAGTGCCCATTTAAAAATTAAAATAATAGTCCTATAAAATCCCATGTTGTTTTATTTATTTTTTTAACATCTCAACATGTATAATTTGTCTTTATTTAAAATTTATTTTATTATGGTGGATCTCATTACTTTTATACTAGAATCGTTTTTTGTTATGTATTTGGTGGTATAATTTGATGAATTTTTCGTTTAAATTGAACTTAAAATATTAACTAAGAAAATTAAGTGAGTTTAGTAGCTTAAAATGTTAGAATGACTATACAAGAGACAAAGTAATAGTTCAATGACAATTTAAGGAATTAACTCCTATTTTTAATATAGTGAACAAATATTATTGGACAGTTAGAGTACCTCATTCCACACGATCTTCATTTCAATTTTCAAGGAAGCTTCCTTCATGAATACTGTGAAATATAGGGAATACGATTCTAATTAAAGATCTATCGAATGCAGTCTATTTACCTCATACAAGGTAAAGGTAAGGTCTTCGTACACTTCATCCTCCCAAACCTCACTTATGAGATTACACTAGGTATGTTATTGTTGTTGCTGGTGATGATTCTAAATAAAGAATCATACAACATCAATGTAAGTTTTTTTTTTGTCATGCCCGTGGATTTGAAATGTATGTACTAATCGCAAATTGAGTAATTTAGCATTTTGAACCTGTCTCTCATTGAAACACTTTGGCTTAGTTTTTTTTTTAATTTTTTTATTTTTTTTATAATCGTGGTGTCCGGGTCAGCTTGCGCGCACCTCGAATAATTCCACGGGATACCTGTCACCTTCCACCAGTAACAGGTACCATGTAACTCTGTCCACCAAGGCTAGAACAGATGAGAAGAAATAACCTAGTGTTTGTTTCTGTTGGGAATTAAACCTGAGACCTCATGGTAGTCAATCCCACTTCATTGAACCACTAGGCCACACCCTTGAGTGCTACTTTAGCTTAGTTTTTTTGGATAAAAGACGAATTCAAAATTTGAATTTTGTAGGTTCGAATTCGAAACTCTACCACATTCTATCTAATTAATTAATGGATTCGAAAACACAGCTTTTTAACAAATGTCCTAGCCCCTTAATTTTTCTAATCATATCAAAATATAGAAAAAGGCCTGCAGGAAATGTTTGATTGTGCCTTTTATTTGGGTGAAATGTGATGCTGTGCATTAAAAAATGTTTTTCTATTTTGGTAGGTTTCATAGAAAACATTGATTAATCAATTGTCATATATTGATCATTCTTGACTACACTATATAGGATCTGCAAATCATCATTTTCTTTTTATCTCCTTTTTAAGTATTGGTCAAACTGATGATAGTGTTTAGCAGGACTATGTGTAAGAGAGGATCACTACTTTAGAGTAGTAGTAAGAAGTTATAACCATAATAAACATATGCCTAATTGACAAGTTAAAAAGGTTGAAAATCTGACACTGCTTGGATTAAGCAAACATGGCAACGGTGGTGGTTTGACCTTCTTCCAAATTTAAAATTTGGCAAAATTTGCATTGGGAAAAAACAATTGGTATTAAATGCAAAATATATGGAGCATCCAGTTGACTTGTTTTAAATAAGTTAACGTGTAAAATTCACAAATTAAATAGGCACTTTTTGACTGTCTGGAGTTTTAAATTGTACAGATGAATTAAATGGAGACTGATAAATTGGAAAACTATGAATTGGAATATATAGAGAATTGAACCACTGCACTCCTTTTAGGTAAAGAATTGAACCTTTCACCTATAGAATTTAAGATTTTAAAACAATGCCCAAAAAAAGCCAGTGGACTCTATTTCTCCCTAATTAATAACCCACCAGCCCAGGCCAAAAACTTTTTCTCTGTGAAATACATAAGCCCCTCATGAATAATAACCCCAAATAACAAGGCAAAAACCCCTCATGAATAATAACACCAAATAACAAGGCAAAAAATAACACTTGAATATAATGCAAGAGTCACTTTTGAATTGTCAATATGCAGAAAGAGAATTTATTGAAGGCACAATTTTCCTTCTTTTACAGGCTGCATATACTGAAGCAGTAATGAGCGGAGTGGAAAATAATTTTAAAGATGAAACTTTTCCACAGTTGCCAGACCAGAAAAAGGAAAAAGAATGCAAAGAAGAAATTGAAGAGTAAATGCATGATAATTCCAACCCCAAAGTCCAGAGGAAGCTTCCCTTACAGACAAACATAGTTAAGGATTTTTATATATTCATAGTTGCAAGAAAGTGATCATAAGACCCATGTTTTCTTTCCTAAAATGAAAAACAGCTTATAAGCTTTCTATGCGCTGTTTCAAAATACTTGTCGTCTGATTAAAGTATTTGTTATTTTAGACGTTTAAGGTAAATTAATTATTTTTCTTACATTTACTCTTAATAATAATTATCTTGAATACTACAAACACCTTATGGCTCATGACTAGAGGAATTTGTAAGCACCCATCACTTTCAACTCTAAAATGTTGTGACTTGTGAGTTTGAGTCGCCAAGGGTGCAAAAAAGCGTGGAAGCTCCTAGGAAGAGGAAAAAAAAATTTAAAAAATTAATAAACAAACCTTATGACACATAAATATAGAATAAATATTAAATGAACATCGATCATATCTTAAAACAAAAATAGAGTTAAAATGTTTGAAGACTTCTTCTATTAATGTTTTCTTAAGAGGCGTCAAACCATCCTATAAATGTATAACTATCACGGTAATTCTCATTTCTATTTATAAGTAAATGAAAAACACTATAAGTATTTTGAGATAAAAGGAGTAATTTTCATCAACACTTTTTAAAATATTCTCTGTAGGGTAACCATTCATACACACCATATGTTTTATCAAGACACTGCTCTTTCATTTATAGATGTTTGACACTCTCATGTGCATTCGGACAGAACCCCCTTGCCTTTTCTCCACCCAATTAAATCTCCCATATATATTTCATGTGATGAACATTACAGAATTATCTGTTTTATGCCTGTTCATATGTATGCAAATAAGTAATTAGTTTATTCATCGATTTGATCTAATGAATTATTATTTTTTTTGATTTGATGCATCTACTATTCGGAGCCCGACTAATTTAGATTCATCCTACGTAATTATGTAGGACCTATTTAATGGGAAGCTCTCTATACTATCTTCATTCTCAGGATCACTCGAACGTGATTTCTCTTATTAAAGATGTAGGAATCGCATTCATCCCACCATATCCTTTTAATATTGAAAAGGGAGGGATCCCCCTTAATTTTGATGGACAAATTTGAGCAATCTTCAAAGATAAGGATATATTTTGAATCAAATTCAAATTCAAAGATAAGGATATTGTGCTATTTTGCAATGTTGAAGAGCAAATTTGAATCAATCCCCAACGTTACGGACATATTTAGGTCCAAATTCAAACGGAACAAACATGGTTTTATATCCCACATCGTTTGGTGGGCGACGAGGGGGGGGGGGGGGATTTAGTTAATAAATTTGTGGTATATGATATTAGGTAGGAGTGGGCATAAAACCCGGAGAATCGAAAAATCGTACCGAAACGAATTAGTACGGTTCTTCGGTTTGGTTTTGGGTTTTTTTTCGGTTCTTTGGTTCGGTGTTCGGTTTAGAAGTAACGGTTCTTAATTCGGTGCACCGAAGAATCGAAGTTTTATTAATTTTTTTTTTTTAAAAATTTTCATTTAGCACATGTTTGATCCAAAACTTTTCAAGATCAAACCTCAAAGCCCATACCCAATTACCCATCAACATTTACCTTCTTGCCTTATTACTTTTACATTTTTCTAATTTTTAATTTTAATTCCTAATATATTTATATTTCTAAATGTAATTCTTAAAATTTTTCACACAAATACTTCTAATTTCTAACTGTAATTCCTAAATTTTTTTACATAAATACTACCACCATATTGTGATATGAAAAATGGAGCACTATAATGATATGTATTTGAAGTTGTCCTCACTTAATAGTTTATTTACAATGTTTTAGATTTTTTAGTGTCTTATATTTTGATTCGGTTCTCATTTTATTTTTTTATTTTACACCAAAAATTAATTTAAAAATACCGAACTAAACAGAACCGAAGTTGAAAAAATTGAACCGAACCGAATTAGTTTGGTTTGGTGTTCGATGCACACTTTTCCAAAACTGTAAACTGAAGAATTGAATCGAAATTTGATAAAATCGAACCGAAGCCTATTAAGACATCGAGAGTGGTTGATATGTCAATAATATTTTCTTTTGCTATAATTAAAATGCATGGATAAAGATCAGCCTCTCTCTATTGATAGGGCCATCTTCCAATATTTGATTGATAGAATAATCAATGAAAACTTTAAAGGAAAATAAAAATGGATGATACCCAAAATTGAGATATCACAAAAATATTTTTAGAAATTAAATGCAGTTGCAATCAACCCGTTTTTTCTCAACATTTTTTTAATGCAAACATTACTACTTATCATGTAAAAAAGTTGTGTATGAGATGTATTTCCTTGTCCCATCATGACTGATTGCCATCTTCACAATAGACAAAATCTCAAATTTTATTAAAGAAGTTAAATGACTCCATTTATATATTACAGTGTGAGTGCGCGTATGTGTATTTCCAGTTTCAACAACTCCATTAAAACTTAAATGTTAATTAAGTGTCTTTATGTGTTTAATTTTGAATTAGCAAATAAGTAGCGTACAAGCACATATTTCCTCTATATAAATATATTCCATTCCCGGCATCTCACAGTCACATATAATAAGCTTGCATATGAATATAATTTCATTAACGGAAAAGGGCCTAAAATGCCTTTTACATATTGAAAATGGTACAAAAATATCTTTCATCTATCTTTAGGCTCTATAATGCCCTCCACATCTATCTTTGGGCTCCAAAATGCCCTTTACATCCACCTTTGGGCTCCAAAATGCCCTTTATTTAACATCCTCAATATTAAATTAAAAAAAAAGTTTTCATTAATGACGTGTCAACTTCTCATTGTTAAATTATAAAGATATACGTATTACATTTAACAGAATAGAATAAAACAACTCTTTTCAAGAAAAAAATAATGTTCTAAAAGATAATTGTCAAGTATTACATAGTTTAATATACAAAAAGAAATTATAAAAAAATAAGTAAAATATTTGCAACAATGATTAAGTTTGCTAATTTAGCAACGCATTATAATTATATAATTATTTAAATTAACCAATATTAAAACTCACCTGCAGTATTTTTTATTAGGGGTGTTCATAATTTGGTTTAGGTCCTTTCTTGGTTAAAACTAAAATCAAATCAATTTAGTTAATTTTTTAATTATTAAAATCAAATATAACTCATATCCATCAATTTGGCTAGCATCGGTTTGGTTCAAAAAAAATTATTTTTGAGAAAATAATAATATTTTCCTCTCTTATTTTTTTCCCTACAAGTTGAAAAAAAGTATTTCATCATTTTTCAACTTATAATCTGTTATTAACCTATTACTATGGTGGCTATAATTTTCTTGAATTGTGAAGGAAATGTCTTTAAAAATTTTATAAGCTTAATTTAATCAAGTGAATAAAGTTAATAAAAAATAAAATAAATATATAGGTAAATCTCATTTTTTTTTTTTTTTTTAATAATAAGTTTGGATTCATGACTTTCTTTTAAAAATGAGGGGGTAACAATGTGGATCGGGTCTATTAGTTTTTGGGTGAGTTTTAAAAATTTTTTTAGTTAGTTAAATGGGGACCAATAGAAAATTGACACGTCATTAATGAAACTTTTTTTTTTCAATTTAATAATAGGGATATTAAATAAAAGGCATTTTGGAACTCAAAGGTGGATGTGAGAGGCATTATGGAGCCTAAAGGTATCGTGAAGGGCATTATAGAGCCTAAAGGTGGATGAAGGGCATTTTTGTACCATTTTCAATAGATGAAGGGCGTTTTAGGCCCTTTTCCGTTTCATTAATTTGAAGCGTTAACCAAACAACAATAATAATAATAATCTGAAGCTAAGATGTGAACAGACATCTAAAGTGTGTGAAATGAAAGTCACAAAGTAAAGCTGAAACGAAAATTCATAAGTCACACACAAAGTAAAGCTGAAACGAAAATTCATAAGTCACAATTGAAGCAAATAATGGAATTGACTGCATAAATAGATTATTACAAACAAAAACTCACAATTATTATCCTGTTCTCTAAAACAAACACTAACAATTATTTTTGCTTTCCTGGGGACAGTTGTTCAAAAATTGCCTTCCAAAGACAATCGTTCTTAATCCCCCACCCGCCACCCCATCCCCACCCCACCGCCAAAAGGGTGGTGGGGGTGGAAGAAGCAAGCATGAAACGTTATCTTGAATTATATTTGTAAAAAGTGTAGTATAAATTTTGTGATGATCTCATGACCATAGAAATTTTAGTTAAGTTTTTATTTTCTCCATGTTAGCTAAGGAAAGGTTCGTTGCTCTTTAGGATTAGTAAGGCAAGGTTTGACCCTATTTACTTGTATTGTCCTCTTTGAGATATCTAATTAGTATTAAAATAAGCAACTAAGGCACGCTTCCTGGTAGTATAGTAGCTTTAAAAAAAAAAACTTGAAATATGATATGGAGTTAAGAGCTAACTATATTACGTTTAAAATCTAATATTATATGCTCAATATATTATTCACTTTAATATTGATAACCCTTATTCTCAAGACTACGCAAAAGTACAACCAAGATATATAGAACACTTTAATACTAATAATTTTGCTCATTTTTTCGTTATACAAAGGGAACTGATATACAAATCCATGTCTGAATTAGGGCCCTCCACTATCCACGGATCAACATGGCCCATGATTCAACCGACGAGGAAAATATGGGCTGCTACCTTTCCCTTTTTTTTTTTTTTTTTTTGGCCCAACAGATGGTCACATTTCTAATTCAATTTTGATTTGTACACTAGTACTTTATTAAGTGGGGATAAACGCTTTTCTTAAAAAACACAATGCCAAACATTTAAAAAAAAATCTTTAAAATGGAGGATGAAAAATGTGAAGAAATTTTAGTAATCATAACAAGTATAGATAAATCGTGAAATTTAGATATTCTTGTCTAGTCATTATACAATGAATATATCCAATTTCACCTTGGATATTGAAATTGAAATCTAAAAGTGAATTTTGAATTCATTAAAATACTGAGTCAGTCTTTGATTTTGTGTTAAGGAGATTTAAAATTTATATATATATATATTAAAATAATTTTTTTTTATATATACAATATAACTTTTTGCCGAGAAGGTTTCGATGAACACCCTCTCCACATTTGCTACCGACATCGTGTTTTTGTTAGCTGTGGATGTTCTTCTAAATATATAGATATTTGTTTATCCGTGATTGATTGTTTTATTTTTTTGGGCTATTTGGACCCTTGTGTAATCTTGGGCTGAAAAGGTATAAATATCTGGAAAAATTACATAATATCATAACTTAACTTATCATAAATACTTAAAATCTTAATCCTTTTAAATAATTACATAAATTTCTGATTTTACTTAAAGTGCGGATACATCACAGAAGAATATGATGTATCCGTGTAAATTAAGTGATGTATCCGAAAGAATGTGATGTATCCGTGTAACATTATGTGATGTATCCAAAAGAATGTGATGTGTCTGTGTAAAATTAAGTGATGTATCCGAAAGAATGAGATGTATCTGTGTGAATTAAATCAGGAATTTTTAGTAATTTTGAAAAAATTTGGGATAGGGAGTAATTAGCTCCAAAAGAGTTGGGATTTGTGTAACTTTTACTAAGTAGGCGTTTGGCCATAAATATTATTCACAATATTCCGGAATACGTTTTCACTTTATTCCGGAATACTTGTTTGGCCATAAATATTTCCAGAAAATATTTTTATAATATTTGGATTTTTGAAAAACACCTCAAGAGGTGTTTTTACTATTTTTTGATTCACTTTTTGCACGTTTTAATTTACTATTTTTTCAAAAAAAATCTATTTTTTTTTATTTTCATAAAATAACCCAATTTTCATAAAACTCTAAAAAAAATCAAATTTATTTTTACTTTTTATATTTTTTTAACTTCAAAAATACCTCATATCCTAAATATTATTGTGAAACACAACTCCAACTCTATTTTCAACTTTAAAAATATCAAATAAAGTAAATATATTTTTTAATTTTGATGCCAAACTGGTCCTAAATATCCTGAGGTCCAGCCCATATCATTTCAACTTTCAAAAAGTTTTTCTCGACATCACTTTACCAACTATTCACTTTGTGCCGTAGGCTGCCCTACGGACTTTTGGATTTGGATTACATGCAAGCAATTTGCTTTATATTTTCCTTGTTACAATTTGTGTTGTATCTTTTATTAATCTATTTAAAAAGGAGTAATTAATCTTTTAATTAGTTAGTGTATAGTAATATTTTGTGAAAGTCTTGTTTCTTTTTCTTCTTTATTGATATGTTATTACATCTTGTTTTATGTTTTATTACGTCTTTGTATACTGTTTTATGTTTTGAGCTGGGGGTCTATTGGAAACAGCCTCTCTACTTCTACTGATGTAGTGGTATGGACTGTATACACTTTATCCTCTCCAGACCCCACATTGGGGGATTGCACTGGGTATATTGTTGTTGTTAAAAAGGATAATTATTTTCAACATTTCACATGTTATATTTAAGATTCTTTGATCTAGGTATTTTGATACATAGTTTGTTGGAGTGTAGACTTGATGAAACTCAACGACGAGTCTTGAAAGGTGTCTTGAAAGGCATCTTTGCGGTTTTGTGTCTCCAGATTTGCACATGTGATTTGTGAGAGAAGAGATGAAAGACAGATTTGGTCCCACTGGGCGTGTCAATTTGTTTGCATCAAATTTTAAAGTGATAGAAAATAAATTGCAATCACAAATAAAATATGAAGAAACAAGAATTTTTATTGATAAACATGCGGGTAAATTCTATTCCTCCCTTGATTCTTCTCTCTAAATTTTATCCGTAATTCGAGAGCCGCTAGTAGTGTATATCTCGAACGCGGGAAGATTTGAATTTGATCTCCGTGAAAGGAGAATTTTGTGGATCTTCTTGAAGTATTTAGTTATCAAGAAGGGAGAGTCTTGATCTTTTTATGAATATTCCAAGATTTGTGGGATTTCGAGATGTCTTTTTAAGGGAATATGTTATCCTTTAAATATGCATGATTTAGGGTTTATGATAGAGTAGCTTTTAAGCTAGATTTAGGTCAAAGTAGCCTCCAAAAACTCTAATAGAAATTGAATTCGTCTTGTAGAGTCCATATAATTTCGATGTCTACAATAGTACATAACTTAAGTTTAAAATACTAAATTCAAAACATTCCTTTACTTTCTTATACTACATGTTCAATCAAACTAAGACACACAAATACAATAGAGAGAGCAGCATTAACAGATGTCCACGTGTTAGTTCATTTCTCTGAAGGGGATTCGAAAAGATACAAGTTCCTCTTCATAATTCTGTTGTGCTGTGCTTAAACGAAAAGCTCTACTACATAAACATATTATTCTGAATTCACAGACTCTAAATCTCCGGTGAACAAAAAACGACTTGACGGCAAAAGAAGGAGGACATTCTGTTCCTTGAAAACGAATAGGAAAAAATAGCCAATTGGTCAGAAATCAAGTGCAATTTGACATTCCAAAGAAGATAAAAAGATGGTACGAAGTCACTATATTGTCGGGTTTGGTGAGTGGTCCTCTCTATTGGGCCCTAAACCCAAAAGGAGAGATAAAGGGGATGTTGGACTGACTTGATGTTTCTTTGGGAATTGGGCCTTTAACAATATACCCACGTACAACTATATATTATTCTCTACATGTATACATGCAATCTGTCCAGTATCTTTCTTACATATACTCGAAATACAAGTCTAGTCAAGACGCTTTTTTGTCTTTCAATGAATGAAATTCTTTTTAGGTGTTTCTTCACCTATTTCCTTTCATTTTTATCTTGTTTTAATATTATTATAGACTATGGCCATCGATGATATTAGAATTCAACCATGTGAGACACAATAGTTTGATTTGTGCACTCTTGACTGTTGAATTATATAATTAGGGGTATGTTTGGTTTGTGTGATAAGAGATAAACATTACGGTATTATGTTAGCCACATTTAGTTGAACTTTCAACTTCGAATGAGCAATCCTTGAATTGGTTATACCATAATTGTGATATTATTATTTGGAAGAGATGATGAAGACAAGAATTTGTTTTGGTCATGGTATACTAGGAAATGGAATCTTAGAATGGGGTCTTCGCATCATGCTATGACCATAGTTAGTATGATCAGTTTTTTGAAATGGTAAATACGAATGATTTGATACGAGGGATCTATCCCTTTTCAAAATTGCATATAATTGATCGTAATTCTGATTATTAATTTTGGGATAAAATATCAAAATGGCAAAGCTGCCCATCTTTAAGATTCTTCTCTCTAAGTCCTTAATAAAATTCAAGGTTAAAATTAAAATTAAAATTAAAAATATATCCCTACTTATTTAGTGTAAAATCGAACACATATTTGATATTATATACCCAATATATGCCTTTTTTAGTACAACAAATCAAATATCTAAAGGTAAAAAATATATTCATTAAATAATTTCGTTATTATTAAATCCATATTCGAATCCCTTCATAATTAAGAAAGTGCATCTAAGAAAGGTGAAATCAAGGAGTCTTGTCATATTAGATTCTTATAGTTAAGAAGTTTTTTATTAAATGCCAATAACTAAATTATGAATGCCAACCGTTGCGATGTGATTTTAAGGTAAGCAGTTTGGTCATCGGGTTATCATTGTCAAATACAAAGCCAGCGCACTTCCTTCTTCCATAATTTGTAAATTATTTCCTTACAACTTGACTAATTAATTAACTCTTATATTGACTTGGTGTATACACCGAATGCTTATCCAGGGCAGGGCAGTGCGCGTTGAAATTTTTTATGGCTTTAGTCAAAACCGCCCTGCACCCTCCCCATTGTCATCCGTATAGCAAACCTTTTGAACACATAACTTACGAGTAATTGTCTAAAATATTATTTGTAATTGTCTAAAATATTATTTGTCCCTCCGATGGGTATTAATGCGTTCCTTGTATATTTCCTAACCAATGCTATTTCATGAAAAGAAAGAAACCACGTGAAGCCTAACATGGTGAAGCTTTTGTCCACTTTGAATTTGCTAGTTTGTACGATCTCTATATAATTTATGTGATATATTATTTTAAAAAAAATATCTCGCGAGAAAAATGGTATGTTTGTTCATTTTAAAAAAAATTAATCTTAATCTTTTCACTTTACCTTTAATAAAACAATATATAATCCCATATATATTTATTATAACTTACTTCAAAATACAAGTTTGCATTGTTTTTTTTTTCAAACTACGTATCTGATCAAAATGCATCACGTCGATTAGGATTGAGTGAGTGCATTTTGGTTACAAGTCTGATCTATATTTTGACTTTCATAATTATATTATTCCAAGTCGATGAAATCATCATCTCACTTACGATAAGGAAAGAAAACATAATTTTAATGGAAAGAAAGAGAATATAATTTTGAGGGCATAAGAAATCCAGTCATAGGTTATATTGTACTATAGACAGTCTATCTAGGGTTCGGTTGGTGAGAAACAAAATGTCTAATCTTCTCTTCAACTTCATATCAACTCTTTCACAGTTTCACCCAATAGCACTTCTACTAGATACCATTATTTACACATTTCATCTCTATTTATGGCCTTTTAAAAGTACATAAAATTTGCCAATCCATCTCGACTAGGCTGCTTATCTGACGGATCGGATTAGGCAAATAATTACGCTTATTGATTTGACTTATAGATTATCAACATTTAAATTTATTAATCTGCTAGTCAACTAGTAAGATATCGATTAGTTCGATATAAAGTTAGTAATTATCGAGCAATGTATCAGCTAAATATAAGATAAAATGAAAGTTAAAATATATATAGTCCTAACTCCATGGTGATTTTGAGTTCAAATTCCATTATGAAACCTAAGAAGGAACAAATGAGAGCTGCTAATATAAGGCACAGAGGTGGATAAGATTTTAAGCTTGTGGAGTTCCCAATAATATAAACCAAACATGTTAAAAAGGGTCGTCCAGGGGACTCAAACCAGAGTTTCAGTGTAGCACTTCTAAAGGGCCCTTTTGAACCACTGAGCCGACCAACAACTTTGTTAATGGGTTCCTAACTTAGCATTCTTATACGTTTAATAGATATTTTAATATAATTATAAGATTTACGAAAATGTTTGGGGGTTTCCCATAACCCCCACCCCGAATGCTAGATCTGCCCCTGGTAAGGCATGGTCATTATCAAGTAAGCCACAAAATTTCCATTTTCTTTTTTCCACAAAATTTCAACGGGTTTATAGTCCCATTCTAAAGGTGAAGGGGTATTGTTTTCCAAACCCCAAAAGGTTAAAAGGGGTTTATTAGGATTTATTCATAGAATCTAGTAGCTCTGATTCAAATCTTATATGTATTAAAAAAATTTATTTATAATATATATAAATAATTCGTCCAGAATCTATTACTAAGAAAAACAATTTTAATTTAAAACCATAAATTAAAATTATTGGCGTTACATCTATTTTTAAAATTGTTATTTTTATTTTCAAAATGACGTTCATCACATATTACACAAACGTATTTGAAAATTCTTACTATATGAACTTTTATGGGGTCATCTTGCCACTGATTATTTTAAGAAGATGGGGAAAAGGAAGAGACTCAGCATGATTCTTCATTGCATTATAAAAGCTTTGGCGATAAACCAATGAAAACACTAGAAAACAAACAGAGAGACATGCTATTGAATTCCACTAAGCAAGTGCTGATTTTTTTTTCTAACAGTAAAATAGTAATTTAAACTTTTTAACATAGAAAAGTATGCGTAGGTATCGGACAATTGGGTCGGGTTTATGGTGGATTGGATCATAAATAAATTTAAATATTAACTTTAAGTTTTAAATTACATTTTTTCTAAAAATGTAGAGCTTCCTCGTCATTATATAAATAGGTACTGAGAATTGTATTTTCGATTAAAATGATGAAGAAAGTTAAGTAGTTGACTAATTAGTAAAGTTTGATGATCATGAAAGCTACTGAAAAATTGTATTTTCAATTAAAATGATCACGAAAGTTAACTAAGAAAAGTTTGATGACCATGAAAGCTATTAAAAGAGAAAATAAAGTTTTGTGACTATGAAGGCCAATTGGCCAAAATTGAGTGATCATCTAGGCATCCAACTCCAATTAGCTAGTTGTATGAAGATCATGACAGACCCAAAGATGTTTCATTAAAGAAGTTTAAATTTTATAAAATAGATTATATCAAACTTTTGTTTCAAGTCAAGAGAATTTAACCTTTATACATATATAAGAATTTTTAATAAGTATCACATGAACAACTTTGCATATGGCACCGCCACTAATGAAGATTATGATCCATGTAAAGTGAACCATTTAATTGTAAAATTAATATCCTTTATTGTCAACATGAGGTTTTGTAATAATACTAAAATAAAATGGGAGTTGTATTATTAAATAAGTCGATAATCACTGTAAAAGTAGTCAAACTATGATAAATCCTCACAATATTACTAAATACTCTTTGCTTTTCGATTTAAATGTCTTACCAACATTCTTTTGTTGAGACTCTAAGATTCAAAGAATGTGGTGTTACCTTATTCATTTCTTTAGTATGAGGAGGTGTTTGGTAATCAAGGAAAATATTTTTTTTTAAAACTTATTTTTTGATGTTTGATAAATAAATAAAGAAATATTCATGTTTCAAGAACAATTATATATAATATAGAAAAATATTATGAGTCGAGTTGGTGGTGGTGGGTTTGGGGGGTGAGAGGGGATAATGAATTTAGAATATCGTTGATAAAACATATCTCCTTGTTTTCACTAGGAAAGTCATTTTTCTATTTTTTAATAGATTTGTTTTACTAGAAAAAATAGTTTTCAAAATCATTCTAATTAACCAATTAAACATGATATTTTTAAAAAATGTTTTCCTCCTTGCTGATGACACATAAAGACTTTATTTCTTTGCACTTAATGAATGTTTGAATCTGTGTTCAGACCTAAAGCCATTAAGTACATACAATACCAACCACCTTTACCATCACAACTATCACCACCACCATGCATGTTAGTCACTAGCATTAACCATCACCACCACTTACAAACTATCTTCACTATCACTAGCAAATATAAATATTTTATTATTTTTTATCGAATAGTAATTATATTTTATCTTATTAAACTTATATATGTTTTTAAATATTGAATAAATTTTTATTTGAATTATACACTATTATATTTAAAAATAAATAAGTTATGCATATTAAGATGTTGAAAGAGAAGCAATCTTAATCATTTAGTGTTTTGATATAGAGCCAACATCTTAATTACCCAAATATGCATTCAGATTCAAATGTCTTATATATTCTTAATGCAAACAAATGAGATCGTCTAAAATCACAAAATTCAAAATATTTTCTATTTAGAAACTTTTTAAAGCATCTAAATTAAATCAAGACTCTTAAATTGAAAATATTTTTGACAATGTTATTTGACCTGTCCTAGAGACAACATTTTGGATCAGATGTTACCCTCACATGTAATCCACCCCCCTCAATCCCTCATTACAAGGGACACCAATCATAGTGCCGTTATACCTACTGTTGCTTTGCTTCTGTTTGGTGGAAGCCCCTTTTTGTATTAGCTTTTCTGGAAAAAAACTCCCGGGATTTACTCATCTTGCTGCCCTTATTTATGGTGTTCTCGAGACTTGTTATGTTCAATAATACTCCATTTGTTAATGCTATGACTTACCCTATTAAGATATCTATCTATATAAATATATATATGCTTTTTTAAAAAAAAGTATATGAAATGATTCTAGTGGCCCTAGCCTGTTGTGTAAACAATACATTTGGTCGAATATTATCTTATTATAGAGGCACGTGCTTCTTGAAAATGTATGTTTCTCTTACTATAATTTTTGTCAATGTCTACTATTTCGCCTCTATGGTTCTGTGGGACTTCTCCATTATGATTCTTCTCAATTCTACTTGTCCATCCATTATTCATTTACTAATTGAATATTTTTTTCACGTCTCGTTGCTTCCAATCACAATTTTATAAACAATTCACTCCTCCTTCAAGCTCCATCTTTCCAGCTTAATTTCCATTTTTTTTTCCCTTTCAAATCCTTCATAATAACCATTAAATTATGTTATTGTTAGTGTAAAACCTTATATTTAATGAGCTACTGCCAGTATCAAACAAAATAAAGTAACCCCTCTGTTTTGATTTATGTGGATTTATGTGATTGGATATTAGAGGCGATCTGAAAATTCTGCATGCTAAGATAAATTATTTATACATATTAAGTGAGTTTCTTAACATAAATACATGAGTTTTGAGCAAAGTTAGTGGCCGAACCTATAATTAAAACTCTAGCTCCACCATTGCAGGATATAGAGTTTAACTGTTCAAGAGAAAGAAAGGGAAGATTTTTGAAACTTGTGGTGTTAGCTATAACATTTTACTGTGGTTACAAGACTTTAGAAACTTATGATATTAAACATGTCATTAATTTTGTGGATATAAAAATTTCTCATTAATAGGAAAAATAAATAAATAAAAAAAATAAAAATAAAAATAATTTACAAATTTAGAAAGAGATCGTCTTGTTCTAATCGAATTAAAAATATAATAGGTTCCCATAAAACGGATAGAAAACATCCATCCAAAGCATGTGATGTTTTTAGCTGGAAAGTTTAAGTGATAGCGTGTTACAACTAGTGCTACAAAATAAAGCCTGAATAAAGAATGAAGTGTCTTAGGCTCCAAGTTCAGAAAGCTTAAACTAAATTGTCTATGTAATAATAAGAAAATACTTAGATGCATTATTTCAGTGTTTACGTCAAATAATCAAAACAATTTTTGTACAAAAAGTTTCAAATTCCAGCAGAGACAAAAATATTTGGTGATTTCTTCTCCTTTGTCCTAGCTTTGGTCGTGGCGATAGAGTTACATGGTATCTGTTGATGTTGGGAGGCCACAGCTATTCCGTGAAATTGTCGAGGTACATATAAACTGGCCTGCACACCACGATTATAAAAAAAACAAAAGAATTTTGAAATTTGAGTTTAATTTGCCATTATGGAGGCTACTAGAAAAATAGAAGAGTTGTTGACACAGTGCAAATAGTAACCTGGTTTTTAAACATCATTAAGGACCCACAGTTTGTGGAATTAGCACGTAAATCAATCACTTTTTTTCCTCTTGCCAATAATTAAACAAAGAATTCCCATCAGCTTAAGGACGAAGTAATTAGCACAAAAATCACCATCTTTCTCTTCTAATTAAGGCATGCAGTTGAACGATCATTTCCAACCCTCATTCCAAGATTTCCATCATTAACGTCTACCACAAAGGCATTCTAGAAAAAAGGTTATTGTTGATTAATTAGAAAAAGAAGATTTAAACGTAATAAAGTAGTGCAATACATAGTACATACTATTTTGGATGTGCTTCTTGCTGCCCTTATAATTCCTCGAACAATAAAAGCATCTCAAGCCAATGACTTGTACATCTTGTCCGCTTTGATCCAACAAACTTTATGTATTTATCTTTTGGACTATATTATCATAGATCTTAGCTAAACGATCATGTACCAAGTAAAATCTGTTTGTCTTACAAGGCTTTAATAAAATTTTCACTTTCTCTCTCATTTGGATGTGGGATTCATCTAAGATGTCACGTGTATCTCTTTTGTAGAAGCTTGTCAACCTAGATACTGCATATCCTTTTTAATTTGTCCTTGTCGTCCCGTTCTCCGTCATGAGTGTTACATACTGATATATACTCTCCTCCACGACTCAACTTCCTTGCTAAAGTTTGCCTCTCCTCTGAACTGAAGGAGTTTTAGGATTTGATAAGAAATAGGGTGGTATTGGACATATAATAAAAAGGTTTCCTCGATCATAAAATAATTTTTGATTCTTTAAACAGGTTTTTATTCTCTTTGAGCAGTATATACCCTAGTTCTCTTATTGTCTTTGACATCATAAAATGAAATATAGAAAAATCAAAACCTTCAAGGGATTAGTCCAAGTTAGTGTTTATAATTGTAGTTGGGAGATTGAATAGATAAATTCTCTTCACACGTAGACTTAAGAAATAGATAATGAAGAAACTTAGAAAAGAGCAATGAAATTTTAGAGAAGAAGGGAAATGGTTGAAATTGTATGTATCATTTACAGTACAACACTGTATATATATACATTGTTACAAACCAATTAATGACTAATTCTAAGGCACCAAATCTGTGATCCATATTATGAGGGATCTAATTTACACAAAATAGGAAAGTGAATATATGACAATTTACTATAGTATTCCTCAACACTCCCCTTCAAGTTGGAGAGTGAATATCATGAAGTCCCAACTTGTTGCGTAGTGTCATAAACTGATCCTTTCCCAATGCCTTTGTAAATAAATCTACCAACTGAAAGCGTGTAGGTACATATGATGGACTAATCATCCCGGCTTGCAACTTTTCTCGAACTATGTGACAATCTATTTCAATGTGTTTTGTACATTCATGGAAGACAGGATTTGCTGCAATATTCAAAGCGGCTTGATTATTACAGAACAATGGCGTAGGAGTTACTTGTGGGACTTTCAGATCTTGTAGAATATAGCGTAACCATGTGAGCTTCAAGCATGTGTTAGCCATAGCTCGATATTCTGCTTCTGCTGACAATCTTGAAATATTTGATTATTTCTTGGATTTCCATGAGACAATAAAATTTCCAAGAAAAATGCAATATCCTGTAACTGATCTCCTTGTGGCACTGCAACCTCCCTAATCCAAATCACAAAAGGCCTTAAACGTAAGATCATTGGTAGAATGGAATAATAAGCCTTGACTTGGAGTACCCTTAATATATTTAAGGACTCGTATAGCAGCATCCCAATGAGGCTTTCGAGGCTCGTGCATGTATTGACTTAGTGTACAAACAGAGTAGACTATGTCAGGTCTTATTACCATAAGATAAATCAGTTTGCCAATTAATCTTCTATACTTGGTTGGATCATTCAATAATTCACCATGTGTAGGAGTAAGTTTCAAATTTTTTTCCATTGAAAACTTGTCTGGGTACCCCCCTAGAAGTCCCGAATCTTGTAAGATGTCTAATGCATATTTCCTGTGAGACATGAATATACCTTTATGTGATTTGCAAAACTCAGTACCAAAAAAATATTTCAAATCTCCCATATCTTTGATATGGAAGCGTTTGAGAAGGAACCTTTTGAGATGCTCGATTTCTTTAAGATTGTTTACTGTGAGAAGTATATCATCAACATGAATTAAAATTGCAGTAAATGAAGTACCTTGGGCTTTGGTGAAAAGAGAATAGTCAGCTTTTGATTGTTCATAACCAGCCTTTTGAATGGTTTCTGAAAAGGTGCGAAACCAATTTCTTGATGCTTGTTTGAGACTATAGAGGGATTTATGTAGCCGACATACAGTGTTCTCCCCCTGTCGGTGAAGTCTAGGTGGAGGTTCCATATATACTTCTTCATAAAAGTCACCATAAAGGAACACATTTTGGACGTCTAACTGGTAGGCAAACCAATTGCTTGCAGCAACAATATTAAGAAGACAACGAAGTGTCGTATGTTTGGTTGTAGGAGAAAATATTTCCTAATAATCAGTTTCCTCTACTTGAGTTTATCCTTTAGCAACAAGATGAGCCTCATATCTTTTAATGGTACCATCTGACTTTTACTTAATTTTGTAGACCCATTTGCAACCGATTGGTTTATGTCCATTAGGAAGAGGTACCAAACTCCATGTATTATTCTGTTGGAGTGCTTCTAATTCTGCATTCATGGCTTGTTTCCAGTGAGGATCAAGGATCGCCTGATCATATGAGGTAGGCTCGGTATGATCGGTAATGTTAGCTAAAAATATACAATGTGCAGATGATAAACGGGAGTAAAAAATAAAATTGGAAAGAGGATAATGAGTACCTGATTGGGAACTTGGTGTTGGGTTTGATTGATTGACTTTTGATGACAGTATGTAGTCTTTTTGCCATGCTGGAGATTGTTTAGGATAGAGGAATTGTCTTATGGGAAGTGGTAAAGGATTTGTAGGGGTGAAAGCAGGTGTCGTCGATTTTATTGAAGGGCTCAGTGTAATATCTGGTGCAGGAGCAAGTTCAACCAAACTTGAGGCTTCAGAATTTATGGGTTGGTCTTATGATACTTTTGGTGCTTGAATGGGTTTGGCTGGAGATAATGACTGAGAAGATGTAGGCTCATGTATATCATGATATTGGATTGGTTGAGGTGAAATATTGGAGAATGGTGCATATTGTCAATTATCCGTGTGATCTGGAGAAAATTTATCCACCATAGGATACTAATTCGATGGAGTAACTGAGAATGAAAAAGTGGTTTCTAAGAATTTGACATGTCGGCTTACCAAAATTTTTTTAGCATCCAAATCATATGCTCGTTCCGAAGAAATTGAATGGTGTCAACTATTCATCATGGAGTAAATCCATGATACATGCCCTCACGGCCAAAAACAAAATTGATTTGATCAATGGATCTATCAAACCACCTTCAGAATCCAAAAAAAACAACAGAATATGCATAATGAAATCAATGTAACAACATGGTTTTATCATGGCTTACACACTCTGTGGAGCCTGATCTAGCCAAAGGGGTTGTTCATGCTAAAATCGCTCACCAAGTGTGAGAAGATCTTAGGGATCAGTTCTTACAAAAGAACGCTCCAGCAATTTATTAGATCCAAAAATCATTGGCATCTCTTTCACAAGATACACTAACAGTTTTTGCTTACTTTACATAACTCAAAAGTTCTTGGAATGAGTTAGATACACACAGATCTATACCTACTTGCAATCAGATGAAAGTACATGTTGAACAGATCGAAGAAGATCATGTAATGCAATTTCTTATGGGACTCAACCACACCTTTTGATGTAGTCTGTTCAAATGTACTCATGTTGTCACCACTACCCAATGTTCGTCAAGCCTACTCTCTTGTTATTCAAGAAGAGACACAACGAGGTATGACATCGGAACAAGTGGAAAATTTTTCTATTACTGCAGCAATTCAAAGTCATCAAAATAATTCTTTAAACAAGTTAAAAAACAAGCACTGTGAATACTACAACAGAGAGGGACATACAATTGAAAATTATTGTAGGACTCTAAAATTTCATTCCAATTATTGTGACAAAAGGGGTCATACAGAGGATAGGTGTAAATTCAAAAATGGCACATGGGTTTCAAACAAATCAATTAGCCAAAACGGGCAGCAACCATCATAAAGAAGTCAAAGTAACTTGCAAAATATTGTTCCATCGGCTAATGCGACAGATTCTTCTCAAACTTCTCAAGATACCGATAGTTATTCACATGGACTTTCCGAAAGTCAACTTCGACAAATCGCTCATGCTTTGTCTTAGATGACTCAAAAGTTTTCTACTGGTAATATCGATGCTTATACAAACGCAACAAGTTTATCCTTTTTCCCATATGCTTCAGTTAATTCTGTATTTAGTAAGCCATGAATTTTAAATAGTGGAGCTACTGACCATATAATTTTTGATTCCACGCTTTTTACACACACAAAATCTCCATCAATACCAATTGTTAATTTATCTACTGGATCGTCTGTTTCTATCACATGTACAAGCACTATACCTTTCAACAAAGATATCACCTTGAATAATGTTTTATGTGTTCCATCTTTTCGCTTAAATTTAATGTCAGCAAGCAAGCTCACTAATGCCTTAAATTGTTGTGCTATGTTGTTTCCCACTTTTTGTGCCTTGTAGGACTTGGCTACGAGGAAGATGATTGGCTTGGGTGAACAGCGCGATGATCTTTATTACATGTCTCCATTACAAAAGATGCCCACCTCTCTTCAAGTTTCTCAATCATCAAATTTATGACACATGCGTCTTGGTCATCCATCATCATCTCGTCATAAATTAGTTTTTTCATTGTTGTCTACTCATAATGTCTCTTTTAATGATAATTGCACCATTTTTCCTATGGCAAAACAAATTAGACTTCCATTTTCTTCAAGTTTAGTATTGAGTCATAATTTGTTTGATTTATTGCATTGTCATATTTGGGGTCCGCATAAGGTATCCACACATTCGGGGGAGCGTTTCTTTCTTGCTGTTGTGGATGATTTTACAAGATGCACTTGGGTGTTTCTTATGAAAAAGAAATCTGATACACAAAATCTAATAAAATCTTTTATTGCCTTTGCTCGTACTCAATTTCATGCCTCGGTTAAAATCATAAGGGTAGATAACGGCGGAGAAATCTTATCCTTGAAAAGTTTCTTTCAATCTCAAGGTATTGAATGTCAACGGACTTGTGTCTATACTTCTCAATAAAATGGAGTTGTTGAACACAAGCATCGTTATATTTTAGTTGTAGCAAGAGCATTACGATTTCAATCTCACTTACCTCTCACTTTTTGGGGAGAATGTGTGTTGACTGTTGTCTACCTCATTAATAGGCTTCCATCACCATTATTATCTTCTAAATCACCTTTTGAGTTATTAAATAATCATCCACCATCACTCGATCACTTAAAAGTTTTTGGTTGTCTATGTTACACAACAGTTGTTAATCCTGCTCATAAATTTGATTCTTATGCAAACGTTGCATTTTTGTTGGGTATCCTACTGGTCAAAAGGGTTATAAACTTTATGATTTGGATGCTAAAAAATTTTGAATGATCTGAAGGATGAACATAGTATGGGTGAGAGTGTCCATACCGACACTTCGCTGACTGATATTTGAAGTGTTGGAATTGAGATTTGATGTATTGTCTTCGTTGTTTGGCATTTTTTTGAAAGAATTAAAGGCTGCTCTGATACCAACTTAAGAAATAGATAATGAAGAAACTTAGGAAAGAGCAATGAAATTCTAGAGAAGAGGGAAAATGGCTGAAATTGTATGTATCATTTACAGTACAATAATGTATATATATAAAAACATTTGTTACAAACCAATTAATAGCTAATTCTAAGACACCAAATCTATGATCCATATTATGTGGGATCTAATTTACACAAAATAGGAAGGTGAATATATGACAATATACTGTAGTATTTCTCAACACGTAGTGCTAAGAAGCAAGCTAATTTCGATAGCCTATGATGAAATAACACACTAGAATTATCTTGTCCCGATCCAACATAACATATATTATTTGCTTTGGTCCAACCAACCTCATATATTTGTCCTTTAAACTACGTTATATTTGAACCTAAATGCGCGTGTAATGTGAACTTGTATGTTCACTCAAACTTCAATGCGGATTCTTCTAAAATGTCATTTACATTTTGACTTTAGAATCTTGTCAGCCTAATAGACTATTACTCCCTCCATTTCATATTAAATGAATTGTTGAGATTTTTTTTATAGTTCAAAATAAGTGAATTGTTCAAAGTTTAAGAGAATTGTTTAAACCTTTTTTCATATTTACCCTTTCTTTTAATGATATTCTTAACTACTTTATATTTTTCTAGGAAAATAGTTTGGATAATTAAAAGGGTAGTAGTGAAAAGTAGTCTTAAATTTATGTACTTAAATATTTTTCTTAATAGGTGTGTATTACCTCAACAATTTAATTATTTTGAATCAGAGAGAGTAATTTTTTTATATGACCCGTTCTCGTCGGCCCTTCCACCAACATTATGTCCAACTTTTTAAGACAAACCAATCTCGTCCCAAATTTCAAAAAGTAAACTTAGAGATACGAGTAGAAAAGAAGAAAAAAAAACTAAAGTCAAGTTTACACAATGTGGCACCTCTTAACTGGTGAGGTGAAATTTGTAGTATGTGAGTGATCAGAGAATCTTGCCTAATTTTTGGACCCAAAAGAGTATTGAAACAATCATTGAAAAAGGCCACTGTCTATCCTACCATACACCACCACCCCTACTTCTCCAAATTCTTTTCCTTTTTTTTTTTTTTTTTTCCTTCAAATTTGAATATTGCAAGGCTGCTACTAGTACTACTATATATTAACGTGCTAGCTAGGGTTAGGTTTAAGTTCAGAAGACCAAAATAAAGTCTCCCCATAATAGTTTCATTTTTTTTGGGTTTTCTTGTTATTTCAAGAATGATGAAAAAGAGGCAAATGGTGGTGAAAAGGAACACTAGCGGATCATCGTCTAGGAACATACGATACGTAGAATGTCAAAGGAACCATGCGGCTAATATCGGAGGCTACGCCGTCGACGGCTGCCGTGAATTCATGGCTAGTGGAGAAGATGGAACCACCGCAGCCCTTACTTGTGCTGCTTGTGGCTGCCACAGGAATTTCCACCGGAGAGAAGTGGATGGCGGCGAAGTTGTCTCTGAGTCCTCTTAGGGATCATGTTTCGTCAAAGATAATTATATTAAAGGCAAATTAAAGGTGAGTTTAATTTATGTATCAGAGTTGATAAATTATAGTTATAAAAATTTCTTTGTGGTTTGTGCTTGAATATTTGTGGATAATTTGATGTACAAAATTGATGAGTTCCAGCTAAAAGAAGAATCTTTCTTGTAACTCAAACAAGATATAAAATATATAGTTTATCAGAAGATCTTATTTTTAAGTTTTTGATTTTTGTTTTTGTTTTTCCCTTGCTTCCTCTGCTAATTATAATGATCGAATCAACAATGAAATTAAAGCTGGAAACTGCCTTCTGATCTTAATGTTTCAAGAATAAAATCTGAAAGTGCATAAGATCCATGGAATTCCTTTTAGAATATTGTCTACATTATATTAACTTCAACTTGGAATAGCTATAGTAATACATAAACATCTTGTTTGAGTAGTACTTAAAATGAAATAATTTGAAAAAAAAAAAACTTCTAATCCATTGAAATTGAACAGCTCTAATACAAATTTCAACTTCCAAATGCTCTTTTTTATCTTCAAGTCCAAACGTTCGTTTTTCAACTTCAACCAAATATTGTCTAATCGGGCTTAAGTTGCATGTGTATTTGACTGGCCAAAAGCTAAATTAGAGTCTTCTTTAATTAGAGAAGAGAAAACCCTGGACAATTCAAGAAAATAGGACTATGATTTTACCTCAATATGCTGCTGAAAATTAAATCTATGACTGATAAAGAATATTGAAGGGGAGCCTTCACATAACTTGTAAAGTTGTCTCCATCTGACCAGGAGGTAAGGTTGCGTACAATAGACCTTAGAGATCCTGCCCTTTTCCGGATCCTGTGCACAACGGGAGCTTAGTGCACCGGACTACCCCGTGTTTTCGCTGATAAAGAATATTTAAGAACCTTCATCTCTATCACTTCCATGGTGTGCAAGACAGATAATATGTCCCCTTTATGAAGCTGCAACAGATAACTTCCAGTTCAGCCAAGCATTATAATAGAGTTGAGTCTTTTGGAGCTTTTGGTACTCCAAGGAACCAATAGGCAGATAAGTAAAAAAAATAGTTCCAGTCTTTAATGTTGTCATATTTTATTTTTCCATTAAATTGTCTGGCAGACAATCAGAGGAACACAATTTTTAATCAAGTTGCATCATCTCAACTTTGCTAGAATTTTTTATTAACTCTTCAAGGCCCACATATCTACTCATGTTGTCTTGCTATAATGCAGTCTTCCTTGTAATTAATTATAAAGCTGACTATAGTCTATATAACTCCTAATAAAATAATGTCGTTCAAGTGATCCTCATGATCTTGAAACTTTATTTGCATTAGAATAGGAGAAAGCAAAAGTTAAAGAATTAGTAGAATATGTCAAGTGATTCTACATAAAATTATGATGGCTGATCCATACACTTAATTTATTTGATGACTTTATGACTCCAAATTTGGATTTATTTAATCAATTATTAGTCATCAAAGGAAGAGCGATGGCTAGAAATCAAAGATATCTAGTGGTATGAATGTAACACGTTACCTGTGAGTTAGACGCAAGTTATGAATTTTATTGCAGACACAAATTTAATATTTAAGTAGAGATGAATAGAAGATAAGCTTATTATTAGCAAAGAGCATGTCCGTTCTCATATGTCAAGGCCATTAACATGTGTGCACGTGCACTGGTACTGTGCAGATTTGAACTCTAACATTAATTGAGAGCTGGGAAGAGTAGTTTTCCAACACTGAAATCATCTAAAATCTTGACTTTCATTGTCACTTAAAAGCGATATTCATTTTTCCAATAAGTTATTTTATTAATATATATAAAAAAAAAAAATAGGATTTTCTTTTCTTTTTGGTGTCATGTCTAACTTTTTAGGTTATGGTCGAGGAGTAGAACCTGTGGGACTGCACAAAAGAATGGCATGGAACCACTCAAAAAAAGTGATGTAGTTGAGAATGACTCTATGTTCTTGCAAGTTACGACAATAGATTTAATTATGGTTTTTAGTAATACTTACTCACACTGCGTGTTTACATTAAATCATATAAATCAGCTAGCATTAAGTGGTTTAGAAAGACGAGAATGCATGTTGTGCATCCAATAAGCCCTATCATATTGCCAAATTATTTTAACTTCCGTTTGTGCCATCTTCTTGTACTCCTACACTGAAAACACATATATATAAGTCGTTCTTCATAGGGTTATAAAAGGCTTGGATTTGATCTGAAAAGAAAAGAATAAAACTTTACACCATGTTTAATGTCTGCTGACAATGGAAAAACTTGTCTTTTTCTTATAAAAACTAAAAAGAAGAAAAGTTAGAGATGATGATTTGGTTAGTTTTACACAATTGATACGAACAGGTGATGTGACACTAAGCCACTTATGTGTCTTTTTGTGGTTGGTTTATGTGTAAAGCTGATACGAACTGCAACTTTCGAAAGATTTACGAATCAAAGCTACTATTAACTAGAGTTACGAACAATTATCTTTTAAGTAACCTAATTAGTGCTGGCAAATGGATTGATCAAGTTAAATATGGGTATGTCAAAACGAATAAACTCATAAAGTGTCTGACTTGCCAGTAACTTTCCAAAAATAGTTTCCTCGAGCAGAAACCAAAATTTCAAAGTCGTGATGCACAAAAAAAATAAAATTGTACTTCGTTTAATTATGAAGCATGAGTCAAATATAATGGATTGAAAAGGATACTCACAAAGGGGACGAGTCCAAAAATCTACAGTTACTCAAAGATAGTGTCTGATCACCACATTCAATATATCATTTCTACATAAAAAGAAATGGATTTTCTAGTGTGTTATATCTACTTGCATTATGTTCCCAACTACTATTGAGAAATACAAGTGAATATATGATTGTCATCTTATAAAGTAGTCAAAAACTACCTAATAAATACCAATCAAATATAAAATTGCATTGGACTCTGACCAAAATAACACAAACTTGATTTCCACTAAGTTGCCTGATCGTATACATGCAAAATTTGCATCATATAAAGTATTGTTTGTGCATTGACAATCTCTGATATCAACAATCATCACTGATAAACTAAATCAATTGCATATTCTAATTACAAAAGAAAATTAGTATATGAACAAAAAAAAAATAACAAAGGAAATTAGTAAAGGAGAAATTACCCCTACCACTCAGTTTTGCAGCATAAGGTTTAAGTTGTATAATACTCTCATCTTCATTAGAGTAAGATCCGTCAAAAACTTTAAATAATTTAAAAAGAAAAAATAAGTTATTATGACTTTGATTAGTTATTAATGAAAATAAAAACAATCAAAAAGAAAAATGAAAAAAATCAATCTGGAGAAGATTAATTTGTCTTTTATAAGTCCACAAAGTCAATACGACCTCCAACAATAAATGAGAGTTAAATGTCGTTGTGGTATGCCAATCACTCAAGATATCATAGTATGACATTATTGAGAGTTTTGAATACCCAGATACATTAATGAGAGTACTTCTGGATATTTAATATGATGTCTTTCAAGAAACCAAAATATGCATACATTAATTAATAAGTTATTATGACTTTGAATGCACGTTTAGTTGTCTTTTACATGTACAGTAAAACTTCTCTAAATTAATATTAATGAGACTATATATTTATATAGGGGTCTTTCAAAAATATATTATCTTATCGAAATTAGTAATTTTTTCTACTGGCCCAAGTCGGGACCGAAGAAAAATATTATCTTAAAAAGTTTATTAATTTATCGAGTATTAACTTAGAGAGGTTTTACTGTACTTGACAATAATTGACTCTCAAACATATCAAACTCATCAAATGCGTCTTTTATTTCATTGCAACCACTACCACAAGAATGTTTCCCTTGTAGCGAGGTTATAGACAGCCAACGTTACTTCTTGAATAACAATTGTATATTCTAATTATAATCTTGAAGGTAACCCTATATATAGTCCCATATTGTTTGAATCAGAGACAAGTATTTCATAATTTTGTTTTATTTTTTAGGATTTTTTAAACGGAGTCGAATTAAAATTATGTCTTCTATAAAAATAAAAGAAAAGCAATCAAGATTGAACATAATTCAGTAGTGGGACTTTTTCATAGTCATGTTGTTATGCTGTGTGTTTTCTTTCTCTTTTGTCCGCCAAAAGAAAGAAAAAAATAGACACAAAACCAGCACAATCCAAGGTGATCATTTTCTCCTCGAGTTAAAACTTATGTTCCCTAAAAAACCCATTTCTAGTTGCTTAATTTTACTAGGCCTAAATGGACTCGTTCATCTTGAGAGATTTATTGTAAATGTTACGGAAAATACTCATCACGAACACGAATACGAACACTAGTAGATAATTCTCATAGCTTGAGGCATGCTTATTGGCACTGTCCCTAAGGATATTTCACCCGGTATAGGTGTATCCCCCAGGATTCAACAAGCCATTCTAGCATATAACTAGGAGCAGAGAAACTGACAAAGATTCTATAATAAAGAAAATCCAGCAAAGTTAAAATCATAAGAGAAATAATATCTTTGTGATACTATCTTCAAAAGTGAAGTTGGAAAATATATACCTTCAAAAAGACTCCCAACATTCTGATAAGACAAAGGGTAATTATAGTTGTAGTCATCAAACGAAATCTATATATATGTATAAAGGAAGGTTAGAAATTTGCTTATGTGGCATACTTCTAAGGCCACCATTCACATTCATCTTTTTTCTCTTCTTTTTTTTTTGGCATTTTTTGTTCATTTTTGTACATTATCTACTAAGTAAATAGATAAATAAAAGCCTCATAAAACAAAAACCCCAAAGCTATCATTATGATAAATCTTTACAATAAAACCTAATGTACCCTTTTTTTTCTATCAACCCACGTAGGAGAGCAATATTGTGATCAATCCACATAAATGACAATGAAATTCATGTTCATGTATGCATTATGTAGTTGTAACTGTAAAATAAATGTCAATGAGGAAAATGAAAAGTTGGTAAGGCAATAAAAAATAAATAATTGCAATTAATGACTAGGATAGGGAAGAGCCATTAGCATGGATCCTTCTTCTTCACTAATATAAATAATTCCTAAAGCTTACAGATCACAATGTTTGTATTTAGCGTCTTCATTATAGCACAAAAATGAAAATCCACAGGTATATATCTATTATTATTTTAGCACTTCATTCTGATAAAGTTTAGCATTGATTATACTTTATATTCTTGGATATATATGAAACCATTTGGTGAAACTTTTACTACATTTTAACCTAGAAATTACATGTATGTATTTTAAAAGATGCTAGAATCTTTCCGTTTGCAATTTCATTATTTCAATAGATTTTATGGTTGGGCTCCTCTTGGTGATGTCATTTTTTTTTGTTTATTATACTGTATTTGTAAAAAAAAAATAAAAAAATCATGCGTTCTTACTTTTCTAAGAATTTTCCACCTTTTCCGCTACTTTGCTAACCTGAACTCACAAATTCACGGTTGGAAGTGGAGGGTACTTAGTATCCGAGCAGTCCCTCTTGTCTAATGACCTTTACTTCATTCCCTTTTACTTTGAAAAATAATAAGTTATGTGATTTGCTTTGAAATTGTATAAAATCTCATGAACAAATAGCCAAAAATTAGTTATCAACAATAGAGAAAATCATAACTTACCTGATGGTTTTACTTGATTGTTTGGTATTACTTATATTTTGTACTCTTGGTATTAAAGATTACATCATAAAAACATATTAATTAGGTAGTGTTGATTTTTTATCTTCAAAGGTGATATTTTCTTAATTTTTATTTAATTTTATAATATATATATATATAAAAAAAAAATCTTATATGTGTGTGTGATGCATGAAAAATTATATGTTGCGTTGGAATTCTAATTAAATATCTTTTATGAAATGTAATATTTATTTTATAGTTCATTTTTATCTAAACAAAATTATTTTATCTTGATAGTTATATTTTATCAGTATGATATAGGATATTATCCAATTTTGATAAATGAAAGAATATTATAAAAGATCAATCAACCTGGAAAATATAACTACATCAAGAAACAATATAATCAATGTTACTATTGAGGAACATAAAGTTACAAAGTTGATCAAATTGTAAAGATATATATTTTTATTATGAAAATTATAACAAAATTATTTCGTCATATTTTAATATTCTTTAATAACCGTGCGAAGCGCGGACATATTCACTAGTTAAAGAATAAAAGGAGGTTAGTGGTAATGATAATAAAGAATAAAGAATTCAATTGCCAACATAATTAGTCATAAGCTAACGGTTATGTGTCATTAACCACAAAATAAATGACAATTAATATAAGTCAAAGCTCACGATTGGATATATTAACAAATAGTATATAAATTATATTTATTTTTGAGATATAAAATAATTTTTCTAAAAGATTTTAATTCAATGAGATCAATCTTTATCCTTTAATTTCTGATATACAATAAATATTCATCATAATTATGTAGTATAGGATATATTTTCATATATTTTGGAATTTGGCTAGAGTATTTAGCAGAGACAAAAGCCTACTATATTTCTCCAAGGTTCATTCTAGGAAAAACTACATGGGTAGCAAAGAACCAAAGAACCGTACCTTTTTTTGAGCGCCCTTAACCACTGGGTTGTCTCTCTTTCTTGTTCTCTTTCTTTTTTTTTTTTTTAACACTTTCAGGAACAATTTGTATTTGTATTTATCTGTAATTTTTTTAATTTTCCTTTTTGTTCCTTTTTTGGTTAATGTAGACTTCTATGTTGCTCTTTTTTTTTCTTCTATATTGATTATATTATATACATACATATGCATGCAATTTTTTTATTTAAGATATAATATTAGGCTAAAGAAATGTAAATATATTCAAGCAGTTTTTAAAAAAAATAGAATTTATAAAAAAATAGAATTTGTGATACTTTTTCATGGCAGTGTATATTTTAATTTGTATTTATATTTCATATTTGATTCATACAATTAAATTTGTTCTATAAAATACATCTAACTCATGATATTTTTGTATTTATATTTATATTTTAAATCTGATTCATGATATATTTGTATTTGTATTTTTTCTATAAAATACAAATTGTATTTGTTGATAAAAATTGAACCATCCAAATACAAATGATACATTTGTATTTTTATATGATAGACTCAAGCAAATACAAATGATACATATACTTGTTAATATACAAATGCAAATGATAAGTTTGATACATTTGAGAAAGAGAGAGAGATATGTGAATATACAAAATAAAAAGGAGAAAAAAGTGAAATAAAAATACAAAATACAAAAAAAAAAAAAAAAAAAAAAAAAGAGAAAGAAAAGTTTGTATTTGTTAATACACATGTATTCATTGATACAAATATAATAATACAGCGGCTGTCCAACTAACAAATACAAAGAATATGTTTTTGATGCATGCAATTAGTCACTGTATTTATATCAATGACTATGAATTATAATTTTATAAAAAGTGGCTATAGCTATCAATTTTATGCTAAAATATAGCTATTTCTGAAAGTCTCCCATCATTCTATGGTTCATTTTATGCAGCAAAGGTCTAATATGACACATGGCACATTTGTTTTGTCATGCTTGGTCTACATAGGCTTGAGCCCAATGATTTTTAGGTTTATGGGTTATAGCTGTCAGAAGTCACCGTCATGTAATTCACATTGGGCCTGATCCATTCATCAGGAAAGTGGGCTTTCCCCTGCAAGGCTTACTCATGCTCTCAACCCAACTAATCATGGGCTTCGGCCCAATTAAGTTTATAATTGGGTGCTGTCGAATTAGAAATTTGCTTGTTATTTACAAGTGCTCATTTTTTGTGAACTTATATTTTGACGTTGCTCTCTTTTTCCAAAGGGCCATTTGCACTTTTGTCCCCGGGCCTGATCCCTTTAAAGGGTCATTTGCACTTTTGGCCCAATAAAAGTAATTTTTTTTTCTTTTTAATCTCCTTTTATCAATTAAATAGAATTACCTCATATAGTTTTTAAACTGATAATATAGGGCATATTTATTGGATCATAGTATTCTTATCATTAATTCTATTTCGATAATGATTTGAAAAAATCCTAATAAAATAGAATTTTTTTTATTTCTTAATCTTTTATGAATTGAAGTAAGATAAATATTTATTAATATATTAAAATTAATGATGGACCATAATTCAGAAAGGAAAAAAAAAGGCACCTGAGGAAATGGTAAAAGCAGTGCCTAGTGTAGTATACCGTACAGAGAAAAGGAAGCTAGTAAAAGATGGGTGTAGTACTGTTAAGTACTCTTTCATCTTTAAATAGAGATTTTGAACTCGAATTTTAATTGTGAAATCGCTTTGGTAGGAAGTGGTTTACCTTTAAAATGATAACTTTCGATATAAATCTAAATTAATTGAGTTCCAAAGAGTAGACGAGACACCGATTAGAAACAAAAAAGAAAAAAAGAAAAGCAGAACCATTAATGTCAGAGAGATCTGCGATATAATTGGGGTAACTGGGTAAGTGCACATGTTCGTTCATTTGCTGTAAATAAAACTGTACATCTGTTAAGTGCACATGTTCTTGTTTTGATATCACTGTCTGGTACGGTCTCCTTCAATTACTGCCTTTACAAATCTTCTTTCTATAGAATCAATCTTTTTTATTGTTACCAGTCCGGAGTCCGGTATTCATATTGGAGTTTCGATCCAAATTAAGAGCTGCAGGGCTCGTTTTGGAAGGTGGCGCTCCCTACAATATTTTCTTCATATCCAGGACTCGAACCTGAGACCTTTGATTAAGAGTGGAGCAGCCCCATCACTGCACGCACCACAACCCATGTTGGTCGATTCAATCAACAACCCATGTTGGTCGATTCAATCATTTTACCACTACTAACAGATTAGCCATGCTCATTAATTCCATGTTTCCCAACTTCATTCCTAAAGAAAGACATATTTGAAGGCATTAACTTAGCAATTCACACGGAGCTTAATATCATGATTTTTTTGGATGACAAACTATATTATTAAGAGTAACATAAGCATTAACAATTAGTTAAAATATAGACAAAACTAGTTTTACTTAAAATAAACAGAGGATTACTTTATATATGCTGCAGCTTTTTGATCTGGTGCTGTTGTATAATTGCATCAAAGGCTGGCTCTCTCTATGCCTTTATGCAACCTCACATTAATTTAATGAAACTTTCGAGAGTAAATTTGTTTGTTGCTGAAATTCTACCTGTCCGAAATCAATTCCAAACAAGTTGTAACTTGTAATATCTCTCCGATCAAAAGGATTTATATCTCCAATATATTTCCCGTTTTATGTGGTATTATTTGATTGAAGATAGTGTAAAACATAAATAAAGAATTTTGAATTTTTTTGTTTAAAACAAGTCTAAGATATTTATGTGACAAGAGATCATTTCATCAAAGATAAAATGAAAATTTTAAAATTAAACTATTTTTAAATATAGAAAAGTAATTCTTTTTGAGACAGATGAAAAAGAAAGTATGCTAAGTAAATTGGATGAAGAAAATACTGAGTTTGTATAATTCGTTACCTTTGCCTACTCATGAAACAACATCAATTGTAAATTGCAGTGCGATGCATTTCCAACTGAATTTCAGAGTTCAAAAAAAGGAAAAAAGAAAAAGAAGAAGAAGAAAAAGATAAAGTGGTCAAGGGCAGCCCAATATTGTCACGTGGATGCGTATATCTATTTGTTCAAGTCTATTCAAGTTTAAGTGACTACTTATTCACAGCTAAAATTGAAGGGCATAAGTATCAGCTGAGACCAAATTAAAAACACGTTTATGTATTATGCACGTAAAAATTGTTGCAAATGAACTGAGTGTTGATTAAAAGCATGGTACTTTACTTATAGTGGCTAAAAAGAAGTGATAAAGAGTGTTGTTCTTTCTTAAAAGGAAATGCGATGGGCAACTAGCTAAAGGGAGAAAGAAAAATAGAGATAACATCAGTATGTTTGCATGTGGATGTAGAAATAATTGATTACAGCGCACAGTGAGGAAATAATGTTTCCTCACCTCATTTGTGTATGTATGGGGTTCATCTTTTGCTCATGTGATCCCCAAATGCTTGCACATGCAAGTCCTCTCTTTTTCTTTCTACAACTTATATTTCCCATTCAATTCAATTATGAACCTCAATATTCGGACAACCTGATGCACTGAAGCACCCACTATGTGTGGGGTTTGGAGAAAGACCGAATTATAAAGGTTCATTGTATGCAGTTTTACCTTACATTTCTGCAGGAAGCTATTTTCATGACTTAAACCCGTGACTTTCAGGTCACATGGGACCTCAATTCCTTTTTCTTTGTTTGTTTGATTGATATTTCATTTCCCTCTTTCACACCTTCGTATCCACCTTCATTTTCCCAAATCTTCCCAATCCAATCCACGCTTTCTTTAATTCATCAGCTTCATGATTAGTCCCTTCCTTTCAACCCATGTGATTTTCTGTCTTTCTATCCAAAAGCAAAGCCTCACATACTGTACTAATATTAGAATCGAGATTCAAAATTTGAAATTTAAAAATTTTGAGTTCTAACTAGTTCGTTGAGATTATTGGATTCTAATTTTGTAATTTATGCATATGAAATTAATTTTTAAGACAAAGTTTGAGTCAAAATGGTACTAGAAATGATACGTCTACCTCGATTGACTATGATATAGGAGTGAATCCATAATTTAGAGCCAATAGATATGAAATTTATGAGATCGATCTATTATGTTTTCATTTTGAGCTGAAAATAGTGAGTTTCTAAATTCGTTGAACTCACTCGTTCTACATCCGCCTCTCCTCCATTGCTGTCAAAATGAGTAAATGTTTTATTTCTTTATTTCCAATCTTATTACAATTGCAATTTTTTAATGCTAATAAATCTCATCCATTCCCTGATTTCTCTATTCTCTTGCATGTGCTTGTTCTGTTGTCTGGATTCAGTAACTACCATTCGTTCTGCTATATTTCTGGCATTTTCAATTTCTTTTTATTATTCCTTTAAAAAAAAAACGTCTCAAATATTTGGAATTATTACACTTAAGCACCAAAACAACATTTACAATCGAGATCAGAATAAATTCTACACCGACACCTCTACCTTCTAATAATCCTCTTTGGTTGAGGTAAATTGGATATTTCTAGAAAGTAAATTAAAGAGGAATTGAATGATAACTCTTTGTATTAATTATTGTATTTATTCAAATAGAAGAGTATATCACTATTTATAAGTAATTAAATAAAATAAAATAAAAAGAGAATGTACTATTTTTTTTATAAATACTAAACTAAATATTTTACAATTAATCTAATATTCTATCATTAATGTAGATCGTAGAGTAGAAGAAAAGTAAATTTCAATAGTTACATCTATCTTTTTAACAAACAAACAAAGACACGGCTGTAAACATATATTACTGGAATGAAGAACACAAAGATTGTGGCCAACCAGTCACAATCTTTTTTTTTTTAGGGGTCAAATCCCAAGGCAAAATATATGGTGTGTCATTTTTTTTTTATTTATTCAAAGTCTTGATCGATAAAGTTACTTGATATCTATAATCTCTACTAATAAGAAATAATGAATACTTGGCAAAATAATCAAAATGCACTTAAATTGATCCTGCAAGATTAAGGGTCAAACTTCATAAGAGGCAAAATATATATTGTGTCATTCCTTTTTAGAGTATTTATTAAGTCTTGCTCGTTAGAGTTACTCAATATCTTAAGTTTATCTGCACAGTGGACACTACTGATATAAGAAAATTATATATTATTGGGCTCACTTTTTGTGTTACAGATCAACTTGTTGGAGGAATACAATCTTACAAATTGCAAGGCACATATTGGTAAAGCAATGGATATGACAGTTACTGACCCACAAGCGGGAGATAAAAGCGCTATTCTTAAAGAGAGCAAGTACATATAGTAAACAAAAACAGAACACATTCACGTACAGTCAAACCTTTCTAAATTAATACTTTTGTAAGATAATATTTTTTTCAGTCTTTAGACCAGTGAAAAAAAATTATCAATTTCAATAAGATAATAAATTAATATATTTTTAAAAGATCCTTATATAATTATATAATCTCATTAATATTATAAATTAATAATTCTTTAAAATTATAAAAATATCTAAGATAATTTAGTGAAATATGATTCTAGTGTTTTTTGTATCTCTAACTTTTCTTATTGCATCCAAAAGTTCCAGTGTTATCTTTTTGAACTGCACCAAAAAATTATGAAGAGTTCTAAATGCGATAAATAATTCCTAACGAGTAACTAGTTTCAAAGGTATTGTATTGTCTTCAACTTTATCATCAACACTATTTTCTCTGATGGTATCTACAATTTCTTCAAAGCTCTGGACCCTGAACATGTATCATTTTTATCCGAATAATCTAACAGGCAGGGGCGAAGCAAGAATTTTCACTAAGGAGTGTCAAAATATAAAGAAGTAAATTCACGAAAAAATCAAGAGGTCAATACATAATATATATACATAAAAAAAATATTTTTACCTAGCTGTATAGTGTAATTTTCCAACTAAGGGGTGTCGATCGACACCTCTCAAGCATATGTGGCTCCGCCACTGCTAACATTCTATTGACATCTATTTTATTGCGGTAACCGAAATCATTAATCATGACTTCAAGTTCATGAATCGTTACTGCTAACATGCTATTGACATTCATTTTATTGCGGTAATCAAAATCATTAATTATGACCTCAAGTTCATGAATATCGTTTTCACAATTCATAAATTAGTAAGATACTCAAAATCACTCCTACCTTGAATCTTAATAGCACTCTTTAAATTAATAAAAATTAACTTATCGATTAAATAATATCTTTATAAAATAATAATTTTTAATGATTCCAACAATATAAATTTAGAAAGGTTTTATTGTATAGAGTGAGCAATGTCCTCATTGAGGGGCATAATAGGAAGACTACTCCAAATTCGGATCAAATCTTTATACTCCTAGTATCTTTTACTTAAATAATTATTTGATCCCATCAAACCAAAGGGTTCTATTTATAGTCCAAACTCCTTAGCACTTCTCATCACTCACTCTTACATAAACACCTCACCAAAAAAATTTCTCTTTGTACTCTTTTCTTTTGCTTTCTGCTTAAGCAAAATCAACAATGGGGAAACTTGTCTCATTTTTCCTTTTGGCCCTAGTTGCCATTTCCATGGTTGCAACCACTGTTCTGGCTGCAGATACCCAGTACCACCTTGATCGTGTAAGTTTCTATTGTCCTATATTGCTCGGACTCTCTGAAAATGTTTGCACACCCATTTACATTTTTTTTAAGAGTCCGAGCAACATAGATTTTTTCAGTGATTTTTTTCCACATTTTTCAAATGACATTCTATGTCTTTTATTCTAACAAATTTGCTTATAATTCCAGTCAAGGTATGGTCCAGGGAGCTTGAAGCCAACACGTAAGTTTTTTTTTCCTGCTTTTTGTCTGATTTCTTTACATTTATAAAGAACTCAAATTTAACCTAAGTCATTAAAATATTGAGATGAACAGTGTCAGAAATCTTTGTCTGGTGGAGGAATATTTACAATTCTTTCTCAGAATAAAAAAATCAGCAACTCCTAAATAATGTTAACTACATTCTTAACTACAGTTAAGTGGCTAATAGCCTCAATTAAGTGAATGTTCGAGTATTTCACACTTAATATTCTCTGTAAGCAGCATATTCCTTCTCATATAGTAAACTGTGGATTTCTGCTAATTGTTTATTCCTACATGATACTCCCTCCGTTCATTTAAAGTGTGTTTTAACTCTTTTCACCTGAATTAAGATAAATAATAAATCTAAACTATAATTTATTAAATTGTTTCTATTTATGTAGATGCTTTTGAAATTTGAGAATATATTAAAATAATTTTTATTTAACTAAAATGACAATTAAAATGAAAGTGAGCCAGTAATTCAAAGTACTGTTACAGCTACAACTTACTCTAACTAGTAAAGTTAAACACTAGCCTCGAAGTCCCAGAAAATAGCTCAGTTACCTATCACATGGTAAGTTTGTCAAAGTTAACCAATTTCGAGAACCACCGGCTCTTTGCTCTGTCCTTATTTTGACCAGTCAATTTTTTACATTATTACCGTTCAGTATTTGTATCTTATTTTTCTTTATTACCATTTTGCTATTTTTTTTTAATTTCAATTTTTCACTTACTTATCACAAGATTCAAAAATCTTTTTTACCTTCTTAACCTTCTTGTCAAGTCAAAATCAGACAAATAAATTGAAACGAACTAATAAATCTATCACTATATGTTTTAAGTGTTATCAGTGTACTAAATAAATGTTGTTAAACAGAATGCCTGCCACAATGTACGAGGAGATGTAGCAAGACACAGTACCACAAGCCATGCATGTTCTTCTGTCAGAAATGCTGCAAGACATGCCTATGTGTTCCTCCTGGTTTCTATGGAAACAAAGGCGTTTGCCCCTGCTACAACAACTGGAAGACCAAGGAAGGAGGACCCAAATGCCCTTAATTATAACTATTTAAAACCACATTGCTACTCTAATTTGTCACCCTAAGTTTAATTGATAATGTTGTTTGTTGGTCTTCTTGTTCCCATTACTATTAGTATTATTCTTGTCTGAATCATGAGGTCATTGGTTGTTATGACCTTTTACTTTTAGTCTATCTATGTAATGCTCCTTTGGACAGAATACTTTTGCCTTGTCCGATATGAGAGCTGTTTGATCAATTCTTCTGTTGGTCTCTATTGTTATGTTTTTCTCTTTTCTAATATAACAATAACAATCTTGTCCAGATTCGTCTTTTTAGTCTATATTGTATGTTTCACCAAAGAATTTTTTTTCTTGAACCAAAAAAAAAAAAAATCTTTAATGGGAAAGCACAGCAAAAAATCAAGATCTCGTATTTGTTGGCCTTGGGCTGTAACGCTTCTTAGGTTTTGTCTTAACTTGGCCCAATACGAAAGGCCTGTCTTTTATTGAGGGAGTAAAGTTTAGAAATGATTCTAAAAAGGGTCAGTCCTGATATTTTGTTCCCGCAAAATAAGTCTTCAAAAAATGACCTCCACAAGGGATAGCTTTGATTTTATGGCCCCTCTTAATAACTCTTGTCTATAAGGCACATGTCTAACTCTTGCTCATAAGGCAAACATTCATCATATTTCAAAACAATGAACTTGCACAAATTGATCAGAAGTTTTGCCTTATAGGCAGGGGCGGCTCAAGCCCGTTGGTGGCTTAAAGTGGAGGCCTTAATCTTTTGAAAGAAATTAATATTTTTTAAAATTCAAAGTTTATTCTTCTAAATTTTTAAGATGCAAAGTTGTTAATATATTTCTTACAAAAGTATTTTGAGTTGCAAAGTTCTCTTTTTTTTTTATATGTATTTTATTTTTTTTTACTTTTTCTACAAATAATACTCCTTTCGTTTCAATTTGTTTGCCTATTAGATTTGACATGGAGTTTGGAGTTTAAGAAAGTAAAGAAGATTTTTTGATCTTACAGTCTTAAACTAAAGATGTATATAGATTATAGAATAGACCAAAATATATTTTAATCTTATGATCTTAAACATGTTAGGTAGAAAGTTAATATTAAGAAGTTGGCCAAAAAATAAAACTCGTTTTGAAACATATCCAAAAAATAAAATAAAAAAAGACAAACAAATTAAAATGAGGCCCCTCAAATTTGGGGGCCTAAGGCGGGTGCCTAATTCGGCAAGGCATAGAGCCGCCCCTGCTTATAGGCAAACGTTAGTACTTAGATATATTGTCCATAAGACACCTATTCTAACTCTTGCCCATAAGGCACACATTCAGAATATTTTAAAACAGTGAACATGCTCAATTTACCACAAGTTTTCCCTTATAGGCAAACATTAAAACTGATTTAGAGGGGACAAAATTCTACACCACACATTTTGGGGGATAGAAATTAAGACCAGATATTTGAGGGACAAAAATTCAAGATCAGACACTTTAGAGTACAATATACGTAATTTTCACTGTGGAGGCTGCTTGCGGGTAAATTTAAGTTTTCAAACTGATTGCCCGTAAGTCCATAATTGATGTTCCCTGTCTCTTCTTTTTTTGGTTTTCCACCTAATGTCCGATATTCACATTGGAGTCTCGACTAATTTGGATCGCGCACTGCAGGGCCTATATATTTTGGGGGTGGCGCTCCCAACAGGATTTTCTCCATACCCAGGGCTCGAACCAAAGACTTCAGGTTAAGGGTGGAGTAGTCTCACCCAGTGGCGGATCCAGAAATTTGGTGAAGGATGTACAAATTTTATTCTTAGTTATATTAAGAGTGTGCAAAATTAAATATGCATTCATAATGACTAATATTTAATCTCTATTCACCATATAATTTTTCGGCCAAGGGTGTGCATCTGACCACCCTTCGCCAAAGGTGGATCCGCCCTGATCTCACCACTACACCACAACCCATGTTGGTATTCCCTGTCTCATTATGTGATGAATTTTGACTGAAAATGAAATTTTAAAAGAAATTGAAAATTTTGGTGTAAAATAAATTGTAATATTTGTATGAATGTTTCACTAAAGTAAAATAAGAAATAAATTATTTTTAAAAAACAAAGTAAACGAATGAATTGGGACTGATGAAGTACTATACAGCTCAATAAATTGGAGAATAAATGTCATTTCCTTTTACAATTACTCAAGTGGGTTGTCCGAAACCAAAAATGAGACAATGATCATGTTATTCTGAAGAAGGAAAATTAAAATAAAATACTGAAAAAGATGTACAATTTAAAAGACAAAAGCACTAGTTTCAAGTTAAAAAGACCACCAGGTACTTTCTTTCCTTATAAAGCTCTGAAAACCTTAATAATGCTATGTTCGATCCACATCATTTACCGTATCATTTATTTTCCATTAAACAGCTTATGAGTAAATTTGAAGGGAAATAAGTAGAATGAATAATTCACTTTCTAAGATATCAAATTTGAAATCCTATGAGGTAAATTTTTATAAAGAAAAGTTCACTTATTAGTTAGTGGTATAAACTACATACATTTATGGAATAATTTCAAATATATACAAAAAAATAAATAATTTACAATAAAAATAGTCAAGTTTTTGTTTACAACAAAAATAGCCATTAGGCCATTTTCTTTTCTTTTTTCAGCAGTTTTTTTAAAAAAAAAAAGAAAAAAAAACTATTTTCTTTGTGTGTTTTTTTTGCGTTTTTCTTTATTTAAAAAAAAAAAATTCATTTTTTTTTTCAAACTTTTTCTGTACAACTTTTTTTCATGTATCAATGTTGTATAAATGGTGTAAAAACATGTATATATGATGTACAAATAGTTATGTAGTGTATATGTAATGTAACGATATTGTATAAATAGTTATGTAGTATATATTTAATGTATCGATATTGTATGAATAATGTATAAAAGTGTATCGATATTGTATAAATGGTGTATAAACATGTATATATGATGTACAAATAGTTATGTAGTGTATATGTAATATATCAATATTGTATAAATGTGTATAAACGTATATCGATATTGTATAAATAGTTATTTAATGTATCGACATTGTATAAATGGTGTACAAGCTTGTATTAATATTATATAAATAGTATATAGACGTGTATCGATATTGTATATATAGGTATGTAATGTATTGACATTGTATGAATGGTGTATAATCGTGTATCGATATTATATAAACAATTATGTAGTGTATCAATATCGATATTTATTTGACAATCATGCATTCCCACTTTAATAAATAAAAAATAATAAAATAATATAAATATTCATTTTTCCACAAAAGAAGTGAAACAATTAGAAAATAAAAATATTTTAGAAAAAGAGTAACAAAAAAAAATTTAAAATGATTTTTTTAAAAAAAAAAATAGCACACCAAAAAAAAAATAATTAAAAAGTTTTTTTTTAAAAAAAAGAGACAGAAAATGCTTAATGGACCAAATGGCCAAATGGCCCAATAGCCAAATGACCAAGTGGCCCGACATGGAGCAACAGTAAGGCCCAAGTAGTGGCTATTTTCAATAAACATAATGGCCAAAAGGCTATTTTGAGTAAAAAGAAAAAAGTGGGTTATTTTTTATGTAAATAATTTATCTCAATGGACATTTTGTATAATTTTTTTTATATTTATTTTTCTCAGACCCATTTTATGAGAATATAATAGATATGTTGTTGTTGTATTATTCTAGATGTCGCCAAATGATACACTTTTGACAGCGGCACTAATTGCATGAGCCTATATAATGAGTCATTTCTGTTACAGTAATATTCTTCTTCTTATGTCTCGATTTGGTGACTTTAGGAGCTTGTTTGACCATGAGAATTTTTTTTTTTTTTGGAAAATTATTTTATTTTAGTGAAAATTGTAGTGTTTGGCCAGAAGAAATTCAAATACAGTTTGAAATTTTATTTGGAAAAGTGAAAACAAGTGAAACTTATTTTTACTTCAACTTCTCTCATAAAAAGTCAAAAAGAACTCTAATTTATTTTTACGGCCCAACACAACTTCAACTTCAACTCCAAAAAGCTTTAGTTTTCATGGCCAAACGCCTACTAGGTGAATCTACCATTATTATGTCCCTCAAATTAGTTTAACAAGTTAAAATTACGTGAATCAACAGTTTGTTTACCACCATCTACACATAGTTTACGTTAATAAGTCGGTAAAATTCTAGACATGTTTTAATTGAGATCAATTTGTAGGGGTGTACAGATCAAACCGCCAAGTCAAATCGAACCGACGAACCAAATCAAATCGAGAAAAAAACCCGACTTGTGGTTTGATTTGATTGGTTTGGCGTTAGAAAAAAAAAACATGACCATTCTTGGTTTGATTTGGTGTTAACCAAGGAAAAATTAAACCGAACCCAAACCAAACCGACATAATATATATTTATAATTTTAACTTTTTATACATAAAAAATATTCATTATAATCTATTTTCTAAATACTTTTTAAATTAATTTTATTAATTTTTAATATTTAGAAAGTAGATGTAGATATATATTCAGATTTGGGCCTTTAAGTTGTAATATTTATCCATTAATTGATAACTAAATGATCTGAAACCCAATATAAACTTAGAATCTAAAACTACTCTTCAGTCTCTTTTCATCTTACTTTTTAGTTTTCGGAGAGTTCTCCGCTCCTCCTTTCCACTCCTCGTTTTCCATAATTGTGGTTTTCCAATAGAAAATGAGTGAAAACATACTTGATATTGTCTACAATCACAATATAATTGTAAAAACTAAAGATTATAAATAAAAAAAATGAGAAAAATCGAAAAATTGACTAAAACCTAAACTGATTTGATTTATAGATTTATAAACCGATATGATTGGTTTTTTTTTGTTTTTTTTTTTAGTAAAAAATCAAACCAACCCGACCTATGTACACCCCTATCAATTTGTTTAACTATGTAATGAACATTTGAAATCAGGACCTCAAAAGCTTTTCTAAATTTTGAGACAAAGTGTTTAACAATACTCTCACCATCCTATTTTAACTGTCGCTTTAACTCTTTTCACGTTCATTAAAAAAATAATAAACACTACAGAATATAATTTACTAAGTTATTTCTATTTATTATATATATATTTTTAATTGAACAGATACAAAAAAGAATTACTTTTTTAATATTAAGAATATAATTAAAAATAATTGCTAACTTTTGTTTTAAATTCTTAAAATAACAATTTTTTTGAACTAAAGTCACTGTTACTACGGGAATGATGGAGCAATTTGGTTACCAATGAAAGCAAATACTACTGTGTACCCATCGGATTATCAAACAACAGTTTCGACTAAACATGTCATAATTTTTAGAAATAACTATATGGTTTAGCAAACATAAGTTCTTAATTATTTTACAAAAAAAGTAATTATATATACATCCTTAGATTGTTTATGAGAAGTTGTAACAATATTTTTAGATTGCAAGTTATAGCAATATTTTTTTTAAAAAAAAAAAAGAAAAAGAAAATACAATTTGCTTTTTAATTTAAAAAAAAATATATTAAAAAGGAAAAAATCCTTTTCATGCGCTTAAAAATAGATAACAATTTCATGATATCAGTCATCCCCATTTTTTCTCTCTGAAATGGTTTCCTCTATCCTTTTATCCATATCCAAAACACGTCTTCTTCTCCAACAATTGCTTTCTTCATCTTATTTCTTCAAAACAAATATCTTCAAAAATTTGTCAATCACTTTAAGTATTTGAGTTAAGAAGATTTATTAAAATACTGATTTAAGTATTTTACTTGAATACAACGTTATTCTTAAGGCTATAAAATATCTTCTTATAGTTGTGTGAGAGAGCCAAAAGAATAAGCAAAATTCAATTTATTTCCTCCATTCCTGATTTAGTTGCTTTTTAGTTTGTTTTCTTTTCTTAATTTTTTTGTGATTTCGAAAGGTGCAGCTGTATGAATTCGTTCAGAGTGTATTTTGTGTTCTTGAAACTTTGAACAGATGACTGGCTCCCTAATATCTCAATTCTCAAGTTTACCTTCAATAATGATATTGCATGGAGGAAGATGGGGTGTCACATGTATTTTATGATATTAAAATTACATAATTTTGTGATTTTTTTAATTATTCAAAAGTTAAAAATTTATTAATTAATTACAACAAAATTTAGGAGAAAACAGAAATAATGCAAAAAAACTTTAAAACATTAATTCAAGATGATGATCTTAGTCTTGATGGATTTTTTGTTAAAAATTAACAAATTCAATTTTTTTTTTGGTTATTCATGTGTATGTTTTTGGGTTTTAAAGTGTGTTTTGATTTTAAATTACATATCTCCAATTATTTTCGAATATTAATTACTCAATAATTCTGTATTGTTTGAATATGTAGACCTAAAGATTTTTTTGTAGATTGAATTATGTATGATGCGAATACCAAGTATAAAGGATTGGTAAATGCGATAGAAACTCAACTCAAGATCGCAAGTACTTCAATTCAAATTGAAATTAAATACATTAAAAGTGATAGATGCCCACCAATGATCATACACAATGATACAGAAGTCATGGTGTATCAAGATAAAAAAAAACTGTTGTCGATTTATTTGTTAAATATCAATTGTACATAACAATGAAAAATATGTCAGTGGATATGATAGAACATAATGAAAAATTTACAATCACACACAAAACATAATGTCGAACTCTATGATTTTTAGTGGTGCGTGAATTCGTTTATATATATATTCTAATTATGGCGAATGTAAAGCAATTTCTGAAAAATATTTTAAAATGTATATTCGTATATAAATTTGGTATGTTTTTTGAATTATATATATTCTTCATCTTATGTTTTTATTTTTTGGTATGTTGAAAAAGAAATGTTGAAATGTGTATATTATGTATGCATTTTATGTGTTAATAGGCAAGAAATATTTTTCAAATAAAGAGAGTTATAGAAAAACGTGTAATTTTTCTAAAAAAAGAAAAAAAAAGCGTGAATAAATGAAGATAAATTATTGACCAGATTTTACTCCTACCATAATTATCAACACATTTATTTAGGACATATAAATTATTAAACACTAAAAAAAAAAAGGAAATAATTAGATTAATAAATATGTATTAAATGATTTTTTAAAAAAATGAATCAAAATTATTTTTTTTAAAATTTCTATAACTTTCAATTAATTCCATAGTTCAATAATTATATAAAAGTGTTGCCACAACTTGCAATAAACAATCTAATAAGTATATACAAGATATTTCCTCGCCTAAATTTCAATTAATTACAATCCATAACCTCTCTTGCCAATTAAATACAATTCATAGTCTCTCTCATTTATTTTCTCTCTTTCTGTATCTTTTATTTTTTTTTCTTTTTCAGTTTTTTTTTCCAGTTTTTCTTTATTTGT